>CM067072.1:31859732-33184732 GCA_033980235.1 Diadema setosum | reverse complement strand
GAGGGTTTTGTGCAAATTTTGCCAATCAGTTTTAAATGAAAATATCACTTCCTACTTGCATTCTGTATGACATTAAAAGTGTCTTTATCCAGTCATTCTTGCACTGTCATATATCAAATTGCTGCACAAAAACAGTGATGAAATGAAATAGCATCAGGTTAGGGGGATCAGTACTGGTAAATGCACTATGTAGTCTTAAATGAGCTACAGTGACAAATATTCATAGTAGAACACGTAGGCCCTATTGATATCAGGATGTTGCAAAACTGCATCTTCCTGCTTTTAGGGGTATAGTGCAGAACAGGAGTGTATTGATGTATTTTGATGATTTTGTTAAAGGTACGGAATCCCATTTGCATGCCTTAAATGAAGAGTTGTATAAACACAGTGGTATGTTGAAGAGAGTATCATTTTAGAAACTCCCATAAAGTATTGAAAGTGGAAGGTAACATTTAGTACATTTTCAGTTATTGACCGTGAGATTTTGAATTGAATTTCTTTTCGGGGCTCACCGTAAATTCCAGTACATTACTAGGCTACCTTTGCCGACCCATGCACTGCATGTGTGTCCATCATGTATATTTTGTGAATAAAGTTCATCAAAACTTACAAACATTTCTTATATACATTCTTGCCACACAGTCTATATGTTATTACATCAGCTCTTATACTTTTAGATTTGTGTTTATAGATAAAAAATACAGAAGACTGCAACAAAAAGGCTTAAGTGTGGCTGACACACAGAACTACTGAGTAGTTGAGTTTTGTGCATTATTCAAATTGTAGATAACTGTTGACTTCCAAATTTCTAAGCAGTGGCCTAAACGAGTCCACTGAGGTTCATATTTAATGTTTTGCTGCATTTTAGGAGTTCTGTAAAAGGTATCCCCTACCTTTAAAGCATTCTTAAAAATAAATCAGATTCATAGCCAATTTCTCTTTGATAAACCTTTGTTTTCACTCTTCATTAGATTATTTTAATGATTAAAAGAAATATTACACGTGTTTGAGGGCATTGTTTGTTGGCAGTACACATATTTTGTTGTCATCTCATGATATTCATTTCTTTTTAAGATAGTGGTTAGACCTACAATGTTTTGTTTCTGTAAGTCATTATAAGGCTCATAATC
Organism: Diadema setosum; assembly: GCA_033980235.1. Classification (NCBI taxonomy): domain Eukaryota; kingdom Metazoa; phylum Echinodermata; class Echinoidea; order Diadematoida; family Diadematidae; genus Diadema; species Diadema setosum. The sequence continues at coordinate 33,183,602 of CM067072.1, read as the reverse complement.
ACAAAATGACAGAGCTGTAAACACCCCCCCCCCCCAATAAAGTATGCATTAATGGATATATAACAGGATGTTCCATCATAAAATTTAGTTACTCAAATGTCAACATCTAGTTGCCAGGTGATAGAAGGATTAAAATTCACCCGAAACTAAAACCTAATTGACTCTTCTAAAATAGGACACTTTCCTCCTCAGCAACCATAAAGCCCAGTCTTTTATCTGTTAGAATGCAGTTGTATACCATCTTCCCATGTTCCGCATTTCATGGACTTTTAGCACATACTCTTGATTTGAAGAAATCATGTGACAGATATTCATCTGTGCCTGTCAGGGAACCTTCTTTGTTAAAAGAATCTGATATATGCATATAAAGGGCCATTCAGGTTGTTTTTGTGGCCTAATCCCTGCTATCTGATTGGCCATTTCCCATTGGATCACTGTAAACTGGATTGCCTGAAAGGCACATGAGTCATCCGAAATCTGGTGCGAAGGACAGATGTTCGGATTTTGACCTCTGGGTCACACACGCAAAGCATAAACTTTGGACTCCTGGTTCATCCATCAGCCAGTCAATGAATACAATTTAAAGTGGATGTCAACACCACAATCATAATTTGTTTTTAAAGAAGATTTTGAGACTTTTGCTCAAGAATGATTTCAGAGCTGATTGAATGATTATGATGATGATGATAAGAATGGATAGACTCTTAAGAAGTGCTCATTCTACCTAAAAAGATGCTCATGGCACTAGCCTTGATGGAAACAGAAAATGAATAGGATATGATACATTTCAATATAACATCATAGAATATGAGAAAAAAAAAAAACAATAGGGCCTACATATAAATTCTCAAGTTTTCAAATTCTGATTAGGCCTATAGGTTCACTTCTGATGACATTTATGGTTGTGCTCAATATCCTACTCAGATTCCATGTTGTCACAAATGTACACACAAGTAGTTATATGTACATGTATCAAGGTTGTATGCATGGTTGTTTTAATGTGCACATTGTATGTACACAGGGTGACCAGAATAATGGAGAACATTCTATATGATATAGATATAGTACATACAGGCTGACCAGATCAGTAGAGAATTTTCTACATGGTATACAATGTAGCTACAGTACATGTATGCATCTGACAGGAAACACATTATAGCTCACTCAATCTAGAATGATTTAACCCATTCCAGAAAATTCTGGGAAGTGCTGGCTGAGTGAGGCACTGCCCTTGTAGCCCAATGTGATTGGTAGTTAATTTTGGCAATGATGTTATGCACATATTAGGAAGTGAGTCATCCAGGATTCCTGGAATTTGGACTTGCTAGTATGTTCAGGTATGTAGCCCCAGGTTGGAGAAAATTACAGAATGTACTAGAAAGGGGTGAATGGATAGTATATAAGCAGGAGAAATTCTGAGGTAGGCAGAGTACCCAACACCTCTGCTCTGAGAGTTACGTCACTTCTGGCTCTGAAGCGACTTGTTATAGTCAGTCCTGTGTTACCTGCTGACCTGCTATACAAACTGTGTTTGTGGAGATAAGGCCTGGGAGACATTTTGCCTGCAGAGAATTAATTTGCCTACGTTGGAGATAGACTCCATATTTTAATGTCAACGGACATTGTTACGGCAAAGCTGTGACGGGCTGGATTCCTCGCTGGACATTATAAAGTGAATCATCATTCAACGCATCAACTGGACGTGGTCGTCATAACTTTTGGATTTTGCACGTTACGCTGTGGACATACATTGTGGATTTTACCCCGGATTAATAACGAGGATTATCACAACCTGCGCCTCTGGATTTACGTCGAAGGTATCATTCATCGGTGCATCGTGGATCATTCCTTTGTGCATCGAGCATCGTATTTGGACATTTCCAGGGATATTGCATGTACTAAGTGTAAGTGATTTCATTACTGATTTGTAACTGTTTCTATTGATCATTATTGTACTGATGTGAAACTGATTACGAGTCTGTACCCACAATATCACTGTTAATAAACCGCCTGAGCATTAGTTGATTGTTTCTTTTGTGCGATCATTCTCAGAGTGATTTTGGTCGTAACAAAATTGGGGGCTTGTGTCCGAGAAGTGATTTTAAAGCCAAACTTAGAATTTGGAACGTTCCGGAATCCAGAATATTGGTACAGACAAAATACCAGTTGAGTTGATTGTTCAAGTGTACATTGTGTGTAATACATGTAACAATGTCAATCAGTACAATGGATGTTCAGGCATTTGTTCAGAGGACAGATTTGTCCCTCAAAGATTTGCAAAGGTTACGCAAATGTGATTTGACTGCTATTGCACAGCATTTGAATGTTGATGTTCCACAAGGTGTAAGAAAGGCAGAGATTCTTGACTTGGTAGCTGGTCACATGGAGCTCAAAGAAGAAATTGACACTCCAGATCAAGCTCAAATTTCGGATCAAACACGGCTTGAGCTTGCTAAATTGCAAATGAAGGAGAGAGAAATGGAAATGGAAATGAAGAAAGAGAAGATGAGACTAGAAATAGAAAGAGAGAGGGAAAGAGAACAAAGAGAAATGGAAATGAAGGAAAGAATGGAAATGAAGAAACTTGAAATGGAACAGCAGAAATTTGAAGTGGAGCAACAAGTGAAATTGCGTGAGATGGAATTGGCTCATGCACAGATTGCTGAAAATCGTGAAAGGGCTCCGCCTGAATTTGATTTGGCCAAGAACATTCGATTGGTGCCAAAGTTTGAAGAAAACAGAGTCGATGCATATTTTGTGTCATTTGAGAAGGTGGCTGACAGTTTGAACTGGCCACAGGAATTTTGGCCCATGCTCCTTCAAAGTGTGTTTGTCGGCAAAGCTGCCGATGTGTACTCATCTCTCTCAAAAGAGCAATCACGTGACTATGCTACAGTCAAGAAAGCAGTGTTGAATGCATATGAGTTGGTGCCAGAGGCATACAGACATAAGTTCAGAAATTCGTACCGCAAACCAGGCCAGACACATGTTGAGTTTGCTCGTGAAAAAGAAATGATGTTTGATAGGTGGTACAGATCCCTGAAGGTGGATCAGGATTTTGATAACCTACGTGAGGTTGTTCTCTTGGAAGAATTCAAAAAGAGTGTTGCTTTCAGTGTGAGGTCGCATTTGGATGATCACAAAGTGACAAGTTTGCATAAAGCAGCCTTGATGGCTGATGAGTATGAGCTGACCCACAGAAATGACAACAGACCACCTTTCAGGAATTTCTCTGGAAATAAGAGAGACAAAAGTCAGTCGAGCAATCCAAAGAATGCTGGTTCTGAAAAAGGCACAAGTTCTGAAACTTCATCGGCACCAAAGCCTCAATTTGACAAAGGGTCCAGTACAAGTGCAAATGTCATCAAATGTTTTCACTGTAACAAGACAGGGCATGTAAAGTCACAGTGTTGGAAGTTGCAAAACAAAACAAAGAAGGACATGGGATTTGTCATGTCAAAAAGTGTCCTACCCGAAAACAGTGTCCCGTTCAGTGAAACACAGGCCATTGAAAGTCAGTCTCCCAAATTCAAAGATAGGACTAAGCAGGTGGATGAGAGCTATCGTAGCTTTTTGTTTGATGGTGAGGTGACCCCATGTACTTCTGGTGAGGCAGGTAAACCAGTAGTCATCCTGCGGGATACGGGGGCCTCTCAGTCGTTGATGGTGGATGGTGGTATGACTTTTCCACCAGATAGTGCAGTTAATGCAAAAGTCTTGATTCAGACTGTTGATGGCAGTTATATGTCAGTTCCACTGTATAGAGTGGATTTGAAGTGTGACCTAGTTTCTGGTCCTGTCACTGTTGGAGTTGTTCCTGAGTTGCCCATGGTAGGCATTGACTTCCTGTTGGGGAATGACTTGGCTGGGGACAAGGTGGTTGCGTCTCCAGTTGTTTCGGATAAACCAGTGGTGGTTGCTGAAACTGAGCAGTTGCAGGAGGAGTTTCCTGGGATTTTCCCAGATTGTGTTGTGACTAGGTCTCAGGCTCGTAGAGCTGTTCAAGATGATGCGGATTCTGTTGATGTGGAGGAGAATTCTGGTGTTTGGTTGGCAGAAACCTTTTTCAAGGATTTGAATGATGGGGTTGCTGTATTAGGCTCCGAGGCTAACAGTGATGGGCTGTTTAGCAAGTCTTCCTTGGTTGAAGCACAGCAGGCAGACTCTGAGTTGAAAGGCTTGTCTCAGATGGCGTGTTCTGAGGCTGAGGCTGAAAAGGTCCCTGAGTGCTATTATGTCAAAGATGGCATTTTGATGAGGAAGTGGAGACCTCCCCATAGGCCAGCTGATGAGGATTGGACGGTGGTCCGTCAAGTTGTTGTCCCTCCTAGTTACCGCGGTGAGATTTTGAGGATTGCTCACGAGTTACCTGTTGGCGGCCATTTAGGCGTCAGAAAGACAAAGGATCGGATCATGAGGCATTTCTATTGGCCAGGGTTGAATGTGGATGTGGCTGAGTTTTGCAAGACTTGTCACACATGTCAGGTGGCTGGTAAACCACAGCATTCAGTGAAGCCGGCGCCATTGATTCCGATACCTGCGTTTGAAGAACCATTCAGTCGGGTTCTAGTTGACTGTGTTGGACCTTTGCCTAGGACTAGGTCAGGTCATAAGTACCTCTTGACAATCATGGATATGTCTACTCGGTTTCCAGAGGCTATCCCATTGCGAAATATCACTGCTAAGACTGTGGTAGATGCTCTAGTGCAGTTTTTCACTAGGTATGGGTTGCCCAAGGAAGTGCAGTCTGACCAAGGGTCAAATTTCATGTCAGGCATATTTCAAGAGGTGATGTATCGTTTGGGTGTGAAGCAGCTGAAGTCGTCAGCTTATCACCCCCAATCCCAAGGTGCGTTGGAGCGCTACCACCAGACCCTAAAGACGATGATTAGGGCATTTTGTGAGGAGTATCCCGAGGATTGGGATAAGGGCATCCCTTTCCTGCTGTTCGCAACGAGGGACTCCCCAAATGAGTCGACGGGTTTCAGCCCATTTGAGTTGGTGTACGGTCATGAAGTTAGGGGCCCACTGAAGCTCATCAAAGAGAAATTCATGACTGAGGATGATGAGGTCCACCTACTTGACTATGTGTCAAAGTTTCGTGAAAGGCTTTCAAAGGCTTGTGAGGTAGCTAGGGAACACTTGAAAGTGTCACAAGACTCTATGAAGAGAAAGGCAGACAAAAATGCCAAAGCCCGAACCTTCAAACCAGGTGACAAAGTTCTTGTACTGCTGCCCATACAAGGTGAACCACTGAAAGCCAAGTTCAGTGGCCCATACTGTGTCAAAAAGAAACTCAATGATGTGAACTATGTGATCAGTACGCCAGACAGACGAAAAGATCAGAGGGTGTGTCATGTAAACATGCTGAAAGAGTACTATGAGAGAAAGGCTAGTCAGCCTGTAGGTGTAGCTCAGGTGGTAGAAGAGGAAGTAGATGAAGAGGGAGAATCTCAAGATGAAAATGGCAGTGAGCCCTCTAGTGCCAGGTTGTCTAACTCAGAGATGTTAGGGAAAGTAGATGAGGCACTGAACTACCTACCTGAAAATCAGAGGAAAGATGTGACTAGTCTGTTACATGAGTACAAAGAAGTGTGTAAAGACAAACCAGGTTGCACCCCTCTGGCTGTACATGATGTTGATGTAGGAGATGCTGACCCTATCAAGCAAAACCCTTACAGGTTAAACCCGAGCAAACTGCAAAAAGTAAGGGAAGAGGTTCAATACATGCTAGACAATGACATAATAGAACCGAGTAAAAGCAGTTGGAGCTCCCCAATCGTCATGGTGCCCAAACCGGATGGGTCTCAAAGATTCTGTATAGATTACCGAAAGGTAAATGCCGTGACGAAAACAGATTCTTTCCCCATTCCCAGACTAGAAGACTGCATTGACAGGGTCGGAAATTCTGCATATGTCAGTAAAATAGACCTTCTAAAGGGATACTGGCAAGTGCCCTTGACCGACAAAGCCAGAGAGATTTCTGCCTTTGCCACACCAGATGGCTTGTTCCAATGCAAAGTAATGCCATTCGGCATGAAAAATGCTCCGGCCACCTTCCAACGGCTGACAAACCAAATCATTGCCGGACTTGACAACTGTGTAGTATACATTGATGACATCCTAGTGTATAGTGACACGTGGGAAGAGCACATTACACACTTGCGGCAACTCTTTGATCGACTCAAGGAGGCTGGATTGGTGATTAATCTGGCTAAGAGTGAATTTGCAAAGGCCAAAGTGGTGTATCTCGGGCATGTAGTCGGTCAGGGACAGGTATTGCCAAGAGAAGCCAAGGTAGAAGCTATACTAGGCTTTCCCATCCCCCAATCCAAGAAGGAGTTGCTCAGATTTCTGGGCATGGCTGGTTTCTACAGGAAATTTGTACCGAATTTCAGCACTGTAGTCACCCCCCTAACAAACCTGCTGAAGGGCAAGGCAAAGTACACCTGGACTGATGAGTGTCAAAGAGCCTTCGAGAAACTAAAAGCAGTTCTTGCTAATGAGCCTGTTCTGGCAGCTCCTGACTTCCAAAAGCCATTCAAGGTGGCAATAGATGCCAGCGATGTAGGAGTGGGAGCAGTTTTGCTCCAAGAAGATGAAGAAGGCACTGAACGTCCAGTTAGCTACTTTTCCAGAAAACTGAACGCATACCAGAAAAAATACTCAACTATCGAGAAGGAGGCTCTCAGTCTCATCCTTGCCCTCCAGCAATATGAAGTGTACTTGACCAATAGCAAAGGGGAGATCACGGTCTATACTGACCACAACCCTTTGGTCTTTTTAGACCGGTTCAAAATGAAGAACAACAGACTGTTCAGATGGAGCATGATGACGCAGCCATATGCTCTCAAAATCAAACATGTGGCAGGCAAAAATAATGTAATTGCTGACGCTTTGTCAAGAGTGTAACATGAAGAGAGTATCGAAGGTGAAAAGTTTTCACCGCATATCACTTACAGTGTACATTGTATGTGTTTAGCATATATCCATTAATGTATGCAAAACAGTTTGACATGATTGTATAAGCTTCGAGAATCCAAGCAATATCAATGTAAATGGTATCCATGAAAAGAGAACATGGAATTAATGCAGCTACACAAAAGACATGTGATAGTATGTGATTATTGTTGCTTGACTTGGATTGTACCTCACATTCGTTGTAAATAACAATGAGAAATTGTGAAGGTAAAAGAAACCCTTGCTACGGCAAGGCTTTCTTTTTCCCATGGGGGATGGTGTCACAAATGTACACACAAGTAGTTATATGTACATGTATCAAGGTTGTATGCATGGTTGTTTTAATGTGCACATTGTATGTACACAGGGTGACCAGAATAATGGAGAACATTCTATATGATATAGATATAGTACATACAGGCTGACCAGATCAGTAGAGAATTTTCTACATGGTATACAATGTAGCTACAGTACATGTATGCATCTGACAGGAAACACATTATAGCTCACTCAATCTAGAATGATTTAACCCATTCCAGAAAATTCTGGGAAGTGCTGGCTGAGTGAGGCACTGCCCTTGTAGCCCAATGTGATTGGTAGTTAATTTTGGCAATGATGTTATGCACATATTAGGAAGTGAGTCATCCAGGACTCCTGGAATTTGGACTTGCTAGTATGTTCAGGTATGTAGCCCCAGGTTGGAGAAAATTACAGAATGTACTAGAAAGGGGTGAATGGATAGTATATAAGCAGGAGAAATTCTGAGGTAGGCAGAGTACCCAACACCTCTGCTCTGAGAGTTACGTCACTTCTGGCTCTGAAGCGACTTGTTATAGTCAGTCCTGTGTTACCTGCTGACCTGCTATACAAACTGTGTTTGTGGAGATAAGGCCTGGGAGACATTTTGCCTGCAGAGAATTAATTTGCCTACGTTGGAGATAGACTCCATATATTTTAATGTCAACGGACATTGTTACGGCAAAGCTGTGACGGGCTGGATTCCTCGCTGGACATTATAAAGTGAATCATCATTCAACGCATCAACTGGACGTGGTCGTCATAACTTTTGGATTTTGCACGTTACGCTGTGGACATACATTGTGGATTTTACCCCGGATTAATAACGAGGATTATCACAACCTGCGCCTCTGGATTTACGTCGAAGGTATCATTCATCGGTGCATCGTGGATCATTCCTTTGTGCATCGAGCATCGTATTTGGACATTTCCAGGGATATTGCATGTACTAAGTGTAAGTGATTTCATTACTGATTTGTAACTGTTTCTATTGATCATTATTGTACTGATGTGAAACTGATTACGAGTCTGTACCCACAATATCACTGTTAATAAACCGCCTGAGCATTAGTTGATTGTTTCTTTTGTGCGATCATTCTCAGAGTGATTTTGGTCGTAACAATGTAGTGATAGATTTCTTGATTTCTTCAGTGATATCTTTGAAATGTAAAGAATTATTTTTATATGAAGGTCAAAGACAGGGGAAACTTTTGAACAGTGATGTACATTGTAGGGTTTGAGCAGGTTTGTTTCATTGTAAAAAAGGAAAAAGACATTTGCTTTTTCATATGTGGAATAACTCAATTTACATTCTAGATATGACATCCTTTTTCTTCCATAATGTCTTAGAACTATAAACTGAATTTTACATAAAGGTCTGTTGACAGATATAGGAGAGCAGAAACTTTGTCATGAATATATATATTGAAGGGTTTGAGCAGCTGTATTGTGTCTGCATGCTTTCAGATCATGATGTTTACAATTATCTGTTTAAGGGTATATATGTCATAGGTGTGCAAGTGCACACTGTGGATGTACTTCCCATTTTCCCCGACACTCAGGAAAAACTGCTCCAAGCCTCTTCCATTTGCTCGCCTGCTCTGCATTTCTGCATTTCCTCCCCAGCTTCCAGGTCACGTTGGCAACTCTTGACAGATTTTGGCCTGGAAAGATGCTGGCTGATCGGTTGATCCTTGGCAGTTTGTTTCAAGTGATTATCGCTCAGTGTTGTTTCAAGTTGACTTCACCTGCGGACATTGTAACAATCTAAAATCAAACAAATAGGAGGGAAACATTTCATCAAATTTTTAAAATTCCCATGTGCTCATAATGAAGAAAAACTATGGACTTTTAAACATTTCCCAGACTTATGTGAAACACTGTATAGTTCATCAAAATTAATCTTTCAGGAACATGCAGTTATACTGCACTGTATTTTTATGCCTCCGCAACGAAGTGGCCGGAGGCATTATGTTTTCGGGTCGTCCGTCCGTCCGTCCGTCCGTCCGTCCGTCCGTACGTCCGTCCGTCCCGTTTTGTTTTTGTCGATATCTCAAGAACCGTGTGGGGGTTTTACATCAAACTTGGTATGAGGGTATATCCTTGGGGGATAATACTTTGTGTGGATTTTAGGGTCACAGGGTCAAAGGTCAAAGGTCACAGGTTATTTTGTGAAAAAAAAATTGAAATTCCACATATTTCTCCATATCTCGCAGATGGTTCAAGGTATCTTCATAGAACTTAGTATATATGCTTGTACCGATGGGCAGTGATTATCTAGGGAAGTTGGGGGTCATGGGTCAAAGGTCAGGGGGGTCAAAGGTCAAGGTCAACTCCTCAAAATATCACTACTTTCCTTAAAATGCAATATGCCTGAAGGTTTTTTTTTTTTTTTTTTTTAACTGGATGTATGGCATGTATTACCCAATATACATTTTTTGGGAAGTTTCTTGCCAAAAGGTCAAAGGTCAAAGGTCAAGTGAAAGTGCTAAATTGCACTTTTTCCTCCATATCTCGAAAGTAACTCAAGGTATCATCATGAAACTTACATATTTATGCATGTTCTACCTAACAGTGATTCTCTGTGGAACTGTGAGGTCAACGGTCAAAGACCAGGTTTAGATAATGCTATTTTCCCATTTGATACTGAAATTATACTTTTTCTCAATACCTTGAAAATTACTCAAAGCATAAACTTATAAAAGGGTCAAAAGTCAAGTAGAAATCATTAGTTCCCCAAATACCTGCACTCTGACATTTGAATAATTCATCCAATTGAACCTAGTTCTAGGAAAGTGAACATTCAGCACATTTGTGGCAAACCTGTCATTTTAATATTTTGCCAATTGTGTGAAACTGTCATCACACATTGTCAAGACATTGTACTATAGACCTATTAGGAGAACCATGCATGATGGCGGAGGCATATCAGTCGCCGTAGCGATATATCTAGTCTTTCCATGATCTATGGGCTCATTGTTATTTGAGATAGATTTGCCATTCCTCTGCAGAAGTGTGAATGTGTAGCAAGATGGCAACTTTGCAAAATTTGTGAAGGCCTGTGTCTTGTTTGAGCTCACATCTAGGTGCCTTTGATCAATTCTGTACTAGGACAAAAAAGGTAGCCTGCCACAACTTGCTGTGGCTTTTTGTTCATAACATGAGGACAAGAATGCAATTCATTTAAATTTGTCAAGGCGTGTTGTTCTGTATGAGAAGACAACATACATTGTATCAGTATTTACATGGGGTACTTTGCTTGGGACAAGAAAGCAATTTCACAAAATCCACCTTGAGGGGCCTGTTGCTTGCTGTAACAATTCACCTACTTGAGAGCTTGTCCTATAAACAGAGTGCATAGAAATCGAGGTGAGAATGCAGAAGTTGCTTTCAGCCTTCTTTCAGCAGTTCCTGAAGTGGAGATGAGTACCTCTTTGTATAAAGAGTAGAGCTAGTCCCACAGCGAATATGGTTGCGCATATGTGCTGTATTTCTTTTTCAAGGTTTTTCACTTAGCCTTTTGGCCTGCCACTCTCGCTGTGTAAATACTCAGAGGTTGGTTGGATGTTTTGATTTGTTCTTTGGTGTTTCAAAGGTGTGTAAATGGGAAGAAGAATCAGGAATGTCTCTCTACTGTCACTGACCTGTCCCTGAGAGTTATCTTTGAAGTATTTTTGGCCCAATGCTATGAAAATATCAATAATAGTGTGGCAGTAGTCCTTTCACTCTAGTACAAACATCATTAGGCCCTATTTCTGACTTGTTGGCCTTTCCTTGAAAATGGTGTAGTCTTTATTTGGTTTACACCAGAATAGGACCTACTGGACTAAGGTAGTTTTGTGTAACGTAGCACATAGTTGTTAATCCATTGAGGATGGACTGATTTTGCTACAACATGCATTTCCCATAGACACCTACCCGAGTATACTTGGGACTCGTCCTCAATGGATTAAATTTGCATCTCACAGAATGACGTCTCTTTCACTTGATATAATAAGAATTTCATTCAACATAGCTGCCAACTTTTCCCATTCAATGGGAACATTCCTATTTCTTAGGATAGAAAAAGCTTCAATCACCCTTGTGTTCCTGTTTTTGTCAACATCTGGTAACTAAAAGTGATGTATGGGAGATGGATGAAACTTCCTAATTTTGCATTATTTCTGTCAGTTATTCACTGATTTTCAGTTTTGGCATATTAGTCTTAGAATAGAGTTGAGTAGCATTGTCATTTATGTAGCATATTAGATGACTGACTTTCTTTCAAGTAATCTTCAATTTCTCTGTAGGGCCTACTTTTGTAGTTTTTATCCAACTTTCACCTACGATCTGCTATGATCTCATGGCATCCACTTCTGGGCTGAACAACTTTCTATTAAGAGGTTAACTTCCCTTTGAGGATTGTAAAATGCTATCAATTGCTAAAAATTGTAATTCCTCAGCTGCTAATCTGCACAGAGGACTTTGAGCCAAGATCCATGCAACTCATAATCCTTTGATATGCACCATCAACCACTGTCGAGTTTACTTTTCTGGAATATTCATAGGGCTAGCAGCGGAATGCTAGACGTTATATTGTATTATGTCTGGTGCAAAATCTGTTGTAAGCTTCGTCTTTAATGAACACTCGAAACTAAAGACTGGTTTTGTCGGTACACCTCCATTTTCCCCATTGTTTGTGTTACAAGGTATTGTGAAGGACATTACATGGCCTCATTGAGAAGGTCAAATTATATTTGTGAGTGGTCAAGTGAATGGCAGCAGCACTTAAAACTTACAGTCCACAATTAAGCTGAGATCTTTCAATATGACCTACAGTTGTTTTTATTCAGTCAAGAAAACCACGTCAAAGATAGCTGTTTCCTGTTGTTACACATTGACCCTAGGATAATGAGAACAGCACAATATGTTATACATGTTGGAATATAAAATACATGTTGTATTTCTAGTTCAATTTGCATTGTCACCATAATTCTGGTGCCCAAGTTACTGAAATATTATTTTTAAGAATAAGTAGATGGACAAATGGAAATTGAAAATCATCTTAAAGATGTGATGTAAATAGAAAGGTTTCCCAGAAAAAAAAAAAAAACTTAATCGAGATACAAGAAGTTGTCACCATTAGTTATGTGGATTACGAGTGAACATTGAGAGAATATGTTCAGAGTATCCGACAAATATCAACAGATTGGTTGTGATCATTCTGTAATATGATTTGGTGAGATATTATGGAACCACAGCTTTAGACAAAAAGAAAAAGAAAGAAAGAAGAAACAATTATACACATTGCCTTTGTGAGAAGCTGGTAGTATCTTTTTATTTTGAGGTCATTATCCCCAATTTCTGTAGTGTGTATACATGCTGAGAATTTCAGGAGGTAAATGAAAGTCAAAACCTCTCTCCCTGCATTCATTTTTAGTGCCCTCAATGGTAAAGATACAAAATGTAAGAGAAACTGACAAACAGCCTTGCTTGTATCCCCAGAACAGAGAAACAACAATATGCCTGTTCACACATTTAGCAAAAGCTGTGAAGGTTTATATCACAATTCAAGCATTCACTTCCCTACCATTCTCAATCTGAACTGAATTGACGTGAAATTCATCAAATATTCTTCAGTAAGATTTACGCCCACTTGCAACCGATTTGAGTGTTGACTTGTTGTATTTTTCTTTTACTTGTTTATTCCTTCTTGTTTGTGTGCTTATAAAAACAGATCATTTGATTCATTGAGCACAGTTAATTATATCATAGTGTTCTATGAAGGGGAAAAATCTTGAAATGCGCCTAACATCAAACACACAAATGCACTTTTTTTTTTAAATGGACTGAAATACCCAGAATACTGTAAAGCATAATACGTCACAACATGGAGTACAGGTAGATACGTCATCATGTCTAGAGGAATCAGCAGAGGAATGAATGATGTTATGCAAACAAACCTACATGTGAATATATCAAATTTTGTTGATGATTAAACCAAGTGTTTGACAGATGTATTAAAGGGATTGTGCAGTTTTGGGTGAAAGGGCATCAGGTTTCCAACATTTCTTGACAATTTGTTTTTTAAAGATCATGAGAAGCCTCTTATAAATGAAGTAGGAAAGAGCATATGATTCTTAGAGGAATTCAAAGTTTATTGGATGAAAATTGGTTTTGAATTAACTGAGATATCCAAAACAAAGCGATCTTAAAAAGGTGGGACCTACCTTTTATTAGTATCGCTGTGCTTTACTTTTTTTTTTTGGGGGGGGATATCTCAGCTATTTCAAAACTGACTTTCATCAAATAAACTCTGAATTCGTCTCAGAATTGTGTGCTCTTTACAATTTCATAAAGGGGTTTCTATGTATCTCTCAAAAAGTTCAATCAAAGCTGAATCACCTCAACCAATACTATACGATGCCTTTAACTACAGTTAAACCTCATCACTCAGGAATCTCATTTTGAAGGCATAAGTGTTGAACTGCTTGAAATCATGTAACTTGTAACTGAAAAACCCAAACAACACTATTGATGTGTTTTGTTTTGTATTTCCCAGGTCCGTGACATGTACAGTCCCACATAGCAAATCTCATAATAAAAGTCTGCGTCCTCTAAAGAACTGTGTTTGCTAGTAAACTCTTCTTTTGTTCACCCACCTTGCACTAATCCTGTAGCAGACACCCAACCACATTCCAGGCCAATTGTCCAAATTTGTCCAGTGGATTTAATCCATCAAATTGAAGATGATTGTTTACATTTGCTATCAATCAAGTGTGAGCTGATAAAGAAAAGGCTATTATTGACCAAGGCCATGCTCACGCTCTTTTACTTCTGGTAGCTGCAAGCAGACCCCTCCATCATAAAGGCGGGGTATTAATTCTCATTTGTTGTACAAACCAAACATGTGTTGAGAATGTCACAAGCATACATAGTTCTTTGCCAAGGATAGAGCAGGTCAGACCAAAGTATCAAATACAATTTGGGCCCTGCTTTATTGGGAGTTTTCTTTGAAATTTAATATTTGGCTTTTTATGCGTGTGTGTGCTTTATTATATTTCTTTTAAGTTGTGTGTGAAAGTGTGATTGGCAATGGATTGTGAGATTCCAGGATCTCACATTGATTAATCTCTCTTTCATATTCAAACTTCTCCTCTTCTGCACATTAAAGGGACTGTACAGTACTGGTTGAGGTGGGGATTCATGTTTTGAACATTCCTAAGTGAGATAATGAAAAACCTCTTATGAAAATATGAAAGAGCATGTAATTTTAAGAAGGATTCAACGTTTATTTGATGAAAATTGGTTTTCAAATGGCTGAGATATCCAAAAAAGTGCTAATAACAAAATGCGACATGCCACAACTTTATTAGGATCTATTTGTTTCACCTTGTTTTTGGATATCTCAGCCATTTCAAAACCGATTTTCATCGAATAAACTTTTGATACCCCTTAGAACTGCATGCTCTTTGACATCAATATATGAGCTCATAGAGTGGTTTCTGAATATCTCGCAAAACGTTAAAAGCTAAATCCTCACCTCAACCAGAACTGTACACACCCTTTAACTATTATCTTCACTGCACATGGTGGTGATGATGGGTAACTGGTTAAAAAAAAAATGATTCATGGATTGATCAGCTACCAGGTATTCTTCTCATTACTGTAAACCTTATGTTCCCCACAAAGTTTGACATAGGCATATAGACACTGGTAGTGGTAGTAGTATATAAGTGGTATACTCTATTGAGCATATTCTCTTTCTTTTAAAGGACATTGCCTGGAAAGCATGTAATATGTTTCATAGTGATCCAACTTTGAACTATTAGATTGCTCAGAGTTATCCTGACAGGGAGGAGGGTAATTTTTGCCCATTGTTTGATAATTTTCTTTTAAAATGTTTGTCATTGTTTTATTCAGAGTTTGCATTTCAAAGGAATTCAACAGCAGCTTGTTAAAAAAAAAAAAATGCTTCATTGTCTTAAAGGGGTATAAGTAGGAAAAGTGGAACTTATATTGATCACCCTTAAAAAAGGTGGCATCAAAACCATGGTAATTTGTTGGTGCCATTCTCTCATACCATTCTCCAAATACCATGGTAACAGATACCACGGTAATTCACTCGTTACCATGGTAACAGATACCATAGTAATTCACTCGGTACCATTCTTATTCAAACAAAAGTGAGGTAAACACTGTATATGCGCATTTCCTATGAAAAGACAGAATATGTGTAAGATCACATGAGAGATAACACCAAGCTGTATTTTTGGTGGTTTAAAATCCATTGAGGACAGACTGATATTGCTATAACACACATTTCCCATAGACACCTGTCCGAGTATTCTCTGGACTTGTCTCCAATGGGTTAAACTAAACAATTCACAATCAAATTTCACATGCCTATTTTGTGTAAAGTTTTAATCACCACCCTTAGTTCCACAGTATTTTGTGATGTATTATTTTGTAATTGCAAGTGATTAACAAATTGCCCTTTAGTATTTTTGGTATACATGTATTTCATAGTGTTGTATTTGCATTCATATTTAACAAATTACAGTGCAAAATACTATGATATTTCACCCATGAATCTAAAATGTACCTATTGGTTTAAAGGGGTTTTAAGAATGGAAAGCAGAGCTTTGATACCGATCACCCGAAAACTGAGTGTGGGAGCAGTGCTTGACCTTACAAGCCCCTGCTGTGGAGGCAGGACAGGCTTGTGGGATTACTCACAGTTGTATTTTCAGGGAATCCTTGCCCTCACTGAAACAGGAAAGTGGTACTGGTAGACAGGTTGGTGGTGGAGGGGTGGTCCTGTTGGGTTGTGGATGACTCCTGGGGTTGGATTGTTTGGTTTCAATTATAGGTGAGTAAACTTTCCAGGGACTTTAAAAAATACATACTACTAACCTATTCAAATTCATGAGTTCATTTTGCCCCATTACTTGGTTATGGGCTTTTTCTTCCTATACACCTTTATCATTGCTAATATTGCCAGTGGTAGGACTTTTCTTTTTTTTTTTCTTTTTTTTTTGCATTTTGAGCAAGAAGTTTTTGAGAGGACAGGAAAGCCCCAGGAAAACTGGCTGAGATATAAACCTTCAGGAGTTTGGTTTCCTTGTAGTATGGAAACATTTCTTATTGTTCAGTAGGGATGCTGTGTGAGCTTTTGGCTGAAAGGGACTCTTATTAGGTTTGAAGGGTCTCAAAATTATTGCCAAAGCCACAGTCTTCAGCAAGAAATTCAAAGGTTGCTGCAGATGATTGTTGGCTAGTTTATTCCACAAGATTGGAATTGGTCATGATGAATGAGGATGTAGATCATAGCACCGCCTTTATTCATTACCCTTGAATAGGACTTGTTACATTGAGACATGAAATGGAAAGGGCTGTTAGACATAAGTTCACCTTGGACATGGCCACAATTGTAGGGTGGTTGTGCTTTGCTAATTTCTATTATATTCATGAATACATAAACTGTTGACTTCAGAAAAGAGCAAAGAAAAATGCAAGGCTTGTCAGTTAAAAAACAGAGTCAATCAATGTAGACTATCTGTCACCACGTCCAATATACCAGAGGCATTAATTGCGTCTTTCATGCCTTGATTATGCATGCTGTGCACCATTTCTCAGTCACTATAATGAATACTTCCCTTGTCTGATTATTTGGCTGTAATATTCACAAGGCAGGCCTGTTTATGGCTGTAATGAGAGAATGTAAGAGTTTTGTGGTAACCAGTTCTCAATTGCTCTCTCCCTCTCTGGATTGTGCCAATATAATCCTTTAAAAGGTCCTGTTTACAATGTACACCTTTGGGAGCAGTGATTTTTAATTTTTTCAAGATATCGGATTTGATGCATATGTGTAGGCCTAAGTCTGTTGTATCACAAAACATGACCTACCATAGTACCATATAAAATTTTTGCAATAAAGCCTAAAATATAAGAAGATATCAATATTTTTCTCAATAAACCATAACTGTAGGCCTACATGGTTTAGTCAGGAAACATTTCTATCATAACTATTGTTCACATTTTGTGTATTTAACAATACTTGACATTGATTATTACGGATTCAAATTTTTACAGTGTTGTTTCTATCCCTAACACAAATTTAGAACTATTTCAAAGCTGGGTTTTTGTTTCATCTGCAAATGGTAAATTATGCCTTTAAGCTTATTTGCAAGTCATTAGAGGCAAGTTCATTGGAACTCAAAGTGACAAGTCACCACCTTTGCAAATCACATGTGGTTTATGGTCAGAATGTGACATTTACAGTACAATCGAGGCTTTCCTTTTAAAGCAAGCAATGTGCCGAAGAAGGTTCTGTCCTGAAGAGAATAAAACATTTTTTTTTTTCTAGCTGGCATTTCCTTTTATCCTGTCCAAGCTAGGATCAATGTGTATCTAACACTTGGCACCTACCTAATGATGTTGAATGTCTCTTATATGAGAACAAGATTTATAGGATTAGGTTAACTCCCTCCCCCCAACACATCCTTATATACCCCTTAATTGTCACCCTTTTTTGCTTTGTTTGTCAGATTTGAGAAACAAATGAGTCGTCCTAATCCTAAATCTGATCTGGTCATGAAATTAAAGGTACTGTTTGCCATTGGGAGCAGTGGTTTTAAAAATGTTAGAGATATTGCATTTGATGCATATATTGTGTTGGTCATTTGTATCACAAAACATCCTACCATTTAAAAATGTCGTAATAAAGCCTAAAATATAAGGAGATATTGCTATTTTCCACACTAAACCATAACTGTAGACAGTTTAGTCTAGAAGCATTTTTAATTATAACCATTGTTGACATGTTGTATATTTAACAATGCCAGTCATTGATTATACTGACTCAATTTCTTACATTGGTTGTTTCTACCCTAAATCACATTTTAGAATTATTTTGAATTACCAAAAACTGGGTTTATGTTTCATCTGCAAATGGTAAATAATTTCTTCAAATCATATAAGGCCTACAGTGTATTTGTAACAGAAACCATGAAAGGAGGACTGTACCTTTTTCATAAAAATAATAGATTTGTGGAAGATGGTTTCCATGGTGATTACTTGAGTATGTGGTTTTGGGTAGCCTTTATGCATGTATGCATATGATGAATGTATTTGTTTTATTCTGTCTCGATAAGTATAATCCTTTTTTCTTTTCTTTTTTTTTTTTACAAATAATTCAGTGCTGTTTCAATATGTGTAACAGCACATGTTTGTTTGTTTGTTTATTTCCATCTGTGAAGATGGCTGGATAGCCCATATTCAGCTACGTTAAAGGACAAGTTCACCTTCATAAACATAAGGATTCAGAGAATGCAGCAATATTAGTAGAACACATCAGTGAAAGTTTGAGGAAAATTGGACAATCGATGCAAAAGTTATGAATTTTTAAAATTTTTGTGTTGGAACCGCTGGATGAGGAGACTACTAAGACTCGTGATGTCATATGAGTACAACAGTATAAAGAAAATGTAAAGAAAATTCAACATATTTTCACGCTACATTCTCTCAATCCGTATGTTAATGAAGGTGAACTTGTCCTTTAAGCTGGTCTTCCATGGGGTCAAGTTGGATGTGAGGTGGGACCACTTCACCGGGTTAGACACCCTGCCCTTTGCGATGAATGAATGAAGCAGGATCTTTTACGTGCATGAGTTATTACTCTCTCATACACGGGACCTCCATTTAATGTCCTATCCGAGGGACATGTAATAAACCAACTCAAGTACAATTTGTATTAATTTTTCAGGTATTTGAATATGAAATCACTCTTCATACTGTTAGGGGTAAGTGACTGTTATGGTAGATTTTGGCATAAAAATTACAATGCTACAAAGAAATGTGATTTTGTGGCAAAATTTTGATTAAAGGATGTTCACTGTCATTGTTCATTGGTTGATGGATAACACAGGATGAATATGAATAAGGTTGAATAAGGAGTAATAATATTGAACAGGTTTGTATGGGGTAGCATATGCTAGAATTACTGTTATGTATAGGGTTGCATAGGGTGGTATAGGCCTGCATGTGGTTATGTAGGGTTATGTGTGGTTGCATAGGGCTGAATAGAATCAAGCAGAGTTGTGAAGTATTGAATTGGTTTTGAATAGGCTTGATGGAGTGAATGTATTGGACTGAATGGAATTGAAAAGGATTTGACAGGGTTGATGAGGATTGAACAGAATTACAAAGGGTTTCAAGAGTAGAGTTAATATGTTCGCTGCTTGTAGAAGGTTCACTATAAAGGCTTAGGTTGCCTAGTGAGCATGGAGTTTATAAGGTTTATGGCTGAATGAAGTTGGAAAAGGTTTGAAAAGGAGGAATTATTGTGAATAAGCTGGAATAGGTTTAATGATACAATTTATATAAGTTGAATTTGTTAATTATCATGAATTTGTGATGTATACATAGTGTAAAAGTGGAAATTTAAAAGTGTTGAAATTTTCGCGCACTTCGCGCAACCAGACACTAGGGCGAAAATAAAAGCGTGCCGATAATTTTGTTTGAAGTATATATGTTCCTGTACTTGGTGTCTTGATTCCACAGAATTAAATAGACACAAAACTCTTCTCACCTGGCCAAGCGAAAAATTAGTCACGCGAAAATATCCTCTTTTACAGTAGATATCAACTTAGGGAAGGTATCTTGTTTTCATCTGCTGTATGCCAAGGTTTGGATTATTGCTTAGGCAGGCTCAAGGTAGTAACCATTATCCTGTTTTTTCTCCCTTAAGTAGAAAAAAAAAAAAAAAACATATTTGTTAAACATATATTAGATGTAGCCATGAGTACAAGAACTGTTTTACCAATTCATGCATTCGGTTCACAAATTTCCTTCCCAGAGTTTTGGGTGACAACCTCAAAGTTTGCTTTAGGATTACCGGAGGCTAGCCCAACAGAGTTATGGTAATCATCTAAAACAACTAGATATGATATAGCAGAAATTAGCTATCACAGGAAGTTAGCAGAATTTGAATACCAGTACAGCCGCTGAGCAAGGCTTGGCATGTGTTTGAACTGATTTGTAAGATCTGGAAGACATTTTGAAACTGAGTCATCTCCCTCTCTCCCCTCAAACTGTTGGGCTATTGACACTTGCTAATACTGTGAAGAATTAAACTTACAAGAAATTGTTTAGCTTTTTCACTTATGCTTACACCTTGGTGAAAATTGATGCCCACCTCAGAATCTCACAATACTTTTGTCACGTACTATGCCACATGCACCAAGTAGGGCCTAGCTTTGTTTTGCTTTGTGAAGTTACAGGCCCGGATGGGAACTTGAGAACAGAACATTGGAACTAATACTGAATAGGCAGCATGTGCCCATCTGGAGATGCAGTGCACACAAGTCAACAGGAAGCGTAGGATGTAACATGAACAACACTCACAAGATTTCATGCTAAACTTAATTTTTCTTGCATAACCTACAAATAACTTTACATGCAATGTTTCAGTACTGCAAGAAAGGTAAACAAGTTTTCACTTCTGCTCTTTAAAACACTTTTCCAGTTTGACTCTCAAAACAAGCTGAGCTTCTCAAAGTTTGAAACTTGTAGTAGTTACCCAAAAGAGTAAAAGGCTCCTCCTCTTTCTCCTCATCCTCCTCTTCCTTCCCCTCCTCCTCCTCCTCTTCTTCTTCCTCCTCCTCCTGCTCCTGCTCCTCCTCTTCCTCCTCCTCCTTCTCCTTCTCCTCTTTCTCCTCATTCTTCTCCTCCTTCTCCTCCTCTTCTTTCTCCTCCTCCTCCTCTTCTTTCTCCTCCTTCTCCTCCTCCTTCTCCTCCTCCTCCTCCTTCTCCTCCTCCTCCTCCTCCTCCTTCTCCTTCTCCTTCTCCTCCTCCTTCTCCTTCTCCTCCTCTACCTCCTCCTTCTTCTCCTCCTCCTCCTCCTCCTCCTCCTCCTCCTCCTTCTCCTCCTTCTCCTCTTCCTCCTCCTCCTCCTCTACCTCCTCCTTCTCCTCCTCCTCTTCATCTTCCCCTCATCCTCTCCCTCATTTTCCCATTCCCATTCCCCCTTTCCCATCCCCCGTCCTTCCCACCTCCCATATCCATTGCAATCATCACCTCTACTATATCTCTGTATAGTATGTGTCATACTGACAATAGATAATTGCAAAAGAGTAAAAGAAAAAAAAATCCATAAAGGTTATTGTCTTTGAGCTTTTTTTTTAAAAGATGTAGTAGTCCAGGAAGTATCAGGTGACCAAAGTTACCAGGAAAACTGTCTGATATTAGTTTAAAGAGTGATGACTAAAATCCATCCTTTGTTGTCAGTAAGTGTGATTATTTCGAGTAATTTGTGCCTGGCGCTTGAGCATGAGATGGCTTTACTGGGGTTTGCTACCCCCGCCTTTCTCACTTAAGAGCACATGGTTTCTCCTGTCTCCAAAGTGTAATCCAATATCCATGTGAGTGCTTTGGTGCAGGAAGCGTGCTGATGAATGGTTTCCACCACACTTCTCTGTTTCTTTGGAGACGGTCTCAGGTATTTACGTCAACTTTCGCTCGTCTCTATATACTCTTTTCGCGATTCTACGGATCAACCTTCGCTGTAGGTGGAAGAGACGTTTTAGTCTTGTGTTACTGGAATACCCATTCATAATATTGGAAAACGTTGCTCTGCATTCTATTTTCTCCTGATTGTCTTGAACTTACGGGATATTTGCCATTCCACAGGAAATCATTCCTATTGTTCTTACATAGACAGTAAGTATGTACTCTAAAGTCTATTTTCCAAGGATTTCCACTATTCAGTCTTCAGTCTTCTTTTGTATTTAAGAAAACATTGGCAGGGCTAATTGGTTGTTCTCTTTGGGTATGTTTGTTGGTGTTGTTTTATAATCCCGCAAACAGAAATCAGTTGGTATAAGTTGATTGATCATTAACATGAGTGTAATAGTTGATAAGAAAAGAGGGATTGCTCAGTGTGCCTATATCTGCAGTAGATTGTTTAACCAACGCTTAAAGGCATAATTTACCATTTGCAGATGAAAGCATTAGTGCTACAAAATAGTTCTAAAATGTGAGTTAGGGATAGAAACAACCAATGTCAAAATTTGAATCCATATAATCGATGTTAAGTGTTGTTAAATACACAAAATGTGAACAATAGTTATAATAAAAAATTTTCCAGACTAAACCGTATACAGTTACGGTTTATTGAGAAAAACCCTGATATCTCCTTATATTTTAGGTTTTATTGCAAATATTTCACATGGTAGGATGTTTTATGATATAACAGACCTACACATATGCATCAAATATGATATCTTGAAAATTTTTGAAATCACTGCTCCCAAAGGTAAACTGGACCTTTAACACTGGCACTGGTCTGACAGTCCCAGACCAGTAAAAATCACTGTCAGTCCAGTTACTTTTCAGGAATTGCGGAATTTTTACTGGTCTGACATGATCGATTAAAAAAAAATAAATGTATGAATAACATTGTCAGCGGCAGTAAAAAACAAAAAACAAACAAAGAAACAAAAACAGGACCAGTGAATTTTACGTTTGGACCAGTGGAAAAAGGAAAAACTGGGTATCTAATTGTCCGACAGGGACAGGCCGGACCGATTGAAAAAAAAATATGGGTTAGTGTGCAGCCCTGGTGTAATGCTTTGATCGGTATTTCCTGCAAACACCAGTGATAATGTTTTAATATCTTTTTCCCCCTTAAAGATTGTTTTTATTGAGCAGCCACCATTACAATGACATCAAACAAGCCAGTATGAATTCTATGATGAATTAATCGTGCAGAATAGTTTGAATGATCGCTTTGGATTTATTTTCATGCTTTTACTTTATAGACGACATATGTGATATTAATGTTTCTCTGCTTTCTTTTCATGTTTGTGGACCTATTTCCAACTTGTGACCAATCTGCATTCATATCACAGGTAAGCCCAGTCTTTATTACATATTTATCACCATAGAATATTATCTATATGCTGTATTTTTATGTGTTTCATTGGGTAATGAGGAGAGCCAATGCATAGCAACTGATAAATGAGGACACTGTTGAAAGGAATATTCTGTAGAGAGAAAGAGGAAGCAAAGAAAACAAAAATTTGAGTGTCCTTTGAATGCAAAAGTGACAACACCTGAGCAATGGACTGATTAGAAATCAGATAATGTCCAGTATAAAAGATAGGACTTGAAATCAAACAAAGAGAATAGGGTGTACATCATAACAATGACTTTCATCTAAATATGTGCATATTTCTTTAAAGAGTGCAGTGTTCTATACGAAACTATCTAATGTCTCCTTTTATTGTGCTTCTCACATCGAGAGTTTGGTAAAAGTTTTTTTTTTTCTTGTTTTAGCAGAACAGGAACATGCTAGGATATTTATAGGAATCTCTTGTTGAAAGGAAGTCATTTTATGGCTTTGTAAGCTCATGCAAAAAGTTCAATTTGTAATATGTTGCCTTTTTGCATGTACCAATCTATGATTGTTGAGACTTCTGAAAATATGTCCCGCGGGCATTCTTTCATACTATGCAATGATAAGGGAAGTTCTTTGTTGGTTTGTTTGAAAACCTGAGTCATATCTGAAAAAAAAGAATGCAGGCAACTCTTTCAGAGTAAGAAGAATGTGTTTATGGAGAACCTAGAGATTTGACCTGATTATAGGAGATCTTATTGGTTAATTCATTCCAGATATCTGGCAATCTCCCACTTATTCATGTGATATACTGAAAAGTGGGTGCATTGTTTTATAACTTTTCTCCCATATTGAGCTTGCTCCTCCTTTCCATTGGCACAAGTGCATCACTTCTAAAGCTGCTGAAATATCAAACAGAGGTGTGAGCTAAGCCCAAAGTTTTGGGGTAATATGAGTGCTTCTAGCGATTTGGTGTGTTTGTAATACCCAGGAAAGAATCCCCTTGGCACAATTTCTCTTCTTTTCCTTCCCCAAAGAACTGCGCTATCACGATTCTGCGTGTCAAGCAGAAAAACAGAAACCCCCAAAGCTCAGGTATTTGTCAGATTAGGAATGTCGAAGTCATTTTGAAATCTCTGGAAGCTGCTGGTGATACAGCAATATTGCCTCCTCCAGTCCTGCTATCAACTCTGTCGATACGAGTTAGCCGTCATGTAGTTGAGCATCACGTGCGCTCCATGATGTATCCATGATTGATTATAAGAAACAAGGGCCACCGCATGATAAGTACTGTAGATGAGGCTCACAGTCATAGCAGAGAGAATGCAGTATGTTTGATAGGGTATGTGACGAGGAGTAATAGTGTACTTCAAGAAGTGGTAAGTGGGTTCGTGATTTTCACCCCTATGCTCTTCAAGGTTTTACAAACTTTTTATTAATTACCATTGGGTTAGTATATCTAACCGGCATGATGAGAGTTAAGTGATTTGTCTCCAAGAATCTTTGTTTCATTTGTGTGTGTGTATGTGTGTGTGTGTGTGTGTGTGTGTGTGTGTGTGTTTGCATGTGAGTGTTTAAATGCAAGGCACCTTGTACAGACCTACTCATTCCTTCTTCTTTTTTTTTGGGAAAAAAAAAAAAAAATAAAGAGAATAATAAGAAAATTTTTGCTTCTTTCGACCATAATTTCAAAAATGTACCTTATGTGTAGTGACAAATATATCATTCAAAAGGTATTATTTTGTATTTTATGACAGATACCGTACTTCAAAATCTTCAAAAATGGACTTATCGGTTTTTGCGAACAAACTCTTCAAATATTTCCTCCCCTGCCCTCTCAGTCAAAGAGCAGCATGATATGAAGTAAAAATTTTAAAAGAAGACTATCAGTTAGACAGCCAGATTTCTTTGATAGTGCTTTCATTTATATGAGATATCATTGCTTTTTCAGTACCGCCATCCCATCTTCCTATCTAGGGCACATTTTTTTTTGTTTTTTCAGTCGAGTGTAATTATCGTTGATTTAAAGCATGTGTTGTTGTTTTTCTCCCTTAATGAGTCTTGATCCTATCTTTCAGGATGCTTTCGTCACCAGGCTGTCTTGTCTAGACTACAATGGCCTAGAGATAGGATTAGGATATGCCAATGTGTCTAAAGGAAAACACTTGGAGGAACTCAAAAACAAACCTTATCTTTTTCTTAATGACAGTAGTGGGATACAACTAACGGCTCGGCAAAAGTTCTTGCGATGTTTGACGAACGTTAGAATGCTTGTGACTGTTCACAGGAAGTCAACAGACTCGATCAGTAACCTGAAGGTGTCTCAGAATAACACCACTAAGTCATGTGACTATGACATCATCTATTATTGCAGTTCTCCTAATTCATTCTTTTCTTAATTTTTGTACGTATGAATTGTCACTAATTTCACTTTTCCTCCAAACAAATATTTCCAGTGTGTCTCTAGGCAAGGCTCATCAAATACATTTTCAAACACATCTGTCATGATAGAAGTCGATACCAGCTTGAAAAATTCAAAAATGTAAAAGTACCATTTTTTATTTTGAACATGTCCAAAATAAAAAGTAGGCTCCAGCATATCTCTGCAAAGCCCTATGAATACAAGCAGTGAATACAAAGAACGTCAAATATGTGGTGGTGCGTGGTGCAAATGCATCTTCAGATTTTGGGATTCGTTGGGCATTCGTTGGCTTGATACACTCTAGTGTGATGGGGCCTGAAAGTTACAAGTCTATGAGTATGTCTTTCAGTGCACTTTACAGGTTTTATCAAGCATTGTACAATGGCGGCTTGAATAGACCCAACATGTTTGAATGTGTATCAATTGCCCCTTGAATCAGGGAAGGTTACCAATTTGTTTCAACATTGCCATATTTTGATTGTGGTGGGTGGGTGAACCCAGTGGGCAACGGTAAATACGTCAAGAGTGGCTTAATTAGCAGTGAGCTTTTGAGGAAACTTTAATTAGTCTGTGTGTTACTTACTGCCTGCATTGTAAATTGCACATCTATAGCTGACGAAAAAAAGCTGCTGAAAGTTTGCAAGAAAAAAAAGTCACATTGGAGTCTTCATAATTGTCATTGCAATGGCCAATCAAGATCGCTATAGGGCATTTTGGAAGAGGTTCATCTGATTGGTAATTCTCTAACGTTGCCAGTCTGATGAAGCCTACAGACAGTAGGCGAAAGCTCACGCAAGGTAAATAGTTTTCTTTGGTTGTGTACAAATGAAATTTCGCCTTGACTATAGGGCAGCTTCAATGTACGTATTATGTACTCATTTTTGTACTTCTTTGCATCTCTATACCTTCATATATAATTGTTTGGTGTTTTTGTTTGTTTGTTTTTGTTTTTTTTTGGCAAAATGGTTGTTACTGACTTGACTTATCTGTCTCCCTGATACAGAAAACAAAATTCTGTGTTTAAATGCATACTCATTGTCAGGGCTCGGGTGTGATGAGCAATATTAATATCATATTCAACTATTATAAAACTTTTACCAAATGTTATAATTGTGTGAGATTTTTGGCAAAGCTCCCATCTTCTGGTTCCTCAGTGGTATTCCCAAACCTTTCACAATGCTGAGATAAAATTCCCAGCTGGAATTCCCCCCATCATAGTTGTCGGTACTGCTCAATGATTTCATTTCTGGTCAGGGAAGTTCTGCTAGCAAAAGTTCCGATAGCAAAAGTCACATTCCTCTCTCCTGTTTTGAACAAAATGCATTTGTTTCTTCCTCTCTGAAACGAGCCTTGGCCTTGCATCACATGGAATTGAGTTATCCTGTGTATTGAGTGATCTATCCTTTATCATCTTAAAGGGATCGTATAGTTTTGGTTGATTAACTTGAGACCTAATTTCAGGTTTCTACCATTTTTTGGTGAGATAATGAGAAACCTCTGATGAAATATGAAACAACATGTACTTCTCTGAGGAATTCAATGTTTATTTGATGAAAATCGGTTTTGAAATGGCCGAGATATCCAAAAAAGAGCGATTCTAATTAAGTGTGGGACCTACATACACTTTATTACGATCGCTTTGTTTTACTTTGTTTTTGGATGTTTCAGTCATTCCAAACCCGATTTTCATCAAATAAACTTTGAATTCCTCTTAAAATGGTATGTTCGGTACTACATCATAAGTGTTTTCTTGGTATCTCGCAAAGAGTTAAAAGCCCAAAAATTATTGACGGGGGGGGGGGGGGGGGGGGGGGGGAAGCAAAGAAGTGCTTTGACCTGTAGTGATCTGATGTCATTTGACTTGCTCCCTGTGCAGTCTCCATCTGTGTAAGACTTTAAATAGAAGTAACGAGCTGGAATCTTTGCAGACTAGGTGATTGAAATGTGCCGGGCACACACTCATGGGCTAATGATGAATGCATGGTGGTTTCTTTGCAGGGAGTGGGGGGGGGGGGGGGGATGGGAGGGTGGTTGTGAGTTTAGTCGTATGTGAAATTGAAGCCCAGTAGTTCTCTGAATGTGTACGCATGAGTCATAATCATTACCACATGTTTGCACCGTGGTCAGGGGAGAAGTCATTGTTTACATTGTTGCGAGAAAAATGAGCTTTATTTTCCAGATGGCCAGCCTCCATCATTATGCCGTCCATGTGAGGAATCAGATTTTTAAAGTTTGCTTGTGAAGCGCCAACTGAGTCAACTCATTAGGGCAAGCTACTTCAGCCTCAATGAGTGATTTTGGCTGTTGAGTAGACCAAGGACGTATTATCATACCTCCTTGAGTAGACATACTGTCTGCAAGTTGTGCACATTTGAATGTACACTCGTGCATTGTATCAAGGAGGTATGAGAGAACCTCCTTGATTGTATCAGAGTGACTGATATAAAGATCTCTAAGGGTGCAGTTTATGCTCATCTTTTCGGGGCCATAATCGGATATTTTGAAACGTGATTAGCACATAACACTGTTGCGCCCCCGACTCACCTCGATTTTAACGGTGTTTCAAAGTGCTGATTCCAAATGCACAACTTTGTTTTTTTGTTTTTTTACGATTGGCGTTTACCTCTAATCCTTTTTACAGGGGAAGTATGCAAAAACACATATAAAGGTGTTTAGAATGACACCGTCTCAACACCTTTCAAATTCGCATGAAAATTTGCACACCTGGCCAGTCGCTTTTTCAAATATTTCGCAATTTACAATTCACACATGTTGTGCTTTCTAGCTCAAGCTCCCTGTTGGTAGTGTACATAATTATACAGACACGCTAATCCCTGAACAGTTTTCTACAGTACAATATGAAATACTCTTTCACTCGAGCGTGAATAGTACCCCTGTGAATGGCATTTTGTATCAGCATTTTGAGTCAGCATTTCAAAATGTTGGTTTTGCAATTTGAACATGAATACACCATAATTTGACAAAACCTCTTAGAGACTAAGACATATGATACAAAATGTATTGTCTGAGTGAGAGAGAGAGAAAAAAAAGAGAGCTAAGATACCAAAATGATAGGTAAAGAAAGGGAGATATATGACGCATAGATCCCAGATAGATAGGTGAAGAAAGAGAGATATATAACATGTAAAACCTCAATAGTTCGGTAGAGAAAGAGAGATATGTTACATATAGATCCCAAATAGATTGGTTAAGAAAGAGAGAGATATGGAACACATAGATCCCAGATAGATAAGCAAAGAAAGAGAGATACTTATGACGCATAGATCCCAGATAGATAGGTAAAGAAAGAGAGATATATAACACATAGATCCCAGATAGATAGGTAAAGAAAGAGAGATATATAACACATAGATCAAAGATAGATATATAGGTAAAGAAAGATATTGATATACATCAAGTAAAACCCAAATAGTTAGGTAAAGAAAGAGAGATATATAACATATATATCCCAAATAGATAGGTAAAGAAAGAGAGATATATAACATATATATCCCAAATAGATAGGTAAAGAAAGAGAGATATATAACACATACATCCCAAATATATAGGTAAAGAAAGAGAGATATATAACACATACATCCCAAATAGATAGGTAAAGAAAGAGAGATGTATAATGCATAGATCTCAGATAGATAGGTAAAGAAAGATATTGATATATATCAAGTAAAGCCCAAATAGTTAGGTAAAGAAAGAGAGATATATAACATATATATCCCGAATAGAAAGGTAAAGAAAGAGAGATATATAACACATAGATCGAAGATAGATATATAGGTAAAGAAAGATATTGATATATATATCAAGTAAAATCCAAATAGTTAGGTAAAGAAAGAGAGATATATAACATATTTATCCTAAATAGATAGGTAAAGAAAGAGAGATATATAACACATATATCCCAGATAGATAGGTAAGGAAAGAGAGATATATAACACATATATCCTAGATAGATAGGTAAAGAAAGAGAGATATATAGCACATATATCCCCTATAGATAGGTAAAGAAACACGCATATCCCAGATAGACAGGTAAAGAAAGAGAGATATATAACACATACATCCCAAGTAGGTAAAGAAAGGTAGATATATAACGCATAGATCCCACTTTAGATAGGTAAAGAAAGAAAGATATATAACATATAGATCCCAGATAGATTGATAAAGAAAGAGAGATATACCTATCAAAAGAGAGATAAAGCTGTTTAGCTGTGTACATGGATGTATGTAATGAGATAGATTGAGATAGAGAAAATGATGATGGAGATTTATGAAGATGGATGGATGATTTGAGAGAGGAAGGGAGATCGGTAGATATGTAGAAGTAGAGAAAGGGAAATGGCCAGAGTGACAGACAGAATGAAAGAGATAAAGAGGTAGATAGTATAGGTAGATAGATTGATAGATAGTATAGGTAGATAGATTGATAGATAGAGAGGGAGACAAACAAACAGAGACAGAAATGATGTCTAATACCCCTTTCAGGTAATCGCGGTTCAATTATCCGCATCCAAATAATGGGGATGAAGTAGTCAAAATCGCGTTCATATATCCCATGAAGTGCGCACTACTTTTACGAGCACCCGTTCTGGTGCGAAGGACGGAGTTATTTGTCATGGTTACGGCGCACGCCTCTATAATGACACATGCACGTGCGTGTACAACTGCAAAACTGCGTATACTATAACTCACGTGTATGCACACCTCTCGCGCGCTCAAGCTCAGCAATCAGCGGTTGTGCGGGAAATCGAGTGACCTTTGACCGAACTGTGGAATGTTAGTGCGGATAAGTCGTAAAACGCGTTCATGTATTCTCGATCTACTCCTCATGCTGCAATTATGCGCATAATAGCAGCATCAAAATAATGCGCACTTTTCTACTCCTCTCCCGTTCATGTAATCGAAATTTTACGATTTAGTGCTCCTATTATCCGCATCCACGATTACCTGAAAGGGGTATAAAAGCATCTTCCGTTGCCTCTGGAGATCTTGCGTCCTTGCCGATGCACACCACATGTCATTACTGAAAGAGACAGAGTACACCAGGAGGAAACAGCCTTGTCCTATGTACACATCGCCATGAAACAATTACCTGGAGAAACTTTAGCTACTGTGATATAATGACAGAACCACTGCAGTGATATGAAAGCCCTGATGATGAAATATAGAACACAGACGCAAGAGAAAGTAAAAGTGTCTAGGGCTATATTGGCAGGTAAAATAACACACTGAAGATCACTATTCATTTCATAGAAAGATGTGATTTCATGGTGGAATCCAGAACAAGGAAAATGAAAGACACTGAAAAAAAAAATTCTTACCAATTAGGTTTTAAGGAAAGAGAAATGGGGAGAAATATGCTGTAGTTCAAAATTGTTTAGGAGGCAAAGTCAGATACAATGTTTTCATGTGGAGAAGGTGGTACTTGCATGGTCCTATTAATATCACCTCTCTGTTTTGTCTATCTTATATGAGTTGAACCTATGTTTTACCAAATTTGCAGTGTGTGTCATTACAAAACAAGGCTGTAAGCTATAGGCTGTATATTGTAAGCTGTATTCTTTTTTTTTTTTTAGTTTAGGTAGCAATTACAAAATGGAAACTAACTTCTAATATTTGCTTTGTAACATTGCATTGTGGAATCCTCCCTGTTCACAGCAGTGCAAAAAATACCTTTTGCTTAAACAAATTTGCTGTGTTCAAATGAAATGAAATTAATTGTAGTACTGTGTTATCAAATCATTTTTTTTTTCATATGACCAAGAATATAATATGTGACCCTGCACCTCAAAACAAACAAAAAGTCGCCAGACATGAATCTTTAGTTAAGACCATATTCTAAAAGAGCAGACTTTAAGCTTTAAAATGATGTATAACTCAAATCAAATGGACTCTCCTAACCTATCTAAATATTGGAAAGAAAGCACAAACTCAGGAAAAGTATGAACTGAGAAAAGAGGCTCTGAAGTACAGTGTCTATTCAAGCGCTTAATCTTTACCAAACCGTGCTGGCTGTGCGATGAATGGGACAAAAGACAGGAAGTAAACCAGAAGAGTAACAACAATGAAGGGATTATCAGATTAAACTGAAATCGAGCATGCCTCATTAACAAATTCTGTCCACAATTAATGCCAATTTCCAAAGTAGTAGCACTATCCTTTCAAAAGTTATTAGAGTTGAAAGTGAAGAGTGCGGACAGGGTTTTTCAGAAATGAAAAAGGGATTCTAAAGACACACCTAATCTCACTATTCTACCAAAAATGTTCGAGATAAACTGCTAAAAAACACACTTTCCTGCCTGTTTTATGATACCAAATTTTAGCATAATGTAAAAGAAGACTCGCTCTTTCAGAAAATATGAAAAAATCGAGTTCGGCTAGCTTGACCAATTTCACTTATTTTCAGTCCTCACGCAAAATCAATGTGTGCGACTTTATGTTCGTTTTGAGGTGCACGGTCACATATGGACACATACAAAATTACACCAGATTTCAGTTTCTCCCAGCATGTACGTGTATTTTTGTCTCCAAACTTTATTCCAAGGGTATCCATAGGCCAGTGTTTTTACTCATGGAAGTTCAGTACCAATATTTCTTTTTATTGATGATCGAAGTAGAGAAACTTACATGACTTCAGTAGGGACAAATGAAAATGAACTGCTAAAAAGAAAAGTTTAATGCTTGTCATGTTGAATCACTTCAGTAGAGGGGAACCTACGTGAGCAAAAATGAAAAAAAAAAAGAAGAAGAAGAAAAAAGGGCATGGCATTTCGCTTAGCAACTAGATTATTGTAGATTGTGCTATGAGTCAACCTGTGATGACTCTAACACCGCAGACCCTGGCATAATGCTTATGATCTGATATTAACAAAAAGTGCTGTTTTTTTCCCTCTCTCTCTATCTCGTCCTGTCGAGAGGGCCAATGATATGCCATCCATAACCCATCCACATGCTAAAAATGTGTTTTTGTCATTGAATTTTTTTACTGAATTTCATCGTCTGCACATCACCTGATATAAGTCTCACAAGAACGAAGACATCGACAGGGAATTGTGAAGTTCGTTATTTGTGGTGATTGATGAGCATTCTTTCAAAATGACATTTCTAATCTTGTTCCTTCAGTTCGTGACGCTCATATCCCGATTCCATTTGATTGAATTATCAGGGCTTTGTATGGGTTGAAAAAGTTTGTAGGCAGCCTTGTGAATTCTTTCTCTGAAACTTTGCAAAGATATGAACATATTACCAGTACTTTCTTTTCCATGTTGTGACATATTTTTATGTGTGTTTCATATTGTACGGTGCACTGCAATATGAGGTACACCACTCTTCTACATAGAATCGTGAAATTTAACTTTTTGCTGTCCCTTTTTTTTGGGGGGGGGGGGGAGGGTGGACAATTTCGCGGCAAAATCATGGCTTCATTGATGTCATTTGCCAAGGAATTTGATGAATTTGCCATTATATCTCCAGAAGTGACAAATTGCCAATGTCATAATAAAATCATGGCTTTACTGATGTCAATTGCCATGGAATTGATAATTTTTTATTTAAACCTCCCGAAGTGACATATTTCCAAATCAATAATAAATGCAAACAAAAGGAAACTGACCAGAAGTATTCATAATATAAATGAATCCTCGCATCTTTAAAATGCAGCCATAGTAGCAATGGTCCAGCCATGCCATGTTGTAGAGAACACACCAAGTAGCTTATAGATTTATGTTTTTAGATAGATGAACTTTATCATGTGGGTATCATGGTTAACATTTCCTGGAAGTTATCAGCACTTTTGGGGGGAGTGTGGGTACTGATGTGACCAGAAGTGGATTTACGTACTGGCTGGATCGCGGTATGAAGAGTTACAGGTCCTGCAGCTCTCGGTGGTTCTGATTGGCTGGCTGAGTCATTTGGATATTTGCTCCTTCATGTCTTATGACGATGCCTGCCAGAATGTTGGGCAGACATGTGAGAAAGTGTAGTCACATGGCTTTTGTGGTCGGAGACGGCATTAGTTGGTAAGTTCGTGCTGTTGTCGTTGTTGTTCTGGGACAGTTTGAAAAGATATCCCACTGGTACATACTTTAAAACTCTATGATAGCCCTTGTTATTCCAGGAAATGAATAAGGGGAGTTCATCTTCATTTTTCATGGTCTAGAAAGGGTATGAATATCACAGACTGGTGTCTTCACTGCAAACTTCAATATCTTGTGTTGTATCACTTTTGTAGGCATATAGACATTGTGACTTGATTGCATCCATGTGTTAGTGAAGAAACAAATACAAAGGTTTGTAACTTATAAGAAACTTCGTTAATGTGGATGTTTGATCATCCTATCAACAGTTCCTATTTATTGTTTTTATTTATTTCTATTTTATAAAAACTCTGCAACCAGGACTCTGTTGCATAAAAGCTGAGACTAACCATAAGTCAGAAAATTAAATATGTGTCT
Source organism: Diadema setosum (assembly GCA_033980235.1). NCBI lineage: Eukaryota > Metazoa > Echinodermata > Echinoidea > Diadematoida > Diadematidae > Diadema > Diadema setosum. The sequence continues at coordinate 33,149,575 of CM067072.1, read as the reverse complement.
ATATATGATTACTCAATTCTGATTGGCTGATGCCTGCCTTTTATTTGATTGTTTATCCAACAGGGCCCAGGACCCTTGTTCACAGTGGTGTACATTGTACACTCGGTCTCATTTAATATGTGACATATCGCCGTAGTAAACTTAAATGTTGTGGATATTAAAACAGTAGAAAGACTTGAAAGTAAATGCAATGTGGCTGGAAAACACCAGAAATTCTATGTTTGTTCAAAACTCAGAAGTTTGATATATGAACTACTGTTTTACCAGGGATGTGGAAAGAGACCATGCAAGTTTTCACCTCCCTAGTTTGACTTTGAAGGTCTAGGAGTGTTATGAAATAACACACTTTGCATTTTTTTTACATAGTACTTGGTACTATGCTGCTTGAATAAACCCATCATGCCCATCTGCCGTTAAATTTCTGCATGCTTGTCTGTGCATTTTAGCTTCACAGCCACTTTTTTATTTTTTATTTATACTTAAATAGATATATGGTTACATGATTGTGTAATGTTTTCTGTTTCAGGCTTTTTCGAAATGAATTGAAATAACATAGTTGAAGGAGAATCATAAAAATTCCAAAATCAGGAATTAAATGTGTGGTTTGTGGTGACAGGCCATGTATGAATACATATCATACGATTCTTCATTGATCTACTGATATTGTTTTTCACAGACAATACAAGTATCTTTAAAACGTCGAGAGTAGGATGTGGTGAAGGAAACATGGCTTGTGTGATTAGTAGCTCCTTCAGACAGGGTAAAATAGAGCAGAATATGAAGCGCTGGGACTCCTTGGTGTGAACAGGATGTTGCGGAATATTATCCAGGCAGAGTCGAAAAGAAAGTACAATTGACACACGAGATCTGTGAGTATAATAGGGATTGCTGTGATGCTTGAATATTAGGCTTTTACTTATTGGATGACAGGCTAAAGTTTGCATACTATCCTTTGCTTTGCAAGCCAGGGTCATGCTCTGGTCATTGTTTAGCCGTGCGCAGTTTGGTGATTTAAAGTGCTTTGTTTTTAGGCGAGTGAGTTTTTGCGGATGTGAGAACAGCGGCAAATAAAATAGCTTTTTGCGTTATGTTCCGAAAAGCAATAATTTGTGTGTATGCATTGACCTTGTGGCCACTTCTTCCTCTGTGCATTATTGGCTTATTTTGTAGATATTGCTTGTGGGATGAGCATTACCTTTCACTTCTGTCAAATTGTGCAGGTCAGTGTTCAGTTTAAATGAAAGCAAAGAGAAGAAAACAAAGTAGGGTGTCTTCAAGAATGCTTTTTATTCCACTTTCTCAGTCTTACCAGGTTGGTAGATTCATTTTGATGCACTCAGGATGAGCTGATTTTACTAAAACATGCAGTTTTCATAGATACCTGCCCGGGTATACTTGGAACTCTTCTTCAACGGGTTTACACATCCATCGTAGCAACGTAATGATTCTCTCCATGGAGCATGTTTATGGAATATGAAGATTACCTATTTTTTGCAACCTGTGATATAGAAAGTACAAAATGTAGTAGACCTAATCAGGCTTGTAATGATAGGGCATTGTCTTCCAACAAATAACTGGGCATTGTGTTGTGAGAATGACAGTACAGCTTCAAAAAAAAAAAAAAAATAGAGCATAGGCATAAGATTCCAATGAAAAGAATTCTCTCTCTCATTGCCCAATGTACATGGTGTACACTCTGCCTTTGACAATTTTTTTTTAGGGAAATTATTCTTGTTGATATTTTAGGCAGGCAAATAGCCTGGCACTCAACGTGAGGTCGAGATATTCTTGGACGGCGATTTTACGTGTTTGTCGGTTTACTCGCTTATCTACATTATTTGTAGCCAGCTAGCTATGTCAGTGAAGAGGAGGATGGCATCAATTAGGGTTTGGAATACATCCTTTACTTCACGGCATTCGTCTGCAAATGCCATCGCCGTCTGAAAGTAAAAATAACCCGGGCTGCGACCTGTGCGATTATACCTGAGATGAGGTGGAAGTGCGTGTTTCGTAGACTTGACTAGCCTTTCACCTTGAAGGATGAGGCATGCTTTCTATCAACAGTGCGAAGAGAGCGTTCCTCCCGTATTGTGCGTTCCGATTATAAATGTTTCATTTCATGAATCGGGGAAAAAGTTATGATACTTGGTTGATGTATGATTCTAAAAAGAGACTGAGAGGTAGTTGATGGAAATGACACAATTCAGACTTCGAAAATATTGATTCATTTGCTTGGATGAAGCATGACCGCTATTCATGATTTAAGTTTGCTGGAATGGGGTCGTTCTCTCTCTTTAGTGACAATAAATGAGTCACAATAAATCCTTGTATTCATTGATTTGACACTGTGCCCATCCAGTCTGGGGAATTGAACAGGCCAGTGAGAGAGGCATTTATCCGACTAAATGCGAAATTTGGCTCTGCACGGGTACCAGAAGTTCACCGAATTATCCTGCACTGCTCTCAAATCTGGCTGAGGACCAATTGACTGGAGTGGAATACGTGACAAATCAGTTTCTCTTGCCTCTACATGATATCCCTGTGTGCTCAAGATTAGAATGTCAACCACACATTCAAAAGCCATCTCATGCTCTTAGCCTCATATAACACATTGTCAGAGATGTGATAAAACTTACGACATTTCAATTGCAGGTGGGTGTGGAATGTCTCCAACCAGGTTTGAGCATTCAGATTATCACCATCTTAATCAGAGCAAGTCATTCATTTTGTAAATGTGGTGCTGTACAGTCAAACCCTGCCTGTCTTTCTGTTTTGTTTTATTTTTTTTCTTCATGCTGTTTATAATTTCAATTAGGCGCCCCAATGGTACGGGAGACCATGAGCTCCATTTTCTCTGAAAGTTTTAGGAAAGGTTAAAGAAATTATGAACAAGGCACATCCAACTGAGAGCTATATAGATGAAGTGACGGTGCATTGAGAGTCTGCAAAATGATGTAAATGAAACGAAGAAAAGCCACGGTACCAATTACAGTAATCCCCTCCCCCTATTCATTTGCAGTGACAATATTCGTATTCCATTTCAAGACACTAGCAATCCATTAGGTTTGAGAATTGTCCTCCCTGCACTGGCACTTTGCAGCAACAGGAAAATGAACCTGCCCATATGGGTTGAAAGAGTGCATCCTCTACCCCCTCCCCCCCCCAAAAAAAAAAGAAAACAAAACAATAACAGTCATTACATGACATACAGTTATATAACAGAACATACAGTATGTGTCATGGGGGAAAAGTTCACATGCGCAAGTGTGGAGTAGCACCACCTGTCTGTGCGGTAACATATGATGGCAAATTCATGGTCGTAGAAGCATCTTTACTGACTCTAGAACAGCTATTCCAGCAAACAATCCCTGGTTTCAAGTATGGCCTCCACAGCCATGACTCCTGTGTCCTCAAGTGAATGCTGGATTCATCAGCTTGTCATGGTGCTGCGACGCTCACCTTAAAGTCACAAGGAGCAAGCTTCTCCATTATTGTGATACCCAGCACCGGTGATGCTTGTAAGATACAGGCAGAATGTCATTAACAGTTACACATTTACTGAGATGAGGGATGATATGCCTATTCAGCTTAATTGTCAATACAACCCATAATGATAATTAGGGGTAACATAATAGTGATTGATACACCGTGACAATAAACAGTTGCGTTTTTGTTTTTGTTTTTGTCTTTTCCTCATTCTCCAGCGTAGAAGGGGGCAGGCATGGGGTTCAATGTACTCTTTATATATTAGTTTGTGGTTATTCAATCTATCCAAATAATCATGTATAGGACATTAGCTATAACACAGAAAAAAGAAAGTGATATGACTTGCAAGCGAGAAAATCCAGACCTCCTCTTTATGGAGCAAATGTTTAGAGAGCGGATGTAGGGTAATTCTCTCCAGAAAGGGATGAAGTTCAAAAGTGACAGTTGTCATAATCATTGTCTAGTCTTCTGTCTCCAGACCTTCTTGGATAAGAAGACATCATCTTGCTTTATTTTGAGGCATGACATAGGTACCGCTGGCCTAGTATTGAGCATATGTGGAAGAATGATAAATTCATGAACCAGTTCTTCTTATATTATTGAGCGATTATACATTTAAATAAAGTAAAAAAATGGAAAAAAAATATTGTTATACTACCAGAAGTCATTGAACAGTTGTAGAGCTTGTTTGCCCCCGAAAATTCATTGTCAGTTTGAAAAGGTTTAACCATATTGAAACTGTTTCATGGTGATAGATGATCCTAGTCTGTAGATGATCCTAGTCTGTTAATACTTAAAGGTAATTTGTCATAACAAACAGTGATACGTCTTGTAACGACAGCAAATATTTGATATCTGCACTTGACCCTTGAGTGGAATACAAACTCTGGTCTGACTCTGCACAAAGAGTGCAACTGAGGCAAGAGTAATACCAAAAGTTATGATTCTAGTCATACACTCATTTGTAAGGATAAATGATGGAGTGAATTAATTCAAAGTACTGGTTTTGTTGAATCTAGTGTATTCTAAAGAGTTTGTTTTATTTAAAGATAAGATAATATTTTGAGAGAAGTGTCAGAACTCATGAGCAAGTTCATGTGTCCCTGTCTGTCCTTGTGTATCCCAAATTTTGTGTTCTGGTTATTCTTCTACGAAGAAATAATGGCAACTTCAAAAGTTTTTCTTTGAAACACAATGAATGAAAAAAAAGTTGGCAAGTCATATTTTTTGTGGATTAATGATGTTCCAGCAGAAAAATCTTGGCACAATGCTTGGTTGATGTTAAAGTACAGCCTGGCATGGAAATTTGGAACTGTCAGTAGAGCAAGTAGTGGTAATAGCGCCATCTTGTGATCAGTTAGAGGTGAGGTTATGAGTGAATCTTTTTCATGTGGACACCCAGGCACCGTCTGCTTTGACTTTCCTTATCTTACATGTAAAATATGTTAGAGTTTGAATAGTTACATTAATTGATTTGGAATATTTTTTTTTTTCTGATTACTAGCCTCTTTGACATCCTAGTTGTGTGTAACAGTTTTACCATTTTTGTTCACTGCAGTTGATAAAACTACCTTCTTGCTTTCTTCCCTTACCATCAGATTTTAAATGAATTACAGGAAAGTAAAGACATCTGTTCATAGTTTTTTTTTTACTTCTTTTGTGTGTGAGTGTGGGGGGGGGGGACTCCTTATGGATTATCATTTGTATTCCTTTCTACGATTTGATAAGGTTTCAGAGAAATTTTGGAAGGTAATAAAATCATAAAGATCCAGAATAATAACTCATTATTGTGTTGTCTTTGGTTCTGAGTTATTTCTTGCCAATCTCCATCTCGATACAACATAAACAAGTTCTGATTTGATTTTCTTTGAGACCAGTTGTAACTCCACAGGGACTTTTTGTGCAGTCGCAGAGAGTAGATTGTGGTCTTGCCAGACGAGGGCTTTAGAGTCAACCCTCGAGATCATTTTTTGAAGAAGAGACTGCTGATGTTCAGTTGTCAGCAAGTTCTGCCAATAGCACAGAAGGGTATTAGTGACATTATGGGCTCCCTGTCATCCTGAGAATGGGGTGAGTGATGGACTGTTGCTGATGTTTGAGCATCATTTGAGGATCTTCGGAATCTGTCGTATCTCTATCATGTATTCTCTTTCCACTTTCCCAGCACCCAGAATGCACTTTCAGTCAGGTCATGATATTTGCTGCCTCCCACTTACTGGATAAAGACATAGATCCCCTCATCTAGGAGAAGAATTTGATAGTAGTGATAACAATTGATACCTACAGATGATGAGGATGATGATGGTTATGATGATAATGGTGATAGTGGTGGTGATGATGGTGGTGGTGGTGATGATGATGGTATAGTGATGTTGATGGTGATGCTGATGATGGTGATATTAATGGTAATTATGATGATAATGATGAGTGATGAAGATGATGATGGGGGTGATGATGATGGTAAAGTGATGTTGGTGATGATGTTGAGGATGGTGATGATAATGGTGATGGTGATGTGGCAATGATGTTGATGATGATTGAAATGGTAGCAATATCAATTCTTTGCCATCCTCATCAATTTTAAACAGAAAACCTTTAGCCTGTTTTTTTTTTTTGTTTTTTGTACAAAGTGCTGAACAGTTTAATAACTTCAAAATTTGACTCTTGAGTTATTAGGAATCACCAGGATAGTTTTAGAATTAGATTAGCAACCAAATTACACCTGTTGAATACTTTTCATGGCTAATGATAGTTTAACAGTGCTAAGTGATTACATGCATAAATCCAGGTGGAATTGTAGTTATAAGGACAAATGTCTCAAAAATGTGTAACAACATTCTTTTTTTTTTGTCTGGATATGTTATATGATCTAAAAAAAAAAATGGGGAGGATTTGACCAATTGAAGATTGCCATACTAGCAAACATCACAGTTACAAGGCCGTCATCTTTCATCTAAATTCGGAGATAATCAAATGATGTTGAAGGAGATAGTATACTGACATCCCATATATTGAGCTTTTCATTAAGTGTTATCACTACTGTGTGTCCTTTAAATCCTTGCTACGAATAGCATCAGAAGAGACAAGAAAAAATGAGACGCAGAACATGGAACCAGCTGCATACCAACATGTACAAGAAAAAATATTTTTTGAGCATATCTGCATCGATACATCACACCAGAGTTTGGATGTAGTCATGGTAACGTGGATGTTGTCCGACAACACAGACATTTTATCATACTCTCTTGTGTTTATTTCCACATCTCATGCAAAGCAGATGCAGGCATAAATCACATTCTTTCGCAGTTCTGTCGGGGGACTTTCCCTCCCATTCTTGGGTCATGTCTAGACCGGTCTCAAAACTGGAGGAGTATACAGGGAAACTTTGCTATTGTGAAATATTGATGTTGCAGACAATCAGTCGAATCTTCTAGATACCCTCGAAGAGCATATGTAATAAGTAAGAATTTTGCAAGCTTGCAGTTATGTATGGATGAGACACAATACTAAGGAAGATGCAAGTCTGAGTTGTTGGTTTGAAAGAGATCCTGATACCAATAGTTTACAGACAGAACCTCCCTAGGATGTTTTGAAATTTGTTTTAGAAGGAGGAGAAAGGTACATGCATTATGTCGGAGTATACATTGCAGTTTTTGTCATGTCTTATACTTGTGGTGGACGTAGTGGATGTCAAAGGCATAATTGGTATCTTTGGGATCTTAGCATGTGAGAACACTGCAATGCCAATACATACAGTGAGCAGATGAGAGAAGCAAAAACTCAGTTTGATTGTGTTGTATGCAGTTTATCTCTCTATGTTTCAAAGCTATCCCTTCATTGCAGTGGTTTTGTTGTCTCAAAAGCAACTTTGGCCAAGCAGCGGGTAGAAATTTAAGACCAAGAATACCTCAACTTGCTCACAGCAACCCAGTGTATGAGAAATATACTCCTGGTAACTTCAGTTATTATTATTTTTTTATTATTTTGTTTCCATGTCCCTCCCCCTTGCCTCCCCATAGCTGGGCACCATCTTTCTGCGCCCAGCGCACGGTTGCCAAGCAACTGACAATACCGAGGGAGATAAGACTTCTGAAGGACTCTGTCAGTCCCGCTCGCAGTAATTTCATATTTCCTTCCTGGGCAGTTCTGACATCATCGTCCGTCCTTCCACCGAGCAGTTTGTTTGATGATTTCAAGGGAGATTCCGTGTCTCTTCAGCTTCCAATTCTGCAGTGCGCTACACGCAGTGAGAAACTTATCTCTCACTGCACAGATTCTGTGCGACTGTGAAATCATGGCAGTTCGATGAGAACTCTGAGAAGTTCTCGACAAGTTTGTGATATATTCTATCACCATAGAAATCAAAGTGACAGTAATTGGTGCCTTGAGTGATGGTTAGTGTGATGTGATTGTGCAGTCAGAAACTACTTCAAGGAAACTACAGTTACCAAATAATGAGCCCTTTCAAATCAAAAAGTGTGTTTATTTGCCCCTACAGTATTGGCTTTTGTGAAAAGACATAATTGTGTCCATCCATGATCAGTTTTAGAGCAAGTCCTTAAATATATTGGATGGTATCTTTTTCACACATGTACCTATCTAATTTACATGCTTCTTCTTATGATTCTTGAGACTGGACTCTAGATTTAGATTGCACAAGAAAATAAGAAGTGAACATTTTTATTGAACTTTTTTTTTTGTAGAAAGCAAAGCAGTTTAAACGTTAACATTTAGTTCTTCTCAATGTACATTTTAATGTATGCTGTGATTTACCTCCACATACATGGAGTTGGCTGCTTTCCATTTTCTAACATGCCATTCACCACATGAGGGCGCTGTAGTACAGTGGTGCAACGTAGGATGTTGTCTTATGATCGATTGCAGTAAAGAACAATAAGATTATGAGAGTTTGGTTTTTTGAGATGCATCTAATCCTTATTTCTCTGTTTGAAGCAGAACAAAAGAAAAAGATACTTTATAGATGTTCTTATCTGTATTATCTCTGGTATAGACTGTGATGTAATGCTTCTTTGTAGCCAACATTTTTCAGTAATTCATTTATAATTGTTTCAAGGGGAATGATTATGTCATGCCCTGCTTTTTAGCATTCCCTCCCTTTTCCATTTTCCATCTTTGCTTTACAACTTATTAAATTGTGACAATATTATATTTAAACATATGGAGAATATATATATATATTATATATATTTTGCATAATATATTTTGTACATACATGTATGTATTTTATGTTAAAAATGTATAATGAAAGGAGAGATGAATAAACTTTTATCATGTTATCTTTCATCCATGTAGGTGAAGACAAGTGATGTAGTTTATGATATATTATGCAGTCAGTGTGTTCCTCCACTGCCTCTGCAATATACTTAACCCATTGAGGATGAACTGATTATGCTATAACATGCATTTCCCATAGACACCTGCCAGAGTATACTCGGACTTGTCTTCAACGGGTTAAGTAGCAGTCTAGCCTTCCATAATCTCTTCTTGCATTGACAGTGGTCTCAAAGGATTTACACTGGAACTAAGGGGTGGGGGCAAGGAAGAATAAAGAGGGGGAGGAAGGCTAGATAGTAGGGATCAAAGAAAGAGGGAAGGGGGTGGTGGGGAGGGGGAGAGGGGAGTGGGGTAAGGATGAAGTGCGATTAGTAAATTGATGATGCCATATACCAGTAATCATGCAGCTTTATGCAAACTATAGATCTGTGGCTAAACCCCCTCAGTGCCCCCATTTCTCACTGTCAATGACCTGTGTGAACAAACAGGTTTACGATGGTAGGCACAGAGTTAACCCAATATTCATGGGATCCTGGTAGGCCCTGTGCAATTTTAATATCCAGAGATTTTGATAGGTGCATTCACATTGGAATTGCAGTGGTATTAGAAATACTGTGGTAAATTGTTGGCCCCATTCTCATTGACAAAATACCATGGTAACTGATGTCTGTGGTATTTTAGTTGGTACTGTGTTCATTCACAAAATACCACAATATTTCATGGTATATTGGTGTTCACATTGTACAAAATACTGTAATACTTCATACTCCACTGTGAATGGGCCTATAAACTGGCAGGGAACAGGTTAGTAATCCCCACTTCATACTGCCTGAAGTGATAAGGGTTAAATCTAACTGACTGTGACATGGAGAAAGGGGTGCAGGTGAGGTAGGAAAGGGGCCGTGTCTCCACTTGACCCATAGCCCCGCTTTAAAGTTGAGCAGGTGGGGAAGGGGAGCATCCGGCCCAGCTTGTCATTGCATCCCACTGGGATTATGGGATCAGTCTCTGTGTATAAATTTGCTAATTCGCTGGCTGTCTGTTTGCACTTAACACCGTCAATCCTACTGTCTCAGGATGTTATTTGTACTGTATGCTAGAATTGTGCCTCTGGCTCTGTTAGCCTTAAATGCCACATCCCTGCCTCCATAAGCTGAAGCAAAATTGATATCGTGGTTTAAAGATGGAAGTTGGTATCCTGATATGATGTTTCACAAACTTCATCACCAATTATCTTTGTCCTTCCCCTACCCTGCTTAGGGATGGATCAGATTCAGAGTGGAGCAGATTTAGAGTTTCTTTTGTATTATTTGAATGCCATTGGGTCTTTGAGCTGTCTCAAGATTAAAGAGGCTTTATTCAGCAGGTAATATAATGCACAATGACGATGAAGTTGTTGTGTCTGCCTCATGTGTAGGCATTTTATGTTAACATAGAGACTGTTTCTATTTGAGGCTCGCCGGCAATATGTCTCAAGGCAAGATTCCAAGCTAAATGCATCCTGACTCTCCATGTCTTATTTGTAGAATGATAATCACATGGGGTTTAAATCTGGTGGAGGAGGGGACAAGGTTTGGAGAAGGGGGAGTGGGGAAAGTACCTCAATTTGTATTTACAAATTTTACATATTTGATCATACGTCTTATTCTCAAGGTCATGTCACACAAATGTATTGACCATCCTTCTTTTTTTTTTGGGGGGGGGGGGGGTCGGGGGAGGAGGGAATGGGTCAGAAGTAATAAGAAAGACTGACCCTGGATATGATAATGAAACACTGAAGTCGTCTAGCATATTTGTTTGCATATTGTGAGTGATCAAGGGGTCACAACCAAGGAAATGACTGGTGTTCTAAAAAGGAGGATAAATCAGAGCATTGTACTGCTGTTTTCATTTTGTTTCTTTTTTGTTTAGTGATTGCAAAAAGTTATTTATATTACCTTGTAATTTTGCCCAGTTGCATATAAAAGGATCACTTGCTAATCAACAAATCACTGCTTATGGGGCCAGAACTGTGAAGAACCGAAATGATGAAGGCTTAGGTTAAAAACTCTCTCGCCGTATCACAATGCCAACATGCGAGAGAATGAGGCCGTGACATGTGGGGGAAGGAATGCAGGCATTGTGTGCCAACCATTGTTGACTCGTTAAATAGATTGAATTCTATTGTCACAAAAGAGACGATAGGCTGTCAGGTTGAGCATATATCAACATTCCACTCACTGTCAAAATATCGCATTTATGCAATTGAGCATGCATGATCAGTGAGCTGTGATTCTCTGTATATTAAGGACAATTTAAAAAAAATGAGCTGAAGAATTCCAAATGAAAAAGATATGATTTGTAGAATTTTTCCAGACAGTGTTTGAACCATGAGGCTGATGGCATTTTTGTTGACTTTGTCTAATATGAATTTTTTTTCCAGTCAAATTTTTTTTCCAGTCAATAATTTGTGGCATTTTCCCAATCGATTTTGAACCATAAGGCTTGTGGCATTTTTGAAGATTTTTTTTTTTTTTTTTTCCGGTCAATTTTTGAAGATTTTTTCCGTAGAATTTTCCAGCCAATAATTTGTAGATTTCCTCCAGTCAGTTTTGAACCATGATGCTGATTGAGTTTGTGTAGAATTTTGTTTTTCTGTCAGTAATTTGAAGAATTTTTCTGGTTGATTATAATATTGAATCATGAGGCTGGTAGCATTTTTTTTTTCTGTATGTACAAAATTGGGTAAATAATGGTGGGGATGTTGTGATGATTTCTTTAAGCAGAAGATTGAACAAGAGGGAATGCTTTCCTTTTTCTGCCCAACCTCTCAATCTCTGTCTAATTTCCTACATTTCTTTAATTTCCATCCTTCAGTGTGCATAGAGACATCAATCCTTTTTTGTGTGATATGTGCTATACAGATATGATTTATTGTCATCATCATTATGAAACCAAAATGAATGGAATTGTATTGCTGACTTATTGTGCTGTTCCTCATAAGTTGGTATGCAATTTCTCCTACTTCAACACGAGTCTTTAAAACATCAATCTATAACTTTTAAATTGAAATGGCATATGAAGGATAATTGTATTGTCCTTCAAGCTTGTGAAAAGTCACTGACACAGCTAGTGGATGGAATTATTTATCCACATTGTCTCTTGGTTCCACTGACCCATTGATGCTGCTGATCAGAAAGCAATGAGATCATACAAAGCCTTGTTGACTTTGAATTCTGTCATCATCCAAAGGGTAACTTGTCCACTACCCTGATGTCAAGAAGAGGAAGAAAGCCAGCAGGTGTATATATTTGTATGAAACTTTTAAGGAGGCATGCGGAAACTTTCACCACAAACTTTGGTGTCAAAATTAATCAATAGCATGGAAACCACACTCTGAACTCTACATCTAAAAAAACAACAAAAAAGATTTCATCATTTTCTTGTGATTCAACAGTGTATCACTATGATTAAATACATACTCACAAGACAAGGTTTAATGCGCTATAGAAGTAACATAAAGTGTAGTCATTTTATTCATCATTTACTGTTCCTTTACAAAGGCAAACTACTGTAAAAGTGGATATTTTCGCCAGACTAATTTTTCGCGCTTGAAGAAGAGTTTCGTGTGTTTTTAATTCCAGGGAATCAAGACGTCAAGTACTGGAACCTATGACATGTAAAAATATTTGCATGCTTTTATTTTCGCGCTAGCTTCTGGTTGCGCAAAATGCGCGAAAATTTCAACACCGCAAAAATGTCCACTTTTACAGTATTGATTTTCAAATGTGTGCAAACATGGTACACACTGCTGTTGAAATAAGAAACAGTAATAGACAAAGTGCCATAAGAAAAATTCAGAAAAGTAGAGTTAAAAAGTTGCCATTTATTTATTTTTTTTCTGTATGTGAATTCCATTCTTTAAAGTAAATTAGAAATAACAGAAAATAATGGAAGGATATAAAGTATAATCAGCTTTTATAGCTCAGTAGACTTTCAAAAATTTTTACTGCTGTGAATGCATATCAAGTTGTTTTCTTTGTAGTATTTATGTTTGTTTTTTTTTTAAGAGGAAGGAGATCGAACCAAGAAATCAGTAAAAAAAAAAGTAACAAGTAATCAGAACCTATTCCCATGAAGGGAAAAATATAGCTATTTTAGTAAATGTCTCAGACCAGGCCTAATTAGCACCTGTCCACCGTGTCTGTGACAGGATTTAATCGAGAGTTGGCATCCAGGTCTCCAGCTATGCTCTCAAGCCAAGTCGTGGGGGAAACGTCGTTAAGCATGACGTAGAATGAGTGTATGTTGATGCAGGTGGGGGACAAACTTTCAATTTTAAAAGTAAATGTAATTCGAGGGTGGTATAGTGGTGGGAAGGGGGTAGGGGGAAGGGAGGGATGGAGGCTGTGATTGGGGCTGGGAACAGGGAGGGGAAGGGGGAAGGGGGCTGTGATTGTGGCCAGGAAGTGGGAGGGTTGGGGGGAGTAGAGGGAGACTTGTGGGAGAGGGGATAAGCCCAGAGTGACCCACTCCACGAGAGCCCTACTTCACTCAACATAGCACAGATGAATAATACAAACTGAACATTTACAATGATAACAAATGCTGATGAGTCAGACTACTGCCGGAAAAACCATGGGTCGTCGACGACTTCCTTTTAGGAAAAAAAAATGGAGCCAGGGTTTCAACTTTTATTTAGCAATTTTATGTCCTAAAAGAGTGCACCTATTACTCCATCTCCCAGTAAACACTTATATGGTCATTTTAAAGACACATTGGAGCAAAGCCAACAGTTTTCTTCAGACCCTCTTCTCCACCCCCCCCCCCCCCAAAAAAAAAAATGCCTGTGGAAAGTAGGAGTATCGAGGTGACATGCTGTTGTCATGGATAACAGTCAATGGATTTAATGAGATTTAGTGATTCAGTGAGGGGAAAAATCATACCTTAAATGTGCCTCTCACAGAAGGCCCAATGTTTAAAGGGGGGGGGGGGATGAAGATGGTGTAGAGCCTTTAACACTCTTTACCTTCTGCAACTTAAAGAGATGGTACAGTATTGGTGGAGATGAGAATTGGGCTTTTAACTTTTTGTGAGACACCAAGAAAACACCTATGATATTGTACAGAGCATACCATTTTAAGAGGAATTCAAAGTTTATTTGATGAAAATCGGGTTTGGAATGACTGAAACATCCAAAAACAAAGCAATCACAACAAAGTGTGGGTCTCACACTTAATTAGAATCGCTTTTTTTTTTAATATCATATAGCCATTTCAAAACCAATTTTCATCAAATAAACAAAGAATTCCTTGTAGAATTACATGCTCTTTCATATTTCATGAGAGGTTTCTCATTATCTCACACATAAAATGTGAGAAACCTGAAATTAGGTCTCAACCAAAACTGTACGATCCCTTTAAAGGTCCAGTTTACCTTTGGGAGCAGTGATTTCAAAAATGTTCAAGATATCACATTTGATGCATATGTGTAGGTCTGTTGTATCATAAAACATCCTACCATATGAAATATTTGCAATAAAACCTAAAATATAAGGAGATATCAGGGTTTTTCTCAGTAAACCGTAACTGTATACGGTTTAGTGTGGAAACATTTTTATTATAACTATTGTTCACATTTTGTGTATTTAACAACACTTCACATCAATTATACGGATTCAAATTTTGACAGTGGTTGTTTCTATCCCTAACTCACATTTTAGAACTATTTTAAAGCACTAATGCTTTCACCTGCAAATGGTAAATTATGCCTTTAACTTTAACCTTTATGTGTCTTCTACAAATATTGCCCTAATCTGTAATGTTTTGACATGCTGTAGGACTAGCAAGATATTGTACTGCCTCTGAAAAACTTAATAACTTTAGAGTCTGCCAAATACTGAAACCTTCACAAGGATTATCTCTTGGAAGTGTGCTACTTGATGAGATCTATCACCCAAATTGATATTCTGTGGAGGTGGAAGTTATTCAAAGAGATTTGGCAGCGATACTGCTTGCATGTGTGCTTGAAGCTGTGGGGGTAATAAGGTTATTTGTATTAAAATTGTAATGTTGACAAGCTGTCGTAATCTGATCAACTACCAGTGATAATCTCAATGGTGCTACTATAGCTGGGTTTTGTACTGTTTTCACCATGTCTTGGTGGAAAGGTTAGCACTCTTTCATCATGCCCTGGTTAAGGGAACTTTACGGCATGGTATTAGTAAGCATGGATCTCTAAAGTTTAAGATGAAAAGTGGTTAATATCTTCTACTACTCGAGGGTTGATGTCCCTCCGCCCCTCCAGCCATTCGATAACCGGATTTAAGTTCTATCAGCCCTGGGATAATCTAATCTTGGTGTTTATGATCCCTCCAAAGTGGGTTGAAATGGGGTGTATATCAAATAAATAAGGTCTCTCGTTTCCAATCCCTGGTGGAGACTGGACAATTTTCTCTTTGTACGCTGGTATTACAGAATGCAACCGTGCGAGTTTCAGTGACAGGAATGGAATTCGTAGAAATGGGAGAGCGAGTCCGGGTCACTGGCATGCCCAAATGCCTTTCCATTGCAGCAGTCGATTGGTTTGATACAGAGATTGCATTGGATTGATTGTACGACGGTCTTGTTAAAATGAATGCATGTCATTTTCAAGCTTGCACTGCAAGTAGGTACTTGGTACAATATTTTTTACATTCATTCATTCATTCATTCATTCATTCATTCATTCATTCATTCATTCATTCATTCATTCATTTATTATTTCCATTTCCAACAGAAACATATAAATATTTTACAGAAATTGAAAACATAAATTTCATCATAATACATAATATTCCTATATGCTGATTGGCAAACATCTATTTTTCCCCTAGTTCCTCTATCAGTGCATGTTGTCATGATGAATAGCTAATGTATGCAACCAGTCAGTAAACACACCTATGTGTATACAGTTTCATATTCCTTTCGTTGTTTATTGTATTGAAATAATGATAGATGGGAGGCAACGAGATAGAAATGAATCAGGAAGATAATATTCCATTATTAATTTCAAGGAATAATAGTCCGTTGCCCTTTCAATGGTAGCCAACATCCTGGATTGGCATATACTCCCAGCAAACATATCTGATTTCTCACAGCAATGCCGGAATCGACGCGGTATAGGGTGAATTGAGATGCTAGATGCTGGTATAAAGATGTTTGTTGCTGTCATGTCAATCTCGAGTTTTCCCCCATTCAATCTCCAAGGTCATTGCCTATGAAGGAAAGATGTACATTAGGTCCTATAGCTTTTATGCCTGGTAAATGTGAGCTGTATAATTGATAAGCACACAATGATTCTGGCTGGCTTCTCGCAGTTGTATTTTGAATGTGACGAGTTCAGCATCTGAAGACCTTCCTCAGTCCATTTTAACCAGTTGCTATTGGGAACCGAGATGTGCTGTGTATACAAGTGTAACTCTATGGGGAAATAACAATATTCCATGGCGAGGGGTTAATCATGTTCCTCGTTTTGTGAAAATGGATGCCTCGAACATCTCCACATTGTTGATATCAATTCATTTTGGGATATAAAAATCAGCAGCTCACCAAACTTACCAACTGTAGGTGGTAACTTATCAACTAAGCGTGATCTGGAAAAGAGTAAGTATGTTTCCTATTATTCTGGCATAAAAGGTACAATATTAATGAGTTCTTCATTGAAAGTACTCTGCAGTATTATAATGTGAAAACTGCAATGAAGATAACATTAGTGCATATTGAGAAGTATGGTGAGAGACTTTTGGATATATGATACTAGTATATTATTTTACCAATTCATATATCTAGCTCTCTGATCGAATCACAAAGTGATGTTAGTTTTTTAAACTATCAGGCAAGTTAGAGCCAACTCTGACAGCATTGATGAGCTTTCTTGGAGAGAACAAGTCTCATTAGTTCATGAGACATCATAAAATGTTTATGACTCCATTAACGAAAGTGGTGAGTATTCAAGGAAATCTCCATTTCCTAGAGTAGGAATTTTAGTGATGTTAATCACCCGTTCATTCAAGGTGTGGCAGAATGTAATTTGCCACATCTCCTATTCCTGCGAAGCCTTTTGTTGTCAGGCCATATCAGCATCAAGGACAGGGCGGGTCATGTCATTGCCATGGCAATGTCATCTCTGCCTGCATCCGGTAATATGCAAGCCCCCCTGTATCCAGGGTAGGGTTAAGGTTTCCGTGGGGAGAAAATAAAAGAAGAAAAGAAAGGATGGGGATTAGCACGAGCAGAGGTACAAAAGTTGGCAGACAGCATGTTGGATGGCTGCCATTTCTCTCTGACTCACCAACCAAGAAATTGGGGGGACAGCTACCTTAAAGGACCGATGGGTAGATCCAGCAGGGGCAAGTTTGAAAAAAATGAAAACTTACCCACGATGTATCATTTCTGTTGTGCATGCTTCAGATTTGATAACAGTGTTTTCATGGGTCATAAGCAGAAAACGTTTAGATCTGAGACTATGCAATTATTCTAGACTGACAGCATTGTTAATGAGCCATATTTCTATATGTTTCCACACTAATGAAGCTTTGCATCAGAATTTATTTTTACACCCATGGCTTTCACTGGATATATGTATTTCTCAGTCAGGTCATCTCCTTTTAGATTTTGTATCAGTTTGGACTGTTTCTTTGCGCATAACCCTTCCACTTAATGATAGATTTCTTTTTTTTTTTAACCCAGGAACTACAGTAGAAATATGGTTAAAATCTATGCATCATGCACATATTAGGGGGACCGACAACACAACATCTTGTTCTAATGCTCTACTAAACCTAATGCGCTGTTCAACCAATGAGAGTTAACATGTTGCATTTACCAGTCAGTGTGATCTGCAACACCTATCCACATTCATGTGATGAATCGAGTATTAACATCTATTATCTAGTTATTTTGTGTTCGTTCAAACCACCTCTCAACTTGGAATAGGCATGCTAATGAGTATACAAATGAAATAGAGACCAAACTGATTTCTCAGTGATAAAGAGTTAGCAATAACTTTAAAAGTAAAGGGACACAAACTCCATCAAATTATAGCCTTTTGGCTTGTCAGATAAGAGTATTTTAAACCATGTGTTGACAAATGAAATAACAAGTGTGCTAACCTGTCCTGCACTGTATGGATATGATGAAAAGTGCCCGCTTTGTCAATTATTAGTTCTTAGCTGTGAAACCACAGAAGCTGGGCGGTATTTGAACATCAACCCATGGAATCCAAAGATGACCCGACACCATTATATGAGTTCACCAGCATGCCTGCCAGGCTTAAACTGGCCCTGTCTGGATGGGGGTATTCCTGCCACTTCCCTCACCTATTAAATAGCAGGAAGCCACACTAACCAGTAACATGCGAGGAGGGTTCCATGCTGAGCAGGCTCCTTGTCTCAATGGGAGCCATTAGCCCACAATTTATTCTGTGGAGCATACCAGGAGCTGCTCCGTGAGACAACAGCTTGGTGTGCTGGGATCGAATACTGAGAAGGGTAGAAGGAGAAAAGTCTGGGACTATTAAAGAGATGTGTCATTTTCATGGCAATGGGAAGGAAATGAAGCCTTGGGTCACCGGACTTCGCTTGTCCACTAAAGGAGTGGGCAGTTGCCCACTGGGCTATTTTTGGTGAATCCTGAGTCTTGATTTCTCCTTGTTGAGCTAAACGTTGCCATACTAAGCATGAAATACCCCACACCAACTAGACAACATAACAGGGTATGATGGGGAGCCTGCAGTTCAGAGTCAAACACATGACTTCTAAGCCATGCCATTGCGGTTATGGATGGTACCTTTTCTCATACAATTCTATACTACCTACTGAAGCATAACATTCCCTGTACACCTGTTACAAATACATCTTCAATTATTGTTGTCATTTAAATGTTTCAAAGGATAATTTCCAATCCTTACAACATTCTCCTTTGCTTTACCTTTGTATTCCAGTAAATGTCTTTCTGTGTCTCCTGTGTTCCAAAAATGAATTTTCCTCTGTGATTCCCTTCAAATTATCATATTAAGTCGGCCTCGATCCCCTTGACTGAAGTAGAAAATGTTACCCCCAAATATTGGTCATCTTGCCTTAATTTACCTTGTATTCTAATAATGTTGTAATCCAGAATAACAGCAACTTGAAGAACTTGAGTTGCTACCTTTACTACATTTTGTAGATGTTTACATTGGAGAAGGGGTGATTACTGCCTCTGCTATTCAGAGGGAGTTTGTAGAATGATGGTCAGTCTGAGTCTTGCGAATAACCCGGTCACTGACCACGAGATGGGCAGCTTTCCTTCGGCCAGACATGATGTCGTCAGTTCTTGTGTAGTATATATGGCTGCCGTGCGCCGCGATTAGCCAAATGCATGAATGAACGCCACTACTTGAACCCCCCAAGGATGGGATTGGATGGCCATGACAGATTGTAGAAAGCATGTTATCTAAATCAATCTGGTGAGAGGGGGTGAACCAAAGGAGCGTGCCGAAATTGAGGAAACGTGCGTGCTCTCCCCTGCAAACAAGGGCGGATTTCATCTCCTGTAATTTCGCAAAGCAAAGCAGGAGATTTGGCTGTCCTATATATTTCATCAAGTGCAGTACCGGTGGTAATAGAAAGGTCAAATGCAACAAGGATTGCAATCCTCCTTAGAGTACTAGTACTATTATTACGACCATACAATATACCTCCACTACTTCCACTACTGATGCTGCTTTTTCTACTGTTGCTTTATGAAATATTAGAGTAATATTAATGATATTGACTCGCCTTGTGAAAGCACAATTGATACATTCAGTGGCAGTAATAAGACTACTGTTGATATATTAAAGGCATCCTGGCTACAGGGCTATCATAAAATACCATGACAAAATATTCACTTATCAACAGAAGATGTGAACATGGTGCACTTGAATTATCTCTTAGCATATTACTACCACTATCACAGCTTCTACTACTACTACTACTACTACTACTACTACTACTACTACTACTACTACTACTACTACTACTACTACTACTACTACTACTACTACTACTACTACTCCTAACTGCTAGTTATACTACACTGAACACTACAAATGATTATACCACTTATTCACCATACTACATAATACTACTACGTGTAACTAGTTTTAGCAATACTATTGCAGCTACATGTACTAGTGCTGCACTACTGTTACAATGCATTATATCTACTGCTCTTGTTTCTGCTACTACTACTGCTACTACTACTATGACTACCATTATCTCTTCTGCATCATATCATAATCATTATTGCTAATTCTGTTTACAACAGAATGATCTGCTTTTACTTCCTCGTTACCATGAAAATGCAAATATTGATATTTTCTCTTCTTCCTCCCATTATCCATAGGACGTACATTGCTTTCAAAGTCCATTTGTCCCTTTTATAACCCTGAAAATTAAATTCTTTTCATAAGCTTGTATATTGTAGAGGAAGGTAATTCAGACCTTTCCTCAGAATATCGAAATTGAAAACTTCTTTATGATAGAGGAGGAAACAATACTATAGATTTGCAGTGAATTTATTAGGACCCTGAAAAATTCCAAGAGTTATTCTCTGTACAAAAGAGAGCATATCATGAATGACATTGCATTAGTTTTTCGTTTCTTAAAAAAAAAAACACTTTTGTGATATATTACTGCAAGATTTCATACACAGTGTTTAGAGATATTATTCTCCAACCATGCAAAATTCTGTGATGTCTGCAAAAGGGATATATGACCTTTTAAAGCAGAAAGTAACTGATGGCAGTCAAGGTGCCTGATAGATGATGCATGGGGTATTGAAGGTATTATGAAGGTATTAAGTAACAATGAGTCATGGCAAGTCAGAGCATTGGGACTTTAATCAAAGAGATTTTAATCCTGTGCCTCTCTTTCTTTCTGAAATTGATGACTATTGTTTCATATCTTCAGGCAGTCTTTGTACCAGGCACCTTGCAAATATCCCAAGGTAAGAAGACATGACAATAGGACGTGAAAAAACAGTGGTTGGAAGTTTAGCCAAATGTAACATTCTTTGTAGCTGCGGTCACACTGGCAAAACTTTTGGACGTGTAAGGGCGGCAACATTTCTTGAGGTTTGAGTTCTCGACCAGTTTTTGATGTTTGGGCCATTGGTGTACATGCACAACAAAGAAGAAAGTATACCATCTGACAGCTGATGATTGTTACGTAAACAATGCACACATGTACATCATATTTGCGCGCGCTTCGAGGACATTGCAAACAGGAAAAGGATTGGTCACATACGTGACCAATGCTGTGACATTTCAGCTGCAAGCATTCATACTGCGCAAACTTCAAGATGATTTGCGGGCCAGTGTTCAGAAGATTTCCCTAGATTGAGTGGGAAGCTCCATAACAAGTTTTGCAAGAAGTTTTGCAAATGTTAGCAATCACACTTCTAACAAAATTTGGGAACTATAACTTTGAAAAGTTTTGCCAGTGTGACCATAGCTACTTTATGTGCTGGTGGCTTACCATGAGGTTCAGTTTTATTCCAGATGTGCCTCTTTGGAGATAAAGAGGCACAACTCACCAGGATGTGTCACGCCAGCCCATGGATAAACCTAACCTGGTGATGGCCCCTATTTTGGGCCATTACCATATTTGCAACCAGAATGCATATAATTCAGTGGCCAATTAAGATATTTATGATGGCATTTCAGGGGTTTGATATACTTACCTGCCTTTGGTAGTTTTGGGGTAGTGCCATTTGCTGTAGCCCTTAATTTGCATAATATCACAAAAAGAATGATTTGCATATACCATGCATATTAAGTAATGATTTTTCTCTTAATTTTTTTTTTCATTTAAGAGCTAGTGAGGGCTTGTTACAAGACTTTGCAATAAACTTGTGTACTAGCATACTTACAATCTTGTACATGATACCTTCCTAGCAAAGGTTATTACCAATGGTTACCAGAAAGATTGCCCTTATGTTGTCATGAATTAGAATTGTTGCACAATTAGTGGCTGCGATCCTTTTGTAAGCAGTGTGCTTGCTATGAATAATTATAGCATTTCTGAAGGAATTAAATCTCGTGAAATAAAGAAATGTTGTTAAATGGACAACTGTTTGCCATGTGCATTTATATGATAGCAGTCTCAAAATTAAAATTGAATATTCTACATTTGCAAAGAAGAGCTAATCTTTTTTCCCCCTCATTGTCAGAGCTATCAATGTTCTATGATTGTCCTGGAGGTTTCATGAAAACTTGCGATCTCTTAACATGTCTATGTCCTGACAATAGAATGTTAAAGCCCCCCTTGTTGCTCTGTTGAACTCCCCTGCCCCCAATTTTGGTGTGTGACTGTTTAAAGAAGCCCTAGAAAAAAACAGTGACATTAGGCATCACTCACTCTGTAATCATACGTTGAAAAAAGAAAAGGACTCTTTCATCAGTTTTTCATGATAAGTTTCTTTGTGGGACTAGAACAGTAGTAGTCTCGAAGTCTAGGCTCATGCACAGTGTGTTATCATACTCCAGTGCACTCCCGTTATAACGGACACGATTATAACAAAATTCCGGTTACAACGAAGTAAAACTTCAGACTGCAACATTAACCACTCTATGTATTATTATTGTCTATTTGTTCAGTTATAACGAAATTTCGATATAACGAAAGAAAACTGCCGGTCCCGAGGACTTCGTTATAATGGGAGTCCACTGCACTTGAATTCTTTCAATTGTGTAACAAACAATGCTTGGATGCGATATCAATCATGTTGCCCCCTAATGTCACCAACTGATGTTGCTACCACCCACTCTGTGAAATTTGATATGTATGGCTGCTCTATCTACTTTCCATCTAGAATACCCCAGACCTCCTGGATAAACTGTAGAATACCCCTCGTGACTGCATTCTTCTGAGCCTGTTTCTCATCTCCATCCATTTTTTCCTTTTTTTTTTTTTAGGCGGCATGTGTCGAAACCCTTGAAATTCATGGGGAAAATGTAATAGCGAATTGATTTCGAAACAGAGAAATATATAGAGCATCTTTCTATCTTAGAAATTTCTAATGTGGTAATGGTGATGAAAAGGATGGCATTGTTAAGGTCTCTCAGGAGGACCAGAAGAAAAGGGGTGGTATTCTGAAAATCTTCCTAAGTTTCTTCCTAAGTCAGAAACTTAGGAAGTGCCTAGGAAAGACAGAATTGGTATTCTGAAATTTCTTCCGAGGCACTTCTTAATGCAAATTAGGCCATCCTTATTCCCGCCCACGTCCTTTCTTAAGCCAATGCGAAATGCCGTATCATAAGGAACCAACCAATGACAATCGCATATTACTATGACGTATAGGGTCAAATTACTTTTGCCTAGACTTGAAAAAGTGAGTTACCACAAGTTGCTTAGGGGCAGGGACAAGTACTGGACAAAACACTGCTGTCTTGGGAAAGTTTTCTATCATAAAGCTGTGTCAAAGTGACAAATGGAATGAGATTAAGAACGAGTATCCCCCCTGACTCACTGGAATAACAGGGGCACTTGGAGGCAGGTGGAGCTATCATCTAATTATTGAAGTGATTCATTGCGACTTGGAAAAGATGACCGTCGCATACTTTTCATGCCATTTCTATAACGGACCCAGTCTGCAGTAGAACATATCACTCTGATGAATAGGGACATGGAAAGGGCATTATCTCTATAAATACTGACAAATTGATGGCATATGAATGCACATTTCTTTCATATATCTGTCTCTCTCCCCTAATCCTTCCTTTTGCTCTCTTCACCTATGTCTACTAATCTGTCTCTCTGTCTGTGTTTAGTATGTGAGACCTTGAATGTATTTCATATGTTTTTACAGCCTTCTCAGTTAGCACAACTCTTTTATTCTATTTTGCATACAAAATGGATCTCGACAACCTGATATCCTGCAAAAAACATGTACTGTGTGCAACCTTTGAGAAAGATTGTTCTCAGAAAAGGAGAGGTGGGGAAGAGGGAGGAAGGGGAGGGGGAAGGGGATGGGGGGGGGGGAGGGAAGGGGAGGGGGATGAGAGGAACTGATGTGACACACACACTGCTTGGTAATCTTAAGAATTATGACAAACTGGAGACTGTGATGCCAAGGATAAAATGAGTTGCTTCCTCTTAGAATTAGTCGAAGCAGAGAAGGAAAAAAAAGATGTTTCTACTTCCTGACAACCTTACTGAGAAGCAAGTATAGTTACCCCTCTGTCCTTTGAAATGATGGTATGATAGGATGAAGGAAAAAGGGTCATCTGACAGATGAATAGAAACCTTATATACAAAAAGAAAAGCTTAGCTCACTCATTCTGGTGTGGTGAAAAAAAAAAATGTGAAAATTTAGAGGATGTGGCATTCTGCCAGGAATATCTATACAACATGTTGTGCTGTTTCATTCTCTCGTTCGTTCCTGTGGGAATGTCTTATCAGAAAACATAACGTAAGTCACTCCACTGTTACTCATTTTACACACCAAACATACATAAAGCTTATATTGAAGGTAATGAATGCCCCATTCAGACTGACTTAACCCCCATCAAGTTATGCAGTGGAGTCCTGTTGGTTTGACAGGGAGAATCCCAATCATTATCAGCGATGAATTATGTATACATTTGTAGCCCCCCCCCCCCCCCCAAAAAAAAAAAAAAAAAAAAAAAAAAATCCCAAGCAAAAAAGATTTGAACCCTCAGCCAGCCAGTGCATGCAACCTAAACAATACCTGTAGTGCAAGTTTATATGATTTTTCATGCAGAAAACACAGTATTGAAACATATGGTTTGAAAGAAGAGCGTTTATAAGAGGTTATAGCAAGCATGTTTCTGGCTTGCTCGGACTGTGCCATTATGCATCTCATTATGCGCAGCATGTCCCTTAGCAATTTGATTGGTCAAACAAGGTGTGTGCAACCATGACGTCATATAAACCATGTTTCAAATCATGGTTGCATTTATGACTTTCAAAACCTTGTTTCTAAGAATCGCACTATTGTACCTCCACAGTGCATTTCAAAACCATGTTTCAAAACTTTGTTTGAAATCACCTCTATGGTTTATAGAGAAATTTAAACCACAAAGCATAATTACAAAACCAACTTTCTGCTCAGGGAAAAAAAAATTGCTGTAAATGCACCCCAATAATGCTCACCTCACCACCAGGCAGAGCACTTGAACTCATCAGTCTGGTAGAGGTGGGTTCAACAGGAGACCCCTTTCAGATTGAAGGAATGCAACAGGTGCGCATAGGGCACACCCATTCAAATTGCTTGAGGTGTGAAATGGGTATGCAATTTTAGTATTTCCCAGTGGGCTATCACATTTCTTACACAGAATATTGCCAAGAGTATATCTTTTCATTACATTGTATAAAACATGTGAAATTCCTTTATCACAGGAGATATGAAAGAAGATGATATGTCAGCCACTCAGGAGAAAAAAAGAAGAAGAAAGGAAATGTATTTTTCTATTGCGAGTGAAAGAGAAAATTTACCAATTTGTAAAGTTTACACTGCATGAAAAGAATGACTCAAATATTGTCACAGTGAGGCTATACAAATTTATACAAGTACATGCCTTGAGGACAGTTGTTTAATTGATCTATAGCATCATTCAAGTTTGTCTGATTTCTCTGAATATTTGCTGAGGTGTCGATTTTGTTAACTGCTTTTGAAATAGGTGTTCTTCACTTCAGACGCGATTTCACTTTTAGATACATACACATGTATCATGTATCTTCCTTTGATGTCAAAGCATCAGGAAATGACGGTGTAAATGTGGTTTATTTCGTGATCACATCACAAAATGTATGATTCATGTTTGAAGTGCGTTATTTTTCAGAAATCGCACCTTTCTCCTCACCCCCTCAATACATGCATGTGTAGAATGAAGGCGCCATGTGACCTCACTGGGATTGAACGGCAGAAAAATTAAAGGTTCACCTTCACTCCCTCCGTGCTAAATTACGAGATAGGTTGATGACAGTGTGACAAAATGTCAAAAATCAGGTTGGCAAATGTTGTGTTCATGAACTGTTTACCATAGCAACCATGATACTAGCCAGTGAAAACGGCATAATTTTACAAAACATACATGTGTTCCATCCTCTTGACATAATAGACCTATGCACTGGGCAGGGTACGGCCCCTTACTTTAAACAAGCAATAAATCCCCTACATGTACTTAGTCACAGTTTTCACAGCTGTCATTGAGTTTTAGTCGCTCCAGACAAACTTACATGTGGGTTTGTAGCACCCTACGGGACATGCCCAACCTAGCTTTAACTCTCCAGGCCCCTTTTTATACAACGTTCTGCATTTTCACCATGCAATAAGTGTCATCACCATGGCAACAGTTGGACTGCAGCCTATCAGCCATGACCATTGAGGTTGTTGCTGTAATAGCTGCAATTATAGTATACTACATGTAGATTGCAATGAATTGTTCCAGTTAAAGCACACTCCTCTCTCTATGAAATGGGCTTCTGATTTACGGGTGGAAATCACAGTTGACACTAATAGATAACCTCTTGAGGATGAAAGGGATGACTTTAAATGGTACCTTTAAGCAAGAGAGAGTTTGATCTCGACCTCAGTAGGCTGAATGTGAAGGGAGCTGTCCCCGCAAGTTACTCCATGAGGGCCCTGTGGTTAGGGTGAGTAATGGCTCCCAAGTGTAAACAAGCACCCTACTACATGAGGCACAACATGGGTACAGGCAACAGTGGCATCGTTCCCACTTGTCTTTATTGTCACGACCATCTTTGTCATCATCGTCATCATTATTGTCATCATCATCATCGTCATCATAATCCAAATCCTCATAAGTTCTCAAGGCATCAAAGTATCAGAAACCAGAGTTGCCAGAAGCTGTCTTCACATGAGTATAATTTTTTCTTTTCACCAATTCACTGTCATTTATTAAAGTAGAAATTATTGCTCTCTCATAACCACAAGCTTGTTCACTCTTTGCTTATTGATGGTAAAACCCATACTTTTCATCAACACATTATCTCACTTAGGAATGTTCAAAACATGAATCCCCACCTCAACCAGTACTGTACAGTCCCCTTAAGTTACTCAGTGCTGAGAGGGATCAGGCCTCAAATTGTCATTGACATTACAGAGAGGTTGCCAGTGGTGATGTCAATAAACTCTTTTAATGTGTCGTGGTATAAACCCCCTGTGTGTCACATTATGCTGAAACTGCAATGGAAACATTCTGTTTTTCAAATGTATGTAACTTTTATAGATATTTGTTACCCTGGACATGTAGGCCTAATGAGCAAAGTTGTAGAGGAAATGCCAAACTTTTTAATTGCTTTCATATATTTGTATGACAAATCTATGATTGATTTTCTTCCAAATTAATGACCGGTTATGTAGCTACATTATTGTAGAGGCATGACTTTTGCACATAAAACAGTGACAGAAACTTGGTATTTACTTGCAAATCCAGTTACTGTAGGGAACACCCTTGATAGTCAATCACCACATAAAATGCAAGCTACATGTACATGTGACAGGAATGGAATCATGAGTAATGGTGTCATTGTACTGCGCCATTTAGCGATTTATCGATCAGTTTGGGCAGGTTTGTGGGTTTTTAAGCAGAATATGCGAAGTTGGCACGCCGTCCACTGAGTCGGGCGTGCAAATGTGGCACATGAAGACTTGAGCAAGGTAGGTCCATATGCAACTGTACCTATACACAGGCTGAAAAGTATGATGATGGGGGGGGGGGGTGGCATTATTATTTGTCATCAAACTTGCTGTCTACAATTTAACCACAGGAAATCTTGTGGCTAAGAACAGGAGGTTCAGTCAAAGAGAACTTGGAGTTAGTAAGTTAATAGAGTGTTCACATGGACTGTAAAAGTTTAATGTTTACAGGGCTCTGGTAACATTGAAGTTAAAGGACAAGTCCACCTTTATAGACATGTGGATTGAGTGAATGCAACAATATTAGTAGAACACATCAATGAAAGTTTGGGGGAAATCCGACAATCCGTTCAAAAGTTATCAATTTTTTTAAATATCTGCACAGTCACTGCTGGATGAGAAGACTACTACAGTGCATGATGTCATATGCGTACAACAATATAAAGAAAATAAAAAGAGAATTTCACAAAACTTCACTTTTTGAAGAAAGTGCGCATTTCTTCTACTTGTTACTGACATATGTTAAGGGTAATATTAATGCCCCTGCCTTCTGAAAGAGAGAGGTCAAGTGTTCTTTTGTTATGTGAGAAAAGTGAAAATATGTTGAATTTTCTTTATTCTTTCTTCATATCGTTGTACACATGTGACATCACAAGCTATAATAGTCTTCTCTTCCAGCCTTGAGTGAGCAGAAACTTCAAAAATTCATAACTTCTGAACGGATTGTCTGATTTTCCTCAAACTCTCACTGATGTGTTCTACTAATATTGCTGCATTCACTCAATCCACATGTCTATGAAGGTGAACTTGTCCTTTAACTAGCTCTGAGTGACTTTGAGTTACTTCAAAGTCAGCTCAGTATAAGCCTCACCAAAGTATTAGTAAAATGATTTCTGACTCATCCTTTACCGTGAGAATGCTTTTTCTATTGGGAGGGAAACGTGAGGTTACATTGTTTGTATCACTTCATGGTGTTAACATGCGATCTAAACATCTAAAACTGTCACTTCACTATCAATTTGATGACATAGAATATTAGTTTTCATCAAAGTTAGTAAAATAGAGCCAATACATATTGCATCTTTGTGATTTCATGGAGAAGGAATTATTACTTGACTTGACCTAGCATAGCTTGTTTTTCTTTTGTGAGCCTTCATCCTCTGCACCAGATTTCATTCTTTTTTAACCCTATAAGAGTTGAGAGAACTGCAGAATTAAAGGTATGGTACAGTTTTGGTTGAGATGGGCCTTCAGGTTTCCAACTTCTTTTAGTGATAATCCTTTTGAGATGATGAGAAACCACTTCTGAAAAGCATAAAATTCTAAGAGGGATTCAGAGTTTACTTGATGAAAATTGGTTTAAAATGGCTGAGATACCTGTATCCAAAGCAAGCAATCCTAATAAAAGATTGGACTCACCTTTTATTAGGATTGCTTTGCTTTTTCTTCGTTTCCAGATATCTCGGCCATTTCAGAACCGATTTTCATCAAGTAAGCTTTGAATTTCTCTTAGAATTGTATGCTCTTTAACATTTCATAAATGAGTTTCTATTAAAGTATCTTGCAAAAAAAAAGTTAAAAGCTGAATTCTCACCTCAACCAATACTATACTATCCCTTTCCGAAGCTAAAACAATGAGCACAAAGTTATTCCTTACAGTCTGACCCTCTTGAGACCTGTCATCCCAAAATGTCACTGCCATTATAAATAAAGCAGTTGCCAAGGGTAACAGTAGATTTAAATTGTCACATATTTTCTCCTACTCTGACATATCCTTTTTGTGTCTTGTTTTGATACTCAAGCACTTCTCAGTCAAGTACTGTATTGCAGTTGACTGATCAAACAAATTTAACAAATCTCAGTTGGTACTCTGCTGATGGAAACATTTGTTTTCATATGGAAACGTGTGTCAATAAAAATCTTGAAAGAAATTCATTTAGACACATTACTTCACGTTCTGAATAGAAACATTCTGTCTTTGAAAAGAAAAAAGATGCTTGTACCTTTATCCCGTTTTTCTACCTACTGCTCTCTATTTACCTACCTATTTTTTTTTTTTTTTCTCCTCCTGCTTCAAGCATGCCCAGTCGGCTCTGTAGAGCAGTAGTTTGTGAAATTCGTGACCCAATAATTCATCGCTATTCTCCCCCACAGAGTGTTTTTACTTGTTTCATGTTTCGGGTGTCGCTCTCCCCCCAAAAAGACATTCCAGGCAACTTTTGTTTGGAGGTAACCCATGGGACAATTGTCGGCATGTGATGAGAGGACAAGCAAAGGGGGGGGGGGGGGGGGAAGAAAAGGAAAAATTGCTCGGCATGTGCTATGGTGTGAATTCGATGCAAGGGGTATTCAGTGTCTATGCAATATGTTATTTCACAGTTGAAATACATCCCCAAAGCTGCATTATGTGCAATAATATCTGGCAAGCATGCAGTCCAGAATAAGTTCATGTTAGTTCTGTGGCATGCAGGGATGCATTGCTAGCTCAGCTCCGTGGGTGGAGGTGGAGGTGGGGGGGGGGGTAATAACTTAAAGACTGGAGTAAAAGTATAGGGATTATTTAGAAGGGGACCTAAGTAGAGTCCTAAGAATCCGGAGCTAGAATCGGGGTTAGGCTCTGGTTGATTTAGGGGGCCAGGCCCTGTGACTGCAGTATGATTTGGAAGTGAACTCGTTCGTTTGACGTATGGGAAGTAGGATTAAGGAGGGGGTCGGTGGGGCATATGCAAATGAAATGTTTTCTATCCTTTTATATTTGCGTAGATTCAATTCCAGCGGCATAGTCCAGACATGGCCTAGTTGTGTAGACACTATGTCTGCAGGGATGGTACAGCTTCTGAGTCTTAAAAGATTTGATATGATTGCGTATATTATAGTATTCATTTTTCCTTTTTTTTTACATGATTGTGTGATGCAGACTTACAAGGCAAAGACTATGTCAAAAGAAAGTGATAAACTGTTTCCTATCAAATTAGCAGGCCCTAGAAGACTACCCCCAATAATTCATATCAGACAACATACCGTATGTCCCCCCAAAATTAAAATGGGACCCTCCGCAAAATTTTTGGACATACTGTATTATACCGGAGCAGGCAAAATCTGCCTTGTGAAGTGATAGTAATGGCACAGTCCTATTTGATATACCAGGTACACTGTAGGTCTACTCTGTAGATCAGTAGATGCTACTGCAATGATGTAGAACTACATGTAATTGTGACTGATACCAATACTCATTTAACTTTGTAATGACACACCACTGTGCCAAAGTCCTATAATAGCCAAATCATTAACAAGCATGCATAAGTTACGCTTTTCTTAGATTTCTTGTGAAAAATGATTTCTTTCAGATTTCTTTTCTCTTCCTTGGAGCATAAAGCCTGTTTTTATGTGTTGGACGAGTTAACTCTTTATGTGCCACGTTCGCACGGCATGCCAACTTCGCATATTCTGCTCAACAAGCAAAGCCGCAAAAACCGATCGATAAATCACTAATCACTGCTAATCCCGCGGCACAATGAAAGCGTTTTTCATGCTTTTGTTCCTCTTATATACGGCTTGCATTATATGTGGTGATTGACTATCAAGCGGTGTTCCCAACTAGATTTGCTCGTACATTCCAAGCTTCTGTCACGGTTTTATGTGCAAAAGTCATGCCTTTACAGTAATGTAGCAACTGGTCATTCAAAAGAGAAATTGAAAATAGATTCGTCATAAAATTTATATCGAAACAAAGTTTGGCATTCCTCTTTAACTTTGCCTACTATTATGCCCATCTTAACAGAAATTTGTAGAGGTTATACAAATTAGAAAAACAGAATTCTTTCTCAAAGCATGACTACCTTCATGTCTCGGAATAACGTGGCACACAGGGGGTTTTCACCATGGCACATAAAGAGTTAAAGATCAAGCACCCAAAAATTTATTGGTATCTTTCTTCTTATATGAATTCACTACTGGTTGTGAGCTGGCTCCTCTCATTTGAGGCAGCTACAGTAGTATCAATCTGAAACAAGAATCAATCCTGCCAAAGCATGAAAAATCAAGCATTTAATGGTTCCTTTATAAACTCTGCTACCATGTAATGATCCACTGCAAGATACACAAAGATATCTTCTGCCGAGTAGCGTGTATTGTGATTTTGAAGGACAGATGTATTTTGTGACAATTGTTCATCAAAATCTAGAATTATAAATAGGGGTTTTGAATTTCTCCCCAATGAGAATAGATTTTTTTAAAGAATATGTTTGGAATCTTGTATCCACATTCCTAAATTTCAGTGACCTGAAGAGACAAAGATATGAAGAAAGCCCTGAGAGGTAAGATGAAAATTTTGGTGTGATAGTCAAAGTGCTATTTATTTTGTTGTCAGACATATTCACTGAAAAAAATGAAATAGATTCTAAAGTGCCAGAAGTCGAATAAAGGTGCATACAAATGGTTTATTATTAATGCAATGCTGTGATATATAGTGTAGTTCTTTTTACGGTTGCACTGACCTGAAGAAGTGACAGATTTGTTGAGAAAAATATCATAAAGGGAAAGAAAGGCAAAATTTTTATCGTCTTTTGAAGGACATCATTTGAAAATACAAGGCCAACCTCTGGTCTTTTCTAGCAGCTGTAGTATAACATTTGGCAGTTGTGAACAGCCTGACATGGGGCCTATTAAGCAAATTCTAGGGAGATATAAATCAAAAGAGTGACCAATTTTGGTATTCTTATTTCAGTGATTGCAGCAAGAGGTACAGCAGGGGAAGAGGCAGATACCTAGCTAAATTTTGGTGAAGCGCATGGATTATTTCTTTCCTTGAAGCAGTCATGTGTCAGTGAAAGTAATCTGAGATGTTGAGGAATAACTGCATTCCAGGAGTGGAGGAATGTTCAGGCACAAACTAAAACCAAAGTCTTAATCCATTCCTCTGGTAGATAATCATTGCACTCTAGCAGTATACATTCCACGGTGAACATCCTAGAGCTATAGGGAGGATTCGCCCCTACTCCTGAGCTTACAGCCACCGAGAGCTCAGCTACAAATTGCAGCTCTATAGTCCTCTGCCCCCCCCCCCCCTTCCCCACACTAGCTGAGAGTTGTCAGACGTCATTTCTCCAGCCCCTGCCTGACTCCCAAACGAACGGCTCCCTTACTCAGTGGAAGCCAGCCAGCCGGAGATTCTGCTCATGATAGCAGGCGTGGGGGGCTGTCATTTTGCGGGAGGGAGAGGTTGCCAAGAGGACGCACTCAAACCAACGTTACCTACTTCCCTGGGAGACCGCTCCGACCACTTCTCGTTTTCCTGTGTACTTAGATGCATTGCAACAAGTGATGTGCACATCTGTGTTTATTCTATGCACCCATGATTTCATAAACTGCTTCTCTGTAAACTTGCACCAGTACTCAGCCAGCTCCAACCCCATATTGTTATTTTCACACATTTTCGTGTGATTCCGGCATCACCAAGGATTCTTAAAAATCAATATCTCAGGAAGGGAGAAAGAAACCACGTGCAGCAGATTTCACAGACTCCTAGCTGACGGAAACAACAAAATGAGAAGTTTTCATTTCAGATTATTGATCTGAGCTTCGTTTATGCCGGAGACAATCTGGGAGTGCAGTGTTTTGAACAGCCTCTGTGAAGTGGATTTGTGCTTTAAGTCCTTCACCAGTTTCATGTGTTTGATTCTCGTCCCTGTGGAAACTTAAGATAGATGCCGTCTTCATTCTTGTTTCTCCTAAGTTGAAGGATATTGTACGGACATCATGAGGAAGCTGAAGAAGTGGTTCATGCGTCATAGACGCAACCGCAACCCCAATGCCCCCGTAAGTAGCTGCGTGCCTACCCTCTCCTCGTGTATCAGGATTGTCTGATAAGGCCTAACGTGTTCAAAAGGATTGTTATCACGCAGTGGATCTGTTGTTTTTGAGAAATTTACATCTATCTGTAGCAGCCATACATTCCTGAAACCTTGACAATAGTGTGCTCAAAATTCATGAGAATGTTCAGGTGTACCTGCAAGTGAAAGATGGTAAAGGATATGAATGAATATAGATCTTGTAGGCTGTCTCTCATCAAAAGATTGACCTTAAGGTCACAATTTCTTGAAATTGCAATTGCTTCAAACATTTTCATTACAATGTATTTTAGATATTACCTTCAGGTAGGGGATCTACTCTTTTGTAACATTTCTCAGTTGTGGGGTTAAATATGTATTGAGACTAATGTTTACCATGTGGTAAAACTGTCTTACATATTTCAGTGCAAAGACTGGTTGCTAGAGATTCACAGAATGTATCAAGGTAAACTATATGTAGACACTCTGTTTTGTCAAATTATATCAGGAAAACTGGTAGCTGTAGATAGCTGTTTAGATGATTCAGTAAGCTGATGTGATATTTATGATATTAGTCTGTTTACAAGTTAAGACAACTCTACCCCATTGCCATTGGGAATAAGGATATAGAAAGTCTGGATATTTTAGAATCTGTTTGGCAATGGATGAACAGCTAATTCTTCAATCTAAACTGCAACATGTCTTTGTGATGTGTTCTACCATAAAGGCTAAAATGTTGTAGAGTGCTCCATGCACATTGAGTGAGTGACTGCATTGTTTTCACTTCATCTACAAGTAGAACTACTTTTTAAGTCTTCTTGCTGTTGTTTGTCACTAGATAAACTATTGTCACTTCAATGGGCTAGCAATCCTTGTTGACATCGATGTCAAATGTGGATCAGTAGGGTATTGCTGTGTCACAAAAATTGTCCCACTCCCTTGAACAGATGAACTGAGGTGCAAAAAAGGAGCCCATAATTTGCCTGTCAATGTAACAGGTAGCATCTCTGTTTGACGTGTGCCCAGATTGTCAGTGGTGACTAATGCACAGTAGCACATAAGGTTTACATATCGCAGTGCTGTTACGTCTTGCGGCGATAATGGAGGAAAAAAGCATTGATGGACATTGAGGGTATGACGAGCGACAGTAAGGAGCAGTTGGCCGTTACCTATCAAGGCTTCTTGCTACCCTTAATATCAGAACAATGACAAACTTACAGGGAGTGAAATTGAAATGCACTTTTGTAGCTCTTGGGGCAAGAAGGACCTTGCATTCAACTTTAGACCCCTATGATCCTTGTGGCTACAGATTGAGCCACATGTGTCCTCCAGGGCTAAAAGGGTGTGTCTGTGTTAAAATCATTTGTTTTTCAAGATGATTTGTTCTTTTAACATACAGAACTTTGATGAAATCATGTTTCTTAATGTCACCATAAAATATGCCCTTTCTGAACTCAGAAATTACTTTTAGACTCAATAAACCTTAACATATGGGTTTGAAATCAGTGATATTCTTTAAACAAAAAATGAACAAACAAATAGACACACAAGCATGGATAGTTCAGGGTACTGAAAAGGACTATAGTGATTTTACATGGATGAGTTGTGAATATAACTGAACCAAACACCCTGGGTACAGAATGTTTATGGCATAATGATTGACTGTCATTAGTTAAACGAGACAGAACAGAGAAAAGTCCTGCAATCAAACCATTGTTTTTCAAACATCTGTCCATCTGCCTGCAATATGTATATATATTTAGGCATATTTATGTCTACGTACATATAGCAGCTTCAGAACAATGCAGTGTACAGATGCATTTTCTCTCACACTCTGTCCTTAGCTGTGGATACCATTGTTTCATTATCTACTGACAATATAGATATAGGAATATGTTTTTGAAATAAGATGAATTTATGCTTGCAATAAATGATGTTTTGTTACTAGATATTCATTCTTTAAATAGTTGTGAAGGGTGTTTACCCTTCTGTTTATTGGCAACAAATGTGAAATCGATGCAGATGTGGAAGCAAAACAAAGCAATGGGCTGCGATCTATTCATGAAATGACAATTGTCAGTCACAAACAGATTCAATGAAAGGGATGTTATCCTGAGAGGGATTTATTCTGTCAAATCAAAATAATGGGAAGCATGCTTTGCTGTAACATGATGAGGCAAGTTCAGTCATTTTTCCCCCTGTAATTGTGGGTTGAGGAAATGTGAGGTGTCTATCCTGGCAGGAAAAGAAAAAAAAATGCAGAGATGGAAATTGAGTAAGGTTATGTAATGTGAATTGAGCAGAGCCTCTCAAAAAAGAAAACAACAACAACATCAACAAAAACAACAATAACAACCACAGGCACCCTTCTCATCAGTAGTGTTTATCACCTATGCATTTGTCATACCTTGGGTTGTGTAAACCCAATTAGATGCAAATTATGCCCAGCAGCTGCTATGAGGAATATAAATCCGGGAGATCACGCACCCACCAAAGAATTGTGGAGAGCATCGTGAGATTAAGGAAACGATGATTAGTCATTATCCAGTTATCACCTACAGGTGTTGTGACAATGTGACAAGTGACAGATCTCATTGCATATCAAATCAGATCGATACCCCCCCCCCCCTTCTTCCTCTATTTCCTGTTACCTTCTAAAGTTCTAAAGTAGGTGCATGGGATATTCAAGATATCTATGTTTGCTCTGTACACAGAGGATACTTTTAATTTTTCTTTAACCCGTTGAGGACGAGTCCAAAGTATGCTTGG
Organism: Diadema setosum; assembly: GCA_033980235.1. Taxonomy (NCBI): domain Eukaryota; kingdom Metazoa; phylum Echinodermata; class Echinoidea; order Diadematoida; family Diadematidae; genus Diadema; species Diadema setosum. The sequence continues at coordinate 33,113,532 of CM067072.1, read as the reverse complement.
GCAAGTGTATACGGCAAACGCGTGTTGCAGCAAAATCAGTCCGTCCTCGAATGGGTTAATGATAGTGAGTGGTCATCCCAATTGTGCAAATTACCGGTATGTGATTGTCACATACTGATATCACTTATACTGACAAATGCAGTGATAGTAACATTACTGGTAAGAGTAGAAGTAGTAATGTCACAGCAGTAGCATGGTAGCACCCACTACTGTAAAGTCAGGATAATGATGAGGATGATTATGACTAAAAAAAAAAATGCTAGAAAAGAGATGTACTTTTCCTGCAGTTGTATTGCTCTCCGGATATAGCCCTAAATGCTTGGTGAATCTTGTTCAGAAGAGAGATGCACAAGAGATGAGAACATGATTAAAAATAGCAAAGATGATAATAGTCCATATTTTTACACAAGAAAAATTTAATGTCTCAGTGTTGAGATAGAATATCAATATCCCAATATGATAATTTGTAGTACATATCAAAGATATTAAGGAAAGATCACATCTCTTGGTTTGTTAAAACCATTTGAACCAGCCAAACCACGGAGGTGGTCAAACTATATCACCAATAACTGTGTAATTGTGACTTCTCTTGCAGACAAACTTTACAGATTCCAATTGCATGCAACAACAGCATCAATGACAAATTACAGAGTTCGGAGGAAGAGTGACACATTCTTATCTGCCCCCCCCCCCCCCCCCAATCTTATGAGATATAGCTACAGCAGTGTAAGTTGCTTAATTAGCAGACCAGGAAATGATCCAAGCATTTACAGCTCGTACCCCCTGTCAGAAACGACTCTGAAGGGGGGCTGACACTTGTCACCGTCAGTCACCCAGACACGGACTAGCGAGTTGTCTCTACAGATATTCAGAAACAGATTAACATGTCGTAGAGAGAAAGCGTTAATAGGGATAAGAGGGAGTTAGAGAGAGATGTCTTAGATGTTTTGAAAGAGAAAGAAGACCTTTTGCCGGGCGACTTGGAGGTGCGATCTGAGAGATGCTAAGTCAGAATCAAGCCCTTAGATGAGGAATGAGATATGAGCGGGAGGGTCTGATACCCGTAGAGTCCGTATAAGCCTTTCTGCATGTGATGATACTTTAATCGATGCGCCTCTCTAGCGTGGATGATCAGAATTGGGCTCCAGCTGTAAGCCCCGATCAAGGTGAATTTTGAAACTTCTGTCCCCCTCGCAGACGCTCCTTTATCGAGATGTCGCGGGAGACACGCTTTAGCAAAGATTGGGGGAAGGAAGGAAGTGAAACATTAACGTTACCCAGACAACGGTCTTAATATCGAGACCGTGCCAAAACAGACAATGTTGAAAATGAAGCAGTTATCAACCAAAACGCATCAGGCTGGGAACAGATGGGCGGCAAGAACGATTTGCTGTAAAGAACTGATATTGATCAGTCCATATAATGCCTTTGTCACAGCTGTTGGTGGTTGTTCTATAGGAAGGTTGTCTGTTCAAAGTAGTGGCTCTGATTTGCCAGCCTGTTCAAATCCACCTGTACCTATGACAACTGGCATCAGGGTAGGCCTATACCGTGTGCCAAGTCTGGATGCTCATCCTCGCCATGATCAGGACAGAACCCCATCAGGAGCGATCCTGAAGACCGCTCCACAGTTGTTATCATGCCACAGACCAATCCTTCTGGAGGTTGGTCCAGGGTGTCTTCTGACCGGCACACCTTTATGGCAGGTGTTCATATCGATGCAAGATGATATACTCTGAACCACCTCAAGGCATTGAGGACAAGCTGATTTTGCTTTAAAGGGATCGTACAGTTCTAGTCGAGACCTAATTTCAGGTTTCTAACATTTTTAGGTGAGATAATGAGAAACCTCATATGAAGTATGAAAGAGCATGGAATTTTATGAGGAATTCAACGTTTATTTGATAAAAATTGGTTTTGAAATGGCTGAGATATCCAAAAAAGAACGATTCTAGTAAAGTGTGGGACCCACACTTTGTAACGATCGCTATGTTTTACTTTGTTTTTGGATGTTTCAGTTATTCCAAACCCGATTTTCATCAAATAAACTTTGAATTCCTCTTAAAATGGTAGGCTCTGTACAATATCATAAGTGTTTTCTTGGTATCTTGCAAAATTTTAAAAGCCTAATTCTCATCTCGACCAAAACTGTACTATCCCTTTAATAGGCATTGTCCATAGACATCTACCCGAGTATACTGGGACTAGTCTTCAGTGGGTTAAGAAGCATAGTGGTTGAAGAGTAGGAATTAGATCTTACATCACAGTATGAACTGTAGAGCAAGAAGTATGCGTACGTATAGGCCTATTTGATGCATAAACGGTGAAATTAAGGATGTTTTCAAAATGCCCATGTATACAGAAAACTCTAATTCTGAGCTGAGATAAGCTGAGCAAAGCTTTGCTTTGAAAACTGAAAAAGGGTCCATGCCCTCTCTCGATTAGAATCTATTATCTAAAAGGGTACAAGTTGCAAGTTGTCTTCCACCATAGAAAAGGAACATTATACAGAGCATCCTGTACAACAGTTTACAGAGAGAGAGAGAGAAAGGTCAATGTCTTTCAACACAAGTTAGGGGGGTAATGGCAAGTCATCTGGGGGCCAACCAACAAATGGCTGCCCACTATGTTGAGAATGTTTCCTTTTTTACTATCTTGGAATGTCAAGATGGCTTTTAGTCACAAGCTAAGAATTTTCTTCTTTTTTCTTCAGAGAGAGAGAAGTGCCTGGATTTCTCCTGATTGGTCTCCACTTTTTTTTTTAATTCTTTTAGTTTGCAATGGGGTAGCTAGACTTATGCATACATTCTTTCAATTATTATTATATTATATGTTAGTGACTGATCTGTGTCTTTAATTAATGATTGTGTTTTTTTTTTTCTTTGATTTGCATTATGTGGTATAACTTCCATTTCAGTGATGAGGTAGAGGATCCTTCATAATTTCCTTTCCTAATTGTATAAATCTGACTAAATCCAATAAGGATAATATTTTCTTAATCTGAAGGACTCAATCTTAGTGAGCTTTTATATGAGGGTATAGTTATGAAATTTAGAGAAATGAGAGCTTTATTAGGACATAACGTATAAAAGGAGTCAGCATTGAAATAGGCCTATTTAGTGCCAAATAGTGCTTTATGATATTGAGTCACTCATTGCCCTTTCTACATTGTGTCAAGATAGGAAAGTATTGTAAAATTTATGCCATATGTTTACTTAAGTGAATTTCAAGTGAAAGGCCTACAAGTAATCCACTCAGAGCATTTATTTAGCCTCCGAAATCCACCGCCACCAAGAATGGTGCAGCATAATATTGGGAAGTGCAGGCTGTCACATCACTCTCAACTTTTAATTTAGGTAGATGTTACAATCAATATTTAATGCCGATCTCGCTCTCTGCTTTGTGCATGAGTGCGTACGCTGGATTCAAGCCTGAACTTCAATGCCTGGCTAGGCATGATGGGATATCCATAGTCTAATTTGTCAAGAATACCCTCTGCGCATTGTTGCTCACAATATGTTTGAGCAATCTATTATTTAAAAAGCAGTTTGGGCTCGTTACGCTTCCAAAAGTTCATGGCCGAGTTGTTTTTTGTTTCTGAAAGTCAGTGCAGTGGGTCTCTTTTGTTCATTTGTATTTTTATAGTTGGGCTTTCGTCAACCATTTTGTTACCATTGGCAACCAGTCTGGAAACGATGCCAAAGATAGTTTGAAATACTGGTCCCGAGAGGGTTAGACAAGATAATGATGAACTCCCTGTTGATTTGAATCAATGAAACCACAGATCAAGTGGGAGACCTGCTGGCAGAATTTGAATGCCAACCTCACTAGTCGGCTCTGTGGAGATAGATGTGTTTTTATTGAGCTGCCTAAATGACGGAGCTGTGATATTAAACAAAAGGGATGAGCTGAAATGAGGGAAATATATGACCCAGGAATGGCAAGGACATAGAAATGATGGAGTTAACAAGATTTTGATGACAATTTGACTTGCACCATCATTCAGACTGTTTTTGCTTGTTTTGTTTTGTTTGTTTGTTGTTTTTTTATTGTGATAATGTACATTTGCAGCTGAGTTTCACGTGTTTGTGATTCTGTGCATTACATTTTTTTTTTTTTAAGTCAAAGTATTGGAAATTCCTGAACAAGTGAAAATGAATTACCGGTGTCCTTGATCACTGAAAACAATTAGTTGCAATTTTCCAAAATAGATTTGTAATGTCAGGCAGCGATTGTAATTTGCATTGTGAGGACTGAAAAGAAAAATCATGCATATACTTCATTAAATTTCAGCACATGCCACTGAACTTTTGGGTCATTTAGCCTTTGTTCAACTTGCAGCTTGAATGTCATTTCTAAAAAAAAAAGCATTCACAAATGGTGCACATATGTTATTTATTCTATTGTCTATATTGTCAGTGCTTTGCTCCATAAGAACAAAAAAAGTTTGATGTGACAGAAACCTCCAAATACCTTGGTGATGTTGGTTGCTAATTCCAGTAGACTCAATACGACTCTAGTATGACTAGATATGAATTGAGTTGAATGAGATTCTATTGATGTCATTGTAGTGAAATGTATTTTGTAGTGACTTTAATAGAAGTGCAATTTCACAGTTTCAAAAGAGTAAATGGTCAGATTTTAGACAGGAAACCTAATTCTCTCAGAAAGCAAATCACTTGCACACTGTACCAAATCCATTTAGGATTTAAACTTACTAGACATTGATGTATCTGCTCTGATGTGGAGATACATTTAAGCCTTGTTTCTTGTGTGAATTGTGTTACTGATTGGCAAAATGAGAATTCTTCAAATTAATATAAAGACAAACAAAATATAATCACATATTTACTGGGATAAAATCTTATGGAATTCATCTTATAAACAACATACTGACATGTACAAAGAGCCTTATAAATATGAGGTAAAGGTGGACTTTGCTGCAACATAGATACAAAGCTTCCAGTATTAAAGAAGAAATCCACTCCAAAATTGTATCAATTTCACAAGAAAAAGAAAACAAAAATCCCTTCAGAGCAGTGCAAAAGTGATAAAATTGGATAATAAATAAGGAAGTTATGGTCTTTTGAAATTTCAAAATTTTTCAGAAAACATTTTGTGACCAGTCATTATGAATATTCAGATCACTAAGTTGATGATATAAAAAAGAAATTTCATAATGTCATACATATGTATCTTCCTTATTTCTTAGCCAATTTTATTTATTTGGGGAACATTTTGTATTGTAAAGACATTTTTGTCCTCATTCTTTTAGAGTGTATTTATTTTTGAGTGGATTTCCTCTTAAGTTATCAAAAGGACAAGTAAACAGCATAAGTGCTGTGTCAATGACAAGTCAACAAACCTTGCATGAGACATATGTGAATGATGATCATGTTGCACTTTACCCTGTCATTGAATGTGAAAGAACCAGTGGATATAGGAATACATATATACCATTTTAGAAGCAATTGACCTCAAAAACTGTTTGATATCCAGGCAGAGAATATAGAGGAAGAAGCCATCAGTGGAGTAGCTCTAACCTATGTTGGCTGGATTACACTTTAAAGAGACAGAGATTAGGTATGCATGGGAGTCTAATAGGAGGGAAAAATTCCCGTCAAGGATTTATTCTAATTGACCTCCGGCAGGATTAACCATAATTACGTGTACGTAGCATGCCAGAGCGATATCACCTTGATTTGAATTATATTTTGCTAGGGAAAGAGAGAGAGGGGGACAGTTAAAAAGCTTTATTGGTCATGGCAGACTTGTAACATTAGGCAATTTAAGCATTGTATGGGAGAGGGTAATTAGAATTAAACATAGGGAGTGAAGTAGCTCACACTGCTATACCAAGAATCCCAGGCTTATGTATCTGATGTGAATGGGGGAAATGTCAAGCTGTCTGGCAGCACTCATTGGTTGAAGACCATTTCCATTCTTTTTGCTAGAGTCCAGATGAATGACCTCTTCAATTGGATACGCTTTAATAAGAATGGTATTGAATGTACATAATATAGAGTCAAAGGTAGCCACATTGCGTATTACACCAGTTCTGTAAATCGAGCGTTTACTCTAAATGATATTCAACCAATTTGCCAGGATTAGACTTTTGGGAAATTTTTACAGAACCTGTAGTTATAAACCCTCTTAGGGCCTTGGATTATATTGCAGCAGAAATGGTCATATTGTCCTTGTTATCACTGCGCCTTTTTGTCGTTTGGTTATTTTGCTGCAGAAATTATTGTCTTTTGGCAAATCCAGATTGTACTGCATACTAAGTAGTCTATAACACAGAAAGATTAGATGAAATCAGTAAATCTATTCACTAGGCCTATATAATGTACAAAAGCAGAGCCTAGATTAAGAAAAAGAAATGCCCATTTGAAAAGGAATATGTTGACTTATTCTGTCTTCTGAGTGATATGTAGGGCCTATAGCCATTTTGAGAGTCAGTCATGAAGTTGTCGTAAAAACAGAAAAGAAGAGTTAATTTGAGACTGTTTATGATTTGAAACCAGATGAAAATAACCAACACATAACTCAAATGGAAGATGTTTTTGATGTAGTCCATCTTGTGAAATATCAGTTGTGAATAATATTTCAAGTTGTAATAAAAAGATATACCATCACACTACAAAAATGTGACATATTGGATGTGATAGTTTAGGAATGCATAATGGAGATGTAACCATAGATATCTTGATCATATTCACAGTTATTCCTCTTCAGATCAACTACAAAGAACTGTGTGCATCTAACTGTATGAATATAAACAACATATGATAGAGATGTGACGGCACGTGTAGAAAGTTGGATTTTGTTTGTGCCTTTGACGGAACCGGTGCGTCTGAGTATTTTTCATGGGTGTAGGGCTAACATAAATGTAGCAGAAGTCAAATCGAAAAGAGTAGGCTCCTGATACAGTTTGTCAAGATATCTAAAAATAGCAACAATAGAGACTAATTCCTCTGAAGTGCTGATGATCAATCTAAATCACATGTCTCTCCTTGTGATCAACTTACAAAACATGTTTTGCAGTTTGCGATTCATGTTATGCAACATCACAGTGATGGGGAAAAATAAGCACATTGAATGCCTTTCATTTCACTGTTGGAGTACACACTAAATGTCAAGAGATTCAATCTTGTCAAGTCTAGAAAGTATCACCCCCCCCCCCTCCCTTTAAAGAAGTCAAAATACAAACAAACATCAAATTTAGATAGCAAAGGAAATGAAAAAGGGAGAACGAAAACAAGTCTCTTATTGAGTGAATCAGACATGCATGGCGTAAAAGCGTGTCTTTTGTGGTTGCATGACAAATTGTTCTTCCAGTGGGAGGTAGTTCTAACCTCATAATCACTGTGGAGCTCACCAGGCTTGAATTGTGTTGTCCCGAATTTCCTTGTATTTGTAGGATATTTGCTGAATTCCTGCCACTCCTGCCCAGGTAGAGAGAAAAGAGAGTTTGGTGAAAGGATTGCTCAAGGTGTTATGATAAGGCTATTGTTGGAAGGAATGTCCGCCTCTTATGAGATATTGTCCTTCCTTTATTTTGGTCCTTGGAGCTTGAGAGTCAGCCCACAAGGATACTGTGGCATTAGCGTGTTACTCCCTTTGGGAGGCATTTTAAACCATTCGGGAACAAATTGTAAGTGGAGTGTGTTCAAGGTGTGATGTGAATTCTGCCATGAAAATAAAAAAAAAAGAGTTGTAAACTTTATCTACACAAGCAGCAGGATGCAATTCTTTACTATATTAAATGGGAATTGGGGAAAGAGCTCTCAGAGTCGAGTTCAAGGTTTTTTAGGGGTTGTAAAATGACTGATTGGGTACCCAACAGAGAGAGCTAGGGTTGGAAGTGATGCCCATACATCATAATCTGATGTGATGGAAAGTTTGTAGGTAGGTTCTCTCTTTCTCTGTCTGACCCAGATCACAAAGTCCATTTTTTTTTTTTTGTCATTTTAAGTAGAGAATGATTTACGGACTAATGTATTTTATGTTTCTGCTTGTTTGTGCAACGTGGATTGAGACACCTTTATGTGATAAGAATGCCAAACTGTAACATTTCACACCGTCACGAGGGCTATAGGCCCTAGGTTTTCATTAAGCCTAGGGCCTCTAACTTTTCTAGCAATTTAAAGGACAAGTTCACCTTCATATTACAATTCAACATAAATTATTTCCATTTTTCTCGCATAAAAAAAGAACATTCTACTTCTCTCTTTCAGAAGGCAGGGGGAATAATATTACCCTTACCATATATCAGTAACAAGTCAAAGAAATGTGCACTTTATTCAAAAAGTAAAATTTTGTGAAATTCTCGTTTTATTTTCCTTATATTGTTGTATGCATGTGACATCACACACTGTAGTAGTCTTCTCATCCAGCAGTGACTGTGCAGATACTTTAAAAATTCATAACTTTTGATCGGATTGTCCGATTTTCCCCAAACTTTCACTGATGTGTTCTGCTAATATTGTTGCCTTCACTCAATCCACATGTATATGAAGGTGGACTTGTCCTTTAAGTTCATGACAATATCAGCACACGGAATGATATGATGCTGGAAATTCCTTCTAGGCCTCTGCTTGTCAAAAGTTGATGTTGTTTCTGTCGCGAGCAAATATGTTGCTGTCTGATGGTTCATTTTAGGAGTGCTTTTTGAATTCTGCCTGGTATGTTTCATGGCATAAATTTTCACTTACTGGGTCATTAAGCACTACTTTAAATGAGACTTTGTTTGCATATGATGGGTAGTGAATGTATAATCTTTGGTTTAGTATGGTCATAAAAGACAATGCAAAGTACTGTTTATGTATTTGTGTGTGTGTGTGTGTATGTGTGGGGGGAAGGAATGAGAAAGTGGTTGCTAAACATTTTCCTGGCTTTATTTATCTTGTTTCCTTTAAGCAATTCCCATGCTGTATGTCACTTAATCATGATGAAGTTAGTGCCAGTCTTGAAAACAAATTTCAAAACCGTCGGCTGTAGAGTATCGAAGTGATAATGCTACAGTCTTTTGTTATAGTGTGGGTTGGGACCAGGTGCACACATAAACACTCGGCCCAGGTGAGGTTGTTTATAACCAGTTTTCAAGACGATGAATGGTAATACGAAAACATCACACTTTAGTATTACTCGGTTAACTTTTTATCGCTAGGCCCTACATAATATGATTTTCACAATTAAACCTCCCCCTACAACAACAACAACAACAACTACAACAATAATGTTGCCAATGTAAGTTTGCTCTGTGGGAAACCCTGATCGAGATTCCAACTGAAATCAGAAGAGAAAAAGAAAAAAAAAAAAACAACAACAACAAAAGCAGATTTCCAAACTTAACTGTAGCCTTGGCGTGGGAAGCTGCATTGTACGCAAACAGGCATTTGTATGTTTTCCTCCGGGTCTGCAGTAGCCACTGTGCTGTCATGTGGGTTACAAACGAAGGCCTATTTAGTCACAGACAGTGCACAACCTTTTAAATGCCTGTCTTGTCCTGAGTTCTGTTAATAACAGATATTGCTCACTCTTCTCCTTTTTTCCTTGTTTCTTTCATGCTTGCCGTCTGTGGACTGCCATTGCTGTTGTCATCCAGCAGGTGAGTACATTAATGTGATATGTTCTCTAGCATTTTTTTTTAATCTATTTACTATAGCAGACCTACAACCACTCTGAATTTGGAGGAAAGAATCTGAATTTTGACCATTCCCAGCTCTTATTTCACTAGGAGTTTCCTCTCTTTCTTGATAATTCTACCACACACTCCTATGGGAACTGCTTTTTTTTGATACTTTTGAGCCAAATCAGAAAGATGGGGGGGGGGGGGGTCTGCTATAGTAATCATTAAAAGAATATCAGTATGGGGAATACCCTTGAGGTGATATCAGCACGTCTGAGTTTGTATCTCTTCCAGTGTTTGCTGTAGATATCATTCTTTCATTTGGTAGGCCTTGTGATTATCAGCTCAAATATTGAACAGAATTCCAAGTCAAACATTTGTGTTATGAAAATAAAAATAAAAACAACAACAACAAAGCAAACAAGAGGCATTATGCGTTTGTGGCAGTAATATTTCTCTCTTTAATTCAGTTGTGTGACCAACACAAGCATGCAAGTGTGTATAAACTTATATCTTCATTTGTTATGTTTTGATTGAATTAAGAAGCATCATCTTTAATACCATCATGCTGAACATTGTTGCACCAGAGTCACCTGGAAGGTGTTCCAGAAGAAATTAGTGTTTAATTGATTAACGCAGAGTATCGAAACACCACTCCACTATGTGAATTCTTCCATACGGGCCTCAGGGTGCATTTGCAGCATATTTTTCTGGCTAGAAACATGGTTTTGAAACCATGTTTTTGTGGTTTACTATTTGTTATAGATGGTAGTGATTACAAACATGGTTTTGAAACATGGTTTTTCAAATGCACTGAGGACGTGCAATTCAAAATTGATATTTCTGTAGAAAGAAGATTTTGGAAATTCTTATTTGATGCAACCGTGATCTCAAACATGGTTTAAATGACGTCACAGGTGCTTGCCCTGTTTGACTTATTAATTGCCAAGAAACAAGGTGCACATAATGAGATATGCAATGACACAGTCCAAGCACTAGCTATATATCCAGAAACATGCTGGGTAAAAACTCTTTAAAATGCTTCTCTGTCAAACCATGTTTCAAAACATGTTTCAAATCCTTGCTTTCATGTTGGAAAAGCAGCATCAGAAATTTCAGAGAGTCCAATTCCTTCAGATCTGATGGATATAGATTTGTTCATCATGTTGCTTGGGGCTGTAGAATAGTTTCCTGCCAGAAGCAAAAAAAAAAAAAAGATAAAAATCATAATGTCAGGTTAAAACAAAACATACCCCCCCCCCCCTCCCCAGAAAAAAAGGGTTCAAAAAATCAGCACCTTACTGTTGATCCTTTTCTATGTCATCTATCAACCCAATGTCTGGCACATGCAGTTCTCCAGTCACGTACATTCTCTGGCATTCCAGCACGCTTGTTTTTACTGTCGCCAGACTTTAACCCTTCCCCCTGTGTGTGCTTTTGACAAATCTCTCCACCGTCAGCTTAGATCAAGCACCCACCCGATGGTGAACTTAACTTGATGGTCATGTACATTTACATACTTGCGAGCCGTAATATTTGTGTTGACGTTGATGTTGAAGGTTATGTTTGAGGAATTGACTCAGGTTCTTGTGTGTAGTACCTTCTTAATGAATGTTGCCATTTTGGGATAGCGGTTATGAGTCCCAAATGTATCTTGTATAGTCACCTCTCAGCCACTCTTAAAGTCGTTCTTGTGCAGAGATCTCATCTGAAATCATTTCAGATGTTTTTTAATGTTTTCTGTGTCTGGCAAGTTTGATCAGAATTGCAGGAAAGACTTACCTTGTGACACTTTGTTCATTCACTGTAATAATTTGTTGGTCCAGAGCCTTTAGAAAATTGTCATTTTTTATACCTAGTGTCTTTTTTCTTTCTACAATACTGCAATGATGCTCTCTACCTTTGGAATTTCAGAATTGCTAAGCTTTACGCATGTGTCATCCTTGAGAAAAGTTCAGATGAGTGTAGGTGATGCATACACCAACCAGGAAGAGCATTGATCTCCTTTCATTTCTGTATCTCAACTGAAGAGTCAAAGATTGGAGTGCCTGGGACACTTTTATGGCAGGATGCAAAGGTAGAAGATGGAGGAAATGTAATTCAGTTGAGCATTTTATAGCTCTTCGGCATTGCCCTTTTCAGACGAGTTCGCAGTCATTTGTCAAATGCTGGTTAAGTGTCTGCTGGAATATTCTGAGATTTGTTCTAGAGTGATATCATATGCCCAGCTACGATCCAGTGGGTGGTGAAGCAGTCACATGTGACCAGAGGTAAACATATTCAATGCCGGAGCGCTTTGTGCTTGGTCAGTGGGAAGAGTAAATAGTGCCTGTGTGGTGGAAAATATTGCTGTAAATAAGTGATTGTTGTGAAATGTGGATAAAACCTTGCGTCAGAAGATAATGATTTAAAAAAAAAGAGAACACTCCGTTACCATTCATTTCCGGGGGAAGTGGAAATGTCTAAACGCAATGACGAGGTGCTTAGTGGTTGTATCTGTGTCGCTTGAGTCATTGTGCTCTGTTTGTTACAGGGAAACTTTTTTTTTTATTCGTTCATGATGTCAACAAATTCAATCTGCATTCTTTGTCGGAATTACTGAGGTGGCATTTTTTTTTTTGGCCTTATCTGCCTACGTGTATCCTCAATGTCCCATTCTTTGCATATCATACAAGGAGCAAATATACACAATCGATTTTGGGAGAGAACGCAATAACTGTTTCTTTTCAGTTATGGGTGCGTTGGCCTTGATCATAGAATAGGTATGCATTGGAATAAATCAATGTTGTTGAGGTTTTTTTTTTTGCTTTCATTGTCTTTTTTTCAAACAGATATTTCTTTTGAAGTTTCTTATAAAGCTAAGACTGGAGTAAATTATAAATTTTGATAAATATGTAGCTGACACCATGTTCAATGTCACCTACAATGCATGAATGTTTTCACATTGATTGCAATGTTGTGGGAGAGAAGACATGAAAATTACGGTACCAGGAGAAGGACGGCATTTATACAGTAACTAGAGATCCTGTACTTGCAGTTTTTTTTCCCAAAAAAAGTTTGGGGCAGACTATGGATATTTCGAGGAAAATCTGAGGAAGCATAATCTTTCCGGGAACCACTGTACTCAAATGCTCACAAAATGACAAAAAGCAAGAGGAAAAACTGAAAAACAGTGCATTCTGCATTGTTGAAGCCATTCTGATTTTATGAAGCCACTTCTCGTTGAAAACGAAAAAGCAGAAAAAGCGACGTGAATAGGTCCCTGACGAGATTCCGACTGACGCTGGGGTTGTTGTAGGGCTGTCTTCTTCTGTTCTGTGGAATGCGGAGGCTCACATCTTTTGTGTTTCCCTATTGTTTGGTCTTCTGTAGCCTGCCTTTTGTGGCTGGCCCACCGGAGCAGTGAAGTGTGGCCAGATCCACAGAGCAGTAAACATGCTAATAACCTTAGCATTAGCTCCATAATGCATCGTGTTGGTTGAGGAAAACGGGTCGTTCTTGTTCCTATTGACCCGGGCCAGTGCAGACTGTGGGTTCTGCAGCATATCCAATGGTCAGGATTAATTTTCCATGGAGATGTTTAGACATGCTCTTGTATATTAATGGGATAATTTTGTACCATTGACTTTGTCCCTCTAAGTTGTTGCATGCGTGATACACAGACTGGATTTTGCACCTTGCAACTCAAAGGTAAGAACAACCACCAGAGTCCTGTACATTAAAAAGCTTCTACGTTTGTTTAGTTTTTTGATTCACAGTCAGACAAGTAACAATACTACATCCACAAGCTCACTGCAGGATTGTTGATGTGCCTTGTGGGCATTGCAATCAATACGTGAATGTCAGTGCTTATCAAGTTAGCAGTAAAATGATCATGTGAGGATGAAAGTAAGGAACATATTTTGCCTCTAGAGGCTCTTACAGTGGATGAGGCAATAAAAATATGAAGACCGCTGGGGTATTTCACTGTTTAATCAGCTCTTTTTGGCTCCTTCTCTGTTAGATGAATATCAAACAGATCCGTGGTTTGAGAATCACATGTGATCGTTCCAAGTAAACCCAAGTGAATCAGGAGTTCACATGCATTTGCTGAGAGTCAAAGCCCACTCATTTTTTTATTTTTTTTTTTTACTTGTTTACTGCTTTACTAAGTCATGTACCAAAGTTCTGTCACAAAAATGAATTATATGACAAATGCTTTCATAGTTACATTTCTGTCATATATTTCCATAAACTCATCAAATAAGATACCATATTTAATGTCCATATCTACATTTTGTATCAGTATATGTCAAATTTCTATTCAAGTACCAAAAGTATGCTTGTACACTGTATGTGCTGGTTTACATGATCTAGGGTTTGTTATAATCAGTTTCATCAAAATGTTCATAAGAAGATCAGTTTATTTTGCATAAAGATTTAATTTCTGGACAATTTGCTTTTGAGTACAAGATGAGCTTGTTCTATTGTGAAATTCATTTCAACAATAACTTACCCTATAGCTCTAAACCCCCACACAGTTGTACTGAATATAATATGATCTATGATCATTTTTTTTTGTACATCATGTGTGGGAATGTCTGTTAATGCAATACCACAAAAGTCTTGCAGTGTGTGAAAACACAAACAAGTAGGCCTATATAATAAGCTATGTCGTTATATCAAATTATCTTACTATCACTACTGCCATCTTAAGATATAATGTTATCAAGTTTATCAAGTGGACTACAAAGTACTAGAAACGTGAAAGCCTTGGAAATTGTATAAATACATAATTACCATACTGTGTAGTAATTCCTATGATACAGAAACATACCAGTGACAATATGCTTTCTGAATTCGATATAATCCTGTATATTGCATGTTATTAGAAACAATACACAAGAGGGTGTATATCATTCAGCGTGACACAGATAGAGAGGAGTATTCGGCATCATAGAGCTCTGGAATTCGGTACCGATGCTTTCTAAATCCATCAGATTACGGTCTCAAAGCTCCCACTAAATCACTTCCGGGCGATCGCACGTGGCGATGTGGACAATCTGCGTATCAAATTGGTCTTGATCCTCTGTTGAAGTTTTTGCGGGCTCAGCATGAGCATCCACTTGAACTCCACAGAAACAATGAAGCGTGAAAGGATCTTTTCCATCTGCTTTGCTGCAGATAATGGAAACTGAGCTCAAGTACATAGAGCCATGAAAGAAGATTATGTACTTAGCAAAATAACAAAGAAGTGGGAAAAATGTAGATCAACTTTCAAGGCATCCAAGATGCCAGTGATTTTTTTTTTCTCAAGTGATTTGTGTCCTATCTTTCTATTTGTTTTTCTTGGAAATGATATTCAACATTTGTTATGTTCAATCTTTTCATCTGAGACATTCATGATTAGATCCCGTTGAGCTAAATGTGTTTGTCAACTAATATCAAACCAGGCGAACACATTTTGATACTTGATTCTTACATAGACTTTAGCCAAGTTTTGTTGGCATTGTGCTTATGATTTCAAGCAGAAGTTTCTTAGCAAGGCCCAAGTTTGATGCCAAACGTCACAAAGAAAGCTAGCAAACATTCATTTGGTTTTAGAATGCCTATTAGATATATTGCAATAAAGCATACAAATCAAGGGAATAAATCATCAAATATCATTATGTGGATGCATTGAACTTTCGTGACACTTTCCCATGAAAACACAAAGAAAATTTTGGCTTGTTTACATTGTCATACACTAAATTTAAAACTTGACTGCATACATGTCTATTTCTCAAGGCTGTAAAATCAAAAGGCTAACGTCGGTTTCGCAGTGGGGGTGGGAGGATGTATGCTTGGCTGATCACTTTGAGATTCAATGTAGAACTCCACACCAAGAGCTGAAATTCATTTATTTTTCTTTTTGTCTAAAGATGATTGAAAGATAATCACACATTTTTAGTTTAGAAAAAGGTGTGATTTTTACTCAAACTGAACAAGGGACAGTATAATTACAAATGTCTTGAAGTCTTGGTCTAGAAAAAAATTATTCAATTCCCGACACTTGAGCTGTGAATTTGAGTACCTGTGCAGACTTATGAAAAGTGTTTTATCGATGGATTGCTTAGAATTGAATGTCACTCCAAGAATTCTTACTGACAAGAAAAAAAAAATAATGGAAGGACGAGAGTCCCAGGGTGTGTGTTTGTTTCACTTCGTCAGCGGAGCATGGAAACAAATGTAACATTGTATGGCCAAGTGATATAGACTGCCGTGATTCTGTTTTGGCAAGAGATTTGGTCAACACCCAAGGCCTGCCTTCTGCCTCCTCGTGAAGTCATGCGCACCCTCTACGTGACCAGCCGCAACAAGGGAGGCAGACTACACCCCCCAATGCCTTGCGAAGTGAAATGTATATTGTCTTCACTAATCCAAGCTTCTCTCAAGACCCGCAGAACATTTCTTATCTCCATTTCATATTTCCTCTTCTTCGCTAGAAAAGATTTTCTCTCTGAGTGCATGCCAGTGGGCCGAATGTGAGAAGTACAGACTGTACATGAAGAATTTGATTGCAAAACGTACTAAGTGCCATTATTAAGCATTTCAAAGTAAGTCTGTCATCAGATGGAGCAAAATAACACCTTTCCAATGATACCTCAGTTGCTCTACAACAAGGAATATCCTCAAAGTTATGTTCAAAATTATTTCATGTTTTCTTAATATCGTTTTCTTTGTTTTTGAGCAGCTTTGACCGCAAATATCTCTAATTGCCATGAATGAAGTTAACTCCTTTTGCGATCAAACTCTTCTCATATGGATGCAATTAATATCTGAGCCAAGAGTTCAAATTTCCTCTTCTATGATATGGTGAAAGATGTGAAATAGAAAGGAGTGTTCTTATTTCTCCCTATATACTCCCCTATCAATTGCAAGGCAGTCGGAAGCTCGGGATCATTCAAAAGAGCCATGTTTAGTTTCATTGCGTGGTAGTTATTTCTCCCGCCGGTTCCTCGCTGGTTTGTTCATGAGCATCGAAGGCTTTGCAATCGGCAACACATTTTGCAGAAACATGTTTTGCTAGCTACCTCTGGAGATGAGATAAAAGAAGTCACAGCAGTTGAACTGGATACGTTTGGCAAGTGGAGGACTCGAGTATGTCACGTCTTCTTCTTCTTCAAAAATAGTTGTAGCTATTGACCGTGAACTGATTCAGATGTACATGAGCAACTGCTTCGCTTTGGGAAAGGAAAAAGAGGCGTATGTATTGCCAGATGTGATGTGGAAGATATGTTTCCTGAGTCTGTGTTGATAAGCAGTGAGAGAACATTGAATCTTTCAGGAGCAGACTGGGGAACATAGTGTCAGTCCTGGACCTCAGATGTGAGAGTTTTATTGTGGTATAGTTAAGACAACTTCCAGAGATCGTGGCGGCGGTGCGAAGTCCTCAAGAGACTCGATTAAAGGACTGTTCGTGATGTCTGTGCCATGTGCCGCGTCTGATTGTTTCGGAATTCCCCTTTGGGCTCACTGCCTGCTGTAAAACACAGGTGGATGGCTCCTTCCGTCAGACGACTATCTTGTAGATCTTGAAAGGTGGTTTGGAAGAGCGTGACGTTAACGGTGGTCATGATGCCGCTTGGCAGGGAGTTCATCCCCACCTGTCACTGCTGGCATAGATGTCAGCTCCTGAAGGGCATGTCCTACCTCACCTTGCAGGAGGAATTAGTGGCATTTCATCAGGTACGCTAAATAAATAACTTGCAGCCGGATCACCAGCTTAGATTGGTTCATCTCTCTGATTATTATGCACACATGGTTCTAACTATAGGTAGTTCCTGTAACATATCAGAATTCATAGATGTTTCTTTTCCATCAGCCTAGTATCAAACTTAAATCATGTGCTCCTGCCAATTAATTTTCTTAAGCAAGAATTTACTGAGCATTCCTCTGTTGTTGTTAGGTAGGGCAAGCCTCTGGCAAGCATGCATAGAATTTAAATACATTACAAAAATAGTATATTGAGCCTGTCGTTATTGATTGCTTGTCTAGTGTCCCAAAATGTGTAGTAGTAAATGATGATCAATCGTTCACAAATACTTCATTCGCTTAGAGGTTTTAGATTACTTTGGACAAATATAAATGAGTAATACAAATGTATAACTTCTTTTCTTTATTCTCCCTGTCTGTAGTAAATGATTGTGCTGTAATTTGAGATGAACCAATTTCATCAATATTTGTACACACCCTGTATGCTTTAGATGTCTCGAATCATTATTATTTTTGTTTGTTTGTGAAATATGTGAGGCAAGCATGTTGTTAATTCTTTTTGGCAGAATTCTGATACTTTTGAGCAATGTGTGGCTTGCTAAAGGGTATCAAGGTGATTGATAAATGTTATGATTCACAAACAAGATAGATATTTCAGTTGGCAAAACACCAACATTTGATTGGCACTCAAGTGTGAAATAATTCTCTGTCTGTATGTGCATGTGTTTGTGTGTATGTATGTGGGTATATGAATAACTTTTCTCTTCAGTCATTTCCCGTCCTCCATACACTCACCTGTCACTCGGACTGTGAGACATTTTCACACTGTCTTGTTGTATGACAGACAAACAATGAGACAGACGCATAAACTTTGTCAGTGTCAATAAAAGAGCATTTTTACCTTGGGAGTGACGCTGGTGAGTGATGCCATCGGAACCAAGTCATATAAATTCATTTAAGATAAATATTTGTCACACATTTCATACAGAAACAGGGGTTGGGAAGACGTTGACGAAGGATGTGTTTGGCATGCCATGTAGTACAGCGGGCATTATTGAAATGTTTGCTACGTAAAATTTGTTTGATTTACAACGAGATGTACACTTTTACGCCAATCTCATGTCATGACTCTTAGGGTATACTAGAGAAATGTTCTATGACCAAAAACACTCAAAGCAATAAAGTAGTGTCGCATTGCAAGCACCTAAAAACATGCCAAATGTTTTTCAATAGTCTAACCACATTGTTTAAGCCTTTATTCACTATGCATACATGTACACATGCTGACAATAATAGCCCTGTGGTCACAGTGTGGGTAAACTTGTTTTATGAATATTGATGTCTCATTATTCTAGAGTGTGCCTGTATTGATTTACACCAGCCTTTTTGCATGCTCCATTGATCCAATGTGTGTGAAGGAGGTAGTTTTTGTGTAGTAGTGCATTCTGGGGGCGGAATCCCATAGTGCTTTTAGAGGTGCAGCCTCTTGTTCCTGAGCTGCAATAGACCAATGGCAGGTAGCAACGGTTTAAACGACCCTAAAAATTCAAACCATCAATTAAAACCATTTAAACCAAAAACAAAAGAGTGTGAACGTTAGATAGAACCCACGTACATAGATGTAATCCAACTTGTTTCCATGCTAACAAGCTCTCTTGAATGTTTAGTAATGTTCTTTTACTGCAATGTAAAGAAATTAATTAGGTTGTCCTTCTCAAACTCCCTTTCCCTGCCCATGTGCAGAATTTACCTCTGAACTAGATTTTTTGAAAGCTTTTGTACATGTTCGTGTAAACAGTTTGGTTTTTTCAACTTTCCTGACAGCAACAGTTTAATAGAGAAGACAAATGCTATCATATCTATTGATCAGTTATACTGTTTTTAATGTTTTCTTTGGTCTGTATGTGTCCCTGTTATCTCCCAGATAGTACATGTTGTTATTTCATGTCTGTAGTCCTTGTAATCTGCTTGGATCGAAAGCTCAGGCCCCCTTTGACTCCATTTATTGTTTTCTTCCTTATCTGGATAAACCTTCTGAAGGAAGGCCATGCTCAATTCCACGACCTAAATTTCCAAGGGTAGTGATAAGGACAAACACATGCGACCCATATCAGGAGTTGATATTTCTAATGTTAATGCATGCTGTCCTTGATCACAGATTATTACAATAGAAATCTAGCCTGCTTTTGTCTTTTTTTTTTTGAGAAGTACAGCAGTCTAGCGGTTCCAATATGCAATCTTTGGCTCAGTTGTCATCTGGGTATGGATGTAACAGGGCAACTGATATATCGAAGCATCCTGACTTGGCAGCTAGGCAGGTTGGTGTTTTGTACCCAGCTTACCAGGGAGTAAACCTCTCAAAAAGTGCGCAGTAATTTGCGATGGAGGTCACCATGGTTAGACTGACAAATTAAGGCTTGATTACCAGCAATGATGAATGTGCGCGCACGGAACCCCCAGTGTTAATATCACACTGTCTCGCACAATTAGGGCCAATATTGGTGGTGCCGCATATGAAACAAAACTTTGCAGGTACGCGATGATACGAGCTTGGTGTCAACAGCAGTATTGTTTTGATCAGACCTTGAGTTCTTTGATTTAATTACAGCATCCAGAGACTGCATCCCGGATGCGTTTCATCTATGTTGTCTGTGTTGATCCGGCTGTCAAAGGCACTGCGTCTGTGATCTTATAATGCAGCAGAGTTATCATGGGCAGAGTTCCACGTCATTTGCTCCTGCAACAGTTGCTCCCATGAAATATTTGCACGCTAATCCAAACATAAATTCTACCCACAAACATAAAACTAATCCTAATCCTCACATTAAACTAATCCAACACATGTAAAACCCTATCGTAACTCTAGCCTTAACCCTAGGTCTTTGGAGAAAATGAAACTGGAGCTGCAACTGTCGTAGGAGCAAATGTCGTGTCACCCGTAAGCATGCAGAGGTCAAACATATTATGTGCTTCTACTTCGAATACCAGTTTATACGTGTACATGACTTTGCAAGAAAACAAACATTGCTTGGAACCAAACTTCAGACCATACCACTTACTGGTATCGGGTTTGAAATGGGTGAGGCACTCCCAACATGAAATCTTTTGTAGTGTCAATTTTTTTTTTCTAAATTAAAGCTCGGCAGAACCAGCATAAAGAACAACCCAGGAATTCTTTTGGAGATATTTCAAAGCTGAATTAGATGAACAAAAATACTCTCATCTGTGAAATTATAAACAAATAAGTACCACTGAAATTGGCCATATATGAAGTATCAATGACCCACAGAAGTTTCTGCTTTTTTTGCTATACTGCTCGATCATCTTTTTCTCATTCTCTAAATGTCGATAGAAAGCTGTCTCAATAAAGTTACATAGAAAATTAATATTAAGTGATTACCATGAAAAAAAGTAATCATTGGAGACAGTGGAAATTCATATAATGTGGGAGATTTATCACTCTTATAACCACAAGCAACTTTGCAGCATGATTATGTAAGTTAAATTTTCAAGAAGTGGTTGTCTTTGGGTTATTGAAATCAGCCTGAAAGAAGGTAAAAGAAATCTGCACAACAGGTTGAATAAAATTAAATGTTTTTCAATATCTAACAAGCATTAGAGTTACAGTGCTTTGCTTCATCTTGCATTTTGCAAAGAGTTGCAGCTTTTTATTTGGCAGGGTCCATTAAATCCCAAATATCATGATTCTTTCAAATGGAATTTACTGAGAGGTAGTGCTCAAAATCTCTCTACACCTCATTGGTACGTCAGTGGCAGAAAGGCGCTAACACTGTGTCAAAGTGCATCGCACATCCTGACAAGTATGATTGATTGCCTCACTCCTGTGATGGGTGGTAATATAAACCCTTTCTGCCGCTGATGGACGGCTTGTTTGGAATGTATCCATCCGGCTAGTCGGTGATAGCCATGCAGAGTACTGTCCATCACCCTCTTGATCCCATGTAGAGAGCTGAAATGAGATATCCACTCAAAAGATATTCCCTCCTCTGCAAACAAAAGATGAAATGCTATGCGGTATGGAGATCGAATCCTTCAAGTGGTCATCGAGCCCTTAAAGGTCCTAGCCCTGTCTATTCACCCTTGATTTATGCTGAAGTATACAACCCCAATAGTACAGAGCTTAGACAAGCTTTTAGGTCAGCAAAGAGTGGGAGAAGTAGTGCTTTAAAAAGAAGGTATGCTAAAGTGCCCTCTCTGTTTGTTCGCTGGCTGTATATGGTCAGTCAGTGCATATGTATGTAATTTTCGTCTTTGGCAGATGCATTTAAAGGTCCCGTTTACCTTTGTGAGCAGTGATTTAAAAAATGTTCAAGATATCACCTTCGATGCATATTTGTAGGTCAGTTGTATCACACACACACACACACACACAAATCCTACTATATGAAATTTTTGCATTAAAGCCTAAAGTATAAGAAGATATCACTATTTTTCTCATTATACCATAACTGTAGACGGTTTCCTCTGGAAACATTTTCATTACAACTAAATTGTTCACATTTCATATAATTAACAATACATAACATTGATTATACTGGTTCAAATTTTTACATTGGTTGTTTCTATCCATAACTCACATTTATTTTTAAGACTATTTTGAAGCACTAATGCTGGGTTTTTGTTTGATCTGCAAATGGTAAATTATGCCTTCAATGTCTAAGAAGTGGTATGTCTGGATGTTGTAAAGTTATTCACTCCCCATCAATAGGAGGTAACTATAGTTTGCTTTGTGACAAAAGGCTTTGTTAGGAGGAAAGCATATAATGGGAGTTGGAAGAGCAATTGAAACCAGGAATATGATCATTGAGTATTGCTTGGAGGAGAGCTATAGAATCCGTTATCACTGTCAAGGATGCTGCTAAGTATTCAAAGCCTCATTGTGCATGGCAATTACATAGCAGCAATTACCAATTGAATAGATTGATCCTGGATGCCACATGATAGTTTCTGCTTCTAATAAGAAGAATGCACCAGAAAACCTGAGACATTGAGGTGAATCCATTCCCTATCATATTTTAGAATTACCTTAGGCTTTGTGTAGGAACCTGCTGAGATCCCACATGCTATGGCCTGGTTAACTGCTAGTAGAATATTTGTATAGGCCTATGTGTTTGTATTTCTTCCTTTTTCTTTTCCTTTTGAGTGAAAAGAAAAATAATTGTGGCTGCTAATGAAGGACTCGGAAAGAGCATTATTGAAATATGAAGGCTTAGCAGGCAATTTTCACCCCTACTGTGTTTAATAGTATTATGCCCCCCCCCCCAAAAAAAAAAAAAAAAAGGTAGAAGAAAATCACATGGAGAATTATGTTTGAAACGGGTTATTAAGTTTTGACATTAATCGGTCATTGCCAAGTTACCCTGAGGCTGAAAGTTGCGAGATATCCGTTTCAAACAAGTGAATCAGATCTCTTTATTAAAAGTGAAATAAGGAAGAGGATTTGTGACATCCTCCTCCGAGGGTCGATTTCATTTCCCCCCATCAAGTTTATTGGCGAGAGGAAGAGGATGCCCAAAGTGCCGCAAGATGCAATCATCGGATCATAAACTTCTCTGCGGAGACTCTAAGAGTGTGCTTGCTGTGTGACAAAATTTTGGTTTGTGCTATCATGCCAGCCATAAATATAAATGTATTATTGTTATTATTATTATTATTATTTTCATCATCATCATCATCATCATCATCATCATCATCATCATCATCATCATCATCATCATCATTATTATTATCATATACTGCATTTTTTTGCCTCTCTTTCTCTCTCTATGAAACTGCAGCACCTTCTAATATTTAGTGCAGGAGAGTATGTTGCTATTCATGGTTGTGTCCTTGTACCATAAAAAGACTTCATGACTTCTCATTTAATAGTTTGTTGCCATTTGTTTCTCACATCAATTCAATATGGATTCAGACAGGCAGTTTTGTCCTAATAAAGTAGCATGATCACCATTTGTCCTAATCGTTAATAAATCTTTGTTCTCATAGGGATGAAGTTGTGAATACACGATCGTAATACAGTGCAACCAAGAAAACAAAAAACAAAGCAAAACTTGAAGCACAGCTTGCTGTAAAAAACAAAAGTAAGTGTCTGTCAGAAGTGGGTCAAATGATGGCCCCCTTATGCTTTACTTTCTGAGGAGATTTTTCTTCCTTTCCCCTAAAAGCGAAATATGCTGTGAACTTGTGATATTTGGCAGACTGATGCACGTACCAGTTTTAATATTAGCCTGCACTCCCAAATGTGCAAGGGCATTAAAAAAAAAAAAAAAAATTGATGCTTACAATTCCAGCTGGAGAGCTAACAGGAGTTGGGGAAGGGGTGAAGGGGAGGGGGGGGGGGGAAGGGAGCGGAGAGGGCATTTGGATACTGGGGAGATCTTGTTAGGTACATGATGACGCGCTGGATGATTGATCAACATTTACCCTCAACGTTGTCTTGGTGCGGGAGGAAATGATCTCATGTTGTGGGAAATGGAAGTTTGATTGAGATGGATATTTCGTGGGATTAATTCATTAGCAGACTGTGAAATCATCTAGCACCATTCTGGCTGATTCCTACAGTGTGCCCACTGTAATTCGTACACATGTAGGAACTATCACTGCAGTTGAAATGTATCTAATAGTCATATAAAAGAGAAAAATGTGCCTGTGTTCTTGAATGTTAATTGTATGTAGGCTAATCTACTTGATTCCTGAATTGTTTTCTGGCCCACTGATAAGTAGGCCTTAAAATGTTATTTGTGGGAGAAAGAAACAGAAACACACACACTCTTCAACTATTTCTTCTTGTATAGACACTTTCATGTTGCCCTATTAATGAATGTCATACATGCAGTGTTCAAGTATGTATGATTGTATTTTCATAAACTCAGATAAAAGAGATGCGTGCAGCATACATTGTTCATTCATTCATTCATTCATTCATTCATTCATTCATTCATTCATTCATTTAATTTATTTTGTCACGGTACCGGGCTCAGCCGGAGGCTGTTTTTCAGCCAGTTCATGAATTAAAAATACATGATACACGATGAATTGTACAATACAAAAGTTACATAACTGAAAATGAGTAAAGAAACAAATCAAAACAAAATAAAACAAAACAAAACAAAACAGCATAGCAAAAGTACAAAACTTACGACCTACTATGTACAGAATAAAATTATCAGAAATTATACAAAATTTAAGATAATTGTCAAAGTAAGGTACACAAATGAAATCAGCTAATTTCAGACTGACCCCCCCCCCCCCCCCGCCCACTTTGTAGGGTTCAGAAACACAGTGATGTATTTTTAGCAAGTGAATGAGCTAAATCCTATTATATAGGTCTACCTATAATATCTAATTATCTTATGTTAGAAAGACAGGTTTGGAGGTGCAACTTTGTTTATGGAACCCGAGTTGGCATAGGCTGAAGCTAATACATGCCCTCGAATTAGTAGTTTAGTAGTAATTATCTTATCTCATCTAGAGCATACTTTGCCTGCAATTTCAATATTATCTTCCATGTAATCATCAGGAAGCAAAAGATTTTTAAGATTTTAGGTACATTTTTTTTTTTGTGTGTGTGTGTGATTATGACATCAAGGCTGTAATGCAATGTAATTGATCCTGACAAGTAGTAATTAAGAATCAGTATCTTGTCTTTATAAATAAAATTGGCAATGCTTTCCAGGAAAAGGGTTCATTGTCAATATGGTAATGACAAAAACAGAAAAGATGAAAATGTAGTTCAAAGTCACAATGGTTCATGTACTTATTGTCGTACTTTGTAATATCAACCCATTCTTTTTTGAGCCGCTTACATGATAACCGCAGCCACAATTACAGCCACTGTTACATGATAGACAGATTAATGTGCCAAACTATAGTAGATGCATTATGCATATTGTAGTATCATAAAAATATTATTTCTCCTTTTCAAGCCAGAGGGCAGTTGTGGATTGTCCACACTGATATTTGTCTTGGTGGCTTACTGGTGAAAAAACAAACCAACAAACAAACAAATAAGCAACACTTGCGGGTGTCTGTCATCAGGCAGATATTGGGAGGCACAACAATGGAGGTTATTGCCCTTAGGAATGAACTGGGGTGTACAAAAGCTTTGGAGTAGTTTCTTTGATGTGGCTGACAACCGCATCCGTGAGATGCGTGGTCGTCGGTTACAAATATCTTTGTCCTGGGTGGTATTCAGGGAGCTTCGTACACCCCCTACCTCCTACCGGTGTCTGTCAGAGCGGATCATCATCACATTGACGTTCATTTCCTTGCAAGGGGGAAAAAGAGTTTGGAGAATGTTGGGTGGGGAGAGAGATTTACTGCCTTACGCATCATGCACGTGTTGACATTTCAACCACCCACACCTTAAAGCCCCCATTAAGGTTTTTTGTGTCGATTTTCATTTCATTGACATTTACTGCAGAAAAAAGAAAAAAACAATCCTGAGTGCTATTTCATACTTTTAAAGGGTTGAATTTAATGATTTCTGAGCAGGCATTACTCAGCATGTTTGAAGACAAAAGTTGCAGCGGCACAAAAGCACTGTACCGGAGAGATGATTTGTTTGTTTAAAAAAAACAGTTCTTTAATACAAAAGTCAACTCCATTTGCCATCTGATATGATTATTTTTAGTGAATGAAAGATTATATGATAATCATACAATTTTCAAGGTATTATTTTTAGTGAATGACAGATTATATGATAATCTTGCAATCTTTAAGGTATTGGTGTCACGAGTGACTTGACTGGTATTTCTACTTCTTCTTCTCTATTTGCTGGGCCAGTACAATTACCTAAGCACTACTTTTATTTCTACTGCTGACAGCAACAGCACAAGCATGTAAAGTAGCTTAATGGGAACATTTGAACAAAACTCCAAAACTTAATCCCATTTTTGAATTTTAATACCTATCAGTAACATTAGTTTCAGATCTTATAAGTAGTGTGTGTCTTGCCAATTTAAGAAAGTTTTCAATATTTATAGTTCACATTATATTATCTTCATATATTTTAAGAAAATTGTGTAATGAATTTTAGTTTCTAGATCTATATTAAATGAAGCTGAGACATGAACGTGACTGCGAGTATTTTCGCCCTTAAAGATGTGATGATAAGATCGGTGCAATTTGATGCATATGCCAAATACATGCTAATGCAATCAAGGAAATGAAATTGAGACAGCATGGACACACCTCGCAGGGGTGGAGGAATGTCATGCCCTGTGATCAATTAACTTTACGAGGCTTTGACATATTTCACATTCCAATCTGGTACACGTGTGTAGTGAGAGCTTGACTGGAAAACATTGGTGTAGACCTTTCATTGCATTTCTCAAATTCCTATCTGAGTGTGCATTTCCTGGTGCAGCCCATATTTTCATTGTTTATGAATGTGCATCATAAATGATTTCAAAGCTGTGACAAAGCCTTTGAAATCATTTTTGAAATGAAACGATGGCTGCAAATCATTTTACACATCTGCTGGCATGACCCCCTCCTTGTTTTCATGCTTCATTATTATGTTGTGTGTAATATGACGTCTTTGGATAACTGCTGAACACAAGTTTGATTACATTCACCAACATATTTGATGAACTGAGTAGAAATTTGCTTCAGGCCTTTTTATCATTGTTTTTCAAAGGCATATTTTCCTGCCAATTCTACTTTGTGGTGTTCATGTGTGATCAATTTAGCACCTGCACATATCTCATGTTTTGATATACATGTATGTGTATATCACAAAGCATTTAGCATGTCGTTTTTGCATCTTGTAAGAAGCAATCTTGAATTATTTTCAAGCCATACAATTCTCCCTCTTTTCTGGGGTTGTCTTGTATGCAACGTTACGTAACCATCATTATGATGTAATGCCCATTCTGTGGTGTAAAGTATTGCTGCAAGATTCACCTTCACTACCTGTAGTAGGGTACCCCCTATCTTCAGTTAGTTATTGGAAGATTTCTGGTTGCCTGCCAGGCGTTTTAGGAGATCAGTTCGTGCAGGGCCCCGAAACTGAGAGTCTGTGTAACCTGCGATGTACTCTCCCAAATCTATCCTTCTGGCAGTCAAGGCGAAGTGTGACGTTACTATGCCCATGATTACATTATCTCTCATTGCACGTTGGTACGTGTAGGATTATATGCACAAACATGGCAGTGTATTAGCAAACTGTAGAGATGTTCAAGCTCAAAGCTCTTTTTACTGTATTTCTTGACAACCGTAGAACTAGGTTTTATGTCTTCCCAACCAATAAGTGCATAGTCTGTGATAAATAGAGATAATAGTAGAGAGCTACTATATGTTTTTTTTTTTTTTTTTCCGTATGAGGGGACTGCATTCTACAAGCTCTGCTTTTTAACAGTCCCCTCCATTTCCAGCAATATTGCTTATGCATTTACCACAGTGATATAACAGTTATTTTTTTTTTGTATGTCTGTTGATAATTTACCTGTATCTTTTTACAATGTTATTTCCGTTCATCGCATTGTGGTACTGATTTTCTGACATCTGTGTATATGAATGTTTCATTGTACTTCCAATTATTTTGTTTGTTGGAAATGAAATAAATCAACTTGAATGAATAATTTCTAAAAAAGATAAAACTGGTACTGTGTGTGAAGTAAAAGACTGGAAGATTTTTTTTTTTACCTTTGTCTAGGGGCCATCCATAAACAGAGTTCCATAGTTTAGGGATTTGTAGGTTTTAGCAAGTGTCTGGTGATATGGAATAATGAAGAGTTAGGCCTATGTTTTAGAATGATAATACTTACAAGTGGATTTCAGATTTAGAGTTTCATAGAGTGTTGTGTTGGTAAGCAAATGTGGCTTGGCCAATACAAGTCTCACAATGACTAATTTACTTGAAAAAAAGAGGAAAACATAAGGCTGACTCGAAAAATAAAAACATATTATAAACAGAGCAAAGAGGCAGGCAATAAAACAAACAATTTCTCCAGCTATGAAGCTGAATGATCGCAGGGAATGTTGATACTGAAGGGCGGATATTCATGCATGCATGGTACAAGGGGATATGACTAATTTAGTCAACATTTCCGAAGTTGACCAATCCAAGGTCTATGCAAAGAGACTAACATCACACTCTCTCACACGAGGGATGGGGGCCAAATACAAAACTTGAATGAGCGAAGGTGACATCAGTGTTAGATCTGGGGGCAATTTCTTTCCCCGGGAACCTGTCACATCAAAGAAGTCCGCAGGAGTTTGTAAACTGCATGAGCAGAGATTCTCACTGGGGGCTCTTATAGCATGACTTCCCCTCCAAATACTTTTATAGTTGAGAAAAAATGCAATTAATCAATATCCTCTCTTCCCATATATCATATATTGGACCTTACCAACTACTGCACTTCTCATGCACTTTGCCTAGATGCATAATCCATCAAAAATGTTTGACTATTTTGATGAGTAATCATGTTAGAACTATAAATATCTTAATCACATTTCCCAAACTTGCTTTCTTTCTTTTTTTAATCATGTGTATGTTGTATGTGATCCTCAATTTGTAAGCCCTATACATTTCCAGAATACCCTTTAATGTTTATTCTTAAAGAGTATATTAAACAATTTAACACATGAAGTGTACTACTAGATACAGTGATTTTAAGTCAAGCAAAAAGTGTTTTTGTTTTTGTTTTTCAAAATACTGGTATTGTAAGTTTACAAAACTGTTATGTAGATTAAAAAAAGAATCACAAATATCTTGAGAGCAGAAAATAATTTGTTGGTTACGATGACTGGTCACATTTTGTTGTAGGGCCTACATTATTTTCTTGATGATTTTCTCTGATATCTGTTTGAAATATATTGTATGCCATCTCCCTCTTCTCCTGTTTTCTTCACTTTGAAGTGGAATTTTATATGCCACATATGAGAAGCTATTTAACGGGCAAAATATATCTGGTATTCTTGTTTGAGGGACCAGTTGAAGAGGAGAAGATAGATTGTCCCATGCTCTCTCATCTAAAATGAAGGAATGACAGCAGCAAAACAAAACAAGATTAATGATATAAATGCTTCTAAAATTATCATCCAGCACATACGTCAACCCAGTTCTTGACATCGTTTACTATCTTGTAGGCCTACATACTGTAAGATGACTTGCTATGCATTATCTAATGAAAAAGCAACCTGTGGCTGTCAGGAAGGCAAGATGTACTCATGGAGTAGCCATGAATGGTACTCTAGCTTGATATATGATGTGCGTGTATAACCTATAACAAGACTGTTTTGTCCCTTAACCCATCGAGGACGAGTGTGTACTCGGGCAGGAGTCTATGGGAAATATGTGTTGTAGCAAAATCAGACTGTCCTCAAAGGGTTAGAAGCAAAGTCTGTGGCAGAATTTGTTATTCTGCTTGCTGGACTCGGTAAAAAATATATGCAGAGTTTTTCATAATCATCATTTATTGTTTTTTGACATGCTTTGATTTCGTTAGCCATCAGTAAATTCCATTTTATATTCTCTCTGAGCTATCATTCTTTGTTTTCAAGCCTTTGTTTAGCCCCCCCCCCCCAACATCTTTGATCGCAACAAGGAAAGAAAACGATATTTCATGCCGAGATTCTGTATGCTTGGAATATAATTAGAAATATCCTGTGCCTGCTGTAGCCCTTGCAGGTATTTTTAGATGGGAATTACTACAATCATCCGCGAGTTAAACTCAGAAATCACAAGAGGAGGGCTGGATGGCTTAAAACTGCTATGGGAAGGTCGGCCATTCATGAATATGAAGATTAGCTGGCGATGACAGAGTTATCGCCAGTTGACCTTGATACGGCTTGGTACTGTGACTGATTGTAAAGTTTCTTCCCCTCTTTCCCACTCCCAAGTCCTCCCCTCCCCCTTGTATCTTTTCAGGGGGAAGGGGGAGGGGGAGGGGTGAGAGTCTCTTCATTTTTTTCATAGCATGCATAGGGAAAATCTATTCTGCATTGTGTACCTCTCACACCATTATATTTATAGCAATCTGTGTCATAAAACTCCAAAACTATAACATACTAATTGAGTGTCCTATCAATTAGTGTCTTTAGTTTTAGGGCAACGTAATAGCGCAGCCCAGAGTACTGGCTTGGTTGTGTTGTTTTGTTTTGCACATCAAGATCTCTTTGAAAGTAATGGAAGGCAGGAAAGTGAGAGGAACATACTGATGTTTTGTGATTCTTAACTGTCATTTTTAAGAAAAAATAAATAATGTACTGTTTATTTCTGTGTAGTAATAATAATTATTTCAATGCATATTATGCATCTCTATTGTAATCTTACCTAGGAAATGGAGGCAGGGTACATCATGAAATGTAGTGTGTGGGACTTGATCAATGAGTGGGATTCTCATACAGATATGCTTTCCTGGCCATCGATATTCAAAACAATGCTGCCAGTTTTAAGGATATCATTCTGCCTTACATATATCTGTGCCAAAATTGCAGGTTTTAGGAATTGGAGATGCACATCTCATATTTCTTTCCATTCTTCTTTTTTTTTTTCCTTGAGCAGGGAGTTGTTACAATCTGACATTAGACAGAAACTAAAACTAATTGCAGATACCATCTGCCTATCAAAATCTTATTTATTATACAGCTCATACCTTGACATACACTTTGTACAGTATTGGTATCAATATTTATTGCAGTTTTAAATAAGATGAGACAGTGGGGGGGGGGGGGGGGGGAGGGGTTTCCTTCAATGATGCTCCTCTTTGGTACCTTGAAGCAAAGTCTTTGATACACAAATTTGTCATTTCTTCAGTGGAATGTTGCCAAAGTTCCTCATCAAATTGGTCTTTAACGCAGAGTGCACTACAATGCTGTTATTTAAAGGCATAATTTACTATTTGCAGAAGAAACAACAATCCAGAATTAGTGCTTTAAAATAATTCTAAAATGTGAGTTAGGGATAGAAACAACCACTAGAAAAATTTGAATCCGTATCGTCGATGTTAAGTATTGTTAAATACACAAAATGTGAACAAAAGCTTTAATAAAAATGTTGCCAGACGAAACTGTCTAAAGTTATGGTTTAATGAGAAAATCCTGATATCTCCTTATATTTTAGACTTTATTGCAAAAACTTTATATGGTAGGAAGTTTTGTGATACAACAGACCTACACATATGCATCAAATGTGATATCTTGAACATTTTTTAAACCACTGCTCCCATAGGTAAACAGGATCTTTAACACTTGGATTCACGTCAGAGTCGAGAAGGGATTGCGCCCCCTTTTAGTCCAGACCATGTGACTGTTTGCGGTACATATATGCAGAATGTACATGCTACGCTGATTAGAATCACAGTGTACTTTGGGCAATGGAAGTCGCAAATAGATACAGGGTGGAGAGTTCTTGATTTTTGAAGCAGATAATTGAAGAGTTTTCTTGCATTACCATTTACATTCTGGCTTTGATTCCCTGATAACGTAATCCTACTTCCATCCTTTTGCTCCATAGTGTTGAAGTATATACAGCATTCCATATTTAAAAATGAATCTTATTTTTAGACACTAAAAGAGGTCGGTTTGCTAAAATTTGCGTCATCGGGAAAGCGAAAACTCAGCCAGTAGTTCATTCATTGATAATATTTCAGGTTTTCCTGTCATAGCTGTGTACTACAGATACTTACCTCAATATGAACCTTGATTAAAGGTACTTGTAGACACTCTTCATTCCTGAATTGTTAGTGGTGATTTATACTCATACATGTCCTATAAAAGGCAATAAATTTTTGTTTGTATGTGTGTGCTGTCAGTCTAGTATATATGGCACAGTCTAGTGAAGAGACTGGTGTGCCAATCACATCTCAATGTCTGCTTGCCATTAGGATGTGATTGTATTCAATGGAAATCTATGGTGTAAGGTAAAGGAAACACATGTGTTATCAGATGTAGACTGGTAGGGGTGAGAATGGTTCCTAAGGGGTCCAAATTTCATATTCTCTGAATGTCCTCCACATCTGTCGCTCAAATTCTGCATTCCTTCTTTCAAACGGAAGGTGAGCATTGGAAAGTGGAAAACTATAACTGCACGATCAGCATATCAGAGACAGTTAGAAACAGATGTATTCGGTCATATGCTTTGCATGCTTGTCAGATTTTGACTGATATTGAGGTCACCTCCCCAATACCTTTCTTCCCTCCCCCCCCCCCCCCCCCTTCTTGGCATCAGTGACTGAAAGTTCACATTACAAATATGGTTTCATACAGGAATACATATATGAATATATTCTTCTTAAAGTTTAAAGAATTTCAATGTACTTTGTTTTTACTTATGCTGTAAAAACAAAACAGTTAATGAGGCTTATAAGCTATATAATGTGTTCATTGTTTTGTGCAAAGACAGAACAAAGTTGCAAAGCAATTTCAAGGAGCTGTACTATTTCTGGATGCTTCTGGGTCTAGACTGCAGTGTAGTGAGTGTAAATACATGTACTTACATGTACGTTGTAGACTGGCATTATAGCAAAACCATGTCTTGCAGACAGACAGACAGACAGACAGACATGTTCACATCAACTATGACAGGTGCCAAAGGATGCCAGCAGTGACTGCAAGTCTCAGATACGTAATGTGGTTAACAGATCTTCAAGAAAAGAATTTAATCCAAAGATAGGCCAGATAAGCGAAAGAGACATGATATATACCATATGTCCCCCGAAAAAATTTCAATGGGACCATCCGCAATGATATCTTTAAAAATAGTGAATCAATCCAAATACAAATTCAGGGTATGAACCTATAACTCATTGCCCACATCTTACAGAAAACCCCATGCGATTTGCTTCAATGGTCAAAGAGAAATGAGGAATATTGCAGAGGATGTCAAGAATCTCTTCCCTCAAAGTTCTGTCTGTTGTATTCACACACAAAAGCATCGAAGTGCTAAATTTGGAAGAATCAGACTCATGGCATGCTTTACAACATTCCACATTTCTCTGTGACCGCTTCACAAAATTTAATGGGGTTTTCTGCTAAATAGAGCTAAGATGTTATGTTCTAAAACCCTGAAGTAGCATTTAGACAGTTTAATCATATTGGGTGTTATCAATGCAAAAATTTGATTGTATTTTTTTTTTTTTGGGGGGGGACATACTGTATATATCATATGTCAGTATAGTGATCAAATCAGGAGCAACTCTAAATTGTGTAGTGCTGTCATCATCCTTAACTATTGATTAGAAGATGGACTTAAAACACTTGCTCAGGGATTTGACCCCGGAGTGAATCCCTTCTTCCAACAAAGACCACTCCCCCCCAGTGGGTGGGGTTCTCAGGATGGCATCCTTTGATCTTCCACCTCATCCTCCCCGTGAAGGTCTCTCTACTCCTTGTGGGCCCTGTGTCATCCAGATAATCACCCCATCATCCCTCTGAGAAATGCTTCCATCCTCTTTCAATAATATCAGCTAAGAGCCAAAAGCCATCAATCCCTTGTTGATGTGCAGATTCTCTGCCACCACGCTATAAATCCTTTCTGTGCTTTCACAGGCATCAAATTATTGTGATGCTGTTATATCTTATGATGTTGTTTTTCAGTGGAAAGTTGTTGTTGTTATTTCCTAATTGATAAAATTATATCACACTAAGCAAAGTTTATATTTTTCTCTTCAGTTTTGCTTAGTGCATGTCTGGTATAAAAGTCTCTGTAAAATGCTACATGACTTCGAAAAAATGAAATATTTTCCAAAAGTGCTCTTATATTGCAGTCTCAGATAATGAAGCACTGTGGCACACATAGAATTAAAAATGTTGGATTAAAAAAAAATGGGATTAAAACATTGTTGTAATTGTGTATTGTATGCAAATCAAAATCTTTGCAAAAGTAGTGAATAACTAGAGTGATATTTTTTGACTTGTCGTACTTGTCTCTCTTAAATACTTTGGCCAATCTGATCACAGCACATTTGCATGCACAGATTTTGACCATCGGCACTATGACATGCTTGACATCCCCCTTTTTTTTGGGGGGGGGGGGCTCAATAGTTTGCACACAAGTTGCATTGTGAGTGGAAAAAAAAAATGTTTTGGGTATTTACAGATCTAATTCCCATCTTGAATTATTTTGAATTATTTGTAGAGCGTGTGATTCACTGAAATTGTATTTTGTCCAAACTAGGGTATGTTTGCAGTTTGCTCTAGGCAGGGAAACTACCACCACTGTGTTGCATTGTAATCTTTTGTTATTTTTAGCAACCGCAAGGACAATGCACATTGACAATTGTTTCGATTTTTTTTTTCAGTTAGGGGCAGTATTTATTTAGCATGCATGCCATCTGGGTGTTTGCCAACACCCAAAAAAGGACACTGGTTTCTGACGTACTTCATGAATGAATTGTGACTGTGGCCTTCGTGACTATCCCCAAATATCTGACTTATTCTCGAAATGCTGCAGTAAATGCAGTAATGACCCAAGTTCATTGCATACAACAGAATTAGATCAATTTGCGGATCGTGATTTCCCAGGATGTCATCCATAATAATGCTAGACATTTTTGTTTTTGTTTTCTTACATACAGAAAGCATTTATTTTGAGTGTGTATCACACTTGATTTATTTTTACATCTTAGTTGACTCGTTATGACTAAGCTCAAATGAGATAATTAAGAACAGAAGATCTTCATCCATGTCTGAGCTTCTTTATTGGTGCCACTGAATGGCAGTAATCATATAAAAACATACTTGACCCATATAAAGGTATTTGAAGGTTTCAGCCATGTCATGCAAGATTTCCACATGACATGTAGATTCCATAAGCACTACCTAATTAGTGCACAATATTTGGTCTGTCTGCCTTTTTATATATATAAGTTGGTGATTTTGGGGGAAGTTTACGTGTTATAAGAACACTTTGTAGTTTCCTTTCAAGGATTTTGTTTCTTCTATTGTGTAGATATTTTTGGAATCCCCCTTATCTTTGATAAACTATCATACATGTATGCATTACTATTGATTTATTTCTGAATGAAAACTTTAAACATATATAATTCTTTACAAGGGATATTCTCAATGATGTCCAAATGTCCCCCCCCCCCCCCTTTCAGCGCCAGGAAGTTTCCTGCCAAACCAAATTTCATGTTGCCATGTCAAAGCTTGGAGGGCTTGAGAATATTGTGTTATCTCTCCCTCTTGCTGAAAGCATGTACCACTAGTCTGTCATCTCTGAAACAGGAACTGTGGTAATTTCCCCTAAAAAAGCTGCTGCTTGGTCATGGACTTCAACAATGTGCACTCGAATTCCAGTCCCCACAGGGTAAGGCACTGCAGCTGGAATAGAGCCGTGTCATCGAATAGTGGGGGAAATGCATATGTTACCTCATCATTCCCAGGTCCCGCAAAATCGATCTGCGCTTGGGATGACACAGACCAAGACAAAAAGAGCCTTGGAGACCCTGAGCCTTTCCTTTTGCAGGAACCTCGAGAAAGCTTGTGCCGAATGTTGTGGTCGTGTTAACCCGCGTGCATTCCCCACTTTCTGTTCTCGCTATGAGTCACTGGCGGGATGGGAACCACCCCTAGCCTCCAGTGTACGCATGTTTGTTGCTCAGAATGCGAGGGAAGAGAATGTACAGTGTGATTGGAGGAACATCCGCTGCATCTGTGCGTCCTATTTGTTTTTACTTTCATAGCATGTTGCAATTACTTTGTTGTGACTCGAAGATTGAATAATGGAGACTGAAGTTATGGTCAGTCACACTGAATTCACCACAGTGGATAACCTCATTTTAAGATGTATCTCAGTCATTGTTTTTTTTTTTTTTTATTTTTTTTTTCATGTTAATGATACATGATTGATAAGTTTACTGTATAAGTCTACAACTGTTTTGTGTGTTTATGCATCATACCTCC
This sequence comes from Diadema setosum, assembly GCA_033980235.1. Taxonomy (NCBI): domain Eukaryota; kingdom Metazoa; phylum Echinodermata; class Echinoidea; order Diadematoida; family Diadematidae; genus Diadema; species Diadema setosum. The sequence continues at coordinate 33,077,291 of CM067072.1, read as the reverse complement.
AGATACCGGACATTCCCAAATTTGAGGAGGCAGAGACAGACCCCAAAGCAGGAACCAGTGCAGAGGGTGAAGACATGGAAGCAGCTGCCTCTCTGGAGCCACGGCTCTCCTCGAGCGCAACTGACACCCACGACGTGGCTGAACATGACAACCTCTTCGACCTGAGTGGCACAGCGGCAGATCTCGACCACACGAACGACGAGTTCGAGAACAATGAGCGGTTGATGCAGGAGGAGGAAGAGAGATTGCACAGCCAGGAGCAAGTGGAGGTGGAGGACATCTTCCAGAGTGATCAGGAAGGTGCGGATCCGGAGGCCTTCACTTCTCCCGAAGCAAACGGAACCCATAATGAGATGGAAGACATTTTTAAAGATGATGTCAAAAATATGAGCCATGACTTTGAGCCGATCTTCCAGACAGAGATGCCAGACTATGACCCAGTGGAGATGGATAGCAGGGACACATTGAATTCACACCCCGAAATGAGTGTGGAGGACCTCGACACGGAAGGAGACGTCCCGGCAGATGCTCAAATTGGTTGCCATGCCAACGACTTGCCATTTCCTGATGTGCCGAGCAAGAGTGATATTGTGCTCGACTGGGAAGAGGAGGACAAAGCAGTCTCACCCACCCCACCCTTGGGCATGGAGACTTCAGCTGTTGCACCTCCCTCCCTGCTTCCGCAGCAAGATGATGAAATTGATGAGGGGGAGGTAGCAAAATTTGTGGAGAACATTTTGATCAGTTCAGCGAGGGAAGTGTACAGCGTGGACAGTGAGCAGGAATGTGCTGATAAAGTTGAGAGTGAGCTTGTGGAGCAAGAGAGTGCAGCCGAAGTGATTACCCTTGAGACAACTGTTGAGTCAGAGCATGCATTGTGTCAAGAAAAGGGGCTAGAAGAGGCTGTTGTCCATGCTGTCTGCGAGCCAGAGGAAAAAGAAAGTTTATCAGTCAGTGTAGACACATTGTTACCTGAAAGTGTCATCGACAGCAAAGTGAGCACAGACGCAGAATGTGACGAAGACAAAATGGACTCTGTGCCTGCAGTTCCAGCTAGCATGGGCGATATCACAGCAGAAGAGGCACCCAAAACAAATATTGTCGAAACTCTGGATATCAAGAACCCAGAGCAGCAAACTTTTGATTCCCCTGCTGAGGCCGAGCCAATTGCAGTAAGCCCAAAGACTGCTGAATCACATGAGAGCCCATCACGCAAAATGTCTGTTCCTAAACCAAGGGACATAAGGAGGGACTTGAGCTTCTTTGGCTCAGGATCATCATCTGGGAAAAGCTTCATGTCCAACACTCTACCAAGGGTCAGTGTTCTTCCGCGAATCAGTACCACCTACCAGCGGAAATCACCCTTATCTCCATCCAGTGACATGGACAGCTTTGACAAGAGTACAGAGGAGCTGCCGATGATACCGAAACCAGATTTGAGTGCTGGTAAATCTCCTGTCATTGCAGAGCTGGATGCTGTGGAACTCCCACACATTGAGACATTATCGACAGCACCAGTAGTGCCGCCAGTGAAAAGTGCAGAATCTGTTGTGCCTGTTTCTGAGACGAAAGTGGAGTCTTCCCCAACAGTCATGTCACCCGTCTATGCATCTGCCGGAGTTACACAGGAGCCTATATATCTTGACGGATCAAGCCCAGAAGAAATCGAAGCCATCTTCAACAAAGATCCAGAAGAGGAGAAGCCTGCCAAGAAGAGTATGGCCAAGAGCGATGTCTTGGCCTCAACCAGAGTGCGGAAGGTTTCCAGGAATACCTGGAAAGGCCAGGAGGAGTTCCAGAAGTCGGTGGAGAAGTCAAAGATTATCCTGGATGAACCTCAAGCAGCTAGTCTGAGACGGTATGAGGAAAGAAAGAAGCAGCGGCAGGGGGCATTCATTCGATCGAGGCAGGATTCCACATCTGAGGCTGAGTCGGAGGGGAGCCAGTCCTCGACGCCGCGCACCACTCCCAAGATGCCTGATGTAGTCCAGTCTGGGGAATCCGGAGCCAGAGATGGAGAGGCCCAGTCAGAAATTGTCCAACCCAAACTGAACATGAAGTCAGTGCGCTCCCTCTGGGAGCAGAAGGCGGCAGAAGTAGAACAACGAAGACGCTCCCTTCAGACAAAGACGCGCCCAGTGTCACATGGGGAGAGGGCGAGATCTTCATCAACAAGAGCAATCAATAAGTCATCTGATAACATTGACTCTCTGGATGATAGCATAGAGGGGAATACATCATTCTCTTACGATGGTCTCTCAGATGATAGCTCCTCAAAGAGAGAAAGTCTGATCGAGCGTGATATCCGCCTCCAGAAAGAACGAGAGAGGGAGATATCCAAGGAGAGGGAACGCCTTCGTTCAGAGTCCACCTCATCCAGAGATGAAAGCCAGCCTTCAGAGACGTCAGAAAACCCTGACGATCAGGTGGTCGACATTGTACGGGACACCGAAATGAGGAGGGATTCCGATGACGGGAGGTCGTCGCCGAGCCAGAGCAGTGGCTACACGTCAGGTCGGTCCACTCCCTCCATGCCAGCCGATGATATCCTCAAGATCAAGTCGGGTAAGGGTGGCAAGATGCCTGACTTAAAGATGTCCCTCTCTCCATCTGACCCAGATGCCCAATCAAACTACCGGGAGTACCAGAAGATGCTCCGTGGCAACAAGACCGATGGCAAGTTCTCCAAGAGTGCAACTTTCCCGAGGAGAATGGAGAGCAACTTTGAGACACAGGTAAAGACTTTTTTTCCACCATTTCACAGCATCTCATCATATTTGGTATCTGCGTCACTGCAAACCTCTCATCCTCATATTCGGTATCTGTTCTAGTAGTTCATTTGTCAAGTTATTTTGTTCTCAAAGACCATGTCATAGATATACAAGTCTGCCTTTTCCATATTATGTGGTATGTCTTCTGCTATAGTGAGAATACATCCTACCACTTCAACATACTCACCACATTCCCTATACTCTTATTTTCTACCCAGTACATCCATCCCTAACATCATGTATCCCTTGAGAGATTATGCTTTACAAGTTCCAGTCTGTGCATATTAGTGCATATTAGCATTCATGTCATTGTAACAAAATTTATTATTTTTTCTGTCCACAACCTTTGTACTAACATATTATCTTCATCGCACTTGATTTTGAATTGCCTCCAAGCAGCTGGGACGTTCATGTAAGCCTGCATTGCCAAAATTAAAACTGCAAAGCTTATATTTGAATAAGAGTGAGGTGAGAGTGTAAACATGTATACCTTTTCAAATTCCTGAAGTTCTTCCGTCGAGATGTTTTCATTGCAACTGATTGACAAATTGCCCTACATCGATGTAAATAAGCACAATTGCTTATCTACGTTGATGTAGGGCAATTTATAAATCAGTTGCAATGTACACCTTTTTCAGCCAAAACAAATTAAACTGCTATTATCCTGCCCTGTACTTTCCCAGAAGCCACAAAAACTTGTCAAAAATGTCATCTGTTGGTAGTCTCTGCATGTGCTTAAATGATCACTTTCATTTTCACTTTGCAAACTTAGTTTTGTATATATTTCTGCACAATTCTGGTTTGCTTTCCTGTTCTCTCGTATTTCTTATTCTCCTAATTTTAAGGACAGAGAGGAAAAATGATGATGTTGGTGTAGAGATTAGCATGGATATTTTTTTTCACTTCTCCTTGTCAAAATGAAAGCTTATAAATCTTTGTCGTCTAAGGGTAATTTCTTGGCGGTCTTAAGTCCAAAGGTTTTGGTGCATGTCACCCTTTAAACCTCATATGTCACACAATATTGGGCTCTTCTATCTTACGAAAGGAAAATTTACTCCTGACAGAAAGCATGATTTTGTGGGCAACACTGGTGAAAATCAAAGCAACAGAGCAGCAAATGTGAAAGCAAAGAATACAATTGTGACTGACTTCATAAGTTATGTATTAGATATTTACAATGTTGTTTCAAAGGGATTGTAAAAAAAGCATTTTGTATTTATTACCAGAGTGTTGTACATGTATGTGTCCATATTCATTTTGTACAGAGAAAAAAGGTAAGGGATGTATAAAATAATGTATCATTCTGTACAAATTTAGAGTGTAGTTATTCGAAAGTAGAATATACACCTGTTGAGAATGTACAGTGTATGGAATTGGGTACATACACAAAACAAAGAGTGCCAGATCGTATTGTGTGTGGTATTAAAAGCTTTATGATGTTTTATCAAGGTGACCATAGAGATACATATTTGGTAACACTATACACACTCGAATGCTCACATTTGTTGCTTTTTTTTAATTGTCCAATTTGACTGAAACATTTCTCATGATGTGAGCAGATGTGAAGTAAATCCTGCACATAGCTAGTCCTTGATTATCCAGATATATGTTTTGTTAAATTTGTCTGAAATGTGAAATGCTGAATTGTGCTTGTTCACACTTGCACAGTAGTTTGTCTGAAGAGTAGAATGTAGATATTAGTTATTGTATTCCACATACTAAGAATCTTTCTATAAGATTGGTGAAGAGCTGATCACATGATTAAGCGCAGTTTTGCCCATCACATCACCTGAGAAGAAAAGTTTGTTACACTCTGTGTTGATAGTCCCTTTTGTTTCGCTGATCTCTTTGAAGTCCATACATTCCCAACGTGAGATGAGTACGCGCAAAATAAAAGTGCGTTGCACTGTGGACTATCAGTTAACTACTGCCAGGTCAAATGATAGTCCACAGTGCAACGCACTTTTATTTCGGTGCCGCGCGCAATGCGCGGAACAAATTCATTACTTTGTCATCTACGCGCATACGTCTAAAGTAAACTACGTGTACTGGTAGCCTAAGCCCTGAGGATACCCAAAGACAGCTAAAACGGTTTCAAATGCGAAATAAAATGGGAATATCTAGGACCCTAGATATGGAATATAAAGCAAATAATCAACTTTTAGTTTCAGGCAATGAGACAAACTATCACTTCCTCGGCAATCTGAATGCGTACGCTATCTTTCCTCAGCTGCGCTACGGAAAGACTGCCACATCCAGATCGCCTCGGAAGTGATAGTTTGTCCCATCACCTTCACCAACGTTGATTGTTTGCTTAGTATGCTTGTTCAGACTGACAGGGATCTTGTACACAGGATCATCTCAAGAATTGCATGGGTATTTCTATGCATTTCAAGATCAAGGCTAGCATATGCAGAAGCAGATACACCTTATGCACATGCATAAAAAGGAAAAACAAAACAAAACAAACTCATTAATGCTAGCAATAAATGCCAGACACCAATGCTGGGCTTATAGACCAATATTAGAAGCTTCTATGGAGCGTGTTCACATTGTTGTCTCTTCATTGATGAGTTAAACACACCAATCCTTTCTATCGACAAATGTAATTCGACAGTACTTTAAAGAGACTGTACAGTACTGGTTGATGTGGGGATTCATGCTTTGAACATTCCTAAGTGAGATAATGAAAAGCCTCTTATGAAATATGAAAGAGCATATAATTTTAAGAAGGATTCAACGTTTATTTGATGAAAATTGGTTTTCAAATGGCTGAGATATCCAAAAAAGTGCTAATAATAAAAGGCGACATGCCACAACTTTATTAGGATCTCTTTGTTTCACCTTGTTTTGGGATATCTCAGCCATTTCAAAACCGATTTTTATTGAATAAACTTTTGATACCCCTTAGAACTGCATGCTCTTTGACATCTCATAGAGTGGTTTCTGAATATCTCGCAAAACGTTAAAAGCTAAATCCTCAACTCGACCAGAACTGTACACACCCTTTAATTTCTACGGCCTATAAACCATACTGCAGGCAACTCTTTCACAGCCGCACACCTTGACCTGTATCATTCAATGTCCGATGACAAATTTCTCCTCTTTTTCAAAAGGCAAGCTCATCAGGAGGTTCTCTGGCAATCAGCGTGGGCGATGTCCCTGACGTGATCATGGTGGATGGTATGAACTCCTCGACGACAACATCGGAGAAGACCAGGAAAACCAGCATCGTACAGCAAGGCATCAAGCTTTCGCAGACACTGGAGAAGAAGAAAGTTGGTAGGTTTCTTGGGAGACAAGCGATCTGCCTTTTGTGGTGGATTATTGTACATATGACTTTGTAAAGGAAAGCGCAATTTAGACAAACTGTGAAAAAGGAAAGTTCATGATTCATTTTCTGCGCCAGACCAATTCTTAGTGAATCTCACATGTTAACAATTTTTTGGATATAATCATTTTGTAAAAGTATATGATTCATTTTGCAAGTTTTTATGTTTATGATAGATCAATTACATTGATCTCATGATTATGCATTGAATTTGTTTCCTGTGTTGTTAGGTTTTAGTACAAATTTGTGCATCATATGTTTCACATATCGTCGCCCCAGACCTCGTATCTACAAAATGTCAAATGTTCAGGAGAGCCAAAAAACATGGCGGCCAAAGCACTGTAGCGAATGGGATAGCCTTTCCTTTGACATGCCGTGGTGGCTTCACTTTTGGAGTAAGACAGTTGGAATTTGGACAGCACATCACTTAAGACATTATTTGACCATTAATAAAAAAAAAAGTCATTTTCACCAAAATTGCAGATACAAGGTCTTGTCACCCCAGCGACGATATGTCATCCCCATTTTTTATTTTTTATTTAAAGAAGAAAGAAAGGGTTGCTTTAAAGGTGTTTGGAATATTTGGATCTCAGATGAGCCTTTTTTTTGGGGGGGGGGAGGTATTTCAGACCAATATAAAATGGTCTCAATTGAGGAATAATTGCAGGAGAGTGGAGAGGGTGCACTTATGATTAAAGTGTGTGAAAACATCCACCTCAACTTTGATATCTCTGACAACTATACTGAATGATGCAGTAATGGTAGTTTTCATGAATGGTCTTTTTTTTTTGGGGGGGGGGGATGTTGAGAAATATGAGAATCAATAGATTGGATCTGAAAATTGGACTTTATATATGAAAAGGTATTGAGAAATGTTTTCATTTTGCTGAAAAAAAAATACAAAGACCTGTCAATAAGAAAATACAAAGAGTTCCAACAGTAAAAATGAGCAAACTGAAAAAGTGAGACCAATGAAAGTAGCAACATTGAATACAATCAGTGTAGAGCATTTGAGGAAGACCTCACACAAGAAAATTGTTGCTATGACGACTGTGCTGTCATCCCCCCGTTCCCCGGTGCAGCTAAAGTGGAGCCCAAACCTCGGCGCTCTCTCATGGACATGGAGATCCAGGCGCAGCGCGAGAAGGAGGAGGCATTCCGGCGGGAGCAGCAGACAAGGAAGCTGAGCGGCACCACGTCACCGCTGCCCTCCCCGCAGGACGAGGCCAAGCCGGACTCGACGTCGGGTTCGACGTCGTCGTCCTCTGCCACCTCGCCGGCCACGACGCCTCAGGGTTCGCCCAGGAAAACGTCCATGTCGGGACAACCTGCCAAGTCTGTCTACAAGGTGAGCTGGGGGAGTGATGATAGTGCATGCCATTAAATGGCATCATGGGGAAAAACATCAAGGAAGGAAGATATGTAAGGAAGAGGCTTGTCTCAAAGAGCATGTGTGACCGTCCATCTCAAAACCCCGAGTCAAAAAGTTGCAGATTATGATTCTTTGTAATGGACCGAAATATGTCATTTGCATTGACCCGTTCAAATTATGTGATACCTGGGAGAGTAATCTAAACTTTACCTACTGTCAAATTCGGCAACTTAAACAAAACCAAAATCTAGATATCAGCATTTTTTTCTGGACCATATTTTTTAGACAGGTGCTGCTTTCACTGGGATATAGAGTAATGTTTTCATTGCTGCTTCTGCACACCATGTCTCAGTGACCCTAATCTGTAAGATCTCTTTTTCTCTCTTTTCTACGAAACTGCACGTCATAACTCTCTATCTTATTTCATTCGCACTTTGAATGGGTTAGGATGGGCCCATTTTAACTAGTTATATGTCTTATTAAAGCTTAAAGGATTCTTTTCTAAACTATGTAGAAAAGTGGAAATTCGTTGTGGCATACTTTTTGTGGGTGGTCACATATGAAAAAGTACTTTCATATCTTACCAATATTCTTTTCACAATCGAAGCAAGTGGATGTTGCTTGGACAAAATTATGTTGTGAAGTCATAAATTTTCATCTGTATGATTCTAACATGCTTTCTCCCCTCTTTCTGCCTTTCCTTCTTTCAATACTCCAGGACCTCAACTATGTCCCCAAGACGAACAAGAAGAAGTTGGCACTCGCAGAACACTGGGAACACAAGTGGAAGTAAAAGATGCGTACCTTAATGACAGACTTGTGGCGCTATGCCCACGATGTGTGCTCAACATGTGCGAACAAGGGCTCTGTTTTGCTTCATTTGCGTTGTACGAGCACATCGGCCATGTATGATGCGTCTGAACTTTGAACTCAAGGCATAAAATGGCCTACATTTGACTCTGCAGTATTCATTTCTGTTCGTTTTGTTTAAATCCATGCCATTTGGAGCTTTTTTTTTTTTTTTATTTCAGCTGATGTACATAGATGTATATTACGTGTAATGTGCGTACACGTGGCGTAATCATTTTTATAGTATTATATTTTTGCAGTGGTGTGCAAGTAAAGCATAGCTATGAACTCCAGTATTGTTGATCTGGACAGGGAGGCAGGCTCATCAGCTTATTTGTGTGTATTTATATATTATTAAATTGCAGTCAAGTGTAGATTTATCTGTGCACAAGTTTTAATTTGCAGAAGAATATGCGGTTGAGCGGCGGGAGTAGTCATGGCGACATGCAATAAGCTGTATATGAATGTTATCAAGTTATACCTCAATCTGCGACATGCATATTATTGGAACAATGGCGATTATATTCCAGTCTACACTGTATCTCTTTTATCTCCCATTCTCTTCTCCCTTATATCTCTCTACTGATATCAACCGTTTTTGTGCTCCAGTGTTACATGGAGAGTGTGTAGTTTCTCTATGTCGTCCCCGTTGAACCCAGTAGCTTCAAAAGCACACTCGTGATCCCTCTACGGATATGTTTGACACCTGTCGTACAGGTTAGAAATATGTTCAATTTATATAATGTATCTGCTACTACAAGGCATTTTCTTGTATACTGTCACTGCTTGGTTGGGATTATACGAGGCAGAGAGGGGGGTATTACTGTGTAAATATCAGTGATTGGTATACATTGAAATGCACACAAAGCAGAAAATTCAAACACTATTTTTTTTTTCTGTTTCTCTGTTTTCTATGAGATCTATTCATAGCATTGGTGTGTTATCAGATTATCAAGGCATTTTATGACAGTATTTATACACATATTTTCTCTAATTGTGTTACTGAATCTATTGGGGGAAACCCCACTCGTACAAAGTATACCATTTATCCCTTTGCCTGTGATATGTGTGGCTTTCCTATGCAGTTCATGCATGGCACACCTGTTTATACCTGAAAGCAACAAGTTAAGGCCTCTTTTGTGTTGTAGTGTGGAGGGCGTGTCTGCTGAAAGTTGCTTGACTACTGTGTGCCTCGTTTGGATTAAAATGTGTGCATTGTCACTAAATATACCAGAGCTTGGCCAAAGTGAGATGTAGATATGGACACGGCTTGATGCGCTGGACAGTTCCAAAATGAGAGGAGTTCTCCAGCGATGTTGAAATTTGCTCTCAGGACTCTGCAAAGTGAGCCGTGGTTTGAGATGCCATTTTCTCCACCTTTTGGCCTGATGAATTTCATACCATTGGGTTTGTGTGGTTGTCTTATATAGCTCTGCATCTATGCAAATGTGAGCTGAATTATAAAGATGGTTGTGCTCCACATTAAAGGGAGATATCAAGAGTTTTCTCAAAGCCACCTCCCAGACATGTATGATTTATGTATGGTGTTTGATGAGCTGGTTTGTATTATGTATTTCACCTCAGTGTGTCATAATGCTGAAATATTTTACACAGCAATTGTGAAGGTGGGATAGGTTTTGTTTCAAAGTTGCAAGATGGAACATGGAGAGAATGTGCTTTAGAAGTCATCAGGTCTATGTGTGACTGAAATGGTCTTGCTGCAAGCAATTCTTGGAGAGTTTTGTTTACATTTGTACTGAACTGATGCAACAAAGTCAGAGTTTGATACGGTGATAATTTAATTTTTTTTTTTGTCATCCTGTTGAGATATTTTCCTGTTAATGCAGTGTAGCAGCTTATAACCAAGCCTGTACATTAGCTGGAATGTATTAGCACCATACTTAAGTGTTTACTTTTGTAGCCCATAATCCCGGTATAGCTTTTTCTCTGTACCAGTGATTTTCACTCAAGGCACCGAGGCTGTAACCAGTGACATGATGTCTGTATATAAACCAACAAGCATTTTCATACGAGGGTTTTACGTACAACATGCATCTCTGATGAATTATGGGCAGTGTTGGTCTCTGCTTGGCTAGGTTGATTTGTGAAAGAGCGTTGTGCAAAGATTACGTGTAACACATTTCAGTATTTGATATCATGTATCATTTGAGTACTGCTAGTACTCTGCTATCACCCAAAAACAAAGCAAGAACAAAATCAAAATAAAATCAAAACAAAACAGAGCAAAACTAAATGCATGTAGCAATACCCCTGTATGTGATCTTTTATAGTTGAAATTGCTTTTGAAACTGAGAATCGTTGATAAATCTTTTGTCCCATGTTTTATTTTTGGGGGTATTATATGAATTGTCTACAATCTCTAGCTGTCGTCTGGTGTAAATATTGTTTTCTTGATGAGTTGAATGTGTTGTGATGATGAAACAGCTCAAGTTGAATAGCTCCGCAAGCTTTTGTGTATCAGTAGTGTGAATATAGTTTCCCCCAAGGTCTACAATCGTGTGAGCTTATGTCATAAACTTTTGTTACACAAAGGAGCTAGCTTTTGCCACTGATGATGTAGGTGGTACCAAGTGTGTGTAGTATGCAGAGAGAATAGAGACAAAAAAATTGAAGGTCTCTTGGCTCTGCCCATTGCAAGCTAGGCTTGTGTTATCATGTCCTGTGTCGTGTCATTACAAATGTATTGTATCCTGCTTTGTTGTAGCATTCTCCGGAAAGTATTTCACAAGACTTTGAAATAGAAGGTTAGATTACAGTCAAATGTGTAGTACGACAGTGTCATTCATACATTTTGTTGGTATTTTCTAGATATAGACAGATCTGTGTTGTAGATGGAATTGATATCATGATGCAGAATTCTTACAGAGAATGGCCCAAGACTGCAGTGCACTGTGGTCCTCTAAACTTAGCTGTGTATCCATATATTTGCATGAATCACATTGTACATGTTCATGAAGTTTTAATATATTCCAATATGTACTACATGTAGAAGCAATGTACAAGTAGTATACATATTTCCAATAAGTCATGCTCTTTGTTTTATCAAGTCTTCTACAAATTTACATCTTCCAATCTACAGAGAGTAAAAAACGAAAAATGAAAGCACTTTTGCGCAAATAATTATGCATGATATATTGTAACCAAATTGCACTCATATTTTCTTCTACAAGTGATTGATTGTTAGTGTACACCATTCTCTTTGAGGGCTCACGTGACCACTAGCTTGGGTGCTCTGAATGAGGTTGGAAGTACAAAAATGAATCTTATGGTATTAATGCCATTATTATGAGCTCAAAACCTAGTGCAAATAACAAACAGTTATGTCACACCCCACACTGCTCCCTCAGTGCATGTCTGTGTTTATTAACCACTAAAGTGGCTGGTCATTGACAGCACATTTTTAATAGCAACTGGCACAAAACTTCAAGAATGTTTCAAAATATGATGACATCTCCTTCTGTTTTCCTTCCTGGCCTGTCACTAGCCCTACTTGTACTTTTCAGTTTGTCTCATTGGAATGAAAAACATATATTTTGCATGCCCCAACACTCCATGAAACATTTACCTCGTAGACGAGGTCATTCTATGTGCCCTGGAGGAGCCTGCCTTGTATGAACTCTGCCAATTCAAAGCAACCTTTTATTACATTGTACTTGTATAGTGGACTGGAATAGTGGACTTGCATAGTGAACATACATGTATTGACTCATCACATAGTTAAATTTAGTGCATTATAGTTTGAAAAAAGACTATAAATATACCACATTATACATATTATCATTCATCCATATAGCACACAGCTACATTGTGAGCATGTGGATGGCTGCGAACTCCCTTGCAAGTTAACACTCTCTATCTATAGTTTAAAGTTATCATAGATATATTTGTAGATCTTTGTCATATCTTTTCATGTACATATACATGTATATTTAGGCCACAGTTTGTTCTGTACATGTAACTTATTTCAATTTTCTTTTTTGAGATTCCTATTTTCTGCGCAGTCCCGCTCTTTGTTAATTTTATTTCTTTGGTTATTTGTCTATTGCTGTGGCTCTGTATATATTTTCCCAAAACAAACAAAATCTCCTTTTTTCTAGGATTCATATATATTTCATTCAGTAGTATTCCAATGCATATATCTACACAACAGAAATCGTTTTCATTGCTTGCCATGTCTTTCACACAAAACTTTAGAATGTAAATTCTTCAATTTTGCACTAATAGATAACAGTTATTTTGCTCATTTTTATGTATATTTTGGTACCTCTGCATGTGTCACTTTTATGATACTATCATCCTTACATCCAAAACTAAAATGAATCCAGCTAGAATCCTCCCTTTAAAAAAAAAAAATGGATTCAGAGTTACCTTCACTAAATCTGAGTGTGGATCTATGGGAAATGTATTTTCTAACAAATCATTTTTTTTTCCCCTGGGGTTAATTGGAGTAGAGCAAAGTATGATGTAAGGCTTCGAGTGCAGTATTGTATTTTTTTTTTTCATTCTGTAATCTAATGATGCTGTTCTCTGTTTGGGAGTCCATCAGTGAAAGACTCACACTTGTTAGTTAAGTGTAAACTGTTGAACATTAAAATATTTAATAGTAGACGTGATGCCGGCTAATATTAAAGTAGCAACGATATTACAAGCTTCTTGAGATATTCATAACCTGATTTATAGCAGAATGAGAATCTATTGATTTTAGATTATATAACTTTGATTGGAATTGAAAATTACCAGATACAATGTATTACAATTGTATTTGTAAAAACCATAGACCTTCATGTTTTTGCATTGCAAAAGAAAAAAAGGTCTATACATACATCTGAGAACAATTCATGGTTTGGATAAGCTTTTTTTATGTCAAACCTCATTTGGGCATATGGCGTGATATTCCCCGTTGCACTCTTGTGAATTTGTGTTTGCTGTATAGACATGTGTACTTGTCAAATGTCATGTTTTATGTATGGTATTGTATCGATATATTTTTACGTAAAATGCTACACCTATCACAAAGCATGTGTATGATTTTCTGTTTTGAGTGAAGTTTCATTGCGTGTTTATTGTTATACCCACTATGTGTTTATTCGATGGAAATATATAAAAAAAAAATGGCTACAACTGAGATTTAACTGTTGACGCTAAATTCTTATCATCCTGATGTCTTGTTCTTAGGAATTGTGCTTTAATAGCCTAATAGACTTTGCCTTGGGAAACTAGACCAACTGTGTTCTCAAGGTTGATTCTATAGTAATTTGATAACCATGAAGAAAAATACCCGAGTGTTTGCATTTGTTTGTGTATTTGTCTGTGAATCAGTGTGTGAAGTCACTTGATCAAGAATCAGATTAATGTACTTTTGCCGTCAGAGGAGCAATCAAAAAACAACAATCACATTTCAGTCTGTTGGAAGTAGTGACCAAATCTGTGCATCTATAGGCATCTTTATAGTGAAAAAAGAAAAACATATATGTGTACAAGGTACATATAAATTAACACTCCCATTGTGATGGATATAATTGCAACATCTCTCAAATCAGTAAAACTCAAGACTATTCCTGTGCTCAAGAACACGTAAAACAAAATCTGTAGGTGCATACAAATTAAAAAGACAACTCACACTTCTTCACTTCTTACACATGGTTTTCAGTCTCTTCGTGTGTTAGATTCTGTTTTAGTACATGTAGCATATTGGGTGTGTGTGTGTGTGCACTTACCCATGGTGGAAAACGAGGACACACACACAAACTTTACATTTAAACCGAGGACACACAGAGAACCGAGGATGTCCTCGCTTTGCAGACCATTCCAAACGGTCTGCTTTTGCATGTACAATCTGTAGGGGTGCATGATTGTACAGTAGGTCCTCGATTAGCATTATTGTAGTAAGTCCTAGGTTGGATGGTAATACAGTATATGAATGAGTCCTCGGTTGACAAGACACACAGGTCCTCAGTTATGTGATAAAATTCTTATGGGTAAAACAGGTCCTCGGTTTCCACCATAGACCGGTGTGTGTGTGTGTGTGTGTGTGTGTGTGTGTTTATTTACAACAGAATATGTTCTGTTCTGCACATGTGCTCACACACTGAACAGTTCTACATCAGAAGTGCATTTGTATTGTGTGTAGCTGTCTAGACAAGAAGCAGTTATAGCCCCGTGCCAGATGTCTTGCCAGTTGAATACCTGCATTATCCCGGCTCACCAAGGGAATAGCGGTGGCCAGGAACCTAGCAGACGGGAAATGTCCGAGATGGCGGTAGATAGGGTTCCCTTGCATTACTCTCGGGGGATTATGGAAAATTCTATGCGTAGCTTCTGGTCCTATTCCCTCAACCTGTTGCAAACTGCAGTGGCCGAGCGATGAATTAGCAAATGTATTCCCTGACAAATATGAGGTACACTTGTACAGTGGAGTGGAAACATTAATGAAGAACGCATCATGAATTCATGCAAGAAAGACTATGGTTTTCTGATGATGGGAAAAATGTTGTAGTGTTGCGATTACTGTAAAACGAGAAATGCATTTTAATTTCGCGAGCGGCAACATTTGCGAAATAAAAAATGCATACGAAAGTTCTTGCCTACACAAAATGCATTGGATGCCAGTGGTAAGTCGCGAAAATTTCGTGCTGCGAGAAAGGCCATCGGCTCCAATTCATGCTGCGAATATATCGTGTTTTACAGTATATCCTTGTTATAGCAGTAGGAAAATGGCTGTACATAGAATGATGAAAGAGGTGCAAAAGCAATATAATATCAACTGTACAGGACAGAGATGAAGAGACGTTAGGTGGTATGATACAGACACACACATGGAATGGTAGACTGTAAGACTAGAGATTTTCATGTGCATGACACTTGCTGATTTCGCAAGGGGCCAAGATTCGCCAAAGTAAAATTAACATGAAAGTTTTTTGTCTACACAATGCATACCCATCATGGATAGCAATTTGGTGGGGGGGGGGTACTTTTTTTTTAGTGGCCATATACAGATGTACCTTAGGTGGTCACTATAGACAGGTGGCCATTATTCAAAGAAGGTTTGACTGTATAAAGGCTGGATGTTTAGTCACTAGTGACAAAGCAAAGCAACACAACACCACACAGCATACAATAACAAACATTGACATTACCTAATTACGAAACAAAGCAGGAGCCTCTTTCATAAAGCTGTTCATAAAGTTACGCACAACTTTACGAACAAGGTAAATATGGCATGCCAAGTGGGTTTCATAATCATTGTTTAATCTCAATAGCTAAATTCGAAATTTGCAGATGATAGTGATTGTTCTTAATACAGATGGTAGAAAGTGTATTTTTGCCCCAACGTAGATGATATATTGACATACAGTTGTACTTTGTTAAAACATAAGGGGAAAAGAATAGGCACAAATATTGGCACTTCATATATTCCAGTTGTTCGTGAAGTCATGCATAACTTTACAAACAGCTTTATGAAACAGGGTTCCAGGTGGCTTTTATATTCCCATGTCTGGAGATAAAGTATGTCATGCAATTTAGTATCCAGAAATCTTTCTGCAGAATAAGAGATAATAGGCAGATAAGCCATAAGTGGTATAAATTTCAAAATTAAAACCATGAGAAGCTGAAGAAAAAAAATGCTTACCATTAAAAAAAAGGAAGAAAAGTTTAACAAACAACAGAAACACAGAAGACAAAGAGTAAAAAGTTTTTCATTTTGTGACCCAGATGAGTCAATTTATCACACAGTTATCACTCACTGTTGGGGCTTCGTTTCAGAATATACACTTCAATATATTTGCACATGTTACATGTATCTCTTAACTGGAAGCACTTTGTAATATATTTCTTCTTCTTTTTTCCAAAGTTTTACATCTCACGACAACAGGTCTCTCATACTCAATTCAGCTACAAACAAAACAAGACAAAAACAAATCAAAATAAATTTCATGTAGGAAAAATAGTATTCAACACATCCACTGAATTCTGATAAGTTCTGAGATGCTCATTTGTACACAATTTTCTGCTTCCACACACATAAAATTTAATGTAGACGTACACTTGATGGACATTTGTAATACCTGGTAAATGTTTTCAGCTTCTCTAGTCTGACTTTCATATCATAATTTGATTGATAACTTGCTGCTACAGCCAAACACTTTTCTCTAGCCTGTGTCAAATACAATGTGTAAACATAACCATATCAAATTAGACATACAGTGTACAATGTAAAAGCTCTTAGGCAGTTCAAACTCTGCTCTGAGACTGTTACTGTACATTTCACCATGTGAAAATATTAACATTTTGTGCGGTGAGCAATTGGGACAGAAAAAAACAAAACAAAACATGAAATATCTCATTCACTTTCCACAGACATAATGTGTGTGTTTGTTTGTATTTTGGGGTGTACAGCTGTATGTAGGCCCTATGTAAGGGTGTGTGTGTGTGTGTGTGTATATATATATGAAGAGTTTGTTTGCAAAAACCGATAAGTCCATATTTGCCAAATGGAGATATTTGCGATTAAAGGTCAGGAAAAATAAAGAGAATAAAAAGAACATTTTTGCTTCTTTTGACCATAACTTCAAAAATGTACCTTTATATGTAGTGACCAATATATCATTTAAAAGGTATTATTTTGTACTTTATGACAGAGACCGTACTTCAAAATCTTCAAAAATGGACTTATCGGTTTTTGCAAACAAACTCTTCATATACACATAAGCAACGACATGCATTAAAAGTGCATTTCAATCACAGTACTCATTCGTATGTACATAACGTACCTGTCCCTATTTTCTATAGTGCTGGAACATCTGATTCAAAATGGCATTTTATAGTGGCAAGCTGTGTGCACATCTAGCTTAAAAGCCTTGAAGAGTACAACGCATGTATTTCGTAGAGCAAACAAATAATCCTTAAACCGTTAGAGCTATTAAAAAAACTCTGTTTATATTTCCAGTCTTTAAACAGCATTATGAACAAGGAGTCACCTTTTCAGTTCCACTTCCAATATGAATTAGCAATGCTGTATCAACATTGTAGGTCACTTTTAAGCATGGGGCAATGCTAAGCAACTGTCATTCACTTGTATTGACTGAGCAATACTGATCCCCCCCTCCCTTGTGATATCAATAACTTCAAATTGAAAAAGAGTTTGTAAGTGTTTTTATTCTAGACTTTTCCAGAAAGTCTTAGTCATGTGCCTGATTGTAAAAACCATAAAATTTCATCTGTTTCCCTCGGAGAAATCAAAACACCGTTCGACAATCACTATCGACAGGCACTGACCTTTTGACCGGTCCCTGTACTCGTCACGCTCAAGGAAGTCACGTTTACTCAACGCACGTCTTGCAGGAATGCTGCTTTCATCTCGTCTTCACTAGCTAATTTCATACCCCCTCCCCCTCAAGTCACTGTTTAGAGACCCCCCCCCCCCCCCCCCCATTCAGAATGAGCACTCCCACCATTGCTAGCATGTATAATATTTAAAGTCCATGCCACTTCCACAGCAAGCTCTTGGAGTGTTAATCTATCAGATATGACACTACAGAGTATTTGAATGATCACAATTACCATTACTATCAATACATCGTATCTTGTCTGTTTGTGTGGGGTGTTTATTGAAGAACATCGTAACCATTACTGATAATACTACATTTATCTTACATGCAGTCTTACTACTACCGCCTGTGATACAAAATAGAATGCACATCACCAGGTTTGCACAACGGTTACTCATCAACATTTTCCTTCTCCCATAAAATGCCCTTGCTTATTTTCATCTCCCTTTATTTCTGATTGTGCAGATGGTTTAGAAATTAGACTATATTGTGCATGTCATACATTTCGCGAGTACAATATTTTGGAAACTGGGACTCGAAAGACACTTTCATTAGTGGTTCAATTGAGAATCACAGTGATGAAAGAAAAATAAGTTTCACCCCTTTTCAGGCAAAAAAAGGAACCAGCAGGGATTTTCCACCATGGAAACTACATACAGCACATTAGTCTCATGGAGGCAATCAATACTTCAATTTTTTTTTACTTTGTGAACACATCAGTCCCCTTGTGAATTTCACGAAAAATAAGGGTAAGATCTCCGTGAAGTATATCGTTATACAGTATAATCATGACTGCTCTTACAGTTCCTTACTTTTTTGTCCAGTACTATGAGACTTAAGGCCAGTAGTGCCTTTCAAATCATTAGGGTGATCCAAGCAGCAATATCTATGGTATGCTGCTAAACTGCCCTCCTCTTAGTTACTGATGACAAACAGGTTTCAACTAACAAGTTAAAGTATTAAACATCTCGATATAAGTCAGGCTGCAATATTTCTCACTC
The DNA here is from genome assembly GCA_033980235.1 of Diadema setosum. Classification (NCBI taxonomy): domain Eukaryota; kingdom Metazoa; phylum Echinodermata; class Echinoidea; order Diadematoida; family Diadematidae; genus Diadema; species Diadema setosum. The sequence continues at coordinate 33,058,617 of CM067072.1, read as the reverse complement.
CAGATGCGTAGAAACTTATAAGATATTCTTCTCTTTTAACATGACAGATTGCACAGGTTTATTTTCCTTACCACCAACACATCACACAGCTGCCAAGGCATTGGCAGATAATACTCTCATAACATTTAGACATTGAGCATACAAGTGTACATACAACTACATTCATATCTTAATTTGAGTACATGTTCGTTTCTGTAGTACAATGGAGTGAACATTATCTCAATGTATATGTAAATAGACTATTGATTATTGTATCGATTTAGTCATTTCTTCTTCTTCTTTTTTTCTTTTATTTTGGTTGTCTTCATTTCTGCATGAAAAAAAGGTCATTTAATTTACACGTGTATATATCTCAAAATCAGGATGCTGCTTATGAGATTCAATTTGTTCACAATATAAAGTACATCACTGTAATTGATTTAAGGTCACTTTACTTTTCATATTTAACAAAATGATTTTTCACATAATGCAAAGGTTGTGTATAGCAACATTGCAAAAGTTGCCAAAATAGACATGATTTCACCTACACGTACAGTGAAAAAATGAAGTGAAAAACAGTTACACATTAAGTTTTGCAGCAGAGTATTCAAAAGATTTGAAAATAATCATAATTACTCATACATGTACATTACATTGTGGCGAGCAGTAATGACTGCCACTTACAATGCATAACTCTAGACTCAAATCAAAATCAGTTGAATAAGACCCTGCTTCAGTATACACAATTTGGCAGTAATTACACATGTCCAAACATCACCGTAATTCCAACACTCTTCATGGCTCTATTAGAACTATAAAGCGTCCAAGACATCTTGCACAAATATTCTATGCACTCCCTAAATTGGCAACATATGCGCCCACTACTGTAAAACCAGAAATGCTTGTGCACATTTTACTTTTGTAAATTTTGCGAGAACCACGATCCGGGAAATTAAAATGCATGCGTAAGTTCTTGTCTACGCTGTATGCATTGAATGCCAGTGGAAATTCACAAAAATTTCATGCCATGAAAATATCTTGCTTTATACATGTAGTACTCTATTTTGTACATTCAACACAGAATATTGGAAACACTATGAACACAGCATGGAATCACACACCAAGGGGATGAACCCATTGAAGACGATCTGATTTTGCTATAACATGTATTTCCCATAGACACCTGCCCGAGTATACTCGTCACTAATCTTCAACAGATTATTATTCATTTTTTTAAAGCACATGCCAGTGGTCCTGTGTTGTGAGAAAAAGAGCAAAACAGTTGCTGACAAATATGCTCTCAAGACTGATTGTGAATCTAATTTTTTACTTGAGGATTAAAAAAAAAAGGACAACAGAGATACAGTGGAGAAGAAGTTCCAACTAAGAAGATTACTTTTCAAACAATATTCAAAGTTATCATGTTGCCACTTTTGTGCACTGGTTGATCAGTCAGGCATTTTGGGCTTGCCACATCTTCCTCACACATCAGAGGAGTGAGTGAAACTTGCATCATATTGTGTTGATTCAAGCGAGGCGTCCAAAATTTATTTCAGAGGACGATAGTTCTGTCAGCTTTCTGGCCTTGGAAGCTTCCGGATTGCCAGCAGTTTGTTTCTAGCAGATGCTGAAGGCACAAAGTGTCTCAAAAACACACTGATGTCTAGGATCTCACTGCTGTTACAGAAGCACAACCTCTTGCTCAACAACACAAAGGAGACTTGAAAGGTGGGGATCACACAGTGGCTTCCTGAGGTGTGGCACCAATGCCCGGGATGCATGCCCCTTGTAACGATCATTGGTCAGATGCAGTAGCAACTCCTCAGAAAATCAGCTCCTTTACCTCCAAGAATTTGAAAAATTCATGTAAACCTTTAAAGCTTTTGATCTCCTTGAATGAAGTATCATGCCATTTGAACACAAGTCCATGTCATCAGTCGAGATTGTATTTATCCCAATGGAAAAATAAAAACTTCAAAAAGTTGTCAACAGCCTCTCCAGGGAGGATACACTGATAATGAAGTCAGAGTTGCTGATGTATGTAGCCACAAAGATCAATAATTATCACTACAGGCCATGCCCAACACAAATGGGTTCACTCAAAAGTTTTGGAAAGTTCTGCCAGATAGTAGGTGCAATGGTAGCAACCTGTATAAGCTTGCTGAATGACATTGAATCTCACTCTATTGTCAACATCTCCTTCCCTTAAACAATGACCATCAGTCCAAACCTTCGGGATGAAGAAGTGAGCAGTAGACTCCCGTCGCACAGGGGGCCAGCTTCACCTCCTCATAAGACGGTGGTCCAGAGGTGGTATCCGATGGCGTTGATGATGTTCTCAATGTGCTTCTGTGTCTCCCTGGCCTGCGAATCATGGTCAATGTCTGGTACATCAGACAGGTAACTGCTTTTACTCAGCAGCTCCAACTCCTGGGGGATGGGGGGGGGGGGGGGGACAAAACAAAATGGAGATGGTGTACATATTACTACATGTTCTATCACAGTAAAACATGTGCAGAAGGATAAAGGGATACAAGAGTCACACTGGACAGTAAAATACCTAGATATAGATTACAATGAGACTTCAGGGTAGACTGAAGTACTGCAATATTTTACAAATAATGCACAGGTGAGAGTGCGATACTGGGGATTGCTGGGCACTTAAGGGTATTACCAATGGTGTTAACATGCATGACGCTGTGAATATCTGAGACTGCACTGCATCGGCACTAACCTCAAAAACTTAAACCTGTGCATTATTTTGATTTATGACATGGGTCTATGATCTTTAATATGACATCAGCTAATAAAACTTTGTATTCTTAAACATGTGGGCTGCTATTCAATCCATTGTAGACGACCATGTGAAAGCGATTATTTCGATTATTTGAGTTCGCATTGCGCCCGTGTACATACATGTACTTGCACCATAATGCACAGCTACAGTGTAACTCATTGAGGACAGACTGATTTTGCTACAACAAGCATTTCCCACAAACACCTGCCCGAGAATACTCGGGAGGGTCCTCAACGGGTGAACAAGACACTGCACACGAGGAACTCACCGCCACCTCAGTGGTCTCATCCACCGTTAAGAGGACCACCTCGTTGCAAGTGTTGGCCAGGAGGAGCACCAGGTGCTTGATCTTCCGGTCCTCGCTCTCCACGAACCTGGTGAGGATGGGGTAGCGTCGGGCCCGCAGCGCCCGGAAGAGGTCGGCGTACCAGGCGTTGCTGTTGTGGAGCAGGTCGCCGAGGGTGGGGTCCAACTTGGAGAGGGGGGTGTGATGGACACAACCCAGGAGGACTTTGAATTCCGGATAGGACATGCTGGTCTGTGAACCAGTTACAAGGGAGAGAGAGAGAGATATCACAAATAATATGTCCACTCATGCAGTGTTAACATATACCTGCATGACGCTTTCTCTAACCTCTCTTGCAGACCAAACTTAACGAGAAAGCAAAAGCACTGACTGACAAACTGACAAACCCTTCATCGAAGAAAATAAGCTCTGAATTTATCAGTGTTTCTGAACATCTCGATGGAAGAATTTCACTAATTTGAATAATAAAAGCAGTACCCGCTGTATGCTATAAGGATTAGAACCAACACTTGCTGTCGGGCGAAAGCTCGGTGGTCTAGTGGAGATGACCCCTGTCCGGTGATCAGGAGGTCGTAGTTTCGAATCCTGCTCGAGTATGTACGCCCATGATCTTTTATCATGGCTACTACTAAAACACTGATCAATTCAGTGCTTATTTATGTCGATGTAGGGCAATTTGTCAATCAGTTGCAATGAAAAAACATCTCGACGGAAGAATTTCACTAATTTGAATAATAAAAGCAGTACCCACTGTATGCTATAAGGATTAGAACCAACACTTGCTGTTGGGCGAAAGCTCGGTGGTCTAGTGGAGATGACGCCTGTCCGGTGATCAGGAGGTCGTAGGTTCGAATCCTGCTCGAGTATGTACACCCATGATTTTTTATCATGGCTACTACTAAAACACTGATCAATTCAGTGCTTATTTATGTTGATGTAGGGCAATTTGTCAATCAGTTGCAATGAAGAGATTATCAGGCTGAAGAGATGATCAGATTATTAGGCTGAAATCAAATATGCCCTATTAACACATTCTGTCTAGTATGATTAATGCTAACTTTCAAAGCAGTAGTATTATCCCTTCAAAAGTTATAAGACTTGAAAGTGAAGAGTGTGCAAGTGGTTTTTAAGAAATAAAAAGGGGCCCCTAAGACATACCTGATCTCACTACTCTACAAAAAAGCGTCTTAAAAAAAGTGCTGAAAATGCACTTTTCTATTCATTTTATGATCCCAAACTTAAGAGTAATGTAGAAGGGTGGATCTTTCAGAAAATATGAAAAACCCAATATTGCCTAGGTTGACCCATTTCACCTTTTTTTTGGTCCTCACGTAAAATCAAGGGGTGCGACTTTTTGTTCGTTTTGTGATGCACGGTCACATATGCTCATTTTCATCAAGGCCAATTTCAATACTCCAATCACTAAAAACAAACTAAATATTCAGAAGTGTTTCATCCATGATGTTGATGCAAGTTGATTATTCTTATGTGTGTGTGTGCCTCTATCTTTTTCTCTCCATCTTTTGTGATAACTTACATTCACGAATTGGGAAAAAAACTTTGATAATCTTTAACTAACTCTAAAAAATATCTTTCCCTCATGCCAGTAATCACAAACGAGGTTAAGAACTTTCACAAGGGAAGTCAAACGGGTGAAGAGTTAGCTGCAGAAAAGAAATATTCTCAAACAGAATTAAAACAAACACCAAAGCAAAAATGACAACTCATGACCCCTGACCTCAAAATCATCCTCCTCAGCACTATCCCTCTTTGATGCCTTCTTGCTGCTGCTGGTGGAGGCTGCCATGGCAACGTGCTCCATCTCTTCTGCCTCCAACATCAGCAGCTGGTCCCACAGCGTGTCCCGCCGGCAGTTCATCTCCGCGTTGGTCAGCATCACCACGATGCGATCCCGGAAGTTGGCGGCCTCTGTCTCGGCGAGCTCAAAGCGCTGCAAGGTGACGGGCTTCTGGCTGATGGACACCGCCACCTGCATCCAGTTTCGGAGGTCAAGGGGTTAATGAAGACAATAGATGCTGATGTATACTTTGCAAGGATCTAAAAAGAAGTCAAAGACTTAACCACTTTGATAATATACATTGTAGACAATAGTCTCATGTCTCACTGATGAAATGTATTAAAAGTGACTTTCATATTCACAAACAAACAGAAACTTAAACGACTCACAATCACATTTACACAAAATGCACTCATGCAAATATTGGGTTGGGAAGGGAAAGGGGTGTAAAAGTTTAATGAAAGATTTGCAGGTGTTGCATATTTTCAGGGGATCAAGAACCTCTGGAAGTGGAAAGAGACTGGAGTTCTGCAGGATAGTATCCCCATTGCTTGCAGGGTAACAAATGTGCCATGTATCTATTCTACAGGATATCATTCTTTGAGGCAACAGGTTTAGTAGGTTTCACAGATTGCACAAAGAATATAAAGGGGTTTGATGTCATGAAACATTCAGACACAATGCATGCACACATATAAAGATTTTTAATGTAAAAAGATGCAAGAAAATCAACATAAGCATCTTGCATGATGTTGTCTCTTCCATTTTACCACAATTACAGTACAAAAAGCATGAGTATTGCATCTCAAATGTTTTCAATCACAATTTGTATGTCAAATACCTGTAAAGAACATTTTTTTGAAACGTGGCACCTTGACAAGGATAAGAAAATTGCATTTTTAGCAGTTGGCAGGCTCTTAGTGCTCTGCTTCCTGAATATCCATCTCACAAACCTTCTGACTGTTGGTTTTGAGCGGAAACAGGTCTCTTCGACTGGTCACGATGATGTAGAATTCCAGCTGGAGCATATTCTTGTGGTGCATAGCGGTCCCCTCTGGGGTCACCGGCACCGACATCTCGGCACCACCCACGGCGGGAGAGTTGGGCCTGGTCTGGAAGCGGTACTCGGCTTGGTCCCACGCCACCACCACGCTCATGTCCAGGTCGTCGCCGACCACCAGCACGTTGTGGAACCGTGGGTGGATGCTGCTGTGCGTCAGACACAGCGCCTGGTCCACCGGCCCGTCCTGGTTGCCGGGCAACCCAACCTCCGGCGTGGAGTTGGAGGAGGAAGGCGGGGAGCTGCAGCGCATGGTGAGTTTCTTCCAGCCAGGCGGGCAGTGTCTGACCAGGTAGTCATAGAGCAGTGAAGCCTGTGTGTTCAGGCTCAGAAACGGGATCGTATCTGAAAGGTGTTTGAAGTTGAAAATCACAATTAAGTTACAAGATACAAGAGTCATGCCAGTGCAAGCTGGCCAAAGAAAGGGCGACAAAAGATTAATGCCCAACAGAATTTGGCATAATTTGATGAGCACATATCTGATATCTGCTGTGGTCACAGAGACAGAAATTAAGTCACATTGGGTAAAGATTAGTTGCTCATAAGATACACACTTGTAACACAGCAAGAAGAATGCACAGATACACAAAGAATTTCAGAGATGGATACAAGAAATACCTACAGTGTATCACATTGCACAGGCTTAAAAACTAGAACACAATGCTTTTATATGCTGACAAAGAGCACAGTGCCTACTTACACACGTATGTCTACATTGTGCTACACACATACATTGTATTTATGCATATAAAATCTGTCAAAAGACAAAATCCTCTGTAAAAACAAAAATAAAAAAAAACACTGAAAAAAAACTTCAAGACGAAATAAAAAAAGATGTGTCAATTTTCAACTTTTGGAATCAGGAATGGAAAAAACAAATTTATGGTAAATTTACAGCTTCTGCTGCAATCAACACACATTCAGCATGCAACCACACTTTAAAGGCATAATTGACCATTTGCAGATAAAACAAATCCCAGCATTAGTGCTTTAAAATAGTTCTAAAATGTGAGTAAGCGACAGAAACAACCACTGTAAAAATTTTTGAAATACTGATATCTCCTTATATTTTAGGCTTTACTGTGAAAATTTTATATGGTAGGATGTTTTGTGATACAACAGACCTACACATATGCATCAAATGTGATCTTGAACATTTTCAAAATCACTGCTCCCAAAGGTAAACTGGACCTTTAATAACAGACTGCCCCCCCCCCCCCTGGGGTAGAACCCATCTACCACAACCCCACCTTTCTTGATGCAGTTCTGCCTGAAGTTGGGCGGGTGAGCGTAGAACTTGACGAAGCTGGCCAGGAACGAGGAGACATGGTAATGGGACTGGAAGCCCATGTCTGGGTCTGCCAGGTAGGCTTGGATGGTGCGTAGGTGGAAGTCATAGGCAAAGGAGTGCAGGTGGATCAGATCCTTGTACTTGTCACAGTCATTGGTGAACAGGTTGGCCAGCTGCAGTTTACAGGTGGGAGGAGGGCATTAGGTTAACCCTTTCCTTACAAGATTCTCAAAGACAGATAGACCCTGTATGTGACTCCTTAGGTTTCTGGGGATCATCAGATGCATGATCGATAACAACAATTACTTTTGGTGAAAAAAAAACAAAATCCACCATTCTATATAACAGATGATGCACATATTTTTTCGGGTGTTGGGAGGAAGTGCGCATGTGGTAACTATGGAAACTCGTCCAAGTCCACAACGGTTGAACAATTCCATAGTTACATGCTGTACCTCACACACACAATTCCTACCGACATACAACTGTACTTTGTACTCAGATCTGAGAATCATGTGTATATCAATGCACACACACACACAAGTTGTTATACTCGAGTACACTACAGACAAGTTACATACCTGAGCATTGATAGTCTTTCCTGCCGGGACTCTGGAACTCTCAAAGGCATAAAGCTTCACACAGAAGTAGGTGTGCTGGAAATACAGAAATCATATAACACTATATTATAATACATACTGTATCTCACAATTACAGTAAATGTGTAATCATAGAACAACTGACTGGAACTTCCTGAACAAAAATATCACAGCTTAACAGGAGTAACATAGTCCATACAATTCTGTAAAAGAAATAAGAATTTATTTATCTACAGTATACCTACCCACATGTACCTAGTGTACCTACCTATACATCTACATGTATCATTCTACCTACAATGTCTGTACCTACAATGTACTTACCTACCTACATTGTACCTATCTATCTATCTATCTATCTTATCTATCTACAATCTATCTATCTATCTGTCTATCTATCTACATGTACATGTATCTTTATATTTGTATACCTACACTACATATAATAATGTTGCATCATATTCCTTACAGTTGTACAGGTGTACATATACCGCACAGAGATGTGAAAAACTCTGCAATATACAAAGTGTACAATTGTACAATGTACATCCTACAATTGGATTTTTGAAATCATCTGTATAATAAGTATGACAGTGTAGCTGCAGAATGATAGTGCTACAGTGTACAAGGAGCTCTCACCCTGAATGACAGCTCAATGAGAATGATGCCTCCTGGTACAGTGATCTGAAGGTGACCTTCAGCCCCCGGCTGGGAAGTCCTCAGCATCAGTCTCCCAAACTTGGGCACCTCTGGCCCCCCTGGTCGGATATGGGAGGATCTAAACAAGCCCGACGAGAACAGCAGAAGCAAGACAGAAACCAAAACGAAAGGGAAATTATGAAAAGATACAAATTGGGGGAAAATAAGTCAGAAAGGTACTCCGCAATCTACACCACATGCTTCATTCATGTCGGAATCAGAAGTACATGTTATATTCTAATGTGTTGTTCAATTTGTGAACAGCACCCAACTTGCGAAATTTGTGAAGATAAAAACTCCACGAAATAGATGGCATATAGAGTGCTTGCTGCATCACACACAGTTATAATTCAACCAGGGGGTTTATACCTTGGTCTTCCCTGGGGGTGTGTCTCCACAGTGTTAAAGCCAAGGCGCTGCAAGAAATACTTGTACTGTGACACCATGCTGTTCTTGAGGTCGTTGTGCCAAGGAGCCTCGCTGGTCAGTCCGGCCGGCCGGCTGGACACGCACTTAGTGCCGTCCGAGGAGGCGAGGACGTGATCCCTCCACCGGGGGTCGAAGAGCAAGGGCGTGGCACAGTAGTGGACCACCCGGGAGCGCTGCTTCAGGAACTCTAAAGTGTCTTCCTGTATTAAGGTAATGACAGGGAGAAGATCTCATGAATGGAAGACTGCCGATGGTTTAACTCAGTCTGTTTCTTACATGTGAATTTCAGATCTACTGCTCACATGGGTTGTGAAAAAACATGTGATCAGCTTTGAGCATTTACGATGCTGCTGTGGTTACTACAAACATTGCTTCTACCAAAAATTGCAGAGATCTACAACTGTATACCAAATAAACTGATGTACATTCTTCTCATTCATCCAGTCAAATGATACAATGATGTTTATATTTGAATCAAAGCACTGTACAATCTCACACAATATGAGGGCTATGATGATGTTTATATTTGAATCAAAGCACTGTACAATCTCACACAATATGAGGGCTATGATGATGTTTATATTTGAATCAAAGCACTGTACAATCTCACACAATATGAGGGCTATGATGATGTTTATATTTGAATCAAAGCACTGTACAATCTCACACAATATGAGGGCTATGATGATGTTTATATTTGAATCAAAGCACTGTACAATCTCACACAATATGAGGGCTATGATGATGTTTATATTTGAATCAAAGCACTGTACAATCTCACACAATATGAGGGCTATGATGATGTTTATATTTGAATCAAAGCACTGTACAATCTCACACAATATGAGGGCTATGATGATGTTTATATTTGAATCAAAGCACTGTACAATCTCACACAATATAAGGGCTATGATGATGTTTATATTTGAATCAAAGCACTGTACAATCTCACACAATATGAGGGCTATGATGATGTTTATATTTGAATCAAAGCACTGTACAATCTCACACAATATGAGGGCTATGATGATGTTTATATTTGAATCAAAGCACTGTACAATCTCACACAATATGAGGGCTATGATGATGTTTATATTTGAATCAAAGCACTGTACAATCTCACACAATATGAGGGCTATGATGATGTTTATATTTGAATCAAAGCACTGTACAATCTCACACAATATGACGGCTATGATGATGTTTATATTTGAATCAAAGCACTGTATAATCTCACACAATATGAGGGCTATGATGATGTTTATATTTGAATCAAAGCACTGTACAATCTCACACAATATGAGGGCTATGATGATGTTTATATTTGAATCAAAGCACTGTACAATCTCACACAATATAAGGGCTATGATGATGTTTATATTTGAATCAAAGCACTGTACAATCTCACACAATATGAGGGCTATGATGATGTTTATATTTGAATCAAAGCACCGTACAATCTCACACAATATGAGGGCTATGATGATGTTTATATTTGAATCAAAGCACTGTACAATCTCACACAATATGAGGGCTATTCCTTCTGCAGGATAATCATTTACCAGAGAAAGAAAACTGATAATTAGTGAAAGGTACATGTAGCTTCAAGTGAGTTTATTTCCAGTGCTTTGATTTAAATACACATCATTGCCTATATCAAATAAACTCCAAATCTGTGTGATGACTGCAGCCCATTGGAAGCTGTGTAATATGGCTATTGGTGCAATGATGTGTCAATCAATCACAGTTTAATCGGCATGGCAGTTAAGTATCACATCAAATATTCATCCGTATTGATATCACTGTGTATCATGTTTAGGGATGTTCTGTCCAGTCTGATTTTAGGCACATACACATACATACTGCCAATCATTTAAAAAAAAAAAAAAAAAAAAAAAAAAAAAAAAAAAAAAAAAATCTGTACACAAGAGGTGCTAATGTAGACTACAGTAAGTAAAAGGGACCCCTCAATGTTACAACCTATCTTGAAGGATGCACAGACTCACACTGATAGGTTGTCTGGAGAGCTGCCCTCTCTTCTGCCAGGCCACATACAGGTTCTCCAGATCTTTCTGGACTTCAAGCTCTATGGAAGGCAACATGACACACAATACAATTCTTGATGATTCACTGTGGACCTACTACATCATCACTCAGAAATCTCATCAGTAACTTTTTCTGCTACACATGCCAGCAGTAATATAGTGATACAGGAGTGGCATTTGTAAATGTATGCCACCTGAATACACAAACAATGTACTACGATGCATCAGTGCTTTCTGGCTGTTTGGTGCATTGACTACTGTAAAAGTGGAAATGTTCTTGTCAATAATTTTTCACACTCAGCTGGAAAAGATAAATGTCATTTTTTTTTCTCCAGAATTAAAACATCAAATAGCGCTACATACATGTATAACAAGCAGGAATACTTCCATGCTTTTATTTTTCTGCTACTGTAGTTTCTAGCCATGTAAAATGTGCAAAAAATTTCCAAAAGCAAAAATTTTTGCTTTTACAGTACAGGTCTTTACTATATGATTTGAAGACTGCCGCAGATACAGGTCACTTCAAATAGTATCTTCTAATCAGGCTAAAGAATATGGAAGTGTTGTGGTTTTAATGAATGCTTTCAGTGGCGAGGTCCAGGTTCAAGGATTGCCATGGCACTCGTGTCCTTGAGCAAAATATTCTATCAACAACATTCCTTTCTACCCATTGGATGGTGATTGTTAATTTGGATATTGATTATTAAATTTGGTTGAATAGATTTAACAGGTGTGTACCACAGAGAGGCTGCCAAGCTGAGATGCATCCCCCCCCCCCAGGATGGGGTGGATGTACTATGGGTGTAGTCTTCATTCCTACATGTATGCTCAGGCAATAGTATTTTGCTTCAAAAACAAACAAACAGACAAACAAGAAATAACTTGTAATACAGTTGACAAAGCTATTCTTTTTTGAAGAGCTTTTCTTGTTGGAAAGTCACTTGCATACACATGTTTATTCTTTTGTATCGTCACAAAAGTAAAGCTCAATCTCTAATTCTCTACATTTCTTTTTGATCAGGTGGCTTTTCATAACATTTCTCAGGTTTTGGTGCACATAGGATTGTCCTCTAACCTTTGCGCGTGTTCCTGCAGACAGTGGCAAACTGGGCGCCGTTCCGGAGGACGGGGTCGTTGAGGAGCCGATAGGGGGAGCTCTGCAACGGGTGCCGCGGCCTCACGTTCTGCAGAGTCTCGTCAAACGGGGGCAGGGCGGGGTGGAGTCGCCGCAGGTGGGAGGGGCGGGACGAGGACCCCTGGGGGCGGGACACAAATTCCCTGGATGGAAGGCTTGTCTGTTTCACCAGGCTATCAATGGCTTCCAGGGATCGCGAGAACGGGTTGTCACTCTGTGTTATTAGCAAGCAATCAAAATCATTTCTTTACATTCTAACAGAAACAATCTAAAAAGTACACAGCAAAGAGCATCATAATGTCAGATTGCAAATTATGAAGATTTATGTATTGACAAGAAAGCTAAGGAGGCCACTATCCTACAGAAATGAGAAAAACAAAATGTACAGAGTATGTCCATAAGTCATGATTTCACAAACTTTATAAAATCAAAAATATTCTTTTCTTGTAGAGTATACATCAATCATCTTTATTTTCCAACTCTACAGGCAATAGAAAGGTTAACATTATCCACAAGTCCAAGGTAGAAATGTCGATGCCCAACATTGCATCCGGATACTGTACATGCTGTTAATTCCACAAATCTGTAATTTCATAAAATGTTGAAACTACATTGCATACATAAACACCTTCTTTTGAGAACCTAAGGTGATGCCTGTTTATCTCACCAGGTGGGCACCAAAGCGGCAGTGCTGGTACAAGCCCATCTTCTGGCTGACGAGGCAGTCCAAGAAGTGCGCCCTCGCATTGTGCCACTTGACCAGGCGCTGGAAGAGCTTATCCAGGGTGCTCAGCTTGTCATTGGACCAGTTGTAGACAAACACTTTCACCTGGGACAGATACAGATGTACGGGGCAGATTGTTGGCAGGACATATGTCAAATTAATGAGCAGTGAAGATCCCAGCATAAAGGAGTACAGAAACAGATCAAACGCAACAAATAGCAGAGAACAGAAGCATCCGATACTTTAATAGCATCTTTAGTGTATGTGTGCTTGTTAAACAGATTTTAAATTTTTCAATGTGAAACATCATTAACTTACATTTCAATAGACTGACTGGAGTTTGTACTGTGCAGTCCACGGTGACTCTCCCAATGGCTACATCTACAATGTATATCTATGTAAAATACTGTAGTTTATCAAATAATCTGACACAGTTTTTGTTAATGTCATTTCAAACTCAAAATCCCACTCAGGTGTCAATCTATGCTGATTTTTTTTGTTTTCTAAAGACGATGATGATATAACTGCTTTATTAAGGTACATCATACCCCTGGCAACTGTCTTCACGCATTTGAAATCGTGTAAGGGAATAGAAAAAGAAAGAAAAAAGAAACTACAAGTGAGGAGAGACTCATGCATTAATAGAAGGTTAACAGCAAACATTCTTAGGATTAAGGTTTTCCTTCCTTTAGATGACCTGTCTACCAAGGCTAATCCTAGCTTGACCTCTCTGAGAGGAAGGGGAAGCAGGAACCTAATACTTTAACTAGCCTCAATTTGCTAGCTTTATTATTCTGGGAATTTATGTCTAAAATTAAGAGTACAGGAGAAGAAGCTCACAGATTGAAAAGGGGGAGAGCTTAGAAGACTGATTGTAGAACTATTAACCTGTTTGTTGGAGGCTTGGAGCAAGAGGAGGCGTTGCCGTGGCACTATGAGGCGGAGTGACTGGGGATGCTGTTTGAGACCGGTCAGCCAGGAGGGTAGCAGGCCCTTCTCACTGACCCCACAGCTCAGGTCAAGGGGGTCAAACTGCTGCAGGCTCTTCTGACCTGGTCAGATGGAGAGTAATATCAACATATCATTATCATCACCATTATCGACTTCCCCATTATCATCACTATCATTAGCATCACCATTACCATCACCATATCGCCATCATTAACCGTCATCATCACCAACATCATCTTATCACCATAAACATCATCATCGTCATCATCATCACCAACATAATCATCATCACCACCATCATCACCATTATTATCATTGCATCATCTCCCTCATCACCGTCATCACCAGCGCCATTGTTATCATCATTAGCATCATTATCACCATTATCACTATGCCTATTTTGTATGATTATCCTAATCATTGGTGACAGCATTTCATTTTGGTTTCTTCACTATGAAACTTCATTCAATTCATTCATCCATTATTTAATAAATTCAGTTGTTTTGTGTGTGAAATGTGAGCAATGAAATTTCATTTCAAAGAAAAAAAAAAGGAATTGTCTTTGAAATTCTGATGAGGACATACTATACATGTAGTAGGGAGGTCGTGTTATCACAATTCATCATCATAATATGATAAATCAGGAAGTAACATTTTACAAACAATACAAACTACAGCAATTGTGAACCAAAGACATAAAAGCTTCAGTGACAAAAATGTTACAGTTTTAGGACCAAGACGGTTTTTGAGGACTCATCTTGACACCATGGAGATATACAATGTAACTCTATGACATTCACACCATCTGATATTTCTTGATACTGACAGATTGCACTTGCTGATTTACAATGCATGGCTTTAATTGACTTGGTTTTAACAATTCAGAGGTTCTTCTGCTTGTTTTGGCCAATGAGAGAAGCTCCCTTATATGAATGTCTTACTTTTCGGATTGGTGAGGTTCGGGGGTTGTACGACATCATCCAGAGAATTCGCATTTACACTGTAGCGCCACTGTTGGACATTCCGGCCAATCAGAACGAAGGTCTGCTCACTGCCAGGTAAGTGAAGACTAGATTTTGAAGTCTCTGATTCCTGTCTCTGTTCAGATATATGAGACATATTTTCATTTGAAGGGTATGAATTGTAAGTTACAAGCTATTCTGCAGTAGTTGCTTTCCTATAAACACTTTAACATATTATGAAAGATGCTATTTGATTGGTAATACACTGTATACATTTGTATAACTTCCTTTTAATCTGTACTGCTTGCTTTTTGGGGGCAAAACTTAAAGAAAGAGGAATGTAACTTGTACAAATGGCTAGTAGGCCTACAGTGTATCAGGATTCTTTGTGACAATGTACAACATGTGTATTACAATATGCCTGAGAAAAGTATACATTTTCCAGATATGAATTATGAAAAAAAAAAAAAACTGCAAATCACATGCAACAGCAAAAAGCATCAAGAATCTCCCAACCCCAGCCTCTCAATAATAGCATCATGAAGCTCAGATTCAGTCTTCCACAATTCAAGTGATTTGTACATGATTATATTTGTTATCTCCTTCTCTAAGACATGAACAGTGCAAAGAAGGTTTTGTCCTTATGCAATGACAGAACTTACATCAAATGTGGATTCTTTTCCCACACTTTAAGAACGGTTTGAGGTGAAATGTAAGCATTACGGCAAACTGCTACATGTACAATTGTATCAGCCATGCAAATGTGTTTAAATAGGGGAAGGTTATGAAGACGCTCTCTTCCAAAGTACCTTAGTAGGTGGTGGGGTAAAGGACTTGAAAGTCTCCCCGTCAGCCTGGTAGAGCTTGTGGACAAAATCTGTGCTGATCTTTCCCAGCTTGTCCAGAAACTCCTGCAGAAAGACCTCCAGGCTGAATTGTCTGGACAGGGTGCCGGTCAGCAGACTGACCGATGGAGTGTCTGAAGAATGCAAAAAAAACAAACTGATAATAAAATCCCATGATATTTGATATTTGTGCTCCTTTCATTTCAGTCACACATAATTACATACATTTCCGTTACTACTGTCTTGTATACAGTACAAATGTGTTACAATGTCATTCAAATGCACTCACAAAATTCCCAGCTACGTAACAAAGAACGCAACTACATTGTACATGTATCAGAAAATGTCATATGAAATTCTTTTAAACCACATGCCATAAAACAGTAAAAGCTGGTGAGCAGATGTTGTCACATGTACAACATTTACAGTATTCTTGGTCTAACCAACAAATTATCCGGAAACACAAATTCAATGTTGCAGTACTTTCATGTTTATGTACACTAGACTTGCACAACGAAAATTATTCTGTTCTGTTGTCATTCTGTTACCCATGAAACACAAACAAACAAACAAACACATAAAGAAAACAACAACCAAAATTGACCAAGACATACCACTTATTACCAGGGTAAACAAACCCACTTTGATGTAACATTACTTCGATATACCAGAAATGAAATGAACTATCCCTCTTTATTAACAGTAAGTTTTGGACATAACTTTCTGACAAGAAAAACAAAGCCCACTTGTCCAGTGAAAGCACCATTCGGTGATGAAGGCCCCATAAAGTTACGAGAAATACAGTTCTACAGATCATCCCTTGATGCACGTAGGTATTAAGAGCAAAGCTTCTACCAGTGATGGGAGAGTTACTCTTACCCAAGTCAGCTAGGAACTGGAACCAGCGTAGCGCCAGGCCCGAGTACGTGGGATGCAGCGTGCCAGCCTTTCCTTCTTCCGCCTCTTGGCGGCGCTCTCTCATCTCCTCCTCCAAACGGCGATCCATCTCCTGGATCTGCCAGCTGGTTCTTCCCTCTTGGCCATGTTCCTTGTGCCAGCAATGAACACATCACCAAAAAGAGGTAAAAACCATATAAAGAGATTATTAACCCCTTCTGTATCAGGGACTTTGGACAGTGTGTACAATGCTATGGGGGTTTCTGTGCCATAGGGCACTCAAAGTACAACAAGGGTTAAGATTTTATTATGTATTGTACAGGTGTACAATTGTACGTAAAGGGACAACAAGCAACCCATTCTACTGGGATCCCAAAGAGTCGAAATGACCTTCAGGGATCAAACTGCAAGCAATGCCTATGTATGCAGATCTAAACAGTCAAGCACATAGCAATCTAGCTGCAAGCAATATCACAAACCCATAGCCCTGTATCAATTTTGCTTGCATACATGTATCCACATAATAAATATAGAAATCAAATTTGAAAGGTGTTGAACCGTCACCGCATTTAGTGGATATAATAATATGCAAGATAGCACTAATATTCCTGGTTAACAGAATAGGAACACCTACATCCCACGAATATAATATTGAGCTCATCAATACCACTTTTGCCAGAGAAAACGGCATCCAGTAATCAATTAGTAAAACCCATACACACCAAAATCTAAAAGCAAAAACTACTCGCACGGCAAAGACCTCTACAAATATCTAACTAGAGGCTACATGGGTTAATGCAAAATACTGCAACTACAAATAAGTGTTATTTACACAGTTAAACAAGGAAATTGTTGATGAGTACTCACAACCTTTGGCCACAAACTTAAAAGAAAAGAACTTTAAAAAAAAAATGATCAGAGTGTAGTATTTCCATGTGATGTAAGGCACATGAGGAGAAGGGACAAGAAAAAAAAATATAAATTAAAATCATGAATGCAATTTCTTTCTTCTGCTGTTTAACACAACAGTGAACTGTATGTTGTATCTTCCTGGACTGGATCACTGTCTTTGAAGACACCTGCTCTAAGATCATAAAATCTGTGAAACATCTTCCGCTGAGATAAACAGGTGGGATAGTGAAGCGAAGATGCACATGATGGAAGTCACATCATGAACATTTCTTCATACTCATCTAATCACACTAAATGGGACAACAGAGTTGGGCACAATCCATGAGAGCTGGGTCCTACTGGTGGATGCAGAAGGCAGTAACTCCAGACCTACAGACTGTATGACACGAGGTAGAGATTTCTTTCATTACCATACATAATGGCACTGCTAGAGAGGTGTACCTTAAAGCTCAACTCCCTGGCTATCCTGGACTTGGTGGGGGTCAGAGGTCGAGAGGTCGAAGGGGACAGTTGTGGGGAAATCCCCCCAATCAGTCGCCGGGTTCGTCCCATGGGTCCCGAGGGCGTGCTCTCGCCAGACGAAGTGCTGCCACCGCTGGCGATGAGGCCTGGGGTAACTGACTGGGAACGCTGTAGAGTTTGTCATAACGACACGCACAAACTTTTGTTAGAAACAATACAACACGTTAGTAGAATTACAATATTTCCCTGTGAATTATACACTCACAATGCTGTTTAGCCTGCATTATTTTCTTTTTTCTTTTGTTACAAACACTCAGTTTTCCATTCCACATGCATCCTCAGAAGTTTTTCTTCTTTTTTTCTCCATTAAGCAGAGCCTATGCAACAAAAACAAACAAACAAACAAACAAGTAAATGCAACTCAACCTTCAAATACATTTACTTTGTATAGAGAAGCTGAAAGGGCATAAGTCAAAATTGCCAAGAGAAAGAAGAAATTTACTGGAAATACAGTTAAATGCCCTCAATATCAGATTGTTGTAAATGTTGAAGAGTAATAACTGTTTTCAAGTCGGAGAAGCCTATTAAGTTTGTGAAATATCAGGGGCAATGACAACAGAAATTCTCATTCCTACTTTCAAATAGACAAGATACACTTTACAATCATCCATTCATGACATTATGATAATGTCCACGACAAACACAAGTGCTTTAATAGTTACAGCCCAATTTGCCACATGCTGCTTTCAAAATTTTTTACACAGCAAGGGATCGCCACAAAAAAGAGGGGCTTCTAACTTTGATGCCTGTTGAATGCACTGCCCAATTACAAGTCTTTTTGTTTTATACACAGGGAAGAATGACCATACACAGTGTTAATCAAGTGTGTAGCAGGTACAATGTACATGTCTTGTCTTGTCTGCAGGAAAAAATCCCTATCATTTTCTGGAATATAGTTACTTTATGAAAAAATCAAAGAAAGTCAAGAACCACCTCGGTCTATATTGGTTCATGACAGACTCTGTAAAAGTCATTGTCTTGCTGAAGAGAGGATTGTGATATAAATGATAAAAATAAAAGGTAACATCTTTTAACGGACAGATTGAAGAGTGGAAAAATTTAAAAATATGAAACAAAAACACGGAGAGAATTGTTGAAGATGGAGAAGTGCCGGCGGCTGCACACTTTACACTCAGGCAGGAAAGAAAACATACAATGTATGACATTATAGTGATTCTTTGAGAACAAACAAAAGAGCAAAGAGAGATCGTGACCGTCATTCAAAATATGCTTGGATTATTTCATGCACTGCAGCGCTATGAGTGGGCAGAACCATGAAAGCATGCAGTTAGTGTGTGGTGATGAAAAATTTCAAAAGGCCTTTTGTGGAGCTGAATTTTTAAAAGTGTAGTGTTTTTTAAAAGTAAAAATAAAAACCCATCCCAGCCAACAAGACATCCACACAAGTGGCACAGAATATCTTTATCACAACATCGATTTGATTCAGTTGCACCAAAAATTACTAAAATATGATTCATCTTTAACCTAATAATTGTAGACTGAAATTAATGGCACTATTAAAGCATTCTAAATCTTCAAAGATACCACGGAATATGCATGATATACGTGGTATCTGTTCACATTAAAAATATTCACAATATCATCAATATACATGTACATATAATTCCTTTAAAGTCTCGAGTCTTGCCAATTTGGTTAGAGATCAATACCATGTAACATTCCTGCATGTGATCATACAACTGTAAATATATTGAACTTATGCTGAATATAACTCATCATGAACACATAGCACAACTGCCATATAAATGCACAGATAGAACACATGCTAGATGTATTCCATCTTACATACATATATGTACAAGGGATATACACCGATATATCACCTTCAAAAACATTGTAGATATAAAAAATAAAACGCATTCCACTTTTATGAATGCCATCCACATACCACATGGAAGAGATCAGCGTCAATTGGCAAATCTTACATGCTGTCAGTTTTCCACCTTCTAATCCTTAAGGACATACAACTGTACATGTAGAGCTCATAATAATCAGTTAGTCACATATTGTACATAGTGTACATTCTATGCACCAAAACCCCAAAAGCCAGTGATTAAAGTAACAAGATGGTGGTATTTGCTATCGAGTCAGAAGAACTCTGCACAACTTGCAACTCTCCAAAGCAATGGGTGCTTCCTCGTGCCATTGCAGGAAAAAAAAATGTGTATAGCTGCTCCTCGCATTATATATAATAAAAACAAACAAACAAACAAACATAATTTGTTACCCTATACAAGGAACATCAACAGAATACACAAGTACTGTATATCATGTACATGTACATCACATGCACTTGAAAATGGCAAAACTACAAGCTTTAATGGTCAAAAAATGTCGCAGCAGTTTAATAGACTAGACACTACAATATATGATACTGTATGCATAGCTGTTGTACATGAGCTGAGATTTTGATTTGCTTTGATCACAGTCCAAGCAACATAAGAACAGCACAACTGAATTCAGTAGTGTCTGCTTACCCTTATGTATTTAAAGGAAATGTGAAATTGTACCCTCATAAGCTTCCAACGATCAAGCACACATTACAAATTTAGGGTAAAAAAGAAAAAAGTACATAAAATGAAGATCTTATGCACAATCCTACGACCAAATATGTTTCTGTCATGTATATTGTAATTTTGAATACTTTCAATTTGTTGGCAAATACAATGTACACTGTAGGTTTTTCAATGAGATAATTAGGAAGCGTCTACTCGGTACAATAGGAAACACAAGCTTGAAGTGTGAAAACAGTATCCTCAGCAATTCACATACGAGTACACACAAGTCCGTTCAAGTAGCAAAAAGAAAACACTACCACGAATGCAAAAAAGAAATGTGACCCGCGACAACGGTTTCAGGCAAAAGTCGGGCATTTTGAAAATTCATTTTTTCACTGAATCACATTGCCCATTTCCTAAGCTTTGCATTGATATAAAACACTTGTATTCTTCGGCACCATAAGTGGGCATGGAAAGCGAAATAAAATGCACTTTTTAAGATGTTAGCCTGACAAAATTGCGAGAAAACGGGCTTTGAAGTTTCACCTCTTACTCAAAGACAATGTCCGAGCGGCGATGCGAGGTGAGAATCACCCATCCGTACGATGGTGCCAATCGATGTTAAGCTCCGCCTCTAGCAACCACGTCGCCTTCTGATTGGCTCACTGAGAGAGTCAAATTTCCCGGGCACCCTTCCTAGTAGCTCAGCGTATGGAGCCGAAAAACAATGCGGTTCGCTCGGGTTTGTTTTACCAGTACGTCTTTCAAGATGGCGGATACGATAATTGCACGTATGGTGTACATTGTGTATGGTGCACGCATTACGCAATGGCATCCACACGCCATGACCATGTGCATGTAACAGGCGCGGGTGGCGAATCCACACATTTACAAATCGCGTTTTCATTGTTGTTGATTTGACTTTCTCATTGGCGACCCTTTTGATGGCAGAAAAATGCCAGTGCTGGCAAGGGCCACGATTCCTCTTTGTTTTGCTTTTACAAGCCGTGCATATGTTGCCTTGTTCGGTGGTGTTGATTATATCAAACAAACAAACACGTACAACTCGTTAGTTTGGTGCTATCTTGATGTGTAGTATTTGAATATAACTGGTTACATGTGACCTCTCCTTTCCTCTCATCATCCTTCCCTTGAGTCAGTCTGCTGTCATAATTCTTACTACATGTACAAGTAGACTATTTTTTTTTTCTTTTCACACGATTATGTCGTGCTACATGATTTTTTTTTTTCACTTCCGTTGTCAAACAATGCGGTAGGATAGTTTGGATAGAAAGCCAAACGAAGAGCACGCACTACAGAGCGAGCGTATAAACCACTATAGCAAGAACAATGGAGCATGTAATCATGCACACGTGGACAAAGCATTCCCAAAACGCTGCAACTGGTGTCTCCGAAGGCCGAATTATGTAAATGTGTGCGGCGCACCAGCCAATCGCATGCGAGACCCTGCGCCGTAGCAACGCTGGGGATATTGGCGCGGCGTTCGAATGAAGCTCGAAACTGACGAGTGCGATCCAACATAGGTTGCTTAAAATTCAATTTTCGATAGGAAAAACGTAGTTTTATGCTATGAAATTTAGTGTACATGTAGAAAACATATCAAAGATTCAATTTCTGCAAAAAACCCAAATCGACAAAAATAATGGTAAAGATCTTTGTACCCCGCCTAGGAGGGAATTTGCTCTTGCGACTTTTGCCTGAAACCGTTGTCGCGGGTCACAAATGCATTTGCTACTACAGAGATACAGTTAGGTTTAGCTGATAAGCTTAGCATTTTCACATAAGAGTTTTTGGTATCATCCCTGGACTAATCTCATCCACATGCATTATACAAACACCACGTTGATTAACCCGTTGAGGACAGACTGAATTTGCTACAACATACATTTCCCATAGACACCTGCCCGCGTATACTCCGGACTCGTCCTAAACAGGTTAACACACATTGTATATTCCTTGTACAGAAATATCAAGAAGACCACATTATATGCAAAACAGGGTACACATACATGTAGAAAGGTTAGACAATACTGTCTTCAACCAAACAGATGCCTGCTGTAAACTTTTTTGTCACCTTGCTATTGATTGATTTTTGTAATGTATGGATGTATAAATGCAACAAAACGAGGAAAAACAGCCTACGTTATATTGACCCATTAGTTCACCAGAGATCTCAGTGGAAGGAAAATCAAAGTTGCCGGCTAAAAGGCATAATACTATGCTAATAATATGTTTGATTGTGATATAGAATAACACAAACAACACTCAGGATAAATAGAATGTTAGCAATACCTGATATACATACACTGTACCACCACCAGCAATGCTGGTTTTATGATTTTTATACATGTAGTATACAAAAACTAAGTGTAGCTACATTATTGTACATCGGTATGTACCAGAGCATATTATATCACAGTACAGACTGTTTCCCATTCCAACCAGAGTAATACAGAAAGTAGCCCACATACCCACCAGCATAGGCCAACTAGAACCCATTGTTGGGCATATAAAGGTGCAAAGGACACTTGCCCTTAAACTGTTCTCTACTTTTGACAAATTGCTTGACTGAACGAGTGACAGAGAAAAAAAAAAGTATGTATCAGGGCTCAGCACTAACTTTTTTCTCTGGTGGCCTGTTCATGTCACTTGTATTTTTAAGAAAAAATGTATTGGCCCGAAATAAAAGGAATATAGCAGTCAATTTTGATTTTCACTTGCCCGATCAGGCCATCAAAAGATAGCATTTTGGGAAATCTGGTGGCCAAGCATCGATTAAGCTGCCGGACCACCAGGCCACCCCAATTGTCGAGCTCTGTATACACAAACTGTATCTTTCAACATCCCATGCTTCATTTCAAATCATATTGTTGTAAGTATTAAAATCCTAAAAGCAGCATACATTTGACAAAGATTTGCCCAACACAAACAAAGGGAAGTTGAAAACCCTAAAAATCTTCATGACAATCATGGAAAGGCTTCTGAAATTTTGGCATCAAGAATTTAAAGACATAGGGATGATTACAGGGTTGCCCCCTGATGCCATCAATCAAGTTAAATTCACATCACCTCACAGGTGGTTAGTTGAATTGTACCCCAGCTTCTGTTATTGCCATAAACAGTGTAATAATCATCCCACAGGACTTGACCCCTGACAAGATAGTTTGTTTGATTTGGTTAGGAGCAACATCAGACCAACTATTGTGATTCCATTCAAAGAACAAGTCCACCTTCATATACATTAGGATTGAGAGAATGCAGAAATATCACTAGAACACATCAGTGAAAGTTTGAGGAAAATTGGACAATCCGCTCAAAAGTCATGAATTTTGAAGTTTCAGTGCTGCCATCGCTGGATGAGAAGACTACTACAGCTTGTGATGTCACATGTGTAGAACGATATGAGGAAAGTAGAAAGAAAATTCAACATATTTTCACTTTCTCGCATAATAAGTAAGAGCACATGACTTGCCTCTTTCAGAAGGCAGGGGGAATAACATTACCCTTAACATATGTCACTAACGAGTCAAGGGAATGAGTACTTTTTTTTTCAAAAAAATGAAGTTTTGTGGAATTCTCTTATATTTTCCTTATATCGTTGTATGCATGGGACATCATATACTGTAGAAGTCTTCTCATCCAACAGTGACTGTGTAGAAACTTCAACAATTTGTAACTTTTGAACAGATTGTCTGATTTTCCTCAAACTTTCCATAATGTATTCTACTAAATTAACATTAACTCAATCCTTATGCTTATGAAAGTGGACTTTAAGACCCTAAAGACCCTAGTACCCTACACTTTGTTTATTCATTCCATATACGTACATTGTATCTTTAAAAAAAAAAAAAAAAGTCCATTTCGACATCAGTCAATTCTAAACAAATTTCAACTTTTTTTTTCCAGAAATACATTTTTGTCACATGTGCGTGTAGCTGTAAAAGAGAACACCTAGACATTAATTTCCATCTCATGACTATTGTTGTGCATAAAATGTTCTGCTTTCAGAAATCCTCCAAAAAATGCACTCCAAAGTGGCTGCACAAATGTTCTCAGTTACTTTCAAAAATGAAAAGAAATTTAAAAATCTTTGCTCCAAAGCGGTGAGTGGCTGTGATGCTGATATGAGTTGCGATTAATTGCACGTAACATGGCTGATCTTGTCAAAGCGTTAATGTGTGTTATTTGTGGCACATGCAGGCTGAAGCGCAGACTACAAGTTGCTATACATGTGTATGCTCAAAGGGGAAAAAAAAAGTGGTATTGTCACCTTGAAATTCACTGTCAGAAAAGGGGTTTGTTGAAGAGACACTGCTCCATATCTGGACAAATTTTGTCACTTTGAAGCTACAATATCAATTGTCGACCACTGTAGAGCTCAACATACTTCACTTTGGTGATAAGAAAAGAAACTGCAAAACCAGCAAGTTGGATATATATTCAATCTTTTTTTCGAGATTTTTCAAGAGAGCAATATGTGTGCATGGGCAGTGTCTAACTGTTAGATACAGTTTATCAATGAATGCATCGGAAACACAAGCTTTGATATATTTGAAATGATCAAGACGCTTCATATGGATATCATTTCATTAAGTACTTGCACAGGATCTGAGTAGAGTTTGTTCCAAAAGTACTCTGCTCCTGCGAACAACAATACCACTTTTCTTTCCCAATCAGGCCCAAAAATCACATCTTTCCATATAATGTAAAGAAACAAACAAAATGGAATGCAACACCACAAGAGGAAAAAAAAGAGTCTCTTGCGAATGACCATCACTCTGTGTCTACCTTCTGTATTCTCTTCAGCAGCAGCTTTATATCAGTGCTGAAGAACTGGGGGCTCTCTCCCACAGACATGGAGCGCTGCAAATTAAGCGGTTAACGAGCAGTCATGGAAAATTGGTTAAAACGGGATGTGTATAGTATGCATGGTGATCGTACAGGGCCAGTCCGTTCCATCTCATTATACAGCACATCTTCTGGTGCCTGGCGAGACCATCAAAGTCTTCTCAACAACAACCACAAACACACTCATCCTCATAAGAAGACACATCATTGTATAATAATGCGCTACTGTGCTACCATACACATGTCTGTTTCTATCTCTTCCATTCTACCACTGGCCTACGCGTTAAACATGTGATAGTGATTTTCAACATTGTAAGTCTGTAGGGTCACAAACCCAGCCCCACTCCTTGTAAATTCTAAGAAGAAATTATTGGAACAGAAACAAAGGACAATATTTCTACAATGTAATTAAGACTTGCTGCTTAAACTCTTAATTTTCAAGAGGCTACTTTTAAGTTCATTCCTAAGATTTTCCTGCATAATGACTCAATTACTTTGTCGGCCAACAAAACAGGCAAAAAAAAAAAAGTGCTTAAAGAAGTCAAAGTTAGGCATTTTGCAAAGCCTCTGGTGCCAGATGGACCAAATGAAATGTTGATGTGTCTGCCATTCAAAGTAAATGCTAAAAATCATTGTCAAAACTAAAATGTGCAGATTCTAGCTTTAAAGCGGTAGTATAACAATATCATGACTACACAACCTAGTTTGATGCAGATGTAGAGTGTGCTGAAAAAGCTCTGCAGCTTAAAGGAAGGAACTGATCATAATGATGCTGAAAAGCTTGTCTTTAGAAATATTCTTTTTTTTTTTTATTAACGGAAACTATCAACACGCCATCAAACGAAACTAAATCATTCAATATTTTCCAATGGACATGCAATTTCTAAACAAAACTGGAAACCAGCAAACCCTTTAAATAATCAAAGGCAGTTTCTGAGGAGCAAAATATCAACGCAGTTAGAACAACACAAACTAGTGTTATGAACTAGAGTGAGGTTATAACTGGCATAATTCATTTTCACAGTGCATTGACCTTTAAGAGACAATGTTAACAAGATGCTAACAAGGTCAAATTCCTGCATTTGTAACCATGGTAACATCACTGAAAATACATTGTTCTGGATAAGAGTGAAAAAAAAAATCTCTTTAATAAAATCATAATGTACATATCAATATAATCATTTACATGCAATACAGCAAAGGATTGATGGCTATTTGGAATACAAGCATGTAGAAGAAACTCATTGAGCATTTCTTTTCTGATAATCTCGAGTTACTTGCAAAAAGCATGAAACTACATGTACAGGACAGCAAAGTCATGTAGAAAGACAAGATATATTAAGGAACATTTCCTCGACACATCTCGCAGCAGTCCTGGTATGGCTACATTTGACTTCTCCCCTAAACAAAGTCAAATAACTGCAAGGCAATTTGAAATATTTCTGCTGTTTACAAGATGCCTCCATTTCATTTCCTTTCATGGTCATTAAACTGACTGGCTGAGTTTGATAGGTTTGGCACAAGATACCATCTGTGATGGTCTAATGTGTTATTATTGTCATACTGTAGCTTGGAGATGGCTATCATTTTCAAACTTGATTCACATTATATCATTCCTTCTGTTTTTTTCATTCAAAACAATAACAGAAATGCTTCACAATGTGGTACTTGGAGGCGGAAAAGGATCAGAAAGCTACATGCTTATTTTAACAATCTAATATAGTATCTACTCATGCAGATACATGACTCTTCCAACAGTGGCACAGAGGTATAAGGTATTATCATATTATTGAAAGTCGTCAGTTCAATCAAACAGTCAAAACACAGCTAAAACTACACTGTAACAATGCATAGCACTACTGAAAATCATATGGGCAAACCACTTGAAGGGTAAACTAGGTGATAACTGGGGTTTTTTAGGTCCAACTAGTACAGAACAATACAGAGGTTAAAGAAATTTCCATACACTGCAGATCAATAGAATTAATCACAGATAATAGAATAAGCACAATTTCTAAACAGGAACATGGATATGCCCATCAGAAAAGGGAGACAAATTTGTGCTTCATTGTCTCTAATCTCTGAGAGTGATATCTTGTGTTGTTAGTACACCATTATTTAATGTAATATATGCTATCAAAAAAAAGTAACTACATGTAAAATGTTAAATAAAACTTTTCTCAGTTTGTATCAACAAAAGGTGTGTCCTACTATGAATATAGATGTACTTGGTAATGTAGATTTATGTTTTAATGAAATATAGAACGAGGCAAGTCAAAGTCTCATCAAACTCTTTTTTGTATCTTTTAACAGACTTTCTCCTTTTTCACTTTGACAAAAAATCACAGTAATTCAAAATTCTGAAAATCCCTCACATTAATCTGTGTTATCCCCCACCCCTTGCATGTTTCATAACTCAACCACTCACAAAAAGAAAAAAAAAATGAACAGGAAAATATTAAAACAAATCTCACGTTAGAGTTTGAGAAGATAGACAGAGCACACAATTTCTATGTAATTTTAACAATCACTGCACATCATATCAAATAGTTTTTGACCCAAGGGAGGAATCAGGACTGTTGAAGTGAAGTGTGCAAGATTTCTTCATCACCAGATGGATGAGGTTGCTTTGGAGCCCATGACTAGTGCTGAGTGCAATTTACTTCTGGGACTTGTATTCAACAAAAATAATTTTATGCTGCTTGATGAGGATGCATTTTGCTATTCACCAAGAGCAAACTTGGCAACTGAAATATTAAGCCTTGGGTTACTCAGCGATGAAAAGTTAAATGTCTGTGAGATGTGTGCAAAACATTTTGTAGCATTTGTAGCATTTTATTCCCACTACGTCACCTCCATCAACCTTCCCCTCATAAAAAAAAAAGTAACAAGGAAAAGGTACTACACAAAACTACCTATTTTTATTTTAGAAACAGAAAAAAATAATGTTTTGCCTTTACATTATTTTCTCTTAGTTAGTCAACCATATTCTTCCCTATTTTTTTTTTTTTTTTTTTTGAGTGGAGATTTTATTCAATTTATTTTTGAGCCAGCTACTGCCTGCAAAATTTCTACATGACCATTATGTCATTCTGTACCTCTGCTTTGATAGGTCACTACCTTTTGAAGAGCACATTTCAAGCTTTACCTCCAGCACTGGAGGTTACTTTCTAGCCCCTTTATTTCACAATATCATACTTTTTTTTATTGTTTTTTAATTTCATTTATATTTTTTTACTTGGCAAGTTTACTTGTCTGTCTACTGCAAAGCGATGTTGCAGAAAACATTACTGATGGACTGCGATGAAATTTCAAAGAGTTATGACAATGATCTCATCGAATTCAGCAATCATGATTTGGATCACAGTCTGGATCAAGACTAATTTAACCCATTACCTCTAGTAACCTGGCACGTCCTGTACAAACTCTATGAGGATTTTGAAACCTGCAGGAAATGAGTTTAAAGGGTATTTTGTCATCACTTCAAAAGAGGGGCATAACTGATATAGTGGTCATTGTGGGGAATCAGTTTGTCATTGCACAGAACAAAGCTGTGAAATGCTCTTGGTTGGTTACAAAAAGTCTTTAATCTGACCTTGCTGCTGCAGGCGCTTTGGTGTTTGAGAGCACTGCTAGTATTTGCAATTGAATGCATTATGGCGTGTCAAATGTTTGTTGTGATTTGCGAGTTAGTATTCCACAAAAGATAATTCACAAAGACTATATTGGAAATTGTTAGTAGCTAATGGTACATTCCATCTGTACCTCTTTATTCACATGAACACCTTTTCCTGGTACTCTTTAATACTGTCATGATATTTACATGAGTAGCATTGTTTGGAAACTTTTGAAAGTAAAACATGGATGGTACACAGCAAGCTCACCTTCATGCCAACTGGAGAAGAGGTTGGCCTCTTTCTGGGGTCAGCCAATGCATACTTCCCTGGTTCCACATAAGCTTGAAAGAGTGGTTATGGATGTCACATATAAAAATATAAGCACAAAACTTGAAGTCAACTTTTAAATGAAACAGACCTGGGTAGACAGGAGGTGTCGAAATTATTGACATAAGAATGTCAACAAACAATCTAATTCATGTACTATACCATTAGTACAGTAGCTTCATGTAAGACATGAATTAAACTTAATATGTTCACTCTTGTTTTCTGAGATTGTTCAACAATTCTGTCTGAAACTTTCTCTAAAATGTAAAACATGTCATCTTTCATGAAATGACATCAAATACACATACTTGCACTGATACAATTTAACTACATTAGAATTTGACTTTGATCTTTCTCAGAGTCAGCCAAAGCTTTGTGAAATTCAATATCATACTGCAAATAGATTACTAAAACTGAATAGGAATAAGATATTATATAGTAATTCTTGAGCTTTTTTTCAAGTTTTTACCCCATGACCTACACACCTTTCCCCAAACAAATTAGCAATTCGACTACAACAGACTACATTCATGTGCAATGTTTGATGTAATGATATGTTTACAATACCTTTATAACACAAAATATGTCTAGTGAAACTATGTTGACTTCATTATATTTCATAGTTTCTTTTAAAGAAGGTGTTCAGAATGTTGTCCTACCCAACATAATATTTTCTTGCATTACTTGAGGATGTGTATCGGTCAATATGACTGACATCACTTAACCCTATTCTAACTGGGGGGGGGGTCAAATTGACCCCCCCCTCAACGTTTCGCGCCATGATTCCGCAACGCGCAAAGATTTTGCCGCGTCGTTTCATAACTTTTTTCATTCGAGTCTCCCGCATATTTTGAGACCAAATTTGCGACGTCCGGGTACACCGTTCTGAAGTTATGCAATGTTTTGCATATGCATGTCAACCCGAAAAACGCTCGAATTCATGATTTCGTGTGCAAATCCAATGCAAACTGTGTTTTTTTGTTTAATTGATATAAATTAGATTATTTCAACTTTTAACCATTGAAATAAATCAATTCTAATGTAGATAAGCTTGAAAAAGTGCCTCCAACAAATTTTGGCAAAAAAACAATAGAAAACAAAAGACTGAAAAAACAATAAAATACATAAGAAATTAACAAAACAATAAAAAACAAAAGAAAATGATTTTGATTGCGCTATTTTTTTACTAGAAAATTGTTTGATGTGTCTTGAGGAACTCTGACACAAAAATTTAATAATCCTTCAGTCTTTTTGATGGAGTTATAGGTGAAAATATGATTTCATGCGTTAATTTGCATAATTAATTTATTAAAAAATATGAAATCAAAATTTTTCTATTGTATGACCATGTAATCTTGTAGTTGACATCCGGCTCTATCTTCAGGCAAAATTTTGCGGCGATCGCGTGATCCGCGGCCGAGATCTGAAGGGGGGGTCAAATTGACCCCCCCCCAGTAAAAACTTGGTCTCAAATAGCCCAGTTAGAATAGGGTTAAATTATGTCTTACAGTACCATGCAAAGAAAGTAGCAGGCAATATATTAATCCCAATATTATAGACATGTGGTCCTTCCTTGTAAAAGTGGAAATTGAAATTTTCGCTCATTTCGCACAACCAGAAGCTAGCACGAAAATAAAAGCACACGAATATTTTTGCATGCCATATGTTCCAGTACGTGATGTCTTGATTCCGCGGAATTAAAAACATGCGAAAGTCTTCTTACACGGCCAAGCGTGAAAAATTAGTTGTGCGAAAATATCCACTTTTACAATATACTGGAATGCCTACCATGAACAAAATAACAAATATTGCCTTTGGGGGGACATCTTACCTATAGTGGGTGAAGGCGGAGGTGAGGACACATGTTCCCTCTTCGGCCTCATCTCCTCGCCCGGAATGTGGGCCATGGGAGCGGTGAGGACATAGTATTCGGTTAGCGTGTCGCAGAGGGCGTGTTCCACAGCATGCTGCAACTGCAGGGCGAGGTCCACGCTGCCCCGACGCCAGATGAAGAACTGGATCAGTGCCACAGGTCCTGCGGCATGCACCAAATCGGGAATCGGTAATGCAACAGATATCGGAAGCATATTCACAGCAAACCCTGCCTTTACCTAACTAACTGCCAATTAGGAGTTAAAAACAATGCAAATGATGTTCTGTATACACCATACATGTATATCTAACAAGCCTAACTTTTTTTTTTTGTGAATCAGAACTCCCTGACAATTCTGAGAGTGTTTGAATTCTCAATAGTGAAGTCCAGCTGATAAAGGACAGAGATATATATGTATGCACATCACATTCATGTCAAGATCAGAGTTAATATTTACAAGTTTAGTTAGATTTGTGAATAGAATCCCACTCACAAAATTTGTGAAAATAAAAACAGGATGGCGTATACAGTATCAAATGATTCTCTCGTGCATACTTGAGCAAACAAATCACAATTGTTCCATATCCACTGGACTGCCATTAAAGTCACAGGCAGTATTGTTTTCTATCTCACTGAAAATGGGGGAGAATGGTGTTTTTTAGAGGATATCGTATCGCACTCAACTGCAGTCTCCCTGGCTATGACTGAGAGCCCTTTTGGGTGAGGTTGGGGTGAATGCGCAGTAGGTTGTACAGCTGTGTCCCATGCAGAAGTAGTTCACTGAATGATGTCCTCTTTATTACTCCAAACTGCAGGATTTTGTGATGATTTCAAGCTCAGTGGACATTAACACAGAGCAGACTGAGAATTAATTTACAACTATGCATGCATAGAAGTATATTTCTACACTTTGCACCCATGAAATTATGCAGAGGAGTAAATCACACACATGAATACATTCAGGTCACAAACTGTGCTGAACCTACCTGGATTCTTGGATGGGGTCTGGTTGGGTGCATACAGACTGGTGTTGACGAGGGTCTGGAAATCCATCTGACCGAAAGGATCCTTGTGGGAGACAACCGATGGCAATGGGCAGTCCATCAAGACCACAGGGTTGCCACCTCCATCTACCAGGCTGGTGGCTACACAAGCAGTACCTGATAGAATGAATGAAAATTGATGTGATTAAGATGTAGAGTAATCAGAATGGGAGGTTTGTTCCCTCTACACTCATTTACACACTGTATTAAAGTAAACACATATTTCATAAGTCACACATTCACGTTCATATTCACATTTACTACCAACTTCCTGACTTCTTTTACTACTAAGTTCCTGGGATGACCATGGATACTAAAAAATACCATTTGTAAAAGTTTAGCAGGTATCTATTAAGAGTATAACAATACCAATGTTGTACACTTCTTCTGTTTTGAAAATGAGTGTGTGCACATCATAGCAATTTACTGTTCTCCTTTGGCACTGAAGTTCACCAAAAAAAAAACAAACCTTTGTACATTACTGTACTGAGAATTGACAATGCATCTCAAGCTTTCATTAAACTTTGTTTCACTGCATGAATATCAGTCTTTCTTCATAGTTTAATTGCTAGGACATTTTATAGTAAGACATCCACACCGCAATACAACCTCCTACATAGCACCAATGGACATGTAAGGGAATATCTAACATCAGATGTACTATGCTGTGACTTTTCAGAGTGAACAACGTTTCATCTTCCGTCACTGGACATACCGGTTCCACCTTCGGCTTGGTGTGGCCTGTTGTAGAGGAAGACATCCGCCTCGCTGGGCTCCATCAGAACACCGTGCCCGGTGGGGACCTGCCAGCTGTGACAGTCCTGGAAGTGGTTCTCGGGCTTGCCGTCGATGTACTTGGGCGGGTGCAGGAACTGGTTCTGGAGCAGGTTCTGGCGCAGGTAGTAGCGGACGGAGTTGAGGTACTGCATCGCCCACTGGGGGATGGTGAATTGGTAGGACTCGGTGGGAGGCTTGTTCCATGGCTGAATGAACTATGGTGGGAAAAGAAAATGAGACAGTTGACCATGGGAAACGTGTTTTAGCAAAAAAAAAGCTTGTCCTCAAACGGGTTAAAGTAGCGAAGTCCAGTAGTGATATCTTACCTGGACATCATCTGGGGTCAGCTTACACAGCGGGTTCCTGGCCAGCATATCAGCAATTACGTCCAGTGTGGCAGACTCCAACTTCTTTCTCAGGAGGTCGACAAGGTCATTTGTGATCTCCTGGCCTGTGGCAGTTTGAAAGACATTTTCAGAGCTCACATTTGCAAAATATTGTGAGAGATCTTTCACCTATCCAAGACAAAACCTAAGTATACTTGGGCAGGTGTCTATGGAAAATGCATGTTATGGAAGAATCAGCTCGTCCTCAACGGGTTTAGCCAAACAAAAGCAAAGCAGCCTAAAGTGTTTAACAATGGGTTCAGTACAATCTTCAAGTCAGAGCAATATACATACACGTGTACATGTATGTATATTCATATGACTGTATGTGTGTTTGTGTGTACGGCATGTCTATATGTATGGGTATACACATATATGGATAGATGAATGGATAGATGGACAGACATAGGGATACATTGTAGATGGATGAATATATATATGTACAGTGTAGATAGAGGTTTAAGTTTATATGTCTGAAATCCTTCACAAAATTGATAACTTAAGAATTTTTTTTTTTTTTTTTTTACACACCTTACGTATTTGAATAAACAGCAAATTCATATCACACCATTATTTACCACAACATGAAAATGGACACAGTGGTTTCAGCTTTTTATGTATTTCACATTGCTCTGCCCTTAAAACAAAATATGATATTCCAATAATATTCAATCATAATGAGAGAGGTTGCAAGAAAGTTTACGGATAACTTTTAACTCTTTGCAAAATACATCTTCTGGTATTTGACTGTTGTATGACTCTGGTCCTAAATAACCATCTCAAGTGTTGCAAGTGGTTATAAAATTTGTGATTGTAGAGTTCAGCAATGGGCATAGAGATGCATATGTACAGTACATGTTGCATTCACGATGCAATCAAAGTTCATATTTTGTGTGGGTGTTGTTGAATTTGCAAGTAGCATCCAACCCACAAAATTGTCCATGATAAATACCCTGCAGAATAATATGGTTTGAATATTCAGTAGATGACAAGCTCATGTCATGTGCATACCTGCAGTGGTGACACCAAAGACATCCACCCTGATGATGTGATGTCCACCCTGTAGACTGGATGCCTTAGTGGTCACTGAGGAAATGGACTGGGTGTCAAACCCGGAATCGCTGCGCGAACCCTGCAAACAAAAAGAAACAAACAAACAAATAATTTACAACGAATCTGTGCCTGTAATTCTCCCTACTAAAGAACTTGATATAGTGGAGCGGCATAGCCGAACAATTGTGCATTTTGTGATAAAAGCACCAAATTTCGTACACAGGTTGACAATCACGTTCAGATTAAATTTAGATATTGGGCCATCGTAAATAGCGCACTCAACGTCCATGGCAGCCATTTTTCAAAATGGCTGCCATAAATGCCATGTTTTCGTAAAATATGCTAATTTTAGGAGAGAAAAGTAAACAAGATTTTGGTTACAAATGGGAAATTACATTCAAAATAAATCTAGATATCGAGCCATCGGAAATAGCGCCCTCAACGCCCATGGCAGCGATTTTTCAAAATGGCCGCCATAAATGTCATTTTTTTCAAAACATTTGCTAACTTCAGAAGGGAAAGCCAGTAAGATTTTGCAAACAAGTGGGAAATTACATTCAAAATGAATTTGAATATTTTGCCATTGTTAACTGCGCCCTCAACGTCCATGACAGCCATTTTTAAAATGGCTGTCTAATGTGCCACTTCTTCGATGATTTTGCAAATTTCAGAAGGGAAAAGTTAACAAGATTTTGCCAATGAATAATAATTACATTCAAAATAAATCTAGATATTAGGCCATCGGAAATTGCGCCCTCAACGGCCATGGTAGCCATTTTTTCAAAATGGCCGCCATAAATGCCATTTTTTGTTAAAAATGCAAATTTCAGAAGGGAAAGCCAATTTTTTTCTCTTTTGTGCAAACAAGCGGGAAATTACATCCAAAATAAATCCAGATATTTGGCAATTGAAAATTGCGCCCTCAATGGCTGTGGCAGCCATTTTTTTTTTAAATGGTCACCATTAATGCCACTTTTTCATTTAAAAAAAAAAATGCTAACTTCAAAAGGAAAAGTCAATGAAATTCTGGTTATAAATGGGAAATGACATCTAAAATAAATCTCGATATTGGGCCATCGGAAATTGCGCCCTTAACGATCATGACAGCCATTTTTCAAAATGGCCGCCATAAATGCTATATTTTCGAAAGATTTACTAAAATCAGAAGGGAAAGCCAACGAGATTTTGCAAACAGGTGGGAAATTACATTCAAAAGTAAACTTATTGGGCCATTGCAAATTGCCCCCTCAATGGCCATTCCAGCCATTTTTCAAAATGGCCATCATGAATGTCTTTTTTTCGTAAAGTGTTACAGACGTCAATCAGAATTTCCACAAAGGTGGAAAATTACATTCAAACTGAATTTGATAATAGGCCATCCAAAAGTGCACCCTCAACAGCCATAGCAGTTTCAAACAGCTGCCATGGATACCCCCCCCCCCCCCAAACCATTTTTCCCACAAATTTGCTGATGTCAGAAGGAAAAGTCAATAAGACTTTGCAAAGTTGAAAATTCTGCTCAAAAAAATTTTTTTCTTAGAAGGCGCCCTCAAGGCCATGCTGACCGCCATGGATGTCTGCTTCTTTTTTATTTTCTTTTTTCTTTTGAAAGATTTGCTAATTTCAGAGAGAAAATCAATGAAATTTGTACATAATATATGTTGAAAATCATATTCAAAAGAAAATAATATATGAGGCCATTACAAATGGCACCATCAACGACCATGGCAGCCATTTTCCAAATGGCCACTATAAATGCTATTTTTTTTCTTGAAAATATGATAATGCCAGAAGACAATTGTGGAAATTGACAAAAGACATTCAAATAAATTTAAGTTTGAATTTGAATTTGAATTTGAAATTTGAAGATATTGAGCCACCATTTAAACATCGTTACCATTTTTACCATTTTTTAAAACAAAATGATTATGACAATTGCAGCCATTTTGGAATATGGTGGCAATGGCCATTGAGGGCAGTATTATAATAATCTAATACAAATATTTATTATAATAATCTAATACAAATATTTATCATAATAATCTAATACAAATATTTATTTCAAACATGATTTTCAAATTGTGTGCAAAATCTTATTGACTTTTCCTTTTGTGAAATCGGGAAATAAAAAATAATGGAATCCATGGTGGCTATTTTGAAAAATGGCTGCAATGGCCATTGAGGGCGCTATTTACAATATGTAATACATAGGCGCAAGATATATTTCAAATGAAATTTTTGAATTGAGTGCAAGATCTTATTGACTTTTTTAGTGGAATAAGTAAATTCAGAGAAAAAAATTGCATTTATTGCGACCATTTTGAAAAAAAAATGGCTGCCATGACCATTGGGGGCACAATTTAAATGTTATATTCCACTCGTTTGCAAAATCTTATTGATTTTCCCTTCTGAAATTTTTAAAATTTTACGAAAACTGGCATTTATAGCGGCCATTCTAAAAATCCCTGTCATCGCCGTTGAGGGCGCAATTTGCGATGGCCCAATATCTGAATTTATTTTGAATGCTATTTCCGACACATTTGCAAAATCTTATTGATTTTCCCTTCTGAAATTTTTAAATTTTTACGAAAAATGGCATTTATGGCGGCCATTTTGAAAAAAAAATGGCTGATATGGCCGTTGAGGGCGCTATTTACGATGGCCCAATATCTGAACTTATTTTGAATGTTATTTCCCACTCGTTTGTAAAATCTTACTGGTTTTTCCCTTCTGAAATTATTATTTTTTTTTTGCAAAAAATGGCATTTATGGCGGCCATTTTGGAAAAAAATGGCTGCTATGGCCGTTGAGGGCGCTATTTACGATGGCCCAATATCTGAACTTATTTTGAATGTTATTTCCCATCCGTTTGCAAAATCTTACTGTTTTTCCCTTCTGAAATTTTTTTTTTTTTTTTTGCGAAAAATTGCATTTATGGCGGCCATTTTGAAAATGGCTGCCATTTCCGTTGAGGGCGCAATTTACTGTGGCCCAATATTTAAATCTATTTCAAATGTTATTTCCCACTCGTTTGCAAATCCTTATTGATTTTTCCTTCTGAAATTTGTAAAGTTTTACGACAAAATCTTACGGAAACTGGCATTTATGGCGGCCATTTTGAAAAAAATGGCTGCCATGGCCGTTGAGGGCGCAATTTGCGATGGCCCATTATCTAAATTTATTTTGAATGTTATTTTCCACTCGTTTGCAAAATCTTATTGATTTTCCCTTCTGAAATTTTTAAAATTTTACGAAAACTGGCATTTATAGCGGCCATTCTAAAAATCCCTGTCATCGCCGTTGAGGGCGCAATTTGCGATGGCCCAATATCTGAATTTATTTTGAATGCTATTTCCGACACATTTGCAAAATCTTATGATTTTCCCTTCTGAAATTTTTAAATTTTTACGAAAAATGGCATTTATGGCGGCCATTTTGAAAAAAAAATGGCTGATATGGCCGTTGAGGGCGCTATTTACGATGGCTCAATATCTGAACTTATTTTGAATGTTATTTCCCACTCGTTTGTAAAATCTTACTGGTTTTTCCCTTCTGAAATTATTATTTTTTTTTTGCAAAAAATGGCATTTATGGCGGCCATTTTGGAAAAAAATGGCTGCTATGGCCGTTGAGGGCGCTATTTACGATGGCCCAATATCTGAACTTATTTTGAATGTTATTTCCCATCCGTTTGCAAAATCTTACTGTTTTTCCCTTCTGAAATTTTTTTTTTTTTTTGCGAAAAATTGCATTTATGGCGGCCATTTTGAAAATGGCTGCCATTTCCGTTGAGGGCGCAATTTACTGTGGCCCAATATTTAAATCTATTTCAAATGTTATTTCCCACTCGTTTGCAAATCCTTATTGATTTTTCCTTCTGAAATTTGTAAAGTTTTACGACAAAATGGCATTTATGGCGGCCATTTTGAAAAATGGCTGCCATGGCTGCTGAGGGCGCTATTTACGATGGCCCAATATCTGAATTTATTTCAAATGTCATTGTCAACATGTGTGCGAAATTTGGTGCTTTTATCATAAAATGCACAATTCCTCTAATTTTTCAAGCTATGCCGCTCCACTAATATCTCAAAGTAAGAACGAGAAACTGGGCCTACCAAGCATACAAGAATACATCGATATCAATTGGTCAAACATGTATTGATACTTTTAAAGGACTTCCGACTTGAACTTTTGTAGCTGTCCTCTGTATTTTAATACCATCATTTGAATGTTTAGGAAGTACACTGTACTAACAAAACTAAAGCAACATCGAGTGCATGCATGTAGGTCTACATACAATGTACAACTCTTGTATTTGTACAATATATCTTCTTCCAGTGACATAGGCCAACAATCCTGTGTTCTACACAAGTTAATGCAGCTCTCCACTCAAAACTACACCAAATAGCACACAAACAATATGAAACGATGACTCTTGCAAATATGTACACGTGTACAGCCTGTACTTGCTCTGCTAACAAACTGCGCCAATCAGTCATCTCATACACATACTTGTGCTGATGGTGCAGACTTTGGATGTGAAAGTGTCTTACAGCTTTTTTTAAGTAGACCTGAGGTTTATTTAATATGAATAGTGGATAAATTTCCTCTCTGTTTCAATAAAACTGTTTTAACTTCACTACAAAGAACTCCTAAAATGACATGAGGAGAGATCTCCCTTTTACAATGTAGATTGCGTGATCTGACATTGTCATGCACTGATTGCTAACATTGTGATATTGCCTTATACTTTTATTTGGATACTTTTCATGTCCAATGTCAACAAATACAAACACAGTTAAGTGTTGGGATGTACTACTGCACTTCATAAAAGATAAAAAAGTCTTTGCTGTTGTCAAGAATAAAAATGCACACTTGGTACTCTCTGCTAGACATGTATTGTCAGTATGGCATGTGAAAACTTTCTGTTACTGTAAAAGTGGATATTTTTTTGCGACTAATTTTTCACGCTTGGCGGGGTAAGCTGACTTTGGCATGTTTTTACAGTACAATTCCGGGAAATCAAGATATGAACTACTGGAACATAATGCTATGGCAAGCAAAAATATTCGCGTGCTTTTATTTGCGCTAGTTTCTGGTTGCGCGAAATGCGCGAAAAATTTCAACACCGCCAAAGTCTTCACTTTTACAGTATTTCTTGGATGTTTGTTAGCATTACTCACCATATGAGAAGACATGGAGTCATCCTCAACGTAAAAAGATCCAGGGATGGTGTTCAGAGATTGGATGGATGTTGCTCTTGACACTGAAAGTATACATACAATAAAGATAGGATCACCACTGGTAATTGGCATAATTCACCATTTGCAGAAGAAAGAAAAACCCAGCATTAGTGCTTTAAAATAGTTCTTAATTGTGAGTTAGGGATAGAAACAACCAATGTAAAAATTTGAATCTGTATAATCGATATTAAGTATTGTTAAATACACAAAATGTGAACAATAGTGACTTTTATAATAAAAAACGTTTCCAGACTAAACCGTCTACAGTTATGGTTTAATGAGAAAAATACTGATATCTCCTTATATTTTAGGCTTTACTGCAAAAATTTCATATGGTAGGATGTTTTGTAATACAACAGACCTACACATATGCATCAAATGAGATATCTTGAACATTTTTAAATTTCTGCTCCCAAAGGTAAACAGGACCTTGAACCCTCCTCTAGGAACAAGGCAGATTGGAGTGAAATTATATAATGATCTAGCATTTTCACACCTTTGCTCATTCAATTTGACAGAAAATATTGTGCAGTAATCTAATTCACAATGTCAACAGGATGCCACTAGACTTTACACAGTGACGCCAGTTACACCTTCACTTTCAATCTAAGAGTTCAATTGGACATGTATGATTTCCTTTTACACACACACACACACACATACACACACACACAAATATAAACTGAGAGGGAATTCTCCTTCCTGCAGGCAAGGAATGCCCTCATCCCAGCCTCCCAATCCACTCTTATCCCTTTCCCGAAGATCACCAAAGAAGAACTGCTATTAAACATTACCACATGAAATGTTCTATGATAAAGGATCCCCCTTTGGGCACTCTACCTGACTGTGAGGCTGGCTGAGAGTTTGGCTGGGAGGCGCTGTGAGAGGACTCAGCTATCGAGCAGAGGCGAGAAGAGGCCGGTTGGTTTGCTGCCACAGTTGATTCATAGAGTCTTGGGAGTTATAGGAGAGGAAAATATCAAAGCAATAAATCACAACACCTGGAATACAGGCCAACACTCACAATATATCAATACATGTTCTCATGGGGGGGGGGGGGGGGCTCGTAGACATACAATAGAGTAATTGACTGAATCTCATATCTTTGAAATGAAATGTCAAATGTGAATGTGAAGCAATATTTGCAATCATTTTATCTTATAATATAAACAGTGACAGAAATCAGAGCAAATATTGTTATCTATAAACGTTTAACAACCTACTGTACATGTACGTCTTTATTTTTCTGTGGGACCATACAAACAACAGGAAAAATAGTTCAATCTTGCATGTGGTTACTGAAGACAGCACAATAGAGAGTTTTGAAGATAACGGATAACAAAGTAATTCACACGACTTCAGTCACAGAAATCAAGAATTACATGTATGTATGATCTAACAGATACATCTAAATTTTCTCCATCACTGTGACTGGATGGGGTGACTGTGATATCTCATTATCTTCTTTCATCCAATGTTCATGTTCTTGCATCTGTACAGTGTACCATGAAGGTCACAAATAAGGGTATGACAACATGACAAAATGCAAATTCTTTTTATATACAATGTACACTGTACCTACCTGAGATAGAATACCTCCCCTGAGCTCTCCCTGTACACAAAGAGATTTTTCCTATCTTGGACAGCAAATGCAGTGAGGGCCGTTTTCATTGCCTGTAAGCCTACGAGGAAAAAAATCAGGAACAAGCACTGACAATGAAAATGAAAGTTGTCACTTCACTACGTTTGGGGAAGAGATGGGGGGGGGGTACCTATTTGCCAAGAAGACAATTTCCTTGCCATTATTGAAACCATATTGTAATACAACTTTCACAGACATGATTAAAAGTTTGTCTACATTTGCCAGAGGGAAACTATACTTTCAACATTCTACCATAATGATTCCTTTGCAATATTCTTTTTAGCATATTACAATGCAACTTTAATAGAGGTGATGAAAAGTCTGACTGCATTAGCCAGTAACCACTAGAGGAAATCATGTCCTTGATATTCAGTCTAGTGATGTTATGGTCTGTTATTGTTAGACTATACAGGTCCCTCCCTCAATGCTTGCAATCTCTTCACTGTGATAAATGTTTTTTTCATCTGATTAATTTGTTCAGATCAAACCATAATCTCTAAAATCTTATGACTCTGATGAATATTTTCCTGTTAAACTAACATTATCAAAAATCAAACAGTTACCATCAAGAGCATCAAGAGCCAAACTGATTGTAAATTTCGTTTGATTTGTATTCTCACAATCAAGTACGAATCTCAAATACTTACTTCTGTGAGTTATATTTTTGCTGGCCTCTTGCAATGTACATTCTCACTATGAAGCATAAATTGCCACAGGCTACATCTATGACAAATATTTTTCTGTGAGATGTGCATTTTCATGATCACATGTTGATTTTCAGAAGTATGTAATATGAGTTTACATCATCTCACATTTGAATTGCATTTCAACCATTAAAAATAAGGTTTAGCAGTGACAGTCATATTCCAATACATTTTAATCAAGTAACATGAAATTTCAAAGTTACCCCTGGATGCAGCCCCATGTCTGTGTGAAGGTTTGAGTCGTGAGTGCACTTGGAGTGATGTAGTGAAGACCCTGTCACAGGCAAAGTGGCCTGGGTTGAAGTCGAGGGTGGCGGCCAAGTAATCCTTAGCCTCCTGCTCACTCTCATCAGCATCTGAAAAAAGGATGACGATCTATCTTTATCACAAGAATACTGTCAATGATAACACCTGACAGAATACGCAGACCTTTGTCTTCTTCTTTTTTTCTGTTCATACTGTACATGCTGGTTGATGAATAGAATGACACTGTATCAGTTGGCATCACAAGCAAGCCCAACTTCATTAAAGTGACAGCTTATGAGTTTACTGCTTAATAGCAAAATGAAAAATATGACCTCATCAACTGAGACACAGTACAAGAAATTAAAATCCTAATTAAATGATGCTAGAATTGAAAATTGGAACAAAAATGGCCTTGATCTGAAATCAGTCAACCACAGCTTGGACAAACAGAAGTCAACTTTATTTTCAGTGTCAGTATCATTAGAGTACAACCAAATCAACAAAATGAAACATACCATGCAAATAATTTCAAAAGTAATGCTGCCATTTCTTATATTCATTCTTTCTTATGAGTATGGTATACTGTACTGTACTACCGTTTATCAGTGCAACACTTCAATATGAGGGTTATATGCTCGCAAGCACATAAATTTCCTTTATCAGATGGGTGGGACATCTCTTCACCCTGAACCCACCTAGGTCATCCGAGAGCCTCCTTTCAATGGGGAGGGTGTGGTCCTCCTGCTTCCAGATGTCCTCATCACTCTCAGGGACCAGTAACCGGTTGCACACCTTACGGTTGTCCAGCTCCTGCAGCAGCAGTCGCTATGGATACCAAAGATGCATGCCATC
Organism: Diadema setosum; assembly: GCA_033980235.1. Lineage (NCBI taxonomy): Eukaryota > Metazoa > Echinodermata > Echinoidea > Diadematoida > Diadematidae > Diadema > Diadema setosum. The sequence goes on along the minus strand of CM067072.1, from coordinate 33,015,514 downwards.
ACATTTTCATCATTCAATCATTTAGTGGTCCCCCTGCTTTGTTGTGAGGGATGAGGAGACAAACTTTTGTCTTGCTTAAAGTTGGCTATAACTTAATACATGTATGCTGTGTTCTGTACTAACCCTTGAAAACTACCTGCACAAAACACAGTATATGGGTATAGCAATAAATCATGCCAACTTTCAATAGTGACACTTGTACAAAGCGATGGCTAGACAAGTGTTAAATTTCAAAGAGACATAATAGCTATCACATGGCAAGTGATGGCACTGCACAATAAGTGATCTTCTAATCTATCTGAGGTACAGTATGAATAAGCCAGGGCAGTGCAGAAAATGAAATGCCTGTGTTACTGTTTGTCATGGTATAAGTACAGATGTACATGTACAATTACTTACACATCAACAAGGGAAAGTGGTATTTTTCAGCAAAAGTACATTTTATGACCGCATTTTGCAACTTGTAGTCTCTATTTTGTAATGACAGAAACATATCAGAGATATTACATAGCATTTTGTTGCATTAAGCAGAGCTGTCATTAGATTGGCTTGCAATTATTACATGAGTACCGATACTATATCAGCAGATCTTACACAGAATGTGATGTGCAACTGCATTTTTGCTTCAATATACAATTTTAGATGATAATACAGGACAACATTAACACATGACTAATGTCCACTATTATTCTTGTCATTGTTACTGCAGTGCTACTAAGCATTATCATAATTCTATGTGGAACATTCTACACCAGAATTATCATTATCATTGATTTAAATATACGGTGTACAAATGAATGCTTTGTGATAGGCAACACAAACCTTCAAATTTGAAACACAGCTCACAGCGGAGCTTTCACAGAATAATGAATCAGGGAGCTGTTTCATGAAGTCATCACATAGAAGTCTTTAGATAAATCTCAGAATGACCAAAGTTACTCATATAAATGTAGGGACTGAAGCCAGTATGTAAGTAAAATCCAGGAAGTGTGAGATCATAGGCACAGGTGTGTAGAGTCTTACCTGGTTCACCAGTCTACACTTGTTTGAAATGGCTTCTGACACAAACTGGTAGGTTTCCTTCTGATCCAGTAACTTTTTACTCTCATTTCTTTCTCTGTATCAACACAAAAAGGAAGCAACAAAAAACAATGACAAATGAAAACAACCCAATTAGTCAGTACATGCACTTTTAGCGGTTACTGTAGTTGGCAACTACCAATAACTACATCAAATAATAATTACAACTAACAATAGCTACACTGTCTATAGTGCATGAATAGGAGTTATTGTAGGTAATGTGTAACATTTTACAGGAAATATATTTCATATACACCAGTACATTGTACATGCATATATGTATTGTTGACTTTTTGAGTTGCAAGACAGCATGTCACCTAAAATATGGCGGAAAGAGAATATTGAAATATCAAACAGTTGGTGTGCAAGACATATAGGTCCAAATTCACAAAGGTACTGTGGTTGTTAATGCAGTGGCACCATCTACTGAGCTAAAACCAGTTCATGGTGGAACACAATGAAGTGAGAATAAATACCAAATACATGTACATCATGTCATTTCATTCTCTTTGATATCTTTTATAATTCATTAATTGGTGTATCTGTACACTTAAATGCAGATCAAGCATGTTAAATCACTTAACCCTAACTAGGCTGGGCTATTAAGGTAGATCATAGAGCCGGGGGGCCTCCCAGGCCCCCCCTCCAGATCTCGGCCGTAGACTGCGCGATCACGACGAAAATTGGCACACACATTGCCTATGATGTAATCTAAAGTACTACGAAGTTAGATTTTTAAAAAATTGTCATTTATGCTAAATTATGCTAATTTATGCATAATGATGCATGAAATCAGAAAATTTGGTATAAATCACTAAATAAAGCTCAAAATGGGCACATTTTTTTGTCTAAATATTCTTTTTAGTGTCCTAAGCAAATATAAGTGAAAAAAATTGAGCTATCCGAAAAAATTTCTTAAGTATTTTATTGTTTTTTGAGTTTCTTATGTATTTCCTTGTTTTTTCGACTTTATGTTTTTCATTGTTTTTTCAATGAAACTTGTCCGCGACATTGTTCCGAACAAGAAAATATGTTATTAATTGATTTTAATCAATAAAACCCCAAAATAATCATGCTTTTATGAAATTTGACTGTAAGCACAGTTTCCATTGAAATTGTACACGAATTCACGTTTTTGAGCAATTTTTGGTCTGACATGCATGTACATATTTATGCGAAACTTCGGAACCGCGCACCCGGGCATCGCAAATTTGGTGTCAAAAGATGCGGGAGACTCGACAGAAAAAAGTCATTAAACGTCGCGGTGATAGCTTTCCACGTTAGCGATACATTGCGCGGAACGTCGAGGGGGGGCCTCGGAGGCCCCCCGGCCTAGTTAGGGTTAAAGAGGGTAAAAGCAAATGAATAAAAAATGAATTAAAAAAAATATATATATGTATATGACTGTACTTTCTCTATCAGACATACAAACAAAAACAGAAAGAGAAATCAAGTCATGAGCCATTTGCTACCTTGTGTGAAAGAACAAGTTGACCTTGTCCCTGCAGAGTTTGAGAATGAGCCAAAAGTCCGGCATCGTGCCATGGAAGACATCCGTGGAGGTGGTGAGCTCTTCTGGATCGACGTCACTGGAGCTGGCCTCGTAGCCTGCACATTCAGGAAAGACAATTTTGTGCCACAGAAGCTTTCAACTATGCATCAACTGCAACCAGACCTACTGTACAGATACTCTTTTCTATGTTTTTTCTTTTCTATCATCTGCAGTGTCAAAGTGTTTGATTGTTTGATTGTTTGTTTGTTTGTTTGTTTGTTTGTTTTTTTCATGTTTGTACGCTTGTGTAGGGAACACACAATTTTATTCAAACTTTGGCAAGTTTTGCAACCGATGTCATGAGCGAACAAGGTCTGTTTGTAGAATTTGGGAAGTTCTGCCAATTTGACAGTACAAACAGTTTAAAAAAAATCTGAAATATATTTCTGATGAATTCAGCTTGGTTTGATTAGATATGCATTCTGACACATTTGCCGTTGGTTGCTGACAGATTCATAATTTCTGCTCAATCACACTTTTACAACAGCGCTGAGTACTTCCAACTTTAGGATGACAATGATATAGCATTTCAACTAGAAAGATTCGTTCAATCTGCAGTATTTAACACTTGAATTTCTTTAGGACATAAAAAATACTATCTACAAGAAGGTCAAAGGTTACTAACTATACAAAGCATGGATGAAGGGTCAAATAAATGTATGGAGAAGCCAAGAGAGCTGCCCCTGACAATCACACACACCTTCTTCATCATTGTCTCCTGTACTGCCACTCTGGCTGACGTAGCTCTGGAACAGGCTGGAGGGCCCGCTTGATATACCCCCACTGCCCTGCCGGCTGTGGGTGGGCCTCTTGGTCCCCTCCTGGCCCCCTGACCCAACCTGCACCCGGACTGGTGAGCTGGAGGTGGAGGACCCCACAGGGGAGGGGCTGGTCACTTGGCTGGTAGGGGAGGGTGTGTCGTCTGGAATGTGGGACAGAGTAGTTGATGCTGAATGAAAACATTCGGGAGAAAAAGATACATGTAAATAGAATAGCATTGTAAGTCAAGCAAACCTAACCAAAATCAACACACCTGTTACTAAACTATGACATACTCACCTGATTTATACAGGGAACTTCATTGAACAAATATGATTACAGCACAAGCAGGTTTGACCACATTTCTTGTTCATTGTAGTTCCTCAAATTCTTGCATTGATTCCGGTTAAGGTGTATAAAATGCTTGACAATACAGTGATAACAGTGTTTTTGATAACTGTGCTGCTTAGAAGACACCAGAGATCACAAGAACTGACATTACATGGTTTGAATCAGAAGCACAGTTGTACATTACACTTGCTCTCCAGAAAACATACTGATTACTACAAATTCTAGCTAGTACCTTCTGTTAATCAGCATTCACTAGCTGCCTATTAAAAATACTTTGCTGATGAAACTAAAATTGAATTGACAGCACAGCGTATGCCAAAATATTCTTGAGGTTGCGCACGGCAACCCCAAGAATTGATGTCATTAATTCTTTCACAAGTGAATGTCATCAAGACAAGCATCATCTTATGCACCAAGCAAATCTATGCTGCCACAATCATCACTAGACAGGTTAATACATCGATATGCAACCTCCTGACCAAGCTTATAAACATCTTTTAAAAAGATGCGAAAACTCTTTCTCACCAAGTTCTCCATCTGAGAGCACGGCCTCATCACTCGCCCGGGTCAGAACCTCAAAGCTGATGCTGCTTCTCCTCAGGGTGCTGGTTCCCTCCGAGCCCTCCCCGCTGAACACCTCCTCCTTATCACTACCATCCTCAGCATCATCACCATTATCACCATCACCTGGCTGGTTTCCCATGGCAACCTCGAGGCTGGCATCTGGCTGGTCCATGCAGCTAGGGTCTTCAAGCGTTGGTTCTTCAGACAGCACCTTTGAACAAGAGACAGATGGAGAGGTTGACAGGCAGACAGGTAAACCAACGATTGCATTAACTGGATTTCCTATTGAGAGTAGTCACATGATATTCCAGGCATGTACACATGCTTCCTTAATATGCAAACAGGAACAGAGAAAAAAAATGGTAGTGATTTTTTTTGCAGTTTATCATTCATCCAAATTAGTAATGATAAATCTTTCTACCTCTTGATAAAATTCATTTGGAAATATATGAACAAATGAATGTACATAAGACAAAATATGACTTCAGATGTCCTTCTACAAGTACTTAAGTCTTCTTCTCTGTAATATACCGTTATTAATATCACATTTCACATCCGTAAAGAACAAAGACTCATATGGGACTAAAGCCATGAGTACAGACAAAACTGTCATGTCAGAGTTGTGGAGATAGTCCTCACATACCCTTTGGTATGTGTGTTATAGAAATACACTTAATTATTTAAGGTATTATAAAATTTTCTTGCTCAAGAAGGCACAGTCAAGCTTACAGCTTTCTTGCTAAATCTATGCAAATACTCATCTCAGATACGTGTATTTAGAAAATACTCCTTTCCACTGTGTAAAACAAGTGATACACATACCAAGATAGAGCTGCCGCTGCTCCTGGAGATATTATCCTCCGCATGTCGCACCATGTCATCGCCCTCCGCCCCTTCAGTGGGAAACTCTCCCTCCGCTCTGTCCACGTTCCCCTCACCAGATTCCTTCTCCTCCCTATCCTCAGCTTTTCCCTCCCCAATCTCCTCGCCATTTGCCCCATCATCGGCTGGCAGGGGCTCACTCTTACTCTCACTCTCGGTTTCCATAGCGACCAGTGTCACACCCTCATCCAGGGTTGCCTCGTCCTCCACATCATCCATCTCCTGCCCTGGCTTCCCATCCTCCTCCTCTTCCTCCCCACTGTTGCCATCACCGTTCTCCTTCTCCAAAGAATCTGCATCAGGTGGCTGCCGGTCAGATGGGTCAGAGGGGGCATCCTGCTTTTCCTCCTTGGTCCTCTTAGCTGGGTGCTTCTCAGGAGACGGAGGGGTGTAGATGATAGTGGTGGTTGGGACAACCAGTCCTACAGGTGGATTCATTGCAGTAAGATATCCACTGGTAATTCTACTTAACTCCTTTAAGTTTATAGGTTGTAGTTGTTGTTGTTTTTTAAACATCATGTCATTTACCAGCAACCATCCCTTCAGCACATTCTTATCACTCACGGTTTCATCCACTTGGAATATGCAAATAAATGATTTCAAACTGAATGTCATTAACTTTAACAAAGTCTCTGCGCTTGGCAATAGTCTTTAATGCAATAAATAAAAAATCTCCATGAATAGAATGCCAGAGAAGCACATTTGTTTTGTGGCATACATATTTATCATTTATATTCCCCCATCTGCCATATGCAGAATGAAGTTTAAAGTTTAGTGATCCCAGTCAATGAAGAAGTCTATCAAGCAAGTATCAGCACAAGAGAAAAGACAACATACATACAATTCTTTGTAGGGACATGGTCTTTGTTCAAATATCTGACCTCCACTCTCAGTTTATCCGTGAAAATGTAACCTATTTTTCCTGCATATCTTACATGATGTGCCAGATATGACGATGACTCAAAGGCCTGGCTAGGGTGACAGGGATAGAGAAAACCAGGGACGTGTTGCATAAGACTATGGAAACTTTACAATTAATGGTGTATAAATCCACAAATCAATGGTAACTGCCATGATGATAATAACACTATTCTATAGGTAATCAAAGGCAAGGAAGCACTGATGTTTACCATAAATTGCAGAATTACCAGTAATTGTTACCAAAGTTACCATACTTTTATGCCACAGGGCCCAGGACAGAACAGGGAACAGGAGATAGATCAAAAGAAAATCAAGTGATGTGGAAGACGTTTCAAACTGGGTCGTTCGAGTTACCGCCTCACATCACCCAGTAACTCAAATGACCCAGGGACCAAACCGACCTTTGCCATCCTTTGCTGACCCCTCGTGGCGGTCAGTCTGCCGCTGCGCCTCCTGGTCCTGTTCCCGGAGCTGGAGGCAGGACTCCAGAGCTGTCTTAATGGCTTCACTCTTCCTCAGAGTCTCAGCGTGAAGCTGGTCTAGGGACAGGTAGTAGTAGTCCTGAACCTTGCTGAACTGGTACTTTGGGATGCTAAGTCTCTCAAATTCCTGGATAATGAAATGAAAATTCAAGGACTGTTTACCTCATATTCACAAAACACATACCTGAAATAAATGCAGAATGCTACCATCTTTGATGTCACAGCATACAACTATAACTGCATTTCTAAACTCATTCAATCTGCAGTCGCACTAGTTGGGGCAAACAGCTGAGCACAAACTCACCTTTTTGCCAATCTATGAATTTATGATTGACACTATCAGTACTTTTGAGCTCTTGCTTATTATCTTCTTAATATTCAAAATCATTAATATGTTCATCTTCTCTACTGTCTGTTCTCATCACTCCTGATAAGAGTGTCAATTCTGACAGATATGTGGTAATATAAACAGGCAGAGGCATAAATCACTGCATCAGAAATGGCCACATTATAGATGATAAAGAACAGAAGAAAATGATGTATCCTACATGTGTATGTACTTTAAGGAATGCTTATCAGTGTTGATATCACCTTCTTAACATATAGTTACACAAAAATCCAGTCCATTCAAACCATAATGGTGTCGTTGGTACTGATGCCAATAATTTCTTACACTCGTGAACTTTGCCAGGCTGTGCTCGGAGCCAAAGACAAACTGTAGGGCCAACTCTTCGGCGATGCAATTTGCCTTCCCGACGGAGTGTTCCACGTGATCAGCCACCATTTCTAGGGTTGCCATGGTAACTTGCTTGGTGTAGAGCATCGCGGACACAATTTCATCTTGCAGAAGCCACTTCACCTGTAAGTGTCAAAGACAAAAACAGTTCTTTTATTTCATTTTCTTACATTTCATGTACAGTACTGTATTTTCCTTTGGGTCATTTCCAACAAAAATGCTATGACAGCAAAACATTTACAAAACCATACTGTAAAACACAGTATTTTCGCGGCATGACACTTTCCCGAATGGGAGCAGACGGCCTCATTCGCAGCATGAAATTTTCGCGAGTTGCCTCTAACATTCAATGCATATAGTGTACACAAGATCTTTAGTGGGCATTTTAATTGCACAAAACTCGGCTCTCGCGAAATTTGTGAAATCAAAATGCATGCGAACCTTGTTTTACAGTGGTCATACAAGATCAATACAATATTGTAATACAGAGAAATACTGCCAATGGAAATACAATTTTATGCTGTGACTTTATTCTAACTCATTGAAGTCAAGAAGGATATTGTAAGAATAGATATACACTCTTCCCATGTTTCTCTTTTCATAAAAAGTGATGATGAATAAATTGTCCTTGAGCTTCGACTGCTATGGTGCAATCGTGCATTGTGACTGTGTACCAAGCATCAACATTATGCACTTCACAGTGTAGTATGCATGTGTTAGGATCATGGAAGGAGTTTTCATCTTTTAGTGTCACTGACCTCCACTTCAGTGGCGTGGATCGCATCCCTCTGAGCATCCGGGAGACTTCCAAGGGAGTCCATCATATCATTTGCAAGCCTTAGAAGAAAGAGGACATATGATGTTTAAAGGAACTGTACAGTACTGGATGAGGTGAAGATTCAGCTTGTAACGTTTTGCAAGATATTTAGAAACCACTCTATGAAATGTTAAAGAGCATACAACTCTAAGGGGAATCAAAAGTTTATTTGATGAAAATCAGTTTTTAAATGACAGAGATATCTAAAAACATCGTAAAACAAAGAGACCCCAATAAAAGTTGTGGCCTGCCAATTTTAATTGGATATCTCAGCCATTTCACGACCAATTTTCATCAAATAAATGTTGAATCCTTCTTGAAATTACATTCTCTTATTATCTCACAAAAAAAGTCATAAACCTGACATTAGGTCTTGACCAAAATCATACAATCTCTCGAAATATCAAGTATGCATTCATTGATTAAAAAAAAAAAAAAGATTGAGTATACATGCTATATGCACAACATTAACCTTCTAAGCATCAAACATTACAAGAGTATATGGGGGTACAATTTGTATATTGTATATTGGCAGTTGACCATAAGAGATATAAAAAAGGAATGACTTCAATATTCCAAAATTTGAGACTCGTGTATACACCTCATCAAGCCAGGCTGCATTTGGAAATTGGTTTCTTATGAGTGTATTTTCTCTTTAATCCGTTGAGGATGAGTCCAAAGTATACTCGGGCAGGTGTCTACAGAAAATGCATGTTGTAGCAAAATCAGCCTGTCCTCAATGGGTGAAAGGAAATGAATTAAGCATACAGTTCTTTGCTGGCCAGAGAATATGAAAACAATCTGCCTGAGATAAGACTAAATCAAGTAAGTGTGAAATTAGTGCAAAATTACACAAAAACAAAAACAAAACAAAAAATATTTGTGTAGTGGTAAAAAAAAAAACAAACAAAAACAATAATTGTGCTCTCTCATTTCACCCGTTCCGTACGGGAACCTGGTGGCCTGCATATGAAGTCTACGGGCATTGCAGAATTCAGTATGGAATGGGCTAAAGCAAACTTTCTCCTGTGAAACATAGCAACGATCCAGCAAAGAGTGAATACATGATTGCATGAACCTTTCCAGATGGCTTGAATTTTAGAACAATATCCATAAATCTAAAGAATATAAGCTTTTATTGCATTTGTAAACCAAGGTGTTACTGAGATATGATCATTGATAGATATGCGTATAGAGAGACAATTGATTGACTCCAACTCACTCCCCAACATCTGAAGTCGAGAGGGTGTTGGCTCGGAGCTGGTCCGCTGCATCAGGGGCGGGGGACAGGGGAGGGGAGTGCTCTGTGAATGAGGCTCCCCGGTACATGTCTTCATCATCCAGCTCCCCGATGTCCTGGGGAAAGTCCAGGTCAGGCGGCAGGGTCAGGCAGATGATGTCAAGGGTCACAGACAGGTTGTTGAGGTCAAAGTCCTTGGATGGCTGAGACTCCAAGCAGGTAATCAGTTCGCCTACAGGAGGAAAAACACAGTCTTTGTCAGAAATCTGACATCAGTATGTTTACACTGCTATGCTGTAATTTTTAAGCTTCAGGTGTCAATGATATTGACAATGAAACAATAACGACAACATGAATGTCACAGAATGAATAAAAGGAACAAGTGACAGCTCCAGAATATTCCTACATATTTGTGTGGGTTTTTTCAGTATAATGCTCCAAGCACACACTTTGCCATTCTATGAAAGGAATTACTTTGATTTGTGTGTTCTGAAGCTGCATGAAACTGTAAATATGGGCTATATTATAAAATGACTCAGAATAGATGCTTGCTAGTGAATAACTGCTGAAAAAAGGTACTCTGAAGTATGTTCTTTTTATACACGTATATCAGTTTATATCATGATTGTTTCTTTAAACTTGTGGTGAAATATTACGTAGCAAAGCAGTGCAATTATCAGTACTTTAATAAGGATAAGATACATTGTATAATGTCTCGTCCCTCAACACTTACGAATTTTGACTTACCCAAACATGTTGGAATGGTCCTGACTGTCAGATGACCCATGTTTGTCTGCAGTTTGACGGAGCATACCAATGTGACAAAGAGGGGTGAGATCTCCTCCTCGTAGCTGCCCATGACCGACTCGACGGAGCTCCTCCCATGGCTGGGATCCGAGAAGAAATCGATACTGTGTTCGTTGGACTTCTGGTAGACGTTTGGGATGGAATTAATCTTGCTGTCATATTCCTTCAAGTGGAGATCGTCATCCTCCTCATAGTCCTCTTCGTTTTCTTCATCCACGGTCCCATCAGTGTATGAATTCACTGTCCAAAGACAGGAAAGAGAGATAAACAGAGATAATAAAATCTCACATTTTGAATGACTTCTTTTATTTTTATTTTCCTTTTATTTAAAGGGGGTGGGGTGGGGATTAGTTCTTCACAAAACATGCAGTGTAAAAATATGCTTGACTGATTACCAACAATCCTCATATCCTACAGAGTGTAGGTCCATAGTACAATGTAGCTCAAAGTCTTGCATGACTTCTGCATTGCCACTACAATATAAACAACAGAAGTATTAAAGCTGAACTTCAGGTTGCACAAGTGAATAAAATTGATGCTTTTATGTTACATGTACATTTGAAAAGGGAGAATCTTAACATAACTATTGCAAAGATTATGACTTCGACATTTTGACAGATGAACTGTTTGACTGTTGGACTGTTAGACAGACAAATGGGAAATACTGTTTTGTTTTGGTTTTTGGTTTGTTTTTTTACGCAACTGTCAAGGAATACTGATTCATGGTCTCTGATTGTTACCGGTATATACGTAACGAGCCTCATGTAATACATGCAATACAATACATAACACTAACCATGCACTGTACATATGAAGAGTTTGATCGCAAAAATGACTTAACTCCATTCATGCTAACTTGAGATACATGTATTTGTGATTAAAGCTGCTAAATATTTTTTTTTTTAAATGATACAAAAATTTGGAGTACATCTTTAAGCATACCTTTACGAATGTTCATTTCTACGTAACAAGTGAGGCACAATATCACTGGAATGGTTTTATTTTGCTTTATCTGAACATGGAATTACTCTAAACCGTTTTAAAATGGCACTTTATAGCCCAATTTGCAATCAAACTCTTCACATGCAGTATCACACATAAGTGTGTCTCGTTCATGCAATTGTGCATACATTGCACCACATGACTGACTGAAGATGCATGTGACTATATAGTGAAGAGTGAGTGGTTAAGAGTGGGGCGAAATTCTGAAACCAGGCATTGCTCACTTTCAAAGCAATTAATACATACATGTAGGTGGAACATACATGTATTTCAATGCTGGAACACACAAATATGTAGACACACAAAGAAAAAAAATAACAAAACAAGAAACCTAAAGACAAAAAAAAAAATAGCTGTGCACATGCATACACTGCACCTTCCAGATACAATGCATTGATCTGTGGGTCAAGAGGTCAATATCTGGTCAGAAATTTATGGCCGTTTCCACGCCGACATCAGGGGTGTTTTCCAATTTACTGGTCAAAATTACACCATGCAAGCGGCACACAAAGGGGTCAGCTACAATGTACCTGGCCTCAACATTTGTAACTTTATTCCTCCTCATACAAAGAAATCATGCATGTCCTTTTGGGCAAAACCTCATGTTTTACCAGCCACAAGCTTCTGGCCAGGGTTACGGCACTGATTGCGAAATGACAGCAAGAGTGATTAAAGCTACATAGTATGTCTCAATCTGCAGATCAAAATGTCCACACAGTCTGTGCTCTTAAAGTTATGGGAATTTTGCAAACCCGACACTGTTACTTATCATAAGGAATTGACATAGAGCTATAAAAAGAGATGATTGACATTTTAGACAACCCCCAAACTTTGACCGATGAATAAATATAGAAGCACTATTTAGCTAAATGTCAAACAAATCTTTGTATTGGTATGTATTGAAGACAACTGTACAGAGCTTTTGCAGCACAAACCCAGAAATATTCAGCTCTCAGTTGTAGTCACTGATAATGATTGGAAACTTCAGACATATAATTACACTCTGCATAGTAGTGAAATAATCACATCCCCGTATTTTGCTCTGAAAAGTTAAGAGTTAGACCAAAGTAACACACAGCACACACTGCACAAGGAATGATGTTCATGATAATGTGTGTTTATATGTGTGTTTGTGGACATGCTTCGTGTATATCGAATATCAATGTGGAATGTATGATATATATTTCACATCACATATGACTGGCCTGGAGGTACATGTATACATATCGCATATGCTGTAAAGGTGCATAATAAAATATTTTTGGGTGGGTTTTTCACAGGCAGTTATGTACATGCTCAATTTACTTCTGTGTCTGGCTGTTGTACGGCCGTTGGCAGGTTTAGCCAGGTTTAACATCGACGGTGCTACACACATCAAACACATTGTGAGAAGAGTGGGAAAAAATTGAAATTAATTCCAGTACGTTGTATATACATGTACGATACATCAGAAACATTGTACACACAACCCAACTCAATTGCCATCTCTGAAATCTCTCAATCTGAAAACAGCTTTATTGTTAAGATCCATTCCCAATAAATACTCAAATGGAATGTATATACCTGCAATATCATCATATCTTGTAAAACGCAATTGAGCTCAAACAAACGTGTCCAATTTGTAGTGTTGTTGTCAGTGATTAACACATTCCCTACCAGATTCTTAATCGCCAGTGACTTTGCGTAGGGTCTACCATAACATGCTGCCTGTATGTAATTCCTTAATAGCCATTCAGATACTGTCTCTACAATACAAGCCACACTAGACTTGGAAAAAAATAAGAGAAGCAGAATACTCTTCACAAGTTTACACACTTAATTAAGTGCAAAGTGTATGAAAAACATGACAATATTAATGCATGAATTGCTGAGACAAAAAAAATAGAGGAAAATTGAGGAAAAGAAACACCATATATAGATCAAAAGGCACATGGAGGAAAGAAAGATATTTGTTTTTATTCGTGAAACATACAGTTTCACAGCTTTAATAAATATAAGCGACCATGCATCTTATGAAATGTAGAAAAAAAGTTGCCTGCATAGATTTTTGAGTGGACAAGCACCGTGCTTTTTGCGCTTCAAGGAATGCTGGCAGTTTGAGATATTATCTCGAGAGGCAACCTTTCTCTCTACCTGACTCTGAAGTTTTGAAGAACAACAAGAAGTACTGGGTTCTGTAGACCTGTCTCTTTCTTCTACATGAAGAGAGTTTTCTCTATTGTTTCCATGAAGGCCTTAACCCTATTCTAACTGGGGGGGGTCAAATTGACCCCCCCCTCGACGTTTCGCGCCACGATTCCGCAACGCGCAAAGATTTTGCCGCGTCGTTTCATGACTTCTTTCATTGAAGTCTCCCGCATATTTTGAGACCAAATTTGCGATGTCCGGGTACACCGTTCTGAAGTTATGCAATGTTTTGCATATGCATGTCAACCCGAAAACCGCTCGAATTCATGATTTCGTGTGAAAATCCAATGCAAACTGTGTTTTTTTGTTTAATTGATATAAATTAAATTATTTTAACTTTTAACCATTGAAATAAATCAATTCTAATGTAGATAAGCTTGAAAAAGTGCCTCCAACAAATTTTGGCAAAAAACAATAGAAAACAAAAGATCGAAAAAACAATAAAATACATAAGAAATTAACAAAACAATAAAAAACAAAAGAAAATGATTTTGATTGCGCTATTTTTTTACAAGAAAATTGTTTGATGTGTCTTGAGGAACTCTGACAAAAAAATTTAATAATCCTTCAGTCTTTTTGATGGAGTTATAGGTGAAAATATGATTTCATGCATTAATTTGCATAATTAATTTAATAAAACATATGAAATCAACATTTTTCTATTGTATGACCATGTAATCTTGTAGTTGACATCCGGCTCTATGTTCAGACAAAATTTTGCGGCGATAGCATGATCGGCGGCCGAGATCTGAAGGGGGGGTCAAATTGACCCCCCCACCAGTAAAAACTTGGTCTCAAATAGCCCAGTTAGAATAGGGTTAAATCCAGAAATGCTAAAACTAGTAGGACCATTGATCTTTTGATATACCCAGTGCTAGTGAAAAGATTATGCTTATTGTGTATTCCAAGCTGCAGGTTAATCTGTGCACAGATGTTATCATAGATGGATAAAGGGAAATGTTCTTATTGAGTGTTTGGATTCCAAGCTACAGTGTAGCTCCACACACAATAGAGGATGAATAATAAAGCACACTTTGATTAACGTTTATTTTTCAATCTTCTGTCCAAAAGTGTCCCAGTCCTACAGATTAAACTTAATTTTAAGCGGGTTAGCAACAGCCAATTTTGATAACTAACATGTGACTTCAGAGTTGTAAATCTCATCTTGCACAATTTGACCTCAATTTAATCATTTCACTTGACAACTTGACTTTTGTGATGCAAAGCATAGGCAGATACATATTAGGAAAATAAAAGAGTACTGTAAATATTACAGATTTTTTTCTGATGTTGACACTTTCGTGAATTTCACTCTCTACTGAACTAGTGTAAAACTAACAAAATCAGATAATTTTTGTGAAATACATGGATATGAACAAAAATGTTATAGTATAAAAATAATAAACAGGAGTATGTTAACTGAAACAGGTCCAGCACAAAATATTTGCTCCGCACAAAAAAAAAAAAAAAAAAATGCTCTGCACACACTCACACACACACACACAAAAAAAAACAGTTATAGTAAAAGAACACTACAAGAGGTGGGATGATACGTACAGCTGACATTTTCCGATGAAAAGACCTCCGGTGTGTGGGAGGCAGAGGGGCCAAGACTGCTCCTCAAGTAATCCATGTGAGCTTCGCTACTCTCGTGGTAGTCCCTCTCAAGAAATACCTTCAGGCAAAAATGTGAATGTGAGCTTATAAAGCACAAGAAGTTAGAGCATATACCACCACGACATTAACTGAAAATCCCCAATATACCTCACTATATTTATTGGTATGCAACATACATTTTATGGTGACACAACATTTGCTCCTTCAACAACTGCTCTGTTCATATTTTCTCCACAGACTTACAATCCATGTAGGTTTAGGGTTTGGGTTGTGATAGGGTTTTAAGGTTAGCTTGATTACGATTAGGGTTAGGGTTGTGTTTGTGGGTAGAATTTATGTTTAGCTTAGAGTGCAGGTATTTCATGGGAGGAGCAAATTGTCACAGGAGCAAAATTATGCAATGGAATTATATTTTACAGAAGCTGTGAGGATACACCTTAAGCATGAGATGTTCAAACCTTCACCGCATTACCGAAACACCAATCAAATGCCCTATGTTTGATTATCACAGAGAAAATACATACAGTGAATACACAATACTTTCCTTGAGATGCATTGGGCATAAGGGAAGAGTCTTTGGACTGTTTACTAGTAAGGACGATACATTCAAGGCATACATGTAGTTGTGGATGCACTGTGTGGACTGACAGGTTTTCCCGACAAATTCAACAAAAAAAAAAACATTTAATGTGGAAGAGCAATGATGCTGTAGTATCCCCACATACAGTAAGATTCTCTCATTGAAGTACTACATAGCAGAACGGTTTCTTGTTGGCATGATCAATCATGATCTCACATCCACAAATGCTAGTGATTGTGATAGGTGCATGACCTTCACTCTTACGTGATCTTCGTCATCCTCGGCAGCATTCTCATCCACTCTGTCTCCCCTAGCAACGTCATCCTCCTCCTCCATCTCCTCCTCCTCTCCGTCTCTCTGCATGTGGTAGTACCAGATGTCCGGGTTGGAGGGCACCTGTTTAAAGTGGGCACCCATCACCTGGGTGAAGCGTTCCCGGGCCATGGCGTGGAGGCCCTTGGTGATTTCGCACTGGCAGCCGGGCGCGGCCGTCAGGTCCTCCAGCGGGATGACGATGCCGGAAGACTTTCGGCCAGCAATGCTTGACTTGAACTCTGACCTGATGTTACATAGAGACACAGAGAGGGTGATGAAGAACCACTAAACTGACAAGCCTCAGATATTTTTGTTTGTTTTTAAACTAAAATTTTACTATGGATGTAGTTGTACCTTGGGGACTTTAGGGACCGATCTAGAGGCTTCTGTGCAACATCCCCTTCCATCTGGTCTGCAAACTTGATCTTCTTCTGCAGCTTTTCTTCGGCCTGCTTCTCTGCATCCACCTGTGAAAGAAACAGAATCCAGAGATGAGTTGGTACAAGGACGAACCAAGAGCAAGACCCAGGAGGGAAAATTTGAAGTTACAGTCCATCACTGTGAAGAGTTTTACATGGAATTGACTTGTGAATGTGTACCTTACAGAAGTACTGCATACAGCCAGTGATATTCTCTCTGCCCGCCAATTTACACTTCACTTTAAAACTACACACCATAACTTACACGGTGGGAAAGGCAGCATGTATTGGCAACAAATAATTCTGACTCTTAGAAATTTTTGACATTAGGGAAGACAAATATTGGCGAGGCATCTTCTTGTTAGCTAAAGAGAAATGAGCCTTCTTTTCCAGGTAGATTCAGCATGAGCAATACAAGTTGAATCTCATGGAATTTCCACACAAAAGGACAGTTGCTCAAGAATTTCTCATGAAAGTTTTGCGAATGAAGGGTAAAACATAAGTAGCACCTGTACCTTTCAGACTCACCATCAGATAATACATCAATACAGCACAGCAAAACGTTGTAACAACTTCACAAAAACACTGGGGCAAGAAAATGGCAAAGGTAATTTATTTTTAAGTTAGTGTGGCTACATACCTTTGCTCTCACTCTGTAGACATGGCCACAAACAACTTGGACAAACTCTGCGATGTCAATCTCGTGCTGCGAGTCCATGCAGACCCAGTCGATGGCGAACTGGACATCACGACAGTCCACCCACTGGCCCAACTGGAGGCTCTTGAAGAGGCCAATGACAAAGGTCTTGTGGACTTTGTCCGAGAGGTGACCGCAGAACCACTCCAGCGCCTTGCCGACATTCTGACTGGGCACAGTGAACAGATCTGCCAGATAAATAGGAAGCAGCAGGCAAGACAAATAATATAGTGATTACAACCATTTCTCAGAGTGCTTTTAAAGCAATTATGCTGCACATCTCATGTCTTATCATATTCTATGAGTACAAAGAAACTGATTCTGCTAATACATGTATGGCAAATATTCTATTTTGCAATGTACTTCAAAAACAATAATGTGAAAAATTCAATTAATCTCATAATGCAACAAAAATTATTTACTTTGAGCACATTCATAAATCATATACATCGTGTGTACATACAGAAAAAAAACTTGTAACAAGTACACAATGTCTTGTAAAGCATAAAGACACTGTCCATTGTGACTATTACTACTCTTTCCAACAGTAAAATACAGACTGTTTAACACTTTGTTTGTCTAAACATACATTTCACGAAATCACATCATGTTGGTCCACTGTTCATCACTAGAGTGATATAAAGTGCATACCAGAGAACATCATTACGTCACATCCTACCATTCTGCTCACTGGCCGCACGAGACCGATGTCTGGGCACCGCCCTGGGAGTGGGCGGGGCCTGGGCCTCAGCCTCCTGGGTGGCAAACGTCAGGTCCTTGAAGACGTTCTTCACCGAGCGCTGGTCCAGCCGCCCCAGCAGGTGATTGGTCAGGTTGGACAGGGAGCAATCGTAGACAAATATCGGTAGGGCCAGGCTCTGCATGGCCGACCCTTCCTCACAGGGTGATCCTTCATCAGAAGCTCCAATCTCCGACTGGGATGCTTCCGCACCAGTGCCATCTGAACTATCAACATTGGGGTCTTCCTTTTTCATTGTTTCCTCTTGGTCAGCATCATCCACCCCTTCTTCCGTTTTGTCCTCCACTTGTTCCTCAGGTTTCTCCATGAGAAGCTGCAAGTCCTTGTAGGAGGAGGGCACGAAGGCTAGTATCAAGTGGTCCTTACCAATGTCCGTCACAAACATCGTCCACTTGGGGATGTTCCGTGGCGCGTCCACCACCAGGCTGCTCAACCCATGCTCCGGGGCCTTAGCGGTATCTTCCATGCCATCTTCATCCAACTCCCTCAGCAGGGCAGAGATGTCCGTCGCCGCCAGGGCGAACGGGAGAGGTGCGTCATCGCCCTTGTGGCGGTCAAGGATGGACTGGGCGAGGAGCAGGCTGTCCCGGGCTGAGAGGTCCAGTCGGACGCTGGTCATCGCCTTCAGGGAGCCCAGGAGCAGGGTGAAGAGGATGTCGTTGGGTTTGGGATGCTGAAAGGGGTGGCCTGACCGGACATTGGCATTCTCACTGTTACCTACAAAAACAGGGAGGGACATACATGTAGCGTGCCTCTTATGGTACATCATTCAGGAAGCTTCACACTCTTGTGTCATACCAAAACCTTGCGAACACATGGTTCATGGAGAAGGAATCTGCAAGCGAAGCATTATTGACACAATGTTATTCAGATGTGATCACATTAGTTCATTTGCCCAAGCAATGGGAATAACCCCAATGGGAAAAAAAAAAACATATTCTCAAAATGTGCCACACACTTTTGACATCCAGGACAAATATATTTGCCTCATACATAACACACACGCATATACACTGTATCTTTATATGGATAAATAGATACAACTGTAGATACTAGGTACACAATAAAGACAATAGATACATGTAGGTAGATGTGTAGTGGAATCTTGTTATAATGAGGTTGGATGTAGCAAGATACACCATACCTGACATTATGAGGCAATTTTTATATTCTTTTACTTCATGTCTGATATAATGAGATACAGAAAATTACAAGGAAATTTCAGTGGTCCAAAGAAACTCATCATTAACAATGTTTCCCTGTTTAATCATAAACTACATGTCATAAAAACCATAAACTACAACTGAATGGATGCTAAACTGGTGCCTATGAAACGAATGCATCCTGCAACTTTACCAACAAACTTGAATGTGAAACTGCAAAACTAACCTGGTATGAACGTGGAGCACACGACGTGGGCCTGCTGGCACATGGGTAGCAGTCCCAGGTAGTCGGTGAAGTACGGCATGCGCTGGATGGTCTCGCTCAGCGAGAAACCCTGGCCGGGGGAGCCCTGGAATGAGGAGGTCGACTCCATCTCCCGGTCATAGTCCGAGGAGCACATGACTCTCAGGTGCTCAAAGTTTAGGAGAACAGAGATGATCTTCTGATCCATGGGAAAGATCTAAAAACAAGCAAACAAATAAACAAAACCACAGAGAGTAACAGGAAATTCCATCCTAATATTACCTTCTCTAATCATATGTATTGGCACCTTGAGCACTCCATAGAATGGATTTGGCATGTCATATATCATATCAATTATCATTACTAATATAAACCATTATGTTGCTTTGTATGAATACAGAACAACCAGGAAAGAAGAGCAGTGAAAATTTGGAGAAAATATCGGACATGCAACAAATGTTATGAATTGTAAGACTTCTAGAGTATTTTAACAGCAAATTGGAAATTCTGTGCGATCAGTGTGTTGAGTGTTTTGTGTAGTTTCATGAATTTCCATTTTTCTACAATGTTTAGGCACAGACATTACTTATTTGCAGGGAAACATGTATAAGAACAGTTCTGAAGAAAGTTCTCTCTGAAGAAACTTTAAAGTGGTGAACTTTTTTTTGTACGAATTGAATGGAGAACTGTTCAACAGCTATATACATGTACATGTAGATCACACAGAATTACCACATACTCTGGACTTTAAAGATTTATAGCTCTGTTTTATGTTTCCAAGTTCCCCCCCCCCCAATTTTTAGGTTTGTTTGTTTGTTGTTGTTTTTTTTGTGTGTGTGTTTTCATACTAAGCAATGTAATATCAGAATGGAATTTCCATGTACGTAAGAGGGAGGTCCAGCATAATTGGTAACAGTAGCAAGTTTATGCCTTATAGTTACAACAAACATTTTGCATGACTACACATATCACTAATGACGCCAATAGGAAAGAGACTGTATTTTCAGTGAAGCCAGATATTCTGGGAATCCACAAACATCTATGTTCTACCATTTTCATACTTTGTAAAAGAAAGTATATATGAAAAGAATGACTTCTCATATCCAATTTCAGGTTTATTTGCTATGAACAATAAAAAAAAAAATGAAAGCACATAAATTGATACACATTGTACAGTATATGCTGATACAGTGCACATGAGGATATTGGGCATTCTGTGTTCAGTATGCTTGTATAAGTACTTAGCATGATCATCAATGTTATGGCCATGTAAACAATGACTAAAAAAAAAAGTATAAATACAAATCTTCATGCAACATATAAAATACAATGCATTATGAGAAGGCATCATCATATTCACCACAGATGGAAGGGCGGGGTAGGTGACTCCATCGAAGAATGGGCACTGTTTGGGAGGGTCAAAGATAGTGCCACTCTGGGGCTCAATCCAACACTCGGTCACCAGCTGAAGCCGGCCATCAGCCTCGGACGTGTCCTGACCATCACCATCCTCCTCGTCCCCACCCCTTGGTCAAGAGAAGAAACAAACAAATGCATCTTCTTGAGATAAATCAACATCCACAGTAACTCTTTACATCAAATTGTAAACACAACTGTTCAGATTTATAAAAAGGTGATATGTCACGGGCATAAAACACTTTATTTTGGAAAATGAATGATATGATGTGATATGTAAAGTCCATTTCAACATCATGATGTACAATGTACATGTAAATATATTTGCTGTCTGCATCTAATTTGTAGAATTTGTTTTAGGAATGTACCATGTGAACATGTTGTATTATGATTAACATTTATAGGTACCCCTGCAATACATTGTATTAACAATCAAGAATTTCTATGCATAAAACATGCCGTTCAATTTAAGAAAACTAATGATGACCCTTGCATATTTGCAGAATAGACTGATGTACATTCACATTACACAATCACAACTACTGAACTAATTACATCAAAATTTTGACAACTATAACAAGAATGATTTGTTTTCTATTATCTTGACCTTAGGTAACAACAAACACCACAAAGACAAAGATAAAAAGACTCTAATCAGTTTTGATTATTTCGAGCTATATAAATCACATGACATTCATGTTGAGGTATATTTCAAGCAGGCAGTCTCACAATGTTTATACACCATTTTCATGGGCTGAATGTTTTGAACGTTCTTCTGTAATAAAGACGGCTATCACAAATTTTTTGAAACGTTCTCATTTTCACTCACGAGATCGTCCTGTCCCTCTTGAAGGTGGCTGAATGCGGAGGAAAGATGATGTATTGCAGGAGGCAGGGGAAGACATCGTGGCCATTGGTGGACGATGTCTCCTTCGAGGCGTCGTCCCTGCTACCAGCTGTCTCCGCCTCCGTCTTCTCGCTTGTTGGCTTCGTCTTCTCCATGATGCTGGCGAGTGGGTTCTGTGTCGTAATCGGGAGAGAGCGCATTTGATTTTGATGGTTGTCGGGACCCCTGGTTTTACCTTGTTACAACTGGTACATGTACCTTATTGTAAACTTACAATTAAAGAGACTACAGTAGCTAAATACAGTAATGGAAAATGGAAACTGCTGAAATTACCTCGCTAAAAGCAGTACCTCGTTGTAATACATGATCTCTTCATCAGGATAAGCCATTTTCACTGTTCCTACAGTATATCCATACCCAGGTACAGAATCCAGCCACAAACATAGACCCCACACAAGACAAACAAGACAGTAGATAAGTTAGAAGCAGAACCCCCATCCCCTAAAATATAAATTGATAAATGACTAGATAGATAAACATATAGATGGACAATAAATGAATAAATAGATAAATAAATGAATAAGAATGATGACCACTTCCACAATTTGAGATGAGCTCTTTATATTAGAGGGTGAATTACTTTTCAGGAATCTCAATATGCAGATTTGAACCTTATAAACAGGGAGTAGAGAGACAGAAAGATATGTAAAAGTGTTTGAACGCCCTTCTTAAGTCTAATTATGATTTACTGATTGCTTGGGTATATGTCACGTAATCTTCTCCTCTACATCAATGTAACAATCCGGAATGCACGAGATTACTGTACAGTTATTAGCTAAAGCCAAACCTTCATCTTGAGCTCAATGACAAAGCTGAGAATGCCGCTTGTGGAGTACGCCACATGAAATCCCTGCTGGAGACGTAGTCTGTATAACAAGATACAAAGTCGACATAGGGCAATTTGTCAATCAGTTACAATGAAGATACAATGTGGTTGGCAATAGAGGTAGCAAAGGGCAATGGTGTTAATTCACATTTGTATCTCTAACTGAATCAATGGAAGCTAAAAGTGTATAATCATGTATGATTGTGATAATAAAGAATATGAGAAAGACTAATAAAAGTATGATATATTTTTTTAACAACAGATTGTACAAGTACAACTACCAAGAATGAATCCATGCATAAATATTCACATCTGGTCTCTTGTCTGCTTGCTTCTTGGTTTTGAATTATTCATATGCATGATTCTTTCATGAGCATGTGAGGCACACTGTAAATTAAATTTGTTACTGGGTAAAGCCTGCATTATGTCTCAATCTACCATTCTTTCCATACATCTCTTTACCAATCTGTCCAGGCATTTTTCTATAGATCTATCCATCTAGATCCATTTAAATGAATATATGTACTTGACGTCTATAGTTATGATGTAATGTTATACACTGTAGGTGGAATTATGAAGAAATAAAATCACGAAAATTTATTAAAGCAAGAATTAAAACTGTTTGTGCCACTTTAGAAAGTAGACAAATTTTCACTCCCTTTAACACTTTTCATCGAGGTGACGCTTAAAGAAATTCTCTCTCTCTCCATCTCTCATGAAACTCACTTGGTGAGGACGTCCAGAATGTTGGCCACAGCCTTGGTGGACATCTGGACGCTGTGGTCACCTTGGGCCTCCCAGATCCAGCGCCGGTGGTGGAGGTAGCAGGCCAGGCGGTTCAGGGTGCTGCTCGGCGCCTTGCTATTCATGTAGACGGGCACCGAGGTGGCAGTCACCTCGATGGAGGTCTTCAGGTCGGTGAAGTCAGCTGGCATCTTGTCATACCTGGTGCGTGGGCAGGACATGGGGATAAAAAATCATCAGTATTCACTGATGTAGGTTATGTAATCAACTCACATTTGTCTACAGCCAGATCACATGACTGCGTAAAACAATAACAGCAAAAGGCATAATTTATCTTACAAGTTGATTCCCAGTGACTGTGCTTTTACAATTTTCTGCAATAAGTTTTCCTTGTTACCTCCGTCAAATGGCTTTTTGTTTAATTGGTATGCTCCATTATCCTTCTTGTTTGTTTGTTTTTGAAAACTGGATTATCAAAATAGGACATACAATGTATCCTCCTCCAGCTACTGTGCAACAGCTGTGAAACATCACAATTAGTCAATGAAGGCCTGCATTAAAGCACACGAACATATTCTACGAAGAACACAAAATAAAGCACACATTACTGCTTTAAAGTGAGCGCATAATTTGTTTACCATAATCAGTGGATAATATATTTACCATAAAAGAATGGTGCACACTTCTGTAAAATGTAATGAAGATTTGACGCTAGTGAACCCTGACTCACCGCATGAGTATCATCTCAATGGGCCTAGAAAGGAGTACTACACAGGAGTCGTTCCCCATACCATGGGGCGTGTCGGAGTCCGATTCGTGGACAACCGTGGTCTTGGTGCCGTGCTGCTTGTCGTAGACGTACTGGGAGACTTTCTTCCTCGGCATGGTGAGGGCCAAAAGGTCCTTCTTTAGCTCCATCACAACCTGAGGGAAGAAGACCAAATATTTTATAGGGATGGTACATGTATAGTACTGGTTGAAAAGAGGATTCAGCTTTTAACTCCTTGTGAGATACTTAAAAACCACCTTATGAATGTTAAAGAGCTTACAATTCTATGATAACTACAAAGTTTATTTGATGAAAATTGGTTTTGAAATGGCTGAGATATCCAAAAACAAAACAAAACAAAGCAACCCTAATAATAGGCGAGTCCCACCTTTTATTAGGATTGCTTTGTTTTGGATATCTCAGCCATTTCTAAACTAATTTTCATCAAATAAACTCTGACTTCCTCTTAGAATTGTATGATATTTCATAAGAGGTTTCTCATCATCTCAAAAAGTAATCATCAAAAAACGTTGGAAACCTGAAAAGAACCGTGTCAATCGAAACTGTACCATCCCTTTAAACACAGCCTGGAGAGGTGATCTCCAAGAGTATGGAATAGGGTGCTTTTGCAGTGGAGATACGGACATTAGATTGTGTCCGTCATGTGCAAATTTCTTCAGTTAGCATTGCTATGAGCTTAAAGGTCCCCTCAAATCTACAATGTTCCCCCAAAATAGGGCTGTACCAGAAGCCCCGATGCAGCCAAAGGCATAATATTGTTTACGGCATTTACATCTGGGAACATTGCAACTTGGCTGAGCTGTATCGCTGGACATTTATGAGAGTGCTTGCATGGCACAATGAACTAAAGGATGCAGTACCCTCATGGCTGGTCACATCGTGTCTTGTAAAGCATCAACTTGCGAAGTTCCCTAACGCTTCCGATAGAACACCATAAGCTCATCGAAATCCTTTACATCAGGACTACAAGATGTACTTGCTCTAAAGGAGTCAAAGCAGCTAACTCTCCCACTGCCAACATATGCTCTGACCAATGTGTACATTGCCATTGGCAATTGAGGTGGGAGGTTTTTGAAGGGGTTAATGGTACATAATTGGAAATTCACCTTTCACAGAGTAAATATTACTTTCTCAGACCAAGAAAGCCATAAAGGAACAAGAGCAACATCAATATCAATTTTATGTTCTCACTGAAGAAATGTGGGAAAGTTTGGAGTACCAATAAACATCGACCAAACAGATTATAATTCTGAAAACTAAGACTGTATGCAGAAGATTTCTACTTGCAGATTTATGAGGAGTTGCATAAATTTATGGTTTCAGTCTAAAATGGCCTCCACATATTCTAATCTGGTCAATATGAGTGATTTTTGCTGGAAATAGGGATCACTGAAAATACACAGTAACATCTGCTGCAAAGAAAATATAGCCATGCCTTTGGCAATTCAATACAAATTGATTAGTGAATGAATACATGATAATGATTCCTCTCACACACAAATGTGTCAGTTATCTTTGCACATTTCACGCAACATACAGAAAGGAAATGTTGAATGACTGTCCCCAATACAAGATTTGCTGCCAACCAAAGGGATACACTAAACGAATTCCCCACACCCATGACGACTGGAAGTCAGTCAAGGTCACCTTGTTTCTCTCGTGTCCTGGGGTGCCTCCAAGGAAGGCCAGTCTGAGGACCAGTGGGGTCTTACTAGACACCCTGATGATGTAGAATGATATGGGTGGTCCTCCTGATTCACTGGAAAAAAGATGAGTAGAGGTAAAAAGGAAGATAGTCTTTGGTGGGCTTCCATGGTGGTAGGACATCTAGTGGTGGGTGGTTTCACGGTACACCATGTATGTTTTTCTTGGATGTGAGTGTGGACCTTTGTTGGGGATGCCTGAACTACAATGTAGGTCCTTTTCATGGACAGGTGGTAGGACATTTAGTGGTGAGTGGTTTCACTGTACACTATTCATCTCTTCTAGATGTGAATTTGGTCGTGTGTTGGGAATGCTACAAGTAGATCCTTTTTAGCACCACACACACATTAGAGAAAGAACACATGGTGTACGATGAAACCATCCACCACTCAAGTAAAACAGGTGCTTCACAGATTAACCTCAAATGTGGAGGATATGGCATAGAGGATAAGGCCCGGACTCCCAAAACAGTATAATATCCTGCATTTGAATACGCCTTCACCTTTCCACAAATGGGTACCCCCTCCCCCCTTTCCCCAGGCAGTTGAAAGGGTAGTGCCTGCATTACGTAATAGAAGCAATAGTATTTGTACATCCTAATCTGGACAGAAGAATGTGCTGGAGGAGTAGCCAACTTGTGGAAATCACACATCAAACAGGGGTATGCTCTGTTAGAAGTATGTCAATGCATAGTTCCTACAGGTGGTTATCTTTATGTCAGAACCCAACTGCACCACAGTGTAATATGCAGAGAGGGCTGCTATTGCTACACTTGAACAACTCCACTGCTGCACAAAATATTAGCAACTTCATATACACAGTATGTATGCAAAGAAGGCTACAAATCAAGTACTAAGATGTTTATCTTTCAACATAAATTTTACTTACAAGTTTAAGTACATTTTCAATAGCCAACACGGATGTCGTTGCTCTTTGCTGTGTACTGAATTACGAAAGAGGCGAACAACTTAAAATACTGACTCACTCCTGCATAACATGTAGTCTATATACCACATGAGACGACGCAATGATTGTGTGCCACCTGCAGGTACAATTGAAAATGGTACTCTGTAGTATTTGATTATGCATAACCTTGGTCCTCGAGACTGTAAATGCGCAATGAAGCTCAGTGTGTTAAAGGCATTAGCCCACATTTGTAAACCTGCAGCAATTGGTCTCATAGTTAGCATGGAGTTTGGGTATGATTGCAGTAACACCTGTGCAAAATTTCGTTCCAATTAGTCCATTACTTTCATAAAAATAAATGAAAATGCACCGTAATCCGTATGCATGCATATAACGCTCGCTAGCTCCGGTCCACGTACGTGTTACATGTACAATGTACGTAGCTATAGCCCGCGCTCGTAATTCGATTTTGGGTCGGGTTGACCCGGTTTGAAAATTGATTTTAAAACGATGATTTTCTCTCTTTTATCGAATAGTATAGACAAAGAGCGACAGGTGAGGTATGTTACTGTTATAACTTGTACTTGAAGTCATATTGGACCTGTTTTATGCAGTTTTGATTTTCGTGGGTTTGCAAATGTGGGCTAGTACCTTTAAGGGTTAACACTGCAAGTGAAATGCATGCCCCGAAAGACGTTCTCTTTGGAGATAGAGGGCAAGGACTCACGTAAAGTTGAGCTTGATGTAGCTGTGGTTGTCAAGGAGGATGAAGGTACTCTTCTTCTTCAGGAGGCTGTTGACCTCCTTGAGGGCCATACGGTACTGGATGCTGGCATACCGGCCGCTGGAGTTGGGCAAGTGCAGGTGCTTTGGAAGGGGTCTACAGGCATTAACGAGGGGTTGACAGAAATGTGTCAAAGACAATAGCACAAGCGCACAATTATACTACTTCAAGAAATTTGTGCCTCAAACGAAATATAATGAAAAGCATGACAGCAGTAAAATTACAGAAACAAACAAATGAAGTTCATATTAAGAGCAACCCATATTTATATTGTAGATTGGAGAGTGGGGAAATCATTAAAATCAGTATTCATTGAGCACCTACCTCAGCACAAATACGTCCATCTGAGGACAGTAACAAGATACAATGTAATGGGGGCCAGAATTTTCACTTATTTGTCATTTTCTCAGTGCATGATATTTTTTCTTACGAATCCATTCATGTCACATTCATAGAATGGTAGAGTACTACTCACATGGTTGCTTTGACATCGCTCCACTACAATGAAAGCTATACATTGAATCATTCATTTCAATCTCAGTTTGGTTTAATGTTGAGAAAGTCAAAGCTTGGCTTTGATCCAATCAGATTCCACTTAACCAAAGTTGACTGTACTTTGGTTTGTATACTCACAGATCTGGCAAGAGAAGCATTCCAATGCGGTGAGTGTGAAGCCAGCGTTGCCTGCACGGTATTAAAGAGATGTAAAACTCAGTGATAGATTCAGTGACAAGAATGCACACACCTGACAGACAAGCTTCAGTACAGACTTGGAAATAAGTACAGTTGCCTCCTCTTTGGTGGGACAGTCTGGATGTAGCAAGCATTGTCCTGATGGGAGTGTTTTTTACATATTTTCTAAATAGGTACTGTATGCGTCATGTATCAATAGCGGGTCAAAATTTTTGCAAATCAGGACTTCCTGACAATTTTGCAAGTGGTTAAATTTGTGACCATAGAATACAATACTAAACGGAGAAATGCACACGTGCACACATTCATATTAGGATCAGAGTCAATATTTTTGCATGTCTTTAAATTTGTGAAAAGCAACTAACTCGTGAAATTTGCGAAAATAAAAACCTCGAGAAATATTCGGTGCATACAGTATACAGTAACTGCCTCATTAATAGAACAGCCCGAATGTTGACAGGATAGTTCTGGTTAGGAGGTGTTCCTCATTAGATAACAAAGGATAAACGCAGACCAACATTGGGGTGCAGTGAAATGGTTTCTGAAAGCAAGTCCGTATGAATAAGTGTTCCCTTTATGACATTAAAGACATACCATCCTTTTGCATGCAAAATTTTGAAAATTTGGTGAGAACACTTAGGTATTGAAGGAAACACTATCTGGAAACCTCCTGTAAATTTTGAACTCAAGAGGGTCTTTATTTGTTGAGTTAAATTGACTGTTAAGATTCGAATAATTCTTTCGTACTACAAAAAAATTACAAATCTAAACTACTAGTCTAGCTTTACAGACCTGTGTGATGCACATATTTAGTTCATGTAAGTGGTGTGTTGTTATTTGCCAAAGATAACACAGTAAAAGAAGCTAGCGAAATCTTCCTTTCTGACAGCTTTAACATGCATATCTTTTGTTTGAAGTATCATATTACAACCACAGGAGGATTAGTACACGTATATGCAGCTGTGCCTCGCACACAGAATATATTACAGTGAGCATTTGGTGCATTATTTGAATTTTTACGGCTAACAACCTTCAAATACCACAGAAATTTTATAGCTTTAAAATAATCTTGTCATTCTCGTGGAATATATCATGTTCTGCGCTATTTGGCAAGGAATGCAAAAGGGATGGCCCATCTTTAACGCTCACAATATCCTACATCTTCCTCTCCTTTTTGCTATCCTGTCACATGACCAGTGACCAAGACGATCAGAAAGTCTTACCATCTCTTTGGTTCCATCAGAGCGATTCGTTTCCAGAAGGCAGCAAATTGATCCAGCCCAGAGTCCCTTCATGAAAGTAAAATATTACAGAATATTATGCCATAACATGTCACTAGTCGAAAAGTGATAAGAAGACTACGAAATATACATAAGAAATTCTTGTGAGAAATCTGTGGAAGCTGAGGGAAGCACAATGTCATCCTTGTTGTGTACAATGCAGCTGCACCATCAAAGCAATAATTTGCATAGCGGTAAATATTGTAAACAAATATGTGCGGGACCCTACAAAACACAATGATTCCGCAGGATCTTTGATATAAATAGAGGCTGGCACAAAACATTGCTGTTTCAAAGTACAGAATTGCTACAAGTCACTTTTGAGTTGATGAAAGTGCTCTTTGAAAGTATCATTAGATGAGACACATCAACTCCCCAATACACCTGTCTGTCATAAAGAGATTTTTTGAAGGACCTAAAATAATCACAAATCTATATTAAACCTGTCACTAAGACTTGCAGAAAGGCAATTATGCTGTGGTAGCTGTATCTAAATCAGGGATGCCAAAAAGAATGAAAAAGGAGGCCTGAAGTGCATCTACATGAAGCTACTTTATTCACTAAAGTGCCTGAACTTTTACACCACAAAGGCCTGGATTCAGGCTTTTGCCTGAAAACTGGCATCCCTGCTAAATGTAGATGCAACGAGTTCTAAACCAGTTCTCCTGTCAGCAAGAAGTAAGAGCATCTACAACACTCAGCATCCCCGTGCCACCTTCCCTACTTAATATAGTAAACCCAACTCACTTGGGGTTGTGGGGCTGTTGGGCGAGAACCGGTGAGGTGGAGTTGGGGGGCATGTAGAACAGAGGCATACCCCCCTTGGTACTCTCCGGCACTGTGTAGTAGATAGGGTTGGCGGCAAATGACTGCAGGTGTACCAGCAGCTGGTCCGTCTCCCGCAAACTGTTGGAAAACCAGAAAATGGTTAACTCTGAATATTCAAAGTTGTGGAAATTTTGACAGGTGTCATGCGCAATGGAATTAGCCAAAAATGCAAAAAATATGAATGCATTTTTTTTTTCTTTTTTTCTATCAAAATATTTACAGAAATATTTATAATTCTTCCATCCACCTAATAACTAACCCAATGACACTGATCCAGCATTCAAACAAAACTTACAAAGTTTCCACATTTACAAGAATAAAGCAAGATATGCCTGTCACACTGGGAAATACTATACTCTGTAGGGATGTGAATATTAAAGATGACACTGAGTATGAACAGGTGTGTGTGAAAGAGAAGAACAGGGTCAAAGAGATTATTCTTAATAATAACGTTACTTAACAGGTCAGTGTTTATATGCAGATGTAGTGCATAACACACAGCGCATATGTCCCTATGCGCTCAAAAAATGGAAAGATTATACAAAGACAAACAATTCCAATTACAATGATTCTTACCAAACTCCTCTCAACTACAGCATGTTTCAGTTTGCATCAACCCACACCACCTCCACATCACAAATCCTCCCCCCCCCCAAAAAAAAAAAATGAATACATAAATAATAATGTTGCTTCGAAGGGAACACAAACCCCAAGAGCAATGTGGATTGAGTGAAAGCAGCAACATTAGTAGGACACATCAGTGAAAGTTTGAGGATAATCGGACAATCAATGCAAAAGTTATGAATTTTCAAAGTTTTGGTGTTGGAACCGCTGGATGAGGAGTCTACTATAGGTCATGACGTATGAGTGGACAACAATATAAAGAAAATATAAAGAGAATTCCACAAAAATTCATTTTTCATGAAAATAACACATTCCATCAACTTGATACTGACATATGTTAAGGGTAGCAATTATTCCCCCGCTTTCTGAAAGCTATTAGTCAAGTGCTCCTTTATCATGCTAGAAAAGTGAATTTTTGTGGAATTTTCTTTGTATTTTCTTTATGTTGTTGTCCACTCATACGTCATAACCTCTAGCAGTCTCCTCATCCAGCGGTTCCAACACCAAAACTTTAAAAATTCATAACTTTTGCATCGATTATCCGATTTTCCTCAAACTTTCACTGATGTGTTCTACTAATGTTGCTGCTTTCACTCAATCCACATTGCTCTTGGGGTTTATCTTCCTTTTAACTAAGAACTATCATACAGGTATACTGTAAACAAATACTCAGCAAGTCAATTGAAAAAAATACAAAATAACAATTCACACAAAAATATTACTTCCCATGACACAATTGTACTGCACTGTGTATTGTCTCTGACATGGGCAATCACTAACTTTCCAACCGCAAAGAGAAATCACTTATTTCTCATACCGTCCCACTTGTTCTATTTCTTTCTTCTTTTTTTTCTTTTTTTTTTTTGGGGGGGGGGAGGGGCAAATTCAACCACTTGCGGAATTGTCTCAATATTCACAAATAATCAAATACCATACTAGCAAAAAATATGTCACATGATCTACAATGTAGTAACTAAGCTGCAGTTCCTCTGTATTTCCTCTCTTTTCTGCAGAATGAATGTATCACTAAAATGTACAATGTACATGTAGGTCGGGCTTGTGTTTTCAGTGAAGTATCAAATTAACGGCAATGACATACTTAGTACTTTGTTCAGGTGGAAAACAGGAACCAATGAAATACAGTCAAAAATTACATATCAAATTTGTGACTCCCTTGTGACTGACCACTTGATAATGATGTAACCACGGCAACAACAACGACTAACCTCTGCAAGGTCTGCCAGAAGTTTCTGACCACTTTGGTGCGGTAGGTGTTCTGACGGCTGTTCTTCATGGGGCACGTGATGTCATGGAGGAACTCGTAGCTCCCTTCCATGATGATCTCCACGTGTGTGACGTGCCTGGGACCCATGAGGAGGGGGACAAGAGCAAAACAAGGGCCAATTAGTTATAAGTCCACCATCTAGGAAACCAATGAAGTGGAATTCATTCTGAGCTACTGTAAAAGTGCAAATTTTCGCGATGTTGAAATTTTCACGCATTTCATGCAACCCAAAACTAGCGTGAAAATAAAAGCATGCAACCCGACACTAGTGAGAAAATAAAAGCACGCAACCATTTTTGCTTGTCATGTGTTCCAGTACAGTTTATGTCTTGATTCCACGGAATTAAAAACATATGAAACTCTTCTTACACTGCCGAGCGGGAAAAATTAGTTGAGCGAAAGTATCCACTTTTAGAGTATTATACTGAAAGGCATTCATGGGAAGGTATTTGGAAAACACTGCACAACGTTTGGCAGATTATCTTTACTGTAAGCCAAAGGAATACAATTGTGCATGTACACAAAAAGACAAAGTGTACACCTAATGCAGGGCTCGACACTAACGGTGGCCCGGTGGCCCGGGACCACCAAAAACACACATCGGGCCACCAAAACTTCAGAAATGAAGAATTTGGTGGCCTGATCAGGCTACAAAAAAAGGTCGGATGTTTGCCTTTGGGCCACCAAAAATAAAAGTTAGTGTGGAGCCCTGCCTAATGTAAATATAAATACAATACAATACACCACTATTGTAAAGAAAAACCTTTAGAATCTTAAATAAGCATTAATCAGTCTGAGCTATTATACTAAAAGGCATTCATGGGAAGGCATATGGAAAACATTGCATGTTTAGCAGATTATCTTTACTGAAAGCCAAAGGAATACAATTGTACATAAAGACAAAGTGTACACCTTATGTTAATATGAATACAATACAAAACACAACTATTGTAAACAAGAACCTTTAGAGTCTTAAAGCATATTCAACTGGCCTTACCTGCTGGTATATAGAGGCCAGGGGGCTGTCGCTATGTACTCTATCCTAGCATTGTACTTCCATGGCAACGCCAGACGCACCTCAATGTCATTCCCATCTGTAAGGAGATAAAATTTGAAAGCTATGACTGATAACATTTGTACATGCAAAGCCTAATTCATGCAACTTACATGTACAATATCTATTATACTCTGGTATAGTTTGGTTCACATACCATGTCACAATGGAAAACTACCACCAAAGATGTACTCTATTAAAGAAAAAAAAAACATTGCAGGTGCAAATTGATGCTCATCAACACATGTCATATAACATGATCAACATTTTTTGGATATCAACTAAAACCATGTCCCAATTCATATGACATACAAAAATTTGTACTGGAAAACAACTGCATGAAATACATGTTTCATGTTTAACTAATAACATAAATGTTGCAAATCTTATCTCAAGCAACTTGATAGAAGGATGAGTATTCACAAGGAAGAAAAAAAAAAATCCCCTGCTTGAAAACTTTCCCATTATCAAAGAAAGACTAAGTGTGCATGTACATGCCACAAAAAATGGCATCAATACCAGGAGTGTGTTAAGTTTGTACAGTTGTATGTGTGCACGCCTGTGTACGTACAATTGTATGACATTGTGTGGGTGTATAATGTATGTATGGAATGTATACATGCATGATTATGAGTATATCTTCATGCACCAGTATGCATCAGTCTGTATACATGTATAAGTGGTGGATGGATGTATGGCTATTCATATATTTTGTTTACTCGTTGAGGGAGGGCTGATTTTGTTACAACACCCATTTTTCATAGACAGCTGTCCTAGTACATGTATACTCAGGACTCGTCCTCAACGGGCTAATCTATCTACTTTATGTTTTTATTTATTTGAAATGGAGTCAAAAGGGGTCTGAGTTCTTGATCCCAGCAGAATCTTCATCAGAGGCAAAATGACAAACAGGCAGGGAAAGCAATCACATATAAGGACTACACACAAAGAACAGTCAGGGGAGGGCTAGGGACACATACCAAAGAAAACAAAAGGGGAAGGTTGGAGGTCATGGGCAAGGAGCCCAACAGGTATTAAAAAGGGAGGGGGATTAAAGCAGGAGGGTGGACAGACAAAAGGCAGAGGAGGGTCAGTGATGATCCTGAGGTCCAGGGGGGCAATCTGTGAAGGATAAGGATGAATAGGGAGGCAACATCAAACAAGATAAGGAACAACAGAGGGGTAAAGAAAGGGAAAGAGTGAAATAGCAACAGCATTAGTGGGGGGGGGGGGGGGGGGGCAAGCAGCGAGCCCTAACCTGGTGTACCAAGAAGAGGCAACAAAATGAAAGTGAGAGTCAACCAATAAATGCAGGCTACCAAACAAATCAAAGTATATATAAAATAATAATAATGATAGCAATAATTATGATATTGATAATAGCAATAACAATGAGAATAATAATTATGAAAAAAACCAAAAAGGGGGAAAAAAAGCAAACATTTATTAGACTCACTGTTGGTCAGGAGTGCATCCTTGATGGTGTAGCCCTCCCGGAGCCTGATGGAGAGGACGTTAGCTAGGCCGGTATGCAGGGTGGTGCTGTTGTGCTTCTTACGGATGAGTGGGATGGTGCATAGTCCCTGATCATTGAAGGCAAACGAGGGCTGGATGCTGGAAGAGATTTTGGGGTGTTGTAAAAAAGTCACACAAAATTACACATATGTTCTTGTCTGTTGATATAGACCGACTAACTTACCACACAACAATGTAACTTGATATAGATACTTTGTATGTGAATGGATGAATTCATAATCATCTCACAAAGTTCAAACTCACAAAAGGAAACGAATACATTGACCTACACATTTGTGTATCCATCAATGAATTCAAAACTCACGAAAGGAAATGAATACATGGACCTATCCATCAATTAATCATTAAATCAAACATATACCGTACACTCTAATTTTTTTATAATCTTAAATGGCTAAAATCACTTCATTTGAGATATCACTTCCAAACTCACATAGAAGTTCACACCTACATAGATTTACAAATTTCAAGATTGATAACATTAGTAATCTGAATTTTAAAACATTCTGCAGTCAGCAGTTGGATCCAGAGCATAGTGCAGTTGCCATGTCGAACTTCTCAAATAACTGCATATTTCTGAAGAAAAATTCAAATTCTCTTCAAACATATCAAGTTAGGTACAAGAAGTCTTAAAATCGACAAGTTACCTTTCAGCCCATCCTGAATCAGAAGAGATCACCTTATGTTGACGGCCTGAATTTTGAAAAAAAAAAAGACAATGTAAGCAGAACAAACAAGAATACATATAAGATTTGCAAACATCATTCCAATTGAATACCATTTTACAAATAGACGGCCTCTCCAACACAAATACACACAAGGAAAAGTAGAAATTACGCGCTGCGTAATATATGTCCCCATCCGGAAATAGCATTTTGTAGCAAAATGTACAATATAGGTCAAAAATCAAGGTCAAAGGTCAAAGAAGTCAAAGGTCAAAATTCTGTCTACAAGTTTTAAAGCCCTCACCTAGTGCCATCACATAAAGCAAACGGAATCGAAATCGGGTTAGAAATGGCGAAGGAGTAGAATTTTGTAGCAAAATGTACAATACAGGTCAAAAATCAAGGTCAAAGGTCAAAGAAGTCAAAGGTCAAAATTCTGTGTAGAAGTTTTGAAGCCCTCACCTAGTGCCATCACATAAAGCAAACGGAATCAAAGTCGGGTTAGAAATGGCGAAGGAATAGCATTTTGTAGCCAATGTACAATATAGGTCAAAAATCAAGGTCAAAGGTCAAAAAAGTCAAAGGTCAAAATTCTGTGTAGAAGTTTTGAATCCCTCATCTAGTGTCATCACATAAATCAAATGGAATCGAAACCGGGTTAGAAATGGCGAAGAAGTAGCATTTTGCAGTAAAAAGGTACAATACAGGTCAAAAATCAAGGTCAAAGGTCAAAGAAGTCAAAGGTCAAAATTCTGTGTAGAAGTTTTGAAGCCCTCACCTAGTGCCATCACTTAAAGCAAACGGAATCGAAATCAGGTTAGAAATGGCGAAGGAGTAGCATTTTGTAGCAAAATGTACAATATAGGTCAAAGGTCAAGGTCAAAGGTCACAACTGAAATTCTGTGTAGAAGTTTCAAAGCTTCCATGTAGTGCTATCATATAAAGCAAACAGAAGTTTCAAAGCTCCCATGTAGTGCTATCATATAAAGCAAACAGAAGTTTCAAAGCTCCCATGTAGTGCTTTCATATAAAGCAAACAGAATCAAAATTGGCTCATAAATGACAGAGAAGTAGCAAATTGAACATTTTGATCACACACGGACGCACACACAGACAGACGGACGGACACACACACGTACGGAGCCTGTTTCATAGTCCCCTGCTCAAACTTATTCGGCGGGGACAACAAGTCAATTATCAGCTATCTGGTGCAAATTCTTACTTTATCATGACACACATGGGGTGCACGTTGCACAATAAAATCAAATAATTATATTACACAGTACCTGCATATATATTGTATGTGTGTTTCTCTCAAAATGAAGACTGTATATATTTTGTTCAGAAGTATTCCATATGGCCACAAAACAAGCATTAAAAATGTGTATGAGCAAGCAATCATGTGTTTCATACTGTTGAGTTTCAAACAAGAGTCAGTGAATCAATCACACCAACATAAAATCATTGCATTTACGGAGAGAACATTTATTGGCGTCTTGACTTCAGGAGGACCAAATTCAGTCTGACTCCCAAGCAGGAGTTTTAGCTTGGCATCATTCCCAGCCAAGTATACAAACAATTAACCAGTTGGCTACTTCCATAGTCATAGAAGAGATTAAATGAGAAACTAATACAGGTACAATCGGGCAATAGGGTGGTAATTGGAGGGAGGCATGGCTACAACAATAGGACAAAGAGACATAAAGTTGAGACTATTACAAAGGGGTGACATCAAACGTCTAGCTACTAGGGGAGGACAAGGGATAGGTTCTTGCATGGTCAGTATAGTAGATGAGAAAAGAGCTACAATTACTGCTTTATTCTAGGCATCAACACTGAGCTTATACGTGTGTGTCTTGGTTCAATTAACACATAGGGGCTAACTAAGCCCTCCGCTTTATGACTTTAGGACAAAAGGATATTCAATCTGTACAAGATATATGTGTGGGCGAATACTGATAAGAATTATATAGGACATTGACCTTGACTATGAAGTGTAACCAGTATGCAGGACAAGTTACAGACCTTAACACTACTCCCCCCTTTTGAAAAAAGGTATTGTCCTCAATACACAACCTACCACAGGGTGAATTTAGCAATACGGATACATGACATGGTAAGACAGAGAGAGAGAGAGAAGACACTCTACAGAAAGAGAAGAGAGAAACAGAATCAGGAGGTGTAACAGAATGATAGTGAAGAGTTTGTACAAGGTGTTAGAGAGGTTGTCACATTTATCCAAACTAGAACTAATAAATAGTCCAAATATTTTATAACTCCCAAATAGTGAACCCATCACAAAACAACTCAAAAAATATATTACAACTGACAGCGATGTATAATCATGTACATGTATGTACAAAAGTTAATGACACGAACAAACAGCATGTAACAGAAATAACAACCCAAATGTACATTGTTTACATTTTCACTCTATACGTCCATCTATCAACAAATAGCGCTTACCTTTAATCTTACATTATACAGTTACACTATAACATGCACATTGAAAATCAGAATAACGACATTGATTATTGAAGCTTCGACAATCTAAGTTTTGTAGAAAGAATGAAACATTGCAGAAGAAAAGATAACGAAGAAGTAAGACAATTGTAAGAGAAGAAAGAGAAGAACAGACAGTATCCTCATTCGAGGTAAAATATTAAACGGAAGAGATGCTACTTTGTAAACACATCGTGATCAAGAGTAAAACGACAGTGTACATACAATGTGGTCGCCATGGACAAGAAAATTAAAGGTTAACCACGAACAGGAGTTAACAGATCAGTACTGTAGGATATTAATTCATTTTAGAACCTTTTGCAACATAAGAGCATGGGTACTACACCAATTCCTGTTCATAAACCATAGGTGTAAACATTCTTGTCTCTCAGTGTAATGAAATAAAATAGAAAACTAGAGTGAGGGATGGAATAAACAGAGACAACAAACCCTGATGTGAAACTTGGGTCCTCATGCAAATTAATGCCAGCATCAACTGAACAATTCATCACAGTGTAAAACCTAAACTGGGTGACAAGTGGTGATGCAAATCTTGATACCCTTAGTCTATTTCAACATTCTATGAAACAACTACATGCAAAACTCTACAGGAATTTCTCTGCGGCCCGGATATATCCGGCTAAGGCATCTTTGTATAGATGCAGGGCAGATCGTTCCTTAGCCTCAACACAAGTTTGTACACTCTACAAACCTTGGAGCTTAACCTCTACAACACTGGCATGTATTATTTGTACACAACTAGTCAATTCAACTAAAGGGGTACTGTAATTGCATTCACTTGACATATCCAACTAAATTCTATCACACATGTATAAAAGTTCACCTAATCACTGGTATGCCAAGCCAGGAAAGATAAGATGCTGTCATAATTTTCCATACGGTTTATTGGTACAACTGTATCTATGAAATAATATTTTTAACTACCAGCAACCCTGCGGAGAAATCCTCTTGTTATGTTTTCGATAAACTGTAGCTTTATTCACATACGTGTGCTATTACAAGTTGGATCATTGCTGCCTGAAAATTTCAGCTAAGGCAACTTTGTATAGTTGCAGGGCAATTCACCAGTAAAAACACCCAAATACGAACAGCAATGCACATTACTGAATTATCTCTATAATTCATTACATCTATAGGCACATTTTACTCACTATCTGATTGACAACCCCAGGGTTTCAATTTCATCTGTCGTCTTCATTTTCGTGCCAATAGCAAAATTTCATCACACATTTCTCGTTTTGCGCGCTTTCTCTACAGAATATCGAAACATAACCCATTACTTTCAAGAAGCAGTTGTGAAACTAACTGAATTTCACCAATATCTTTAAATAATGAGATTAATTACAATTGAAAGTTACAAAACCAAAGAGCATGTTTAGTTATGAGAAACGTACCGGAAAGGGGAAAAACTAATTCGTCAATCAGTGCACTCATGTCGTGGTGTGGTCAAAGTCTCTTCGTTGTCATGGCGATATTGTATGTGACAAGAGTCTATCCAACGATGTGCAGCCCGTCCAGCCAAGATGTCTCGATGGTGCTGCTCCTACTTATGGAGAACAGCAATCTGCCCACGTTCGTGCCAGCGCCTGCCATATTCATCCAGCCAGGTCCGCGGTGGTTTGGCCCTAAAGCCGTCATCATCATCTCTGTCGCCATCCATGCCATCTCGCATCCAATGTAATCTCCACGAGTTAAGTCCCCGCCATTTCTCCCCACTTCCTCGTCGCTGGTCCCTATCTCATAAAAACACTTTTCTGTGGTCATTGGTCCTGCCGACGATTCAATGATATTTCTGACATCTGATGACAAAACAAAGTACATGCAGACCAGAGCTACTGCCATCAACAGAAAAGTAAGGGCCTTCATTGTCCTTGTCGGCTGTCATGCAGACCTTATAGCCCATCTAGAAGTCGCCAGCCTTCGCCTTGTGGTCCATCTCAATTTCAGGTCGTTGACATTTCATGATGTCTTTAAATTTGTGGCATTTCGGTTACTTAAACTAATGTATTTCTTTGGCGTGTATAAGTTTGGATCCCACCGCTGCTCACCAGTGTTGAGTTTCAAACAAGAGTCAGTGAATCAATCACACCAACATAAAATCATTGCATTTACGGAGAGAACATTTATTGGCGTCTTGACTTCAGGAGGACCAAATTCAGTCTGACTCCCAAGCAGGAGTTTTAGCTTGGCATCATTCCCAGCCAAGTATACAAACAATTAACCAGTTGGCTACTTCCATAGTCATAGAAGAGATTAAATGAGAAACTAATACAGGTACAATCGGGCAATAGGGTGGTAATTGGAGGGAGGCATGGCTACAACAATAGGACAAAGAGACATAAAGTTGAGACTATTACAAAGGGGTGACATCAAACGTCTAGCTACTAGGGGAGGACAAGGGATAGGTTCTTGCATGGTCAGTATAGTAGATGAGAAAAGAGCTACAATTACTGCTTTATTCTAGGCATCAACACTGAGCTTATACGTGTGTGTCTTGGTTCAATTAACACATAGGGGCTAACTAAGCCCTCCGCTTTATGACTTTAGGACAAAAGGATATTCAATCTGTACAAGATATATGTGTGGGCGAATACTGATAAGAATTATATAGGACATTGACCTTGACTATGAAGTGTAACCAGTATGCAGGACAAGTTACAGACCTTAACAATACTAAATACTAAAATACTGATCAATTCAGTGCTTATTTACGTTGACGTAGGGCAATTTGTCAATCAGTTGCAAAGGAACTGTGCTTGCCTACAGGCACAATCACTGCAGCCAGCAGATTTGAACCCAGGTCCATGTGACTGAGAGTTATTGGTTCTGTCCACTGAGCCACAGAGGCTCCTCAATATAAATAACGAGTATGTGTAAATGGTAATGGATGGGCACAATGGAAAAGTCTTGCAATCACTGGAAAGGCTCCCGCAGTTAAAAGTAATTATGGCCACTTTATTATTACATTCTGACCTCTCTTATCCGGACATGTCTGGACCGCGCTCATCCAGATAAGGGATTTGGCTGGATATGGGAGATTCAATGTTTAATACACGCAACTGCCTACCGAAAAGTAGCTATGTATATATGTACACTGTACAAGTACATGTAACCTATTGCAGGTAGTGTACACTGAAACTCTGTCTTTGTTATCAGCGCAAATTTTTGAGGTAGTGAATGGCTGAAAGCACATTATTTACATGAAAATTTGATGTGAAGGTACGCTAATTACGTTGGGAATAATATGTGATTTATGTGAGTTTGTGTAAGATTTTGTTTGCTTTGAACACCACCCCCCCCCCCTTTCCCGTAATTATGAGATTGATTATGAGATCACATCCGAATAATAGAGAGATCTGGATACAAGGAGGCCGGATAGGAAAGGTCGGACTGTATCATACATTTGTATCATTATACCATAACACATGATAAAGTGATGTTTTTACCTTTGATGAGATCAATCTTGATGCCGTCAAGTCCTTTTTGGAAACTCCATGACAAGAAGGCTCTGTGGTACTGATTCATCTTTCCATCTTCCAGAGATTCCTGACAAATTAAAAGCAAGGTCACAAACATAGGTGTAATCAGATGACTGACAGATAAAAACGTTTCATCTCTACCTCAACAGCTCATTCATATGTCTCTTCATTCATTCATTAATCCTTTCCTTCCTTCAAGAAAAAAATACAAACTGCTTCAAAGGTGAAAGTAAGCACATACACTTGTATAAAATAAAAAATAAAAAAACTGAAGAAAACTATAAATACAGAGAAATGGATATGTCCAATAAGTACATGTAATTCCTTACGAGGTTTTTTCTTTCCCCCCGCAAATCTTCACAACAGCCATGGATAAACTAACTTTTGGTCTAACACTGTTTGTGTCTAAACCTAACTTGCATACAGAAATCTTCCCTTTAATGAGAGTACAATACAGTTGAAACTCCATTATATCATTTTCCTTTTCCTTGCATTTTGTTTATTTGTTTGTATTGTGTTGTTTTTGGTTTTTTTAATACTTGTAGGTTGTTGTTTTGGGGTTTGGTTTTTTTTTTTTTTAAGGAATACTCAAGGTCTAGAATACATCCTTTCACTCAAAATTCTGCACTGGAAAGCTTTAACATCCACAATCTTTGTACAAGAGATAGACTTGACTTACAAAGCTGGGGCTGTTGTTTA
Organism: Diadema setosum; assembly: GCA_033980235.1. Lineage (NCBI taxonomy): Eukaryota > Metazoa > Echinodermata > Echinoidea > Diadematoida > Diadematidae > Diadema > Diadema setosum. Next base: position 32,973,596 of record CM067072.1, on the reverse strand, counting down.
TTTGTTTATGTGTGTGTTTGTTTGTTTGTTTATTTGTTTAATATTTTGTTTGTTTGTATGTTTGTTTTACTCATTCTTCCCCCACTGGGATACAAATCATTCTACATCAAACATACATTCATCTAAATACAAAATACATCAAATTTCAAACAGAGCACTTTGAAAAGCAAGCAATTTGTGACTCAGACCATCATGTCATACATATCAAGAAAACAGGTGTCTAAACAGACATCACTTTTTTTTTTCTGAAACACTTGCAGCTTACGATTTTACTCATAGTTCTTAAAAGGAAAACTCGGGATCTAGTAAACATCCTATCCTTCAAACTTCTGCAGTGGAAGCTTTACCATTAAGAATCTTTGTACAAGCAATAGACTGTACTTACATAGCTGGGGCAGCTGGAGAGAAAGGCGCCAAAGGTTGCCGTGGCGATGAACTGCATGATCTCTGTGTGGGGGACATAGCCGAAGCCCGAGTGAGGATGAAAGCCCTTGCCTAGCTGGATGAAGGAGCATGCTGTGGTGCTGGTCCTCATCTGAGACAGGAGGGTGTTCAGGGTGGGAGCATCAGGGACTGCAGCCACCCCGTCGGTGATCACTACAATACCTGGATGGGCAAACCCAACAGCAAAGCACAGTGTGTCAATACAATTGTACCTGCCTACCATCTTGTTTTTAACTTTGTGTGAATATTGCGGGCAAGATGGAATCAGGAGAGAGTCACCACCTCTCTTAGAAAATAAAAATATAAAAAATAGTCAAATCCTTCATCTCTATTACTGCTCTTTGTCCCATCTCTGTAATCTGATAACATTTAATACCTTAACAGTATACTTACTACGCTAAAACTAGCTAGTTTTGATCCAGGCAGTGTTGCCAGTCGTATTGTACCAAAGCATTGCCTCATCATTGACTACTTCAACATTATTGTTCATTAATTCTATTTAGCTCTGTATTGTATAGTTTGATGTACCTTCATTTGAGATTTATGAAAATAAATTGAATTTAATATCTAATAAAAATAATGGAATATGACGTGAACTGCAACATAACTCCGACTGATTTTACTTCAGAGCCCTTTTCACATCTACCTTTGCTGTAATGCTGAATGTCTTGCTGAAACACAGGCTACAAGGTGACAATTATTAGTCCAATATTAATGAAACTTTCATATGTTTTCCTTCACTTAACTTAACCCTAAAAAGACTGGGCTATTTTGGTAGCTCGAAAGACTGGGGGGGGGGGCTAAAGGGCCCCCCCCCCCTTAAGATCTCGGTCGTGGATCGCGTGATCGCCGCGGAAATTTGCACAATGGTAGTGTGCGATCATGTAATCTACAAGATCGTATATTTAAATCTTACAAAATAGTCTTCTTTTATTTTATTTTATTTTATAGGGGGGTGGAGGGTGGGCTAGGGGGGGGGGGGGCTAAAGGGCCCCCCCTTAAGATCTCGGTCGTGGATCGCGCGATCGCCGCGGAAATTTGCACAATGGTAGTGTGCGATCATGTAATCTACAAGATCGTATATCTAAATTTTACAAAATAGTCTTCTTTTATTTTATTTTGATTAATTATGCTAATTTATGCGAGAAATCAGACTCTGATCTAAATCAGTAAATAAAGCTCCATAAGTGCTCATTTATGGTCTAATTATTCTTTGTGGCATTCTTAGCAAATGTACTTGAAAAAAAATTCAGCATCAAAATTAATTTCTTATTTATTTTATTGTTTTAAGAATTTCTTACGTATTTCTTTGTTTTTTCGACCTTTTGTTTTTGTTGTTTTTTTAACAAAATTTTGTGGCAGACACTTTTTGAAGCGTAATACTCCTAAAACAAATTAATTTTAGCCATTGAGAGTAAAAATAAGCATATTTATATGAACCATGTGAAAAAACTCAATTTGCATTGACTTTGTACACAAAATCACATTTTTGAGCCATTTTCGGCCTCACGGGCATGTACAAAAAGTTATGTAACTTGAGAACCGTACCCCCGGGCGTCACAAATTTGGTGTCAAAATGTGCGGGAAACTCGAAAGAAAAAAGTCATAGAGCATCGCGGCGAGAGCATTGCGTGCTGCAGAGTAATCGCGCGAAATGTCGAATATACTTGAACACAAAGTGGAGTTTCTACATAACAATCAAACATCTTATTTTTTACCAGATCAACCTCTATGGGCTGAAGAAAGCAGGATAAATTTCAAACTAAATATTGAATGCAACATTGCAGAGTAGGGTAATGCATTGGTGACATGTACCCCTAACAGAAACACACTTCACTAACACCTCACAAATTCTAAACAAACACACACCTGTTCACAATCACTTTCCTACCGCCGCAACACCAATATCAAACGAACACAAGTTCCCAAACACACATGTTTTGATACACCTACACCTGAAAATATAATACAAACACAAAACACACTGACACACACATTTTAGTGCAGATCAGGGAATTTTGAGAGGGCCAGCTTAAGGCTGTTCAAGTCCCAAATAATTAATGGTTTTTCTTCCATGCTGCACAGATCACAGAGTTTAGTGTCATACCTGCACTCGTGTTTTCTGGCAGGAGTTGCAAGGCAAGGACACCACACCACAGCATGTTGACAAACGTGGCCTCGGGGTTGGCCATCTCCACCTTGGGCGGAGGGCGGTGACCAGTGCTCCCCCTCCCCCTGCCCGGGCTGTCTGTGTGACCACTCCCAATTATGGTGTCCAGACCATCGGTCAGCCAACCGTCCACTCCATCCAGGGCAACTGGTTCTGGGCTGTTTGGCCGCAGCATACCTGCATGACAGAAGGTCAAAGATCATCTCTTAGAGTCTGTGGATTAACCCATTGAGGATGGACTGATTTTGCTATAACACATTATATACCTCATACAATGTATATAGAATCCTCTCATCTGATTGGTTAAAAGCGGAGTCATGAAAATAGCTGTGCCCCATTTTTGATTTACTGTGCCCGGCACCGGGTCACAGTAAATCAACTATGCCCTGTAAATAGGTTTGGAGACAGTCGCGACCTCGTACACATAGATCATATGTACGCAACAATGATACGACCGCCGCGCATTCGACCAGCGTGCTGTAAAAGAGACTAGCGGTCACTGTGCCCTGTAAATAGGTTTGGAGACAGCTAGTCATTCGCAACCCTGTACACTGTACACATAGATGATCACTCATACGTACGCACCAATCAGGGAGGCGATACGACCACCGCGCTGTCGATCAGAATTTATTACGAGTGCTGTAAAAGAGACTAGAATCTATATTTTCGGTATCTATATTTCGGAATCTATATTTTCGGTATATAAAACAAATAATGACTGCTTGATATTCGGGACACAGTTAAAATTATGTAGGCCCTCAGTGATGTGAAAACCATAACCATGCCCTCGGCTTCGCTTCGGGCATAGTTAACGGTTTTCAGATCACCTTGGGCCCATAATTTTAACTGTGCCCCTCATAGCAGTCATTATTTGTATACTATTTCCTATAGACACTTGCCCGGGTATACTCAGGACTCATCCTCAACGGGTTAACATGAGTTGTTCATTGTAACATGCAAAGTGAATGGACTCTTTCACAGAAATTGACCAGTATATGGGTTAAACAGTTTAAACTGCATACTACTGTAAGATACTCTGTGATATTTTTCCTCCTTGTTTTCCTCCATTACTTTGTAACTGAAAAGTTTCAAGTATTCTGCAAACTCTATTGGGATTTCAGATTCGTTGAGAGAACAGGTTAACCCTGACAGGGCTTTCTTCACTGATTAGCAGAGATGTCTAGAAACAAATGACCAATGAATAGAGATTAGCTAATCCCTCTAATACCTATTGTGTCACCATGGCCTTCTGGGTTGGACTGAGGCACATTGATACACCTGAATAGGTCTACAAATTGACAATAAAAGTCAAGGTTAGATTACTACTAAATGCTGATGAAAAGCTTGGCTAGTTGAGGCAAATGCCTGGTGACATAACGGGTTAAGCAGTGATACAGGTGCAAGTTAGAATACTCTTCAGGACTATACTATACAATGTAAGCCCAGGAAACCTGAAAAATGGTGGTTGGGAGATGAACTCTAACTTCTTTTACAGAGTTACTATTTGGTTCATAAACTTTAACAGGACTTGTTCACTGTAAAATGCAAAATGAATGGACTCTTTCATTGAAACTGACCAGTTTAATTGAGGAGATACTCTTTGATTCACTGGTACTCCGCCCACCTTTGCGAACATACGTACTCAAATGTTCAGTGTCTTGTGAGAGATGAAGGCAGTGTTAATAAGTACACTCACTATTGTAGATCTTGTTCTCAAAGTCCTCCAGCTGTGAATGGATGCGTTCAAGGAACACATCAACGTTCTGAGTTGTCAGAAGGCATCCTTGTACCAAAACCTGCAACAGCAAAGAAGTGTCACACACGTCTCTCGGAATCTGCTACACCAATAACTTTCATACTAGATTCTTAACTATCTGTCAAGAATCTAATATGTTCAATCTTTGAACATTGTAGTGATCTTGATTTACATTAACCCTTTCTGTGGATGTAGTAAATCAATATTTCCCAGAGTTGTTAATACTTATAAAATGCGACTGAATCATCTTCATGCTAGATCTTGCTTTACAAATAGACAGCTACTGTAACACTTTTATCTCTTACACTTCATACTAAGACCAGGGACATCTCTTCCATATCATGTTTTAAAATAAAGCTGTTGCGGTTACAAGTTTGTACTGGTAGAATTTACACACACTAACAAAACATAACAGACACAGATACATACAATACATGTTACATACATACATCATACATACATTGTACATACATACAAACGTGCAGACACACACATACACAAACATGCACAATACTTCTACATTGTACCAAGGAGGTTCGAGAAATGGAGTCACAACAGTCTTATTCGCTTTGATCCCATGCTCGAAGCCGCCACTCAAACATATTTGAAGTATGTGTCAAACTGGATCTGCCGCTCAGATGCAAAGACAATTGACTCGTGTCTCATTGCATAATCACCAGCCACTTTCCAAGGAAGATATGTCTTCGTGATGGTAATTACTTTTCGCTATCCCTACTTAAAAATGGTGAGCAGTAGACAATGGTAAAGGCACGGGGGTGCGCAAATAGAAATTGCTCAAATATTGCTGAAATAGATATCAAAACTACTCAACTGTAAGTGTCTGTACGCTAATCTGACATATTAATTTATAAAGAACTATACTTGAAGATGATACCATATTAGTTTCATTTGGCGGAAATAGGAGGAAACCGGCTTTCCATGAGGGTAAAATTTCAAACACTTTCACAAAATACAGCTTAGATTTACACTTTTGCACATATTTTAGAATGGAATTGACTTTTGTTTTATATGCTTTATCATTAGGTAAAATTTCATTGCATTTGATATATAAACGAGCAGCATATACCCGATATTATGTTAGCGTTAAAAATGAATCTTCAGATTGCTCAGAAAGATGGCGGCTTCAAGCATCGAACATCAAAGGCACAAATGCACCTGTGGAATTCTTTTGTCCATCCATAGAAAACTGACAGCTGATTGAATAATTATAGTCAGTTGTAACTCCATCTCTCGAAGCTCGTTGATTGTACATACACATGTCCCTGATGTACTGTGCAAAACTGTTACCAATATTGCTTGACTCACTACTTCCATGCTGGCCACCCACTCGGGTCACTCACCTGCTGAGTTGTAAGCTGAGCCAGGGGAGTGTAAGCGATGACCGTCACATAGAGGTGGGGCGAGAGCAGAATGGGACTGCCCGGTACACAGAACTGTGGAGGAAAAGGACAGAGAAAATGACAGGAGGATTACCCAAGCAGGTTCATTCAAACTTGCAAAGGGAGTTTTGCCTGTAACACCCTTCAAATGGAGACCTGGGCCCATTTTATAAATATCTAAAATCATTTTAAAATTACTGCAAATTGCAGTTGCCGCATCAACAGCTTACTAACCCCAACTGATTGGTTGTTCTATGAATGTAGCCATAGTAACTGTCATTATTGCTAAATAATAAAACTGAAAACTCCTTTATGACACATGCCCTGGCAATGAGCATGACATCATAAACTATAATATCATTCCTTCTGAAAAAAAAAAAAACCTCTAATGACCTAGGAGTACCTTTTTGCTTTATTTCCTCATTTTCTTTTTTATTTCAAAATGCCTCCTCATGGAAAATGGAAATGGAAGAAGGTTCATGATATGGCGGTACTGCCGGTAGAGTTATCTAATCTCCGCAGTCTAAGTCATAGTGATTTGAAGACCATGAATAGAGACTGAATATTCTTTGATACTTTAAACCTATACATCTACAAACAGTACGTATCTTATCTGCACATGCATGAAGCACGCACTACGAAAAGCATCTCACATTTGCCCTGCCCTGCCCTGCCACTTCATTACCATTGTAATTCTTAAGACAGAAGTACATCTTTCTTCTTTTTTTTTTCTGGATAATGCATGAAACATTCTGGGAATCAAGCAAGCTCTAGTTTTTCAATGTAAGTCTTGCTTGTACACCTTACTCAATTTATCAAACAAAAAAGGAAATTTAAAAAAAGCATCTTTGTAAGCTCTTACCAGAAGGTACAGTGTAGACAAAATTACATCTGTAATCTCTCTAAGGAGATAGTATGTCATGCCAAGTTTTCATTTACTGTCATACTTGTCCATTAAGATACCCAGATTTTGCAGTTGAACTTACTGGCTTTGTGATTCCCTTCAGGTATTTCTTCAGCGCTGCGTGACACTCAGCTATGTGGATGTTGCCGGACAGAATATCCTTGAAATAAGAAAAATGACAAGAGTATTCTTTCATACTTGCAGATATTCCTGTGATGATCTGTACTACAGCCTAATTACTGTTAATGCACTGGTCAAGCACATGTCACATGTGTTGATCAGTACTTGGCAATATGTGACAGAAACTTCAGATTCATACATACATGTACATACATTGTATGTCAACATGATGAGCAGCACTCTAACTGCAACAACCGGACTAACATATCATGTGGTGCAAAATCCTGTCATTTCTGAAATGGAGAAATTCATCTGCAGGAAATATTCTATTTACAATGCTACAAGGGTATCAGAAATTTCAAGAATACTTACACAATATATGTATCAAATACTTTTCATTTCAATAAATCAATAGACACAGATTTACAATCCTCACAAAACATAAGCAGTTTCTGTATTACAACAAGTGTGACTTGTTACTTTCTGATGATACCAATGTATAACATTGTAATTGAACATCATTTAGAAAAGATATGATATGCTTCTTTCTGAAATCATTTATAGGCTGCTCAAATTACAGACAAAACAAATAAGCTTGCACCACGGATGAACTCACCACAGTGGTCATCGATGGACTTAAATCCAGTACAATGACAAGGCGGTAACGACGGGCAAGGAAGGTCACGTGACATGTTGGCAGGAGACGGTATTGGACTTGCTGTCCCGGTGCAGGTTCCTGGGCTTGGGCTTGCTTCTTTGGCATCACAGAAAGTATCTCCAACTCTTCAGTGGAGTTCAGCTGTGAGGTTATAAAATTGATACTTTGTTCCAATAAATGCAGCATAGTTTATAAACTAATACCAAATTACTTTTACTTCATTTCATTTCATTTCATTTCATTTTTTTTTTCGATAGGTGCATTATAGGGAATATAACAGACTGCCATAGCTCCTCAAGAAATATGATTTGAAATAACACTGCAGTACCAGTTGATGGATATGGTTATAGAGCCTTCAACTAGTTGCATCTGAACAATTACAGTTCCAACCTGACACCACTTCAAATAAATAATTCTGTATGCCCACTCTATGGATAATTCCTCTCTCAAACTGCACAAGATCTGTTTCTAAAATTATTCTGGACAGCACTCCAGGCACAATAGAATAAAAAACAAGAAAAATAGTGACTCTGGTTAAGATAATCTCAGGCTTACCAGATCCTGCTCCTCCTTCACAGTGATGCATTTATTGATATTCCTAAGAAACCAAGATGCCCGGATGTTCCTTGAGATGCGGTACTCCTCCTTCATCAGCAAGTACACCTCAGCAGCATCCAATACCTGGTAAGAAGGAAACATTACATGGATCAAGTGCACCATGTTACAGAGATGCCAACTTCTTGACATTAAAAAAAAAAAAAAAACAGACTGAACATCCTAATATATATAGAGTCTATATAATATATGATTTTGGAGAGGAATATTAGATTTTCACAAAACCTTGATACCACCACTACACACTAGCTCTGGGCCTGTGAAATGTCAAAGCGAAAAATGTTACCCTGGTAAGAACGGGAAAGTAAAAATGTTGCTACTTCATTAACTTTCATGAGAAAATTGAACAGCATCCGAATAAAATCTACTAGTTTACATGTAGAGGTCTATTTCCTGACATTTACGCTCATCACAAGTTTTTTTGGGGGGTTGCATGAATTTATTTGTACTTGATAGAATAATGCGGTTTTCTGCAGTTTTCTGTGGCTTATCTACAGTACAATCTTGACTTCTATATAGATTCCATAACTTGGATATATAGTCGTCTGACGTCAGTCTAACGTCAGGGTTAAATTTTGTTTATTTCCAGGAAAATTGTGCATGGGTGTATTTCTAACATAGGAACTAGTGTAGGGGATCTAGAACTCAAGACCCTAGGCTAGTACGGGGCCTAACGTTAGGTCTACAAACGTAGACCTAAAGTTACATTTACATCATACATGTTTAACGTTGTTACACTGAAAAATTAAATTAATCTAACGTTAGGGTTTAGCATTATGTTTAGGAATCTAGAGTAAAAGCCCCAATATTCGGCCGGCCTCCAAAATCTGGACACTTATCACTATCACAAGACAGCAAATTCTACTGTTACAACACACGCATATCACATCGTTTCACACACTGGCATACTCGTTCACCACAGGAAAGTGCCAGAGTCACCTCCAAAAACCCATCTAAAATCCCAAATTTTGCCGTCAAAAACATAGAATCGCCGCAACTTTTCCAAAGCGTGCGCGAATTAGGTCCCGTGTAAAGAATCAGGGTCGCCGAAAAAGCGCTAAAAATTGAAAAATTACGCCGTTCTGTCGCAAGATTTTTCGATTATCGCAAGCTCAGAGTGTGATAGTACTGTATCCTCAAAAACACGAAAGAAAAACAAAATGTCCGTATGTGCCGATGCAGTGAGTAATCGGGGCTGAATGCAAGTGTCGAGACACCAAAATTCGGACACGAACAGGCGCCACAACATCCCTGATGCAACCTTGCGCCAACGAGGTATGGCGCGCGTTCATTTTTCAGCGGCCTTTTTACGCGTTTTGACATTGTGCGGGCGTCCGAATTTTGGAGACGTTGTCCGAATTTTGGGGAAATGACAAGGTGATTCTAAATATTTTGGGATTCTGTGAAATTTTATGATGCATTTAAAAAAATCAAAATGAGGAAAAAGTAGGTTGATATATTTAACCTAGCCCTAGTATTATAGATATAATTTTGTAGAGTATTATTTTAGTTGAAAAAAAAATATTGCAAAAAAGCTTTAGTGTCCAAAAATTGGGGGTTTTACTCTAAGTAGGCCTAAACGTTAACATGTTAACGTTAGATCTAGCTACACGCAGCCACTGTAGAGACGCGTCGCTTCGCGACAGCGGCTGCACGTAGTTAACGTTAGATCTAACGTTAGAATTCTAACTGTTAACGTTACTTGGTACTTGGTTGAGGTCCTCCTGAATACTCCTACTGGAGTTTTGACTGGAGGTGCCGGAGGGTGGACATTTAAACAATTATTCCATTTAATAACATCTCCTTAAATTTAGCAGAATCTGTTTGTGTGATTACGGAAGAAGGAAGTTCATTCCATGCTTTAATTGTGCGGGGAAAAAATGAGTTTCTGTGGACTTCCAGTCTGGAGGATGGTACTTCAAACTGATGAGAATGTCCGCGTCTACTTCGAATAAGCTTGGGTATAGTGTGTGATAAATAATCAATATCCAATCTATTATTCAACATTTTGTGAAAACAAGTCAGGCGATGTGCTTCTCGTCTTGTTTGGAGTGACTTCCATCCAAGGGAGTTCAGGAGTTGAGTGACGCTAGATTCCTTGCTGTAGGTGTTGGTGACAAAACATGCAGCTTGTCTCTGGATTCTCTCGATGGATGAAATATTTTTGTCAGTGTAAGGATCCCATGCAGCAACAGCGTATTCCAAGTGTGGTCTTACTAAGGTAGAATATAGTTTTTGCTTGACAGTGGATGAACAATGATGAAAATTACGCCGGAGGAAGTTCAATACACTCACAGCTTTAGAGGTTGAGTAGTGAGTATGGCAATTCCAGCGTAGGTCGTTTTGGATTTTGATGCCTAAGTACTTGATCTCCTTAGTTCCTTGGAGGGTAACACCACTGATGTTGTAGGATGCTTTACCTGGAGACCTCTGTCTAGTGACTCGCATAAATTCACATTTGGTAGGATTAAACTGCATGCCCCATCTGTGAGACCATTTGACCATTACGTCGAGGTCCTTTTGGAGATCACTCGTGTCATTCGGTGATTTAATTGGGCGATATAATAAACAATCATCAGCAAAGAGCCTAGTGATACTGGAGACTTCTTTCTGGATGTCATTAATATACAGTAAAAACAGATGAGGGCCAAGCACTGTACCTTGTGGCGTACCACTCAAGACTGGATGCCATTCAGAGCTCTTCCCATTTACACATTCACGTTGAACACGCTTGGTAAGGAAATTTGTAATCCATCGCAAAATGTTAGAGCAAACTCCGTAAAAATTCAACTTCTGGATTAGTTTTTTGTGTATAATGTTGTAATTGTATAATGCTACGTTGTAACGTTATAATGCTACGTTGTATAATGCTACGTTGGCAAATTTATTTCAACGGATACACGTCTAACTCTGCTGCATTGTACATCTCAGTACATCTTAGACAATAAATCTACTTTAACAATAAGTCAAAAGATGTTTGAATTCAAACGTTCTTATTTCATAGTAATTTCATTATAATCCCTGGTAGTAGATGCAATTACCAACAGAAAAGTTAGCGTATGGGACCGTGCAAACGTATTGCCGCACTTACGATTGGCTGCTGATTGCGTCCTCCCCCATCGTCACTGGCACGGCTTTCTTGAAATGCCATTCCGAAATCTATTTGATTATCTGTCTGATTGAGAGGTGTAGTAGGGCATTTTGGTGGACATTTCAGCCGCAGTCAAATACCTCTGCATATGGCTCGAAGAGTTATAGCAGCACTCGACGGAAGCTGTTGCCTTCCTCTTGTGCCTCACCAGCTGAGGGCGATTGTACTATTGTCGCGTCGATAGATATCATGCATGCAGATAGTCAATCACCACACGCACACTAAAGAATTCAGTTGGCATAGTAGTGGTGTAGTGGCGTAGTGTATTGAGTACTGGTATACGTTATATATCTCATAAAATACATGTAGATTCCTCTCATCTGATTGGTTAAAAGTAGAGTCATGAAAATAGCTGTGCCCCATTTTCGATCAGAATGACGTCATGATTTACTGTGCCCAGGGCATAGTATACAAATAATGACTGTTATGAGGGGCACAGTTAAAATTATGGGCCCAAGGTGATGTGAAAACAATAACTATGCCCGAAGCGAATCTGAGGGCAAAATCGATTTTATATACCTCATATATTGATTCCTCTCATCTGATTGGTTAAAAGTGGAGTCATTAAAAAAAGCTGTGCCCCATTTTTGATCAAAATGACGTCGATGATTTACTGTGCCCGGAGCATAGAATCAACTGTGCCCTGTAAATAGGTTTGGAGACAGTCGCAAACCCGTACACTTAGATCACTCATTATGTACGCACCAATGATGCGACCGCCGCGCTGATGTCGATCAGCGTTGATTACGAGTGCTGTACAAGAGACTAGAATCTATATTTTCGGTATTTATATTTCGGAATCTATATTTTCGGTATATAAAACAAATAATGACAGCTTGATATTCGGGGCACAGCTAAAATTATGTAGGCCCTCGTTGATGTGAAAACCATAACTATGCCGTCAGCTCCGCTTCGGGCATAGGCCTAGTTATGGTTTTCACATCACCTTGGGCCCGTAATTTTAACTGTGCCCCTCATAGCAGTCATTATTTGTATATTCTATGTACTACCGGGCACCGTGTTAGCAGGTTTAGGCCTACGATTGATTGATTGATTGATTGATTGATTGATTGATTGATTGATTGATTAATTGATTGATTGATTGATTGATTGATTAATTAATTGATTGATCGATTGATGTGGGTCCAGAGAGGGGCGCATCGGGCGCGCACCCCCTCTATTTTTGGTTAAAACAATTAAAAGAAATAAAAAGATAATTAATGGGAGGTGCGTGCGTGCGTCCCCCCCCCCCCCTCCTTTAAAGGGCCCCTGAAATCCAAATGTATATTGATTTGTGTTGATTTATGATAGGCCTACCCTCTTGAAACATCACTTTTGCGGTGAAACGAATATCTAGAAACATTCCATATATTTTTAACGATTTTTTCTTCTATTTTTCTTCAGATTACTTGTGAACGTCCACACACACACACACACAAAAAAAATCCTTCCAAACCAATATTCCTCAGATGACCTCATCTGTCAATCATTGCTAAAGTACTGAAATGTTTAACAAAATGCACCTTCCCCTGGACTCAGCATAACTTGCATGTTTCTGTGATATTAATGAGACTAACAAAAGGCATGGCGAGGAAAATGCATGTGCAGTTGTGGTATGTATCAGTAGGCTTATATCACGATTCAGATTTCTTCATTAGAAAAATGTAGATACTTCTAGAGAGGAGGCTAACCATTTAACTAATTGATTATGATTTGCAATCTCATTTTCCATCTTTTCCGCACATTTTTTCAGAGTAATTAAGAGACAGCAAGGGAAGTGGACATGTATGTCTCACTATTATGTGTGAGCGCTAGCGAGCGAGTCTGTAATTTCCGAGCAAAAATACACGAAATTAGTCATGTTCTGACGTTTGCTGCTTCTCATCATTGGCGTTTATTCAAAGACTTTTCCGTCTGAAAATGCGCATCAGCCAAAATTGCAGACCGGAAGTAGGGAAACAGTTCCTTTGTCATTGACGATGCATGATTATGCAACCATCATTTTCGATCGAGATACCTGTATGTACTCATTCAGATGCTCATAGTCAGGCGGCGGCGGATCTCGTACTTCAAAATGGTTAGATTCGTTGAAAGTCCATTTGTAAATATATGTCCATGAGTGAATGCAGCAATATTAGAATTTTGATTAGTAGAACACATCAGTGAAAGTTTGAGGAAAATCGGACAATCCGTTAAAACGTTGTGAATTTTTAAAATATCTGTGCAGTCACTGCTGGATGAGAAGACTACAGTGTATGATGCCACATGCGTAGAACAATAGAAGGAAAAGATATAAAGAGAATTTCACAAAATTTAAATTTTTGAAGAAAAAAAAAAACACACAGACACACGTACATTCCCTCGACTTGTCACTGACGTGTGTTTAGGGTATTCCCCGTGCTGATCTATAAAAGAGGCACGCTCAAACAGACTCAAACTCTTTTAGAGAAAATTGCAAATATGTAGAATTTTCTTTATAATTATTTTCTTAGTATCGTTCTACACAATATCTCCGTGACACCACAAGCTGAGTAGTCTTCGCATTCAGGGATGACGGCACTGAAACTTCAAAAATTCATAACTTCAATGTATGAGCAGATTGTCCGATTTTCCTCAAACTTTCGCTGATAAACTTACGTTCTATTGATATTGCTGCATTATCTCAATTCACATGTATAATTGTGAAAGAGAACTTCTCCTTATAAGTTCACAGAAGCACACACTGTGTACTAATATATATATTTTTTATGAGAGTAGTATTATCTTAAATGAGACATTGATATCCAGAATTTTGGAAGAAAAATACTGAAGGGATTTGTTCCGTACCATATTACTCCCGAGTTCCACAAAGGAATGCAACATGACTTTTAAAAATACAGATTAAAAGTTATTAAAATCAACAACCTCTCCATAGGTCTTCATATCCAAACTCTATGGAAGAGTGGCCTAAAGCATGGAACGTCACCCGGACAGTCAGTGGAATGCCCCACCCAGATTTCACGTTTCAACTGCCAACGCCGAGAGAAAAAAGCAGGACAGAGGGCAAATTTCCAGGGAAGTTGACACGACTTTTAATCGTGTTTAGCCCCCTATTTTTTCTCTCACTCCATTAGTCAAGTTTACTGCAACATATAGATACAAAAGTGTACTACACACTTTTTTGTTTTTCCTTGATCAAATGTTGATATTTATTGATATACATTCAAATTATTCGTAAATCAACCCATTCTGGGTGTAACATGAACAAAAACAATACAAATACAATTCAAAACACAAACAAATCCATTTTTCAATTAGTACTGCACAAATCTCTCTTCAACATAGATAACTCGATTATGACTCAAACCCCACTGATAATTCTTCACGAGAAAATATTGGCATATATCAAACATATATCCCTTGAAAATATTGAATTATATAACTCATATGACACACGTTTGCACTTACACACACACACACACACACACACACACACACACACACACACACACACACACTCACACCTTCGTGGCCCCTGTGACTATAGGTACAGCTAGAAAGTGAGCTCCCTGAATAGAGTAACATAAAGTAAAAAGGACCAGCTATATAGTCGACCCCAGCACAAATCGTAACCCCGGGCCGGCGGAGCGTTTTCAAAAGTGGGGTGGGGGGGGGGGGCACTTCCTGGTTTCATGAGCTAACAAGCAAAAAAAAAAAAAGTGCTCAGCTCATCTCTCCCCTTCCACTTCCGGGTTTCTTCGGTTGAAAAAAAAAAGAAAAGAAAAAAAAAAAAGGTCCTCAGCGCAAAAACATAGCCTTACCGCGCTCACACTTCAAGATCTATATTTCTTTTTAGCGCCAGTTATACGTAAATCCGGGTTTCAAAAAGTGTGGAGGGGGGCCCAAAGTGATGACATCTTACGTATCTCTTTGTATGGTGCACAAGAAGTGGGGGGGGGGGGGGGTGGGTACGGGCTCCTGGCTCCCCGGTTCCGCCGGCCATGTAACCAACGATCTTCAAGCATTGTTTGGATGTATATTATGACATATATTATTATGTCATTGATTATGTTGGTCATTTTGCCTCTGACGGAGATTCTACCAGGATCGAAAGCTCAGGCCCCTTTTGACTCTATATGACAAAGTACAATTCAAGTCCCGACAGCTCTCGAAGATTGTGTATTGATGTTTGAAAGTATTATTACTATCGCAACTATCATCTTTGTATCCACTAACAACAATCAGGTCAATCTAATAGTTTCCAAATATCTTTCTATTAAAAAAATAATAATAATAAAACTGCGCGCAGCAGCAGTTCCCGATGAATACGCCGATCACTTTGGCCCTCCCGTGCGCGCGCGCGCGCGTGTGTGTGTGTGTGTGTGTGTGTGTGTGTGCGTGTGTGCGTGTGTGTGCTATGTGTGCTTGTGAAATTAATGCTACATCATGCCAGGACCCCTTGTGCATACCAGAGCAATATATATCCCACATCTATGATTATTTATGTTTTCGTCAGGATCAAAGATTTCCATGGGCACCGTGATACACACCCATGACTACCTGACACCAGAGAAGTACCGTGACGAGAGGGTGTTCATCGTCGGGATCGGGAACTCAGGAGGCGACGCGGCTGTCGAGCTCGTCCACAGCTTAATTATGCTGATCTCATAGAAAAACCAACAATTGTTTGTTTGTTTGTTTGTTTGTTTGTTTTGTTTGTTTGTTTTTTTGTAGAATGCTAATAATTATATACATAATATGTATGTATTTGAATACCATATGCGTATCTACCATAGTAATGACACAAGATACCTAAAACAAAAAATACAACAGCCGGCGTCCGGGACAGTGTCAGTTCTCTAAGACACTGAAAGTTGATCCATGGCTCTTCAGGAGGTGTCGTGCTGTTATCCGGTCAGTGTCCGATTTCAAACTGATTCAGTTCGGTCAGACTGTGTAGGTCGACTGCCAGAAGTGTCGGGTATTCGCTGGAGTCAAATGAATCGGAAGCCGTAAATGGCTGGCAGACTCGGACGGCTACCGATCTTTTATTCGATGTTTGATCTTTGTGGGTTTTTTTTTTTTTTTTACCAGAAAACATATGACCTAAAACATAGCTTGCAGGTAAAATTTCATCTTGAGTCTTAGCAAAGCTGACTTATTTCGTGCAGACTGGGATCAGAATTGTAATGAGCCTGAGGTGATCAATGGGAGATTTTATGTGGTTACAGGGGCTTGTATTTGTGAGTGCTTTTGTAAACGATCACGTTCGGAGACATTCCTGTATGTACACTATACAATCGGGGACATTTGAAAAAGCAGGGACGTCCCCAGTCATAAACCTATTGCAATCGCGTGGTGGTGTTTGTGTTGGTGGTGGTGTTGGTGTTATGTGTGTGTGTGTGTGTGTGTGTGTGTGTGTGTGTGTGTGTGTGTGTGTTTATATATGTGTAATATCCACAAAGCAGCGTTACTTTTCAGTCGGCACAGATTGATTCAAGTTGCGAGTTGAATGCAGTGAAAATTTGCAATGATTGCCTTTGTCTGTACGACTGATGATTATTATGCTAGAGCTTTATAATTACGACATATGAGACATTAAACGTGAAATATTATCAGAAGACATTTTCATGGTCATATATTTTCCAAGGATATTGATATTCTCTCTGTATACACATTCCACATACCAGGGTAACGGTGTTCATTAAAAAGAAAGAAAGAAAGATAGATCGGCTACATAGTTTGTGGTGGTCTTTTCCAATGCTTTCTATGGAGGTAAGTACAAAATTGCAATCAGCCCCATTATACCAGTAGTTTAAAGGAGACTTTCGGATGATTTTCAGACTTTTGCAATTGAACACCTATGAATTGGTTATACTGGGTACAGAGTTTCGGAATTTAATGTATTTGGGGTTAGGAATAAGAATGTTTTCAAAATTGACAAACTACAACGAAGAAGAATGGGTGACATAGCACCGTTTGTTGTTTTTTTTTTTCGTTTAATAAAAGGCGCGGTCAGACTGGCAAAAGATCGAGAAGTTTAAGATCGCGATCTTTAAGATCTCGAAGTTTTGCCAGTGTGACCGCAAACTTCCCGCGAAACTTCTCGCGAAACTTCTCGATCTGTTTGCGGGCGGTGTCTCGGAAGCGCGAGGCCATTGTCATGTACAGATGTGCATTGTTACATCACAATCACTAGCCATCATCGGCGCACTCTTTCTTGTGCGCGTACGAATGGCCCAAACTTGGCGATCTTAAACTTCTCGATCTTTTGCCAGTCTGACCGCGCCTCATTATTTTGCAAGTCAAGGTATGCCAGAAAGTTGTCTCTCTTCCTCTCTTTCCGTCTATGAATGTGTGTATGCACGAATATGATAATAATAATAATAATAATAATAATAATAATAATAATAATAATAATAATAATAATAACAATGATAATACGATGATATAATGATAAAATATACATATTTATACATATAGGCCTATACCAAAGAGATTTTCCCCAAAATCTCTTTGGCCTATACATTTTATATACATGTCACATGCATGTGAGTGTGTGTGTATATAAAATGTGTATTTAAGAGGAATAACTGATTTCAAAACTACGCACCAATTTCTCCTTCCTTTCTCATATCTCATAATGTTATATATATATATATATATATATATATATATATATATATATATATATATATAAATAGATATTATACATATATATATATATATATAGAGAGAGAGAGAGAGAAGGGGTATTTTAATGACGAGCATGACCCTCTGTTAATCTGACATCGTGTGTAAAACTCGGGAATCCCATAGTGCAGTCCCTCGTATCATCTCTGGCATTTCGAACGAGATGGAAAAAATATATATACTCAAGGTCTTGGCGGATTATGACACATCTCGTTAAACATCGAAATTTCGCGAATCATCGAATCCAATGTGATATTAAAGTGCAAGCATAAGTCCTGGGAAGCACCAGAAGACAGCGTGGAAAAAGTTTAGATGTAATTTCAAATTAATGTGCAAAAAAAAAAAGTGTCAATGCCCTCTGTGCATTTAGAGATATGACCAAAAAAAAAAAAAATATATATATATATATTATGTCACGTGTGTGCAGGTATATGTACCATGCGCAATATCCATTTTCTCTCACCGTTGATGAGTAAGTTTGCATAGATTTTACCCCGTTAACCTTGTCACCCTTTCAACACATATACGTTACACAGTGTCTCTTGATGATGTCAAACCTATAAGTAATATTCCCACACGTCTGCATAAACGATGGCAGAATCTCCTCAAATACACGTACATCACAGGATTACTGACGATGTCACATAGGGCCTAAAATGTGTTGTATTGTGAAGTAATGTGCACAAATGTTTTGTGCACAGGTTCTATACGGATTACGTTGCCATACGCAAGGAAAGGAAATCGAACCTGGCTCACTGTTGATTCAGTATGCATTCTAATTCTTTATTACGCTAATAAAGAATAATAGCATAATAACGACTCATCAACTATTTATCCTTTACCTTATTTACCATATCTTTCTTCGAATGCTACTTGGATACCCGTGGTTTACGCAGCTGTACATCCGGCAAACCAAGGTTTCAAATAAAGTCTTGTGCTAGTTATAATATAGCTAGCACAAGACTTTATAGGCGTGTCTTAATCAGCCCGAAGTTCAAACTAGCGGGACATTTTGCGGTCTTGGAAAATAGCCCGATAGAGCAAATGTGCGTCTTCATCAGCTCGAACAGCCTACTTCGGGAAATTAGTCCGAAAATTGACGCATGCGCACTTTGCATCATTACTCTGCCTAGCTCGCTGTCCGAAAGTGGATTTCCCGCTCAAAATCTCCTACAACACCGTATGTACGATACTACAACCAGGGAGGTGAGCAGTACAGCAAATTCTCTCCAAAGGGATATTCATAACGCTACTCTTCTGTCCAGTGACACATCTTATATGAAATGGACGAATTGCAATGTTTAAACAAATCCATAATACACACAATCTGCAAGAATCTTTAGCTAAAGTAGAGTGGACCTAAAGAAGAAGTTTACAAAAAACCAGCTAGCATGCACGGAATCACCTCCCTGGTTTTAAAGATGTCAACAACAGTAGGCCTAGTACACACACGTGATCCTTGAATACGCCGTGAGTGTATGCACTATACACAATCACTAGCTTGTACATGCGCTTTCAATAGCCAGCTGGCTAACCAGAAGCGTGGAGGGATCGAGAAAATTTCGGGCTGATGGAGACGCACCCGAAATAGCTCGCTATTTCACGAATTAGTACGAAAGACCATTAGTGCCACGGAGAAAAAAAAAACTACTATTTCTACTAATCTGTTTAAACAGATTATAATCTGTAATAACAGATTACGGTATTTCTACTAATCTGTTTAAACAGATTACGGTATTTCTTCTAATCTGTTTAAACAGATTATAATCTGTCATAACAGATTAGTAGAATTACCGTAATCTGTTATAACAGATTATAATCTGTTTAAACAGATTAGAAGAAATACCGTAATCTGTTTAAACAGATTAGTAGAAATACCGTAATCTGTTATAACAGATTATAATCTGTTTAAACAGATTAGAAGAAATACCGTAATCTGTTTAAACAGATTAGTAGAAATACCGTAATCTGTTATAACAGATTATAATCTGTTTAAACAGATTAGAAGAAATACCGTAATCTGTTTAAACAGATTAGTAGAAATACCGTAATCTGTTATAACAGATTATAATCTGTTTAAACAGATTAGAAGAAATACCGTAATCTGTTTAAACAGATTAGTAGAAATACCGTAATCTGTTATAACAGATTATAATCTGTTTAAACAGATTAGTTGAAATAATGTAATCTGTTTAAACAGATTAGAAGAAATACCGTAATCTGTTTAAACAGATTAGAAGAAATACTGTAATCTGTTTAAACAGATTATGGTATTTCTTCTAATCTGTTTAAACAGATTATAATCTGTTATAACAGATTAGTAGAATTACCGTAATCTGTTATAACAGATTATAATCTGTTTAAACAGATTAGAAGAAATACCGTAATCTGTTTAAACAGATTAGAAGAAATACTGTAATCTGTTTAAACAGATTATGGTATTTCTTCTAATCTGTTATTACAGATTATAATCTGTTATAAAAGATTAGTAGAATTACCGTAATCTGTTATAACAGATTATAATCTGTTTAAACAGATTAGAAGAAATACCGTAATCTGTTTAAACAGATTAGTAGAAATACCGTAATCTGTTATAGCAGATTATAATCTGTTTAAACAGATTAGTTGAAATAATGTAATCTGTTTAAACAGATTAGAAGAAATACCGTAATCTGTTTAAACAGATTAGAAGAAATACTGTAATCTGTTTAAACAGATTATGGTATTTCTTCTAATCTGTTATAACAGATTAGTAGAATTACCGTAATCTGTTATAACAGATTATAATCTGTTTAAACAGATTAGAAGAAATACCGTAATCTGTTTAAACAGATTAGTAGAAATACCGTAATCTGTTATTACAGATTATAATCTGTTTAAACAGATTAGTAGAAATAGTAGTTTTTTTTTCTCCGTGGCACTAATGGTCTTTCGTAAATTAGCGCTCTAGCTCACGAACTAGACCAAGATTTCGGGGGAAATTTTCCCGATCAAATAGCGCGCTATTTGCGTCTTCACTACACAGATAGCGCGCTATCTTGACATCGGACTAGTTTGGTAACCGCAAGATAGCGCGCTATTTTGAAACTTCGGGCTGATGAAGAAACGTGACAATTAACCACTATCAGCTAGGGCTTAGAAATGCGTTGTTTTGAGATGACATTGAGAAATTTTGTTTTGAGTGGGTGGGGAGACCACCAGAGTTGTTGCCAGTTATAGATGGCGTGTCTTGGTATCCTATTGTCGAGTATATCATTTTAAAGCTGTTCTAGATCTTTACCAACATACATGTACTGTACATGGAGATTTGCGGGTCGAATTTAAGTTGAATTTAGTCTCTGGATATTCATGTTGTACATGATATAAATATATATCCGGAAAGGAGGAACAGTAAGAGAAATAATGATGTCAAAGCCACGCACCGATTTCTCCTTCCTTTCTCATATCTCATATATATAAACTTATATATATTGATGTGTGATATTACCCTGGTGGGAAGAACACAGTGTCCCGCAGTGTGAACACATTGTGAACACAGGGTGAAATCTGTTCACGCTGTTAAATTCGGGCGTTTTTACATTGTGAACATTATTGTGAATCATCAATTCACGAAGTGAAACGGAACATTACTATGTGAAATGTCTGTGAAAAAAAAAAACAACAACAACCCTACACCACAGTGTGAAATCATCTTCACACTGTTACATTCGAGCGTTTCCACAAAGTCAACTATGTGAACACATTGTGGGCACACTGTGAGACACTGTGTTTTTTCCAGCCACATTACCCATTCAAAGTAACCAAAGTAACATTACTGTATACAGGTAATTTCTGAACCACTCCAAGGCCTTGCCGCGTATTTGGCATAATGAGACAACTTGTGAAGCAGAATATCAGAATTAATAGTATCAAAGGCCTTCTTTAAGTCCAGGAATAGATTAAGCCGGGGTGATTGTTTTCCATGCGCTACTTCATCAATAAAATTTTAAAGAGCTCAAAGGGCCCCTAAAATCCAAATGCATGTCGATTTGTGTTGGTTTATGATACCCTCAACATCACTCTTGCGGTGAAACGAATATCTAAAACATTCTATATAATCTATTTTTAACGATTTTTCTTCCATTTTTCTTCAGATTACTTGGGAACGCCCACAAAAAGTCGTTCCAAACCAATATTCCTCAGATGACCTCATGTCTTAATCATTGCTAAAGTACTGAAAATGTTCATGTGTTAATCATTGCTAAAGTACTGAAATGTTCCCCTCGACTCAGCATAACTTGCATATTTCTGTGATATCAATGTGGCTAGCAAAAGACATGGCGAGGGAACATGCAAGTTATGCTGAGTCGACGGGAAGGTGCATTCCAATGTCTTTTGCTTTTTAGTTGCTACGATATGTATATAGGACAATTTAGGCTCAGGTGAGGTTTCCACTTTTCAGTAACAAGTTAAGTTGCTCTGTTAAGAAGATAGACATAGAGTTTGAAGCAGTACATTTATTGTTCAATGGCTTCATGCAATTCGAGTGGCCAATCTCAGCAAAGTGTTTGGCCATGATGTACTGTAATTATCGACAGCCATTGATCAGTCGTCGAGGCAGTATTTTGTTCTGAATTATTTACATTCGGACGGTGTACTGACTACTGAATTGTATTGATTTGGAAATCCGTAGGTTATCATATATCAATATTCTATACAGTACAGTTACATGACTGCCTACACGCAGTTTGAAGATTGCATCCATGCAGTCTCATGATTCTTTTTTTTTTTATTCAAGTTGCGGAACAGCACCCCTCTTCCCTCTTCCCTTTTTTGTCTGTCAAAAAGAAAAACAAAAACACCTTTATTGACTTTCCCGCTTCCCTCATGCCGTTCCCGTCGTCAATAAGGACACCTGTGTGAAATCAGAGGAGTTGCCATGGTTACTCGTTATTCACCTACGTCCTCTCATCATGCATGCATGTGCAGATGCCTTGTCGGTCGCGTACAGGACAGAGCCAACGCGGTTGTAGGAAAGAAGGGGCGCAAAATAGGGGTGAAATTTTTGTGTCTTTTTGCGATATTCGTTCTTTTGTGGCATGATATCACCTTAAACGTATCATTCATAATGATATTTCTTCACATATCAAGAAAGTATGATTCACTTTCTTTGACAGAAATATACTTAAAACAAAGAATAGGTTTCTACGCTTGTCATGCGCATCACAGTTGACAGTTCAGTGATTTGAATACTTTATTCAGTGTTGTCATAAATTTGTACTTCAAAATACTTTCCATACCTTTTCTCGTTTGATCGAGAGAAGCAATTATTTCTATCACTATGTTTATCGCTGTAATATTGTAGTCGCATATAGACTTTCATTGAGGTTCATAATTGAGGCGGATCTCAAGACATTTTGACATTATCCTTGATCCCCCCCCCCCCAAAAAAAAAGTGAATTATGATACCAATATGTACAACAATGCGTTGTCCTTGCCTCTATTAGTGCTACATACTAGCTCAGAGCTCAAAATACTTGTGCCAAAGTAACGTATTGTGTCAAAGGAAATCGAAAAGATTGGAGATTTGGCCCATTTCCACTTGGGCAAAATCTATGAAAAAAAGTAATAGAATGCTATAGATTTTGTCAGAATTTGAGTATTTCAGAAAGTTAAAATAATACCAAACAGTTTTGCTTATTTTCATTCCATTTTCATGCACTCATTTTGGATACTTATATCTTATTTTCCCTTGAATATTCTTTTAGTATCCGCAAATGACATTGGCCTGAAATCATCCATTCTATGTATATCTATATATCTTCATATACACACATTTCATGAATATTGTTCATAAGCCAGGTAAGTGTGGAAAGCTTTTCTGGCTGTTATTCATGTATATAGTTACCTATAAAAATGTAAAAATATGCATTTGATGATATATCTCTGTTTATATCAATGTGAATGCAGGTAATTGCACGCAATGGCCTCCGTACGAGAGAATGGCTGCGGAAGTCGAGACGCCGTTGCGAAAGGCCCGTCAGCCCGGGCAGTGAGCAGGCGTTCGAGATCGGCGTCTGCAAGTGGTCGCTCCAAGCGTACATACTGTCAGCATCGAACAACTCGTGGGGAGAGTTGCGAGAGAGACTTGAGCCTCGACAGATCGAATGGACATCGCGGTGTGAGGTTAGACTCAAACAACGTACCAATGTTGAGATTTTCCCCTCCCAAAGCATCTACGCCCAAGGGCAAATGCCAGAGTCCAGGATCCCCGTCCGAGAAGTTTGGGGACACCCTGGACTCTCCTGCGAGTATGTCAAGTGCGTCCTCAACGGCAAGCTCGAGTGGAAGTACCGGTCTTATCGGTGCTCCCAGAACGTCGGACATCATGAACACACTGAATAATTTTAGGAAAGAGTGTCGCCTCAATGACTTGATCTTGATTTTCCACGGGGGAAAATCACTGCCATAGACTTGTGATGGCGGCGAGTAGTTTGTATTTCCGTGGAATGCTGTCTAGTGAATCAGGTCGCATATCAAGACGTGAAATCATCCAAATGCAAGGTGTTGACATGAATATCATGCAGTATCTGACAGATTACGCGTACACTGGGTCAATTAGTGGAGTCTCCAGAGACCGTGTACGCAAACTCAAGGACCTCGCAAGCGTCTTCCGTTTTCCTGAAATCGGTGATGAGTGTCGCATCTTCCTTGGACGCTCGCAGAGAGAAAACCGAAATAGGTCAAGGACACCCAGTCGCACTCCTGGAAAGCAGGTATTTTACCCCGGTAGCGGAAGATCGAGCAGTGGAAGTGGATTCAGTGGTAGCGAGACATCGGAACTATTCTCTCCTAGTCCTCTAGCAGTGTCTCCGTTGATTGAAAGTCCGAAGTGCGTTGCCGAATCCCCACTCCACGACCACATAGAGACAAGTCCCACCGGAACTAAAGAAATCCTTGACGGTATCCCGTAGCTAACTTGACCGAATCAATGTCTAGAAACCATCCAGAAGTCGGTATGGCTTTCCTCCCGGATCACGTAACAACAGTCGCCAGACGACCTTCCAGTAGCACGAGTGAGTCATCGAACGAAACCAGCAGTCAAGCATCTGTTGAATTCAGCATGGAAGATCCCGGATTTGCGATCAGGATGCTAAGAGAATTCAACAAAATTCGCAAAGAAGGTCAGCTTATCGATGTGGTTCTGCGAACAGCCACGCGGGACTTCCCCTGTCACCGGGTGTTGCTAGAGGTCCACAGCTCCTCGGAGCAATTTGTCAGGGAGAGCTGGATGGCTCGAAGACAATGGACGTATTCGTCAAGCGAATTAACCCAGAAACCCTGCAGAAAATCCTCAACTACTTTTACACTAGGAAGATTGCTATTTCTCAGCCAGATGTGAAGTCGATATTCAAGGCTTCCAAACGTTTTGGACTCGACGCGGTTCGTGAGGCCTGCGTCACCTTAGACGAAACCTTAGACTCCAGGAGTACCATTTAAACAGACGATTCTGGAATATCTGCACCGACCACGCCCAATTATACGCTGGAATCTCTTGGTACATGTATATAGAAATTATGTACCCCTTACAGGCTTAATTGTGGGTAGATCTTAATCCCTTTGAGTGAATTTTTTTTTTGAAGGAGAAAAATGAAATCATGATTAGGATTCATTGAAACATACACTGTGCACCATTATAACGTGGTGGAAGTAAATGAGCAAGAAAAATAAAAGTCGTGTCTATCTAATTACCAAAGTGATATCTCGACTATGTCTCTATTCCCAGGCTGCATTTGCATTGTTGGATTTATCTCTATACTGTAATGTGTCGTAATCCCTTCTTTGGGTCAATCTCTTAAGCCATATCTTTCACCCAACATGTATGTTCTCAGCTGTTGCACGAGCGTTTCATGAAATGTTCCCGTACCTCAGGACCTTTGCGTCGATTCCAGTAAGCAAACAGGTGCCGTTATGGCTCATCCGCCATTTGATTTTTGCTCCATTCATGATTTCAGAACGAAATGATTACCGACAAGTATCGGTTATTCAAATTCATGATTTTCTTCCGTCGAGATGTTTTTTTTTTTTTTGTCAATCAGTTGCAAGAAAAAAAAAGTATCGGTTAATCGGGGACGTCATTCAGTGTTCGATGGTTTATGTTTACATAGTTGCACAAGGAAAAAAAATCTTGTCAGAAACTGATGAATACACCAGCATATTCCTGTTTTCTGTAGGGTGTTTTGGGATGCAATGGAAAGCTAATTTGCTGGTATCTTTTTTTTTTTTTTTTTTTTGCATTGTTAATACGTAAGTAGTTACAAGCATCTTCAACTCGAGCAACATGCCCATTAGGTTACAACATTTTATAAAAACCATATCAAGATGCTGCCATCATTCCAATTTATGCTCGTATTTCTTAACAGTACAGTTCTCTGTATGATAATAGGCATGTAACGATAACTTGTTAAGGATATGGAACAGAAACCCTGAAACTTTATGAATTTAATAGTCAATACTAATGATGGAAAATGACAGGACCCATATTCAAATTCAAATGTACAGAGGAATTCTACCTCAAGCTCGGTAATGCTCTTTAAGAAATATGTTGAGCAGGATCTTTTGTTAAAAAGTTAATTGACGTGGTTTGACAGTTATGAGGACTACGTCAATAATGCAAGTCAAGAGATCTGAGAATGCTTGATCAGGTGCGATTGGATGATCTTAACTGAAAATTGCTCGAAGGATATTGTGAATTTAGTAATGTTCTCATAGTTTGTGTGTTTGTCTTTCAGTCAGAGTTTAGGCTGTTCCCTCGTCTCTGTCTTCACCGGAGCTGCTTTAGTAATATCCAAAGACTACGGAAGTATATCAATGAAAACAGAAAAATCTATTTTGCTCGCATAGTCTTGGCTTTGTAAATCATAGATGCGTGTAAATATAGATTCTTGAATCAGTAAACGCCTTCCCATTTGAGAATAACGCCGTAAAGCTTTACCTGTCAATCATAATTATCTATGTACGTATCAGTTATCATGTATTACATATTCGATTCATCTCCATATAAGGAAGAAACGGTAATTCAATCTTTTTGATCGAAACTGCCAAATCATATTGAAGTGAAAATTCCAACTAAATGACATTTGCCTTATAATCACTGTTACTAAACCTAGTGTATGCGGAGTATCACAACGCCCACACTACATTTGTCTTTGAAAGTATCAGTTTAGTTGTGTTCGGCAAGTGGTGTATGTCTACGACTAACATATACATAAATGAGCACAAGTTCACCAATGCTCATGAAGATACACGTATTCTTCCTGCTTGTATTTTTTTTTCTCAGTAATAGGTACAAACGTTATAATGTGATGGAGGATGACGACAAAATCTAAACATGGTTTGCCATGTGTTTATGTGTGTGTGTGTGTGTTTTTTTTTTTTTTCAAGCTTCGGTTCGGCAGGTTTTACTTTCCTCTTCCTTGTCGTTCATACTGACAGAATCCACCATATAGGATCCTGGCTGTCTCCATTATCAAACATAAATGTTAACAATTTTATTGATACGTATGCAAGGGCGTGCACCGCAGAAAGTATGAAATGCAAGCGGTGATTCCATTTGCCGTATCACCAGTCAGTTATGCGAAATCTACCATAAAAATGTCATCTTTCCCTGCGGACCTTGTTTAATTCTGTTTACTTTATCTGTTTATGCTACCTGATTCATAACTTGAATTCCAGATTATATGCATAACATGTTGTTAATGTTGAGTATGATTCAGGCAAGCTTCCATGTCTCTAGAATATAAAACTGTCTAATAATCATGATCAGATTTGAATGACATAATTGTATAAGTAAACAAATTCTCTGTACGATCGAGGACCTGTTTTCTGTATCGATTAGTCGTCATGTGAAACACAAAAAGATTCCAGTGATAATAGTAAATAGTTGTAGAAGAAAATGCGTAATACCTGCGCGAATTAACCCAAGAAAGTGAATAACAGTGAAAACTGAGGTCAATATTTACATAAATTTCAATATAACCAAAGCCTGCACTGTATTTTAATGATTGGGAAGATTTTCCGTAGTACTGGTGCTACTTAATTTTGTGGATAATCCTTTCACGAAATAGCTTAGTTCCACACATAAGTGTTATTTAAAAAAAAATGAATAATCATTTCGTAAAGACGGCATGATATCCCTAAGTTTTATACGAAACCAAATAAAAAATAAATGGTCAAAAACAATTTTAAAACTGTTTGATGGCGTTGGTTTCCTCTTAATGCGACAAAACGTTAGTAATGTAGTCAAGAATGCAACTTCTTTTCCGGAAATACAAGTTTAACACAAATTTTGTCTTAAAAAAACAACAACAACAACCAGAATTAGTGAATGCGCAGATGATATCTTCACGTTAACGAAGAGATCAATAAAACATCGTGTGTTCAAAATTCACTGCTTCTCAAATATTTTCTCCTTTTTTCAGACGGAGTTCTCGTTCGCACTTGACGCACGTTTAGCAGAGCGACAGGCTCTAACAGGAGAACAAAGCAAAAGATAATGGATAGAGTGAATACAGCAATAACAGTAGAACGCAGTGAAGTGTGAGGAAAATCTTACCATCCATCCAACGTTAATAACAGTTTCAAGAGTTTCTGTGCCACCATTTCTATATGACCTGTATGAGAAGACTACAACACTTCTTGACGTTATGCATGGACAACGATATAAAGAAAATGTAAAGAGAATGCAAATACTTTCGCACATAATGATAAAGCACCTGACTTATTTCTTTCAGAAAACGGGGGGGGGGATTTATTCTTGACAAAATTTTGTCGTTATCAAGAGGAAAGTGTGTATACTTTTCATTAAAAAAAAAATGACAGCTGTATGTAGTCTTCTCATCCAGCGATGGCAGCACCAAAACTTTGAAAATTCATAACTTCACAGGGGCGGATCCAGGAATTCCGTAGGAGGGGGGGGAGGCAAAGGAGTTTATAATATTTCCACTTCCGGGTTTCATCGGCTGACAAGCAAAACACACACACACACACACAAAAACAAAAAAAAAGAAAAAAAAAGAGGTCTTTACAGGAATTTTCACTTTCGGGGTAAATCGGCCGACAAGCACAAAAAAAGGCTATTAAAGACGCTTGCAAGGTAGGACATTTTTTGATAATTGAGAAAATTAAAAAGAAATAAGCGCACTGTTCCCTTCCTTTTTATTCATTTCATTAAAAAGAGGGCGCGCGACCGGTGCGCCCACCCCCCCCCCCCCCCCGATCCGCCACTGCTTCATAAATTTACAATATGAACGGATTGTCCGATTTTCTCAGAATTCATTGATGTGTTCTTTCAATATTGCTGCATTCACTCAATCCGTATATTTCATATATTTGGGTTTCATTCCCTTTAATAGTCTTATAGTCGACAATGGTAAATGTCATGCGCATAATTATGCATCTCACTGGTGCAAAATTCTTTCATAAAGGAGATCGAGTATTGTTACGATCATAACACATTATACACATGAGCCATGACGCGCTATGATAAATCCATAATGTCATGGTCTCACAATTCCGTCATGTCCGTGATAACGAATACTCAAAATCGCATATGTGCAGTATACTTGATATGACTTCGTATCATTTCACGAGGCATCCATGTATTCTGTTCTATTGTTTTCCATTGTCGCCGCTGCAATTGATGTTCGATTCTTACATGAAAATGCTATCTACGTTGACATCCTTTCATTTTATTCTTCGTGAAATTGAGCCTAGAACTATTTAGATATTTAATGTTTTAACCATGTCACACAGTGGAATGTGAAGAAAACTGTCAACTAAACTTGGCTTTATATTCCAATCCAGCATTTGCGTCTACACTTTGTTTGTGTTAATTTGTGTTTGCACATGTGTGTAATGTCACTGAACGCTAAGCTGCAGTAGCTTTAGCTACATGGTTACTTGTGTATGTTAATGTTTGGTTTATGGGTTGGGTAATGGGTACGTTCCGGTAGAACCATGTCCTCGAAACTTCAGGTACAGAAAAATAGGACTTTTCGATTATTTTTGCCTTTAGAGAACTGGAAAGATTTGTTGACAAGACGATACAAGACGATGATGTCATCTCTGGCCTTTTTAACAGAACCGATGGGTAGGGGAGGGACGCGACTATATCACCGTTCCTTTCCAAAGTGGTAGTGTCTTACATGGGATTCAACCCCCTCTCCCAATATCCGGGTTTAGTCTGTAATTCTAACTTCCTTTTCTATAGAAACTGTCCGTTTTAATCGTTTTCCTATATGGTAAGGTATCATCTCATTATTTTCAGATTAACCGCATCCCACATGCTTGATAAGTAAATTGATCATAGATATCTGTAAATAAACACGGAAATGAATAAAAAAGTTAAACAGATAGATTGTACCACTAAGAGATGCCGGTATATTTCCAGATTTGTATTTAAAGCCTACTGATGCTTTTCACACCTCGAGTGCAACACTTTGAACACGTTACAATCTGCTGAAGGCGAGCAATGGACCTTTCTGTTCATTGCATTCAAAAGAAAATTCAATACCATATTCACTTTCAGACAGAAAAAACAAGCAAACAGATTAGTAAATATATTACAAGATACGAATACTGAACAAATTCAAAAGAGGTGTATGGAGTTCTAAAGTGTCAAATCATTTTACGAAGCAGTAATCAAATGCGAAAATTGAATAAAGTTAATGATGTCACCGCGCGAACTCTTCCAAAATTTGTGTAAAAATGTTATCAGAAAGGGTAGCAACATTTTGTAAAGGGTTTATACATGATTAAGTAACGTTATGTCCCCCGTCTCACCCCCCCCCCCTCCCCCGGAAAAAAAAAAGAAATCATTTTTAATCACTTCCTCTCTACAATATTTTGATGCGTTATATTTCGATTTCAATATTCAATTCAATTCCATATAGGTTTATTGACAAGAAAAAGAACATGCAGCTCAATAGCTGAAATTGTTCATTTTACAATTAAAATACATATACGACATTGTTAAAAAAAAAATATATATATATACACACACATATATATATATATATATATATATATATATATATATATATATATATTATATTTACAAATGTAGTTGAAATTGGGTATCGAAATGAATACTGTATGAATATTGCAAACGGAAACACTGTTCAGGGCATGTACAATGTACAACAGATGAAACCTTAATATTTCAACCCGGTCTCAAATCCTTGACCTTGGACCCCAGACCCAGAGATTACCAAGAAAATCATCGACAAAAAGTACATGCATCTTTATAAATACTGATATGATAAGATACAGCGAGGGTTTTGACACCACCTCGAATAATATGTATCTAAATATCAGCTGAGGATCGATGTCACTGTTTCGTTATTACATGTCAATCTAAAATTGCATTTTTCTTTTTATGTGTCTAGATATTAACACCAAAAAGACACTTATAGAGGAATTTCACAATGAAGTCCAAAATCACATAACATATTTCATCAAAATTGCATAAGAGAATGGAACAGCAGAAAGGACAAACGTGTGTTAACAATGGTACTCGATGCAAATTGAAAACTTACAAAATTCCCAAATGACTAAATTATTGCCTATTGAGCAACCAATAAGTGCTGTAAAACTTTATAGAGGTTATTGTGTGCGTATAAAAGTCCCTTTCATGAAATGTAACTTGGCATAGCCTAAACAAACTACCAACAACAATTACCAAAGAAACTGTTATCGTGGTTATGGTACAGTTCTTGGTACATTAAGTGTACGCTTCCTGTCAAATCTGACAAAATTGCTTCTCTTTGAAGTGGTACGACTGGTCGAATATCTTAAAGGGAAGGTAAACCCAAAGAGCAATGTGGATTGAGTGAAAGCAGCAACATTAGTAGAACACATCAGTGAAAGTTTGAGGAAAATCGGACAATCGATGCAAAAGTTATGAATTTTTAAAGTTTTGGTGTTGGAACCGCTGGATGAGGAGACTACTAGAGGATATGACGTATGAGTGGACAACAATTCATAGGAAATATAAAGGAAATTCAACAAAAATTCACTGTTCTAGAATTTTGAAAGAGCAGTGGACCAACCGCTTTCAGAAAGCAGGGGGAATAATTGCTACCCTTAACATATGTCAATATCAAGTTGATGGAATTTGTAATTTTCATGAAAAATGGATTTTTGTAGTATTTTCTTTATATTTTCTTGGTATTGTTGTCCACTCATACGTCATAACCTCTAGTAGTCTCCTCATCCAGCGGTTCCAACACCAAAACTTTAAAAATTCATACCTTTAGCATCGAATGTCCGATTTTCCTCAAACTTTCACTGATGTGTTCTACTAATGTTGCTGCTTTCACTCAATCCACATTGTTCTTGGGGTTTATTTTCCCTTTAACTTTTATCTTAAAGTAGGCCCGCATAGAAATCTAAATTATGCATAAACCAGGGTCATATTATATACCTCATTATAACGAGGAAGTACCATAGATTCCACCTAACCATGTTTCGAATTCACCTAGAAACGCTTACCAATGATAGGCCCTTCTTAATAAAACGAATAACTAGTTTTAATAAAGCCAGAGAACAGCTCGTTTGTACTCTCAGCGGGGAGATGACGTCACCGTGATGAGGCCTCGATCTTATGCGAGAGAGCGAGCGCGAGCTAGCGCTAGCTAGCGTATACTAGTAGCTAGCTGTATACAAAGCCAAGCTAATACGTGTAGGATGCGAAGCCGACTAGACTTTCTTGCTGAAAATGGCAGAAGGTACCACTGACTTGGATATCGAGGACCTCATTTTGGAATGTGATCCAGATTCGGAGGATTCTTTTGATGATTTGGACTCTTACGATAACGACCATGGGGAGATAGGCGAGTACGACGAAGATGAAAGTGACGTCGAAGGATCATCAGGCAGTGCAGGTGCAGTTGAACGCCAGCCTGTACCGTATCAAAACGAGCCTCTTCCTCGCAATCCCGCCGTGGCTGGCCGGGTAGTGGAGCGGGGGAGAGATGGCGACGAAGGCGCGGGTGAAATCGATCTCCGCAGTAGACTTGACCCAGCTAATGTTCAAAATTGGTAAGTTTTAGCACCATTTGTAGCAGATTTCGTATCAAATTGAATAATGTCAAATGTGATTATGTATTAGCCCAACCACAGGCCATCAACATGAATTTGGGAAAGTATCAGAATATAGAGACCTTTCAGTTTCAGTTGAATAGAACTAGAACAAGATTCAAGAAGTTCAATTGTGAGATTTTGAGTTTGGAATGAGAGCAAGGGCCTGACTGTTAGCAATTCAATTAGCATGACTTTGTCTGAGCTAGGGCCTAACTTTTTAAACTATGCCAAAATGGGGAAATTAGCAAAGGTAGTTTTGTTGTTGAATCAAGATATCTGGCCTCAAAATGCATTTTTGATTTGGATTTACCAATTAATACCCCTTGATTTTTTAACGTACGCATACAGGCCTTAATTGCATAGCCAAAAGAAAGAGTACAGTATTGTAAAAATTTAAACCCATAATACCCCACGCCCCCCCAAAAAAAAATAATATAGTAAACAAAAGGATTTGATTTTACTAAACTTCCGAGTTTCCTGACGATGAGGCGATCGCGAGCAGAAAAACATAGATCTACAGTCTAGCAATGCATATCACATGCATGCAGCTAGCTAGCTGCAGCGTGCGCGTGCAGGCTCGATACCGTGACGTCACATTCACAGCCTTTTTCAGATCGACTCGCTCCGTGTCTGGTGCCTGCCCCGAGTTGTCCGAGAGAGGGCGATTCTTTATGCGGGCCTACTTTAATCGATGCTTACCTGTCAAAGTAATCTACAAATTGATTACGCGCTCAAAGTACGATGATACTCCATCTTCAAATTGTCTTTGTTATAACGAAGTTAATCACATAAACAGAATAGTAAATGTGCCATTAAAAATCGGATAAGGGTACAAAAGTTCTGAAATTTCAAAATTTGCCAATGCTTTCGCAAAACATTGACACTGCAGGTAACCACAATAATCTCACAATAATATCATAAGCAATCAATGAAGAAAATGATATGATTATTTCACAACACTCCCGTGGCACCTTATACAGATGTCATACAGACTATAACCCCTCCCCTCATATGCGGATGCCCTATAAACCCTCAAAAGCCACCCTGACTATAGCTAGGTTATAACAGCCCTATACAGTGATTGCATAACAGGAATGTTTGATAATACTTCAGAGGCTATTCTTATAGTTTTGAGTGTGTGTGTGTGTGTGTGTGTGTGTGTGGCGTGTGTGTGTGTGTGTTTGCGTGTACATACTCTCGAGTACTTTGTTTAAATTTCACTCCTGCCAAAACAGAACCAAGACAGTTTCTGTCGATAATAGAAAATCTACGTAATTATTTTGTGTTTCAATGTGAGTGGTGCGTGCAAGAGCCCTGAAACTTTATATTTATTATAGATACACTTTCTGCACATTAATGTACTAGTATGATAGATCCATAAGACACATAGATGTATTATATTACACAGGATGATACGATGTGTTGTGTAGTGTTTGTGCATTATGCTGTTGTTTGCAAATATTTTGAGTTTCTACAGACTACATTGTACTCGCACACAGCGAGCCATAAATATTATTGGAAGCTGCCTTTGCAAAAGGCTACACAACACGCGACTTGTCACCTCGCATTTTCCCCCATTCTTTTGTTAAAATTTTTGGTCGAAAATATAAAACAAATATATTTTACCTAATTTCGACATTCAGGTTAAAACTATACAGGCCTCGGTGCCTCCAAAATAGATATTTACTTCAGGGCTGCGCCCCTCAGTGAATTGTTCTTTTGGAGTCAGAATTTTTTTTTCAGCCAGAAATTCTCAAGGCAATATTTGTAAACTATATTCATCTGTTCCTTAAACCCACCCAACACTTCCCATCTTCCTCTTCGCTTGTTTATATCTTGCTGTCAACTTTCTGATCTCGCTTCTTATTTACATTTCAGGCAATCAAAAGTACTGCATGTTTGCCGCGAATCAAGCTGCGACGAACTTCCATTAACAGATACTTGTAATAGACTCGACGAAAAAAAAAGCAACAACGAACAATCATTAATTCGAGGGCAAAATTTTGCTACGTAATTTTGCGTTCTTATCACTGTTCGCACCCCGAAACTGAAATTATGGTAAGAATATAGTTCTGATTAAAAAAAACAACAACAACGACAACAATCAGAAGATAAGGATATTCTTAGATGGCATCATTTACACTAGTGCAACAGTCCAGCATACATTGACTATACTTCCGTGGTTTGAGGAATTATGTTTTCATATTATAGCACATGTTCAGAAAGTTCCAGTTGTTAAGGCAGTGTGTTGCACAAAAGAGGTTTAAAGTGATAAAAATGTCAAATGAGCTCTCTTTTGTGTCCACAATACTGGGATAGGTAGAGCTGGCACACATCTTTTCATGAGTGACTGCATGGCAGTGAAACAGGTTCATCGATGGATCCCGCTGCAATACTCGATTATCAAAACATATAGGCTCAAATTCACGAAGGTGGTACAATCTTTGTCCATGGTTTAAACCATGGACAAAGACCGTGATTTTGTATGGGGCGCCAAGTGTCGCGTGGCTTATTTCGTCGACAAAATGTTAACATTTCGTAACGAAAAGAATGATTTCGTAACGAAATAGATTATGCGACACTTGGAGCCTCATACGAAACTACGGTCTTTGTCCATGGTTTAAGCCATGGACAAAGATTGTACCACCTTCATAAATTCGGGCTGCAATGTACATAGTAATAAGAATAATATATATATATATATATATATATATATATATATATATAATGTATATTGACATTATTTGCTCATCATTCTACTCGTAGAGAACAAAATTGCAGATTGAAATAAAATCGAGGCAACATTGGTTACTCTTGTGTAATAGGCAGTCGTCTAATTCATCATTCCCATTATCTCTTGACAAAATGAATACTGGCAAATTTTCGACAAATGAGTCTTTGCGCGGATTTTTTCCCCCCGCGATTAATACCTCTTTGTCAATCTTTTCTTCAGTTTTATCTCATACAGACAAGCATTAAAAAGATACGAAGCTACTTGACGTAAGACTGATAATACCACGTTTCACGGTTAGGCGCAACTTTTTGTCAACCTAGGGGTCAAAATTTCAAGTTCTCTTTAAGAGATGGAATGTCTTGATTTTTTATTCCCAAGAATGTGAATTTAATGGAAAATGTAATGCCAGAGCTTAATTATTATTACAATATCTGATATTATGAATGGTTCTATAGGAGATGAAGGTAACTTTGCTGAAAGATAACACTATGATACCATGGACAGAGCTGACACACTATGTGTCCAACAGGTAATTTGATACTGTAACATGATTAAGTGATATTTAAGCAAACTTCGTGCCAGATTTTGTGTTCTTATTTGGATTCATTGGAAAATTGTACCGCTTTGAAGGAAAAATATGGTGTGAAATAGAGTAAATGACTTCAAAAAGTTTCTCTTGTTTTACACTTCCTCATTCAGGATGTGTGATATTTCATGGAAATAATGCTTATGTTGGGGGACATACACACACCTAATATTAACATTGTGAGTGTCCAACTTTTACATTTAAAATTTCAGCTGGAGGATGTGGTGGATGTGACAAAAACAGATGTGAACGGACATTTTACACCTTGAGCAATAAACAAAAGAAATAAGCCAAGTGATTACCCAATGAACAGTCAGCACTAGTCAGTTTACAGTAAGAAACAAATTATGTTTCACAAGAAAGCTTTTTTTTTTTTGGTCTTCATAAATGATATCAGTAATATCCAACAGGGTGGATGTGACATGTGAACGGAACACCAATTTCCTTATTTTGTTTTCCTGCACACCTTGAATTGCAACCAATGATTATAATGCATGCAGTACCATCAAGAATGCTGTATTCAAAGTAAAAGTCTTTTGCTGACAAGGTTCCATGTCCTGTAAAAGTTGTGAATGCCTGAAATTCCTTATAAGTGGTGGATGTGACGGATTGGAGATGTGAAAGGACATTTTTACTCTTCTTCAATTTATACTTAATAGTAATAGTTGAAATCATTACTAACATTTCTATTGGCTCACATGCACTGAATGACCAATTTTTAGGTCTTTTTGCAGACATACATGTACACTGTTAATTGTACAGTTCACTTAATTCTCTTAGAGTAAATTGGATCCAACACAGGGGATGTGATGCCAAAATTGTGAACAGAATTCCGAATTTTAATCTTTCTTTATCATAAACTGGCAACAGTAATCCTACTTGGAAGAACCACATAGAAAAAACACATTTCAGAATGCAAATCACTGCTCACAAGGGTCCACATACAGTTGTATTCTCAAGTTTCAATGCATGAATGCCTGAAACTCCTTGGTGCAGATGTGACAAAATCAAATGTGAACAGACATTTTTTTACCTTCAATTTATGTGAACTGCATATTAATAAAACAATAAATTCATCAACATAGTAATGACATCCTTACTCTTTAACCATTGAAGTCATACATAATGTTTCTGATAGAGCAATTATGCACTCAATTTTTCTCACAGTAAATGATATCCAACATGGTGAATGTGACATTTTTATTGTGATCAAAATCCCCAATGTGCAGTTAAGTGTTTTCCCAGGGTATCGAAAAGAAAAGGTACAAGTAATGTGAGTGTTAATCTTCCCTTTCGTCCTACCTATAGTTTCTGCCTATGACAAACTTTAAAAGTGAAAACCTGGTATAAAGACCAATCCTCAATAATAATA
Organism: Diadema setosum; assembly: GCA_033980235.1. Lineage (NCBI taxonomy): Eukaryota > Metazoa > Echinodermata > Echinoidea > Diadematoida > Diadematidae > Diadema > Diadema setosum. The sequence goes on along the minus strand of CM067072.1, from coordinate 32,935,891 downwards.
ACAAAAATGCAGATTATGTGGTCATGACCCTGTGTGCATTATGCATTGTAAATCTACAGCACAGGCAAAAGTTACAATAACTCTCGCATATGTCACCTACCAGGATTCCACCCATAAACTTTATCATGTCAGTTAAAAATCACATTTCTAATTTGCCATAGTTTGTTGATATTGAAGCACCACTGTTAGTATGTTAATGCAAAGGGTATACATAGGCCCTACATATTGACAAAATGAAATCTTTATTTGTATAGTTTGTGTTCTGTAAAAAGAAGCATTTTCTCCTCCTCATCCATATACCACCCTTCCACCTCTCCTACATCATCACCAGGATAAGCCATTCTTTGTCAATCGAAGACCATTCATTTTTTTTTTGTTTAAATAACAAACTTTATTTCCCTTTTTGCTTTATGAGTATCATTATGTATTCAGATTAAAAAATGATAATTTAGGGTTAACAAAACTTGTTACACCTTCAGATGAACAAACCTTCAGAATAACATGCCTTATATCATATTTGGATTTATGAACCTTTGGAATAATGACCTTTATCTAATTCTTTGCTTTACAAAGCCTCAGAAAAATAAACCCTCTCTCATTTTTTCGCTGAACGAACCTGTAAGTTAAGGGACTTTGTGTGTTTCAGAATAACAAACATTGAGAATAATGAACAACCCTAATGAGCTTTTGATAGCTGGCTATAATATGTAATCTTGTGAAGCACATACAGCAAGTGTTTTTTTTTTTATCATAGCAAATACTGAATAATGCTAATTTTTGTCAACAACGGGCAATTTGTCAGTCAGTTGCAATAAAAACAACTTGATACAAGGGTTTATTTATTTGCATAAATATTGACTTACCCTCTGCTAAAAAGAATTGGAAGGAGCACTGGTTGGCTGTTGGGGTTGAGGCAGTTTAGTGGATATGAATTACAATGCCTGCCTAATAATCAGGAGCTTGTTGGTTCCAGAGTTGTACGTATGCCCATGATTTTTTATTAGGACTACAACTATAAACACTGAATAATTGGTGCTTATTGTTCATCGACAAGGGGCAATTTGTCAATCAGCTCCACTTAAAAACAACTTGATGTAAGAATTCATTTATTTGAGTACCAGGTAAATACACAGTATCTACTGCACAGGATCACATACATGTACATTGTAGAACTAGCACGGGCTCTGTAGCGGAAGCTTGGTAGTCTAGTGGATATGACGCCAGTCTGGTAATCAGGAGATGGTCGATTTAAATCCAGCTTGAGTATCATATGGCCATTATTTTTTCATCACACATTTGGTTATACTCCTAAAACACTGAATAACTACGCTGATGCAAGAATTCCTTTCTTTCTAAAAATGCATTGGAAAGTGGGGTTAAACGGACCCCTTCAGTGAGATGGACCCATACCAATATCTCTGTGAATCACCTTCACTGTACCTTCACTGGAAACTACAAACATCAGGAGATAGTTGGTTTAAATCTGACCCAAGTTGAATGCCCATTATTTTTTTTTCATGGCTACTACTAGAACACTACATAACCGGTGCTTACTTATGTTGAAGGGCAATTTTCAATCAGTTGCAGTAAAGTGATATATAAATCAATTTAACTTTTTTTTTTCACCCCTCAACCTAAGTTAACCATTCCAATGGTTGTGGATCATTTCACTTTGTGTTCAAGTTTTGATGCTGCGTGAAGCATTGGGAACTAATGCTGAAAAATGCTGTGCGTTGGGGAGATATACTGTGTGTCCGTTCACACCCCAAAATGTCACATCCACCACATATTCAATCATTTTTAAACTTATTAAATACAGTATACAGGAGAGGTCTAATCAATGTGATTAAATAGCATTTATATTCTTTTGCCTTTTTGAGATTAATTATCTGGAAAATTGATTAGAATATGTAGAACATCAGTTTTCACAGTCACAGTGACAAAATCACACTACATCCTCACTGTGAACAAGTATTCTAATGTAAAATTATAGTGAATGTGGTATAAAAGTGGGTGTCTGATATCTAGATATCTTGGGAAAGACATGTTTTTTATTTCTAAACATATTTTGTCCCCCAAAAAATAAGTTGTCCCTAGATTTTACTTGATATTCACGGAAATGTCCGTTCACATCTTAAAATGTCACATCCACCAGGTCATTTCACATATGTTTTAAGTTTTTCAAATTTTTAGTTTCATAGTAATCTCAAAATCAGTGGCATTTATAAGGTTACTAAAGAGTCTAAAATGTGTTGAGATTTAAAGTTAATTGGACCAGTATTTACTGAGATGCACACCAAAATGTGTTTCTGACAAGAAAGGCTGGTGGATGTGACATGTGTGAACGGATACCATGTTTTGTGAAATAAAAAAAAAAAAAGCATTTGAATTTCAAATCCTAAAATGTTTCAGAGGGATAGCCACCCAACTGTGTATCATTGATTTATGCAAAAATTTTAGAAATAATCTAAACCATTAAAAAGTTATAGATTTATAAAATCTTGGTGGATGTGACAAAAATGTGAACGGACATTTAAATTTTGTTTTCAAGTTACTGCCATTTCATCAGATGGAACTGAAGCACAAACAAACTTTCTACAGTCACTCATACAAAGCTATACTTTACTTTTACATTATTTTCCTGAGACTTGCCTTTGTTTTCTTACTTACACAACCCATATAAGCAGATGATTAAATGTGAACGGACAATGTCACATCCACCAAGAGAATTTTGGGGAGGAAAAAATGTAACAAAAAGGAGTTCAACTTTTTAACTCTGAGATGATTCATTATGGCTACTCATACACTTAACATAGATATGTTCACTTAACTCATAGCTAGATATGATACAGAATGGCAAAGTTTGCAAAAAAGAGATGTTTGCCAGGTTGACACACAGTGGGTCCGATTTGGGCACATCTTGCCTCACTGTGAGGAAATGCTTTGGAGTTGCATTTTCGTTATGCTGTGGGAGGTAGACCCCATGGGGGTCTAACATATGCATATCAAAACATTTCATGAATCTACTCTTATTCTGTGTAGTAGACTGAAAACTGAAAAAATGAAAAGTGGCGCCTAACCGTGAAACGGGCCTTTATACGTTAAAAGCAGCCCAAACATCTATAGGTATGTCTGACAAACTTCATCTTGTAACTACGCTGCACCACACTAATCCATTGTCCCTATTTCAAAAACATATCATAAGACGAAATCTTGTTACCATGTACAGTTGCATTAGTCATTGCTCAGACATGACATTGTCAGATAACACAATCTTTGATGATCGTGGATTTAGTCACGTGTAGTGCTTTTCGGTGCTTTTCACAAACAACTTCGTCAAAGAAATTGCCTGAATAATTAATCAGTTGAAATTGAATCATTCTCATCAAACCCAGTGCCTGTTACTATCCAATTTCCATAGCGCATTATTTCCCCGTCTATCAATGCGCCGGAGTGTGTTTTTTGGCATTGGTTTATCCCTCATTAAAATTATGATATCTATCGCAAACTTTATAATCAGATTGAGATAATATTTGAATTTCTCTGTTTACTAGGTAATATTGATATACTATTAGTCATGCCCTTTCTCATCACTTTTTATCTAGAATCATAGAAAATACTGTTATTTTTAGAGGGAGATGATATAATGCTCAAACGTGTTATAGTCACAATAGATATTCAGAGTCATCAACAGAGCATTTTATGGGTTACAGCTCGTTATTCCGAAGGTTCGTTATTCCGAAGGTTATTTAATCCGAAGGTTCGTTATTCCGGAGGTTCGTTAATCTGAAAATGATATAAGGTTCCTTATTCCGAAGGTTCGTTAATCCGAAAACGAAATAAGGTTCGTTATTCCGAAGGTTCGTTAATCCGAAAACGATATGAGGTTCGTTCATCCGAAAATGTAATAGCGTTCGTAATTCCGAAGGTTCGTTAAATCGAAAATGAAATAAGGCTCAATATTCTGAAGGTTCGTTGCTCCGAAAATAAAATAAGGTTCGTTAGTTCGAAAATGAAGGTTCGTAAATCCGAAAATAAAATAAGGCTCTTAAATTTCCGAAAATAGAGTAAAGTTCTTGTTGTGACAAAATATGGTGTTGTAATGCGTTCGTTGATACGTGTGCACATAATGTGTGAGTGAATGTATGACATTATTTTTGCATGAATTCAATGAGAAGTTAAATGCAGTTCTCCACTTTTTTGTGTGACATGTAACACATGGAATTCATGTCTTTATGGTAACTGACAAAATGTAAGCCAGTGCTTCATTTCTAGCTATCGTAAAGTTAAGTAAATTGGGTTTTACACTCCATTATGATAGCCTTTGCCATGCATGACACTAGTTTTATTACATACTACCAAAAGAAACTGCAACTTTTTTGTGTAAAACCCGATTTTGGACACATATTTAGGTGTACTGTTTGTATATTCAAGTTACGGTACCCATTGTTAGAAGTGAAAAAAAAAAAAACGAGTTGTCCGTTTGCATACATTTCACTTTCTTTAAACATATATTTTATATATATATATATATATATATATATATATATATGATAATAAAAATAATAATATATATGTATATATATATTTTTTTTTTTTTTTGGGGGGGGGGACCAGGGTCACCATCTTAATATAGGGAAGGCATTCAAAATTAAAGGGATGGTATAGTATTGGCTGAGATGGGGCGTCAGGTTTCCAACTACAATTGGTACAATTTATTAAAAACAAACAAACAAACAAACAAACATATAAGTACTGATGTTGGCGATTATATTGGTCGTTATCATACATAATTCCAATTTTCCAATTTCAATTTATTTCATATTTCTCGATGAAAAAAATACATCAAATATAACAAAATTAAATGAAATACATGATATCCAGCTGGAGACATACATAGAATACTAGTATTGCAAATATATAAAACATATAGTGGTTGATCTATGAAGTTTGGAATCTGTGAATGAATGCTACAAAAATATGAAGGAACCTACTTAAAAGCGAACTTGTTGAGCGTAGGTCCCAGTTAAAATCGAGTTAAAGATTAAAATGGGGATCGCGGTGCGTGCATGTACTGTATCATGGCCACCATGAGATTAGGGAGAGAGAGAGAGAAAAAAAAAAAGAATCGCTTTGTACGGTCCGGGTCTCAAATTGGCAACTCTGTTCGATTGGCTGGTTAGAGAGATTTGGAGAAGTTCATTGGTTGAGGAGGGAGACTGGAAGAGTACATTTTACTGAAGGGGTGTTTTCCCATTACCACTTTGTATACATTGTACGGTAGAGACCCGGATCGAATCGGCGGTGGGGGATCGTATCGGCTGTGAAGCAAAAATCCCGCCGATTGGATCCGGGGGATCCGATATACTGGCCAAATTCCGCCGATTCATTCCGGCGGAACTTGTCTACTGGCCGGAACAGATCGCCTGTGACACCGGATATAAGCCATGCTGTAGGCATATCATAATGATTATGATACCGAGTGCTGAAAATAATCATGAAGGTTATGAAGGTGGACGATGTGAGATCATACCATTTACACGGAGCCGCTGCATGTCGAAGATCCCGACTACAGTATGGGGAAGGTGGGGCATAATGGAGCACTTAATTCCAAACTTGCAATATGACGTCGCTACTGTTATTATCATTAAAAATGTGAGGGTGTCTGAAAATAGGCTATACAAAAATCACACAGTCCCCTCCGCTCTAAATCCAATCACTCAGGTTATATTGTTCAGACTGAATTAACAAGATTCTTGATCTACGCCACTTCTTCACGCAACACGACGTGCTTTACCTGAAAATATACACGTGTGTCATCCTCCCCAGAGACAATATCGAATTTTCATTGCGTATTATTCAAGCAGTTTTTATTATTACGACAAAGAATTTTGTCATTACAGTGAGTTTATTTCATTTTCGGAATTACGAACCTCATTTCATTTTCGGATTAACGAGCCTTATTTCGTTTTCGGATTAACGAACCTTCGGAATAACGGACCCTATTTCATTTTCGGATCAACGAACCTTCGGAAAAGCGAACCTTATCATATTATATTCGGATTAACGAACCTTCGGAATAACGGACCCTATTTTATTATCGGATCAGCCAACCTTCGGAATAACGAACCTTATTTCATTTTCGGATTTAATAACGAACCTTCGGAATAACGAACCATATTTCATTTTCGGACTGACAAACCTTCGGAATAACGAACCCTAGGTCATTTTCGGATAAACGGGCCTTCGGAATAGCGAACCCTCCCTAACATAAAAGTCAGCGAACCTTCGGATTAACGAAGCCTTATTTCATTTTCGGATTAACGAACTTTCGGAATAACGAACCATATTTCATTTTCGGACTAACGAACCTTCGGAATAACGAACCCTAGGTCATTTTCGGACTAACGAACCTTCGGAATAACGAACCCTAGGTCATTTTCGGATTAACGGGCCTTCGGAATAGCGAACCCTATTTTATTTTCCGATCAACGAACCTTCGGAATAACGAATCTTTGGAATAACGCCACAAATGTTCGGATTAAAGAACCCTTTTTCATTTTCGGATTACCGAACCTCTAGGTATAGGGAATTTGCGTGTTACGGATCAATGAACCTTCGGAATAACGAACAGCACCTTTTTATGTAGGGGCAAGCATGGTACTACCTGACGCATGGTATTACCGGACACGCACATTTTTGCGTACTAATGACATTCTGTACGCGCGAGACTTCGTAGATTAGCCTCACAGAACTTTGTGTGGACCGAAATCGCAAAAAAACGCCACATGAAAATGTAAAAACACGAAAAAATTCACATTTTACCTCAAATTTATAGTTGAGTGACCCGCACCTCGAGATAGCTAATATTTATGCATGTTTGAATCACATTTCGCGACTGAAATTCTATGAAATCCCACTCACATACAGGAAAATGCTGAAGATTCCAATAGAACCAAAAGTTCACTGGTCGATATCGGAAATTTGTAGCTATCGTCCTCAAACGCGAACGATGATAGTTGTGCGCTAAAGGGGCCCGCAACTCATCACCCGCGCGTGCAGCTCCCATAGACAAAGCATGTAAACTAGAAGTAGAGTCTAACCAGTTGTCGATTTTTTCACAAGGTTTTATTCTGTGAACTGTTCGAAATGTTCAAGACAGACATTTTACCGTAAATACGAAATTTTAGCCTCATTTGCCAATTTTTTCTTTGTCATCCGCTCAGTGATAATGTGTACGATGATTTTGGGGATAAATTGTGATTCTTGTGCAAGGATTAGGTGCGAAAGATGTCGATTATTTCATTGCGAAAATCGTGTCCGGTAATACAATGCGATTTTGCACCGCGCAAAAAGACAACTTTTGTAGAGGGTTATGTTTGAAGCGTATTTTCTAAAAACTGGAGTGAACAATATTGACATCAGTTGGCTGAATTCGTAATTTCCAGGAGTCTGTGAATAAGTGATGTTATTTTTAGCCCAAATTTCATCCTCTGAGTACGGAATTCAAAGCCACGAAAGAAAGCGTCCGGTAATTAGATGTGCCACCCTACTATTCTAATGGTACGTTTTAAGGAACTTATATTGCTATATCCTTTTCGACCGTCACCGCTTGAGGGAACAGGTAGTGTAAACTCCATTTAATCTTGGAAAGGCAAGTTTCATACCAAAACTATCTTGCCATTTTGGGATACTTGTTTGCACGTTTCTATATTGAGGAAGGCATACAGGAATTAAGGAGTTCTGTAAAGTGTACACAACATATTCCACATTTAACTAATAAAAGCGAGACATTCCACGCTAACTCATCTTGTTTGCACGTTTCTATATTGAGGAAGGCATACAGGAATTAAGGAGTTCTGTAAAGTGTACACACCATATTCCACATTTAACTAATAAAAGCGAGACATTCCACGCTAACTCATCTTGTTTGCACGTTTCTATATTGAGGAAGGCATACAGGAATTAAGGAGTTCTGTAAAGTGTACACACCATATTCCACATTTAGCTAATAAAAGCGAGACATTCCACGCTAACTCATCTTGCCAAAGTCTCGCATAAAACGTGGAGTGTACACTAAGTTAGGAATATGCCATACATTAATATACTACTACATTTTCTTCGGTTCGTCACGGGTGCACTACGTTGGCTGTTTGTAGATATCATGATGTAACAACAAGGGTCAGGAAAATGAGGATGGTGACGCATGATATTAATAGGGATCAAGAAAATAATAATGAGGAATAGTATATAAAAACAAATATTGTATATAAAATTGCAATATACCTATGAGACTGGTCTGTAACACTTCACCTCAATGAAGCGACTCCTGGGCTTGAGAGTGTCATTCATACGATACGTACAAATGCAGTAAGCTCGTCTTGGAAGATGCCAAGACAGGGTGGTCACAGCACATCTACCAGGGGCTATTCCTACCAATGCAATGTGGACAATGGCATTGCTGCCTATATGTCGAAGCCCAACCAGAGAAGAAACAATTTATTATCATACTTGTACATGGGAAACCTGTGTGCGATCGCCAATGAATGTTCTGTATAGCTTGTTGTTTTGTTCTGTAGCTCTTTATTGTCCGAACTGTTGGGAATGGATTGTCTGGAGGTGTGCAAAAGACCTGCCTGTTCGTTGCATTGACAGGGAGATTCATGCCGTACTCACTTTTGACAGAAAGGAGTTTGTGTAATTGTTTGCTGGTTTATTTGTTTGTCTGTTTGTTTCATTTCCATCTGAGAAGATGGCTGGATAGCCCATATTCAGCTACAATAGCTGGTCTTCCATGGGGTCCAGGTGGATGTAAGGTGGGACCACTTCACCGGGTTAAACACCCTGCTCTTTGCGATGAATGAATGAAGCGGGATCTTTTACGCGCATGAGTTGTGACCCTCTCTGCACACAAGGGACCTCCATTTTATGTCCTATATCAGAGGGACAGAGTGTTTTGCCTCTTACTAGAGGGGACGGTTTGATTACACATAACAATGCTCAGTGGTAGGACCCGGGAATCGAACTGGAGTCCTTGGATCGTAAAGAAGAACCACTACCGACTGAGCTAAATCACCGCCCAAGTAATCAAACAGAATAGTAAATATGATACTATCAAAGAAAAGGACAAAATTCAAAAAAATGTTATGGAGTTCTAAGGTGTTTAATCATTTCACGAAGCAGTAATTAAATACAAAAGTTGGAAGAGTTGATGATGTCGCCGCGAGCAACTTTCCTAATGGTTTGATTATGAAATGTTCTAATAAAGAAAAACAGCATATTGAATATGATTTAGGAACGATATTTAACTCTAAGAACTAATATCTATCTCTCAATCACTGTAACTCCAGAACAGTTTGATACGTCTACAATACAATTTCATCTCTTTAGATTCAGTATAGGTTTTGATATACACCACCTTGTCTATGAAGAGTTTCTTTCGAAAGCATGCTTCAATAAAGGAATTTTCACGCAATGTTTTTGTATCCTGTTATGATACCCCATAATGGGATTTAAAAATGTGCCTCGGGAAAAAAAATACCTACCTGTCTTCGCTGATTTTTTTTTTTCTAGAATTCCCTTTTTTTTTGGATGGGGGGGGGGATGGTGCGCCGACTCACCACCTTTTGGAATAAGAATCTTAGTACGGTGATGTACAACACATAAATGTTGGTTAGTTACTAGTTTCTGTGACTTCGGGTATCTATCTAGGATGATTATGTCATATCTACACATTTTCTCTTATTTCTTTTATTTCTCCAAATAAATTCACAGCCAATAATAATGTGATATGCGGGTTATCTGGAAAGTCACACAGGAAGGAATGCTGGTCGGCAGTCGACCTGGCCTTACTCTGGCATCAAAGTGCGGTCAAGCACTCACACGGGCTTCTGATTGGATCCTGCTGGATCTAGCACCTCTTGGAAACTCAATTTTCAGCGCTTGATTTCTCTACTTTCTCACAAGAATTTCACTTGAACACTAAGCTAAGCATAACTAAACTAAAATTTCCCGCAAGATGATAGTAAATTTTTCTTCGACGCTAGCACCTGCGAAGTATGTTTTAAATTTTTGTTTGTTTGGTGTTTTTTTTTTTGCACTTTGTGGTAAGGCATTAATTTGTATCTTTCTCAAAAGATGTCATTTTCGATGACTTTGTTTAAGACTTATGGGGAATGTTAATACCTAATGCATCTTATGCTTCCAAGACAAGACGAATGTACGCAAATTGAACAAATGCATTTTTTGTCCAATTCTATGTTTCGAAAATCTTATGAGAATTTCTACGCGTCGCCCATCTTATTTTGTATGACTTCAAAGGTTGTTTCCGAAGCTGCCATGGATTGCAATGTTATGAAGTACATAACTTTCAATGACCACCGGTACTGACATTGTCATCGACTTATGTTGAAAGAATTCAAAGAACGCAAAAGGAATTTTTTTTCATGGTTATGAATAGAAGAAGCTGCAAGCGGAAGTGTCGAAAAATAAATGTACAGACCTATATAAATGCATTGCTGGTGGCATTATAGATAGATATAACTCGAGTGTCATTACTAATCAAACTGGTGTGATACGTTCCCTGCCCTGTCCCCTTATTTGATGCTTCTCATTCAGTGTTGTTTCGTTGCACTCCGGATATGAAGATAAGTAGCTAAGAAGTTTGATGCGCTGCCCTATGCGGACACTTAAACAGCGTTTACAGTTCGTATCGTCAGCTTTGTGTCTGCTGACCTATCCTTTTGTACATCATTACATATTCTACACGCAGGATGAAGTGCTCAGCAGGAAGGGGAGGGGGCGGGGCTGATATCAGAAGATCAAGAGTCCGCAGACAGAAATTTTGCCAGCAATCATGTCAATAAGTTGTATGAATGTATGCTGCTGCTTTACATTCTGTTTATAGAGATTCACAGGATGTACGATCTATCGAAAGCAAAAGCACGATGGTAATTAGTAAGCGAGGAAGTGTAACTGTATACTCTGCCCATTTTCCATAGCGCGCCTTTTAGACCAATAGGAAAATATCTCGCCTTCTAAAGAAAAGCGGAATTGTGGCGCGGAGAGGGTGAGCGGGTGACATGATCAGATCCGTTTATAAACCAACATGCTGACAAGTGTTGTCAACATTCTGTAACTGCGATGACTGGGCTCATCAGTAACTGGACGTATTTGTAACCCGTTATTCGTTTTTGGACAGTGTCGAGAATAAAGCCGCAGTCAGAATTGCAGAGATGTCAAAACAATTTTTTTAGAACGTCATCGTGCAGAGTGAATGAATCATTATTTTTGGATTATTTTGAGGCACGTAGAAGGTGATTAGCTATACTCGAAGTTTTCATTTTCTCATAGTTGATACTTTTCCTCTATCACTGCATATATCGGTGACACCGTAATTCTGTTTCAATATGGCGAGTTCACGTCAGAGAATAGCCTCAAAGCGTCCCAGCAGAAATGGTCCAGGAAAGCCAGAACCCCAAATCAAAAGGCAGCCCTCCGTAACGACCGAGATGTCACTGCAGCTCGAGTCCTCTTTGCACCTCCGGACGGACGCCCGCCACTACCATGGAAGAATCAGCCAGAAGAAACGCCATGGGCAGCGCCAAGGGAGGAAGACTTCATTGCGCCGACAGTCGAGACCCAAGCAAGACAGTCCTCCTGCTGACCAAGCGAAAGAGGAAACATTCCTAGATGTCTTTAACACAAACATGCCGACTGACGAAGCAGATGGCGTTGTGGGTGCCATTTTGATGGCTAGGAACGAGATGAATCACTACGCGCACAACTTGAAGAAAGTCTTCACTCACGCCGCTGAAACTGTTGGTCACACCATTGTTGGGTGTGTGCTGTCACACCAGGTACACAATTTTTTTTTCTCTCTCTCTCTCTCTCTCTCTGTCTCTCTAAGTGTAAGGCTACGCCATTATCATATTAAAATACATTGTGTAGTGAGCAACCAAACAGTCAGGACGGTAGAAGTTTCATTAAATCGGACAAAAAGCATAAACTAAGAAAACTGCATAATTTTAAAGCTTCTTTTTCTAATTGTTTGCACGAAGAAATGAAATTGTTTTTGTCACATGGCATGACGAAATGCAAGACAAGCAAAAGAGTAAGAAGGCTTCCAGTTTTGGAACTCACCCAGATTTGCTGTTTTATTGACTGAAGAGCCAGTGCTGGGAGAACCTCGGTACTGCGCATGCTGCGGGGGAGAAAGGGACCAAGTGGGCGTCAAACTTAGAGAACGCTTTCTGCGAAACAACGCTTATTTTTAGAGTCGTAAACAGGACCAACAGTACATTAAATAGTGTTATGAACATGGGGTACAGAATTAAGCAGCTCTAACTTACAGAGTGGCAAAATGTTGCATAGAAAGTTGACATCATCTTGAAGCTATGAATCTTGGGGGTTGCTAATTTGAATTTGAATTAATTGCAAGCACAACAATTTGCTACGAATCCTCTAAAAGTGTATCATTAAACAGTCCCTGCAATCCAAATGTATATGTGACTCCTTTTGATACCTTTTGGTCTGTAGGGCCTACATAACCAAATCACAAATACTTCACGAAAATATACAGTATCTTTAAACATTTTGCGAAATTCTTTCTGCATCATTTTAACCACCATCTCTTAAAATAAACTCCTCCAGATCATCTATGTTCATTTAAAATGATTTTTTAATGATAAAGCTTATCTTATCTTTTAACCAGTTAGAATCAGAATGGACTGAACTGAACTGAACTTAATTGACATCATCCTCCTGTAACATTTGAGCTGAACTATAAGAATAGTCATGTGCTTAATTATTCATTGCTACGTCGAAAAAAGAAATGTCAGAAACATTTACATGAAAAGGCATGTGTAATGCTTCAGTGAAGCTAGGTGCAGGTATAGTAATAGCAATGAATGGTAAGGGGCGTACTAGTAACTGATGTGTTATTGTTACATAAGGATGATCTCACAACTAGAATATAGATAAAGATGATCAGGATGAGTTTTGTACGTAGGGCTCAACAGGATGCAGAAAAAACACAAATGTTTAAAAAAATGTATAATATGCATATTTTCATGAAGTATTTAGTGATGTAGTTACGTGCAGACTACGAGGCATCAAAAGAGTTCAACATCTTGTTTAGACTGCAGGGACTTTTTAAGGTGTTGAGTTTTCATTTGAAATAAGCTATGGCGATAAACTTTACCGTACTTTCAAAACCGAATAAAGTCATTAATTGACTCACAAAATATTTGTGTGAATTTGTGATTTAAGAGACAGTTAGCTCCTGGGTCGCGTATAAATTTGACATTCATGGATATACTCGCTTTAAACACTGTCTTCTTAATAATTATGTGGAGAACAAAATTATCGCATAAGAATATTGGCATGTCTATACCAGATATGAAAAAGCTGAAGAGGTGTAAGTCACACAATGCCTAATTTGGCGCACTTTGGCTTCGCCCTACATGTCCTGAGTAATGGTACAGTGCCTTAAACCCTAGTTTGCAACACCTATTTTGCAAGACTTTAACTGTGTTCGAAGACTGTTTCCAGACGTGGTAACGGAGGATATCGATGTATATTATTGTCTGCATTTTATAGAAATCGTCGACAAATACTAGATTTACAAAGTGAGAGAAAAGAGACTATCCTAATATAAGTGACATGATACGGTATCATCAATTACCAAGCACATACACTGTCAAAGGTGCAACATTAATGTCCGCAATTCGGCATATACTTTAGAGGACAGAGGTATTCATTGATTGTATATCGTCACTAAAAGCTGTCTGATGAAAAGCTTATCATATTCTTACTGAACTTGTCGAAGTAGGTACTCGGTGTCATATATTCCCCATGACTTTACTGCATACGAAAGGGTCTCAGACACATTTTTTTTTTTTTGGGGGGGGGGGTTGTTTTGTTTTTGTTTTTGTTTTTGTTTTTGTTTTTAGTTCTTATGTATGCAAGAAAACCGGGGGTGGGGGAGTGGGGCTTACATACCCTGCCCTACCCATATAGGCCTACCCTAGATTTTCGGGTGCTGTTCGTTATTCTGAAGGTTCGTTATTCCGAAGGTTCGTTATTCCGAAGGTTCGTTGATCCGAAACACGCAAATTCCCTATACCTAGTTGTTCGTTAATCCGAAAATGAAAAAGGGTTCGTTAATCCGAACATTTGTGGCGTTATTCCGAAGGTTCTTTATTCCGAAGGTTCGTTGATCCGAAAATAAAATAGGGTTCGCTATTCCGAAGGCTCGTTAATCCGAAAATGACCTAGGGTTCGTTATTCCGAAGGTTCGTTAATCCAAAAATGAAATATGGTTCGTTATTTCGAAGGTTCGTTAATCCGAAAATGAAATAAGGCTCGCTATTTCGAAGGTTCGCTGATCCGAAAATAAAATAGGGTCCGTTATTCCGAAGGTTCGTTAATCCGAAAATATGATAACGTTCGTTATTCCGAAGGTTCGTTGATCCGAAAATGAAATAGGGTCCGTTATTCCGAAGGTTCGTTCATCCGAAAACGAAATAAGGCTCGTTAATCCGAAAATGAAATGAGGTTCGTAATTCCGAAAATGAGATAAACTCACTGTAATGACAAAATACGTCGTAATTAAAAAAAAAAAAATGCTTGAATATTACGCAATGAAAATTCCATATTGTCTCTGGGGAAGATGATACACGTGTATATTTTCAGGTAAAGCTCATCGTGTTTCGTGAAGAAGTGGCGTAGATCAAGAATCTTGATTTTGATTTAGTCTGAACAATTATTTACCTGAGCGATTGGATTTAGAGCGTAGGGGATTGTGTGATTTTTCTATAGCCTATTTTCAGACACCCTCACATTCTTAATGATAAGAACAGTAACGACGTCATACAGTAGTTTGAAATAAGTGCTTCATTATGCCCCACCTTCCCCATACTGTAGTCGGGATCTTCAACATGCAGCCGCTCCGAGTAAGTATTTATGATCTCACAACCTCCACCTTCATAATGGTTATTTTTCAGCACTCGGTATCATATCTATTATGTATGATAACGACCAATATAATCGCCAACATCTATACGTATATATTTGTGTGGGTTACAGCTCGTTATTCCGAAGGATCGTTATTCCGAAGGTTTTTTAATCCGAAGGTTCGTTATTCCGAAGGTTCGTTATTCCGAAGAGTCGTTAAAATCCAAAGGTTCGTTAGTCCGAAAATGAAATAAGATTCGTTATTCCAAATGTTCTTTAATCCGAGAATGTAATAGGGTTCGTAATTCCGAAGGTTCGTTGATCCGAAAATGAAATAAGGTTCGTTATTCCGAAGGTTCGTTAATCCGAAAATGAAATACGGCTCGTTATTCCGAAGGTTCGTTGATCCGAAAATAAAATAAGGTTCGTTATTCCGAAGGTTCGTTAATCCGAACATGAAATAAGGTTCGTTAGTCCGAAAATGAAGGTTCGTAAATTCGAAAATGAAATAAGGCTCTTAATATTCCGAAAATAAAGTAAAATTCTTGTTATGACAAAATATGGTGTTGTAATTAATGTCTTTTGCGTTCGTTGATACGTGTGCGCATATGTGTGAGTGTGTGTATTGAGGTCAAGTACATAGAAAATTTGAAACTACTGTTTAACTGCCCATCTTATCCGCTCTCACCCCCATTATCGTCGCCTTGTAGCCTCACGTTTATCGGTAGTCTAAAATTCATCATCATCTAACAATTTAGGAGAGGCATGTTCACTTTGGACTCATATTCTCTTTGGACACATAAACACATACGAACACACACAAACACACGCAATTCCATATAAACTTTTATCGGCGACGTATATAGAATTTATAATTTAGCAAAGGCTATCATAATGGAGTGTAAAACCCAATTTTCTTAACTTCACGAGAGCTAGAAATAATACAAAGCACTGGCTTACATTTGTCAGTTACCATAACGACACGAATTCCATGTGTTACCATGTCACACAAAAAAGTGGAGAACTGCATTCAACTTCTCATTGAATTCATGCGAAGTTTAACCTAGCGACTGATCGGTAGGACAAGTTTGATTACATTTCACTCTTCACAGTGAAGCTTATTAAAAGAGATGTTACATTTTGAAATCTGCTTGTTGAATATATTTGATTGTTTAAAAGCTTTTATTCTTAAGTCCAAGCACGTGTGATTTTTTTTTTTCCTGCTTGAGACATTGTTAGAGTCGCAGAATTTGGTAATTATTTCTAATCATGAATGTATTACCCTGACACTGACGAAGAAATGAAGGAGTGGGAGGGGGCGAACTCCCCATCCGGAGGAGAAAATACCTCTACTTTCATCGTTAGTATACATAAACTAATGAAATTATAAATTATTATATACGTCGCCGATAAAAGTTTATATGGAATTGCGTGTGTTTGTGTGTGCCTGTTTACATGTGTGTGTTCGTATGTGTTTATGTGTCCAAAGAGAGTATGAGTATGCTGGCATCCCCTTTTCAAAGTGAACATGCCTCTCCTGAATTGTTAGATGATGATGAATTTTAGACTACCGATAAACGTGAGGCTATAAGGCGACGATAATGGGGGTGAGAGCGGATAAGATGGGCAGTTAAACAGTAATTTCAAATTTTCTATGTACTTGACCTCAATACATACACTCACACATAATTATGCGCACACGTATCAACGAATGCAAAAGACATTAATAACAACACCATATTTTGTCATAACAAGAATTTTACTCTATTTTCGGAATATTAAGAGCCTTATTTCATTTTCGGATTTACGAACCTTCATTTTCGGACTAACGAACCTTATTTCATTTTCGGATTAACGAACCTTCGGAATAACGAACCTTCGGATTAAAAAACCTTCGGAATAACGAGCTGTAACCAGATTTTCACCCCACCCTACAAACGTGATACAGACTTTAAAAATTTTGATCTCTACACTAACCCTTCACCTTACATGACCGAATAGGAAAATTATGGACGTACTGCGTTAACGGCGCTACACCGGAAATTATTGAGGTAAGAGGTTGGAGTGTTGACCAGTATCATATTTCTCTGTCTCACTGTCTTATCGTCGTCGTAACTTTCCCACTATTATCTCTCTCTTCCTCTCCCTGCTTACATCTCTAGCATTCCGTTCACGAGGCAGAGAATGATCACGATGTGACGACAATTGATTCTCTCGGAAATAATGTCTTCGTGGCTCACCCCACCAACAGGGACACTCCCTGCTGTCTGGGGATGCACATTTGCTACCACAATGAGGGTCTGGGCTATTGCATCGCTCGCGTGTTCCAGGACTCGATTGCTGACAAGGCCTGTCTTTTGTAAGCGTGCTATGAGTTTACCAACTTTGATTCACATTGTCCACTTATCTTTTCAAAGGCCTGTCGTGACCGAAAATGTCCTGCTTCATAGTGTCTCCTCTCCGTTATGGGACAGATGGTGGCTTGAATTAATCCAAGAAGGCGGTTCATAAAATCATCTGTAGGCTTACATGAAGAAGCAGCATCCCATGTGACACTTCAGGAAAAGTAGCAGTATAATAGGAACAATAAATGGTGTTGTAGCAAAAGAAAAAGTATTGTATTATTATTGGAATTTCGGTACTAGCAGTTGTAATATCAGCTGTAGCAGTAATGCTTGGCTTGCATATCAACCTTATATCATTATTCACCATCTTAAAGATTATGTTGTAGCTAAGTATTTCATTAATAAACATATACACAATGTGATTTTCTGTATAATTGTTCCATATTTTGCTGAACATGATATTGTGTCAAACTTGTCTTTTATTGTCATGCCATGCATGGAGTATTTGTTAAAAACGAATAGAAATTTATGGTATTATTATCTCATTCGCAATTGGTTATCAGTTGTGTTCTGTTGAAAAGTGAAATGATTTTGAAAGTGAATTAAACTTGATTTGATTTATCGTTTACTATTACTATTTACTATTACTTTAGGGCACCACCAGCTGCAATACATGATCTTCATACCCTCACACTCGTTTGCACCATCATCTTTATCATGAGTCCTCATCACTTCCATAGATACAATGATATTCATTCTCACCTACACCATATTATAGTCAACTTCAACTTCAACTTCATTTTCACTTCCATCAAATAAACAAAGAGTCATCATCATTATCATCTGCTCTTATCATAAACCATCATCACCAGGATCGTAACGATAGATCAGCGCTACACCAAAATCACAGGCACCACAGTCACCTGGTGAGAGTAAAAAAAAAAAACAAAACAAAAAAACAAAAACAAAACCACCCAACAACAGCAACAACAACTCTGTCCTCATGGAGGTCCCCAGTGTGAGTTATCTATAATAAACGCACGTAAGATCTCAGGTGCTCACAACCGAACTCGAAAGGTTCTGTGATGGTGCTATAACCCGATGTATTAGTGGTCTCTACCCACCCACGCAAGAAAACGGTCGCATGATGCCGATCCCTCGTGGTTCGCCCTATGTGACTAGCAACAGTCAGCAAACGGTTCAACCATGCCATTCACACCTTCATCGTCATTACAATCACGAGTGAAATTCACCAATGTCTGTCATGTGGTTGTCGTAATGATGACGTTAAGGACGATAAAACGGAGTCCACTTTCTCTTCACAGGAAATCTGACATCCTTACACACGTGAATGAAGTGGATATCCGCAGCAAAAGCATAGAAGATGTCCTCCAAATATTTCTGCGAACCTCGGAAAAAATCCAATTGGTAAGACAAGTTAATCTTCATCTCATGAGAGTAAATAGATTTCGAATGGACAAGAAAGAGGGTAAAGGCAGTCGTTTTAGTGGCAATATTATTATTTTGGTATAAGGGAAAAATTCCATGAACTAAGAGTGATTTCCCGGCTTCTTCCTACGTTTATTTTGTTTATTTTTTTCTTAATCTACTATCGATTTGGAGATGTTGAATTGAATTCAGTGTGGGTGATGCTGATAATATGAGTTTGTATGATTTACCTCTATTATACACGTTAGTTTTAAACGCATATGACTTTTAAATAACACAACCGATAAACTCATCATCTTCGTGTTCTCCGGAAGTGATCAATCACTCCCTCCGGATATGACATCTGAACCCTGTCTCATCAAAACGGAAAAAAGCGAAGAAAGTGCCAGTGATATAAGTGGTATCTTTCAAACATGCAGACTTGATCGTAAATCTGTCAAAATTTGCGATTGATTTTAAACCGATCGCTCATTTATTTTATTTAATTTTGTTTCATTTCAAACACTACAAAACATGTATAGGCTATAATATGCACCTAATAACACAGTATAGATGCCAGCACATAACACAATATCTATAAACGAAGAAAAACACTGTGAAATCAGCAACCCTACGCATCACTTTCTGATGATAACGAATTAAAATTATCGTTGCAGGAAATGGAGGAGACATACTGAAAATTGTTTTATATTTTGCAGTCTCGTGTACATTATAAGTACTCACAGAGCAAAAATATCAACACTAAGGAAGCAAGTTGTTTGCATTAAAAAAAAAAAGAAACACGTAGACAAACATACATACCTATACCAGGGCTCGACACTAACGGTGGCCCACAAATGAAAGTCGGGCCACCAAATTTCAAAAAAAAGGGCAAATTTGGTGGCCCGCCTTGGGCCACCAAATTCTTTTGAAAAGTATCTCAATAAATTCCTAACTTTTTGCGCCAGAAATTAGCAGGCAAATTGTTTAAAGGATGGATGAAAAGGACTGAATGAGTGCCTGAGAGTGAGTGTTGCGAGTTTGTTGAGGTTTTTTTATGAGTAGTTATGTCCAACTTCCAATTCTTACAATGATAAAACTTTAATATTTGACTCATTGAAAAAAACAGGACTTTTAATGTTTTTATTGTTTTTTTCGGGCCACCAAAACTTTGAAATTGAGGATTTTGGTGTCCCCATCGGGCCACCAAACAAAAAAGTTAGTGTGGAGCCCTGCCTATACAATCAAACAAACAAACAAACACGACGAAGCTCTCCTGATTAAAGAGAAGGAAAGAGGGAAAAAACAGAGTGAAAGAATTATCTCAGAAGAAGAAACAGAAAGAAACGTGAAAACAGGAATACAGGGAAAAGGCATGAAGCGAAAGGTCAACGCCAGCATGCACAGGCGAGGTACAAGATGCGATGGATCATCGAATTAAAAAAGAAAAAATAATGAGTATGACGAATAAGAAAAATAAATCAATAAGTTCAAGTCACTAAGAGGGGGTAGCTCAATCCCCGATATAAGAATTTATGAAATCAATTCTTCATTTTGAATGTGAATTTGTTTAAATTTATAGCTTCTTTCATACTATTATCGAGAGAATTTCAAAATTTGGGGCTAGTTAAAGAAATTGGTCATAGATTAAACAAAAATGGTCATAGTTAAGGCAATTTAGATTGTCATGGAATTTTCAATTAATCTTTTATTCTAAATATCAAAACTACGAATAGGGAATCGGTATTATTAGATGAAGGAGATATGACCCTCATGACCTAACGTAATATGATTTTTAATGTTACCGGGCGTTCAAATTTGCAGTGCGGCATTTCAAAGTTAATTATTTGTGTGTGTGTGTGTGTGTGTGTGTGTGTGTGTGTGTGTGTGACGATGGTATTATGTTAACAAGATTTATACACTTTTATTGCGATTTAATGCGATCTTTAGATTTAGACGGATATTATAGTATGTTGAAGTCAAGCCCAAATTTTATGACATCTGAAAATGATTTCTGAAAATGATTTCTAATATCTGAAAATGATCTCAGTGGGTAGCCAAAACATCTGCCTACGTTGAACAATGTCCCGTTACCTCCGTAGTGTCAAAAATGTTCCAGTTTTCCGACAACGACAAACAAAATCCTGTTATTAAAGAAACCTTCATTAAATCGACGATTTGGCTCGTCCTCCTGGTTATTCCATGGCTTACTACTATTAAGCAGAAAAAAGAAACCCTCATTTTGAAAATAATACATTAACATTTCTCTATCTCTAACATAGTACACATCAGCAATTAAAACAGCCTTTGATTTAGCTCAAAGCCCTAAACCTATAGTTGAATTACGAGATCAGCAGAAGGAAATCAGTTTTTTTATACGATGATCTCCTCAATATTTGGACTTTTTGAAGGTAATGAATTATGAAAGCATTTTTTTTTTTAATTTTGTTCTTTAAAGAGATGGTATAGTTTCATTTGAGACCTGGTTTCGGGTTAGCTTTTTTTCAAATGAGATGATGACAAACCTCTTGTGAAATTTTGAAAGAGCATGTAATTCCAAGATGAATTCAACGTTTATTTGATTGAAATGTTATTGGTTTCGAAATGGCCAAGATATCCAAAACAAAGCGAATAGGATTGCTTTGTTTTACAATGTTTCTGGATATCTCAGCGTTTTTAAAAACCGATTTTCATCAAATAAACTTTGAATTAGTCGTAGAATTATAATATGCTCTTTGGCATTGTCATGAAAGTGGTTTCTTAGTATCTCACAAAACGTTAAGAGCTCAATCCTCATCTCAACCAATACCCTACCATCCCTTTTGTTTAACTAGTGCGCCTCGCAAATATTCTTACCAAGGAGCCAGATCAGCCAACGTTAGTAAACAATTATTTAAGTGTAAGACACCATCCTAACAAGAAGCAGTTGTCATTTGTAAAGTTCATAGAAAACGATGAATAGTAGCTGTATATCAATTATGCATATTTGCTATCCCTCTCTTTACTTCCTATGTGTTCTATTAATCGTTCTAATCGCAGAGACTTTTGCGACAAGACAAGGAAGGCGCCCCCCAGGACATGGAAATAACAATCGAGCTGACAATTATGGGTACAGGTAGGATCACTGAAACAGTGCAGGCCTTATTTGTTTTGATGAAAGTATAAAAATGACAAAAAGAATGGAAAAAAATCGATTAAATTGTTTTTAAACTAATTGAATCTATGTAAAACTTGATAAATATCATGATTTGTAAAATTCTAGTTCAGTTCCTCCTCAGCACAGAGTTAACGCTTAATGCATTGTCATGAAATACCTAACGCTAGTAGAGCCCAGCGAATTCATTGTGATCAACACCATTCGAAGGTTTGTTTCACGTAATTTAAAACCTTTTTTATATTGACCTCTGACCCCGTACTTCGCCTGTCCCCAAATTCGATGAAGCTATGACAGACATACAAATAACCATATTTTTGTTTGTTTGTTTGTTTGTTTATTTGTATCTTTTTCATTACCATTTGCCATATAGACGAGACCGTTGCTGAAATCGAAGTGGTTGTGTATTCGCGAGCCATTCTTTTCGAAAGCTCATTGAAGAAATCTGTTATCACACAAAAGCTTCGCCACGAACCTCAGAAGCGCATGCACGCTAATGACGACTTTCTTTACATGGGTGTTAGAAACCAGGAATCCCATGATGCAGGTATGTATTAGCCATGCACCCCAACCCCCATCGTATCCACACACACACACACACACACACACACACACACACATGGACCCCATTTACAGTGCAGGGCCGGGCCCTGCCTCAAACCTTCAAACCTTTTAATATTTTGTCGTAGTGGCGCTCTGCTTGGCGCCGGTCGGGCGCATTACAAAAAGTCTACACGCGAACGGTGACAAACAGATAATGAGCTATGACGTAGATCCGTCATTTGCAAACCACCAATCACAGTGCGTTGAGCGTTAAAGAATAATACATTATTCATGATGCAATCACGCGCCGAAAATGCTACGTTGAGCTAATGTGTTAATGAAATCTAAATAGTAATAAAGACGCGCGCACCTATTGTCACGTCACAAATTTGCATACGCGCTACGTCACGATCACGCGTTGTTCGACCCGATGCGACCTCGTAAGGCCAACGACATTTAGCCAATCAGCGTAGCGTACTATTCAAGTGAGAAGCACGCAGGGATTGGTGGGTTATTCACTCGGGGCTAAACTGACATGTTCATGAATATTGAAAAGGTACCGATGGCGAAGTTTAACGAAATTCCTCCAAACTCAGTATGAATGCACGTGAGTATTTCCTGCAACTCACTTGGCAGGTGCATTTGACAAATACAACAGGTATGGCAGTAAAATAACGCTCTCAAAATGGCCTTCAGGCTCACAGTTGGCACAGCGCGCTGTCAATGTAAAATTGCGTGTTATCGTAGAGCTGATTGCGTTTGAGTGAGAAATGACACTTAATTTTCAACTCGAAAGGTACCGATATAAAATTTTCACAAAACTCTACAAATGAGGTATGTAGAGCAAGCTTGGAATCTAGATTTTCCTAAAAACCAGGTGCATTTAAGCAAAAAGACATATTCTGGGAGGTATGAGTTCGTAAAGTCGAGAGTCCGTGTAAATGTCCTATACCTGATTGTGCGCTCTGCGCGGCGCATTTAAAAACGCTCGTTTCCTATGGAGGATGTCACCGCATTTTTTGTAATGGCCGGTCGCAATGTGGTAAGACCCTTTGCCAACTGGACTCCGCGGCGACGAAGTCGCCGCCTTTGCAGAAGGCAATTAAAGACCTCTGCAGGACAAAACCAATTAAAACTATACTCGTTTTCGACGTTGAGGGCGTTAATATCCTAAGTAGTGAAATAGTACGGGCAGAGGGTCTGGAAGCCAGACTAAATTTGGTACCGCATTTGGCCCAGTTTGCGTTTACAGTGAGAAAAGGCCGGCCGAGCAGCGACCGGGACTACCTCCAGAGCTTGGCCAAATGCGCGGCCGATTTTGGTACCGCATTTGGCCTTACGCGCGTTTACAGTGAAATGAAGGCCGGGTTCGGCCGCGGCCGAGCCCGGCCCTTTCCGGCCCTTTCACTCACTGTAAACGGGGTCTTAATTTGTCAAAAAATGTATATGAATATCACACGAGTCTGTTTCGTATTTGCCGATATTCCTTCCTTAATGCGGAAGGGAGCATAGGTGAGGCACGTTACATGGTTTATTGATATAAAGATATTGTATTGTACTGTATTGTACTGTAAAAAAAAAAAAAAAAACATACTTATGATATTTGTATATATAATCATGTAGTCCTATGTGTGTATATATATATATATATATATATATATATATATGTATGTGTGTGTGCACATGAATGTGTATATTGTGTATTTATATATCAATATCCACTTTTTTCGAGACATTGTATGGAGAATACATAAAGCATCGTCAGCAGTAAAGCATGGATTTAACATGACATGAAAGTAAAAAAAAAAACCGTTTCCTAAAGACCCTAACACTGTAATTATGACCAAACCGTTTTCCCCAAATAGTCCAAGAGCATTAGTTTTAACCTGGACATTTTTGGTAACAAGCTGGTTTTTTCAGGGTAGGTCCAGAAAAATGTCTAGAATAACATACTAAAAGTCCTCATAAATCCTCTTCGAGCGTTTTCCGCAATCCAAGACGGCGTCCAAAATGGCCGCCATTTCCAGAAATTCTTATAACTTTTTAACCAGAGAACCCAAATACAAAATTTAAATGTCTAAATATATGTTTTGAAGCATGAGGAATTCAATAAAACACATATCAAGAGATGTTGATGCACGAAAGTACCAAAATCCAAGATGGCGTCCAAAATGGCCGCCATTTTCTGAAATTCTTATAACTTTTCAATCAGGTAACCTAAATACAAAATTTAAATGTCTAAATATATGTTTTCAAGCATGAGGAACTCAATAAAATACATATTAAGAGATTTTGAAGCACGGAAGTACCGTAATCCAAGATGGCGTCCAAAATGGCCGCCATTTTCTTATTTTTTTCTCATAATTTTGCAAGTAGATTTCAACTGTACACACTTGGAATGACGAAATATACGTTTTGAGTCACGAGGAACCAAATAAAATACTTATTCAGAGATTTTGAAACACAAATAAAGCACATAAGCACTTTCAGAAATCCAAGATGGTGTCCAAAAAGGCTGCCATTTCTTGTTTTTCTCATAACCCTGAAACTAGGTAACCGCGATACGCACTTAAATGAATAAATATATATTTTGAGACATAAGGAACTCAACGAAATACTTATTCAGAGATCATGAAGCAGTACGCAAGTACAAATAAGTTCTTCGCGAAAACCAACTGTTGCCAAAAATGGCCGCCGTTTGTTTATGAAAAACTTCTGTTTTTGGCCTGTTTCAAGAGACAAAGAAATTCAACATAATGTTCGAGATTCAACAACTCAGAAGGTCCAGTGCAATCTTTCCCTTAAATGTGCACAACGGGTATACATGTAGGTTGGGTCGGGTGTATCCCCCCCCCCCCCCCCGAAGGAGGTGGCCTGTACAATCATTATTTTCCAAATATTCAACCTGAAGCATTTGCACTTAAGTTTGTCAATGAATTGCAATCACAAAAATGCTAAACGTCCCTCGCTCGGCCCCTTTCCATAGACTTTGTACACTTTTGAGATTAACAAATTTCCGAATATGTCATCAAAAAGTGTGCACTAGATCTTTCACGTACAAAATGCAAAAGTTAGTTCCCTCATGTTGGAAGGTAATTTGCCCTTCCTAACCCTTCCACCGCTCGCTTCCCCCAGTATAGATTAAATATCCCTTTGATTAACAATTCCCAAATATTCCATCAAATGTGTGTAAATTATATAATCACTTTCATTTCAATTCAAGTGTAAAAGCTCCCTCGTGTTGGAGGGGATGGGGATACTGTGAGACTATGAATTATCTACTCTTTGAGGATGGACAATCAATATAACACCAAGGGTGCACTAGGCCGGTTAATGACGATCATAGAAATGCAAAACTCCCTCCAGTCTTTTTTTTTTCTACTTACACTTTTTAATAGAAACAAAAATATAGTATTTCATCAACGGTGCGCACCATAAAACCCGTAACCTGAAAAAAAAAAAAAATCTCCATTTTGTGGGAGGGTGCAACACCTCATACACCGCCCCCGCACATCTCCGTAAATATATATGTTCTTACTTTTAGGACAAATACAAATCTCAAATATTTCATCAAAAAGAGTGCGCTAAATCTCTGAATTTTAAATTGGAAAAAGCCAAAATGTCCATCGTAGGAAGGAGTATTCTCCTCTCACCAAAGTGCTCACACTTCCCCATTCCCGACACTTTCCTGAATATACAGATGTACATTCTTCCTAATGTTTTCGAATAGAAAACAAATATCGGATATTTAACTAAATGGATGCAACAGATCTGTGAATTTCAAGTCTGAAAATACGAAATTTTCCCTCGTGTGGGAGAGGGCAACCCTATGACTGCGCACTTCCATGATTTTCCCCCCTTTTTTTTGTTTTTTTTTGATGGAAACAAAACTCTAATATTTCACGAATAGGGTGCATCAAATGTCTGAATATCAAGTCTGAAAATGCAAAATCTCCCTCATGTTGGGGGAGGGGAGGGGATCCCCCTTCCACACCCTCCCATATATTGCACATTTCCTTGAATACTACTTTATACATTTCCAACTCTTTTATAGAAATAATTCAATATCTTAAAAAAAAAGTTTGCTCTATATGTTTCACTTTCGAATTAAAAAAAATAATCCCTCGTGTGGGAGAGGAGTATCCCTCCTCCATGCACCAATAACTATGAGTGCCATATTCTCTAATTTCTATCTATTATATAATTCTACCTAATCTACACGAAATGAATAAGATAATTATTTTAGACACTACATGTATAGGTGGAGCAATACCTGCACCAAACAAATGCACTGTCATGTGATGAATTACATATTATTTTGTAGCATATGGAGATGAAGAATCGTTTTTACTTCTCGAGTGATAACTGGCAGTTTCAACTGGAACTCACCTCATGGTAGACATCAAATGCTTTGGTAATAAAAAGGGGCCAGCACTAACTTTTCATCTCATGTGCTTGAGGTGACGAAAATAGACCATGTGGTAAAAAGATATTGCCTTCTAGTATCCTCTCTGTTTAGCAACAAATCTGATGGTGAAATGTTTCTCTCGTAACAAGGACACACTCACTGAGTTTAACACCATTTTTTTTCTCATTTGTATACATTACACAGAAGAATTATGTTTTAAATAAAAAGTTTTTTTTTTTTTTAAAGGAAACTATACTTATATTTATTTACATGATTGTGAGATAAAATTGTGACTGCCGGCCATTTTGCACGCCATTTTGCATTTCATAGACAGGAAGAGCTTGAGTGGTTAATCGGTAGGCCTACATGCGTGCGTCAAAATCTCTTAATATGTATTTTATTGAGTTCTTCGTGTTTTGAAACAAAGACTCTTAAATTGTGTGTTGGGTTTCCTAGTTGAAAGGTTTTAAAAATTTCAGGAAATGGCGGCCATTTTGAACGCTATCTTGGATTTTGGTACTTGCGAGTGACACCATCTCTTAATATGTATTTTATTGAGTACTCCATCCTTCAAAACATATATTCAGACATATAAATTTTGTATTTAGGTTACCTGGCTGAAAAGCTATAAGAATTTCAGAAAATGGCGGCCATTTTGGACGCCATCTTGGATATTTGTACTTGCGTGCAGCAACATTTCCTGATATGTGTTTTATTGAATTCCTCATGCTTCAAAACATATATTTAGACATTTAAATTTTGTATTTGGGTTCTCTGGTTAAAAAGTTATAAGAATTTCTGGAAATGGCGGCCATTTTGGACGCCATCTTGGATTGCGGAAAACGCTCAAAGAGGATTAATGAGGACTTTTAGTATGTTATTCTAGACATTTTTCTGGACCTATTCTGAAAAAATCAGCTTGTTACCAAAAATGTCCAGGTTTTAAGCTTTTTTTGACCTAATGCTCTTGGACTAAAAGCTGGGTCCATAGTTATTGATATAATTATGTAGACAGGGCCTGGGGTTACATAATTATATTTGTATTTAGAATACTCTTACAAAAGTCACTTGGTTATTCCATACTCGTTCTGAAAACCGTATCAAAAGGATGCGTGAATTTGACTGACTCACTCCTTCTCCGGTCTGCTTTTGTCGGGGTCATCCCACAATCCCGACACCGACGAGTCATACAGCCCACGAGTTCGACATTGAAAAGAGGTCCATGCGTCATACAGCCCATGAGTTCGACACTAGGCAAATAAAGCCCATGAGTTCGACGCTAGGTAAAACAGCCCACGAGTTCGACAGATACAACACGGGGTTTAAAGTGTCGGTCTTAAGTTGTGGGCCTTGCTAACTTAAGATAGTGTCGAACTCATGGGCTGTATGACTTGTGGGTGTCGGTCTCGTGACGTGCACCCCCTTTGTCAATGGCCATCACTGAGTCTATAGAGAGACCAGGGAGGTGAGTGAGAGACAGATTCGAAAACCCCTTTTGATAGTAGCATTTTAAACTAGAGTCACCGCGACAACATCCCGGGGGGAATCTTCCTCCCCCCACCCTTTTTTTTTTTTTTAAATCCTGCATGCCTGTTAAAGCAGTCCCCGCAAAATCTTGCTCGGAAAGTTGTCTTTTGTCAAAAAAGATAACTTTTGCCAAATTCTACCCTAGGCAGCTAGGATAATTACCCCGACTTTGGGTGGTAGAAGGCTTAACGGTGCACCACGTATTCTTTCTTGGGTATTGTAATATGTGGCCCTGAAAAGGGCCCACCCATGCACTCTTGACGTTTCGGCAGGCATGTTCCTGCCGTTTTCAAGAGAATGAAACCCCGATATTACCCTGATTACAGGACAACCCTACTATTAGAACGCAATCGCGGTAATCGCTTTGATACAATCAACACGCATGCGCAATATTGCCTACGCTCTTTGGTGCATGGATCATAACCACTGATCTCAAAACTGTAACCACGTTTTGCATGTCGCCTCGTTTTGCGCATGACTATCACTGCTGGACAGAGCGGGGGCCCTTCAAAACGGCTATTCAGTTAGGCCTTTTTATAATGTCTGGTAACTATACGTTTCGAGACAAACATATTTTGTCGTTACTTCTTTTACCGAATACGTTATCTAAAGAAGAAATATAAAGACAGCAGTTTTCCACGTATTGGCAGTAAAACGAGTCTGCTTATTGTTTTTTTTTTTTAAAGATGCCTTCGTCTTGGATCATTACGTCAACCCAGGTGGCAGCAGCCACGTCGACTTATATGCTATCCGGCAGTCGTCCAGCGGCCGTGTATTTGACTGCAATTCGGAGAAACTCAAGGTATGTTCTCTTCAGACATGAATTTTAGATAGTTTAAAGGGATCGTATAGTTTTGGTTGAGACCTAATTTCAGGTTTCTAACATTTTTTTGGTGAAATAATGAGAAACCTCTTATGAAATATGAAAGAGCATGTAATTCCATGAGAAATTCAACGTTTATTTGATGAAAATTGGTTTTGAAATGGCTGAGATATCCAAAACAGCGCGATTCTAACAAAGTGTGGAACCCACCTTTTATTACAATTACTTGTTCTACTTTGTTTTTGGATGTTTTAGTCATTCCTAACCCGATTTTCATCAAATAAACTTTGAATTGCTCTTAAAATGGTATGCTCTGTGCTATTTCATAAGTGTTTTCTTGGTATCTCGCAAAAAGTTAAAAGCCGAATATTTACCTCCACCAATAGGCCTACTGTACCGTCCCTTTAAAGGTATTAGCCCACATTTGTAAACCTGCAGCAATTGGTCTCATAGTTAGCATGGAGTTTGGTTATGATTGCAGTAACACCTGTGCAAAATTTCGTTCCAATTAGTCCATTACTTTCATAAAAATAAATGAAAATGCACCGTATGCATGCGTATAAAAACGCTCGCTAGCTCCGGTCCACGCGCGTACTACATGCATGCGATACATGTGTAAGTTAATGTACGTAGCTAGCCCGCGCTCGCAATTCGATTTTGGGTCGGGTTGACCCGGTTTGAAAATTGATTTTAAAACGATGATTTTCTCTCTTTTATCGAATGGTATAGACAAAGAGCAACAGGTGAGGTATGTTACTGTTATAACTTGTACTTGAAGTCATATTGGACCTGTTTTATGCAGTTTTGATTTTCGTGGGTTTGCAAATGTGGGCTAGTACCTTTAAGTATACGAAATCTGGATGGATCATCTAAAGACTCTGTGGCTGTCTTTTGAGGTGTACATCTCAAAACGGACACCCCCCCCCCCCCCACACACACACATACACGCAATGACGATGAACGAAGTGTGTTCGAGTAAATACCCAGAAAGTGCGAAAAGCAGATCTGCTGTGTATGTTTAAATGGAAGCTGAACCAATATTCTGAAATCTGAGGTTAGGGCGTCAAGCTAATGATGATTATTATCATAGTCACGGGACAACAATGATTTGACTTTTCCCAAATCCCAAATGTTTTCCCAGAGACAATGTTCTCACAAGACATTGTTTCATGAGGCATCAGCAAGTTGCATCAGTTACATCTATCAACAACTGGTCAACCAATTTACTGGTTAAGGTATACCTAGAGGGCCTACTACCATGCCGTCCTATCATCATTCGCTAACGGCCGGCCATGCGCTGTCACGTACGTGATCACGTGTTCACTCTTCACAAATAATTGATTTTTATTGTCATTATCAATGGTGGTTCAATATCACTTGATCGTGTTTATTTTACTCTAATCCAATTGTATCATGTATATATATATATATATATATATATATATATATATATAATAGGCCTATATATTATAGTCTCCCCCCCCCCCCTCTCTATCTCTCTCCCTTTCTCTCTCTCTTTCATTTCCAGGCAGGGGAAGGTACCAGTAATATAGGGCGCGAGTGTCTTTTTATCCAGCAGAAGTTCAGAAACAAAACTACGTTCGAGTCCTTTTCTAACCCTGGTAAGCATTTGGTAATTTTCAATAAATTTAACTATAGTCTTTCTTTCTTTTTTAATTTAATTAATAATATTTGATGTAGAGTCACTTAAAGCAGCAATCGGAACACAAGTTTAAAGAGGCAACCTCATAATTGACCTCGAAATGGAAGGTTCGTGGTCTTATCCGCTGAGTCCGCTCCTCAAAATTAGAAGAATTTGATTGGTTGATTGTTTCGATTCATTCAACGTGTTAATCCGTGGTACCCTAAAATGGCTGACTTGTTCATCTTCAATCTTCTTGCTTGTGGTCCCTGATCCGTCATCCCTTTTCTTATAAGCCCGCTGCACACTACACGATTTTGCCCCGATTCACCGGTCTTAAGACCTTAAGACTAGAAGTGTGACGTCACAGTCTTGCCATTTTCTAGTCGTACGACTGGGTCTTAGTGCCAGTCGTAGAGATTTGACATGCTGAATTTCTACGGCCGGTCGTAGGCTTTCAGCCATTCACAATGCAGTAAAATGCAAGCGCACGCAGTGCGCACTGCGCGCGCTTTACAGTCGTAAGCCCACTAGTAAGGTTCGGTCGTATAGTGTGCTGTGTCCGGTCGTACGACTGGTCCTTAAGAGTAGAGACTGAGGCGCGAAAGCGCAAGTAGAAATTTAAAAAGGTATACTTCATGGTAATTCGAAGGAAGATGGATTCAATAAGTGAAATTATAACTCACTTTTGCTTGATAGAGTAAACAAGACACGTACATATACCTCGGTGCACTCAGGTCATCATGCGGAATTCACGCTTTGAATGCGAACCACGGCGCGCGCGGCGTGATACAGAGCGTAGCTATAGGTGCAAAGTTAGCTAGCGTATCACATCAGCAAGACATCAGCGAGCGCAGGGCTGATTCGTCCATGTCATGACGTCATAATTTTGGTCACCAAAATTTCGCCATCAGATCGGGTTCAGGTGGTCTAAAAAGGGCCTCAAAACACCATCTCTCAATCGTTCTAAAGACATTTTCACCTTCTGAAAGTTAACTATTCATATTCCTAGAGACTTAAGCTTTGCAGAAATATATAAATCACTTTGTTTATGAATACCGACATTTTTTTCTTGTTCACCATACTTTAAGAAGAAAGAAAGTCCAGACGAAAGTCCAGACTCCAGATCTAGATCTGGACCCTTGTCCTGCAGGCATTGTTGTTCCTGTGCTGGATTTTTCAGGTAAGGTATCTGCTTTATGGATTTCCGATGTTTTGTAGTCGAGATAAATCTCATAGTGGTGTTATTTACACCAAGGACTAATGTTAGATCTAACAGTTTGTTTCAGATAGGCCTACGTACTAGGACCCATCTCGGAAGAGTGGCCTGACCACGTAGATTCTAACACAGTGTCGCCGCTTCGCGATCCCAGCGCTGGTGTATAGGTATAGTGCTAGTGTACTTCCGTATCCGTATCCATGTAGATATCTCAAAATTCACCTTGCCAAATGGCACCAAAATCACAGGAAATACTTTATGATTCATATCCAACAGCTCACGTTAATTGGAAACAAATCACATGTCGGGAAGCGTAAGTGTAGATGTCGACTTTCCTGTCGGCGTCGCTAAAAATATCTGCTCTACGACTAACACGAGTGATTGCGGCCAAGCCCTACCTACCTGCTGCGCACGCACAAATCAAATCTTTCAAGTAATCGGAGGCAATAAATAAATTTACAAATTATTTGTGGTAAGTTGAATGAAAAATGTAGTTCCTATATCACACAAGTCGCAAAAATCAGTTTAGTTCTCGCGTAAATTCCCCGTTCGCACAGTACTAGTCGGCTAACTTCAGTTGTAGATTGTGCATCTTGCGTTCGCCAAGATCTCTCGCGAAGGGTGAGTTTTTTTTTTTTTAGTGACGACTTGAAAGTCGACGTCAATATTGATACTTCTCGATTACTGATTTCGTTCAAACATAAGAGAATACTTTGAAATATGCTATGAAGTATATCCTGTAATTTTGGTGCGATTTGGTTTAGTGAAATTTGAGATATCTACATGGATAGAACAGTACACAAGCGCCGCCTGCTAGTATTAGGCCTAAGCGTCGTCTGCTACTCGATACGAATTAACGCACGCGTATGCGAGCACTTGTAAACAGTAATAGTGAGAGCACCTGTGACATCATAACATCCGGGCTCGTCAGCTCGTTAGCATAATTCTCACCTAAAAAGTTCCATGTTTAACATTAAATTACGGACTTGATCGTAATGAAATTTTGATTCTGTTTGCACCGCTGGGTCTTTTAGAATTAAAAGAACAACATATAAAAAATAAAAAACCGGTACAATGCCCTTTTAAGACCAAAAGTATAGAAGCGCACGCAGTGCGCTGCGTGCGCTCTATACTCTTTGCTTAAGACCCAGCTTGGCGTAAGACTTTAAGACCAGTCTGATCGTGTAGTGTGCGGTGGCCTTAATCAGTGAAGGCTGCCATCTTCCAGCCAGGACCTGGCAGTAGCAGTGATGAGTTGAAAAACTTTCCGGCTTGAGTGCATGAAGTCATTTCTCTCAGTGGCTTCTCGCCAGCGTGCCTTGCGTGTATGTGATTTCCCCTGGGCTGCGGTTTCTGCTATACATCTTCTGTGTTTAGTAGAGCTCTTGAAGTAGAAGTGGAGGGCGGAAGAGGCTGCGGATGAGGCAGTAGCACCGGTACAGTGAAAGAAGATGCGGGGTACGTGCTGTTCAGGTGCGGCGGAAGGGGGTCGGATTTCATCAGGGTGTGAGATCAGCAAGCAAAGCAGGAAGAGTAGGAGGGATTTGGCGGTGGAGGCAAATAGTCAAAGAGAAGGAGGAGAACCGGTTTGCAAATCGGCATAGCAGGGAGTACAAGAGGTGTGGACTCGATGGAAAGGGGTAGAGCAGAGGAAGGTTTCATGGAGTAACCTCAGGTCACTGTCCTCTAGAGCTGTGCGCTTCATGATCAGTTCCCTCTATGATGTTTTGCCTTCACCAGTGAATTTGAAGAAGTGGAGCGTTTTGGAGGACAATGGGTGTGGGGTTTGCAAGAAGGCAAGGGGCTCGCTTGAGCACATTCTGTCAGCGTGTGACTGGTTATTGCAGGCTCATACATGGAGGCATAACCAGGTGTTAAAAGGAGATGGTGGGAGTGGCAAGGGTGGCAGTGGAGGCGGGAGAATGGACCCCCCATAGGCAGCGTGAGGGGAATCCGTTCTGTGAAGGAGGGAGTGAGATGCAGTGAGAGAAAGAAGGGCCAAGGGGATGATATTGGAAAGTCGTTTTTCATGAAAATTGCACGTTCTATCAACTTGATAATTTTATTGACATAATACCCGTTAAGGGTAGCAATTATTCCTCCTGCTTTCTGAAAGCGGTTAGTCAATCAATCAATCAATCATAGTACAAAGTAACATGTCATGAAATAATATTGTTCAAACATTTGCAAAAGATTCATGTAGTATCCGAGAGAAATTATATAACATATATATATATATATATATATATATATATATATATATATATATATATATGTATATACATATTATATACAATAATTAGGAGTAACAATGCATATATACTTCGTGGGCGTGCGGAAAATAGATCCGTTTATGGAAAATAGTGATCCACTAAAAAGCAAAGCTTGTGGGACGTGGATCGCTAGATAAATAATGAGTAAATAATATATTATTCGAGGGTTTTTTATAACTACATGTATTGTATTTAATATAGATTGATTAAGTCATTTGTAAAGATATACATGTAGTTATATTGAGATACGCAGGTCGGAAAAAAAAAATAAAATAGAATATCAGTGCTAACGCCCGGACACTGTTCACTGAACCACGTGTGCCGTCTTAAAAAAAAAAAAAAAACGCTACCGGGAAAATATGACAAGGACAACACACACGTCATTACCCATACACATATAACAAACGTATAAGACGCGAGACAGTACCGAGAGGAGAGAAGACGGTAACAATACAAGTCTACGAAGAACAAAAGACAGGAAAGGAAGAGGAGAGAAGAAAGAAGAGAGGTCTGCATACAGAACACGCCAAAATGCTCTTTCAAATGCTCTTTCATGATAATAGAAAAGTGAATTTTCGTGGAATCCCATAACCTCTAGTAGTCTCCTCATCCAGCGGTTCCAACACCAAAACTTAAAAATTCATAACTTTTGCATCGATTGTCCGATTTTCCTCAAACTTTCACTGATGTGTTCTACTAATGTTGCTGCTTTCACTCAATCCACATTTCTGTTTGGGTTTTGGTTTCCTTTAACAACTGCCTGAAAGCAAACTTGTTCAGTTTTGCGTTTGCATAGCATCAGCCCCCCCCCCCCCCTCTCTCTCTCTCTTGTTTTGCTTGAGCTTTGAGCGGATGATTTTATCTTGCTTGGGCCCCGTTGCAAGAAAGTTGCAATCAATTGCAAATAATTGCTAATTTTGAAACAACCATTCTGATTGGCTCAGGGTCTGCCCTATTAAGAAGACATGCATGCAACAATGATTTTGATTGGCCAGTGACAATCAGTTGCAAGTTGCGTTTAAATGCAAAGTTTCTAGCAACGGGGCCTTGGTTACGTTTGCGCATCAGAACGTTTACTATTATCAGACAGCAAAGCTGATTTAATAGAGTTTCCTTTCAGGCAATCTCCTCCTTTCCAGTCTCAGTTCGATCGTTATATAGTTCAGTTTGTTTAGGGTTTTTAGGCTGTTCCACGTTCTCGTCGACCTGTACTCTGTACTTTCTTATCACTCGCATTTCTTTCCCATTGACATCCAAGTTTACAGTTCTCACCCCATACTTGTTGTCACATCTGATCCTTTTGTTTAACATTCCATGTTTATCAAAAACATGGAATGTTGACATAGTTCTCCCTTTGCTTGTTGCCACTTTCTTCCAGTTTGTATGTGAATTGGGTTCTTTCATTTTAGTTGGTCTCTTCCATTCCTGTTACTCCCATTGGTCCTCGATCTTAGTTGATTTGAATGTTTATAAGACTTATATAGTTTATGCATGCAAATTATGCTCGTTTGAGTTTTGCTGAAGGCAAGTCAAACTGAACAAGTGTTCCTTATAGGACTTGAAGCGTGCAGGACTCATGTTTACAGTCTGCGTCCCAGAACCTGTAGCTATCCTACACTGTCATCATTTTTATGTTTATCATGTCTTAAGGATCATTTTCTTTTTACATTTTCTCCTTTCCAGGCAAATACCTCAGGGCAAATAAGAAAAACGGAAGGATTCAGCTTGGAGAAAATGACAGTTATGCAATATTCCAATTGCACGACGTTTAAACGTCTGCTCCTCCTAACAATAATGTTCCCACATCCACGACAAGAGTGATATATCGATGTAGATTTTGATTCATCCAGGTAGTATGATAAAAGCGTGGAGTCAAATCTCTTCAACTTGACTTTCTTGTGAAAATAAAGGAGAAAATATTTTCGTGACTCGTCCGAGTCACTTCTGAGAACAGCTCTGTTTGGCTGGCGATAGGAGAATGGGCGATGTTACTGCCCATATCACATGTTTATTTTTTGTACGTCGAGGAATATTCCGGATCACGGACTTGTATGTTGATGAAAGGTTTACCCATAGGGAGATGTTTCAGATGGCGTGGCAACTCTTTGTAATCCATGCAAACACAATCATGTTTGAGTTCTAGAGCATTACAATGAAATGTCTAACATTTCTCTTCGCTTTATTGAAGTTATGCTCGGCGCCGCTCCAGTTCCAAGACAAAATTTGGAGAGTTTTAGTTGTCATTGAACTAAGGGCTGTATTTCAATGCAAATCTTGAGCGAAATACTAAATTCATTTATAAAAGTTTAAGAATCAAAAATCAAAATGAAATGAAAATTAGGTCCTCGTAAAAATTTCATATTTTTCTTCGTAAGATGCGCATATTTTGCGCATGTTAGTTTTCTATCTATTTGATAAGGCACATTTTGTTCTTTCAAGTAAAGTATTCGTCTAAAGCGTGTTGCAGCGGGTTTTTCTAATTTTTGCTGTGAAAGATGTTTTTACATTACAGTGCATTTTGATTCGCTGCTCCAATTCAAAGTATACATATTGATTGTTGCCAGCACATTGAAAGAAAGCCAGAGAGCGAACTGCATGGGGAAGTCTTTTCTGCTGTGAGAGCGTTAGTCCTGATTACTGATGCGCTCTTTTCTCAAAGCACCTGGACATACATACCACCTGCAAATAGGCGCATAACTTCTAAGCGGTGCTTAGCATGACTTCTAAGGAGAGCAGATAGTTCTTTTTCCATTTCAACTTCCCCTGGTTTACCGCAAAACCACACACACAGGGGAATGAATCTGCCGTGTTCACCCACCTGAACAACAAGGGACACCATTTTGAAGACAAAGAAGTTGACATCATTGACCAAAAAAAGAAAAGAAAAGAAAAAAACCCTAGATTTGGAATTTGTCAACACTGACAAAATAAGGTGATCCGATATATTCGGAAATAAATGTTTTGAGTCCTGATATCAATACAGATGACCCGATCTGTTTCATCTTTCATTATAGGGGCGATTGGTCATGTGATGTTGAGATTCTCATCCAGAAAAGGAACCTAGCAAGATCCTTACCTGTGCAAAATGTGGGGAAGATTGGACATGTATTCACCAAGACACAGGATTAAACACTTTTGACCTTTGACCCTAATTTACCTACCCAAGATGTTTTGGAGGAAGTAGTTGTTTAATATATTTTTATGAAATGATGGTCGTGACATGAACTAAACATGTGCAAAATATGAGGTTGATAGGACTTATTGTTCTTGATCTGTTGCTCAGAAAGTGGAAGAAAGAAAGAAAAATATAGAAAAAGTTAAGGTATTGTATAGAAATTTGAAGGACAAGATTAAAAGGATCAGAAAAAAGATAAAGATGGGAAGGGGGAATAAGACTTAATAAAGAAATAGGAAAAATATAAGTTTTTTTTTTTTTTTTTTTTTTTTAAAGCAAAAGAATATAGGCTGGAGTGAGCCTCGGACACAGGACCCTCAGATTAAAAGTCCGATGCGCTATCCACTGACCTATTTCATCTCCCATAGGTTCTGTGTATTAAGGAAAATGACGCTACATCAAAGCCAAGTGCCAATTTCAACCAAGTTTTTGGACGTGATCCCGACGTCCTATTAAAAAAAAAAAAAACGGAGGGCACAAATCAGATAGCCCCAGGTCTCATCTACAACATAATTATTCAGATCTGGGAGAAATTCATTGAGGGTAAGTGAGCTAGTGCTCGATAAAGACAGTCATGTCAATTTTCATTTCCAGAAAAAAAAAATGCCCTCCCATAGAGGGCACGTACGCGTCCGTCGATTTTTTATCAGATGCTCCAAATGACCTGAAACGTGTGAAAAACAATTTTGAACTCGATTGACGCATGTTAAAATTCAAACGCGCGCTCGTTTACTATGAACATGATCAAATTTTATAAAATGAATCGATAGAGCTTAACGTTAACTATACGAGATGTAAGTTTCATTAAGAAATTCCATTTCATTAATGAGATATGATTGTGAACGTGATTTCAGATAATGACGTCATAATGACGTCACGGTTGACTGATCACAATGATACATTAGCTCTGTCGTTCTTAGGACATGATACATGAACATATGGTTTAAGTTTGAATTGATAGCCGAAGGACTATTTGAGTTAACCTCTGTACAAGATTTGAGGAGAAAGAAATAAGAAGAAAGAATCCATACAGATACAGAAGGTGATCCGAGAGGATACTCGGATCACCTAAAAAAATAGATGGTTTGAAAGAGGAGTCCGTGAAGCTGTTTATGGGAACGCGGAAAATTCTTCCCTGAACAGAGGAGGGGGACTCCGACACAACCTTTTACCAACAAACAAATCTTTGATCTAGAAAATTCCTTCGACATGCACAGAAATAAAGGCAATAACATGTTCGCCAGCTAGACAGAGCTGAAGGAGTGACTTGGACGAGTCACAAAACTGTTCCCCGTGATTTTAGCAAAAGTCCTGTCGAACAGATGTGATTGCACCCTTTTATTTTTTATAAGAGTGATATTACAATAATTTTCTTTATTCAGATTTGAGGCTGAAAATTCTAAGTAAAGCGTATGGCGGGGAGCAGGTTGGCTTATATTTTAGCACGGCTTAACGATAATTGAATTATGATGTATATAGTACTACTTTACTTCAGTGAAAGCCACGTGACATATTGCTTTCGTTCACAGGGTGCACTGTTTACACAAAACGACTCAGGGGAGCTTTCAGTCCAACCTGTCCAGAACTATCGAATGTAGCATCTTGTCTTGGCTAACATTTATAGGACTCACTATAATATCCAATGTGTTAAATGGCTAGCGTTACAGAGAAAAGCAAACATTTG
The DNA here is from genome assembly GCA_033980235.1 of Diadema setosum. Taxonomy (NCBI): domain Eukaryota; kingdom Metazoa; phylum Echinodermata; class Echinoidea; order Diadematoida; family Diadematidae; genus Diadema; species Diadema setosum. The sequence continues at coordinate 32,896,715 of CM067072.1, read as the reverse complement.
TGTGCATGTAGTCTTAATGGAAGTTTAACTTATCATCATCATCATCATCATTACCAGCATTATTATATGAATGTGTGCATGTGTATGTAAATATCTTTTGTTTTGTAAGACTTTCTGGAGGTGGACTTGTTTTGTTTTGTTTTGTGTTTTTATGTCTCAATGGTAAGATGGTAAAGATTTTGTTATTTGATGGTCACGTTATTTGTAATTCTTCTTGGATGTACACTAATGGTAATATATCATCTGTAGTATTTCTGACGTGTACACAGGCACACACGTATTAAGACACCGCTTTCCATTTATTACATCTTATTGTGAAGTATGAACAATGATAAAATTGCACCATCATAATTAGGATGATCAAAATTAATTCTGTACATAGGGCCTACACAATTAATTTCATGTGTATCAGACTTTAACGTTAGGAATTCTCTGTTCGACATTGGCAGACGTATTTTCATTTAGAGCCTCAAGTTCGGAAAAGAGACTTGCTGTACATAGGGTGAAATATATGTTAGACTGCTCTTTGTGATTCCATGAATAGACTTTTTTTCAACAACATTAAAGGTGGAATACATGGCAATGTGATTTTACCAAGAGAAACCACTAGAGAGCAATCCGACGTTGGCTAACATATTAACTATCAGCTAAGTTCTCATTATGAATATTTTGTTTTCACATTAGTAGGCCCTAGTTGGATTTTCTCTTTACTCATTTCCATCATCTTGAAAATTTGACAACATGTTCGAGCGAAGTTGGCTTTGATGATAAATGAAAAAAGAACTTGAGAGTGGTTAAATCACCGGTAGTTCTAAATCAACCCGACAGGCCTTCCGACACTGTTCAAGATGTTTCTTAAACCTTTTTTTCAGTCATATATTTATTTACTTTTTGTCATATTGTATTATTGTCACGTAATCATCAAAGCTTGTTATCGTATAGTACCTTACGTCGTTTGACATGAAACAATGATGCATAGTGTGAACCTAACAACACGAAATGATGTTTGTGTAATGCAGACATTTGGTTGTAAATGCAAGCTTCCAGAAGGTGTGAGAATAGGGTACGGAGTATCAAAGTGTGATGTCATAGCCACATTCATCGCCATATGGAAGCCGGTTCTACACAACCTCACCATGCCCGAATATCTGTAAATACCACTGTTTCTAAACATGCTCATGTATAGTTGTGATTCTGGCTCGGACAACCTTCATTCAGTAAAAACTCTTTCACCAAGGGAAGTATAGAAGTGAAACACCAACAACATTAAGTGAGCTGTTGGTGAGTACATTGATTATCATTCAAGTTCGTAAATTTGTCCTTTAATTGTACTCGTGCATGGGATTGTATATGTGTTGTGCCTTGGATCAGATGGATTATAGGAATTATCGTGGCATTGAATGAGAAGGGTGTTGGGGTTCCTGCAAGACACAGGGCTAGAGCTGCATGTATGGAGTCAAACAAGAACCAGAGAATATGGTCCATTATCAAGACAAAGTTCTCAGGGGCAGCATTGCAGACCCTGACTTTCCAATCCGTGATTTGTTATACCTGAGCAACGCGCCGGTAATGTGCCTGTAATCCTGCAAACCAGCGTGGATGTCCCCTCCGTCACTGGAAAACTTTGACTCCAAACCTGAATGGCGCAGATGCTGGTCCGATGCCGTCTCCAATACCACACTTGCAGGCTACGTGCAACACCGTCACTGTCCCGATAGAAAAGTCAGCTAGGGCTTCAACCTCTCTGAACGGAAACAGTGACTCACCCTAACCCGCATCCGTAACCCTGCGTACAAGGACAGACCACCGTCTACACAAATTGGTTTCTTGGATAGCTCAGCAGCATTTATTGTGACTGCGGCCATCCTGACCAAACCTTGTGTCACATCGCAAGGGAATGCCATGTGCGGAAGTTTCCAAGAGGGCTTGCAGAACTTGCCAATTCAAGTGATGCTGACCTGGGGCCCGTTTCATAAAACTTATCGTCAGTGACAAGTTGTCATAGATGTGACAAGCTACTGAAATCCTTGCATCTGATTGGCTGAGAGCAAATTTGTCATAAAAATGTGGCAGTTGTCACTGATAACAAGTTTTTATGAAACGGGGCCCTGATCACTGGATCCCCAGCTCGGATATTGACCCATTAAGACCTCATTAAGAAATGTAACAGTTACCATGACATATTGGAATGTGCAACATTTTTCAACAAAGAATCAGATGTGTTTTGCACATCTAAAAATCATATTAGTCACAAGTCGAATGATAAAAAAAAGACTGGAGGAGTTTGCTCAATCCACTACATTTTTGAATGATGTTCAGTCAAAAAAAAAAATGATATTGCCGTGGCAACGCATTGTCTGCAATTGAAATGTATTTTGCACATAAATGATACATGTACATACCATAGCGGCTGCAAAAAAGAAAAGAAAAGAAAAGAAAAAACAAAGCAAAAACAAATTGCAAGTCACGCGCTGGAAAAGTGAGGGAGAAAGACTATTCTATACAACATGAACTGTGAAAAAAAACCCTTACCACTGCTTCCGCGGCCCCTGTCATGACATGTTTACGATGTACAGGACTTAATACACTGTAAAACTGTAGGGCGCCGTTGGAAATCAGTTTTGCACAACTGAATAGGAGCCAACCCTGTATGCAGGATGAAATAAAGAAGATGAATAAATTAAGTATCGGTCGTACCGCAACTCACAGACTTGTTCCGCTTATTCGTCTACACTGCGTACTTAATATTTTGAGAGGTGGATGATGCTCACTGGCAATGGCAGAATAAACGGCAATGAACGGAGGAAGAATGTATAGCATGCCTATAGTGATATATATCAAGATATTTCATGTAATGTGTATACTCTCATGCTATGGGAAAACGAGAGAATGATGTAATAAGTAAACGGAAAGGAAAAAAAGAAGCAAACTAAGTTTGTTATATCATTCCAGTCTAAAAACTACGCTATAGGAGGTTTGAAAATTTGAGTACTTGTACCAGTTTGTGTGTGTTTGTGTATGTGTGTGTGTGTTTGTGTGTGTGTGTGTGTGTGTGAGAGAGAGAGAGAGAGCTTTATCCCAGTCATTCACCTTTAATGTATACAATAATTTTGATGATAACACCTTCGTTAAAATAAATAAAGGTGCCGACACCAGCTCGAGAGCGCATGGTTTGATGATAAAAATAAATGTGAATTTCTATTCAAATCATTCTAAACGTATCTGAACGCATGCTGTAACTTCGTTGCTTATCAATACATTTTAATGCGTCGGCGATAGGCCTATACGGCTTACCTATCAATTTTTAAATGGATTGCAAAGCTGTTATGATAAAGGAAAATGGAAACCAAGAGTGAATCCTCTAATTTACCTCACCTTGAATGGAAGATAATATCTACCATCAAATCTATACCTTCACACAGTTCCCAGTAGCGGATCCAGAGGGGGCGCCCCTCTATATGTGGGGGAGGGCAGAAAACCAAATCAAACAAGATATTAACAAAACATGATGATGACGCGGACAAAATGACAATGTTTACTGTGTTCACACAAGAATTCCATGTTTTGTAAGCTGAAATAAAAAAAATTTCGGCTCGCTCGCTGCGCCCGCTTGCCAAAGTTTATTATGTAAAAAAAAAAAAAATAAGATAAGAAAAAAACGTGATGACGCGGACAAGATGATAATGTCTATTGTGTTCACAAATGTCATTTTATATTTAGCAGGCAAAATGTTACACGGAGCAGCGGCTGCAGTTTCTTTCGTTCTGAAACGATTGCCGATTGAATCAAAAGAGGGCGCCAACGGTTTCGAACATACGGGGGGGGGGGGCGTAAAAAAACAAATCAAACAAGATAAGAACAAAACGTATTGATGACGCGGAAATATACAAATTTCGGCTCACTTGCTCGTACTAATCTAGATTATTTTTTCAAGTCCTCTAGTTTGTTGGTATAAAACGTTATCTATAAGGCCGTCACTTTACGCTTATCTTGATTAGAATTGTAAGATTTGATAAGTAAAAATGACAAATATTCCATGTTTTGGTTTTGTAAGCTGAAATACAAAAATTTTCGGCTCGCTCGCTGCGCTCGCTCGCCAAAATTTATCAACAACAACAAAAAAAGATAAGAACAAAACGTGAAGATGACGCGGAAATATACAAATTTCGACTCACTCGCTCGTACGAATTTAGAGTATTTTTTCAAGTCCTCAGTTTGTTGGTATAAATCGTTATCTATAAGGCCGTCACTATATCATAGAATTGTAAGATTTAATAAGCAAAAAATGACAAGAATTCCATGTTTTGTAAGCTGAAATACAAACATTTTCGGCTCGGTCGCTGCGCTCGCTCGCCAAAATTTATCAAAAGAAAAAAAAAGATAAGATCACGTGATGTTGACGCGGGCAAAATGACAACGTCTCTTGTGTTCACACATGTCATTTTATATTTAGCAGGCAAAATGATACACGGAGCAGCGGCTGCAGTTTCTTTCATTCTGAAGCGATCGTCGATTGGATCAAAAGAGGGCGCCAACGGTTTCAAACATACAGGGGGGGGGGGGTATTTGTTCCATGTTCATCGTGTCACTGCCGGCAGCCAGGGACAGCCTGGTGGTAATGTCGCTGCCCGGAAAGCAGTAGATGACAGGTTCGAGTCCCACTGGTTCCTTTTTTCCCGACATGTTTGTTAATTTACAGATCAGCAGTTGCGATCTTAACAAATTTTCATTTGTAGAGGGAGACAAACTGAAGAAACTCAAACCTGAGCCTTCACCCCTCTGAATAATATCTTTCTTTCATTTACCCTGTGCCTTGTCCGCCTTGGACTACTTAACATAACAATGTTGGAATTTCGGAGCTTGGGTATTTGTTCCATGTTCATCGTGTCACTGCCGGCAACCAGGGACAGCCTGGTGGTAGTGTCGCTGCCCGGAAAGCAGTAGATGACAAGTTCGAGTACCACTGGTTCCTTTTTTCCGACATGTTTGTTAATTTACAGATCAGCAGTTGCGATCTTAATAAATTTTCATTTGTGTAGAGGGAGACAAACTGAAGAAACTCAAACCTAAGATAACCTGTGTTACAGAAGGAGTCCATGTGTACCCTTCGTTGCCCCCGCATTGAAAATGGTTCCAGGGCCCTTGCAGGGAGGTGTGATCTCACAACATAGAAGTTGGCAAATAATGATAATAATAATAATAATAATAATCAGGAAGACCTTTTAAAATATATGCCAAGTTCATGTCCCTCCTAATCATACTGTTGCATGTGTTTTGCCTCTCTAGGAAGGTATCCTGTTGCAGAGCCATTACATTGCTTTTTATCTGCCCTTTCATCTTGCCACTTATGTTTTGCCTCATCGCAATGATTTGTAGATTTTCATCTAATTCGTTTTGGTGGTTGACCCTTGCCTTGATTTGCTCACAGATTGGCACATCTGCTGAAGTGCTTTCTTTGCAGTTGGCATAGATGTCTGGAAACTAACTAGCAATGAATAGAGATTATGACATTCACTTTATCCCTATTTCGTCATCATGACCTACGTATTGGTCTGAGCCAGACTGTTACATCTGAGCAGGCTGGCTTACTTCTAATTAGGTCATATGCTGATGAAGGAGCACATCAAGTTGCAGGTACATGACTAGCACACAAAGGGGTAAACTTGACCTAGGAATCCATTGATCAGACACCGATAGTAATGAGATACTGATGAATATTTCAGTGATAAAGTCTTTCACAAGTTTTATGATCTTGTGATTCCAGACATTTGACAAGATCATGATAGCAAATCGTGGAGAAATTGCGTGCAGAGTGATGAGAACGTGTCAAGCCATGGGCATCAAATCTGTCGCCATCTGCAGCGAAGCAGATGTCAATGTAACTATAAACAGCCCAGTCGCTGTACGTACGTGCGCATAGCGTATTAACAGCGTCTGGTCGGGCTAATGTCAATGCAGTGAGTATGAACCGTTTTGTCCCGGATTACAAACATTGATGGCTATCAGTGTTGCTTGAGCTCAGCTGATTGATTTTGATGTTGCTGTAAGATATGTTACTTTTTTACAAAATGCATCTTGCATCTTGCATCTTGCAGTACAGCTGTTAGCTAATGCTGACTTTTTTTTATAATATAAATTCTGAAGGTATGAGCATGTGCAAACATTTTTTCAATGTCATATAGTTACAGAATATTACGTTTAAAGCACTGATGAATGTTAACAAAAAAGATCGTATAAAAGTGAAATGTACTCGGCCATATCAAATTTAGTTGGAATTGAAATATTAGTGTGAGGTCCTGACACATAGCATCTTAAGATGCTTTGATATTCTGCATTTTCAGGCAGTACTGCACCCTGAACTTCTGCAAGACACTAAGATATTCTATCCAGGAATCTTAACAGCACACATTGAATTATGAACAAATGCACATAATGTATCAAAGTGCAAATATCAGGGCACACATGTATGCCATATACTTTGACTATATGGTCCCAAAGGTCATGTGTTTTACATCCTGGATGTGTTTGAAATAGGGTCATGCATATGCCACATGCAAATAATTCTTCATTTACAGATTGCTCCTGTACACCAAGTTTGATGACTCTATTTACATGTAAGTGTCCACACAATCATGGCATGTTTAAATGTTTATATCCAAATTTCTCAAGTTAACACAATTTATCAGTTTAGATAGAAACTTTGATCTGAACTTCATAATAACCTGTGACACACAGCACTTTGTTTATTAACAAGCATGAACAGGAGGCATGTTTGTTTGTGTGTGTGTGTGTGTGTGTGTGTGTGTGTGTGTGTGTGTGTGTGTGTGTGTGTGTGGTGTGTTTATGTGTGTGTATGTGTGTATTTGAAATGCAAACACTGGAGGCAAGTTTACATTGTTATTGCTGATATATGTACGTTACTTGTACATAGGATGTTCATTAAAGTTATACTAACACAATCTAGACTAGTTAAACTGAATGTGGATAATCTTTATAACATCACTTTAGATCCCATGTGGTTCTATCACTCTGTTTTTCTGCAAATTGAACAGCTTGGTAGTTCTACCACAAAAACTACTACAGGAAAGGAGTGAAGAGTTTGTTTGCAAAAACCGATAAGTCCATATTTGTCAAATGGAGATATTTGCGATTAAAGTTCAAGAAAAATAAAGAGAATAATAAGAAAATTTTTGCTTCTTTTGACCATAACTTCAAAAATATACCTTTATATGTATTGACCAATATAGTGTATCATTCTAACGTTATTATTTTGTACTTTATGACAGAGACCGTACTTCAAAATCTTCAAAAATGGACTTATCGGTTTTTGCAAACAAACTCTTCGATTAGATTAGAGAGACTTGTACTTACATGTATAGCTCATGTTCTTTCCAGTTAGCAGAATTGTGGTAATGTAGCACATTTGCTATCTACAGCATAGCTGGCAAAGTGAGTCTCAATTGCTTTTATGCAGGAAAAAGGACAGTACTGTATAGTGGGATGTTCATGTGTTCAAAGATTTCAAGAACAATGCAAAAATACACAACTCGGTTAAATATTGAGAAGTGATTTTTTTTTTTTTTTTATGCCTCCGCCAACGAAGTGGCCGGAGGCATTATGTTTTCGGTTTGTCCGTCCGTCCGTACGTACGTACGTCCGTCCCCTTTTTGTTTTTGTCGATATCTCAAGAACCGTGTGGTGGTTTTACATCAAACTTGGTATGAGGGTATATCCTGGGGGATAATACTTTGTTTGGATTTTAGGGTCACGGGGTCAAAGGTCAAGTGAAAATGTTGAAATTTCACTTTTTTCTCCATATCTCACAAATATTTCAAGATATATCTTCATGGAACTTAATATATATGCATATACTGACTGACAGTGATCATTTAGGGTATTTATAGGTCATGGGTCAAAGGTCAGGGGTCAAAGGTCAAGGTCAACTCATCAAATTTTCATTATTTCCCTCTCATCTATGCAATGCCTGTAGAATTTTTCCTTGAAACTTAGTGTATGCATGTATTACCCAATAGAGATTCTCTTGGAAGTTTCATGTCAAAAGGTCAAAGGCCAAAAGGTCAAAGGTCAAGAGAAAGTGCTAAATTTCACTTCTTCTTTAAACTTATAAAAGGGTCAAAAGTTGGGTACAAATCCCTAAATACCTGCACTCTTATTAGACAGTATAGCCATTCATCCAAATAAACCTAGTTCAAGGAAAGTGAACATTCAATGCATTTGTGACAAACCTGTCATTTTGAATATTTTGCCAGTTATGTGAAACTGTCATCACACATTGTCAAGACATTGTGCTATCGGCCTGTTCGGAGAACCATGCATTATGGCGGAGGCATACCAGTCGCATAGCGAGATTTCTAGTTTTTTTTTTTTATCACAGTCTGTCATGATTAAAGATGAAACTTTCTCAACAATTTATGATTCAAATGTTCATAAAATGGATATGTCTGTTTTCAAAAAATCCATCCAAGTTCTGCTTGAGAGTCCATATTTCTTGCCGTTTTCAAGGCAAATGTATGGAAGCTGTTGAGATGAGAGAAAAAAAAAGAGCTTTACTAAACCATTACTATTTTAACAGCTGCATTTTACAAAAGGGTAGTGTAACAAAAGATCATACAAGTCCATAGTTTTTACCTATTCTGAACATTGTTATTCAAGTTGGAATGCATCTGTGATGGTTATTCTGATCCACCTCTAATTTTTGTCAAGGCAGTGTAACTTTCTGCGAACCCATTTCTACCACTATTATTTTGATCTTGTGATGTTGGACAGGAATCATAAGGTATAAAATGGAAAAGCTGTAGCATTTGTACGGTTTCCCCAAACATCATTGCTGGTCTCTCCATTCTACTGTGACAGCTCCACGTGGAAATGGCTGATGAGGCAGTTTGCGTTGGACCAGCTGCCTCCACAGAAAGCTATCTCAATATGGACCGCATCCTCCAGGCAGTAGAAGAGACGGGCACCCAGGCAGTGAGTAAAGCTGCAGGAAGACATCAATTGAAAGACTAGCGTTAATTCATAGCTTCTGTATTTCACAAAATGGTCTTTAGTGCATGCTTTTTTTCTTTTTTGGTCTTCCACTTCAATTCCATGAATTCATAGCTTCTGTATTTCACAAAATAGTCTTTAGTGCATTCTGTCTTTTTTTTTTCCGACCACTTCAATTCCATGAATTCTTAGCTTCTTTATTTTACAAAATAGTCTTTAGAGCATTCTGTCTTTTTTCCCCCTACCACTTCAATTTCATGAATTTATAGCTTCTGCATGTCACAAAATAGTCTTTAGTGCATGCTGTCTTTTTTCCCCTACCACTTCAATTCCATGAATTCATAGCTTCTGTATTTCACAAAATAGTCTTTAGTGAATGCTGTCTTTCTTTTCCCTACCACTTCAATTCCATGAATTCATAGCTTCCGTATTTCACAAAATAGTCTTTAGTGCAATCTGTGTCCCCCCCCCCCCCCACCACTTCAGTTCCATTGGCTTAGTGTGAGCTGTTGAAAGTATAAAATACCTTAAGTAAAACATGTTGGTGATTGTTACCCCCCCCCCCCTTAGATAATTATTTTTTCTTCTTCTTAATAGTTCTCTGTATTGGAAGATTAGACAGCCTGTCGCTGCTTGGAAAAGCCCATGTTTTAGTTTTTGTAGTATCAATTTGCGCAATGCTCGGAGAACAGAAATGCATGTATATAACTTTGTATTCCTTCCTAAACAGTTCCAAACAAATTCTGATATTTCATTCAGAATTTTATGTTGAAATGCAATTTGTAATTAAATGAAGTGTGAAACTTTTCTTTGTCTCCAAATTTCATCTTGGAGCTAGAGTGGCACCGAGCATGACTTCAAAGTGTAGTTCATTACATATCTCATTGTAATGCTTTCGAACCCAAGCATGTGTTTGCATGGATTTCAAAGAGTTGCCACTCCACTTACTACAACACTTCCCTGCAAAAGCAACTGCAATGTGTGTGATGTGTGTGGTATGTGGCTGATACCCACTTTTAATATCCCAAATGATAACACCTACGCCGTTTGTGTAGAAGTTAGACATGCCATGGTAAGAAAGGAGAATCCTGCTAATGAAGTAAACCATGCCATGCATTAGGCATACTTCATCAAACATTTTGCGGAACACTTGAACACTTGTCACATGTGATTTCTATGTCTTATTGTCCCCGCCGAACGAGTTCGAGCAGGGGACTATGAAACGGGCTCCGTACGTGTGTGTGTCCGTCCGTGTGTCCGTCCGTCCGTCCGTCCGTCCGTCCGTCCGTCCGTGTGTCCGTCCGTGTGTGCGTCCGTGTGTGATCAAAATCTTCAATTTGCTACTTCTCTGTCATTTATGAGCCAATTTTGATTCTGTTTGCTTTATATGATAGCACTTGGGAGCTTTGAAACTTCTACACAGAATTTCAGTCGTGACCTTTGACCTTGACCTTTGACCTATATTGTACATTTTGCTACAAAATGCTACTCCTTCGCCATTTCTAACCCGATTTCGATTCCGTTTGCTTTATATGATGGCACTAGGTGAGGGCTTCAAAACTTCTACACAGAATTTTGACCTTTGACTTCTTTGACCTTTGACCTTGATTTTTGACCTGTATTGTACATTTTGCTACAAAATGCTACTCCTTCGCCATTTCTAACCCGATTTCGATTCCGTTTGCTTTATGTGATGGCACTAGGTGAGGGCTTCAAAACTTCTACACAGAATTTTGACCTTTGACTTCTTTGACCTTTGACCTTGATTTTTTGACCTATATTGTACATTTTGCTACAAAATGCTACTCCTTCGCCATTTCTAACCCGATTTTGATTCCGTTTGCTTTATGTGATGGCACTAGGTGAGGGCTTCAAAACTTCTACACAGAATTTTGACCTTTGACTTCTTTGACCTTTGACCTTGATTTTTGACCTATATTGTACATTGGCTACAAAATGCTACTCCTTTGCCATTTCTAACCCGATTTTGATTCCGTTTGCTTTTTGTGATGGCACTAGGTGAGGGCTTCAAAACTTCTACACAGAATTTTGACCTTTGACTTCTTTGACCTTTGACCTTGATTTTTTACCAATATTGTACATTTTGCTACTAAATGCTACTTCCGGCGGGGACATATTTTACGCACCGCGTAATTTCTACTTTTCCTTGTTTGACTTTGCACTGATCTCTGGCAGGTTCATCTAGGATACGGCTTCTTGTCTGAAAATATGGAATTTGCCAAGCGATTGGTAAATGTTAATGCAGTGTAATGATCTGACTGAACGAAGAGAAATGGTGTATGGAAATTAAATGATCTTATTGAGCTATTACAAGATTCACTCTCACCTGTTGTTTTCATAAAGAGATGCTACAGTTATATTTTTCTGCACCTTGTTTTTTAGCTTCACTATGCAATGCATACTAGTATTACTGTCTTTTTTCAGTTGTTCCCCAGGTGGTTAAGCATGTCTTTACTGAGGAAATTAAGCAATGTCTTTTCTTATCTCAGAACTCGTAAAAAAGGCAAACATATCCCCCCTTTTCTCTCTCTATATGCAAATTAGGTAATAGGTAATAAAATACATTTCCTTTTCAGGACCCTTTTATTTATAGGGGTGACCATAATTATAGCTGATATGCAGTCCTAGGAGTTCTTATGTTCTGCCGCCTTTGCTCCTATTCAATGGGGCTGAAATATATTTTGTGTGTTTGTTTATTTGTTTGCTTTTTTTTTTTTTTACTTTTATGGATTTTTAGTTTTTAGCTCACCTGAGCTTTTGGCTCAGGTGAGCTATTGCGATCGTTCTTTGTCCTGCATGTGCCATGCGTCGTGCGTCATGCGTAAACTTTTTATGCCTCCGCCACGAAGTGTCGCCGGAGGCATCATGTTTTTGGGGTTGTCCGTCCTTCCGTCCGTCCTTCCGTCCGTCCTGCGTCCATAATCGATTTTGTGGGCAGCGTAAACTGAAAAACCGTTTGTGGTATCCTAATGAAACTTGGCATGTGTATGTATGAGCGGGCGAAGTTGTGCCTACGAACTTTTAGGTGCACATGCTTAAGGTCAAAGGTCAAAAGGTCAAGTGCTCAAAAGTTCACTATTTCCCCCATATTTATGCAATACCTTAAGGTATTTTTTTTTTAAACTTAGTGTATTCATGTAATACCAAATGAAGATTCTCTAGACAAGAGTTTTGGGTCATGAGGTCAAAGTTCAAAGGTCAGAGGTCAAATGAAAATTTTAAATTGTATTTTTTTCTCCATATCTCGGAAGTGGTTCAAGGTATCTTCATGGAACTTAGTACATATGCATGTACTGACTGGAGGTGATTACCTAGGGGAATTTAGGGGTCATGGGGTCATAGGTCAAGATTAACTCCTCAAAATGTCGCTTTTTCCCCTCATATTTATACAATGCCTGCAAGATTTTTCTTGAAACGGATACTTGTATTACACAATAGAGATTCTCTGGGAAGTGTCTTGCCAAAAAGGTCAAAGGTCAAAATGTCAAATGTCATGTGAAAGTGGTAAATTTCACTTCTTTCGTATCTATGGCTTCAAGTTATCAACATGAAACTTAGTACATATTTATGCATGTTCTGCCTAACAGTGATTCTCTTGAAAATATTAGGGTCATAGGGTCAAACTGCAAGGGTCAAAGGCCAGGTTAAAATGCTAACAATTTACTATTTTATACTGAAATTAAACTTTTTCTCCATCCATTGAAAATTACTCAATGCATATGAAAGATATAAAGAGTCAAAAGTCAAACTGAAAATCCTCATATCCCCAAATACATACTCTCTCAGAAAATATAGCCATTCGTCCATAAGTTCAAGGAAACCGAACATTTGACACATTTGTGACAATCATTTCATTTCAATATTTTGCTAATTATGTTAAACTGTCATCACACATTGTCAAGCTGTACTACAGACCTCTTAGGAGAATCATGCATTATGGCGGAGGCATAAGCGACATTTCTAGTTAGATTTTCATCTTCTTGAAAACCCCAAGACCAATTTTCATTAAACTTGGCAGGTAGCATCCCTAAGGGGTTGGATCTCAATTTTTCAAAATGTGCACCATGCCCCACCAGGGGGGCCCCAGGGGGCCCAAACCCCCCAAAATTAAGGAATCTTTAAAAATCTTCTTCTCTAGAACCAGAAGTGACAAAAACAAAGTTAATTTGCGTGGAGGTGTCGTGGCCGAGTGGATAAGAGCGCTCGTCTGTGAACGACATGAGCGTGGTATGGTGGGTTCGAGCCCATGCCAAGCCCGACACGTTTGCCCTTCAGCAAGGCACTTTATCCACATTGCTGCTCTCCACCCAGGAGTATAAATGGGTACCCGGTAGGATGAGAAAGCTTATGTTGGTTGATCAGCATGTGCGCGCCTGTAAAATGGCTGCGACTGGCTGGAATGCTCCCCAGGGAGTGGAGAATGAGCACTGTTTAGTGCTGGTTTGAAATAATGTATCCAGTGACCGGGGTAATAATAGTCTGTAAAAGCGCATTGAGACACTTAAGTGTGAAATGCGCTCTATAAAAACCAGCTATTATTATTATTATTAATGACTGTAGTTTCAAGTTTGTTCATGGCGGAATCAGGGGTGCCCCCCTTGGGACCCAGGGGAGGGGATGGGGAGGGGTCATAATGGGGCCTAAATTGTACATTTTCATCTTCTTCTTGAGAACCCCATGACCCATTTCCACGAAACTTGGCAGGTAGCATCCCTAGGGGCATAGGATCTCAATTTATTAAAATGGGCACCGTGTGCCACCTGGAGGGCCCCAAGGGGCCCAAACCTTTCAAAATTAAGTGATAGAGCTAAGTTTATATTATGAGTTAGTACATTAATGACTGTAGTTTCGAATTTGTTCATAGCAGATCCCGGGCTGCCCCCCCCCCCCCCCCCCGGGGGCATGGGGGGCCAAATTAGGGCCGTAATTGTACATTTTCATCTTCTCCTTGAAACCTCATGATGGATTTTCACCAAACTTTACAGGTAGCAATTTGTTAAAATGAGCACCATTTCCACACAGGGAGGGCCCAAGGGGGGGGGGGGGGGGCATAAAGAATCTTTAAAAACCTCTTCTTCTCTAGAACCAGAAGTGATAGAGCTAAAATTGATACTATGAGGGGGGAGGGTCCAAATTTGGGTCCTACATTTTCATCTTCTGCTTGGAGAATGCCTGGTCAAATTTTGGTAAGCTGTGTGGAATTTAGATTGTATGTATAAGTGACTGTGTAAGAAGTGAACTTGCGATACTCGGGTGAGCGCAAGACCCCCGTGTCTTTTGTTGTATAATTATTTTGATTTAGATGAAGTTTGAGTGGATAGTTACCCCTGAACTTGACTCATTCTTTCACGCCGATGCTGACGTTGCATTCATCGGCCCAGGAAACAAGATTGAGAGCAAGCTGTTTGCCAAGGCAGGCAATGTCAACATCATCCCAGGATACGATGGGGTGGTGAAGGACGATCAGCAGGCGGTGGAGATTGCAAACCAGATCGGTAATCATGGCAGTAGAATGTGCTTGGGGTTTGTGAAATGCTGCTGTAATGCAATCAATTCAAAATCCTATGCTCTTCTTAGAAAAACGGGATATCATCCAAAGACAATCAATCTTCTGGCATGATAAACCCTAAAGCTTGATATACCATTAGTCATCGACAACCAGAAAAATGGGGTGACTACGTCATGTCCAATCAGATGTACTGTACACTCTGGTGTTTTCATCTCCTTCATCATGCTGTAAACACCAAAAACAAAACAAAATAAAACAGAAAACCCTCCAATGACCTTTGTCCTTACAAACCATTTACATTAACTATCTGTGTGTTACCATTGCAAAGCAAATCAAATAGGTGAGGATTTAGCTTTTAAACTTTTGCAAGATACTTATACTTAGACACCACTTTATGAAATGTTTAAGAGCATACAATTTTAACCCTAACTAGGCCGGGGGTGGGGGGGGGGGGGGGGGGGGGGGCTCCGAGGCCCCCCGTCGACGTTTCATGCGATGTATCGCTATGCGGCCAAAAACCATCGACGCGACATTTGATGACTTTTTTCTTTTGAGTCTCCCGCATCTTTTGATACCAAGTTTGTGATGACCGGGCGCGCGGTTCCAAAGTTGCACATGGATATGTACACGTGCATGTCAGACCAAAAATTGCTCAAAAAACGTGAATTCGTATACAATTTCAATGCAAACTGTGTTTACAGGCAAATTTCATGAAAGCATGATTATTTTGGGGTTGTATTGATTAAAATCAATTAATAATTTTCTCGTTCGGAACAATGTCGTGGACAAATTTCATCGAAAAAACAATGAAAACCATAAAGTCAAAAAAACAGAAATATATAAGAAATTAAAGAATCAATAAAATACTCAGAATTTTTTTCTGATTGCACATTTTTTTTCCTCATACATTTGCTAAGGACACTAAAAAGAATATTTACACCAAAAATTGCATCATTATGCATAAATTAGCATAATGTAGCATTGAAAAAATGATTTCTTTATTTTGAAAAATTAACTTCATGCTACTTTAGATTACCTCATAGGCAATTTTTCGTCGCGGTCGACGGCCGAGATCTGGAGAGGGCCTGGGAGCCCCCTCCCAAGAAGGTGCTTGGATTTGGAGTCTCTGTATCATGTACTTAAATAGCCCGGCCTAGTTAGGGTTAAGACGAATTCAAAGTTAATTTGACAAAAATCGGTTTTGAAATGGCTGAGATATACAAAAACAAAGTAAAACAAAGCGATCCTAATAAAAGATGGGTCCCACCTTTGGGATATCTCAGCCATTTGAAAACCAATTTTCATCAAATAAACTTTTAATTCCTCTTAGGATCGTACATTCTTCCATATTTCATAAGAGGTTTCTCATAGCACAGCACATGCAATATTATCTTTCACTGAAAAAGTATCTCGAGCAATTGATAAGTTTCAACATACTGCAGGAATCTTCCTGGACCTCTCCAAGGCCTCCAAGACACGATTTACCACGACATTCTTCTTTATAAACTTAATCATTATGGTATACGTGGGAAGGCCTTGGAGTGGTTCAGAAGCTATTTGAAAGACAGAAAACAATTTGTTTGTATAAACAATGAAAAATCCTCTTTGCGCTCAGTTGACTGTGGAGTTCCACAAGGAAGTATACTAGGGCCGTTACTTTTTATTATCTACATCAATGATTTTCCAAAATCTTCAAATGTTCTTTCTTTTATATTATTTGCAGATGATTCTAATCTTTTCTTTTCTTATTCAAATCCTCATACATTAGTTGATGTCATGAATATAGAATTGAACAAGATAATGCAATGGCTAAGAGCAAATAGATTATCGCTTAATTTGCAGAAAACAAATGTGATGTTGTTTAGTAATACCATTGATAAATTGCCACATGATATAATTTTTGAAAATGAAGTGATAAAACAGGTTTATTCTGTCAGATTTCTTGGTGTAACTGTAGACAGTAAGCTTTCTTGGAAACAGCATATAGATTGTATATGCCGCACTATTTCCAGTAACATAGGTGTAATTAATAAAGTAAAGTTTTGTTTTTCTGTTAAAAAGTTGCTAATGTTATATTCAACGTTAATTTTACCTTATTTAACGTATGGAATTATAATATGGGGAAATACACATTCAACTTATTTGGATAGATTATTTTTGTTACAAAAAAAAAAAGCACTTCGAGTAATATGTAATACCTCTAAATATTCCCATACTGATGGATTATTTGTGGAGAATAAGGTTTTAAAAGTAAGGGATTTGTATTATTATTACCTTTGTCAATTTATGTACAGCTTGTATAATAAGTCACTTCCTTCAGTTTTTGAAAATATGTTTAATAAGAATAAAAATATTCATAAATACCCCACTCGTCAAACAGATGAATATCATTTGCCCCTTACCCGAACTCTATTTACAAAATCCACGTTTATCTACAGTGGCCCGAAATTTTGGAATTTCCTTGAGAAAAATATAAAAGATTCCATTAGTTTGATATCATTCTCTAGTAATTTAAAGACATATTTGATTAGCTCAATATTATGTACCCCATGATTAGTTTGACTGTTTGGAATTGTTGTTCTTTTTTCTTCACCCTGTATCGAGAATGTTGACCTGCCCTTCGCTCTCTCTACTCCCCCTCTCCCCCTCCCGCCCTCTCTTTCCCTACTCTCTTCTGTGTGTGCACAATGTATGTGGAAGCATACATGTGTGTGTACGTGCGTGTGTGTGCGTATGTGTATGTGGGTACGTGTGTGTGCTTGTGTGTATGTGTATGTGTATGTCTATGTGTATGTGTGTATGTGTATGTCTATGTCTATGTGTATGTGTATGTGTATGTCTATGTGTATGTGTATACATGTGAAAGCGTATACACTGTACTTCATGTAACCATCCGATTTGATTGAATGAAAACTGTATACTTTCAATGATTAGCTTGTACGGTACATGTATCGTTGTATTGTGTTATAAAGTCATATACAAAGTGTATAATTAATGTACTGTAGTAATGTAACGTAAGTGAGGGGACTGCAATCTACAAGTTCGCTTTTTAGCAGCCCCTCAATTTCCATTTCCATGAAGTTCTTTTAAGAACCAATATGTGTTATTATGTTCCAATATTATGTAATCATGTCAAAGTGTATTACTTGTGTTTGATTGGAAATGAAAATAAAAAAAACATGCATGTGAACATGCATGTGTGAAATGAAATGAAAAATTATCTCAAAAAATATCATCAAAAAATGCAGAAAAAGTGAAGCCCCTCTCAGCCGAAACTGTACCATCCCTTTAAACTTTTTCTTGACTGCATGCCAAACTCTTTGAACCTTTGGTTTAGTGTGATAATTTTCCAGGAACTCCTTGCAAGGGCATGATGGTGTTTCTTTTTGACGGTATTGAAAATGTATGAAATTGATTAATGAGGATAAATTGACAAACTGCTGGTAATGTCCAAGATTGCTCAGTGTGTATACTATAGTGAATAGCGAAATAGTACGGGCAGAGGGTCTGGAAGCCAGACTGAAATTGGCCGCGCATTTGGCCCAGTTTGCGTTTACACCAAGAAGAGGCCGGGCTCGTCGAGCCGCGGCCGAGCCCGGCCTTTTCTCAGTGTAAACGGAAACTGGGCCAAATGCGCGGCCAATTTTAGTCTGGCTTCCAAACCCTCTGCCTGTATATTTCACTATTCAGGATATTAACCCCCTCAACGTCAAAAACTAGTATAGTTTAAGGTGGTTTTGTCCTGCAAAGGATTTTTTTTTTCCTTCGGAAGGCCTTTGCCCGAACGGCGACTTCGTCGCCACGGAATTCAGTTGGCAAAGGGTCTGAAAACCAGACAATACCAAATTGCGTTTGTTTACAAGCAGAGCGCCACTACGACAAAATATTGAAAGGTTTGAATCAAAAGCGCGGCCGAGCCCGGCAGTGTAAACGGACAAAATTGCGATGCTCGGCCGCGCAACTGAGCCCGGCCCCGCACTGTAAACGGGGTCATAGACCCCGTTTACAGTGCGGGGCCGGGCTCGGCCGCGGCTCGGCCGAGGCCGAGCCCGGCCTCAATTGTGCGGCCGAGCCTCGCAATTTTGTCCGTTTACACTGCTGGGCTTGGCCGCGCTTTCGATTCAAACCTTTCATTATTTGGTCGTAGTGGCGCTCTGCTTGTAAACTAAGGCAATTTGGTATTGTCTGGTTTTCAGACCCTTTGCCAACTGAATTCCGTGGCGACGAAGTCGCCGTTCGGGCAAAGGCCTTTGCCGAAGGAAAAAATCCTTTGCAGGACAAAACCACCTTAAACTATACTAGTTTTCGACGTTGAGGGGGTTAATATCCTGAACAGCGAAAGATACAGGCAGAGGGTTTGGAAGCCAGACTAAAACTGGCCGCGCAATTGGCCGCGCATTTGGCCCAGTTTGCGTTTACACCAAGAAAAGGCCGGGCTCGGCCGCGGCTCGGCCGCGGCCGACACCACCTCCAGAGCGAGGCCAAATGCGAGGCCAATTTTGGCCTCGCATTTGGCCTTTTGCGCGTTTACACTGAAGCGGGGCTGGACTCGGCCGCGGCCGAGCCGCGGCCGAGCCTCGCACTGTAAACGGGGTCTTAGTAATGTGAGACTTTGTTTCACTGTGAAAGCACTAATGTGTGGTGTACCATGATTTTAGCTTCTTTACTCGTTGTTACTCCAGGTAGTTTCCTCTTACATGGTTGATGATTTTAGTGTGATCAAGGAGGTTCAAGAGATGGAGTCACAACAGTCTAATTTGTTTTTATTCCACTCTCAGCTGCCACTAAAAATATTTGAATTATGTGTCAACTTGATCTGCCCCAAAGATAGGAAGACAATGAATTCACGTCTCATAACATAATGACCAGCCATTCTCGAAGGAAGATATGTCTTTATGATGGTAATTTCTTTTTGCTATCCCTATATACTTATAAACAAAGGGCGGTAGGCAATTGTAAAGACATGGGTGCGTGAACAGAAGTTGCTCAAATATTGCTGAAATACAAATTGTAGATATCAAAATTACTCAACTGTACATATCTTGACACTAATCTGACATATACATTTATAAAGAACTATATTTTAAGATGATACCATATTAGTTTCATTTATTGGAAATAATCGGAAAAGTGATAAAACTGGCTTTCCATGAGGGTAAAATTACAAACACTTTCACAACATACAGCTCAGATTTACACTTTTGCACATATTTTTGGACAGGATTGGCTTTTCTTTTATGCTTTATCATTATGTGAAATTTCATTCCATTTGATATATAATCGAGGAGAATATACCCGATGTTATGTTAGAGTAAAAATGAATCTTTAGCTTGCTCAGGAAGATGGCGGCTTCAAGCATCATACATAGAAGGCACAAATGCACCTTTGGAATTCTTTTGTCCATCAATAGAAAAATGACAGTTTATTGAATGATCACAGCCAGTTGGAACTCCATCTCTCAACCCTAAAAAGGCTGGTTGAATCAACCCCCCCCCCCCCCGTGACATTTTTCGCGGCTATACATATTCCGCCGCGCAAAATTGTTTTGACCGCGCCTTTCACTGACTTTTTACTTTCAAATCTCGCACATCTTTTGACACCATTTTCGCGAAAATCACGCATACCGTTAGGACGCTGATCGACCTTTTATACATTCCTGTCAGACCGAAAATGGCCCAAAAACATGATTTTGTGTATTAAGTCTATGCAAATGGAGTTTTCTCACCTTATTCATAAAGATATGATTATTTTCACCTTCATAGGCTGAAATCAATTAATTTTTAGCATAATTATGCTTGAAAAAGGTTCTGTCATAAATTTTGATAATGACAAAACAAAACATCGAAAAACAAAGAAATACATATTAAGAAATTAAGTTTGATACCAGATTTTTTTTTTTTTTTAGTACATTGTTAGGAATGCTGCAAAGAACGTTATCACCAAAACTTAGGATTCTAGGAGTTTTACTTTCTGATTTAGAGCAAAATGTATGATTTTATGCATATATAAGCATAAAATTAATTGATATAATGAACATTTCCATTTCTTTTTGTATTGTGTGGTAGATTACGCCACAGGTAATACACGTGCAAATTTTAATGGCGATCGCGCGATTGACGGCCGAGATCTCTTGAAACTAGAGCCATCTTTAAATCGGAAACTTTTTTCAAGATAAGAGACCTTTTTTCTATCCTTTTCTCATGACAGAGAAGGATTCAGACTGTCATCTCAAGAGGCAGCCTCTAGCTTTGGGGACGACAGACATATAGAAATATAGAAATTCAAGTAAGTATGAATGCCAGCAGTACAGTACTTGCTCACGTTTAAATATTGTCTGGTTACTGGTCAGAAAAATTCATTTAACCCAAGGCAAAGAGGAGAACAATCTAAACATGAAGCCCCCACATACTGTTTAAGTGGAAATTTTCTCAGTGGGGGAATTTTTGCGCATTTCATGTGACCAGAACCTAGTGCAAAAATAAGAGCATGTGAATGAAAATTGCTCACAGTATGCATCACTCATTAAAGTCTCGATTCCGTAAAATTGAAACATGTGAAATTTGTGCGAAATATTACTCACACAAAAATATCCACTTTGACACTACCCTAACAAGGTCAGTCTTTGTAAACCATGTATTCTCATTTTCATTCTAACCTCGACAAACCTTTCTGTTTTAAAAGAAATGGACCAAACAGTGAAACTGAAAATAGAGCTATGACTGAAAGAAAGAATAAATAGAACTTTGACATTCAGCAAAATGATGAATAGGAAACCATGCAGGGCAAGTTGACATTTGAAAGAAAGAAATTGAACAAATTGTAAGAAAGGCAAATGAGTCCAGTGAAGATGGATATCATATGCAATCTGAAGTTTATATCAGAAGAAAATGGTTTTTGGAGGGCAAAAAGTGATTTCTAGTGCACTTCTTCATCACTAACATATGGCGTATAAGGCCAGTTCAGAGTTAGTTCGTGGGCACATTGGTACGAGTGATCTTTCTATTTTCTCAGTCGGTTAGAGGGACTTTATTCATTTTCAGCATAACGCATAAGCTTTACGTACCATTTTATGGGATTCATCAATCCTGTTCAAACAAAGAATGAACTTGCATAAATCAGATGACGAGAGTGTTCTGTCAATTAACACTTTGAAAAGTATCCGTTTCATTATTTTGCATTTAAGGTATTAACAGTCTCTTTCTATTGCTATTGCCAAATATCCACACAGGTGGATGTGATGGCAAGAGGCAAGTATAAAGGATTACATGAATAATCATTGAATCACAGATGCTTATCCCACGGAATTTAAAACCGACATGCCTGTTGGTACAAATTACCTTTATTCTGCTCCTGCCCAAAGGGAAACTCCCTACTGGCTCATTCTCTGTAGACTGCAGAGTGATTTTCTATAATTGCCAAAAAGATTTCAGTGATAACTTGAAAGATATTGTAGAACTGTTATACTAATTTTGTTATTTATTTGCTGTATATCTTGCTTGTCTACTCTCCTTTTGTTGTCTGTCTAGACCTTGTATTAATTTGAATTAGTTTGCTTTTCAGCACTGCCTTGCAGTCTAGCATTAATTCAGTTAAGTTTAATATTCAGTTGTCACCTCCATGATCACCATTGCTTCGGATGCCTTTCCTCTTATTCAGTTTTGTTACCTTCATTCTTTCTCTATCCAGGTGTGTTCATTCATTTCATCCCACACCTGATTCTTTAGTTGAGCACAGACATCTCCCATTCTTATGTGATCACCCCTCCTACTTGCATCTCTTGCCCTTCTTTACCTATTGGTTGATTTATTAAATGAGACTGCTCCACTTAATTGAATTCCTCCACTCTGTTTATTTCTATTGGTTGTTGTAGATGATTTGAATATATGTAAATATTGTTTATTGTAAACATTTTATGTTCCTTCAGAAGTTTGCTTAGGGTGAGTTGCCCCCAGAATAAATCAGAGCTCTACCAGACTTCTTCGACTTCATTTCGTCTTATTTGCAGCATCTCTGAGTTCTTGAGGTTTTTATCTTTCCTTCTTCAAGTATACAGGATTGAAAACATCTCTTACAGTATTTCTCAACATTAATTTCTGCTACAATGGCCCAAAGTCACGAAGGTGGTACAATCTTGTCCATGTTTTAAACCATTGACAAGATCGTACCACCTTTGTGAATTTGGGCCAATATGATCAGAAATTTAATGGAGCTTCTTTTTTCTTTTTTTTCATTTCAGGTTCTGGCTGATTCACATGGCAATGCAATTTACCTCAATGAACGGGAGTGTTCCATTCAAAGGAGAAACCAGAAAGTGATTGAAGAAGCACAACCCAAGGTTGGATTACATTTCATTTCTTTTTATTTTCCCTGAGCATTCTTAAATTGTAGAGAATATTTAGGGTGCTGCGTAATGCTGAGATGTCTGTTTTTGAGTGGATTTCAGGAACTGTGCAGCACGGTTGATAAAGTCATTTATTTTTTCCCCCGTAATTTCATGTTGCATTGTTCAAGATAATTGTACTAAGATTATGCTTCGTAATCTTTAGCTGCTGAGATTTTGTAGTAATTAATATTCACGAGTCTTGTGTGTGCAAGATCATTATGATGAATGATAATTGCTGTCTTTGAAAGTAATCTGAAATTTTTCATTTCAGCAGGTAGCCGAGTTCACGTTACTTTTTTCTCATTACAATTTTCAAGATCGATAAGTCCACGATTCCATTTCATCTTCTTTGTCTTCTTTGTACAGTATGTGTTCCGTGTTCCGTTATGTGTTTCCATTTTCTTGGATATTTTGTTTTTATATGTATCTGATATTGAAGAGGAAAGTAAACTCAGTCTTATATGATACAGTCATATCAATCACAACAAGAACTGGCAGCTTCTGTATATTCCTTCTCTTCTGATGTCTATGTTATAGCCAGCATGGATGTGATACAAATCAGTCCATTTTAAGAAGAAGAAAAAAAAAATGGTAAAACAATGTTAAAAATGGCATTAAAGATGCTTTCTAGAAGCAGTCTCCTGAGACCGCCTTGCGAGACATGTGATGTGTTTGTAATATCACCGACTGTATATGCCATATATTTCGCAAGATTTTCATTTTAACAAATTGTGCGAGTCGTGTGCCATTTGCGAATTTAAAAACATGAAAATATTTGCTCTGATCCCGACATGAATGTAATGTGCACACAAACGTTTCTCCGTTCATCCTTGTACTCCAAGATTGCAAATTTAACCACTTGCGAAATTGTTTGGATGTCCTGATCAAAAAAAAAAAAAAAAAAAAGAATTAGACTGGCTAAATATATGGTGTATGCAGTAATTTTGATCAAGGGCATCCAGAACAGCTAGACATATACATCTTAAGCAGATGAGAGCAGGAACATGTGCTGCTACAAAAACGAAGGACTGATACATATTTCAGCTTCTGTTTGTTGCTATTTTCATCCTTAGTACCTTTCTAGATGAGTCCACCAGGCAAGCCATGGGTGCCCAGGCAGTGGCCCTGGCCAAGGCAGTAGACTACAAGTTAGCAGGTGAGGATATCACATGTTATTCAACACCCACAGAAGTAGAGATTCTTGCTATCCAATTGGTGGAATGCTCATCATGTGACATTGGCTTAAAAGGACCATTGCACGCTGTTGCTGTATTGTAGAAAATATGTGCAGTTTTTATCAAGCAGTTTTGCACAGCGCAGTCTTACATCATCCTTTTACATTTACTCCCCTGATAGGGTCTTGATCACCTTTAGAATTTGAACCTGTGTACTCCTGGGATGTCACAGTAAACATGCTTTTGCAGTGCGCTATCAATCAGTTAAAGACATCCACTCAATCATTGATCGCTTCTTCATGCAACTGTACCACTTGCCTTTCATAAGGAATGTTTGCCCTTTCTGTACTGTAGTCAGATATCAGTGTGGACCATATTTGTATGAAGTATTATATAAAACAAATAATGAATGGTCTCTATACTTGTGCAGTGGCACAAGATTTCTCATTTGATGAAAGATGTGGTGTTCTATTCAACTAGGCTCTGCCTCATTTGATAGAGCAAGAGAGAAAGTCTCTAAATTCCATGACATCAGTACCTACCAGCGATAATGTACTTTTGATTTTAACACGGAAGTGTACGATTTTCATTAAGGGGAAGTTCAGTAGTGGTTAAAAGGGCTCCCTTTGTTTGTTAGAGAGAATTATTGTAGTTTAGGACCAATGAAAACAAAAGAAAATGAAACATTGAATATCTGAAGACGGCGCGGCGTCGCGTTGGTGTAATATCGCTAAATATTGTTCCCTTTGCATAGGCTGCTAGAGAGAGAGGGGGAGAGGGAAAATGAAAACTTTTTGGGGCATTATAAGGGATCGCCTTGTAACGCCACTATCGCTATGTTTTCGGAACGATCATACATAATTTTCACATATATTTTGATAGTGAATGTGTTACGTTCATTATTTTTGCATTCTTGTTTGTTTTTCAGCAATCTTAACATAAGCAGACATGTCAGGCATTTCAAATTTTAAATTATTCAAATTAATCAACGAAAATGTTAACCAGTGGTTGAAACTGACGTCTGTATCGATATTTTTGAAAATCTGACGCGAAATGGGTCGATCATAAAATGATCGAGTGAACATTATGTCCTATTTTCGCCTCAAATGCGTCACTAAGCTAAAGCAAGATCGTGAATTTCGTTGTAGAATTACTAGTATGTGTTTTGTCTCCAAAAATACATAAAATGGTGTCATGAGATTTAGAAATGATTTCAAATTCTGCCCACTACTATACCATCCCTTTAAGCGAAATACAATAAAAACAACAATCTCGTTGATCCCTTTATAATCGATTCATCTACCGTGAACGACTATGCAATGCAAACACAACTATATCTGTGTTGATTCTCTTAATACCCTGATTTTCACCTATGCGGCGAAAAGAAAGTATTATTACATGCCACGAATTTTAAAATAATTTTTCAGCCATTTTTCTTCAGAATGCTTGGAAACGTCCACAAAATACTTCCCAAACCAAGATTCTGTCAGTGACCTCATCTGTCAATCACTGCTTACATGTGTATTTACTAATGCACTTGACAAAAGACAGTGCTGAATTAAACACATTTTGCATGTTTCCAGACAATGACTAGTCAGTGTCTTTGGTGGTGTCCTTGTATTGATGGAGCTTTCCTAGCATGGCAACTGTCAATAAAATTGAAACAAAAATGGGTCAGTATTATGTAGAAACATGCAACAGCATTGTGACAGAATGCCCCTCTTGGAGGAAGACGAATTCCAGTGTCTTTTGTCTAGTGCATTATTAATTAAGCGGTGATTGACAGATGAGGTCACTGACAGAATCTTGGTTTGGGAGGGTTTTTTTTTTTTGTGGGCGTTTCCAGGCATTCTGATAAAAATTATTATAAGATATATGACACGTATTTATGTAATTTTTGGCAGATAAGTGATGATCAAGGTATTATACACGTAAATCAGTACAAGTCAATATGCATTTAAGAGGTGGAACAGACAATTGCGGTTCTATGGGGATTGGGTGGGGTGGGGTTTTAAAAGCCCCACCCCAGAAAATGTTTGAGCCTTATTAAGGGGGGGGGGGGCTTGTCATCTGTGTTGTCATTTGTGTCGCGCATGTGTTGTAATATCTACCCTATTGTCATGATTAAAGGCATTGGTTAACATTGTTCAGTCTTTAAGAATCTGAGCTGCAAGTCCTTATATGCTATCAGAACATCTGATGGGATGTAAAAATGAACCTTTGAAAAAAATTATGCTTAAAGGTTATCATTTAGTGCTTTTAAAGAGTGAAACCTTTCGCCCCATAGACTACTGTACAGGAATTATTTTTGTAGTCGATAATAATTATAATTTTCAAAGATATTTTGATAGTGAATGTGTGTCTTTCATTATTTTTGCATTCTAGGTTGTTTTGCATCAAACTGAACATAATAAGACAGGTCATGGAGTTCAGTTTTAGAATTTTTAAAATCAATCAACCACAATGTTAACCAGTGGCTTTAAAATGGGTAAAACTTCATGGAAAAAAAATGCGTCAGAGCCCCCTGCCTCCCTATCCCCCCCCCCCCCCCCCCAACATGACCAAGATATTTAGGATTAGCGGACTGGCAATCAGCCATCCAAATACCTATTTGCTCCCCCCCCCCCCTCCTCGAAAATAAATAAAATAAATAAATGAATAAGTAGATAGAGAAATAAATAAATAGATAAATAAATAAATAAATATAGGCATTGGTTAAGACTGTGTTAAGTTTTTTAAAAATCTGAGCTGCACGTCCGTACATGCGATCAGATAAATCGATGGAATTTAAAAATGAACCTGTGAAAAAAAAAATCTTCAAGGTTATCACTTAATAGTGCTTCAAAAGTTTAAAAACCTAAAGGATCCCCCATAGATTACAGTACTGGAATTATTATCGTTATGTGCTAGACATTGGGAGATGGTTGTATGATGACACGAGATGATTATCGTAGATATCTTGATAATGATTGTTTGACTTGCATCTTTGGTGTTTTTTCATCTATCTGAACATAATCAGAGAGATGCTCAGTTTTAGAATTGTTTAAATCGATCAACCGCAATGTTAACTAGTGGCTTTAAAACGGGATTGATCGGTCATCTCACAATCGAATCATTGAGTTAAATTTGTATTCTTTCATGAACACCTTTTCTTATAGTAATAGGTTTGAGAACACGTTATAGAGTGAGAGGTTTAAACTTATCAAACAACCGACCACATAGATTCTAGAAAACATGCACAAAAGGTTTCGAAGAGGACGCTTGCTAACCGACTACTCAACTTCCCCTGTCAAACCAAGGGCAAAATTAAAGCTGCATTCAATTTTTTTTTTCTTTTTACATTGTACTATGCGTGAAATCGCTTTAGTGTACCACTAAACACAGACATAATTATGATCTGTGAACAATTTTGTCTTCTAACAGAACCAGTACCAATTTGGCGTTGGAGCTAGACGTGGAAGAGGACACGGTGGACGAAGTGCTCACAAAAGAGGACAAAGAGGACAAAGAGAACAAAGAGGAAAAAGCAGAGAAATCGGATGGCACTCAGTCTTCATACACAGTCTTTTCTGTCCCAACAGCAACTGCTCACTCTTCCGGATCCACTCCTACAAAGAGGTCGAAGAAAAACCCTTTGGAGGAAGCGATGTTGCCGTATTTCAAGACACGAGGCACTCCATCCGACAACAGTGATCCCTTCTTTTCTAACTTGTCTCAGACTGTGGCTATTAAATTACCTGCCTTGATGCAGGCTGAACTCAAATTTGAAATGTATCAGCTAGTTCATCGCTATGAGCTTAAATTTCTTTCTTCTGAGCACTAATACTAGAAGGGGAGTTATTAGTATTTTAAAGGTGCACTGAAATCCAAATGTTGATTTCTATTGATCTGTACTAACATCATTCATCACATATCTTATGACTTTGGGGTGTCAATTTTTGTCGTATATTTAATGTTATTTTAAAATCATTTTTATCTTATCTGCTAAGCTCCACCACTAAAAACCCCTCCAAACTCAGATTCTGTAGATGACATCATCAGTCAATCATCATCAACTGACAACCTATTCTCAGACAATGACAACTCACAAACAGGTATATTCAATGATCACTTGCTATGTCAGGAATCCCAAAGTGGCATCAGGAAAATAAAGGCTGTGATGAGCTATTGTAGGAAAACATGCAATGCTATTGTAACCAAGTAGCCAGTTAGTAGGTAAGCACATACCAATGCTTTTGTTTACAGTAATCTGATTTACTGATGATTGACTGATGATGTCATCTACAGAATCTGAGTTTGGAGGATTTTTTAAGGGGTGGAGCTTAGCAGATAGGATAAAAATGATTGAAAAAATGATTTAAAATATATGACACAAATTGACACCCCAAAGTCATAAGATATGTGATGTATATATTAGTACAGATCAATAGAAATCAACATGGATTTGGATTTCAGGGCACCCTTAAGTGTTCATGGACAAAATGAATATGTACTGTACACATGTTTCATTATTTGTTTGAAATGTGAAAGGGGCACACAAATCAAATGCCTCAAATTCTCAGAAAACAGACCTTTGTATCATTGAAACATGCAAAGTTTTAGAATACTTGTGTTTACAGAAGAGACTGGAAGAGGTTAGATTCGCTATTGATAGGACACAGGAGAGAGACAAAACGAAGAAAGCCAATTTCCAAATGGACACATACTTTATTAAAACAAAAACGCTTCAGAAATGGCATAACTGACAAATAAAACATGCGTGTAAAATATGTATTATCTACAGGCCGAATGTTTCTCGTGACTGCTACAGTTGAAAAAAAAAAGGAAAGGCAAAAATATGGGCGAACATGACTTTTGCCATTAATGACCAGTATTGTGCCCAGTTTACTTGAGAAGTTATGTTACATCGATTTCATATTCATCCATCATATTTTATGGTAAACAAGAAATGAAATGGAAACAATATTTTCAGTTTGTTACTAAACATATTGGAGGTAAATTTATATTTTGTTGTAACTATTTTATTTATCTTTTGAATTTGTCTATACCGGAATTTTACAGGGATCTGTTGAAAACATGGGTGAAAACAAGGGATTTCAGGGGTAATTATAATCAAATAAGGAAGGAAGTTTTGTTTAATAATAAAATGATTCGCATTGAGGGAAAATGCAGTTTTGATGAAAAATTGCTTTTGAAAAAATGTTTTAGATTGGAACATATAATGGATAGGAATGGTAAATTATTTTCGGTTGAATATTCAAATAATTAAAGGATTTAATTATTTGAATATTTTGAGTATTCAAAAGATATATGATGCGCTTCCAGTTGGTTGGAAAAGGAATACAGAGAACACAGAGATAGAGAAGAATACAAATGTAGATGAAATGACTTTTATAAGAAACGGGAAGGAAATTCCTCTGGAAAAGATTACCTCTAAAGACATTTATGTTGAATTAGTGAAGAAAGTAAGTGATGATTCTTCGGTGATAGAAAAAATGAGAAATTTATATTTTTGTGATTTTTCTAATAGAGATATAAAATGTATTTTTAGTAGGATAAGAAGTAGCACTTTGAGTTCTGCTTTGAGGGATTTCCAATATAGATTATTGCATGGAATAGTGTACACAAATCATCAATTATTTCAGTTTAAGTTCGTAAATGATAATTTATGTTCTTTTTGTCATAATGAGGAAGAGACGTATAAACATATATTTTATACATGTGAGTTTGCTAGGAAAGTTTGGGGAAAATGTAGTACTTTCTTTGAATATGTTGATTTGCAACAGTTGAGTTGGGAAGAGATCTTTTTTGGTATAGAGCTACCAGATAAAGGAAAAGCTCAGTTAGTTAACCATGTTATAATTTTGGTGAAGAAATTGCTTTTTTTAGGAAGGAAAAATAAGACACCCCCAACGGAATATTTCATTAAAAGGTCTATAGAGCAGGATAGGTTAGAAGAAGAAAAATTAGCAGTTATACGTAATACGTTGTCAATACATTTACAAAAGTGGGAAAACTGGAAAAAGAATTGAGAATTTGCTTTACGTTTATTTAACAGAGTATGGTCTGCCGCACATCCACCAGGAAATGCCTTTTCCACGCACCGTATTAAGTGTTATAATGTAAGTCAGGACACACAGGTTTCAGTTGCTTTTGAGGTTTTGTTGTGATGGGGGTTCTGGAAGGGGGAGGGGGATGGGGTGGGGTGGTAAGAGGGAGAATGGACGGGGGTATTGAGTAGGGGGTGGCGAGGGGGGTTGTTTTTGTTTTGTTTTTTAACAAAAAGCTTCAATCAATGGATATTGATATTTTAGGTTGGATTGTATGAAAGCTGAAAAGAAATATTTTTGGGGTGATTCAGTTAATAGAATTTATTATGTAATGAAAGAAAAAAAAATGTTAAGAGATTGAGGAATTAGTAATGTAAAACTAGAAAAGAAGAGATGTTTATATGGATTGTATTTTTGATTGTGAAAAAATGTACCAGAGTGTATCAAAACATGTTAAACTGATGTAAAGTTTTGGTATCAGTGTTGCATCCAATGTTGAAAAGGACTATAAAATTGGTCCGGAGATTTTTGTATCAATTTATTTGTATATTATGTTTCCATTGATGAAGAATAAAATATTCTTTAAAAAAAAAAAAAAATCCTCTTTATTGCTTTGAAAATACAGATCAGGTTGAATCGATTATAAAAGAAACGATTGTACACATGTTTCTTTCATTCTCAACTCTATGGCAACAGGTAGTGTTTGCACAAGAGGGTGGTATACCCATTGACTGTGTGCAGTGTAATTTCTATATGTTGATGGTTGGAAAAGAATCTTCCAATAGAAGTTCCCGTTTTGACAAATATTCACCTACATAATCTTTGGTAAAATACTTACAGGTTATTGAGTGTCCATAAGTACAGTTTTTTAAATTATAAGTAGACAAACCTGTTTATGGATATTGAAACATAATATGTTGCTCTTAGGTTTAAAGCCACTGTTTAAAGGTCCACTAAATTAAAAATGCAAGTTGACTTCTATTCATCTGTATCAATTTTTGCATCACATATCTTATGGGTTTAGGATGTGACAATCTATTGTATATTTTATAATATTTTTTGAAATAATTTTGTCTTATAGGGTAAGCTCCACTCCTTAAAAGCCTCAAAACTCAGTTGACTTTTCTGACATCAGTCAATCATCATTAACCTAGAATCCTGTGAACAAAAGACTTTCGTATGTCTTTTCCCACCTAATGACAACCTCTGAACAATAGCACTGCTTTTACCACACAATGCCAATTCTGAAGTGGGTAAACTGAATTCTATGACTACTTGCTGCATCAGAAATACCACAGAAAAACCATTACAAAAATGCAATGTTTTTGTGAAGAGATTGTCAGTTGATTGGAGGGGACATACCAATGTCTTTTGTTCACAGGATTTATAGGTTAATAATGATTGACTGATGATGTCAGAAAAGTCATCTGATTTTTGAGGTTTTTTTAAGGGGTGGAGCTTACCCCACAAGAAAAAAATATTTCAAAAAATATTATAAAATATACAATAGATATTCATATCCCAAACCCATAAGATATGTAATGTAAAAATTACTACAGATAATTAGAAGTCAACTTGCATTTCTAATTTAGTGGACCTTTAAAAACGAACCTGTGGAAAAAAGGGTTCAAGGTTATCATTTAGTGCTTCAAAAGAATGAGAACCTAAAAGATCTCCCCATAGACTACAGTACTGAAATCATTATCGTAGTCTATAATAATTACAATGTTCATATATATCTTGCTCATGAATGCAATCCTTTCATTATTTTTGCATTGTTGGTTGTTTTTTCATCCATCCGAACATAATTACAGAGGTCATGCTGCTCAGTTTTATAATTTTTAAATCGATCAACCGCAATGTTAACCAGTTTAAAGCCACTAGTTAACTTTTTTTTCCATAATCTTTTGATTCCATATTCAATACAGTTTCATGATAAATCAAATCACATGTATCATAGAATCCACGATTCAACAAAACACAATTATAATGAAATCAAACCAAGCTGTACTTTCAGCAGAAACAGTGCATTCGTAAAGAATATACAATGCACCGAAAAGAAAACAACATAAACTGCTTACTTACTTTCATTAAAATCAAATGGAGCTGTCCTTTTAGCATGACAGTGCATTCATAAGAAAAAAAAGGAATATTTATATTAAATGGAGCTGTACTTTCAGCATGACAGTGCTTCATAAGAAAAAAAAAAATATTTAACACATCAATATACACCCAAATAAAATCGATATACAACCAAATGGAATCGATATTCCCTTTAATCCCCCCTCCCTCTCCCAACTACCCTTCCCCTCCCTTCCCCCCTTCCCCGTGGACATCTGGCTCCGGGTCCTTCCATACTTATTTTCAAATTTTCCCATTTGCTGAAATGAATGGTTAAAGTTCCCCTCATTAATGCTAATTTCTTTTCCTCAAATCTATCCTCTGAAATCATATTTTTTATTTCATTACATGTAGGCGGCTTTCCATATTCTCTACTTTTAAAAATCAAATATTTAACCAAAATTAAAATATGATTTAACAACTGGTGTTTTCCCCTATTATCCTCCTTCCACCCGAACAGAATTTCTTCCCAAGTACAATTTTTAAAATCAACATCCTCTATCACTTTTTCACATAATTCCCAGATTAATTTCACATGCTCACAGGTGTAAAATAAATGTTTGTATATGTTTCTTCTTCTTTTTCACAAAAAGAGCATAAGTTACTTGCAGTAAAACCAAACCTGAAAAGATGGTGATTTGTATAAACAATACCATGTACCAGTTTAAACTGAAACTCTCTTAATCGGCTATTTAATGTACATTGTCTTGGCCTTAAAAATATATTTTGTATCTCCTTAACAGAAAACCCATAATTTTGATTAATTCTATCAAAAATCAATACTGCACTTTCTTTTTTGTTGAGAAATTGCAAATACATTTGTTTTGATCTTAAATTGCTAATATCAATTGTTTTCCCCCATATGATAAAATCAGTTTCCAAAATATCTTGTTCTTTTTCTTTCAAATTCTCCT
The DNA here is from genome assembly GCA_033980235.1 of Diadema setosum. Lineage (NCBI taxonomy): Eukaryota > Metazoa > Echinodermata > Echinoidea > Diadematoida > Diadematidae > Diadema > Diadema setosum. The sequence goes on along the minus strand of CM067072.1, from coordinate 32,863,536 downwards.
CCAACCCATTGGTATATTTTCATAAATACATCTTAACAAAAAAATATCTTTAACTTCTAAACGTAATTCTCTAAAATATCTATCACATTTCAAATCACCATTATTTCCTAATATATGTTTTAATCTATAAACTCCCTTTTTATGCATATTTTCATCATATATACAATTTCTATTTAATCGTATATATTTATTATTAAATATTATAACATTACCACATTGTGGTTGATCGATTTAAAAAATTTTAAAACTGAGCTTCATAACCTGTGTAATTATGTGCAGATGGATGAAAAAACGACCAAGAATGCAAAAGTAGTGAATGTCACACACTCACTATCAAGATTATATGAAAATTGTAATTATCACCTACTACGATAATAATTACAGTACAGTAGTACTGGGATGAAATTATAGCTCTTCACTCTTTTTGAAGCACAAAAATGCCCTTTGCGGCATTATTTTTCTTCGCAGATTCAGTTTTACATCCTAACAGATGTTCTGATAGCATGTCAGGACATGCAGCTCAAATTTTTGTTTTAAAACTGAACACAATGTTAACCAATGCTTTACAATGTAGTAACATTCTCAATTTGCCTGTAGATTGTAGTGCATCACTTATCATGTGACAATCTGACTCATGTTAAGGCTTGACATCCATTCCAGTATTCTTAGAATAGCAAGGTAATAATGACCTTAGTCGTTTTAAAGCAAATCTAGATAACGACTTGCACCTCTGTAAAATTATATCGAGTACATGAACAGAACCCTTTTTGAGAAGTCTTGAATTTTGGAACAATGGATATTAGAAATGCAGAAAAATTAGTCTGTAAGAGTACCATCACTCATCACAGAGACTTCATATTTTCTCTGCATGCTCTGTTAAAAGTATTATCACTCATTGGCCAAACAGTGTTTTGGGTTTCGAGAAGAAATTAACTCTAACAATTTTGAATTTGTTGTGATGTACATTCTTTAAATTATCAAATGTATAGTAATACGACAAAGCCCAGACAGCGTATAATCCATCTATATTGAGTCTGTGTAAATAAATATTCTTTGACGTTCATGGAATAGTTTATATACATGAAAACTTTTCAAACATTCATGCACAACAAAATTTGACGCATGGAAATGGTAGCGATGTGTACTTGAATCTGTTCGCCCTAATCACGAAGATTGTTTCTTTTTTTCTCCTAGGCATTTTTCGTCGTTTCATAGTTCATGCCTTGTTCAGAGTGGTTTTTAAGTACGTGACGTGTCGTATGACAATTTGTTAAAACGTGTAACTGAGTGAGATACGCTACGCCTATGCCTTCACTTTAACGTAAATGAAAGTACTAGAGCATAATTCAAGGAGAAATGGGGAAAACAATAAATTAGATCTATTTTGATCGATTGTGGTTTAACATCAATTATACTACTTTTTTGTGTCTTTTATTGTTCTCATTATCTTGAAACATCAGTACTGCACTGTTTCTTCACTTGACATTCGAGAGAGTTTATTCCAAGAACGTCTGATATTATAAAATTAATTGATCGGGATGCATGTATTTGTGTTTGGGATTTGTAAGTGTGCATACGTATGCTTAAACATAATTATGTGTGAGTGAGATTAAACACGTTTCATTATTTATTTTATGAAAACAAGTCAAGGTAACGCAAACTAGCGGACGACATCCGAGCACGGTATTTTTTGCCGTGCCGTATGCAGTGGAAACGGGAAAACGGCGTGCCGCGCAGTGTGACGTACCGGAATGTCGTGCCGTGCTGCCGTGCCGGATCCGGTGTAAACCAGCAACACCACACACAATTCCCCAACCGACTGATTTTTTTTTTTTTTTTTTTTTTTTTTTTTTGCTTTCACGAAGTCTGGGAAGTGTTATTAACATATCAGTATTTAATTTTCGTTATAGTCAAGCCATAGGCCCTATCAGACCTTTGTACTACAAGAATGTGACACAGTGATATCAAGTGATTTCATATTATATTGAAAAAAGAAAAAAAAAACCTCTTGATAATTTATTTCGTTAAAATACAATACAGAAAAAATTGCTCTGTAGGTTCATATATACATGTGTATATAATAATAATAGATTACAACCTCATTTATATAGCGCATATTACTTCAGTCCCTATAAACCCCAAGAATATTACGACTTGTGAGTGGGTAAACGGGTTTACATCGAGTTCTCACATTACAGAAAATACCTTTCTGAAAAGAAAAAAAAAAAAAACATGTTCACAACCTTCTTACCAGTAATGAAAGAATCTTCGTTCTTGATAAACATTATGGTCTGGCATTTTTTTGATAACGCAGAAACAGTTGAAATAAACGTATTCAACACAATTTCACTGTTTGAAACCAGAAGTCAGACTTTGATCATTGTTACCGAACTCTAATTTACTAATAATAACAAATTACGTGGAAATACAATGGCTGGGGAGCTGCAAGGAGCCAATTTTGAAGGAATATCTCGTTATTGTTAGACATTTAACAAGATTAAATCCTTCCTTCCATTTTGGTTGGTGAGTTATAAAAAAAAAAAAAAATCACTTAATATGTGTCTGTCCTAACATTGCACATTTTTGTCGTAGCTGGCGTACTGATTGTCGTAAGGCACGGCTGCCATACACATCGCAGCCCGACGGTCACACTCGCACAGCCTCTGCTCACATTTTGAGTTCAGCTCTGAGTCTGTGTGTCGAAGAAGAACAGAAGGAACAAAAAGCGTATGGTTATATTATGATGATAATTATGCCTAATTGCACACATGATAGTATGAAGAACCAAGTCTGTAATACCCTATAAATAAGAACTTGCCACTATGATTTTTGTAATCATGGTAGGACCTGCTTAATTGGTATACTGTTGTTATTAGTATAATGATTATACTGTTATTGTCATTATTTCTATTACTCTTATTAGGCCTACTACTAGTAATACTATCGCTGCTATTGTAAAATTGTTATATGGATCCACGATCATTATGATTGGATAAGAGCAATCACGTGACAAGTCTCACGGACTACGTATAAATAGTTGTCTGAAATAGGGCTGAGCTCTCCCCGAGTCCGAGGTTGCCTGGATCCTACTTAGATCTATACTCGGGGGAGGATTCAGGAATTCTGTAAAGGGGGGAGGGGGCGCAACTAATATTTCTAGTGCCACTTCCGGATTTCATTTCATTTTTCTTTTGATTTCTTTTGATTTTAACGAAAAATGAAGGGGGGGGGGGGCTGCGCCGGTTGCACCCCCTCTGGATCCGCCGCTGATACTTCCATATTTTTGATCTCAAAATACTATACTCAAAAAACTACTTATCCTGGCAAATCGCGTCAAGCAGGTAAGTTTCTTGGTAGACCCTTACGATATATTGCATGCAAAATATGAAATGGTGCAAGACCGGTTCTCAAACCCTTACCAGAACTACAGTATATGTTTTACCTTGTTCGGGACGTTAGTGGAGATGCCGCTCACTCTCGGGTATTCACAATGTTGTGCAACATGCACACGGTGTCGCCTTTACATGTACCCTCGAGTGCGTTGCATTCACTAACGCCCTCTTATACTTGTGCATGTATTCTTCTACTATCAACTAACTACTATTACGAAGAACTACGAATTGGAAACACAAACAATAAGATGAACTCACGACATGTGATCACCGAACGGCTGAAGGGACCACCGATCCCTTGGGTGGCGCAGTTGTTGACCGAGTACTGGTAGACAACATCGTAGATGTTGATACCGCTCTCGCAGTAGTCGAGAGTCCCGTCAAGGAGGGCGCTGTAACAGTTCTCGTGTCTCTGACAGCACCTGTATGCGCGCAGGGAATGACGGGAATTACGGGTGACTTGTTTTATAAGGCAGGTAAAGAAATTTCTAGAAGACACTATTCTCCAGTTTGAAAAAAAAAAATATGAAGATTAAAAAAAAACACACCCCCACACACCAATTAATGAACTGATTCAGAATTGTGCATTTTTTTATTTTTTTTTCCCTGCATCGGAAATATTAGATTGACCTGCTTTTCACTTACTAGTGTTCTGTTATACTCCTCCCTCTCTCTCTCTCTCTCCCTCCCTCTCTCTCTCTCTCTCTTTCCATTCACTCCCCTTCCTTTACGAATATTTTTAATTGTTCTTTACTTGGGGACCTCACACTTTTGACTTTCTTTTGTTGTTGTTGTTTTTTCTGCGTCATTGTGTGTGCGTGTGTCTTTGCGTCATATTACCACCGATAAAATGATGAATATTAGTTTTGCTCTGGTTAATTTGCTTTTATATGTTTACTGATTTTGTAAGTTTTGCACAATTGTATTATAATGTACGAGAAGTAACGAGACGACTGTATAATCATACATTTTCTTTCTTGTTAGCAGAAACCCCCTTAAATTTTACTTCCCATTGTTTAATGAAACACGATGGGTTTCCAATCGATACTATGTTACATGAAATATACTATTATTGACGTATGTAATATTCATGTATATTGTTTGGAAATAAAGATAAGAAATAACAAAATGAAATGCTTACAAAAAAGGACCAAATGATTATGACAAGGTCAGCGGAATAAGGAAAATTGAGGTCCTGCAAAATTTGATAAAGGATAGGCCACGCGTGTAAGATACATACTGAATGACAATACGCACAATCATCAAAGGAAGATGCGAGATTTCGTTGCTCAGTGGGAATATAATACATACCTAAACTGACCGACAGAGATACAGACAGACAATGATTGACAATTGCTCAGTAGAGCTTGGATATCAGTAGGAGACTTACTTATCAAGGGCATCCACGGGATCACCGGATCCACCAAGTCCACAGAAGCAGCCGTAGTCACTGTACCGAAGGACGGATTGTCCCGTCGTGCACACTAGCATGTTGCCGAACTGCGATATGCTCCGCTCTTTTCTCGACGAGACCGGACCTGAGGTCACAAATCAGATTTAGGAAAATAATTTAGTATAGAATTTGATGGAGTTGTCTCTTAAATACTTCTCACATAACTCTCGTTACATGTCGACAAGGAATACGAGCTTGATCTTTCTACCAGATATCCATTTCGTTTCATTTCATTTTCCCCATGTCATTTCATTTATTTTCATATACTAAAACAGCCATCATTTGACAGTTTCATAACGGAATCCCATTCATTGTTGGTAATCAATAAAAACCTATTAGGCTTGATGTGAAAAGGATAGAAATATCGTGGCAAACATGAGAAATTACTTTAAATTGGTATTGGGTTTTCTTCATGCTTTCAACTTTATTGCCATCTTAAAGGCATAATTTACCATTTGCAGATGAAACAAAAACCCAGCATTGATTAGTGCTTCAAAGTAGTTCTAAAATGTGAGTAGGGATGGAAACAGCCAATGTAAAAATTTGAACCAGTTTAATCAATGGTAAGTATCGTTGAATATACAAAATGTGAACAATAGTTATGATAAAACTGCTTCTAGACTAATCGGTCTACAGTTGATGTTATGGTTTAATGAGAAAAATAGTGGTATCTCTTTATATTTTAATAGGCTTTATTGCAAAAAGGTTATACAGTAGGAGGTTTCTGGATACAACTGACGTACACATATGCATCAAAAGTGATAATCTTTAAAATCACTGCTCCCAAAGGTAAACAGGACCTTTCATTATACCCTGGCCTTTGAACAAGGCTCGTGGTTAAGGTTTATTGGTCCGGCTGAAATGAGACTAATCGAGCGAGTTGAGACCCTGGATGAACGCTCGGGCGAGTGCATGGAGCCTGTGTTACCATGACTTTTCGATACTGGTTTCGATCTCTTTAATAACTTTTTTTTTCCCGTTGGGAATTCTCAACGCACGTGCTATAATTGTCTTTTCTTCAGCCAACAAGAAGCTGTTCATAAAAATTCAACTCTCTCGCGATTCAGGGACGATATGTAGAATTATAATGGGCAAATTTGAGTTCTTTTAAAATCACTAAAATATGGACTGCGATACTGCTTTTTTCGATTAGTCTTCCCTTGTGATGGGTGATGATCATGAGCAACGCCAACGGTGATAACAATGATAGTTATGGCGTTATCATTATCCTAAACATCTATGATCTAATGGTTATAATGATGAAAGTTCATAGTAATGATATCATCATCATCAGAAACAAAAACAAAAGTAATGAAACAAGACCAGTATGGACTCCACAATAAATCGATTATCGCTTTAACATCCACATTTTCACAAAGTGGGAAAAAGTGAATGGGTGTATAGGTAAAACCTAGGAACAAAAAATACAGTATTCATGCGCTTCCATCGTCTGTCAGACGATTATATTTCAATGAATACAGTGTAAGATTAGGGACGACAAACAATTATTATGAAGGATAGGATGACGATCATGAAAGCTTGCCCACGGTTGTAAAATGATTGATAAAGTTCTCTGAGTATCAAAAGAGAGAAATACAAGTTAATTCACAGTAATGCATGATAGAGAGAGAGAAAAAAAAAAGAGGAAAAAAAAATAAGAAGGTTTGGCATTACCTGCCGTCGCGTATGACAAGACAAGGAAGCACACAAGGGCCCAAAAGTTACAGCCAGATTTCATCTTCACTTCTGTGTCGATAACACGCTTCGGAACAGTTTTAAACGGCGAGGCGGATCAGTCTCTTCTTTGGCAGAAAGTATTTTTGCGACTGAAGAGCGAGACCCAAATCTCGCTCTATTTAAGGGCTTCTGCTTCTTCTAGCTCCGTTTGTCTCTATCTCTGTGTCCTCCTTTTTCGCTTGTCTATCTATCTCTCCTTTTATTCAGTTCTTATTCAGTTACTCGTTCCATATCTCCCTTTCTCTCTCGCCTTATCTCACCCCCCCCCCCCCCCCCCTTGTGTCTCCCATTTCTGGAACGAAGGAGATAAGCATTATTCGCTGGAAATGTAGAAGCTATTTTATTACGATTGTGTGCGCTCATTGATGCAGAAGAAGAAAATAAAAAGGCGAAGAACAGAGCACATCGCCCGTGACAGTAATCCATTAATGTATCCGCTCGACCATCAATGCGTTGTATTCATGGAAGTCGTGTTTGGCTCGTGCTAAGAAGCGCTGTGCGTGAAGGACCATGGCCCGAATCGATTCCAGTCTTTGGTGATCACATTGAGGTGCCATGTATTGTTTTGTGTTCATGTTCCAATGGCCTTTTGACGGTTTTCATAGCTGGAATCCATAGCATAACGTCATTGACGTCCACATGTCCGCCTGAGGTCCGAATGTGGTATCAGTCGATTGTATTTTTTTTTTTTTTGTTGTTGTTTGGAAATACGCCACAGGATGTTCTAACATGCCACTGCAGTAAGAGGTTCCGGGTTTGCTTTGTTTGTTTGTTTTATTATTGCTCTTTAACTTGTTCACTCTCTCTTTCCCCTCTCGCTATGTCTATCTCGTCATTATCTACAATGGTAAATTCCCTTCGAATTTCGGAGAATGAGCTGAGAATGTCGTTCTTGTGTTTTCAGAGGGAACTGAGAATGCTCCTATATACTCTACTTTGTTATTTTAATTGCAGCCTTACGGTGAAATTGTATATTACGAGTATTTGCCACTATGGTACGTAACAGTCATAGTTCCTTCATGCAGATTTCAGAAATACCATACATAATCACTACGAAATAAATTTTGAGAATTGTTTGAGAATCGCCATATCCGTACAGCGATAGACGATAGAGCTTTGTGATGATTGTACAAAACCCACTCGCAAATGTTTCCTATACCACAGCACGTGCCTCCATTATTTATCGACATCTTAAAGAGGATGGGAGCCAAAGTTTTCCTCCAATTTTTAATCGAACTGTTGTCAAGGTAACCAAAACTTTCAAATCACGCTTTGTGGAGTAACTCTTTACCGAGGAATTGACAGTTTTCAGATATACAATGAATGAAGAATTGTAAACAAAAATAATACAATATGGCCTACATTATTTCTTTGTAACAGAATTCAAATTCAAATTCAAATTTTATTTTCACTTTTTCTTTCATCCGAATGTACAAGAAAAATATAAATCTGACATGCGAGTTGTTGAGAATATCAACCTATATATCATCCTATATTATATAGGCCTACATAGCCAGTCAGGCATAACAACATGTTCATGTCTACATGATCAGTACAAAAAAAGAAACTTATACACTCTGTAAACACTGCGAAAAAAAAAGTGGAGGTACCCACTCAAAAGACTATGCTTGTATTATGTGGGTACCTCTGAGGGAAAGGGGGAAAAAGGGGGTGAAAAGCTTACAACTACAAGGAGTGAAGTGTTTCCTATCTTGTTCTGTTTAAATATCATAATAAGATCTTAACTGATTCAAATTCGTCATGACCCGTGTGTGTAAACAAACATGATTGAAACAGAGTATACCGCGCTTCAACAAAACTTTTTTCCCCCCAATAATACCGTGAACAGAAAACTGAAATAAAATCTACATAATTTCCACAAGTGTGAGTAATGAGTTGTCAATATGCAGGATCACAGGAACTTTTAGGCACACTTCATTAATTGTACAAAGATGGAATAATAATCTGTCCAATTTAAGCAATAGTTCTCTTTATTGTAAGATTAGCAAATGAATGTGTTCGACATAATATTCATAATCATCGCCTTGCATTAGCAATTTGATTCTGTACATTTTCTAAGAACTTGTATCTTCTTGTTAAGTCATGTGAAATCAGTTATCGCAATACATGAACAATTCTTAAGAAATAATCTGTTTGAGCTTTTCTTCTCTTAACGTGTGAGAGCATGCAATAGCTATGTGTAGTTGCATGGAACTCTCCTTTAATCCATCACTTTCGCGTAAAAGGCAATTATTTCAGCAATAAGATTGTGCACTTGATCACGAGGCCAAATCATGTGATGTCTACCGTTAAATCTCCATTAACGATCTGTGACAGCGGCATAGAAATAGTTATCTTATTTCATCGACCATCAGGCTTCCTATTATGATACCTGTCATGTGTCTTTGACTGTGACAATCGCTTTCCAAACGAATTGATTTTATGCATCCGCCTTCCATGCCCATACAGAGGGAATGGGGGACTTGACAGCCTACCGATGCAAAACAAGATCACCACTGCAGCGAATTACAATTGTGAAATCTGCCCACTTCACCATAAAAATCAAGGAAGTATTTACTTTGATGACACCTTTGAGTGACAATACGTGATGATGTCAGTGCATGCGGTTGTTATGCCATAATTTCAATTTCAATTTAAAAATTATTTTGTATTCCTCGATGGAAAATACAAAAAAAAATATAACAGAATATGATAATACAGAATGTCCAGCTTGGATATATAAAAAAAAAGAAATGCAAACATAGTACATGTACATAGCGGTCGATGTGTCATTTTCAATCAAAGTAAAAGAATGCTGAAGAGAAATACGTCGACTTTAAAGGGGCAGTGTCCGATGACAAAAATTTGATGACATTGAGGTATTTCATACCTTTACTTTAGGCGACTTCTTCTGGTATTGAATGAACAAATACAATTTTCTTATCGCCTTATGTAGGCCTACTTTATTCTACACAGCCTTTGTTTCATGTCGTTGACAAGGTCTTCCGCAAAAGCAAGCTGGCATGCCGTTGCGAGCATGGATCTGATATGTAGTTAAGCCTAACTAGCATGCTTGAGGTGACTGCGGCGTTACAAACTACCTGCTTGCCAGAAGCTTAAACTCAAGGAGGTGAGGTTCGATAAACTAAGTACAGGGACTTATCCATGATTATGTGGTCAACAAAGTAAAAAGCTGATTCCCTGGTTTTAAGAGGCGATGGCCAGCAGACTGAGTACGTGACTGACAGACATGTACTTCCGCAGTAATAATATATCCCATTCAAAATTAGTTACAAATCGATCCGTGGATTACTATATAGAAACCTGATTTTACGAGCGCCTCCTATAGGCCTGTATCATCAAGGAATACGAACAAAATCTAATCACAGATAAAATAGTACAGCGATGATGCAGAAGCAACACATACCACGCAAACAAAAGCGGGTTACTTATACGATGAGAAATGTATTGATGCATTTAACCAATTAAGATATTAATCATCAACCGTAGAATAGCTATTCGATGCGAGGGTAAAAACTTGAATTTTTTTAAGAGAAAGGATAGAAACAAAAAGGGTGACCCACAATAAAATCGCGAATACACTGTGGAAAATAATTGTAGTAAGGATAAACATTGAGCAATTAGCCATCAGAAAATAAGCCCATTATAAATTGAATCTGTCGATCATTGATAGTAAACCATGAGTTTTACAAATTTATGGCAAGAATTTACACGACGCGGAAGTCAAGTAATTAACCTATAAGATTGTACACGTGATTCGTCATACTTGACGTGACCAAACCAAAAACGTACACATAGGTACATGTTATCTCCTACTGGAAGCCCATTCATACACGGCCGGATGCCAAGTGCTGCATATACAACGAGGATTGGGGTCAAAGGACAGAAAGTAAGGATATGGAAATAATACTACGGTGTATACAGGGACGTATCCAGGAATTCTGTAAAGGGGTGCCTTTACAAAGTGAAAGTGGGTGGGCGCACGCGCCCACTTCATTTTTTCTTTTTATTTATTTTGTTTTAACAATAAACAAGGGGGCTCACACCGGGTGGATCCGCCACTGTGTATAGGACATCGATTGTGAAACAGTGTCAGGAGAAAAGAAACCTTGCATTGCATTAAATTACATTTAAATTATTAATAATCGGACAGATTGTACACGTGATTCGTCATACTTGACGTGACCAAACCAAAAACGTACACATAGGTACATGTTATCTCCTACTGGAACATGTTATCTCCTTCCTGCCATTGATGAGTAAAGGGATCTTAAAGGTAGGGGATACCTTTTACAGACCTCCCAAAATGCAGCAAAACATTAATATGAACCTCAGGGGACTTGTTTAGGCCACTGCTGAGAAATTTGGAAGTCAACAGTTATCTACAATTTTAATAATGCACAAAACTCAACTACTCAGTAGTTCTGTGTGTCAGCCACACTTAAGCCTTTTTGTTGCAGTCGCCTGTATTTATTTTTTTTATCTATAAACACAAATTCAAAATTATAAGAGCTGATGTAATAACATATAGAGTGTGTGGCAAGAATGTATATAGAAATGTTTGTAAGTTTTGATGAACTTTCTTCACAAAATATACATGACGGACACACATGCAGTGCATGGGTCTGCAAAGGTAGCCTATAGTAATGTATTGGAATTTCCGGTGAGCCCCGAAAAAAATTCAATTAAAAATCTAACGGTCAATAAAAATGTACTAAATGTTACCTTCCACTTTCAATACTTTATGGGAGTTTCTAAAATGATACTCTCTTCAACATACCACTGTGTTTATACAACTCTTCATTTAAGGCATGCAAATGGGATTCCCTACCTTTAAAATCACTGAGCGTCACAGTCTCCTACCCACTATCAAAGAATCTATCTTAAGGACAGAGAAGTTAAAAAAGCAGTTATTCCCTGACAGATTTTAGAAGCTTGCCGTATGTTTACCCAAGTAGAATAAAACAGAATGGTTGATGGGAAGGCGTGTTTACCTTTGGGAACAGTGACTTAAATACTGTTCAAAATATCACGTTTGATGCATAATTTATGTTTAGGTCTGTTGTATCACAAAACATCCTACCATATAACATTTTTTTTCGCAATAAAGCCTAAAATAAAAGGAGATATCAGTATTTTTCTCATTGAACCATAACTGTAGACGGTTTTAATAGTCTGAAAACATTCTTATTATAACTATTGTTCACATTTTGTTTATTTAACAACACTTACATCAGTTGTATGAATTCAAATTTTTACAGTGGCTGTTTCTATCCCAAACTCACATTTTAGAACTAGTATAAAGCAACAATGCTGGATTTTTGTTTCATCTACAAATGGTAAATTATGCCTTTTGGACGATCTGTTCGCCGAAGAGAACAGAAATCTTTCGCCCATGATGTATCCTATCAACATATCCTTGTCAGAAAACAAATTTGGTTATTCTAGAACTTTGGAGAAGCCTTGTGACAGCGTTATGGGAGTCGTCATAACTACTACGCAACCAAGCTAGTCTTCATGAAATGAAAAGTTGGCTTGAACACAGCCTACGAGTCATACAGCCCCTGAGGGGTTGTATTTTGTTTTGATGTTCATGACATTTTTATCTGTAGGCCTACATTATGCGAGCAGGGCCCCTTGGGGGATCATTTTACAACTGAAAGGTCTACCCTACTAACTAAAAGATTGAAGTAAATATATAAATAGATAGATAGGCAAGTTAATAGATAAGTTAATAAATTAATGAGTAAACAAACAAATAAATAAATAAATAAATAAATAGATAAATAAAAAGGTAGATAAACAAATAGATAAATAGTTAAATAGATGAATCAATAAAGGAATCGTTTCAAGCACGGATACACCGTTAATTACCGAAAGCTGCCTTTGGCATGTGTCCTGAAACCCTTGTTAGTTAACAGATAGATGGCGCCATTCTACCATCTCGTCGAGAGTAATCTAAACACTATGAAGAGCTCCCGGTCCAGTAAGGCGAGGATGCCATTCTAGGAGGAATAACCAGAGTACCGACAAGCCAAGTGCACATTCCTAGGTAGGAGCAGCCAGTGATGACGATAACGGTCCTGACTCCCCTCGCCATGGCAACAGACGGTGCACGTGCGTTCGGGGATGCGTCATTCGCAGGTGGCGGTCGCGGGGTGATTCTTCCCAGACTTCGAGTTCGGCGACACGTTATGACAATGAGTCCCAAATTCGAGATGGTGACTACAAAAATAGCCATGGTGAGGCTGCAGGAAAGGGTGATAAGAAGAAAGCTCCAGTAGACCAGGTCAATGGTAAGATCATCTCCGGTGTCCTCTAAGTCACAAGTGATTCTCAAAACATTGGTGGCCGGGAAGCTCGGTAGGGGCCAAAGACTACATGTCAGGAGAGGCGGTATAACGAGAGCGAGGCCCAGGGCCCAGGCGGCTCGCTTCAGCGTCGCTCTTTGTGGATATTTCATAGGTTTCGTGATGGTAAGGAGCCTGTGGACGTTAATGCAACAAAGAACTAAGAGGGTCTGACCGTATAGATGGAGTAGTAGATCGATATCGTCGGGAGTAACGTGCAGAAATGACCACTAATCGCGAGAGGTAGCTCTCTGACGGCTTCAGCAAGCTCACGTCTAAAGAAAATCCAGTGGTACCACGGATCACATCCACCACCGCCATAAGGGCCTGGTAAAAGAGCCGCGTGTTGTACGGAAACGCCATTCCGTCACAAGCCGGCAGCACGTAGAATGTGAAGACTTTGAAGGTGAAGATTAGAAATTCGAACAGACTGTACAGAGCCATGGCTGTTGCCTGCACACTTATGGGAAATTCCACTAAGAAGGGGCTTATTTGCTGAGAAGAGTTCGTAGACATTGTGTCGACTATTAATACCATCATAGCATGCAGCCCTCGATGCTGTCCGTTCTACTATACGGGACAGTATGAAATCAAACTTTATCAATGATCAATGGCCGGATTTTTCAGTCTGTGATATTCAGATGTAATATATAGCACAGTTCTGCTAACATAAGGTGTCCGTGATCATACTACGCAACATTCTTTGGCTTGAAGAAGTCGTATTTTTCGAATGTCACATTCCACTTCCGCCACCCTGCGATAATACCACGATGGGAGCGACTTAACATGTAGCTCAACGAGATCGCTGCGCTGAGTGTCAATGTTCTAGATCCCATAAGATGTATAAAGTTAATGTGGACGAAATCGATTTGAAAAGAAAAATATAAAACAGCACTGCTGTGTACAGGCCTGATGTATACTTGCACATCAAGCCATTCATAAACATGATCTTCATTTGTTCATTTGATAATTTCTTTCGGTTATAGATTTTAGAATTAACACATGACAATTCTCAGTTCAGCAGTATGTCTTTAGATGAATAACTTACACAATATAAAAAAGCATCCTTCATACGAAATTAAGTCATTCTCCACTAGCCATGTTTGCTCACAAGATAAGACCTCAGTAAAGTATTCATAGCGCACTCTTTTCACTCTCACTTATCAACTGTGTTGTCAGTTCCATTAGTGTGACAAACACCTATATAGAACATTAATATACGTCTACGGACCAACACCATTACGAAGAGGCGGCTATCATCATTTCAAATTGATATGAATAAACAGGCAATGACCTTTCCATTTAAGCATATAGGTTTGTATGTAGTGTTAACAAAAATGGATGGAAAAAAAGATGGTGAGAAGGGGAGGAGATGGAGATAGAAATAGGCGGTTTTCGCATCCTCAGCACGTTACTATAGTAACAGCCGGCAGCCTGCCGTATCGTAGAAATCTGGAACGGGTCTTGCCCAGATTCATGTCGGTCGCAACGAGGCCGGACACAGAATCAACAACCAATCAGCGCGCTTGTAGCAGTGTAGACACCATGCAAGATTGGATCACACGTGCATTTCAAGCCTCTATTATTCAGGTCCAAGTTCCGTCCGTCGTCTCTAACCAGGTGGTTTGGCCTTATAATCACAATCGATTCGACCAATTTTCAGAGCTCTTTGGAGAGTTTTTTCAACTACAAGTGTACCTACAAGTACATCTAGGCTTAGCCTACATCCTAGACCTAGTGAGTGCAAGGGATATTTTATTCATATATATAGGGCCATCTATTTGCAATACTTTAAGACATGTTTACCAAGTAGATTACATTTTTATTATAAAAATATGAAAATACCTCATCAGAGGTACAAGTTGAAATTATGAATATCACGGCAATAATATTAGGTAAATTTCTAATTACATTTCAGACATTTAAGAGTTTATTGAAATCATAAAAACAATAAATTTAACAATATTTTATATTTTTCACATAGAGAATTTGAATAACTTATGAATATTCATGTGCAATAGAACCAGTAGAAACCAATAGAAACCAACTGGTTTTAAGTGGTATCAACATTTCAATGTTTTAGTTACTGGGTTTTAATCTATAGAATGAAGTGGTAAGCAAGTCCATGCAGTCAGGTACATGGGTTTCAAGTTGTGTCAACTAACTATTTGCACACAAACCGACACAAACATGCACATACAAACACACACACACAAACACACACAAACTGGTCGAAATACAGTCTGTCAGTTTAAGTGTCAACTGATTTAAATTGGTTCCGGTTGAGTTAAGTTGATGTCATTAAGAGTCCAAGTTCAATGATGTCAAATGTTTTGCTTTATTTTGGTTTTTTTTTTATTTTGTTTACTTTTTAATTTGATATTTTAAAACAAGTTTAGTTCACTTTTTAATTCAGTTTGATGAACTGATCGAATTCAAAAAGTAGACTCCAGGTAAGACTCAAACTGGCATCAGCCGCAGGTACCATTACCTTAATTAAGATATCAACTGGTACACGATGAGACTTCAACTGGTATCAACTTGTACCTGTAGATTACAATTGGTATCAAGTGGCACCGTGGTACACATTGAGACTTGAACTGGTGTCAACTCATAGACCAGTAGAGTAGACTTTCAATTGATATCATCTGGTACACAATGAGACTTGAACTGGTATCAACTGCATGGTATCAGTAAAACTTCAACTGGCAGGAACTGTTACCAACTGACACAAAATGATATTTGAACTGGTATCAATTGGCAACCAGTAGACTGGCTCCAACTGGACTGGTAAGCAGTGCAACTTCAACTGGGATAAACTGGTACCAGTAAGACTTCAATTGGTATCAACTTGTACAAAATGACACTTGAACTGGTATCAACTGGTACCATAAGACTTCAACTGACAGAAGCTGTTACCAACTGGTACAGTGATACTTGAACTGGTATTACATCTGGCCATCAGTAGACTTTTACTGGTTTCAACTGGTAAGCAGTGCAACTTCAACTGGTATAAACTCGTACCAGTATGATTAAACTGGTATCAACTGGTATACCAGTATGTCTTCAACTGGTATCAACTGGTTTCAATTAGAATCGCTTATTTTGTTACTGGAAAGTTTTTTTTTTCTTCATCCTCCTTCGAGGGACTTTATTTCATTTCAAATATCTCAAAAGTTCACAAAGACATAAAGAGAGCAGGAGGTACGAACATAGAAAATAAGGGTGCAAACAATTATTACTTGTCAAAATCATATCATCACATGAATTTCAATTCCTCTGGTGAAAATATACTTCAAATAAATTATATCCGAAATATTCTCTGATTGTATCATTACCTCAGCATATTCATTTGTGCATCCACTGGTAATCAAATATAATTTTTATGATCCAACATCTGCTCTAATTCACAAAGTTGCCTTTTCGTGAAATCAAGTAGCGTTTTTTTAACCAAAAATTTCAAATTCATAATGAGCTCCGTTCTAAAATCTGTCAATAGTGCGTAAACATTCGTTACTTTTGTAGTATAATTGCTTAGTATAATATTATACAAACGAAAAATCGTATATTGGGCAAAAACTAATATCAAATTTAACAACATCAAAGATTTATCTCTTACATTAAATCCTGTTAATATCATTCGCTCATTAACAGTGATATCAATATGAAAATAATCGCATATAAAATTTGATATTTTTTCCCAATATGTTACTGGCATTGTTACTGGAAAGTTGGAGTTACCTAACTGGTTTCAACTGGTACCAGATGAAACCATTTAAGACCAGTTAAGACCAGTTAAAACCAGTAACGACCAGTTAAAAATGCTTACTGGTTTCTACTGGTTTTTACTGGTTTTTTGACCTGGGTTGTTAAACTTTGAAGTAACTATGAGGAGCTTAACAACATCGAAGAACAAGGCTCGCCGCTCGTGAGTCGTGAGATGTGCATTGTGAATCGTTTGCATAGATCTGCAAGCTGCAGCTGACGTCAGGCAGTCTACGTACGTCCGCGTTCAGCGAAACCACTACACCACTGGCGTAGCCGGGGGGGGGGGGGGGGGGGGGGGTGGCGATGGGGGCGGTCGCCCCCCCCCCCCCCCTAAGATTTGGACCGGGGATTTGAGAGGCGGAAAAAAAAATGCGTGTATACTGTATGCATGCACATGAAGCGGGTCTCCTTTGCAACCTTTCATCAAATAAGATAATTTTTTTGAATATTTCACTCAAAGTGTGCACCAGATCGTTGAATTTCAATTCAAAATATGCAAAATCTCTCGTGCTTGGGAGGGGGTATCCCCCTCCCAAACCCTCCCCCTCTGTGCCTCTTTCCCTAGATTAGTACACTTTTTAGATTTACACAAAAAAAAATATGAATAATTTTGAGTGCACAAGACTTATCACTTATATTTAAAAAACTCAAGGTTCCCTCATGTATAAGGGGAATTTCCCCTTTTAATCGACCCTTTCCTCCCTCAGCCCCCCCCTTCAGTTTTTTTTTTTTGTGATTTCCCAAAATGTTGATTCCATCAAAAAAGTTAATATGCGTATACGAGATATCTCAATTTCAACTTTAAAAAGGCAAAAGCTCCATCGGAAGGGAAGGGTGGAGATAACACTTCTCCCTGCTCGCCCCCCCCCCCCCCCTTCCGCCATGCATAGAAGTAGACTGTGGCTATACCCAGATCGCTTTATTTCAATTCTAAAAACGCAAAAGCTCCCCGAGCGGGAGGGGGAATCCCCCTTCCCCTAAGCTCTACCTCACTAGACTTTATACATACACACAGATGGTGCACATTCGGAATAAGAGCTAAATTCCGTGATTTTAACACTTCGGTGAAAAAGTATTGCACCAAAAATTTGCACCAGATGGCTGAATTTCAGGTCTGAAAACGCAAAATAACCTTCGTGTTGGAGGGGATATGCCCCTATCTACACCATCGTGTGCATGTTTTTTTCTGTTCCCCTCCCCCTTCGCTCGCTCCGCTCGCTCGGGTTCAGTCGCGTTCATGATATTCAGTGAAAAGAATTAATACAAGAAGTGTATTTAAATATATAATAGGCAAATTGTTCAATAATAATCTACATCAAAATATAATAATAAATAATAATAATAATACATACAATTTCTATAGCGCCGTTCTCCACTTTGATTAAATGCTCAAGGCGCTTTACAATAGGTACATCAAAGCAAACAGATTGAAAATACAAGTACATCACAGTAATAGAAGAAGATGAAGAAGCAGAAAAAAAAAAGACATGAAAGTCTGTCTTCAAAAGACACTGGTCTTCAAAATGCACTGCTAAACAGATAGGATTTTAAATTACTCCTGAAAGATGTTATAGAACTTGAGCCTTTCAGCTCACGAGGAAGTGAATTCCACAGTGTTGGTCCAGCGTGAGCGAAAGCACGTTCCCCCCAAGATTTCCTAGAAAACGGAATATGTAAGAGACCTGAAGTTGAGGATCGAAGAGTTCGTGAAGGTTGGTATTGACGAAACAAACAAACATTGTAATCAGGAGCTGTTCCCTCAATAACATGATAAACCAAAAGAAGTATCTAGTTCTTAACGTATCTAGAAGTATCTAGTTTCTTACTGCTACCTTAAACAAGTTGGACTGTTTGTCGTCGATAAAACGCGCAAAAACATGCATCAAATTGCACCATTTACAACATCAAAATGCAAAAAGTTCTTACCGTGGGAGGGGGGTCACCCCCTCCCACCCCTCCCCTCTCTCACTCCGCTCGCTCGGGTTCAGTCGCGTTCATGATATTCATTGACAAGAATTAATACAAGAAGTGTGTTTAAATTATACCATTTTATAGGCAAATTGTTCAATAATAATCTACATTAAAATATGCTGCTACCTTAAACAAGTGGGACTGTTTCACGTCGATAAAACGAGCAAAAACATGCATCAAATTGCACCATTTACAACATCAAAATGCAAAAAGTTCTTACCGTGGGAGGGGGACACCCCCCTCCCACACCCTCCCCTCCCCCTCGCTCGCTCCGCTCGCTCGGGTTCAGTCGTGTTCATGATATTCATTGAAAAGAATTAATATAAGAAGTGTATTTAAATTATACCATTTTATAGGCAAATTGTTCAATAATAATCTACCACAAAATATACTGCTACCTTAAACAAGTGGGACTGATTCTCGTCGATAAAACGCGCAAAAACATGCATCAAATTCACATTTACAACATCAAAATGCAAAAAGTTCTTACCGTGGGAGGGGGGACACCCCCCTCCCACACCCTCACCCCCTCGCTCGCTCCGCTCCCTCGCAGACTAACCGCCCCCCCCCCCCCCCCAAGATCAAATCCTGGCTACGCCGTTGTCGTAGGGAGTGTTCTTTGTGCACGGCGGACATAGCAGGAGATCGTTGCCACGTCGTTGAAACCCCCGTACGTCGCTGAGCGAAAACACGCTACTAACGTCGTGTGCCCGGAAGCCTGACGACAAACGACTTTCTCTTATTGTACCCTGCGATACAAATACTTGCACTTACTTTCTGTACAATTCATATTTGTTTCCGTTGGAGATCGAACCCTGAATGAATGAATTAAAGGAATGAATGAGCATTATGATAATGTCAGGCGTATTAGCGGAACACCCCAATTTGCATTCTCACTATCTGTCCGTTCTATACGAATGACACCAACGCAATTCTAACTGTCCGTAAGCATGGCTATAGTTAAAGTGAAAACACAACGTACATTAAGTCGGTATATTCTCGATAAGGACGTGAATAATTGATTATGTTGATTAGTTGAATGTGTGCGACTTTAAGATGGCGACTGGCTAGAATGCTTCCAAGGGAGTGAAGAGTGAGCCCATGGGCTGTATGATTTATGGACTTTATGACTCGTGGATGTCGAACTCGTGACGTGCACCCACATATTTTGTGTCACAAAATCGGTGATTATATTCTGACGTGGGTACTAGTCTTGTGGACACTGACGTTGCTTTTAATGGTAAGGCAAGTTACTCGGAGACAATGTTCGAAAATGGGAAAATCATTCGACAAATTTCGATCAACCTGCCAAAATATTGCTTTTTCTTGTTAATTACGTGCATTTTGCAAAATAATTGTTTGAGCAATGATTTCCAAATACACTACAATGTGCATGCATTAGCATTTTTCTTGATTTAAGAGAAGTATCATCTTCTGCGCATGTGCACTTATTAGATTTCTCAGATTTATGTAAATTTATGGGTGTTTCATTCCCGGGAACATAGAAATGAGCTATTTCTTTAACCTGCCCTTCTTAAATGAAATCCAACTGCTGGAATCCAGTTTGAATTACGTATCACTTAACTGTTGCTATGTCGGACAAGTCCCGGACTAGCTTCCAAGTTATCACGAACAACCTCTGTGTTAGAGGTTTAAGGGTCTATTGTTTTGCACGGCTTGCTTAGTGCTTTACAGCCAGAATCAGTTTTAAGTGTTTTTATCAATAGTTTTGCTGAGAATCAATCGATCGATCGATTGATCAATCAATCAATCAATCAATCAATCAATCAATCAATCAATCAATCAATCAATCAATCAATCAATCAATCAATCAATCAATTATTAATCAATCAATCAACCTAATAAATCTATCTATCTATCTATCTATCTATCTATCTATCTATCTATCTACCTATCTATCTATCTATCTATCTATCTATCTATCTATCTATCTATCTATCTATCTATTTCTATCTATCTATCTATCTATCTATCTATCTATCTATCTATCTATCTATCTATCTATCTATCTACCTATCTATCTATCTATCTATCTATCTATCTGTATATGTATTTACGCAGAGATTTTACCTATAAATTGGCTCCACGAAGAAAATAACAAACAAACTGATAATGCGTTTTTGGCAAATACAGTACATGTGTATAGGTTTGTTTCACTCAAATTTTCGGCGTCTCTTCTTCAAGACTTCTTCTTCTTCTTCTTCCACGCCTTTGTCAAGACTCCCGAAGAAGACATAGGACATCGAAAATTTGAGTCGTCTAAAGCAATACTTTATTGGCCAGGAATCACAACCAGTATATATGAAGAGTTTGTTCGCAAAAAACCGATAAGTCCATTTTTGAAGATTTTGAAGTACGGTATCTGTCATAAAGTA
Source organism: Diadema setosum (assembly GCA_033980235.1). NCBI lineage: Eukaryota > Metazoa > Echinodermata > Echinoidea > Diadematoida > Diadematidae > Diadema > Diadema setosum. Next base: position 32,842,448 of record CM067072.1, on the reverse strand, counting down.
CAAAATAATACCTTTTAAATGATATATTGGTCACTACATATAAAGGTACATTTTTGAAGTTATGGTCAAAGAAGCAAAAATTTTCTTATTATTTTCTTGATTTTTCTTGACCTTTAATCGCAAATATCTCCATTTGGCAAATATGGACTTATCGGTTTTTGCGAACAAACTCTTCATAATATATATGTATACATAACGTCACGAATGTCGCTGTTTGAGAAAGGCATTTGAGATATCTGCACTTCTCTATGTTCAAGGCTCTATGCGGAACTTGTTGGACTATTAATGATCAAGTAACAAAACTGACGTATATCGGATTTTGTGCTCTGAATAATTATGATATTCAACAATAACATCAAAATCAGCAATTGTAATGCAAAACGCCTCTTTTTTTTTTTTTGAACAAGTATTTGTCCTTCCTATTTTTGTTAAACACACTTGTTTGGTCAAACCACGCCAAGACAATGATAAGAATGTGTATCAAAGTGCACAAAAATAGGACCTCTCTTGAAGAAAGAAAAAAGAAGAGGGGTCTCTTCTTACATGTATAGCATTACCGATATTATACATAGTAATGCAGCACATAAGTTTCTCATGGTAATCTGTCATGTTATAACACCATTGAAATGATCACGCTATATAAACTGTCACAATGGCGAGACTGAAGAACAGTAGACAATTCGAGTAATGATTCTACGAATCACGGCAACATCCGGTAAAATTGGTCTAATTATTATAAAATCAATCCAATTTCCTCGACGTGATCAAAATCCTGTCAAGTCGACTTAACTTTATAGAATTGCACTGAGAAAATGTGTTGCAAAGAATACATTTTCAAGCTCGCTTAAAGGTAATTAAATGTTTGATGCATCTCGGTATAAGGAGAAGATAGAGAGTTATGTATTAAAGCTACCATGCTCATTTATTATGAAATATGACGATCATGGTGATGATAAACTCGCGCGTGACAAAATGCTGTTCTTTGCAGTGTCCAGTTATTGTATACTATACAGACCATTGACTTTGCATTTTTGGAGTATTCTAGTCCTAAAATTTGCTTTTCAAGCGTTTTTTTTTTTTATGTCGTATATTAGGCCTATACTATAGGGAGACGTGATAAGCTATAGTGGGAAAGGCTCAACAACGCTCCAATGCCCCCATTGGAGGGTCTCGGATGGAGCTACACGTAGTCCTATATTAAAGCTGGCGCTCGTTGCAGCCTAGTCTAGCGGGCGACGTATTTTTAGCCTAAATCAGTGACTGGCAGTCAATAGAGGGCGCGACGATGTGGAAGTCAAGTTGACTAAAAATACGTCTAGCAAGAAACCTCCGAATAGAGGCGTGGAACCGGGTGTGGCAAGACAGTTGTCAGTCGTCAACTCTCGAAGTTTTATTGGCTGAGCATCGGATGTCAATCAAAACACGTCGCCGAGACCTAAGAAATGCTAGTCTATTCTCCTAGGTATACTACAGATAATTTTTCAATAAAAATACAGTTTGCCTGTCTCTTTCAGCTTACTACAGTATTTTTTCACTCTTCTCCATTCTTTTTGAGGTGTATTACATCTTACCTCACTTCAAATAGAAAAGAATGATGGCAATCAGTGCAACTGACTTCAGTGGTAAATCTATGAGGGTTTTGCACGTGGAAACTACGCCCAAATTACTGCCGAATGCAAACCTTCAATTATTGGAATAAAGTCTACTTGATATTTACTTTAATTGTACGTTTCGGAAATGTATTTGATATCACCACTCCCCTTTATTATTTTTAACCTTTCAGTTACCATATATTTTGTATTAAACTTCGTATGATATGTGCTTAACATCAATAAAGCTGCCGTCAAGACATCAATCTCTATATCAGAGCACCGTAGGCATTTTCTGTCGTGTTCACTCGTGATCACACTGTCACGGAAGAACTCGTCCGCGGTAACATGGGCGTCCAAGGGGAAAACAAAGAGGAGCTGCGACACAAAAAGATTCCTGCAAAGCCAAAGGCGCAGGTGAAATATGGTGCATTTTTTGCAATCATGAAATTACGAGATGCCATCTATGTGGTCCTGGCAACAAGTAATGATAAACCGATTCAATCTGATTCACATGTCATTACAAATGCATATGAGGACATCTTTGTGGCCATTCTGTATGCATGGCTAAATTGAGTATCATCAACAAGCAAACAACTGTGGTAAAATACACATATAAACACGCACGCACACACACACAAACACACACACACACACACACCCACACACACACACACACACACACATACACACACACAAGACGTATTACGCAACTGAGGCACAACACGCAAGAGTTGTGTCCATGTCCAAATCGCTATAAGTGACACGTGTGGCTCTGCTAAATAGTATTGTCCCATTTTCGCCTGGAACATCTCGTTTAGAGGTTAGGCGTGGTTGTTGAAATAACATTCACTTGATTCGACCTGTCAGAAATGATTATACTCGTATTTTGTGACAATATTTCAGAAATAATTAATATGTTCCTTCATGTCCTTTCTCGGATTGATCATTCCAAGGATCGTTAATCTGATAATAAAATCAGGTTCGTTATTCCGAAAACGAAATATTCTTCTTTTAGTTACAAAATACGTTGATGTGACAGCAATAATAAAAAGGTTGAATATTATGCAGTAAAAATTGAATGAAAACACGCACACGTATTCATGCCTACACACGTGCACACACACGCATTTACACACACAAAGACAGGTATAATGACAAACATACACCAACTAAAAACTTCAAAAATAAAGCATTCGTGTATGTGCTGATAATCCCCTTTGAAATACGGCCCAAATCATAGATCAGCCCCTTCCAACTCTCATAACTCAAATGCATCAGACATGCAGTTGTAAACCATGGATGACAGAATAAAGCAGCAACGGTGACGAAATTAAATCAGCCCACAATGTGCTTAGCTATAATCCCTTAAAGGGAAGGTAAACCCAAAGAGCAATGTGGATTGAGTGAAAGCAGCAACATTAGTAGAACACATCAGTGAAAGTTTGAGAAAAATCGGACAATCGATGCAAAAGTTATGAATTTTTAAAGTTTTGGTGTTGGAACCGCTGGATGAGGAGACTAGTAGAGGATATGACGTATGAGTGGACAACAATACAAAGAAAATATAAAGGATATTCAACAAAAATTCACTTTTCTAGAATTATGAAAGAGCAGTGGACCAACCGCTCTCAGAAAGCAGGAGAAATAATTGCTACCCTTAATATATGTCAATATCAAGTTGATGAAATTTTTTATTTTCATGAAAAATGGATTTTTGTAGTATTTTCTTTATATTTTCTTGATATTGTAGTCCGCTCATACGTCATAACCTCTAGTAGTCTCCTCATCCAGCGGTTCCAACACCAAAACTTTAAAAATTCATAACTTTTGCATCGATTGTCCGATTTTCTTCAAACTTTCACTGATGTGTTCTACTAATGTTGCTGCTTTCACTCAATCCACATTGTTCTTGGGGTTTATCTTCCCTTTAACTTATTTTCCACTTTGCTTAGAGTAGCACGCTTCTGAATGTGCTTTATCAAGACGTTTTGTCCAAGACACACGTGCTTTGGATTGCAGGGGTCATATACCTCAGACAGTTGTAAATAAGGGATGACAAAAGAAGGCGGCAACGGTAACGAAATCAATTCAGCCACAATATATTCTTAAATAATCCATCAACTCGTAATTCAACATTGCTGAGAGTTGCATGCTTCTCAACGAGCCAAATCAAGACATTTTATCCAAGAGACGTGCCCTTTGGATTAGAGGCTCAAATACTTGATGACGTTGTAAATACAGGATGACGAAATAAGGCAGTATAGGGTGACAAAATCGAATCAGCCAACAATATGCTTAGCGAAGACATCAAATCATTCTGCCACTTTGATTAGAATTGGATGCTTGTCAATGTGCTATATCACGAATTTCTCTCCAAGTGGCATGAGCTTTGAATTAGTGGGCTGGAATGCATCAGACAAATGTACAGAAAGGGTGACGAAAAAAGGTAGCAACAGTGACAAAATCGATTCAGCCAACAATATGCGTAAATGATACAATAAATCGTTATGTATAAAAGTTTTCTCCAAATTACAAATGCTTTGGATTTGAAGGACACGCATGAGATAGTTGTAAATAAAGGGTGGCGAAAAAGGCGGCACGGTGACGGAATTGATTCAGCCAACATTATGCAAAACCTAAGCATCAAATCACTATGCAACTTTTCTGAGAGCTACATGCTTCCCCATGTGCTACAAGAAGTTTTCTCCCAGAGATATATATTATGCTTTGCATTCGAGAGATCCAATACATGAGAAAGTTGAAAGGGTGACGAAAGAGGCAACGACAGTGAAGAAATCGATGCAGCAAACGATATGCTTACATACATCGAATTATTATGTCACAGTATTTAGAGGTGCATGGATCTCAATGAGCGTATCAAGAATTACATGTATTCTCAAACTGACATGTGCTTTAGATAAGAGGACTCAAGACAGTTGTACATAAAAGGTTACGAAAAACGCAACAACGGTGACGAAATTGCAGTGTTTATCAATGAATCAATGAGGTTGGGTAATGCATCAAATCGTTGTATCACTTTGCTGAGAGGTGCCTGGTTTCCAATACGCTATATCATGATGTTTTCTCCAAGAAACATGTGCTGTGGATTAGAGGCTATACTACAATCATGATGAGGTGCAAGTAAAGGGTGACGAAAATAAGCAGCAGAGGTGACGAAATCGATTGAAGCAACAATTTTCTGCATTGGCATGCATTCGGAATAGTCAGAAAGATGTCCTCATTTGCATTTGTAAAGAAATGTGAATCAGATTGAATCGGTTTATCATTACTTGTTGCCAGGATCACATAGATGGCATCTCGTAATTTCATGATTGCAAAGAATGCACCATATTTCACCTGTGTCTTTGGCTTTGCAGGAATCTTTTTGTGTCGCAGCTCCTCTTTGTTTTCCCCTTGGACGACCATGTTACCGCGGACGAGTTCTTCCGTGACAGTGTGATCACACGTGAACACAACAGAAAATGCCTGCTTAAAGTCTATTGTGCTCCGATATGGAGATTGATGTCTCGACGGCAGCTTTATTGATGTTAAGCAAAAATCATTCAAAGTTTAATACAAAATATATGGTAACTGAAAGGTTAAAAATAATAAAGGGGAGTGGTGATATCAAATACATTTCCGAAACGTACAATTAAAGTAAATATCAAGTAGACTTTATTCCAATAATTGAAGGTTTGCATTCGGCAGTAATTTGGGCGTAGTTTCCACGTGCAAAACCCTCATAGATTTACCACTGAAGTCAGTTGCACTGATTGCCATCATTCTTTTCTATTTGAAGTGAGGTAAGATGTAATACACCTCAAAAAGAATGGAGAAGAGTGAAAAAATACTGTAGTAAGCTGAAAGAGACAGGCAAACTGTATTTTTATTGAAAGATTATCTGTAGTATACCTAGGAGAGTAGACTAACATTTCTTCGGTCTCGGCGACGTGTTTTGATTGACATCCGATGCTCAGCCAATAAAACTTCGAGAGTTGACGACTGACAACTGTCTTGCCACACCCGGTTCCACGCCTCTATTCGGAGGTTTCTTACTAGACGTATTTTTAGTCAACTTGACTTCCACATCGTCGCGCCCTCTATTGACTGCCAGTCACTGATTTAGGCTAAAAATACGTCGCCCGCTAGACTAGTTGCAGCCGCGGTAAGGATTCGCTTCTCTCTCACACATGAGAACAGTGTTACTGATGAAAGCTCGATCTGGGAAATTGGTCTCGGGTGGGCTGATGGCCGCGGTGGTAAAGTCGAGAGAGGCTATCAGTACATTTCACTTTCGTTGGCATCGATACCATGGTTAAGGAGTTCTTTCTTTTTTTATATATATATTGTCGTCTCAGCCGCCCTCAGTACATACTTACACTATACAAAAATTCCTTGCACTATAGGAAGGAGTAAACGATAGTGTAAACAATTCAGGAAAAACCCCCAAACAAACAAGCAAGCAAGGAAGCAAAGACGGTGGAATCGAAATACGCCAGAAATATATGGTGTTGACAAGGAATATAAAAATAGGACGATCATCGCATAACCAAGAGAGCAACACTAAAGGCTTGTCTTCGTTGACTGCTATATAACAAGATGATTTTGGTTAATTCGTCACTTACATCACTGTGAGAGAACTCGGTTATCTATGATAGGAAATGGAATCGGTTGACTGAGTAATGTTTTCAAGAAGAGATAGAGAACAGGTACAATGTCAAAACTTTGTAAGTCGTTATTTCATTGAGAGATCCTGAACCTTCTCCTTGGGTTGTAATTATATACTCCTTCTTTAGATGGGACGAAAATACCTGTTCATTAACAACTTGTATATGACGAGTTTGGTTGTTGTTTTTTTCGCAAAAGGAGCTAACTCCATTCTTGTTATAAGTTGAGATATTTATGATTAAAGCTGAGCACTAAAGAATAAAGAAAATGATAAGAAAATACATGATATTTGTAACCATAACTTCTAGAATACTCCTTGTTGTGTCACAAGTGAGATATTACTGAAAAGATTCAATTTTGTTCTATATCTCAGTGATGATGGACTTATATACTTTGAAATGTTTGAAAATGGCCCTTAGCTCATTTCGCAATAAAACTCCTCATCATTTATATAGAAACTTGTTAATGAACAGTACTGACATTAAACGTTAAGCTACTGAACAAATATACATTGATCAGTTTTATGTTTCCTACGAAGAAACGGGAAGAAAACACTTATAGAAAGTCCAACTGACATAACGTTCAAATCGTTACTAAAAAAAAAAAAAAAAAAAAAAAAAAAAAAAAAAAACTAACCTTCATCAGTTTAATGGTATATTTCCTAATATATGAAAGACTAATTAAAGGTTAATTATACAATGTCGTCTCAATCTTGAAGTTGAAGGCACTAAATGAAAAAAAAATATTAAGACTAGTTTCATAACAAGTGTGAATGTGAGCAACTGATTCATTCGGTAAAATGCAACAGAAAGAAAGATTAAAAAAATCAGAAAGAGCAACGACTCTCACATACCATATAGGCCCGACACTGTATACCAGCATGAACAGATGTGGTTGGAATAGTCAAGTGTAGATTAACCATTGTGATCATACTATAATAATATTCTGGGTATCATCGACAAACGGTATAGAATGACAAAATGATACAATCGTTATATACTCAGATAAGACTTTACTTTAGTACCGTTCGTGCTTGCTGACCTTCGAACCAGATTTATGTATTGCCCATGCAGTGATAACGTTATCGAACCTGCTCAACCATTGCCTTGGATGTGAATGCATAATGCTAGCAGAAAACCTGTTTTCATTTTTCTTTCAAACCATGATCATCACAAAATCTCAGACGTGTAACAATGATTAATTGATATCAATGTCCCTCTTTTATCATATGTTACATAATATCGATTACAACTTTCTATTATTGTATATATAGCGACACATAATTATTGTTATTTTTTTTTTTGCAAAAGGTCGAAACATGCAGTTGTAAGTCATAGTAGGCTCCCTATATTAGAATCCAGAATCCTGTCTCATTGATCACCAAAGTAATAATAAAAAAAGAAGAAGAAAATGCTGCATTAAGACATTCAGAATTTAATATGCGAACGAGAGACTGGATCTGAAGTGGGAGAGTGTTTGAATGACCAGCATGCACATTTTTCTTGCAAAAGGTCGAAACATGCAGTTGTAAGTCATAGTAGGCTCCCCATATTAGAATCCAGAATCCTGTCTCATTGATCACCAAAGTAATAATAATAAAAAAAAGAAGAAAATGCTGCACTAAGACATTCAGAATTTAATATGAGAACGAGAGACTGGATCTGAAGTGGGAGAGTGTTTGAATGACCAGCATGCACATCAGGTAGGCCCTATTCAACTTATCTAAGATTCTATGAGATGATTGTCAGATTGGACTTTGATACTCAAAGCACAAAAATACAAATGTATACAGTCAAACCTGTCTATAGCGGCCACCCAAGGGATACGGAAAAAGCGGCCGTTATAGACAGGTGGCCGCTATAGACAGGTAATCCGACTTTGTGTGCATTGCCTACATGTACATGTATCATCGTTGTATATACATGTACATTTATGTGTGTACGTATGCACACGTGTGTATCATGCATAGAACAATGCCGGTGTTTATGAAATTGTTGCACAGTACACTAGATGTAGCATGTGCACAGTCATGAATTAGTGCATTATTGTGACTGAATAAGTAATGAATGCAACGGTGGCGATCACTGAATGTTGCCCAGAAATGACTGGCACGGCTAAAAAGCAGAAAAATACCCTGAATTATCGGCTCGGCTACGGCTCCATCGGGTTTTTGGCCGCTATAGACAGGTTAAAATCTACCGCGGGAAACAAACTTTGTGGCCGCTGACCGCGTTAGACAGGTGGCCGCTATACACAGGGTCTTTAACATGGCTTTTCTCTCGGGGGGATTTTTCAGTGGCCGCTATAGACAGGTGGCCGCTATAGAGAGGTGGCCGCTAAGGCAGGTTTGACTGTATTTGAAGAGTTTGTTTGCAAAAACCGATAAGTCCATTTTTGAAGATTTTTAAGTACGGTCTCTGTCATAACGTACAAAATAATACCTTTTAAATGTTATATTGGTCACTACATATAAAGGTATATTTTTGAAGTTATGGTCAAAAGAAGCAAAAAAAATCTTATTATTCTCTTTATTTTTCTTGACCTTTAATCGCAAATATCTCCATTTGACAAATATGGACTTATCGGTTTTTGCAAACAAACTCTTCATTTGTATTTTGTATTTTCTTTTTCTCTATGTTTCGGTCCTTTTTTGTACCCGTGCTCCTCATCTCAATCTTTAGCTCGATGTATGGGACCTACGCTCAACAAGCTCGCTTGTTACTTAATTTCTTTATAGCATTCATTCTCAGATTCCAACTTTCATAGATCCACCACTATATGTTTTATTTGCAATATTCTATGTATGTCTCCTAGCTGGATATCAAGTATTTCATTTAATTTTGTTATATTTGATGTATTTTTTTTTCATCGAGAAATATGAATAATAAATTGAAATTGAAATTGAAAATTGAAATTGAAATATATTGCTTTTGCTGACTGCAATCTTATCCTTTTAATTATCTTTCGATTTTATTTAGGCCTATTATACCTATATCAGGGCCGCGGATTTTTTTTTTTCTGTCTTTTCATTTTTTGAAGCGCCATGAGCACCGAAAAGTGAACATGCGCGCTATGACAAGTGGTCACTATTATTATTATCATTATTTTGATCATTGTCATTATTATTATTATCATTATCATTATTATTAATATTACTAGTAGTTTATCATTATTATTGTTATTATTATTATTATCAAAATTATAACTTATTTTTATTATCATCATCATTATCATTTTTAATGGTTTTTGAGCGGGGAAGGGGAGTGGTTTAGGCTGATGGTCGATGGTAAGAATAACGGGAAGAATATGTAAGGACGGAAACTTCGGAAAATGTGGATGTTGTTATTTTACTTTTTCTTTTTTTCAACAGACCCCCCCCCCCAAAAAAAAAAAAAGAAAAAAAAAAAGAAGTGTGTGTGGGGTGATGTGGGGTGGGGTGGGGTGTTCAGCTGTAGGTCTGTTCATGTTGAACATTGAGTTGTTATGGTAACAGTATTCAAATTAATTGTTAATTGCGTTTACTTTCTCAGTATTTGATGGGGTATTAATCACATTGAGTGATAGTTTTAGTTTTGATTTGTACGCATGTGCTTCATCTTTATGCTGACGAAGATGATTATGTTTTAAGAGGTCAAAGGTTTAGGGTTGGGGGTCGGGTGGAAACCCAGGAATCTGCTAGATTTATGTTGAAGTTGTATTTTTTTTTGTTTAGTTTTTGAAATCAGTTAATGTATGAATATTCATAAATGAAGTCAATGGTTGGATGATTATTGGAAATATATGGTGTGTTTTCATGTTTTGAAGTTTGATGGCTGTTTGATGGAAGTTTGATGGCTGTCCGTGTGTTCAAGCACGGCTTATAACGGCGGCCCTCTGCATCATATGTATATATTATATATTGTACTGTGAATTAAGTCATTATTGGCCATTTTTGTATGTTATTTAACGTTTCATTTGTCTTTACATACAAAATATGACTTACTATGTAATATGTCAATAATTTTCAGAATTGTATTTGTGTAATTGAACCTGCCTTTGTTATTTTTGTTATTCTGAAAGAAAATATGAAATGCAGAAAATAAAATCTTTTCAAACAAATATGGGTCATGGCGTTAAGGAGCGGGGATCAGGGGTTGAGTGATAATTTTTTAGAATGATTGTTAAATGGGGTCTAGGGCAATTACCCCCTGGGCAATTACCCCGCACCCTTCCCCCGGCCCTAATCGTAATCCTAATCCTGAACCTAACCCTAACCCTAACCCAAACTCCTAACCCTAAACCTAACCCTAACCCTAATCTCTACTCTAACCTTACCACCAACCAGTAATTGGCCGGGGGGTAATTGCCCTCTCGGGGTAATTGCCCGGATACGGTTAAATGTTTCTAAGGGGCAACATGTTTGGGTTCACATGCCTACGGGCAATAGTAAATGTATTTACTTTTATGTGCCCTGACCCTCATGTAGTCTCCATTCATTTCATTTTCATTTTGTGTAACGTGTACAGTATATACAGTGCATGTTCATTCTGGTTTTTGTATTGTTTATGATATGTATCCTATATTCTTTACCTGATAATAATAATACAGACAGACAGGGAAAGGGATATTTTCACATGAACTTACGGCCTAAGCTGAAGTTTATTAGATCATTGACATGATAAACTTTGTGTCCGAATCTTGTGCGAAGCTCCATATCTACGTAAAATTCCACGTTTCAAAATTATCTTACCAGGCCCGGTCCCACAGCTGACGAGCAAAATTTCGGGGATGGCTCCATCCGCTTTCATCCGCTCCAGAAATTGACAAAATTTGCGAAAATTGGCGAAAACAGAACGGAAAAAGAATGGACGTGGGTACCTGTAGCGGTGATGTGAAACGGATGTTCATTGGAAGCCTGGCGGATGAAAGCGGATGGAAGTGGATGACAGCTCCGAAGGGGTTACCGGAGATAATTGCGAAACGGACGCATAGCGGAAAGAGCGGATGCAGAGCAGATGAAGTGGATGCATCACGTACGCCTAACGGAGTGTCCGTTCTGAATACTTTATATATGAGATGCATACGCTTACATCCTTTCTATTTCCATGCTATTAACGATGTATAGACGTTCCATGTACCATATCTTTCCTCCCTCTTTCCGTTTTGAGCTGCAGCGGATGTGAGTTGCGAGGATGCCCAGAGGATGCAGAGAGGATACAGCGGACGTTTAAGGGATGATAACGGACATACAAAGTTTGTTGCTCGTATGTCGCGGATTTACATCGTACACGGCGGAAAGTTCATCCGTTCTAAAAGTTTCAAGCAGCATAAAACTTCTCGCGCGGATGAAATCACAGTGGACGGATGCTCGATGGATAGAGCGTATGAAACACGTATGCGATGAGTACACAGCGGATGCGTAGCGTTTTCCAACGGATGGCAAGATTTTTTTTTTTTTTTTTTTTTTTTTTTAACGTTTTACATCCTCTTTGCATCCGTAGGTGCAGTGGGACCGGGCCTTTAATGACTATGAACAGTGTATAATGTACTGTTTTTGCTATTTTCTCCAAACACGTGCTAGCGAGTCAGTGAATGCTTGCATTTTTTTGGTCACACGCCGGCTGGCCGCGGCCGGGGACACGTCGGGGGCGCGCGTGCGGGCACGGTGGCACTGTACTACTGGCGAATTTAACCCGTGCGGTGCTACTGTATACCATGCTGAGCTCACGATGCACTGCACTGTACACAATCACAGCACGGTTTTGCGAAAATTACCGAGCAATTTTGTCCATGGCATTGTAAAGGCTGAAGGTAAGTGGCATTGAAGGTAGACATGAAAAGTGTAGAAACAGTATCGATAAAGGGTGCTTAACTTTGTTATCTTAAGAGTGCTTCCGCACGAGCTTCCTGGAAAAAAAAAAAAAAAATCAAGACATTCGTTGCCTTGAACGCTATTAAGCGGTGAATCAGGCCTACTTCCGCCGCACCTCCGGCGCGATATCCTGCATGTCGGTGCTGGAGTAGTTTACTCGTGCATTCCTATTGAAACCAAATGCTTGTAGGATTAGAACAGTACGTTTGTTTTTTCTCCTAACTTCCTCGCTAGGCAAAGTGGAACATACGTCAATAAAATCTCCGAACATTTCCTGTCAACCACATAGGTCTAGGACTGCGACCACGCAATGGAATACTAGAAGTCGAACTGTTAGTAAAATTGGAGGGTGCAAGAACTAATGTTAGAGCGAACACTCGATGTGCGAAAAGTGAATTTGAGAATTTTGAGAATTGCGCCTTTGTTGAGGATTTGAGCTGCGTGTCATTTGGCACTTGGGTTGTATTGTGTGCGCGGGTGTTTTGATATGTGTTCTTCGACTTTACCCAACATGAGGATCGAGGAGCGACTTGTAAATCCACCAGTTTGTCTGTGTTGAGTGTGTTGCTAGGAGCCTGCAACTGGATCTTTGGAACTTTTGAGTGCTAGTTTGTATACCTACAACCTAGTCCGTGTTTATCAAATGTTTCTGCAGTTTCGATGTACTAGTGTCAAAGTGACTAGTGTTGGCAGTTGCTCTGGTTGGTGACCCGTGCAGATCAGTCTTGATGCGGGTGGAGCTATACTGCTCTGATGCACTTAAAAACAAATCTGTGTGATTAAACTCCATCATTTGACACTTGAGATCTTTACTAAAGAAACCGTATACCTTTTGAATTACTAGTGGCAATAGTTTTCATTTTGATTCGTGGCATTGTAACCCGGTCTATCAAATTATGATGTGTTTGTAGAGAAACTAAATTAAGTGTGGACGTGTGCAAAATGGAGCAAAGTGCCAGCTATTAAAAAGTTGTTTCATTTTGTGCTTGAAGAGATGTAGCCAGTAGTTCCTCAGATATCATTGTGAAGATCCAGTATTCGCTTTGTGTCAACGTCAAGACATTTGTCTTGAGAACCTGAACTGTTAAGTCACAGACGAATGTGCCATTTGCATTTTCTTCTTTGATGTGGAGTTGTCCAAGTCAAGTGGATTGCAGTTGTAAAGGCATTCTTTGCCTTTTATTTTCTAGTCATTTATTTTTTTTTTTCATGCTTTATTTCAATCTCAGGAGAGAAATTTGTGTTGTTTCCTGCTGTCATTTTATTTTGAAAGAGGCAGACACAGTTTTTTTTTGTACATAAATGCAATGGTAATTTCCCACCAAGCAAAGAACATTGTGTCTGCAATACACGGTGCTTCGTAGATCAAAAGCCATTATCAAACTCGATTCAAAGACCATCGTGTTGATGCGAACAATTCTTGGATTTCGCTTTCAGCGTCAAACAGCCAGGCAATCATCTCGGCCAAATGTAACTGTGGTTTAGAACAAATAGACCCAGAATGACTTGACTCTCATCCATACTACTAGCGCATGAGTGAAAGTGGATTGCTGGTAGTTGGAAAAGATACCAGTTTGTTCATCTGTCCAAATTATATACTTTGTGCATCAAGTAACATCAACTTGTGGAGGGTTAACAGTGGCCGTGCAGTTTTCACAAGTTTTCCATTGTACTGAACATGGCTCATCATATGAAGGATTGGATTTTTCTTCAGTATTTCTTGTTTATCTTTGCTTTGTTGTCAACAAAATCATCAACAGGTGAGTGCAATTCCTGCCCATTTCCAACTTTTTATGCATTTTTGTTTGATTGTTTTGGGTTTTAATATGTACAAATACATAGTCTTTCACTGATGACAAAACAATCCAATCTTTACTCTAACAACAAAATTCTGCTAGGACTTCTTGGAGTTAATTAAAAACATTTATTGCACTTTGAATATATATTCGTCGAAATAGATCTATTTTTGTGATTCCCAAACAACGACATTATAATATGTATTGTAGCAAATCTCTTCCTCTTTGATAAGTTAATGGTACACTTGTCCCAGTTGTTGGTAAAAATTATGATTTCCATTATTTTTATAAGAAACGTGTCCTGTGTAAATTTGCTTACTTTTATTACTCGGAATATCTCATGCTGTGTTTAATTTGCACGAGGCATACAATTGCTAAATACATATTGACAAAGCAGTGATATTTCAAGAAAATCCAACTCGTAAACACAAACTTTACAATGACGTTTTGCCCATGGTATTTGAAGGTACTTGAAGGTACTTGAAGTCCCAGCAATACAGTAACATTATGCTGATATGCAAAGTATCATGTTTTACATGTGGTTTTACATTTTTAATTCTTTGTTCCTGTTTTTTTTTCACAATTGTACTTTAAAAACTTGGAGAGTTTTTGTACTAGTTAGTAAAACTGCATTTCTGTTCCCTGTCTATACTACTGCTCAAGTATTTACAAAATAAAAAAAAAAATGTGTAAAATAAGTGTTCTTGTCTGTAAGTGTTGCTTCAAAAGATAATTTCAATGTTTTCACTTGTTTTCATGTTTCTTGTGAGGTTTAAAGTTCTCACAAGTCACTCAGGTTTATTCATACATACACCTAGTATGTACCAAGTTGATATGAAACTATTGAATGTGAAGAATCACTATGGATCAAACAAACTCGTTATCAAAGAACTGAAAAAAATATTATCAGACAAATTAAAGAGTTATAGGTAACTGCAAGTTTGTACTCAGACCAAAGCTGGCGGATGATGTTGTTACCCCGTACAAATATGTTGTGGTTTTCCTGTGTTGTTCTGATGCATTGTCTTTTTTTTTTTTTTTTTTTTCAAAAACTACAGTATTCAAGTACACTGCAATCTACATGATGTATGTCCTGTGTCTTTTCAACATTGGATGTTGCTTTCACATTTCTATTACAACCACAGCACCGAAATGCCCTTATCAGGCATGTACAATGTATAATCACAGTGTTTGTGAAAGTGTGTCAGGGTTGTTTTATAGGGAATTATCTGAGAGGATATGGCCCTGTCAGGTGTGGCTAAAAGGGAAATTATTTGCAAACATCAGCAGCACGGATTGCAATCATTGGTGCAAGTTTCAACTGAGTAGTGCTTTAGGATGCCTTATTACTGTTCACTAATGTGCAATCAATATTTATCCCATGATCAACTATTTTAATAATGATGATGATAATAATACATGTACACTTGTAGTAATAGTAATGATGATGATGATGATAATTATTGGTAATCATATAGTGATGATGATGATGATGATGATGATAATAATAATGATGTAATAATAAATAATACACAACAATGATAAAGTCTTCATTACCAAGGGTAACCTCTTCAGTGTTGCCACCATTTTGCTATATGTGCATTGTATATTACTTGTATGTAATACAAATTAATGGTACTTTTTATGCCTCCGCCACGAAGTGGTGCCGGAGGCATTATGTTTTCGGGTTGTCCGTCTGTCCGTACGTACGTCCGCATTCGTTTACGCGATAACTTGAGTAATATTGACTGGAATTTTACCAAACTTGGTCCAAGTATAAAGTATGATGGGGCAATTAAGTGATTAGATTTTGAGTGAAATCAGCCGAAGGTCAAAGGTCAAGGTCAAATCATAAAATTGTATCCGTTTACGCGATAACTCAAGACTGGATCAAGCAAATTTCACCAAACTTTGTCAGAGGATGATGTATGATGGGACAATTACTTGATTAGGTTTTGAGTGAAATTGGACAGAGGTCAAAGGTCAAAGATCAAGGTCAAATCCTGAAATTTATCTGTGTACGTGATAACTCTAAACTGGATGAAGCAGCTTTCACCAAACTTGGTCCAAGGATGATGTATGATGGGGCAATTAGTTGAGTAGATTTTAGTGACATTGGCAAGAGGTCAAAGGTCATAAGGTCAAGGTCAAATGCTAAAAACGTTGCTATTTCCCCCATATCCATGCAATGCCCAAAGGTATTATCTTGAAACTTATTGTAGACATGTACTACTGCATAAAGATTCTCCAGAGAGTGTTTCATGTCATAAGGTCAAAGGTCAAAAGGTAAAAGGTCAGGTGAATATGTTACAATTTCACTTTTCTTGCAAATGGTTCCATGTATCTTCATGGAACTTGGTACATACACGTGTACTCACTGGCAGGGATTTTCTAGGGAATGTAGGGGTCATGGGTCACTAGTCAGGGGGTCAAAGGTCAAGGTCAACTCCTCAAAATTGTACTATTTCCCTCATATACTAGTATATATGCAATGCTTACATTATTATTTTTAAAACTAAAACTTGATATATACATGTATTCTCTAATGGAGATTCCCTGAGAAATTTCCAGCCAGAAGGTCAAAGGTTAAGGGTCAAAGGTCAGGTTTAAATGCAAATATATATATATTTTATACTGTTATTACACTCTTTCTTCATACCTTGAAAATTACTCAATGCATAAACTTATAAAAGGGTAGGTCAGAAGTAAAGTAAAAGTTCTCAGTTCCCCAAATACAGGTACCTGCACTCTTAGACAATTACAGCAAACCTGTAGTTCAAAGAAAGTGAACATTCAAGATATTTCTGACAAACCTGTCATTTCAATATTTTGTCAGTTTTGTGAAACTGTCATAACACATTGTGAAGACATTGTACCATACACCTATTGAGAGAATCATGCATTATGGCGGAGGCATCAGTCGCCATAGCGACATTTCTAATTTATAACTATTTTTCTGAATGATTGATTTTATTTTGTACAAAATTAAATTTATCTCAAAAAGTGTTGGCTGATTACAAATACAGCTTATCATTGTTTTAATACCATAACTGAACACAATAATTGGAAAACAATATTGTACTGCAGAAGCTGCAAAGTTTCCTGTTTGTACTGATAAAGAATAAAATATTGTTCCTTGCTCTTGGATAAGTTAATGTCCAAAAATAATTTGGAGAAAGAGGTGGAAAAGGGTTCATTGGAGAAGGTAGAAGGGACTTAGTCCTTCTTTCTGACCAGACAGACATGTTTGGATAGATGTTGTGCTCTATCACTTTCATTGGGGAATAACACAATTGTAGCACTATAGGGAGTAGGTTGTCATCTCAGTGACAAAATCTATACACTTTCCAGACAACTGTACCAATCAACTGATGAGGAAAGTATGGATACTGATTAAATGTGACCCTTCATCACAAAACCAACAAAAAGTCACCAGACATGGATTTTTAGTTAAGAGCAGATTCTGAAAGAGCAGACTTTAAGCTTTACAATGATCAATGTACAACTCAATTTAAATGGACTCTGATCTCCTTAAAAACTATCCTAATATTGGATATTGGAAAGAAAGGACACACGCTGGAAAGTGTGAACTGAAAAAAAAAAAGCCCCTGTACACTAGTTCAGGGTCTATACAAGCGCTTAATCTTTACCAAACTGTGCTAGCTGTGCGATGAATGGAAAAAAAAACAACACCAAAAACAGGATGTAAACCGCTGCAGCAACAACAATGAAGGGATTATCAGATTATGGGCAATTCCACGGTATATACACAGATGCCGAAAATTCAAAATGATATTTGTTTCATACACCATACATTTTCAGACAATACTTGAGTTGAAGTTTTAAGAATCATTATGTTTTTCAATATAAGCGGCCATTTTGATTTTCAAAATGGCTGCCAAAATATGCTTTCATAACTCAGTAAATGGTAAGAAAGAGTGTATTGTCATGTAACTTACTCTCTGTATATCCACTTTACTAGTACTCTAAACAACAATCTTTTATAATTATGTATGCAGTTACCAGACTAAGTCTTTTACCACATGATAGAAAAAAAAGCTGGTTGCTTTAAAGAATTTGATAAAAACTTTTAATTAGTTTGACAATGATGGATGTAATGTCAGTTACCAAAAACAAGGAATTTGTAACTTTATTCATCAAAGAAAGTGAGCTGTATGATGTAATTTGGGATTTCTAATGTATGCCCATATGTCTTCATTTCAGTACCAGAAATAAGGATACCTGGCATACTGGAGAGTCAAAATGAACACTTCAAAATGTGTAATGTCAGTTACGGAAATGTCATATACCAGTATGTAAAGTCAGTTACCATGACAGTAATTATAACTGAGGAAAATTTTTTGACTTAAGGCCATTTTAATACATCTGGGAAGTCAAAGGTTATCAACAAGAGCAGCAATCCCTTTGATAGGGAATGATGTCATCACCATGGTATGTCAATGGATACATTTTTTTTTTTGTTCATTTAATTTTAATTTTTTTAAATTTATTTATTTATTTATTTATTTATTATAATTATCTTTTTTTTTTTGGCTTGAGCTTTTGATTTTCGGTTCAGCACAAGTTTAAGGTTAAATCATCTGGAAGTTTAGGTTTACCGCATGCAATATACAGTACTGTATATGCACTCAAATACAGTACATTCACAGTCTGAGTCCTACGGGATGATAAAGCTACCAAAGTTTGTAGGCCTAATCAATGATGTGGTTGCATGGTAACCACCTTTTTCTATTAAAAAGCTTGTGTACAGCTGTATACCAACAGTTTTATAATCTTTACTAATGATTGCTTTTGCTAGCATTTTTCCTTTTTTTTGGAAGCTTAGTGAAGTTTCTACCACAAAGGCAAATGCACAAACAGGAGATATTTCTTCGCTTGCACTTAAATGTGTGGTTTAGTTAATATGGTACATCTTGTATTTTGGTAAATAAGGCATGTACGTACTGTCATTACTGTTTGAAACTTAACACTGATGTTGCTCAATGTTTAACGCTGATGTTGCTCAAAGTGAGAGGTGATTCTAGGGTAAAAAAAAATCATGCAGGGACATTTTGAAATACATGATAATTATGAACAGGAAGATTCGTTTATATTGATCTTAGAATTCTTTCATTGCAAAGTCCTATTTCGTGGTATCTAGGATGTATTTGCAAGCCTTGATATACCAGTAAAAAGGAAAAGAAAAACAGATTACTTCAAGCAAGGAATAAACCAATAATGCCCTTTTGACCAAAAAAGCATAATGTTTCTTCTTCACAGAAAAAATATTAAATGTGTAACACTATTCATTTAAATCAATTGATGATGGAGATCATTTTTTTTATTTGTGGCCCTAACAATGCCTTAAAGGAGAAGGAGTAAAATAAAGAAAAGAAGAAGAAATATATCACAGTAGATTTCATACATACAATGTATTTATAAATGCATAATTGAGTTGTGTGTACCCCATGACCGGAAAGATAATATATATATTTTTTTTCACACACAAAAATATTTTTGTTTTGTGTAGTACTGCAGGGTATTATGGGTGGGGCACTCTAGACAGAAACTTTCATGTTCATTAAAAAAAACCCAAACAAACAAAACAAACAAACAAACAAAAAAAACAACATTAGTTATGTCAATATTTATACTTGGAACTGCTGAATCTAAATGGCTCTGTGCAATCATAACTGCTGAATAAGCATTCAATCTTCAGACAAATGTCAAGAAATATCCTCTGGTGCATTTACATTATTTTTGCTCAACTGTGCTATGGCATGGGGGGGGGGGGAAGCTTGCCCCCTAAGGGCCCCACCCCATTTGTGTCTTTAGATTTTGTTTTGATTTGTTGCTAAGTAAATGCCTGGGATTGTTACTGGTATACTGCAGCAGTATGATAACCTGTTAAATAAATTAGTTCTCTGTAAATCCCATAGCAAAAGTATGTGTAACGTCAGTTACTGACATGTTTACCTTTAAGTTTTCATAGAACACAAAGAAAATGGACTAATGTTTCATTTCATTTGGGTATTTGTAATTGATGAACCAAGGTATGATTCCATATCAAACAAATCACTCTGAAAGGTCAGAATTATAAAGTATCACAAAACTATTCCCAATCATGATTTTGCATACAAGTAAATCCTATGACAAATGTAAGCGTAATACGAAATATCTAAAGTGCACATTATTTTGCACACCTGTTCCTAAGAATCTAGGTATATTGCCATATTAAACACATAAAGGTTAGAAGTCAGGGACATGAGATATTTCCATTTAAATCTACACCATAATTTCCCCATGTCCTTTTTCCGTAACATCAGTTACCGACACATTTTCACTTGCTGTGTGGTAAGAAATGCAGTTTGAGAGAAAAACTTTCCACCTATTTCTTCATTCTCCTGAACTCATTCATCAATGCTAATTACAAGCCCCAGGTGCTTTCATTCACAAAACTACAACATAAACAATTTCGTGAAAATCCTTCCACGTAACGTCAGTTACCGTGGAATTGCCCTTATGCTGAAATTGTGAGCATGCTATATTAACACATTCTTTAGATGATTACTGCCAACTTTCAAAGCAATAGCATCATCTTCTCAAAAGTTAGTAGAGATGAAAGTGAAGAGTATGGAGAGAGTCTTTTTTTTTATGAAATGAAAAGGGGACTCTAACCCTTGAATGGCACAGATCTCCTGCCTAGCTCAGGGCTGCACATTAACCTGTTTTTGTTGTTGTTTTTTTTTTCTTTCTACTGGTCTGACCTGTCTATCGTACAAGTAGGTACCCAGTTTTCCCATTCTTTGTTGGTCAACTCCTGAAAAGTTACTGGTCCAACAGGGATTTTTACTGGTCAAGGACCTTTGGATCAGTACTCTCTGATCTTTTCGTCTCTGAAGTATCCTTGTCTAACCTCAGTCATGACATACCAATAATTTGATCATTCTGCCTGGTTTGGAATCTCCATGCACTCTCAAAATTCTGTAAAGGAGATAATGGGATTGAAGGAGTTTTTGTCTTGATTGAACATGTCACACATTTATATACCAGCATTTTTATCTGTGCAACGTGGGAGTAAGAATGGCTGGGTTAATTCAGAAGCCATTCCGACATTGTACAATGTACTAGTGATATTGTATGGGAGGAACTCCAGACAAGGGCTATTGCACAATATTTTGTTAAGGTGACCCAACACTGCTGTTGAGGGTTACGGTATCAAGGGAACAGGATGCTACTGCTATCAAAGTAAGCTAATGGGTGGGACATGAGTCGGGAATTCCCGTCTCGTATCTGCTCTTTCAAATTTTCATCAAAGCAAAAGAAAACAAATAGTTGGCAAAAGGTCAAGACTTTCATGAAACAAACAAAGTGTTCTGTCAAATTGAAAAAAATCATGAAGGAAATTACATGGAGAAATACAAACTTTCGTTTATAGCATGCGGATGCGAACCAACAGAATGGACAGCAGTACTAATAATGTTTAGTCCTCGCCATCCACCGAACATGAGATATATTTTTTCTTTCTCCACATAATCCCCTGTATCTCCAATCATGTGATTGACAGCTACAGTTGGAGAATGTGAATGAAAAAAAAAAAAAAGTGCCCAGACAACCATTTCAACTTGAGATGGACATTGTACAGGACACAAGTGGTAGAGAAGATTGAGGAAGAAAGGTTTATGGTAAACACCATGTGTATAGTACACTGCATGTGAACGAGGTGAGCAAAAATGTTTTTGCTTGCTTCATTTTGTCATGCATCGTTTGAAATTTCTCATCTTCTTCGCTTCTTTCTCTTGATGATTTTCCAACCTTCTCCTCCCCCTCACTCTCTTCTGGTTCATCCTTCTCCTCCCACCAACTTCCAAACTCTTATCCTGATTCTCACTCTAGATTCTTCCTACTACCGGTCCCTCTCTCCTAGACCCCGTTTACAGTGCGAGGCTCGGCCGCGGCTTGGCCGCGGCCGAGCCATCCTTCATTTCAGTGTAAACGCAAAAGGCCAAATGCGAGGCCAAAATTGGCCGCGCATTTGGCCACGCTCTGGTGGTGCAGCAGTGTAAACGGACAAAATTGCGAGGCTCGGCCGCGCAATTGAGGTCGGGCTCGGCCGTGGCCGAGCCTGGCCCCGCACTGTAAACGGGGTTCTATTCTCCCCCCCCCCCCCACTTATAGTATAGTACTGAATGGAGAAATATGTGTACATCACATTCATATCGGGATCAGAGTCAATATTTTCACTTGTCTTTAAATTCGCGAACAGCAGCTGACTTGTGCGAAATTTGCAAAAATACAAACCTCCTGAAATATTCTGTATTTTATACAGTATTTGCCTTCCTTACAACCTCCCTGTGTTGCTTCCCTCCACTCTCCATTGTGAGGGTCTTTTTACCAGACAAGTATTTTCAAGGACTACATGTACATATTACGTTAATTACTGCAAACTTCTCTCTCTCACTTTGAATTGAAATCACCTCGCAAAATTTCAAACAACACATTAATCAAAATTGAAGAAAAATGGCAGAGAACGGTGTGAGCTCACTGAAAAAATAGGAGTAGAAATAAACACAAAAGAGTGTATATTTGATGCCTGGATCAATTAGCCACTGGTTTAAGGAGGCATTATGGAAAAGAGGGAAGAGAGACACAGGAACCAAGCACTTGATATTCTAGAAAGAGAAAGTGAAACGTTTTAGCCTATTTCCTTGTACCAATACAATTGTCTGAAGGTCAGAGAACTTTGATTATGGCAGTATTTTACAAGGAAAATGAATGATTTCGGTTCTATGAAAATCAGACCTGTAAAAAAACCTTACAATTTGGATTCTTTTATCTTCTTTTGAGAAACGGTATCATACATTTGGGGTTATGATGTGAATGCAACTTCTATTGAAGCAGATGTGAAAAAAAAAAAGACTATAACTGTGCAATAAAGTTTTGTAACTTTCTCACCTTTAATGTCGAAATTCAGCTCTTGCTGTTTTATTCATGTGATTTGAGAGGTGTGATGAGGTTGAAATGCTGATGTTCTTTGTCACAGAGTAGAAACATTTAGAGGGGAATGAAACTCAAATGTATGCTGATTGAGTAGAATCAGTAGAATACACCAATATAACTTAATGAGGAAAATTGAACAATCCATTCAACTGAATGATGAATCTGGTGGATTAGAAGACTACTACAGATCATGACATCTCATATGCACTATGATGTAAAAAAGAAAATTCAAACTATGTTCACTTTTCTAGCATATTATAAGAGCAAACCTACTACTTCTTTTAGAAAGCAGGGAGAAAGTATTACACTCACCATATGTCAGTATCAAGGGAATGTGTTTTTCAATTTGAATTATTCTGTGGAATTTTCTATATGTTTTCTTTATATCTGTAGTGCACGTCATGATCTGTGGTAGTATTGTGATCCTGCGGTCTCATCACCAGAATTTAAAATTTTTTCAAAAATCAACCTGTGATGTCTATAATGTCTGTGCAAACCTCCAAAGATAAAGAAAGGCAAAAAATAATGGAGGAAAATGAAGAATCTTCTGACAAATCCATATTCAAAAGACATAGAGAAGAAGCAATTTGGTAACCAGGATGGTATCTAAAATTCAATTGGAAATTAAGAAAATTTGAATAATGTTTTAGTCTTGAATTTGTCTCATGAATTCTTAAATTCCATGATTAAAAATGAAATAAAAAAATCTTTCCATTTTATCACCTTTGCGGCTTACTCCCTTTGTCATTTAAAGTTTGAGCTGACACAAAATTCTCATGTTCTCCCTGTAGTTTCCCCACTATGTTTTTATCATGATGATATAGAGAGAGACAATGTAGCAAAAACCTATTTCTGCTATTTCATTTATGTCTCCCGTTGCGTTAAATTGTTCTTTGTTATCATTGCTATATTGAATGGCATTTCCAATGAATGTCAAAATGTCAGTTTATGCAATTTTACTATTATGCCTTGGAGGACAAAAATGAATATGTTCACTCATGCATAAAGTCTAAATTTATGTATAAACCTGCCAGGTTGATAACCAATTAAATAACCTTTTAATATGGTTTATAACACAATGATTTTTATCAAAATTTTCTAGAAAAAAATATGAACAGGAAAAGTGTTTACTTCTTTTTTTTTTTTTGGCTGAGTGTAGAGTAGGTAGCAGTACTTGTGAACTATTGTTCTGTCACTTTCATGTCTCAATCCATAGGCGAGGTCACACTTTGGGAAACTACGCAAAGTCTCACAATACAAGGTATTTTGCTTTGTGTACAGTGTGTACAGTGTGACTAGCTACACGCAGCCGCTGTAGCGACAGCGGCTGCACCTCTATTCCTTCGCAGACGTTGTCATTTTTCAGTGTGGTTGTGCGACTCCTTCATGAATATCTTTATTAATCGTGGAAAACTAAAATAGAAGGAATTATCGTAATCTATGATAATCATTCAATAATCGATATGCGATTTTTTGTTTAATTACGTCAAGAACTCACCGAAATCTGTGGCTGAAATCAGGTCTGTAAACGTCCTTATTGCTTCACTCCTCATCTGCGTGTTATTTGAATGGCATTCACTCTCGTATACTACAACGTACAACGCGTAGGTAGTCGGAGAGCTAGAGGGCGCCTCTCCGACTACCTACGTTGTATGTTGTAGTATATGAGAGTGAATGCCATTCAAATAACACGCAGATGAGGAGTGAAGCAATAAGGATGTTTACAGACCTGATTTCAGCCACAGATTTCGGTGAGTTTTTGACGTAATTAAACAAAAAATCGCATACCGATTATTGAATGATTATCATAAATTACGATAATTCCTTGTATTTTAGTTTTCCACGATTAATAAAGATATTCATGAAGGAGTCGCACAACCACACTGAAAAGTGACAACGTCTGTGAAGGAATAGAGGTGCAGCCGCGTCCCTTCACACTCGACAGCGGCTGCGTGTAGTTAGCAGTGTGACCACAATCTTCTAAAAAATTAGTGAGTTACTAGCAAAATTTCCCATGAAACTTCCTGCATGCACAAAATTGGGAAGTTTCTCACTTCTTGCAAAACCACACACAGTTTTGTGTACTGTGACCGCGAAGCAAAATTATGTGTAGTTTACTTTCCGATAAATTCCAAAGGTTTGAGCATGTGTGGTCACACTACAGACAAAACTGCACATCCAGAACTCGTTCAGTGATACCTGTAATTTCGGTCTCTAACAGGAAAAGATGCAAAGGCACAACACGCACAACAGCCGCATGGTGTGCAGCTGAAACTATTTAGGGAAGTTTGTGGTGTAATAGATCCATCCATGTTATTTGTACACATTGTGCATTCTTTTCTACGCTGTTGTGCGTTTGCATCTTTTCCTGTTAGAGACCGAAATTACAGGTATCACTGAACGAGTTCTGGATGTGCAGTTTTGTCTGTAGTGTGACCGCACATGCTCAAACCTTTGGAATTTATCGGAAAGTAAACTACACATAATTTTGCATAGTGTGACAGCATCTTATGAGAGCTTTGATAGACTACAATAAAGGTAGAAGTAGTTGAAGTATCAGCAGTAGTCCTTAAACGTAGGCCTGTGTAAACAACACTGTTTTCCATAGTTGTGTTTTCTTTATCATTATATGCACTTGCCTCTTCACGCCATTTGGCAGTAGGCCACATTAGGAAGTGCAACAGTATGAAAGTGTTGACAGTGTGCGTGTGGTGAAATTCACTTTTTTTGTTTCCTCAAAACAGGATGAAGAAAACCTTTTAATGCCCAGGGCATTAAATGATTCCACTTATGACATCTTCTAGTTTTACAGTAGCTTGGAAATGGTGCAATTTCGTTTGTCGAGGCAGACCGCAAACTGAAGTGGATTACCGGTAGATTTTAAACCAGTTTTCAATCTTCCCTTTTCATGAAGTCTCAACAAATGATTTCATTGAATGTATATTTTTTAGCCTATCTGAGCAAAAATTCAACTACAATGATCCACAAATGAACCACACCACATATAGTACAGTGTTTTTTTTTTGATGCTTTTTGAAATTTTGAAAATAAATGATGGACAATCAACAACATGCCCTTTTATTAATGCAAAGTATGTTAATTGAAGTATTTACAGTTCAGCCAGCGATCAAGTTCCCCTTAGATCGCGATCACGGGCGATCAGTGATCGCATACGTGATCATTGATTGTATGCAGTTCGGCATACAATCAATTGATTGCAACATATGAATGCAATGTGTGCTTCATTAATGAATTTGTACAAACAATGAATACATTATGCTCTCTTGCACTAGTTTCTGTACAGAAAAGTGGGATATTTTATGTAGTTGCATCAACCTGTTGCTCCTAAATGAATCCCCCACACAACTTTGTATACTCAACACCCAGTTCCTATGGCTCCAGCAGCTATAAGAGCAATGGGGTAAAAGAAGAACACTTGATGGAAACAAGTTTCTGACCTTGTAGATATAGCTAGCACTGTCTGAGTGAGGGTTTATAGTCAGAAACCATTCAACATTGCACCTACTTGGATGCAAAGATTGCAGGTTGTCCAGTGGCTGATAGTCATGCATCAAGTTTGTGCATTAGTCTGGTAGGAATGGGGGGTCCCCATGCACCCCGCGAACACATTTTTTTAACTTACTTTTTTGTAACCCTTAGGGTGTCTAGTTAATGAATTTTTTTGTTCCCAAGAAAAAATCGTGTCCCATGGGGGTCATTGGCGGCCATCTTGGCAGCCATCTTGGATTTTCAGGGAAAATCATTATTTTCCATAACTTTTGAACTACACAGCATAAAACAATAAATAAAGCATTTCTTCAGGGCAAACGTGACACGAGGAATCGATTGCAATGGGTATTTACATGATTAAAGCAAGTTTGAGACAAGAAAAGCCTAAAAAAATGCAAATTTCGGTGTCATTTTCACCGAAAAATATCCAAATAGTTTAACTTTTAAATTACACAACATACAGGGACAAATAAAACAGTACTTCAGAATTAATACGGCATGAGGAATCGTTTGATATAGTTACTTACATGATTAAAGCAAGTTTCATACAAGAAAAGTCCAAAAATGCGAGGAAAACCAGTGTTGATTACTTTAGAAATATTCCCCAGTAGTCCATATACATTTATATACATGAAAATCTCATACCTCCTAAGAGTGAACTCACCACTTTTTCTTAACAGTCTGGTAGGAATGGGGGAGGGGGGGAGGTCACATGCACCCTCCTTTTTGTATCCCTTAGAGTGTCTATTTGATTTTTTTTTTTATTCCAAGTAAAAATCGTGTCACATGGGGGTCATTGGCAGCCATCTTGGATTTGCAAGGGAAATCATTAATTTCTATAACTTTTGAACTTTCCAACATACAAGGACAAATAAATAATTTCTCCAAGGTAAATGTGCCATGAGGAATCGATTTAGCTGGTTATTTACATGATTAAAACAAGTATGATACATGAAAAATCCAAACATGCGAAAAAAAGTGTCGTTTACTCTGGAAATTGCCCAAACAGTCCATATACATACATGACAATTATATACCTCATATGATTGACTAACCACTAAAGTCTTAATAGTCTTGTAGGAATGGGGGATCCTCATGCACCCTCATTTTTTGTATCCCTTAGGGTGTCTATGTGATGATTTTCTTTTTTGTTTCCAAGTGAAGATCGTGTGGGAGGAGACATTGGCGGCCATTTTTGATTTGAGAGAAAAATCAGTAAATTCTGTAACTTTTGAACTTCACAACATACAGGGATATATATAAAATTTCTTCAGGGTAACTGTGTCATGAAAAACCGGTTGAGATGGTTAAAATACAAAAATTAAGTGTCATTTACACTGTAGAGTACCCAAAATCCGTATACATACATGACAAACTACTTCGAAAAAAGTGACTTAGCACTTTGTCTTTAGACCATAGCTCAACTATGGTGTTTTGTATTAAAAAAAAAAAAAAAACATGCATCAGGCAACTCCAAGCATTTTGACGCCTCACTTGTTGAAATCAAATGAAAAATGTAAGCAAGATGGCGATTCATATGCAGATTCAATTCAATTCAAACTTTATTTCATTTTTTCGAAAAGGAGAACATAAACATTTCACTTTCTTTGGTAACAGAGAATAAGGTTACATATAATCAAAACAAAGGAAAATTGAGAAAACATAATTGTCAAACCGTGAGATAACAAATATGTTGCAATGAAAATTGACTGAAGTGATATAGACGATATAACATTACACAAAATATCGAAAACTGAGGGACCCACTAAAAAGGCAATGCTTGTAGAATGTGAGCCCCTCAGGTACAGAATGTCAATAGAAATGAACTGATGCAAAGAGGGGAAAATTTTGAGAATAAAGTCAGATAAAAAAAAGTCTCGAAGAAAAATAAACAGACAGAGTAACAGACACACTCACATACACAGGCTAATGAACATTAAACGAGACTGGGACGACAACACTTAATAAAGGAGGACTAAAATACAAGACAGAACGAGACAAGGCTGACATAATAGAAAGACAATACAACGGACAGAAAGGCAAAACAAATCCAACGATCCTCGACAGAACTATATCGAAAAAATAATGAGATGCGTGGAAAGGATACGGAAATATGGGAAATAGAAAGATAAGATGCGGAAGTAATACAAATAGAATCGAATTTACTCTGTACGTGTCACGGGACAACAAGGACGAGAAAAATGCTTGAAGTGTATTATTGGGAATCGGAATTCTTCGGAAAGAAATTAAAAGATACCCCTAAAAAAGCAGATCAAAAGAGGTGAACAAACAAATTTTGATCACAACATGTGAAAGTGACTAATCGACAAAATTCATACCTAAAATGTAATTGAACACTTTTTGTGCCATGCTTCAACATATGAATTTCACTTGACAGCCAGAAATCCACTCCCTCTCTCTCTCTCTCTCTCTCTCTATATATATATATATATATATATATGTATGTATTTATATATAAAGTAGGGAATTAACGTATATCGAAAAAAGTAACACAATATGATGACTTTGCTTTGTCTAAAGTATTCTGAATTCTCATCCTGTGCAATCATACAAACCACAGATGTGGTAAGTGATATATTAGCTTTTGGTTTTACACTTCTGTAATTTCCAGTCATCATGAAAACGATCATTGTAATAGATGTCTGGCTCCTCCTCTTTATCCTCCTCCATCTACGCAGTAACTTTGTGAAGCAAGTCAATGAGGGAAGTGGGAAGGATAGGGCGGCTTGATCACATCGGATCCATGATACCGAAGGCTGTCTTCTTGCCACCTTTGTCCAGGATCAAAGCGGTAGCGCACCAGAAGATTGGCTAGTCAGATCGCTTGAAGATGGCAAGGTGGTACACGTGGTTCAGACATTGAAAGTGTGAAATAAGGTTGTCTCTGCCAGGTGGGAGCAAGGAGAAATCCACCTTGGTTTGGTCATCTGTTTCAGCATGATGCTGCGAACGCCATTATAATAGACTTCTCCCTGGCCTTGCTGTACATTTTGGGCATGTGAATGCTTCAATGTCATCTGCCACCTCTGGCTGCACAGACCACCCACCACCAAGATTTATGAGGAAAAACACTCAACTTGGCATACTGTAAAGTCATATTCTAAGATTTCAGTAGTGTTTATTATAATATAATACTGAGCAACTTATCAGATTTCAGTATACTTCTGAAATCATGATATCAAACAACTCTCACCTGAATGCTTTGTGGCATGTGGGGTGGCTTTGTAGATTCTTTAGGGGTCCAACTTTTCCCAACCTAAATGCTATGTGGCATGTGGGGTGGCTTTGTAGATTCTTTAGGGGTCCAACTTTTCCCAACCTAAATGCTATGTGGCATGTGGGGTGGCTTTGTAGATTCTTTCGGGGTCCAACTTTTCCCAACCTATGAAGGCACTTTAATTGTTACATCTTCCCCGGTAAACACATACAGTCCAAGTATTTTGGTACAGTAATGAGCTCCCGTTAACTCTATATGCAAGTTAATTGGCATTCACAACCTGGCAATACGCGACAGTCCATTTATTAAGTAAGATACGACATTGTAGAATGGATTAAGCATGGACCAAGGGAATCAAGAAAATGTGCGTCTGGATTCCTCACCAAAGCTACCTTGTTTATGCCCAAGCTTAGCAGCGCACTTGAGGTAGAGCACGACCGTCACGGTGGTGTCCGTCTCCTTATACTGGTTAGACAGTCACTCATGGATATCGCACCATTGTCTCCTGGAACACATCATTGTGTTTACAAAAGGAATGTAACAGAAATCACATTCTCTGAAGCTTAAGTGATTCCTATTACATTCTTTTTGTTCACTCAATTATTCATCCCACGAGACAATAAGCTCTATCCATGAGCTGCTGTAACCAGGAGAAGGACACCAGGGTAGCGCTCTGCCTCGAGTATTCCACTATTAAGGTTGGGTACAAAGCAGCTGTGGTAAGGACACCAGACACAGACATTTTCTTGATCTTCTTGCACCATGCTTACTCCGTCACCCTCACTATCTTCCTTGATAAATGGACTGTCGAGCATTGCCAGATTGTGGTAAGTGTGAATGTTGGTGAACTGGCATACAGAATCAAAGAGAGCTGGCTACTGTACCACAATACTTGGACTACATGTGTTTACAGGGGAAGATGTAACAAGTGCCTCCAAGAGTAGGGGCAAAGTCGGACCCCTAAAGAATCTACAAAGCCACCCCATGTATCAAACAGCATTCAAGTGAGAGTATTCTGATATTATAATTTCAGCAATATTTTACTGAAATGTGGTAAATTGTTCAATATTACATACTAATGAACACTGCTGAAATCTTAGAACATGACTTTAAAATGTGCCAATGTTTTATGTCCCCCACATAAATCTTGGTGATGGATGGTCTGTAGAGCCAGTAAGAGGTGACAGAAGACATTGGAGCATTCACATGCCTAATGTGTGACCATAAGAGCCGGAGAAGTGTATTTACAGCAGCAGCATCCAAAGCAGATGATGGGAGAGGGCGAACAAATGACAACAAACTCCAATGTGGATTTCTTCGTGCTCATATACACCTTGCAGAGACAACCTTATCCCACACATTAAATGTGTGACCCATCGCCTTGCCATCTTAAAGAGAGCTGTCCAACCAATCTTCTGATGCTCTGTATATGACCCATTTGAACCTGGACAAGGATGGCAGAAGATAGCCTTTGTTATGATGGAGCCAGTGTGGTCAAGTGGCCCTATCTTTCCGACTTCCCTCATTGACTTGCTTCAGAAAATTACTAAGGAGATGAAGGAGGATGAAGAAGAGGAGCCAGACATTGATTACAATGATCGTTTTGATGATGACTAGACATTAAAGAAGTGTGAAATGGAAAGCTGATATATCGCATAGCCGCTTCTGTGTTTGTACAGTTACACAGAATGACAATTCAGAATAGTTTTAGAAAAGTGAAGTCATATTGTGTTACTTTATTTTTATGCCTCCTCCACGAAGTGGTGCCAGAGGCATTATTTCAATATACGTTAATTCCGTATACTTCATGAAAAGCATATACACACGTCAGAGATGTTAAAATATAATAGATGATGACTGGCGGCGGAGGGAACATACTTGAAATGCTATTAAGGGAGGTTATAATTGCGGTGCGGTCCTAGGCCTTAATTCTGTCATTTGTTACGTGAACATGTTTTCCCATGGGAGAACATTACAAGAATGTTCGCCCATGGGCAAACATAACGAATGTACCTCCATCACGTGACTGTGTTCAGGAAAACACTAATCGGTGGAAACATTTTGGCATCTAAATTTTTCGAATCTGCTCAACATTTTGGCACAGTGATTGTTTCCTTGAAAATATCCCAACTCAAACTCTTTTTAAATACAAAATGAAATGAAATTGAATGCGCAAAGAGTGTTACATTTCAGTTCAAGTTTTATCTTTGTCCATTAGTCACTTTCACATGCTGTGATCAACATTATTATCATGTGTCACCTCCTTTGACCACTTATTTCAAGGGTATTTGCATATGAATTACCATAGTGCTTACATTCTTATTCGATTTCACCAAGTGAGGGGTGACAATGCTTGAAATTAATTTTCTCTACAGATTCTATTTTTGATACCAAACAAAAAAGGCCTATTTGGGCAATGATCTAAAGACAAAGTTGTTAGTCACTTTTGTGAGGTATGCAATTTGCCATGTATGTAGCATGAAATATTTGGGCCATTTCCAGAGTAACAGCGCTTAATTTTTCATTTTTTTACATTTCTTGTATCAAACTTGCTTTCATCATCTAAATGACAATCTCAATTGATTCCTCATGCTGTGTTTCGTCTGAAGAAATGTTTTATTTGTCCCGGTATGTTGTGTATAATTCAAAAGTTGAACTATTTGGGTACTTTTCGGTGTAACCAATACAGAATTTTTCATATTTTGGACTTTCCTTGTATCAGACGTTTTTTAATGGTGTAAATAACCATCTCAATCGATTCCTCATGACACATTTACCCTGAAGAAATGTTTTTTTTTTCCTTGTATGTTTGAAAGATCAAAAGTTATAGAAATTAATGATTTTCCTTGCAAATCCAAGATGGCCGCCAATGACTCCCATGTGACACGATGTTACTTAGAAACAAATAAAAAATCATGAAATAGACACCCTAAGGGATAGAAAAAGAAGGGTGCATGGGACCCCCCTCCCCCTATTTCTACCAGACTGTAAAGAAAAAGTGGTTAGTTACTCTTAGAAGGTATGAGATTGTCATTTACATGTATATGGACAACTTTGGAATATTTCTCGAGTAAACGACACTGGTTTTCCTCGCATTTTTGGACTTGTCTTGTATGGAACTTGCTTTAATCATGTAAATAACTATCTCAAACTATTCCTTATGCCGTATCAACTCTGAAGTACTGTTTTATTTGTCCCTGTTTGTTGTGTAATTCAAAAGTTAAACTATTTGGGTATTTTCAGGTGAAAATGACACAAAAATTTGCATATTTTTAGGCTTTTCTTGTTTCAAACTTGCTTTTATCATGTGAATGACCATTGCAATCGATTCCTCGTGTCACGTTTACTCTGAAGAAATGCTTTATTTATAATTTTATGCTGTGTAGTTCAAAAGTTATGGAAAATAATGATTTTCCCTGAAAATCCAAGATGGCTGCCAAGATGGCCGCCAATGACCCCCATGGGACACGATTTTTTCTTGGGAACAAAAAAATTCACTAACTAGACACCCTAAGGGTTACAAAAAAGTAAGTTAAAAAAATGTGTTCGGGGGGTGCATGGGGACCCCCCATTCCTACCAGACTACATGCTTGTCTCAGAAATCAATAATACAATGGGCAATGTATGTTACAAGCTTTTAATTCCAGCCATGACAGTACACATGTGATTACTTGTAAGTCATGGTTTTTGTTATCTGAAAAGTAGACCAAAAAATTTGAAGAAAAAAAAAATTCAAGTTGAATGGATTGGTAGCAATTTCAGCTGATGAATAGTATTAGTATGTGTATTTCAAAATGATATCCTGTGCATTTCTCTGGCAGAATTCTGATCTACACAAAAGTTTTAAATTTTTTTTTTTTTTATGCCTCCGCCATCAAGTGGGTCTGGAGGCATTATGTTTTCGGGTTGTCCATCCGTCCGTACGTCCGTCCGTACGTCCGTCCGCATTCGTTTACGCGATAACTTCAGTAATATTGACTTGAATTTTACCAAACTTGGTCCAAGTATAAAGAATGATGGGGCAATTACTTGATTAGATTTTGAGTGAAATCGGCCGAAGGTCAAAGGTGAAGGTCAAATCATAAAATTGTATCCGTTTACGCGACAACTCAAGACTGGATCAAGCAAATTTCACCAAACTTTGTCAGAGGATGATGTATGATGGGACAATTACTTGATTAGTTTTTGAGTGAAATTGGACAGAGGTCAAAGGTCAAAAGTTCAAGGTCAAATGCTAAAAATGTTGCTATTTCCCCCATATATCCATGCAATGTCCGAAGGTATTTTCTTGAAACTTAGTGTAGACATGTACTACTGCGTAAAGATTCTCCAGAGAGAGTTTCATGTCATAAGGCCAAAGGTCAAAAGGTCAAGGTTAGGTGAGAATGTGACAATTTCACTTTCTTGCAAATGGTTCAATGTATCTTATAAAAGGGTCGGTCAGAAGTCAAGTAAAAATCCTCACTTTCCCAAATACAATGTACGTGTACCTGCACTCTTAGACAATTATAGCAAACCTACATTGTAGATCGAGGAATGTGAACATTCAAGATGTTTCTGACAAACCTGTCATTTCAATATTTTGTCAGTCATCACACATTGTGAAGACATTGTACCATACACCTATTGGGAGAATCGTGCATTATGGCGGAGGCATCAGTCGCCATAGCGACATTTCTAGTTTTTTAAAGCAGTTGTATAAAAATGCATTGCAAATTGTGGTGAGATGCCAGGAAAACCACTTCCTGCTCCATGGTCAATTTTCTATGCCTCCCCCACTAGTGGTGCCGGAGGCATTATGTTTTCGGGTTGTCCGTCTGTCTGTCCGTATGTCCGTACGTACGTCTGTACATACGTCCGTCCGCATTCGTTTACGAGATAACTTGAGTAATATTTATTGGAATTTTACCAAACTTGGTCCAAGTATAAAGTATGATGGGGCAATTACTTGATTACATTTTGGGTGAAATCAGCCAAAGGCCAAAGGTCATAGGTCAAGGTCAGATCATGAAATTGTATCCGTTTACGCGATAACTCAAGACTGGATCAAGCAAATTTAACCAAACTTGGTCTGAGGATGATGTATGATGGGACAAATACTTGATTAATTTTTGAGTGAAATTGGTCAGAGATCAAAGGTCAAAGATCAAGGTCAAATCCTAAAATTTGTCTGTTTACATGATAACTCAAAACTGGATGAAGCAGCTTTCACCAAACTTGGTCCAAGGTCGAGGTATGATTTGGCAATTAGTTAAGTAGATTTTAGTGACATTGACAAGAGGTCAAAGGTCAAAAGGTCAAGGTCAAATGCTAAAAATGTTGCTTTTTCCTCCATATCCATGCAATGCCCAAAGGAATTTTCTTGAAACTTAGTGTAGATATGTACTACTGCCTAAAGATTCTCCAGAGAGAGTTTCATGTCATACGGTCAAAGGTCAAAAGGTCAACGGTTAGGTGAAAACGTCATAATTTCACTTTTCTCGCAAATGGTTCAATGTATCTGCACGGAACTTGGTACATATGCATGTACTGACTGGCAGGGATTATCTAGGGAATTTAGGGGTCATGGGTCAATAGTCAGGGGTCAATTGTAGGTCAGCTCCTCAAAATTTTACTACCCGGTATTTCCCTCATATACATTGTACTACAGTATAGATGCAATGCTTGCATTATTATTTTTAAATCTTAATAAAACATGTATTACCGTATTGAGATTCTCTTGGAAATTTTTAGCCAGAAGGTCAAAGGTTAAGGGTCAAAGGCCAGGTTTAAATGAAAAAAAAAAACAAGTCTATTTTATACTGTAATTACACTCTTTCTTCATACCTTGAAAATAACTCAATGCATTTAACTTATAAAAGGGTCGGTCAGGAGTCAAGTAAAAATCCTCAATTCCCCAAATACTTGCACCTGCACTCTTAGACAATTATAGCAAACATAGTTCAAGGAAAGTGAACATTAAAGATATTTCTGACAAACCTGTCATTTCAGTATTTTGGCAGTTATGTGAAACTGTCATCACACATTGTGAAGACATTGTACTATACATGTACACCTATTGGGAGAATCATGCATTATGGCGGAGGCATCAGTCGCCATAGCGACATTTCTAGTTTACAAGTAAAGTCAAATGAAAAGTAGAAGTGTTACACTGTATGCCAAGTTTCAAAAACGGTCTTTACTTTGTTGCACAGACATGCAAATCACAATTCTTTCACTTAATTGTCTGTTGATGATACATACAACCAATAGTTTTTATTGTACTGTCGTTTCCACCTTCAAATGCATTGTGGCTATTGTAACTTGATGCAATATGTTACAAGTCATACTTTTGCATGTGGTTTGAAATTAATGTGGAAACTTAGTCGAGTATGTCTTTAGGTGGATGTTGGACTTGTGAGGTGATTTCATCGTGGCAATCTATTATTGCACAAAGTTGTGTGGTTGTGACCACAATATTAAACTTCAAAATCTCTCACCATTCTTTTAATATACACCTTTGAATTTAATGAAATCTTATTCCCTCATCTACTCATTTAATAACATTGGATGTTAAGTGACAGATTTATGAATGTTATGTTAGGTGACAGATATATGAATGATGTGTACATTTCTTTGTCTTTCAGTGGAATTGCCAGACCTGACGGTGGTCACCAATTATCCTCGAGTGGACGCCAGCAATGCTGCTGATCTGACCATTTCTGTTGTCCGCGGAGATTACTTAGTGGATGGCGACCAGTATGATGTTAGGTTCAGCAGGCCGTTCAAGATTTCCAGTCAGAAAAAAAGTTTGCCACAATCCAGCTTCAAGACCACTGAAGGTCAAGCAGTGGAAACACTGCATTTCAACGAGTCCACTCCAACGGAGGTCGTTGGAGTTTACAACGTGAGAGTGACTTGGAATGGACTTGAAACAACTTTCACCAGCATCGTGATGCTCTCAGAAGGTACATGAAGACATCAACCATGCAACCTCTGATGATTCCTTAGAGAATCCAGATTAAATCCAGCCCAAATATAAGTTTATAGTCTGTTAAGAAAGAGTAAAATATGAGTTCAGTGGTAAAATTTTAATCAAAACCAAGTGAAAAATAAGGAAGTTATGAGGTTGAAGTTGAAGTTTCGCTAATTTTTCAGGAAACAGTTCTTGGACAGTCAATGTGAATATGCAAATGGCAAAGTGAGCAAGTCATCCCCTCACAACGTGCCATAAGTTTGAACATAAAATTTTGAAATTTCCATCTTTTTCATTCAAACGCAATTATGTCGAAGCTCAAATCGTGGTATGCAGAACTGTATGTAACTGATCACTATTCTGAAGCTACATCAACCAGGAATAGCATAATGTTGTAGACTACAGTGACTGAAACATTGAATTTGTGTCATTTTTTGTACACAATCAGTGGAAAATTGTGAGGTTATGACATGGTTAGCTCACTCACTTCCTGATTTTTCATCCGATTTCAGTCAAATTTTTACCGTTGAATTTGTAATACTTTACTCTTAATTCTTTATCAGACTAACTTATATGTGGACTGGATTTCCCCTTTAAGTGTCCCATTTAAGGGAGACCTTGAGATGATTTTCAGACCTTTACATTTGATCAAATATAAATTGGTTATGATTTGTAGAGTTTCAGCACTAGTGATTGGGATGAGGAACTTTAATGTTTTCAAAATCTATGAAAAAATCACAATGAACAAGGATGATGACAGGGCAGCTTGACCGTAATAATGCATGAATGGGGGCTCAAGGAAGCAGTAAAAAAAAAAGAGGAAAATATGCATGCATTTAATTTCTTCATAGGTCAATTTCTCTCATATCTCTCAAAAATTAACAGGATCCATGTTATGAAGACAATTTCAATTTTCTTGATATGTGACTCATGTTTGCCGGCATATTAGTTGTATACATTATACATGTATGATAGTGCCTGTTTTTGAAAACAATATCTGAAATGTGTATTGAATCATGACAGTCAGCGTGTACAGCTGTTCCCTAGCATAATCTTTTTTCTACCAGCACAACGACTATAGTGAGAATCTATTTGCTTTATAGCCCAAAACATTTCATCTTTTCAAAATTACAGCTGTACATCATATCGTCCATGATGCAGAGCCTTACAAAAAATTAAACATAAATGTACAAGCTAATGTAAGATTGTTCTTGTATAGCATACATAACCTCATTTATACAGACTCATACCTGCATCTGTCATCTGCAAGAAGTCTTGAAAAGGACATAAAATGTTTCCAATTTATCTGTATTTGTTCACATACCAAATTTGTCTGGCTCATGGAGTAGAGACCTTGTGAATAGATTTGTTATATTTGGATGATTTTGAAGTACATGCCAATACAATGTATAGCCTCTTCTTTGGGCACTCAAAATTGATAAGTTTCTACAACTTTCTTTTTATGTCTCGTGAAGTATAAGGCTGTATTAAAACATGAAACTAACATTTGTTCTCATTTTGAACGAGAATGCTCCTTGAGCAATGAAGATGCCTTCCGCCACATCATGTAGGTGGCTTGCTGATGTCATCAGGGAGTATAATGTATATTCTATCATTGAAATGTATTTCTTTTTTCCTGTCAACCATATGGCAATCAGTTTGATCAATGTTATTTTTCATTGCTTACCATCAAGATGAAAGGCCAGGGAGACCAATTGATGAAAAAAGTGCATGGGAATATATGGTTTAATTTTTGCCTTTTATCAAATGCATTCCTCAAGTAAACAACATTGCAATGCCTGCACAACATTGAGGATTCTACTGCTGAATTCTTTCCATTTCACATCTGATCTGTATTAGAGTTCTTCCATTTTCTTTTTGTTGTCTTTTGACCCCTAGCAACGGTTGTACCCGACAGAACCTTTGTCACTGTCAGTAAAGGAGACAACGTAACACTTGCAGTTAATGTGACAGATGCTTCTGGGGATATTCTCCAGTGGCGTTTCAACAAGGAGTTGCAACTACAATTTCTTGACCTCACACATGCAGTACTGTCAAATGTGTCTGAGGAGAACAGCGGGGTGTATGAGTGCCATCTGAAGAACAGCAGGGGAAATGGGACACACGCCATCATGTACCTCAATGTCAGAAGTGAGTGCCTGAATTTTTTTTGAGACTGAAACCTTTCAGAAACACAAGACTCTCAGGGTGGTCCACAATGGGCTTGCATATGAAGGGTTTGTTTGCAAAAACCGATAAGTCCATTTTTGAAGATTTTGAAGTACGATCTTTGTCATAAAGAACAAAATAATACCTTTTAAATGATATATTGGTCATTACATATAAAGGCATATTTTTGAAGTTATGGTCAAAAGAAGCAAAAATTTTCTTATTATTCTCTTTATTTTTCTTGACCTTTAATCGCAAATATCTCCATTCGGCAAAAATGGACTTATCGGTTTTTGCAAACAAACTCTTCATATGTTGCTGCAACATCCTCAAAAGCCAGCAACATGCTGCAGTATGGAACATCTTTGAGAACTGGCGACATGCTCTAAATAAAATGCAATCATGGTTGTGAAAACAGGTGTAAAACTTGAGAAACATCAAACTATGTATGCTTGGAAAATTTATGCGCAAAACATGATGCAGAACATTGAATGCCAGCAGCACAGTAAGAAATAGTCAATTTTTAAAGTCGCAAAATATTGCATGCTACGCACTCGTACAGTGGACTCCTATTATAGCGAAGTCCTTTGGACCGGCAGTTTTCTGTCTATAAAATTTTGTTATAACCGAACAAATAAACGATAAGAAATATAGCGCAGATATTGTTGCAACCTGAATTTCTACTTCGTTGTAACCAGAGTTTTGTTAAAATGGGAGTGCACTGTAATGTGTTCTCCATGCACCTACAATTTCTGCAATACTCTCACATTTAGAGCTGGAAACATGCTCAAATTTCAAGTTGTTGACCACCCTGACTGTTGGGATCTTCAGAGGGGGTACAGCCAGGCAGGAGATTTGGGCCACCAACCCAATGCAATTGACTTGTACATTTTGTATTCATGTGTTGAAGTGATTTTCATGATGTACATGTACCAAGACACAGCTCTCCTCCAAAGAAGACAAAGCTTGCAGAACTTTCATTTGATTTTATAATCAGTCTTTTGAACCCTCTTTAACCGGAGAAAGTGGTAACTTGCAAGATGTCTATTCTTATTCCATTTGTATTTGAAGACATCTTTAGTCTTAGATATGAAGAGTACAGTGCCGTACAGAGTGAGTTTAGTGTGTTGGTGGTTTTCAAAAGATGCAAGCAGAGTTTGTTACTATTGCAACATCAGTCTTTCATTAGAATGATAAACTGGCTGTCAAATTTATGATAGAAAATACGATATGAGAAAAACAGCATATTATAAATCTGTAAAGGGATGGTATGGTATTGTTTTGTTTTTAGACATTTTGAGGTGATGTAAAGAGCATAAAATTCTAAGGGGGAATTCAAAATTTATTTGATAAAAACTGGTTGTAGAGATATCCAAAAACATAGTGAAACAATGATCCTAATAAAAGGTGGGTCCCACCTTTTCTTTAAAGATGGCTTTGTTTTGGATATCTCAGCCATTTCAAAACCAATTTTCATAGCTGACTAATAAACTTTGAATTCCTCTTATACATTGCATGCCCTTTCATATTTCTTTAGAGATTTCTTATTATCTCAGAAAGTTATTAAAAAACGTTCGAAACCTGAAGTCCCATCTCAACCGAAGCTGTACCTGTCCAACCCTATAAGAAATCTTATATAAATCAGTTTTGATTTTTGAACAAATTGTGTCATGATGCTATTAAACTTCTAGTTTCCATGCCTAAAAAAATATTTCCTTCTCTCTGAGTATTTGACATGCATGAGCCATAGGGGAAAGCTGTCTACTCTGTAGATAGAGAAAGATGAATTGATTTTTGTCAGTTTTGTTCTGGGAATGATAATTCTAAAGGTCCTGTTCTTGCATTGCACATCGGTACCTCTTAAAAATGCTAACTAGTTTTAGATATTTATACATCATGTATCAATTCTCTTCCTTGTTCTCAAATGGCAATGTCTGCACAAACATTTGTAAAGTAATTGAGCCAGTATTCGGCTGTAGCCTGATAATGCTGCACCAGTTTGGACCGCATTGTGCAAGACAAACCTCACAAGTGTTTTCCCTCAATCAAATGATCAGCTGAGATTCAAAAGTGAGCTTTGTTACGAGGAAGTCAACTTGAAAGAGGAAGTGAAATTGAGTTCAATGAGACCAGTGAAATAAAAACTATGAAGGGGTAAAAAGTGGAAGAGAGAGTTGTGAGAGAAGAACTTTCTGCGAAAGGTTCCAATTTCCTCAAATTAGTACTTCTATTTCATTTCCTTCTTTCCTTTTCATTATTCATTTGCATGAATCTCTTTGTGTGTGAGGCAGTTGCTCACATCATACATGAACCTAATTTTGTGTTAGTTGCCAATTTAGTCAATTTTCAAGCGTACAGGTTGTATTCAATTTATTCGATGCTAGTCATAATGAATGCATCATGTTCACAGAGAAAAAACAATGTGTACATGTGTGTATAACAAATTAAAACCAGAACCACTTGGAAGCAACTTTGAAGCCCAATCCAAGTTGTTATGATAAACTTAATATGGTTCTTGTAGACAACTTTCAGTGACTCTTGTAT
Source organism: Diadema setosum (assembly GCA_033980235.1). NCBI lineage: Eukaryota > Metazoa > Echinodermata > Echinoidea > Diadematoida > Diadematidae > Diadema > Diadema setosum. The sequence goes on along the minus strand of CM067072.1, from coordinate 32,801,125 downwards.
GAATGATGTGGGCAAATGGCTGACATCGACCGAAGCCCGATAGTAAGAAGGTCGCTTGCTGCCGTGAGCTGCTGGGTGGTCATTCTGAAGAAAATGTGAACATCCAGCGGCCAGAAATCAAATCTGCGATTTCTTGCACACATTGTATTTAAATGTACAACACATGCCTACATATGTGACTGTGCATCACAAAACCAACAAAAAGTCACATGCACTGATTTTGTGTTTTATAGCTTAGGACTGAAAATAGGTGAAATGGATCAACACAGTCAATCATATTATATGATTGAACAAGTCTTCTTCTACACTATACTAAAGTTTGGGATCATAAAATGAACAGGAACTTGTGTTTTCAACAGTTTTTCTGAACACTTTTTGGTGGAATAGCGTGATTAGGTGTTTCTCAGAGAGTCCTCTTTTTATTTTTTAGAACCCTGTCCATACTCTTCACTTTCAACTCCAATATTAAACTTTAGAAAGAATGATGCTACTGCCTTGAAAGTTGGGATTAATCATCTACAGAATGTGTTCATAAAGCATTCTCAATTTCAGCTTAAGTCTGATAATCCCTGTATTGTTGTTCCGCCAGTGGTTAAGATCCTGTTTTTTTGTTCCAATAATCGCCAGCCCAATGGCTTGGTAAAGATTATAAAGCACTTGAATAAACCCTGTACTTCAGAGCCTCTTTTCTCAGTTCACACTTTGCAGAGTGTGTGCTTTCTTTCCAATATTAGGATAGGTTAGGAGAGTACATTTGAATTGATTTATACATCTGTTATTTTAAAGCTTAAAGTCTGCTCTTTTAGAATCAACTCTTAACTGAAAATCCATGTCTGGCGACTTTTTGTTGGTTTTGTGATGCAGGGTCACATAATATTATTCTTGCCGCAGTCAGCTTGGTACTCACAGAGCTAAAGAGGAATATCATGCAATATTTATCTTGGGTTATGATTCATGCAGTGTCTTTCCTCTGTGTTTTTAATGTGTGTATTCTCTTTCTGCCACTGTCAGAATGCCCTTCAGGTATGTGGGGGGAGTCATGTGATCAGTCATGTGACCAGTGCCTCAATGGTGGGTCATGTGATCCTGATTCGGGTCTGTGCATGTGCCCTCCGGGATTCATGGGGACCAACTGTGAACAAGGTAAGATGATGAACTGATTGGTTATGTGGCAACTAGAAATATCTGCACCCAAACAGCTCTCTGTTTGCTGGTTTGAGTTTCAAGTGTTAAGACATGAAAATAATGGTAAATAAAGTTATTTGTCTACTCACCGTCACACAAAAACTTTTGTTTGTTCTATAAAAGATTTAACCTCAACAGAATGTGCAATTTAATTTCATGGAAGTGTATGTGCAAGAAAAATTGATACCAGACTATTATTTGGAAACATACATTACAATTTACAATAAATGTCAATGTCTGCATGATGTGTAGAGAATTGATACAAAGACACTATTTTATTTTCATTTCGTTCAGTCTTTTTGGGTTTTTTTCTACAGGGTAGCCACATCAGTAGGCAGGTACTGTTCTTCCTGGGGTCCTGCCCCCAAGAAGCAAGGATACAATGCATGCAGTTGTATTCTTCAATATATATTTGTTTATGTGGGTCTGAGGTGCTCTCAACATCATAGTTTTTGCCAATAAACTTGGTTGATAAGGCATGTTATTGAACAAATCTATCATGTGAAATTTGTTTAAGAAAAAAAAAGTGTTTTTACCATTATGTATGAACTTATGATACTGTGATACCAGATCTGATATAATCATTGGATTTCCCAAAATGACTTCAAGCTAAAAGAGTTGTTAAACTAGGTGCCTACTTGTGCATGTTGCTAAAACAGCCACAAAGAGACATGATTTAGATGAATAAATATGTCTTCTGTTCATTCTACTCCCCCACCCCTTCCAATTAGTCCTTGGCAGGAATCGCTATGGGAAGAATGGCACCCTCTCTTGCGATTCTTCTGGAGACGACCACGCTGCTGGTTGCCGTGGCAAGCTGTTCTGCCTACCAGACCCCTTTGGGTGCTCCTGCGCTGCTGGCTACATGGGGCCCGATTGCATGACAGGTGGGTTTGACATTGAGACATGGGCATGATTCAATATCGACAGCATTTTGGACTCGTTTTCAAACCTGGACAGACTTCGACCTGTCACTACCCGTATAAAACTAGGCATGCAAGCTGATTATTGACAACTTGTCAAAACTCCCCAAAACTTGTTGTAGTAATGTAAATCAGACCAAAACAAGCAAGCAAGGAAGCAAAAAAAAAAAAAAAAAAAAAAATGGAATGAAGTGCAATACACCTTGGGGGTGTTTTATAAAGCTGTTTGTAAAGTTACAAACGACTTATGAGCGACTGATGATCAGTTCTTGTGCTGAATTATGGAAATTCTGATAAGCATAGTACATCAGAACTGATTAACAGTCGCTCGTAAGTTGTTCGTAACTTTACGAACAGCTTTATGAAACAGGGCCGCCCTGTTTCTACAATCACATTTTTGTTTATGTGTAAACATGACTGGGAATCAATTAAATTGCATAGGTGAAGCTTAGGTTATAGGTATTTTTCAATCAAACATGAACAGCAAACATTTAGATATGAAACACATAGAAGAAGAAGAAAACAGGAAGAAAAACTATGACCTGTAATGTGTTGCCTTTTGCACACTCTGTGTGCATGTTTATGCAGTGCATATGTAACACATGCTGTTGCTAACACTGAAAGAAGCCACTCAGAGTTCCTTGTGTCTTTGATTGACACCTCTTCATCTAAGAGTCTTCCTTATATGTGTATATTGTTAGATTCTATGAAACCATCATAGTTAAAAATGTCTTGATCATGCTCTCATACTTATCTTCTGCTATATGAAAATGGATGTTGACATATATACCATTACCAGTTGCACTTGGATCAATTCATGTGTTTTCAACATTGAGTACACTTTGAAGAGAAAAGAAAAATCCAAATTCCAATTGAATCAAAGGCTGAAACTGAAGCTTGCCTTCATGTTGCTTATAAATGCGTTCTGTTTAGGACTTTTAAAGGAGACCTCCGGATGATTTTCAAATTTTTACGTTTGAACATATATAAATTAGTTATACTGGGTACAGAGTTTCAGGATTTATAATGATTGGGATGAAAAATAAGAATGTTTTCGAAGTTTATAACACATTGCAATGAACAAGGATGATGACATGGCAGCCTCACCATAAGAATGCATGAGATGTGGCTCAAGGAAGCAGCACAAAAGAAGAAGGCATGCATAGATTACACACAGGTGAGCTTGCAAGCATGCGGTATTGTAATGGAATGACACTGCTACCTTTCTGAGATATGTGAGGCTCCTATGTCATCATCTTTCTTCAGTGTAATTTGTTTAAGGTTTTTGAAAGTACTGTTTCTCTGCTCAAGAACCACAATAAATTCTACAAATCTATACATGAAGCTGTTGATTTATGTACTACATGATGTGAAATTATGAAAATCGTCCGGAATGCCCCTTTAAAATGAGGCAGGGTAGGCTATGAAATTGTGCAAGTATATGGAATTTAAGAGTTTGTAGTATAAGCAGCAACTAGATCTCTATATGAGCTTGGCGTACATACATATGAGGCACTACTGCACTCTACTTCCTTATCCAGAGTGTCAGCCGGGTACGTATGGTGCCAACTGTCTACAAGAGTGCCGCTGCTACCCACAAAACGAATGCCGGAAGGACACGGGAGAATGTTTGGAGGGAAACCAGTGCGAAGGTCATTGGGTCGGTGTCAATTGTCAAGGTATTATAATCAGCCTTCTCCACATTTTTTTTTTTTTTTTTTGGGGGGGGGGGGGGGTATAACTACTTTGGGTTTCCAAGTAAAAAAGATCCTGCTGTGTGTCTGTGTTTGAAATATATAGTTAAACAAAAACAGTGACAAAAGAAATGAAACCACTTGTCCACTGCCAAAGCAACAATGTGAATATATGGAATCGATGTTATTGTATCAACTCAATGGCAGCTGCCCTCAAGAATAATTAGTACACACACATACATGAACACAAATATATATTCAATACATATGCCATCGATTGTATATTTTCCAGTATTTGAAAGTCAGTGAGGTCCCATGATTGTTTACAATTACATATCTTGCAGTGGACTTTTTTATAGATCTAGACTAGATGCAACATAGAGAAGTTAAAGGGTGTGTACAGTTGTGGGCGAGGTGAGGATTTAGCTTTTAACGTTGTGCGAGATATTCAGAAACCACTCTATGAGATGTCAAAAAGCATGCAGTTCTAAGGGGTATCAAAAGTTTATTCGGTGAAAATCGGTTTTGAAATGGCTGAGATATCCAAAAACAAGGTGAAACAAAGAGATCCTAATAAAGTTGTGGCATGTCGCCTTTTATTATTGGCACTTTTTTGGATATCTCAGCCATTTGAAAACCAGTTTTCATCAAATAAACGTTGAATCCTTCTTAAAATTACATGCTCTTTCATATTTCATAAGAGGCTTTTCATTATCTCACTTAGGAATGTTCAAAACATGAATCCCCACCCCAAACAGTACTGTACAGTCCCTTTAACAAAGAAGTAAGATAATACTAGGTTGACTTTCTAATTTGAAGCAATCAATGTATTGTAGTCAATAACTTCATATGAATGTCTTCATACATATAAAATGATCATTGCTTTGGTTTCCTAATCAAAGGACTTGTCATTGTACTTAAGGAAAACCAAAGCTTGAATACACTGTATTGTGGATGAGTGAAAGCAGCAATATTAGTTGAATTCATTAGTGAAAGTTTGAGGAAAATCAGACAGTTGATTCATACGTTATGAATTTTTCAACTTTTGGTGCTGTCACCACTGGATAATAAAGGAGTCTACTACACTTCATGCCGTTATTATGGACAATATGAAAAAAGTAAGAAAGAAAATTCAATATATTTTCACTTTTCTATAATAATGTCAGAGCACTTTACTTGCCTCTTGATGTCTTTCAGAAAGCAGGGAGAATAATATCACCCTTTAAGATAATATGTCAGTAACAAGTTGATAGAATGTGTACTTTCATGGGAACTACAATTTTGTGCAATAATCCTCATTCTTTTCTGTATATTGTTGTCTATAATGACATCATGAGTTGTAGTAGTCTCCTTATCCAGCACTGGAGGCACAAAACTTTAAAAATTCATAACTTTTGAATTGATCGCCTGATTTTCCTCAAACTTTCACTGATGTGTTCCACTAATATTGCTGCTTCGACTCAATCCATGTTTAGGCTTTCATTGTCTTTAACCCTCAATTCTGTTCACTGTATCTGACACAATTGTGGCTGTTACCTGCATACATGTGTATATATCTCCTTTTTTTTTTCAAAGTTCCCCTCACTGTTGTATTTGGAAGACAGTGAGCAGAGGCAGACCCCCAACCATTCTGAATTGGGAAGAATAAAGAATTTGAATTTTTACCGTTCCCAGCTGTTGTTTCAGTAGTAGTTGCTATTTCTCTAGATAATTTTACTCCACATTCCTATCATGGAAACTGCTCTTTCTTTCCTATTTTTCAGCCAAATCATTCCTACAGCTGTATTTTTTCTGTCAGAAAGGTTAGGGGTCTCTGCTGAGGGTTAAATTGTCATGCCAGACACAGTCAAACTACATGTAGCTCCAGCCTTTGGAGACATTTTAAGACTTTGTGGCTTCAAATATACATATACCAAACTTCACTGCCAGTATTTGGTGGCAAAAAATCACAACCTATCACCATGGCACTGTTCAGAGGAGCTCATGCATGATACATTTTATTTTTTCCCTGTACCATTTGTGTCCACTTTTGGACTTGAAAAAAAAAAAAAATGCACCTAAACACACAATGTCAATAAATTGAAGACAGAATTGTTATATTTTTCTAATTCTTCCCTTCTTTTGAAATTCAGAAGGGCCTCATGGACATTGATATACAAGTAGGTGATAATTGTGGGAAGATGTACACTGTATTGGATGTCTGCACTCTGAGTAAAATCACCCCCGAGAAACTTTGAATGTATAATGCAACACTAATAGCCAATCTTGACATTGGCATTGATCAATTTGCAGAGCTGTCATCAGCAATTGAAGACCAGACACCAAGTACTGATGAACACTCGGCTTCGCCTATGAAGTCGACATCACAAACTTTTCAACCTTCTGCTCCAGTGTCCATGCATTCCCCGGCAACTGATGGGGTGCTGATTCCACTCAGCGACCTGCCGCACTCTCCTACACCCCTCCAGCCGCATGAAGCCACGCCCACTGGGCGGTCATCATACAGAATCGAGAGCTTCAATTTCACCAAGGTCAACGACGGACAACCGACCCTCCTCCTCTGCACTGTGTCGGGAGACCCTCTACCACCGGAGGAGAGCATCTCTGTTGAGAGAACCTCTTCTGGATCCTGGATGGGAGAGGTGGTCTCCCTGGGTAGTCATGGAAACGACACACTGACATCAGTGGCCTACGCGTTCCAGGTGATGGTGAGGTCTGACAATGGGTTGCAGGGCTTCCGGTGTGTAATTGAGACACCTGATGAGGACATTGTCAGTGCTGAGGTCCTGGTCACGGTGTATGGTAAGCTCTCACACCTCTCTCCCATGGTTTTGCTCTTCTCCATAGGTTTTGATATCCAAAAGTATTTTATCTTGTTAATAGTCTGGTTGACCTATTGCTTTAATGTGCAGCTTGCATGCGCTATCCTTTGAATCGCATTGTTAAGGTACAAGTGATGGGTAAGAATACAATAAGAGTATGAAACTTGGCACAAATGTGCGACACACACTGTAACAGTCTAGACATATCTTTTGGTGGAGACATTGTAAGAAATAGAATAGCAGTAGTTGGGTTATATTCTACCGAGCAACCAGCACGTATGTGTAGCATGCTTTCAGACCAATTCTATTGAACAACTACCATGTACTTTGAATGTACCATTGAATTTACCGGTATGTAGAATTTTGATCTTTATGAGAACACCACTCTAGTTCCGTCATTATTAGTCTGTTTTGAATATATTTCAAACACTTGAATTGATTTACACCATCTAAGAATTCAAACATGCAAACATGTTTATAATCAATGATGAATGCACAATAAGACAGAGATGAAGTATAAAAGCGAGACAGAAAATACACAAGGAAGTAAAAAAAAGAAAAAGAAAAAAAAGGATGGAGGATCATGTATTTGCACCATGCATGCAGAATAAGGTGCTCTTCTGTGGGCTCCCAAAGCTGATGATATAGAGAAAACAAAAAGAAAGAAGACATGTAATTGCTTGAGTGAAGTTATATCCAAATTTGTGATTAAAAAAGTGAAGGTGGGATGAAATTGTGAGTAACAACAGGGTTTACATAAATCATGGCCTTGAAGAAATTATCTAGACTATCAAAGAGCTTTCCTTGCATGATTATGTGGTTGTAATGCCAAACACCTTTTAGAATAAAATTGTTCTAATTGTTAAATTGTGTTCTTGGTTTCAGTTGTGCTGCTGATGAATTGAATTGAGTTTCAAAAGCACAGCAGTGATATTGTGCAGATGCTTCAGTACTTATCCGATTGAGTACCTACATCGGAAGAATAGAAAAAAAAAAAAAAAGAATGTCTAGGTTCCAATGATTTCCAACATCTCTGGAAAGAAGACAGATTAACCCTGTTGAGAACGGACTGATTTTGCTATACCACGCATTTCCCAGAGACACCAGCCCAAGTATTCTTGAGACTCATCTTCAATGAGTTAATACTCTCAAACATGTGTTAGTTTGGTAATAGCAAGCCCTGTTTAATTTCATGTAACTAAATCCTGCATGAAGGACATTGTGATATAAACTGTATTCAAACTGTGTTACTTTACATTGTCATGGATGGATGTTGTAAACACAACACTATGATTTGTGTGGAAACTCAATAAATGAAATGACATGAAATGTGTAGTTTCATTGCAGTAGAAATATTTTGGCATTCCAGTGGCATGTCCGTTTGAGTTCATTTGGACTGAACCAAAACGTCTCGAACAACACAGTGGAAGTGCAAATTCATCCTTTTTGTGAAGAAGTTTTGTCCATGTTGAACAAACCTTATAGTCCATCAGAAATTTGATCCACTTTTTGTTTCTCATCCACGGGTATTTTGTCACATTTTTCCTTTTGATTTCATGTGACCAACACATCAATGCTTTACATAAAAACCTTTTCTAGAGCTTAATGAACTTGATATTTATTGTCCGATGTGTGAAAGTTGCAGAGAAAATGTACATAACCTATCACAGTTTCGAGAGATATAGAATTAGCCTTCGATGCTGTTTGTCAATGATGTCAACAAGCATGTCCTGCACACCGTAACTATGTACCTGTAAGTCAGCACATTCTTATGAAAATAAACAAGTGCCCCCTCTATTGACATTTTCTGCATTCATATGTGACAGCAAGAATTGGGCGAACAAGAACCCGGTAAAACTTGTATGCATGGAAGATTATTTCAATATTAGATCCAGTCATACTTTCAAGACAGTGCATTTAGGAGGCATAGAGAATGACTGAGTCACATGTCACTTAACATGGAAGTGTCACTTTGTTATTATTCAATTTTTATGCCTCCGCCACGAAGTGGTGCCGGAGGCATTATGTTTTCGGGTTGTCCGTCCGTCCGTCCGTCCGTAATGAATTTTGTGGACAAGGTAACTATCAAAACCTGTTGAGGTGTATCCTAATGAAACTTGGCATGTATGTGTATTAGGGGGTGAAGTTGTGCCTATCAACTTTTGGGTGCACATGCTCAAGGTCAAAGGTCAAAAGATCAAGGTCAAACACATAAAATTTCACTATTTCCACCATATCTATTGAATGCCTGAAGATATTTTCTTGAAACTTAGTGTATACATGTATTACCCAATTAAGATTCTCTGGTGAAAGTTTGGGTCATGAGGTCAAAGGTCAAAGGTCAAAAGGTCAAGTAAAAATATGTGACCCGCTTCAACAAAATGATCCTAAAGTCGGGCGAGGTCGATTATTTGAAAATTGCATGACACAATTCCCTAATCTTTCTGCTTTAAATTGATATATAACACATCTTATAAAAATAATCGGCTGCGGAGATATCGATGTTAAAAGAGATCATGTCGAGACGTCTGGGAAATCACTGTTTCGAGAAAAGCGCCCTAAAAGTTTTCCTTGCGACGCAATCACGGTCAAGGGACACGCAGGTCAGTATTCACCTCCGAACAATAGAAGGTAAGCCCTAGCAACTCCCGAAATGCTCATTCAAACACATCGTCGGGATCTCCTCACCGACCAATCAGTGACCAGGATGCCAGGAGAAGCGGCTGGGCATAGCGCACCCCGCCAGCACGCACCAGTCGACTGGGCAGTGTGCGAGCTTCACGCTTCGGTTCGCGGCAAGCAGCAAACTGACCAATGAGATCACTCTGGTCGTTGTTAGGGGTGGAGCCTATCTGTGGCGCTCAATCCAAATGTTCGAACCAGTTGCTGCTTCCTTGAAACGCCCAAAAACATGGCCCAGAAAAACGCTATTTTTTGGTCTTTCCTTTCATCATTTTGCTTCAAAATTTCGACAGATGATATAAGACATGTCATACTCTAATAATATGTCAAATTCAGAAAATCGTAAGTTTTGACCAATTTTGATGCGCTGACTTCAAACTCGATTTTCACGGCTTCGACCGTGCGCGACTTTAGGACCATTTTGTTGTAGCGGGTCACATATTAAAACTTCTTTTTTTTTTCTCCATACCTTGGAAAATTGTTCAAGGTATCTTCATGGAACATAGTATACATATTATACTGACTGGAAGTGATTATCTAGAGAATGTAGAGTTCATGGGGTCAAAGGTCAGGGGTCAAAGGTCAAGTGCAACACTTCAAAATTTTACTATTTCCCTCCTATCATGCAGTGCCAGCAGGGTTATTTTTTGTTTACACTTGGTGTATGCATACATGTGTAACCTAATAGAAATTCTCTGGAAAGTGTTTTTTTTTTCTTCTTTTTTTTGCCTCAAAGGTCAAAAGGTCAAAGATCAAGTGAAAGTGCTGAACTAACTTTTTCCTCCATATCTCGGAAGTGGCTCAAGTTATCTTGAAACTTAGTACATAATATGCATGTTCTACCTGAAAGTGATTATCTTATGAATTTTAGGGTCAAGGGCCAGATGAAAATGGTAACAATTTACTATTCAATTCAGAAATTGCACTTTTTCTCCACACCTGTACCTTGAAAATTACTCAATGCCTAAATGTATGAATGGGTCAAAGTCGAGTTAAAGTCCTTAAATCCCTAGATACATGCTCTCCTATTCATCCAGTTAAACCTAGGTCAAGGAAGGTGAACATTCAACACATTTGTGACAAACTTGTCATTTCAATATTTTGCCAATTTTGTGAAAATGTAATCACACATTGTCCACATGTACTATCTAGACCTATTGGGAAAATCATGCATTATGGCGGAGGCATACCAGTCGCCAAAGCGACATTTCTAGTTTTTTCTGCAATGTTCAGAATCAAATTGTAGACTAATGATAAATAGATAAACATTTTGTGTTTGCTGGTTTTTCACTAGTGATGCAAATGCTCAGCCTAACATTTATTAGAAAGTGCCAGTGTCAAAAGAAACCCTCAAACCAAATTCTATCTGAAAGGACTAGCATATTACATGTGTATGTATATTAAAAGTTTGTTATTTCTTTGGATTTTTCTCTGCCAAATTAATATGGTATCTTGTTAGTCAAGTTTTTGATATTGAGATTTACCAGCAACTGGTGTACTGTACATCATAGTACAAATACGCAATTATAGCCAGTTGTTTACCAAAAACAGAAAACAGCAAAAATGTCTATTAAAACATCCACAAACACTGTCTATGGATATGTGGCTTCAATGATTCTATTTTAGAAAAAAAAAATGCTCTTATAGTAAATCAATATTTTCATATCTACTTTTGATATAACCAAGGCTATGGTATATATATTTTTTTGTGTTTGTGTGTGTGTGTGTGTGTGTGTGTGTTTTTTTGCAGTTTGCCTGTGGATATCAAAGCTGCTGTTAACTGCTATTTAATGCCATATTCTAAAGTTAGAGTGGTAACTGACTTACTTGTACAAATGCAGCCTCCTGCTGGAATTAGGCATTATACCCAGTGATTTATTCTGAGAAGTCAAAGCACATTGAAATGCCCCTGGTTATGCCCAAGCAGGCCCTGTTGATGTCCCAGCGGTCACTGGCTTTACCTCTCACTGGTGACTTGGGCATATACAGATATGTAATACACAATCATCTGGGATCTTCACCCTTTGCTTCCTCAGCTTTCTTCCATGCCTCTGTCGTTTTCATTCATGAAAATGACAGGAACAACAAGAACAAGAACAACAACAGCAACAAAAAAAAAAAAATAATAATCATGAAAACTTTGTAAAGAAATGTAGCTGTTTTCTCTAATGGAGCTTGTCAAACAGATCGCCTTCTGTATAAACCCATGGTGGCTTTGATTTGACCCTGAATTGTGATCACTTGAGAAGGATGACATCTGCGTACTGAGTGTGTTTTGGGCAGAGAATAATTATACAGAGTGTACTCTTCTGGAATTCTAACTCTGCTTTGAAATTTCAGTGGCAATTATTAACCCATCGAGGATGGGCTGATTTTACTACAACATGCATTTCCCATAGACATTTGCCCAAGTTACCCGGGACTCGTCCTCAAGAGGTTAACTGACGGATGTTTTTTTTTTTTTTTTTTTTTTGGGAGGGGGATAGGGTTGTAGAACTTCCATTATGCTACTGTGTATGTACAGCTGTGTTTGTGTGAAATGAAATAAAGCTCCTTTGCTAACCCTGATTTGTTTTGTTTCTCTTTGTTTGATTTGATAGAGCTTCCAGCCCTGGCCTTGTCCCCTAGAGCACCATCCAATAATGTGACTTCAGACTCGATCACCTTGAACTGGCTGGCCTGGCAGTCCAGTACTGATGAAGGAGAAGGTCCAGTCATTGGGTACAAGGTTTACTACAGGGTCGCAGGTAATGGGTCAGAGTTCACATCAGTAAGCACGTCTCCCATCACAGGACTGACCACCACAGTGTGGAACCTTACCTTGGACACTGAGTATGAGTTTGCTGTGGCTGCTGTGAGACAAGGGGAAGGAGGTGTGGGACCTCTTAGCCGCAGCCTCACAGTGAGAACCAAATGTGTCGGTAAGAGTGTAAAAATACTTCTTTCCATCCTTTTTCTTTTTTTCTTTCTTCCAGCATAATTTCTGAAGTGGAATAAAACTCAAATATACAATGTATGTGGATTGAAGGGCTGCAGAAATATAAATAAAGCAGATTGGTAAAGTGTGATTGAAATTTGGCGATCTGTTCAAAAGTTCTGAATTCTTATGCGGATTTGGTACCCCTGCAGTTGGATAAGAAAAAAAGATATGGAAGTACTCATGATGTTGTTGTGGATTTAGACACTTTATTTAGCTTATCAACCAAACAATGTATTTGCATTATTTGCATTGGCTCATATAGACTCTTTTGTTCGACACGAAACCAGGCACTTGAAAGGGATGACTGGGGTCAGCGAACACAGAAATCTACATGTACTCGAGCTCAGCTTCGATCGCAATGTACATGTTCATACAAGTTTTAGAGCAAAGCAGGCACAAACTAAAATCAGAAAAAAGGTAATAATGCTGTGGTTTACACATTTTCCAAAAGAAAGAGAACATTGGTGATAGAATAAACTCTTATCTTTTTATCAAACCCATTTTTCTGGGTATTACAACACAAAGAAACATTAATCTAGGCCACGAAAATAGGCACTCTTGTCTTCATCTCGGGAACCTGGTATACCAGGTTCCCGTAAGGAACGGGCTAAATTGTGATACATTCCCAAAATGGATAAATAATGAAATGGAAGTATGAAGTGATAGTGATTGAAAAGTTTGAAAAAGGTTCAACCCAATTTTTGGTAAAATCGAAACCACATAATCTTGCAGGTGCAGCATATGTCCACATTGCCAGTAACATCAACTTTTTGCTTGGTCTTTCAGCTCCTTCTGCTGTCCCAAACTTGACCGTCACTGACCGAGGCCTGAATAACCTCACTGTAGTAGTGACGGTAAGGAATTTTACTTTGTACAGAAATCCAATGTGTAGCTAATATTGCATCTATGTGCTCTATAAATCTTGTTTAAGTGCCTCTCAGTTCTATGTGCACAACAGTCTTTACATTATCATTATGTAAACACGTATACTTGAGTCCAGTGCCCATGCAGTAACATACAGTGTATTTTTTCTGGCTTTAGAACCAGCACAGCTAGCTCATATCATATGTTTCTCTGAAAATGGGGTACATGTAGTTTGGGATTCGTGTACATTTGTCCTTCCTTGCCCACATCGAGGGGCATTTAACCTTCATGACATAGGAAAGCACATGAAGCAAATTCAAGCAGACAGAATAATAAAAGTGTCAAAAAATCAGGCACTAGTATAAAGACAGATAAAACATTGTAAAACATTCTACATATTTCAATGCAATAGTGATGTTAGTTGCAGCAACAAAAGCAAATTATACAATGTACATGGAGACGAGGCTCCAAGTACTTAAATGTGTGCTTGTTACTACTGTCCCATTCTTGCAAAATTGCACAAAATCACATTCTTTACTTTTAAGTTCAAACCCCTCAAGGTTTAGGCAATGATCCTGTGTCTTTACTACATTTACAGACCCAGTAACATATACAGTTAAACTCGCATAAGTCGATCTTCTCGGGACTGAGCAAATCACATCAACTTAGGCGATTTTTGACTTGTGCGTAAGTCGAAAAAAAATAGACTTAGACCACACGTACATATGTATAATGTACATATATGTTGTCTACTCTGGAGCCGAGAGCTGGAGCGGTGTGCCGCAGCACGGGTCGCCCAGCAGGGCCGCGGCTAACTTTGCATGGACAGTGCATTAGTATTGGCAAAGGTCCGATTACTTTACACCCTTGTTAAACCTTGGGGAAGTGAATATGAACGATATTTGAGCAGTGATTGATTCCAGTTTACCATACCGTGGCTTGAAATGCGTGTACAGGTGTAATTCTGATTCGTGCCTGTAACTTTCCCCCTACTTTCCGCTTTGAAAACTCAGCAGCTTCATCCATACCACACCACTGCACAGCGCTGCAAATGGCAAGCTACACTGCAAGCTCAATACATGTAAATGAACGCATGACATGTGTACTGTACAAACGCCTTAACTGCGAGTGGAGCAAGTGAGAAATGTGTTCCTTCACCCTAAAAAGACTGGGCTATTTTGGTAGCTCGAAAGACTGGGGGGGGGGGGGGGGGCCTAAAGGGCCCCCCTTAAGATCTCGGCCGTGGATCACGCGATCGCCGCGGAAATTTGCGCAATGGTAGTGTGCGATGTAATCTACAAGATCGTATATTTAAATTTTCCAAAATAGCCTTCTTTTATTTTATTTTGATTAATTATGCTAATTTATGCGAGAAATCTGACTCTTTGATCTAAATCAGTAAATAAAGCTCCAAAAGTGCTCATTTTTGGTCTAATTATTCTTTGTGGCTTTCTTGGCAAATGTACATGAAAAAAAACTCAGTATCAAAATCAATTTCATATTTATTTTATTGTTTTATGAATTTCTTATGTATTTCTTTGTTTTTTTTTGACCTTTTGTTTCTGTTGGTTTTTTTAACAAAATTTGTGGCAGACACGTTTTGAAGCATAATACTTCTAAAACAAATTGATTTTAGCCATTGAGAGTAAAAATAAGCATATTTATATGAACCATGTGAAAAACTCAATTTGCATTGGCTTTGTACACAGAATCACATTTTTGAGCCATTTTCGGCCTCGCGTGCATGTACAAAAAGTTATGTAACTTCAGAACCATACCCCCGGCGTCACAAATTTGGTGTCAAAATGTGCAGGAAACTCGAAAGAAAAAAGTCATAGAGCATCGCGGCGAGAGCATTGCGTGTTGCAGAGTAATCGCGCGAAATGTCGAGGGGGGCCTTTTAGGCCCCCCCCCCCCCCCAGTCTTTTTAGGGTTCAGCGAGGCTGCGTGCGAAAACAAAAGACCCAAAATATTCGTGCGAATTTGCAACATTTAGACGGGTTGAAAATGGTTGCATAATCTCTCAACTTTCCCACACCACATTCCATCCAAAGTTAGCAAGAGTCGAAAGAGGAGAGAGGGGGAAAGATAGGGAGAGAAGCGTCATGAAGTCTGGGTCTTATGTACATGTAACTATATACACAGCCCAGTCGCTGTACGTTCGCACAGCATATTAACAGCGTCTGGTCGGGCTGGTCTTATTATGTAAACAAAAACCGGCGTCTCGTGATTTTGACAGTGATTTATTACACAATAAAATCTTATTCGACTTAGGCACAGTGAATTCAGTGGTTTTTCTGTGAAAGTGTTCTTGGAATTTCATAGACTTAGGCGAGTATTCGACTTACAAAATTCGACTTGTGAGTGAATTAATACACGTAAGTCAATGGGGAAAAATCAGGACTTTTTAAAATCATCGACTTGCGCAATTATTTGACATATGCGACGTCGACTTAGGCGAGTTTATTGTAGATGTTGACAAACATTATAATTGGACTGAGCATGATGTGGAACATGCCCCATTTGAAGGATATGTACATTGTAATACTAGTGGGGAAGGTATTAACAAGATATGACTCTCTTAAATAGCATTTCATTACAACCGTGGGGAAAAACATTTTTCATTTAGCTGACAGAAAAATAGATCATCCTGTGATGTTATATGGCTTATTAGGCAAAGTTTTTGAGAGTAATGCATACCTTCAACTTTTTTTTTCTTTTTTGTCTTTGTTTCTATGGTGGCTATTTCTGCTGCATCACCACAAAACCTTGAGTATGACCTGTGCAGAGTTTTGTTTCGTGTTTTCTTTTTCTGAGCAGTGTGTACCCAATTTCATTGCACCCTTAATTCAGTATGTGATACACTTCTTAGCATGTCCTAAATTTCAACCACGCAGTTTTTAGCACTGCATGGAATACAAACTTTTATTCTATCAATTAACTTAAACCTTTCATTGTACAAATCATTTGGTATTGTTTTCAATTTTTACAAGTTGTTTTCACCCAGGGAGAATAGGCCTATTCGTAGAATGTTCTACCCATAAAAAGATCCACAATTACGTGATCATGATTTTCCAGTCAGTGACTGGCATTTGACTATTAAATGTACATGATATGAAATAATGTTTCCCACTATTTTGCCGTCTCTGATGTGCAGCTTCCTGGTGAAGATTTCTGGGGTTGCAGCGAACTTACCACCATCTATGTATGGTACAGGCAAGATGGAGGAGGTTGGAGGACCCTACATCAGTCTCCATCCGAGGAAATATTTGTTATTACTGGTTTGCACGCATGCTCACAGTATGACGTTGCAGCTGCATGTGCTAACAGGGATGGAACAAGCCGCTATTCCGAGATAATCCAGACCAGTACAGCTGCCCAGAGTGAGTGTGGTTTTGTTGTCTAATATGTCAAAACTCATGTCAGTCCTGTACTTGTGTGGCTATATGTAGTTTCTCCTACTGCATGTACATGTAATGGTTCTTATTTCTTGGCTTTTTGTTTTGTTTTGTTTTGTTTTGTTTTTTGCTTGGTATGACGATCAACAGAATGTGCAGTCTATTTTGCACTTATCCACGTCGATTACAATTTGTACACAATTTATACGTACTATCATGGTGAATCTTGTGGTTAGTATAGTTAAAGTGGCAACTTAGTGTGAGAAGAGTTTGGTAGGTGGACCTGTAGGTGATTATAAAGCTGTTATAGAAACACTTTGATTCAATCATTTTTGTAATATACTTAATTGCATGCATCTGAGAAGCCACTTGTTCATGCATGTGCTTTCAATTTTGTTCATGTGTGTAATATTAGACAGCAGTCAGCTTGCCAGTTTCAACATCGCGTTTGAGATTTTCCAGGGACGGATCCAGAGGGGGGGGGGCGCAGCCGGCGCACACCCCCTTTATTTTTCATTAAAAACAAAAGAACTAAAAAGGAAAAAATGAAATGAAACCCGGAAGTAGCACCAGAAACATTAGTTGCACCCCCCTTTACAGAATTCCTTGATCAGCCCCTGTTTTCTACCCCTTGAAATCTCTTATTTTATTCTATAAATGTTCTTTACAGTGAAAATGGAAGATCATGAAGTGATATGCTATAAGTCTTGTGGTGCTCTGGCTTATTATGATATACTCTTGTAAAGGTATTGTGAAGGAACAAATGAAGTGATCATTTAATTCCTAATCAGGGGTAGCCTCTCAGTAGTGTGAGCCCAGAGGAAAGGAAAGTGAATTGCATGGCAGTGTGAAGAATGGGTCACAAAGTATTATTACTACCACAAAGAGTCTCCTTTTGAACAAAATTATGCAGAAATCTATGAAGATATGTGTTAGTCACAAGCATTTTAGTTTTCATCAGTGAGTATATATACTAAGCCTGAATTGGCTCAATTAGACGTATTAAAGGTCCTTTGACTGTCTACACCTGCCAAGACCTGCATCAGTGCAGTGCCTACTCCAAAGACAGACCATTAGGACTGTGTTTGACAGCTTTTTGTCCACCCTAGCCTCAGAAACAAGTCTTAGAGTGCCTGCTTGTGCTATTGAGCATATATACAGTATGTATTTATTTCCGGGGTGGCAGTTGAGCATATCTACAAAGTTGTTTATGAATCCGTAGGCCCTATGGTATTCCCCACAGAATGCAGTTTAAAATAGGTGGGAACCAGGAATGCTGATTTAGTTCTTTAAAAGGCAAAAAAAAAAAAAGAAAGAAAAAAAAAGAGAGTACGATCTGTGGGCTGGTAAAGTAAGAACTTGCAATGGGGTCTTACAATGGAAAACATTTGTCTAAATACATATAATGCTGCTGCCTCACTGTTTATAGAACCTGAAAAAGTGGGAGCATTACAAGAGACATCTGCAAGTATGACTCAACTGGAGTTTAGTTGGACCACAGCAGAATCATCCTGTGCTGCAGACTACTTCATCATACGCTACACTTTGCAGAGTAAGAAGGCCTGTTCTACCCCTGAGACCAACCCTATTCAGCAGGAGAGGAATACAACAGTGCTAACCTACACTCTGACAGACCTAGAGGCCTACTCCTGGTACAGCATCTCGGTGGTGGCTGTGAACAGTGCCGGGGAGAGTCCCGAGATAGCGACTTTAGCAGACACGAGTGAAGGAAGTGAGAAACATTTGTGATATTTTGATGATATGGCAAGAGGATAATTATATCCTGTATGAACAAATTTGTTCCAGTAAAGTGTTGAAACAGTCAGAGTTTGATGAAGATAGAACATTAGTTAGAAACTAATTTGGCAAAAATTTGAGTGTACAAACTGTAAAAGTTTGATTTGAATGCCGAGCCACTGTAGATTAACAAATATGATATTTCCCCTTGAGTTTGGTTGGTTCATTTGAGTTATAGCAGGTGATATTTGTTTGCCATTTGTATGTTGTGTGTAGTTGGTAAAACTCTTTACATTTTTAATTTCTTCTTAAAAGTCCATGGTCACATCTTAACAAAGTCTTAATAGCAAGAATCTTTCAGTGGCAGGGAATTTGATATCATTATTGATAAAGATGGTCACCAAGAGAAGTCCTCAAGGTACCTATGTTTACCAGTAAATAAGTTTTGCAGAGCTTATCATCAGACTCAGAATAAGGACAACTGATTCGTGTTGCATTTTAGATTCTTTTAGAAAATGCAGATGCTAGCAGTTTTGGCTCAATGGTGCATTTAATTATTACAGAGGTTAACATGTTTGGGTGTGGTCTCAATTGTAGACATTAATGTTTTTGTTTTTCATTAAAATGCATAAATACATTAATTGTGCAAAACGTGAGAGCATTGACCGATATTCGTAAGATTCTTATCACTTTAAGGTCCTGTTTACCCTTGGGAGCAGTGATTTAAAAAAAAAAAAAAAAATCAAGATATCATATTTGAGACTTATGTGTAGGTCTGTTATATCACAGAACATCCTACCATATAAATTTTTCACAGTAAAGCCTGTTACTTAACATCGATTATGAAGATTTAGATTATTACAGGGGTTGTTTCTATCCGTAACTCACATTTTAGAACTATTTTAAAGCACTAGTGCTGGGTTTTGGTTTTAACTGCAAATGGTTAATTATGCCTTTAAATGCAGAGACTCAAACCATCTTTTGACATTTTTGCAATTGCCGGGTTATTACAGTGAAAAAACAGACAACGGTTGCATACTAGCGGTGCTGCTATGAAGCATTCGTGTGATGTCCACAGAATAGACAAATCTGACAGTCATAGGTGCTAGTGTATGTTGAAGAATGAGTTCTTTAATACTATCAAATATCTTTCTTATTTTTCGGTAAAAATCCTCTTGTTGCTTTCCAGGGCCACCTACAGTGACCAATATCAAGATTGACCCCTCCATCACTTCACCGACAAGTATTGGATTCACCTGGGACAGCCTGTCCTGCCAAAATGTTGGTGGTCGGTTTTGGTACTACTACGCCCGGATCTACAAGAAGGGAGAAGCGAAGAGAGCTAGCACTCTGCCGGACAGCAGGAAGAAGCGATTCTATAACCGCAGTGATTCTTCTGTAGTCTTTGATAATTTGGAAGCCTGCACAAAGTATGAGCTGGATATTTCTGCTGTCAATCATGGGTACTCAGGGGATGTTATGACAGCCCCTGGAAACACGCGTGTTACCTGTAAGTATATCAATGGATTGGTGCCTATTTGTAGTTTGTCCAGAGATATTTTTTTCTCATTGTTACTAACTGATGAATTTTGTAATATGAGCATGTCAATTTTTAAAGGGAAGGTAAACCCAAAGAGCAATGTGGATTGAGTAAAAGCAGCAACATTAGTAGAACACATCAGTGAAAGTTTGAGAAAAATTGGACAATCGATGCAAAAGTTATGAATTTTTAAAGTTTTGGTGTTGGAACCGCTGGATGAGGAGACTACTAGAGGATATGACGTATGAGTGGACAACAATACAAAGAAAATATAAAGGATATTCAACAAAAATTCACTTTTCTAGAATTATGAAAGAGCAGTGGACCAACCGCTTTCAGAAAGCAGGGGGAATAATTGCTACCCTTAACATATGTCAATATCAAGTTGATGGAATTTGTAATTTTCATGAAAAATGGATTTTTGTAGTATTTTCTTTATATTTTCTTGATATTGTAGTCCACTCATACGTCGTAACCTCTAGTAGTCTCCTCATCCAGCGGTTCCAACACCAAAACTTTAAAAATTCATAACTTTTGCATCGATTGTCCGATTTTCTTCAAACTTTCACTGATGTGTTCTACTAATGTTGCTGCTTTCACTCAATCCACATTGTTCTTGGGGTTTATCTTCCCTTTAATTAGTGAAGATTTTTATAGGAGATTACACTATTTATTTCCAGCCACAGCATTTTTAGTACATTTTAGTACATCCTTCCCAAAGGACTGTAGAAGAAAAAAAAAAGCTGAATAGATAATCACTTGAGCTAAATTCTGCAAAATACAATTTTTAATACAGTATTAGTCAGGTTTCGAGTGCCATGTATGTGTGTGTGTGAAGTGTCCATGTGATGTCCATATGCCATTCACACAAAAGGCTCTATATTAAATTTTACCTGAATTGTATCCATATCCCAGTTTTAATGTAGTATAATATGTATTAACACAGTTAGATATTAAACACATAGAATATTTTTGAATAAATGAAAAAGACTGAATTAGATCACTGTTTACAGTGGATTATGCTGATCATTCAACAATGATGGCATGCATTCTTTACATTCTACATCTGTGTGCTTCAACTGCACATACAACCATATTTAACTGTCACTGTAGTGTTCTTTTATTTCCCCAAATCTGTCACCCATGTGAAATCCTAGCATACTGCACATAAAGAACAGGAGATCTATGAGGGAGAGGGGTTTGTTGAAACCAGTGCAGGCTCACTTCATAGTTTTCACTTAATTATCAGAATAGTAGTTAGCAATGTTGTAATGCTGCAATTCTCGGTATCGCCAATACCTAGGTGCCTTGCGCAGAGCAGCGTTTTAGAAGCATTATGGGAACAAACTCAGGGAACAAATTTGCCCTGGTTTTGGCTGCACGTGCACTCAGGTCACGTTCTGTCTTTTTTTGGGGGAATTTTGTTGAAAACTTCTTCGCTTTCCATTATGTGACCAGCGCAGTGAACCCTTGCAGTAGTGAACCGTGATACTAGTGACTGCAAATCAGTAAAATTTAGAAACTTTCAACTCTTTTAAAGCTGCATTATAGCCAAGAAAAAGGGAGTAACAGAAAAGCAGACAAATAACCCCATCGAATTGTATGGGAACTGCGACATACGCAAGACAACCAAAAGCAACAATGGCACCGAGGAATCTATAACAGTGTATCTGTGACAGGGTTCTACAGCTAGCATATGCAGATGCTTTCTTCGCATTAGCAATACCAAGAATTGCATGCCAGGTCTTCTCCTGATATTAGCAGTGTAGGTTTGATGATGAAAAAGTGTTACTTTTTAGTGATGAATGATGAGTTTGTCACATTTGATTTGCCATCATGCCTGCATGGGTGATAAGATTCTGAAACCATGGCTGTCCATAACAACGAGCCTCGGAGACTTACTGTCACCTGGAACGTACCATATCAGTGTCGTGTGCAAGGCTACCAGCTCACGTATCAGTTGGCTCAACGGGAAGCCTGCCCTCAGGAGGCGGTAAATGACAGTCAGCTACTCAACGTAAACTCCACCACATCACGTGTCATTCTCACTGGTCTGGAGAATTATGCAGTCTACGATATTTCCATAGCGGCGGTGATTGACGGGACACTGAGTGTACCGGAAATCCTAAATGGGACTACCTTACCAGGCAGTAAGTATATTTTACCTAGGTAGTAATTTCTTATCTTGGAAGTTTTGACATAATGTACAAGTACATTGTAAAATTATTAGTCGCTCCTGGACTTGATTCATCTGCAGCATGTATATATGTATGTATGGTGGCAGAAAGAAGAGAAAGGGTATCCAGGAATGAGTTTCTTAAATATTTCTTCATTTTGTTAAAGTTTGATAGGAAAAGGGTAGCCTTGTCAGAAACACTGAAAAAAAAAATCAAAATATAATCAGGCTGATCCGAATGCTATTTGCATGCCTGCTAAAAAATCAAACCATGCAACAATTTGTGGGTTTTTGGGTGGAGGATTATATATTCTTGAAGTGGGCCATTCTGCATTGATAGAAATATTATTGTAATACAGCAAGAGTAGATGATAAAACTGTACTATGTAGTATCTCTTTGTCATGCATGAATGCTGCTTCTGACAGCATTTGACCAGTTCTGTCTTGCTGCGCTTTTTCATCGGTCATGTTCTCATTGATCTTCTTTTGCAGAACCAGCTCCAATTCAAGGGATATCATATAACGCCACTGCAACCTCCTTGCACTTCTGGTGGGATAACCCCGTGTGTGAAGATTTAAACGGAGAATTTTACAGATACGACTTTTACTTGCTTGATCAAGATGGGAGATACAATCCGTCTGTCAGCAGCATATTGAATAATCGCAGATTTGATGGCTTGCAGTCTTGTTCAGCATATGAATTTGGAGTGCGGATTCGTACATTTTCGGCAATGGGTGATTATGTAATAATGTCGGCCACAACAGGTGTATCAGGTAATTGTCCCTCTGGGTACACTTGTTTTCAGGAAAGCGTGATAAACTCTGATGTTTTAATATCATCCTGTATGTTTCTTCATCCAAAAAGGAAATTTTCACTCTTCTATGGGTTCATTATTCCAAAGCACAACAATTCTTTACACCGTTTGTCAATCCAAAACTTAAGTAGAGAACATTCACAGTGTCATTCCAAAGTTTAGAAATTTCAAAGATTCTTTCATCTTAACCCTATTCTAACTGGGCTATTTGAGACCACGTTTTTACTGAGGGGGGGTCAATTTGACCCCCCCTTCAGATCTCGGCCGCCGATCGCACGATCGCCGCGAAATTTTGCCTGAAGATAGAGCTGGATGTTAACTACAAGATTACATCGTCATACAATAGAAAAATATTGCCTTTCTATTTTTAATAAATTAATTATGCAAATTTGTGCATGAAATCATATTTTCACCAATAACTCCATTAAAAAGACTGAAGGATTGCTAAATTTTTGTGTCAGAATTCCTCAAGACACATCAAACAATTTTCGTGTAAAAAAAATAGCTCAATTGAAGTTAATTTCTTTTGTTTTATATTGTTTTGTTAATTTCTTATGTATTTTATTGTTTTTTCAACCTTTTGTTTTCTATTGTTTTTTTGCCAAAACATGTTGCAGGCACTTTTTCAGGCTTATCTACACTAGAATTGATTAATTTCAGTGGTTAAAAGTTGAAATAATCTAATTTATATCAATTTAACCAAAAAACACAATTTGCATTGGATATGCACACGATATCATGAATTTGAGCTGTTTTTTGGTTGACATGCATATGCAAAACATTACGTAACTTCAAAACGGTGTACCCGGATGTCGCAAATTTGGTCTCAAAATATGCGGGAGACTTCAATGAAAAAAGTCGTGACACGACGCGGCAATAGCTTTGCGCGTTGCAAAATCGTGGCGCGAAACGTCGAGGGGGGGGGGGGGTCAATTTGACCCCCCCCCAGTTAGAATAGGGTTAAAATGAAATGAGGTCTGTTTATCAGAAACTAAAAAAAGATGTGTACCATCAAATGAACCTTCGGTATAAACTTTTAACCCATTGAATTTGCTACAACACACATTTCCCATAGACACCTGCCTGAGTATACTCGGGACTCGTCTTCACCGGTTTAATATCTTTTGTTTTTTCTGATGAAAATACCTTTGGAATATTAAACTAACTCTATTTCATTTATGGAATAACGAACCTGCGTGATAGCAAGCTTTATAAAATTTTTAGACTAATAAACCAAATTTCTTTTTCAGATTAATGAACCTTTGAATAATGAACCTTTTGAATTGCATACTGTAACTAATAAAGTCAATAAACAGCGGTTTCTAGCTTTGACAACTCCAAAGTCTCTCATCCGGACATCAAGCTTTCATGTATGTGTCTTTGCTCTCATTCCTTTTTTAATAGCACACCCCACCACATAGTGGTACATACCATTCATATGAAATGTACATACAAAAATGTATGTATATTCTCTTTTTTTTTTGTATATCACAGGTCAGTGATTATATCACTGCTATCCTGCTTAAAACTATGCAATAATTCTCTCTTTTTTTTTATTATATGGAAATTGAAACATTACACTGTAAAATTCACATCATTTTTTCTGATGGGAATATTACATGTGCCTCTTGTGAGGTTTGTAGGAGATGTAATTGTGTTACAATTACTTTTTCATTAATTTTCACTGCATGACCATGTCAAGCTGATAGAGAAGTCTGGGTCAGAGATGGTCGGATAATAGATGTCAGACTGTTGTATGTCACTAAACACAGCTCTTCAAAGTATGTGTGCCTATGTGAGTGATTGTAAACATGTATGGAACTATGCTTTCAACCCTCATGTTGGTTTCCCTGTTCTTACCAGAACCTGGAATGCCAGAAAATCTGGTCTGGAGCGAGCTGCAGGATGAGAACAGGATCACAGTGGGCCTGAATGTCCAATGGAATGCCCCCACCACTCCCCCTTGCCTCCCAGCTGCCTACAATATCTCTTATGAGCTGCTCTTTAGAGACCAATGTTCTACAGAAGGTGCTGGGGAAATTTCTGAGGGCGGGGTTGTTAGGGGAGCTGTGGAAGGGGCTGAAGGCGGGTCCGGCCCCTTTACGTTCAATCTCACCGGCCTCCTGCCAAACTCTGACTACAGAATCTACGTCGCTGGCAGTACGTCGGCTGGGCCTGGTTCCCCAGCAAAGACTTTGGCACGTACTGGCTTTGCTGGTGAGGTCATTTTTTTCCTTTTGTGTGTGTGTGGGTGTGTGTGTGTGTTTTAAAGTTGGGTTTCTCTCATTTTTTGCATGTGCACTTTCAAGTAGATGATTTGGAAATGATTAAACAATGCTTTTTTTTTTTTTTGTAGATGTGTATGTGCGCTCATGTGAGCTAGAGAGCACATCAAATATACATCAGTTTAGGTAAGATTAAGATTACAACACATCAGCACCCTTTTCCCACACTGAAAAGAAATCCTTTTGTACTGTAAAGATGTTTGAGTGCAATACAATGAATTGCAGTGCAACTCAGAGAAAGACTACTACCTGTAGGTGATAATAAAAGTTGTTGCTTGTATTTCATTTCACAATGTGCACACTATACAGGTATTATAGATACTGGTTACTTACATGTACAATATGCATGTGGCAAGATATCACTTTTGTAGAGTTGTCTTCAATCTCTCCTTGTGTTGAATGCATTATAATCTTCACCCAATTCCGTACCAATTCTGTCCATGTGAAAAGCCCCCTCCGGACCTCCCACACAAGTCGAAGCCATCACCATCAAGAAGAGAAGTCTGACGTTTTCCTGGGAAGAGCCAGTATGTGGAAAGCGTAATGGACCCATCACGCTCTATGACTACATCCTCTATGACTGGACAGGTGATAATCAATCCTTTTAAAGATGAAGAGTAATTTCTAGTTGATCAGTTGCAATGAAAACATCTCGACAGAAGAATTTCCTAATTTGAATAGTTTCTAGCTGTCTCTCAATCCTAAAAGTTTTGTTCATGTAAGGTATATTTATTTCATAATGGACATTACTCCATCATTGTTTTATCCATTAGTTTTCATACATGTTCATATCACCTTCCACGTGCTCGTTTTTGCATGCTGGTACAGAAGTGTCTCATTTCTCTATGCATTGCAGAAGTCAAGATGAAGTGCAGCACAATAAATTTGAAAACAATCCTTAATCTAATCATTAATTTAACATTTCTATATATACAACTGTACCTACATACACACACACACACACACACACACATGAATACTACAGGCATTCTGTGTACATCACACCTTGAAGGCCACACCTCGATGTTATGGTCAGTCATGGTAGTACATTTCTGCAGATAATGTGGTGTGGCGGGGTTAAGGGGGTCCCATAGGACCCATTTAAAAACCCATCATGCATTTACAGAAGAGCATATACATGTATTTAAATTCGCTAAACAGTAAATTAGGACAGCTCTGTGAACGGTCCAATTTGGGATGAATTGCCACTGTGATGGGTACACATGTATATGGTACTTACACAATGTATTTGTTGGTATTGAGATTTGTGAATTGTGATACAGCTGTAAATTGTTCTTCATTCATAATCTCAACATGAGATAACCTATATCTATTATAAACCCTTTGCATACATTAAAGGTGCCATGGTTGCCAGTGGAAGCCAACCCTCTGGAAGCACAGAGAAGAAATTTAGTAACCTGACGCCCTACTCCTCCTACAGCGTTTCGCTAAGAGCCCGCAATGATGACCTGGCTGGGGAATATGGGCCAAATTTCACTGTGAGGACGAGTGAAGCAAGTAAGTGAACTTTGAATAACCCATTGAGAACGAGTCCCGAGTATACTCAAGCAAGCGTCTATGGGAAATGCATGTTGTAGCAAAATCAGTCCTTCGCCAACGGGTTAATATGTGACTGTGCGCATCACAAAACAACAAATAGTCGCACAACCTGATCTTACATGAGGACTGAAAAACAAAAACAAAAACAAAAACAACCCCCCCCCAAAAAAAAAAAAACATGTCAACCTATTTAGTCGATCTTCAGTTTTTTCACATTTTCTGAAGTTATCCTTATGCTTGGGATCATAAAATGAAAGTTGGTATGAGGTATGGATAAAACGTGTTGAAAAAGCATGCTCAATTTGAACTTTGAAAACCTAATAATCCCTTTGATTGTTGGTAGGGTATTTTGCAGCCTGTTTTTTTTCTCTTTTTAACATTCATTGCGCAGAACATAGGTTTGTGAGATAAAGCACTTGAATGGACCCCAAAACTCAGAGCCTCTTTTCTTAGTAAAGTCTTTTCCAGAGTATG
The DNA here is from genome assembly GCA_033980235.1 of Diadema setosum. Lineage (NCBI taxonomy): Eukaryota > Metazoa > Echinodermata > Echinoidea > Diadematoida > Diadematidae > Diadema > Diadema setosum. Next base: position 32,773,990 of record CM067072.1, on the reverse strand, counting down.
TGCTTCCTTTTCAATATTAAGATGCTATAGGAGAGTCCATTTGAATTGAGTTATACATTCCTCTTTTTTCATTCATTGAAAGGAAAAATGTGACTATGATCTCAAAGAAAGCAACCCTAATGAGTCCAAAACAGTATATTTAAAAAAATGCAATAGTTCATAATTATATAACAACTTCATTGTGGAATATTATACAACAAATTTCACACTATACCTTTTTTTTTTTTTTTTTTTCAGTAGCCATAGAAAACCATTGTAATACTTTAATGACATTCAAGGAGATACATATATAATTTTCTTAAATTTGATCTCTTTGGTTTTGGTGAAATTTTTGCTTACCTGTCCATTTTTTGGTTACATTGTTTTTATGCCAATGATTTTTGTCATGTTTCTGGGAGAGCCCACACCGATGTTTTATTTTCTGAAAACAAAATTTTAAAGATAACTGATATTTATTATTATTGTCTTGGCCAATTTATGTATAAACTTTCTAATAATTTGTTGCCGTCTGTCTTCACAAGCATGTTTGCGAGAAACCGCTCGTTCCATAAATATCCAACTCGTCACTCAGATGAATTCCATCTGCCTTTAACTAGAACTATGTTTACACAATCCATATTTACATTTGCTGGACCTAAATATTGGAACAACCTTTCTAACAGTTTAAGGACATCTCCAAGTTTAAGTTCTTTTAAGAGTAATCTGAAGAAAAATATTTTGAATAGTTATAAGAATTGTTGATTCTTTATTGGTTGCAAAGAAGTGTAAAATCCAACCTTATATTCTATTGAAATTACAGCTAAGCGGCTCCATCCATCCACTACCTCTCGTGTCCTTCTATTTTTTTTTTATGCCTCCGCAACGAAGTGGCCGGAGGCATTATGTTTTCGGGTCGTCCGTCCGTCCGTACGTCCGTACGTCCGTACGTCCGTACGTCCGTCCGTCCCGTTTTGTTTTTGTTGATATCTCAAGAACCGTGTGGTGGTTTTATATCAAACTTGGTATGAGGGTATATCCTTGGGGGATAATACTTTGTGTGGATTTTAGGGTCACAGGGTCAAAGGTCAAAGGTCACAGGTTATTTTGTGGAAAAAAAAATTGAAATTTCATGTTTTTCTCCATATCTCGCAAATGGTTCAAGGTATCTTCATGGAACTTAGTATATATGCTTGTACCGACGGGCAGTGATTATCTAGGGAAGTTGGGGGTCAAGGGTCAAAGGTCAAGGGGGTCAAAGGTCAAGGTCAACTCCTCAAAATAGCACTACTTTCTTTAAAATGCAATATGCCTGAAGGGTTGTTTTTTTTAAACTTGATGTATGGCATGTATTACCCAATATATATTTTTGGGGAATTGCCAAAAGGTCAAAGGTCAAAAGGTAAAAGGTCAAGTGAAAGTGCTAAATTGCACTTTTTCCTCCATATCTCGAAAGTAACTCAAGGTATCATGAAACTTACATATTTATGCATGTTCTACCTTACAGTGATTCTCTGTGGAACTGTGAGGTCAAAGGTCAAATGAAAGGTTTAGATAATGCTATTTTCCCATTTGATACTGAAATTATACTTTTTCTCAATACCTTAAAAATTACTCAATGCATAAACTTATAAAAGGGTCAAAAGTCAAGTAAAAATCATCAGTTCCCCAAATACCTGCTCTCTGACATTTTAATCATTCATCCAATTGAACCTAGTTCTAGGAAAGTGAACATTCAGCACATTTGTGTCAAACCTGTCATTTCAATATTTTGCCAATTGTGTGAAACTGTCATCACACATTGTCAAGACATTGTCAAGACATTGTACTATACAGTACTCTCCGCATAATCGGGTAGGCTCGGGCAGAGCGTTTCTTACCCGATTAAGCGGAGTACCCGATTATCAGAAGAACACGTCTCATTCATAATTGACACACACAATGTATATGTACATGTATTTTATACTGCACCAAACATCTTAACTATATGCTGAACACGCGTGCTTGCACGGCACATTATACATACCTTGACACTTGCTCAGTCATGAGCAATAATTTACACTCTTTTTGGACACATATGTCTTCAAAAAACTTTGTCTTTTGACTATAGACTCCTCGCTAACACGCAGGCGTTTTCCGAAATGAACACGTCTATTTACGTGCATTAATCACGTAGAACGTCGGGTTACTTTTTGGGAAGTGACTGGGGAAAAGCAAAATTATATCATTATGGAGGTGGTGCATGTTCTGATTTTTGTTGCAAACTTCTCGTATTGTGAATGTTGTTGCGGAGCAAAGGAGGAGCCCAAGTGTGTTCAACTCCCGTCTGTCTATTCAATTGTGAGTGCCGGCTACATGTGCAATGTTCGTTTACGTGTGACAAGTCGGTACTGGTACATGTGTTTTCATGTTAAATCACTCCCCAAATGATCGGTCTTCTTTGCAAATTAAGCAGAGAATGCGAGATTAGCCGAAGAAAATTTGACATTCATGATTTCTTAAAGTGTTATACTGCGATAAAATGTGGGTAGAAATTAGACTACAAGAAATTATTTACCCATTTATGCGGAGAGGCAACCCGATTATCAGGTAATTTTAATGTGCACTGGAACTGATTTTTACATTACTACCCAATTAAACGGAGTACCCGTTTAAGCGATACCCGATTACGCGGAGAGTACTGTACTATATTAGGAGAACCATGCATTATGGCGGAGGCATATCAGTCGCCGTAGCGATATATCTAGTTTGTCTTTTATTTTCACTCCACGCATTAAGCTGCTTTCTCCCCCCCCCCTCTCTCTCTCTCTCATACACACACACACACACACACACACACACACACACACACACTCACACACACACACGTTTTTTGTTTCTCTCCTCTCTTTTCCGGCATGACAGCGACTTAGTGTAGGGATTTGTTCAGGGTTTTTGTTTCGGACAAGTTAGGTTATAGGTCTTTTTGTCTTAGTTTCTTTGTTTCATCCATTTTCAATGTTTATCAGTCTATCGATCATATAATTTCTTGTATTACGTGTGGGGGGAATGCAGCCTACAAGCTCAGCTTTTTAGCATTCCTCCCCATTTCCAACATTTTCCTATACCTACAAGTTTTCTGTATATTTATCCTTTACTTTGTATGATGAAATTTATGCACTGTATTCAATTTTTGTAATATATTTATATGTTTTTGTTGGAAATGAAAAATAAATGAATGAAATGAATGAATGAATCACAATATTCTTCAGATTAGATTTCCCTAGCTGCATTGAGTAACATTTTATTTCTTTCTGTTCTATATCATCTTTGTGAAAGTTATGTTGATATGGAAGACATTGTGTGTCTTTTGTATTGTATCAAGACATCTAGTTCTGAACATACATACATGTGTATAGTAGGAAAGGCTGAATGAAAAGATGACAACAAAGTTCTCTACAAATGTCATGACAACTTATTGTTACAGTGCCTACATTCTTGTTTGATTCCAATAGCATTGTGTTTGTGCACAGCATTGCTAATATTAATTGTAAAACACACATGATTATGTGTCTACTTCCACAGAACCTGCTCGTCCGCACAACGTGAGTGTTCCCCACTCTTCCCCTAACTACCTCGTCGTCCAATGGCGATCTCCGTACCCCCCAGAGGGACGCATCATCAACTTTTACATCTTGTACTGGGAGACCGTGAGAGAAAACGGCACCGTCCATAATGTTAGCATCCCTTGCTTTCAGGAGGGCTGCCCGATCCAGAATGCATCGCCCTGCCAGCTGCTTGATTGCCAGAACCCAGACGTCATGCACACACACAGCGTCATGGGTCTCAAGCCTGACACAAATTATTCCATTCAGGTACAGTGTATGACGATTTGTCTATTATTCCCCTCTAGCTTCTGCATTCATCTTGACCCCCAACAAGACTTGGTACTGCTTATTTGAAGAAAAGGATCGAGAGTTGTTCCTTCTCTTTTTCTGGCCATCTCTCTTATATTTACATGAAAAAAAGAATATGCAGTCTGAATAACCGTATTGATAATGTTTTTTTACCGGTAAAAATGTTTGATGTTGAGTATCAGCACTTGTAATTCTTATTCTCCACTGTTCTTGCTGTAAAGGTTGAGACAGACACATTGCGGTACATTGGCCTTAACTCTTTACACAGTGTACATTGTGTGCCACATTATTCTGAGACAGCAATGTATACATAGTCATGCTTTGGTAAAAACTTTGTTGTTCAAATCTATGTAACTTTCATAGATTTTTGTTACCCTGGACATGTAATGAGCAAAGTTGTAGAGAAAATGCCAAGCTTTGCTTTGATGTACATGTGAATTGTATGACAAATCTGTGATTGTTTTTCTTTCAAATTAGCAGTAGATAAATTATTGTAGAAGCATTTGAACACAAAACAGTGACAGAAAGTTAAAATTTATGTGCAAATCCAGTACATCCTGTCATGGTTAATAACCATATAAAATGCAAGCTTTATGTGACAGGAATAAAATTGCGAAAATAAAAAATGAAATTGAGCAAAATATGCGAACTTGGCACATAAAGAGTTAATTCACATAGGTATAAAGTGTAAATCTAATCTGTCGTTTAGATTTAGTCCGTGGACTTAAGCAAGCATGATGTAGGCTCACTTTTCATATGAGCACATGAGTGTATTAGTGCCTGCTTTCATTGTTAAAGTCTGTTTGCACATGTAATGTGTCATGCACATTTACATGCTAAAAAATTAACATTATAAATAAAAGACAGAGGAGATTTACAACCTACTACACTTGTGAATTTCAGCCAGTTGTGTTGATCTGTTTGTGCTAGACACAGTGCAAGAGAAAAGATGGTTTCAAAACAGTGAGTGATATACCATTTTTCCTGTTACCATCGTGGCTTTGGTTGGATTGTAGATTTACGCCATTTTTGCCTAACTTGCGCACACGCTCACACAGGTACGTGCTGAATCAATCATCGACGTAGGACCAGCTGCCCCACGGACTCCTATCGTACAGCTCACAGCAGAAGGGAGTAAGAGACTTTGTTACCTTTTTGTCCCACACTATATGGACTGGGAGTTGGGACTAGGGGATCTGGGAAAGTGACATTTAGTTATCCTTCTCTTTTGTCTTTGTGTCTTGGTTATTCGTTGGCTGTGAGAATTACATTGAACAGGTTATTTTGTTCTTTTGGACTAAAGTGCCATCCATTAGTGGCATCAAGACAAAGTAAGGACAGAGCTATTGTACATGCATACTTACCCACTGTCCCTACAATATAGTGTATTTAACTTTTCATTAACCCGTTGAGGACGGACTGAGTTTGCTACAACACGCATTTCCCATAGACACCTGCCCGAGTATACTCGGGACTCGTCCTCAACGGGTTAAGGACATCCCCTATTTTTGCCCTTTAAAGTGCCATCTCTTCATATATATATTTTTTTTTTTCATTTTGTCTCTATGTTTTTCAAAACCTGAATAAAGTAACATATAGGAAATTTGGGAATTTCCCCATTTCCTATGAAAATTCAGTACTCCAAATTGTGCCTACTTTTTAGTTTTTAATGTTGGCAAGTGCATACATGTATATGTACTGATGTGCATATACTCTTGGGAGATCTTCGTATTCTGCAACTGTCCAAGATCATGTGCTAAGTTCAAATTTCAGGGAAGGTCACATACTACAATCTAACTTTAAAATGCTTTTGTGTACAGAAGTAAATTTTCCACTGTTGCTTCAAACTTGATCATAAAATGAATGGGAAATTGTGGGTTGTTTTATTCCAGGTTTTCGTGATCATTTTTATTTTCTTGAAGAGTGCAATGAGACATATACCCTACAAGCCCCTTATCATTTTTTTTTTTTTTTGCACACTGTTCACTTTCAACTCTAGTAACTTTTGAAATGATGATGCTGCTGCGTTTAAAGATTGGTACTGGTACAGTGTGTAGTTATGAATAGAATGTGCCTAATGAGTATGGCAAATCATAAAGCTTACAAGGATAATCCCTGCAGTGCTGTTACTTATTAGAGTTTGATATCCTGTTTTTCATTCCATTCATTGCACAGAGCACCACTTGGTGAGATTGAGCATCTGACTTTACCCTAAATTTCAAGGCCTCATTTGTCAGTTAACACTTTCCAGAAGGTGACCAGATTTAATGTGCCCATACATTTGATGTGCCCCTAACTAAAAATTCATACCTGGCAACTTTGTGATGGTTTTGTGGTGCAAGCCAGGTCACAAATGTTACAGTTTACATGGTAGACACTCTTGGAATGAAATATTTTTCCAATAGTGACCAAATCTGAGAGAGAATGCACTTCAGGTTCTGTGCAGTGACTTCTTTCCCAGATGTGACTATAGTATAGCTGTCTTCATCTATCAAATGTATTAACAATGTAACTCTATGTTTGCCATATTCGCATGGCTGACTCAGTTGACGGCTTGCTAGCTTTGCATGTTTTCTTCAAATGCACAAACACTCACAAACCGAATAATATATCCTGATTTGCAATAGTGCATTGGAAGTGTCATTCTGTAGTCATAGCTTTTTCATATAGTGTAAGATTCACATCACACTAAAGCTTGCAGTTTTCTCTGCAACTTTACTGTGAAATGCATTTTGTAGCACAAACACTCGCATGGTTGTGAAAATGGAGTGTTTTCCAAAAGTGCTCATACTGTGGTCTAAAAAAATGATGTGGCACAGATACACATAGGGGGCTCCAATACGCACAAAGAGTTAACAGATGTTGGCACCGCTGTATCTTCATAGTGTGAGGTATTCATCTGTCCATCCATCCATTTGTTTGTTTGTTTGTTTGTCAGTCTGTTTGTATGTGTTTCTGTCTGTCTAGTAGTGTGTTTGTCTCTCCGTGTCTGTGACAGAGCCGAGTGCCCCAAGAAATGTGAGCATCTCAAATATTGGTGAATCTTCAGTGACTGTCAGCTGGACTGTGCCTGAATACCCGAATGGAAGAATCAGTCAGTATAAGGTACATTGTATATCTTCATCACTCAATTTGTCATCTGAAGAGATCATCGGAATGTTTAAGTTTGCCTTTTATTATTAAGAAAAATCGATCTCTATGTTCTTATTATTTATATATTTTTTTTGGTACTGTCATACAAAATCAGCAAAAACTCATGTACAAATGTAAGTAAGAAGAAGCTTGATAGTAGCTTGCATTATTTGATAATGCTGTAGATTTTAAGACTGTAGAATAACACTGTAGGCTGTTATGTATTGTAATTACCACTATATTCCATGTTTGACTGATTTGAAGCAGCTGATTTAATAACACTGATATATTTACAATGTTTTAAAAGTGGGTGATCTTGTGTTGTGCTTTTATGGTTTTTATTTCCATCAATTTTATCAATCAAATTGTTACAAATGTAAAAGGGTGAATTTAATTTCAATTTCAGTTGTACTGTATCTATCAGTCTTTACATACATGTAGGCAAAATCTGTACACCAGAGTTTGTGTTGTATGTCATTTGATAGTTGATATGAAATGATTGCTTAGACTTTATTGTACTTGTTGCATGACTGTGTCCATGCAATATGTACATGTCAAAACTGCACATGTAACAAGTTTATTCTGCTCTTGTGGTCATATTTTAATCATATCCATTGTACATGTAACTTTGCATTAAAAGGGCACTTGATCAAGAATGCATTTTATACTCTGACACAACCACTGCAGATACTGATTAAAGTCAAGCGCAAGCCACTCGAGCCATCATTCGTCCCAAGTACAAGTGACGCTAAGGTTATACCTCTAGAGGGCGACGTGTGGGAACATATTTTGCGAGACCTGGAAGCGGCAGTCTGCTACGAGGTCGGTGTAATGGCAGCAACAAGTAAAGGCGGTGATGGGGACCGTAGTCTGTTTGTGGAAGCCTGTACAAAACCTCCATCAGGTAATATGTCATGCCATATTATTGTAGTGTGTTTACAGTGACAACTACATAGTAAGTCATGTAAAATAAGAAATTTACACATGCCTGAAACTTTGGTGAATTTTTGGAGAAGCCAAGATTTGCGACAGTGTAATGCAAGCAAAAGTTTTGCCGACACAATGTTTTGAATGAGGTATGAGTACAGAGGGATACATTTTGAAAAAAACTCATACATGTATCTTCACCCCTCTACTTGATAATCGCTTGCGTTCATATTTACAGTAATTTGCTTTGTCCGTTGTGGGCTACTTGTAACACTACATTGTCTGACTCCTGGAGCTGAAGTAAATTTGTTCCAAGTTCAACGTGTCACTGCAGGCAACCAGGGATAGCCTGGTGGTTGTGTCGCTGCCCGGAAATTAATAGATGACAGGTTTGATTCCCGCTGGTTCCTGCTTTTCTGACATGTTTGGTAAAAATGTTGATAGGCTGCAAATTTCATTTGGTGACTTTTGTTGTGGAAAACATTACACTTCGTGATCTAAACTCAGGGTGTGCAATGCTTCATTAAATAGAGAGAACACTTGGTCTTTGGAACTTGTATAACCTCCATCGATGACTTTTCAAACTCTTTCTATGGAACAGTTTCCATGCCCCTTCCCTGCTAGTCAAGCTTTGTGTAGTGGGAAAGAGATTGATATGCCAGATGATGTTCCAGTTGGGAAGATAAGAATGGGATGGCTTTAACCCATTCAGGATGGACTGATTTTGCTATTCCATTCATTCCCCATAGACGCACCTGCCCGAGTATACTCGGGACTCGTCCTCAACTGGTTGATAATTGAAGCCTGCTTCTCTTTACAGCCACAGTCACTTTCCTTGCATTCTCATGATACAGACTTACCAATGCCCAGCCCACCAGTGATTCAGATTTCACCAGGTAACAGCAAACCAATCATCATGATCAACGCTGTGGAGTCCAAGTACATCACGTGAGTGAATAGTGAATTCCTTGTCATGAATGTAACCGGGGATTCTAGTAGAGTAATTGAAATGATATTAGACATGCTATGGAATGTGAGCAATGCTCACACTCAGGCAAGAACTTCCGAAAAAGCATGCCCCCCAATTTGACCTGCCTCTGCTGAGGTCAGTGAAGCAATTGTAAACGCTCTTTCCAAGCTCAAAGAAAGTGAGCATAAACAGTGCTTGAGCATTAACAGTGCTCCCGTGAATCATGTTTTGAATCAGTTTTTTGAATCAACATTTCAAAGCACTGATTCTGCCTTTACAAATTGAGCATAAACACACCGTTTGTTTGCAAGGAAGGTTGATTATATGAGTTCCCCCTGCCTGCTCTGATATTCCAAGTCCTAATCTGTGTTCTAGGGGCTTTATGTACCTTTACTTAGTTAGTAATACCTACAGGTATATGGAAATAATGACTTTTAAAAACTCTATATTGTGCAACTTCTGCGAGCCTCTACAAAGCATGCCATCAAGACTTCAACGCTTGGTAGATCGCCACAATCTTATGTAAAGAATTGTGCACATTTACTTTTCAGACATGTCCTGGTGAGCGTCACTAGGATAAACCCAACCCCAAGTCGCCGGAGGAGGGAAAACGAACTCAACGCGTACCACGCCAACCCAAACTCCTACATCGGGGCCAAATTCAGTAGGGACGAATTTCCAGTGAATTTCACCCTTGGAGACAATCAGACCTATGGGGGTTACTACAATGCTCCACTGGTAGAGGGTGCATCCTATGAAATACGCACTGGTGTGGTCAGCGATACTGAATACAGCGTAAGTTCATCAAAACTAACCAAAAGTCTTTCACCCTTGATGAAAAAAAAAAAATAGAATGGAAAACAAAAATAAAGTAATAAAGAAGAAAATCTTTAACATGACTGTAATGTGTAAAGTTGTACTGCATGTATTACAGAAAGTGGAAATTTAGTAATGTGTACTGTTAAAAAAGAAGCTTGGTCATAATACTTGAGGCAAATACAAATTTGCCAAGGAAGCACTACTGACAGACCAAAACCAGCTTACATTGTATATCTAATGGCAAAATACTGATTTTCTTGTATGTTAGTATTCAAGAAGAAAAATCTACGCAATGTCACAAGGGACTGTCTGATTTGTGGGTATGCCTTAAAATAGTGAATGTTTGTTTCAACAAAGCTGGTTTTAGTGTACATGTTTTGTTTTGTTTTGTTTTGTTTTGTTTTAATGTAAAATGTGCTTGACAATTTTATGACAGGTTGCAAATTCGCCTCCTAAACTTGAGAGGTTATGAAATGTGTGATTCCAGTACACAGATATTATGTGTGTCAAACAGACATAATTTTAGAACTCTTCGAATGTCAAGCCAGTATTCTCATTTAAACTGAATTACTTTGGCTAAAATCTGTTAAAGAAACATGGTTAGGGTTTTTATAATTAATGTAGGAAGAATTGTATGTTATGAGAGACAGAAGTAAATGATTTCTTGTATATAGCCATACCTGATGGCATATCTCATCATTATGATTTTTTACCTCGTTTTGTTTTTTTGCAGAAATCTGTTGTGTTTGGCGATCCAACTAAATTTGATGGTAAGACTTCATTCCATATCTTGCCAGGATGTTTGCTTCGTTTTGCAAATCACATCTTTCTACAACTTTCTATACTGCATGGTAGACAACTTTAAAAAGATTCGCGTCGTAGAAATGAGTTTTCCTAGACTAGATTGGAGAGCAGAGCAAATCTGAGTTTATTTTGAGTTGATGTGATGATGCTTAATTGGCAGGGAGAGAGAGAAAAAAAGAACTACTCTAGCTGCAGTCCTGCCGTGCAAAGCCCAATTATTGTATGAAATACAGTTTGTATATAGTTCCATAGTTACGCCTTTTGAGTCAACTAGACAAGCAACTCCGGATTAAGCTTTCTGTCCGAACTGATTTACTATACATTTCTGTTGGCTTTGTGTATCCACCATACTGTGCCAGCAAATGCACCTTTTACATGTACATCGTTGTGTTCCATATGTTGTTTAAGTTTCTAAAAATGCAGACCTATAGCAGAAAGATGATGGTGGAATGGTCTAGTGCATAGTGCATGCACAGTGCTTTAAGCAACAAGTGTAGGATTCGGTCTGCCTTGCCTCAGTGTTTACATAATTGATTAAGCAAGACACTCTTAATGTCCACAATGCTGTTCTCCACTGATGTGTACCAACATGTAATGAGTAACTGATTGGAAGCTATAAAAATGGCCGCCTGACTGCTCTGCTCCTCAGGGGAGTGGGGTGCGTGGATTGTGGGTTTGTGGGTTTGATTCCAGTGACTGAGGTAATGATACACATTGTAGAGTATCACAACATAATAGAAGAACATTGTCTTTATATATAAGAAAACAAGCAACTAAACAAGAAAACAAAGCTGATATACATGTAATATCATTATTATTGCCACCATTTTAAATTCTTAATGTCTTTCCTTTGATTGTACCTTACACAGCTCCAATAATCAGCAAGCCTGAAAAACCAAAGTCCGGGGTCGGCGCTGTAGTGGCAGGAATCATGGTTTCTTTAGTACTGATAGTCGTGGTAGGGGTTGCAGTTTTGTATATCAGGTGAGTCTGGTAATGATGACGATGATAAAACAAATAAAAATGGTTCGAGCCCTCCAGCATTAACCAGTATTATTGTTAATATGATGGGTGATGATAAGAATGATCATAGCACTGTTGTAATAGTGATGGTAATAATGAGCATTTGAAATGCAACATATTGTACAGTCAGACCTGTCTAGTGCATGGCCAGCTAAGGAAGTCAAAATAAAACAAAACAAAACAAAACAAAACGAAAAAGTCGTGGCTATAGACAGGTGGCCACTATAGATTCACACAATCTGCAACATGGTTTTCTCTTCTTGGGGAATTTTTCAGTGGCTGTATACAGTAGGTGGCCACTAAGGCAGGTTTGCCTGTAATTGGAAAGCATTGAGGATACTATGATCAACATAATGCTATGCAGTTTATTTTTGAGGATTGTAAATTGTATTTTCTGCTTATTAGAGATAGTTTGATTTGTACCTTGAATTCATACAGCTATTAAAAGAAAAAGAAAGAAACATTGAATCAAGAGAAAACATACTTATAGGTGGCACATTTTCATTGTGCTATTAACATGCTGACCCACTTCATTGTATTTAAAACTTGTTGATGACTGCGCTACTATAGGCAAAATTTTTTCTTATCAAAATTTGTTTCATATAATCGTATTCAAATTGCATTATGAAACTCAGATTTTAACAGTAATTGGAAATTCACACACTGATACGAGAAGAGAGGAAACATGTTCTCACCGTATCCTCATTTAACCCGTTGAGGACGGATTGATTTTGCTACAACACGCATTTCCCATAGACCTCTGCCCGAGTATACTCGGGACTCATCCTCAACGGGCTAACAGAAGAGTAGTAAAAAAATAAATCAAATAAAGTAAACACTAAAACAATGTGAAAGAAATGTCATAATTATCAAATATTGGCTGTGGTATTTTGGTCAATATGTAGCCTGCCATCACGAGAGAAAAGTGACAAGTATCTGCGTTGCATAATTTCAGCATTGTAAAAGTCAACATATTATTCAACATTTGCTTCAAGGGTTGTTTCTTCCAGAAGTGTTTCTTTTTGTACAGTAACTCTGAATTCCATCTTTCTGAATCCGGAGGCCTAATCATCATGTAGCAGTAGAATTATTGGGTGGTTGGTTATGGAAAAGTTAACCTGTGACATTTTAGTGTTGTGTACATTGCACTGAGATGTGATTGTTAAAGTCTGGTGCTGGTTTTGTCCAGGAGACGTCGAATGGAAAGGAGCGATCCTACCAGGTCAGTGTTCTATGCAGGCAAGCCGTCTGCTTCCAGATCTAGGTGAGTAGCAGCTCCTCTTTCAATTAATTTTGACTCAATTTCTGTATCTCAAAATGCCCTCATTCGCTATTTAAATGGTGGTGGGGAAGATTAATGTATTCCAGGAAGCTACAGATTGTATATGCCTGTAAAAATAGAAATCACATGTGATATTCGCACATGATGTTGACGCACATTTGTGTTTGAGTTTTTGTTCCTCTCACACATAGAAAACCCAAGACAGAACTACTTAGCTACTTTAATACATAATGTACTTCAACAAGTTCAGTCACCAACTGGTCACATCATTAATATTCACTTTGGTCATATATTGTAGTCATTGAATTAGTCATGTAATCCATCACACCTATAGTCACCACTTCATGCACCTTATGTGTCACACATAGTCACCATTAGTTTCGTTATTAATCTTATCATATCACCACCAGTCAAACGATGAAATGATAAAGTCTCAAAACATATGAGTGCTGTTGGGCAAGCCAGCAGATATATGATGCTAATGGGTCAAGAAAGCATGGTTGAGAGCAAAGAAATTGCTGAATGGTGCAGCAGTCTAACATATTCTTAAAACAACACAGACTACTGACCTCTTGTCTTTTTTCTTTTTCTGAAAGCTACAACAATGAAGTACCCCTGCGGCATGTTTCGACACTAGGCAGAGGTAAGTGCAGTCTTGTTGCATGAGGGAGAAACATGATTACTGTAGAAGTGAAATTTTTTTTTGCATGAGTAATTTTTCACGCTTGGTTGGGTAATTAAGATGAATTTTGCGTGTTCTTATATCCGCGGAATGAGGACATTGACTACTGGAACATATGGCATGTAAAAATATTTGCGTGCTTTTATTTTAGCACTTGTGTCTGGTTGTGCGAAATATGCAAAAATTTTCACCCCATGAAAATATCCACTTTTAAAGTAATCTGTTGCCTGATGTTGTTAACCTTGCGTGGTGTATAGTATAAATCTCTGAGGATGATTGTATTTCCCATTAACAGTTTACTATAGGTACACGCTTCATGTCTTTTTTTTCTCTCTCTCTTATGTGATACATATAATAGATATGCATATGCACATTGCAGAGCATGTACATGTATTTGTCTCAGTTAACCAATTTTGGGAGAAATACTGTAAGTCTGAAAACGTGACTCATAAGAGGTGATGTTATTTTCAGATACACGCTCAGTGGATGGCCTGTCTGATGCCAGCGTTCACCAGGAGGACCCCGCGATCTATGCGAACTTTGAGGAGAGCAGTAGTGCGCACCAACCCATCCCTCTCAATGACCTCATCGACTTTGTGGCCAGGAAGAAAGCCAGTCCTGTGTCAGGATTCAGACAAGAGTATGATGTAAGCCGCCATTGTCTGCTTTCTTACCACTCATGGCTGTACCTTTGTCTTATGGTTTGTGAAGGGGGAAAAAACAAAACAAAAACGTGTAGCATTCGTGGTAGCCAAAATAGTAGGCTTGGTACTGTGGTGGTAGTGGTGGTGGCAGTAGCAGTGATAGATGCTTTGGTGACAGTAATTGAGGGGGCAACAGCATTAGTAATATGGTAGTGAGTTGTGGCTGTTGTAGTTGTAAAAGTGGTATGGGTGGCACTGGTAGTTGTAGTATTTTGCAAATGGGATTATAGTGGTATTAGCATAGTTGTAGTTGTGGGATGTTGTGTATAGTAGCAGCTGTAGTGGCAGAAGTGGTTCTGGTAAAAGTGGTAAAGCTAATACACGTAGTAGTGGTAGTGGTGGTAGTAGAAGTAGTAATAGTAGAAGGACAGTATGTGAGGCATACTCGTGTAAAAAGGATATCTGTTACTGGGGTACTGGTGTTACACCGTATTTGGGGCAAGGTTTACGCATAGACATTTGTTGTGAATATGATCATACTTTGTCCACTTTGCAACTGGCATGGGTGCTCTGTTTTATTGGGCAAAGTCTGCTCTCATCAACCTGATGCAAGGGGGGGGGGGATGGGAGAATGTGATTTAGTACTAGAGGGAGTATTAGTTAAGCCACAATGTACATGAAACTATTTGATGTCTCTTGCCTGTCCTTTCGTAGAGACTGTCACTGTATGTGATGAGGCAAAGGTTGACAGATTGGCAATCAGTGCTTAAAAATCAGCGCTGGTCAGTAAAACAAACCAAACCAGCAGATGACCTGCTAGGCGAAGAGCTTGCATGATGAGTCTAAATTTCTAGAAATCAAAATATCATACAAATTTCTTTTTTTCTCTAGACTATTCCTTCATCTCAGCTGCATCCGTGGGATGTTGCAGAAAAACCAGAGAACAAGAGGAAGAACCGATACAAGAACATTATCGCCTGTGAGTTTTCAATAGTGTGCACAACCCATTGGCAGTATATCATTATGTTTTGTTTTGTTTTGTTCTATTGGTTGCATGTGGGAAGGTGTCTGTGTGTGTAGACAGCAGTCCATGATTGCATAATTTCTCCATCTTTTGTGATGTTGATGTATTTATGTCAAAAGAGAGAGCTGGTTGTCAGTTTTGGTAATGTCATAATGTCTGTTGAATAGCTGCCATTGCTTGTATTTTGTAAGCATCTTCAAATACTAGTACTGTGTTGTATGAATATTTTTGAGGAGTTTTAGTTTTGCCATTGTTGTATTGGTAAAATTGGCTCATATCAAGGAAATAATAAACAACCCAAAATATTTCATCCTTTTAAAGAAGTATAACTTTGCTGCCAAGTTAATGAATAGTTATCTTTCGTTTATTGAGGAGGAAAGAAACTTGATTTTAATTCTGTCGCTGTGTATCTCAGTTGTCACTTTAGCCATCTGCGAAATTGTTTTGCAGGTCCTGATTTTCAAAATATTAAGCTTGTGAAATGTACAGTGTATGATACATACAATACACTCTCACCAAATGTTTCCTGCCCTTGTGGGCTGTAAAAGACTAAGCCACACATAGTGAAAAATTAAGTCACACATATTTTTTCTTTTTTAAGTGATACAAGAGCCACCATATACACGTAGCACGGAACATTCCATTGTAGAATGGGTCTATTTTGAGATTTTTTGAAATGAACACACACACACACACACACAGACACACACACACAAATGCCATTACATGTATATGCAGAAAATGAACATTGTGAATGTTTTCTCCTCCCGCACTTGTTTGACATTCTGCTCACACTTCACTGTCTCTATCACATTAGATGACCACTCTAGAGTCAAACTAACACCGTTTGAGACTGACCCACATTCTGACTACATCAATGCCAGCTACATTGACGTAAGTACATGTAGTACCTTTCTTCCTGGATACATTTACATGTAATTCTGCAGGCTCCAAAAGAAAGTACACTATACATTGAGAGAAACCCGATTTTCGCACGCGCAGTCATATTGCTTTTCTACACATGTTTGTCAGGAATTAACTCATTGAGGACGAGTCCCGAGTATACTTGGGCAGATGTCTATGGGATATGCGTGTTGTAGCAAATTCAGTCCGTCCTCAATGGGTTAACTTGTATATCCCCATATGTGACCCGCTACAACAAAATGATCCTAAAGTCGGGCGAGGTCGATTATTTGAAAATTGCACGATATAATCCCCTAATCTTTCTGCTTTAGATTGTTATATAACACATTTTATAAAAATAATCGGATGCAGAGATATCGATGTTTAAAAGAGAGCATGTCGAGACGTCTGGAAAATCACTGTTTCGAGAAAAGCGCCCTAAAAGTCTTCCTTTCGACGCAATCGCGATCAACGGACACGCAAGTCAGTTTTCACCTCTGGACAATAGAAGGTAAGCCCTAGCAACCCCTGAAGAGTTCATTCAAGCACATCAGCGTCGGCGGTCTCCTCACCAACCAATCAGTGACCAGGATGTGAGAAGCGGCTGAGCATAGCGCACCCCGACCAGTCGACTGGGCAGTGTGCGAGCTTCACGCTTCGGTTAGCAGCAAGCAGCAAACTGACCAATGAGATCACTCTCGTCGTTGTTAGGGGCGGAACCTATCTGTGGTGCTCAATCCAACTTCGAACCAGTTTCTGCTTCGTTGAAACGCCAAAAAACATGGCTCAGAAAAATGCTATTTTTTGGTCTTTCCTTTTATCATTTTGCTTCAAAATTTCGACAGATGATAGAAGACATGTTAGACTCCAATGATATATCAAAATCAGAAAATCGTAAGTTTTGACCAATTTTAATGCTCTGACTTCAAACTCGATTTTCACGGCTTCGACCTTGCGCGACTTTTGGACCTTTACAAGTGTATGTTGTAGCGGGTCACATATGGTACTTTCATGGTAATGATGGGTCTTGAAACTGGTAGTGGAATTCATTTTTCCGCAATTCTCTTTGATAGAGCTACAATCTCCACTTTTTTTTTTAGGACAATTGTAAGAAGCATTATTCTGGATCTTAAATATTTGGCTGCATGCAGTGTATGGTACAATGGCGTAGATGATTATGTCTAAAAAAAGAGATGTGTCTTTTGAAGAGTCTACTCGTCTCTAATCAGTTGAAGTTAACCCGTTGAGGACGAGTCCTGAGTATACTCGGGCAGGTGTCTATGAGAAATGCGTGTTGTAGCAAAATCAAACCGTCCTATACGGGTTGATACGAATACTCATTTTTTTATTGTATTTTGGTAACGAGTGGTATTGCTTTGTAAGTGAGACATTACTGTCATGTTACACTGCATATGACAGTCAAAATGATTTTATATCGAGAGAGAAGATGATCTGAAGTAGAGTTTAAAATTCTCTAAGATTTAATGGTTTATATTGTATTTGAAATGTTTTATAGTGCATATGTCAGTAACAAAATCCTATTTTCTCTGTGATTTAGGGCTACAAATGTCCACAGATGTACATCGCAACACAAGGTATGTACGTATGACTGTACATGTACATGTACCTCGATCGCTGTACAACTATGCTGAGAAATAACAGTAACTCAAATCTGTGACTATAAGTATGTAGGGCTGGGGAACTCTTGATTTGTTTCTGGTAAAAGATCAATTATCATCCGTATAAGGCATTTTAGGAAATTTCAAAGCATGTACACTATTCAATGAAACATGTGAGCTAGTGTATTAATTCCCCATAGGCTACTGTGGTATATGAGCAACATGTTACTACAGTCTGTGGTAAATGGCTATGCAATAAGACACTGTTATCGTCTTGTATGTTATGCCCATGTGCATACCCTTGCTGCATTACAGTTGCACAAACTCTTTCCACAAGTGCAAGTCACAACTTACATATTGTAGTGTAGAGTTATTTGACAGCCAAGTCAGCAGCTGAGGTTGATGTTTTGAGTAATTCACTGCAATCTGCACTAATCAGTGTCTTTAAGGGGAAAGTGTTGGAGCCCTTTACTCATTTAATACCTAACTAATTTTTACCACTTTATCTATCAAAGCTGAACTGTTTCTACTTTGATATCACTTACATGTACATGTACAGTGTACAGTCTTCAGACCAAGGATAGTTTAGAGGACATACAGTGTACAGGTTTGAGATGAAATGAAATGGAATGAAATGAAATTTTATTCTTATTCCACATACCGCCTGTAGTGGACATTATATTATGATATATACAGAGTATTTATACAATATACAGAATGTTTGGACATTTTTGCATATACAGTTGAACCTCTCGTATCCGGACAAGTCGGGACCGGGGCTCATCTGGATAAGGGATTTGGCCGGATACGGGAGACTCAATGCTTTATACATGTACATATACATACACATGTACTGATGTAGCCCATTGTAGTACCACATGTAGTAATGTGTATACTGCAACCTTTTCATTGTTACACTCAGTAACAGACCCCAAAATAGAGGTTCGTGTTTGCAAGAATGAAATCATTTTCTTTTATAAATTCTTGGAATGATTTACCTAAATAATTATTAAGAAATGTATCAAGTAGATCTTGAAAATAAACCGTACTCGGCAAAGTCGACTGTAGGTCGCCATTGTTAGATTGAGTTGGGAATCCCCCTTTCCTCCCGTAATTATTAAAAAAAATAACGGCGAGATTGCGTCTGTATAATAGAGAGATCCGGATAAAGGGAGGCCGGATAAGAGAGGTTCAACTGTAGTTACAAATGTGCAGGGGAGTACTGAGAAGCAGTGCTTATAAAATGTAGACCCCCTATGGAATGCAGGCAATATAATATCAAAGAAATCCTTAGAAGTGCTTTTTAGTAGAGAGAGGTCTACTGTCATGTTTTGCTGAAATGCTCAATATTTTAAGATAAGATTTAGAGTTAATACTACTCAGCTTATATGGATTTTGTGATGTTTGCACCCCCTACTCCAGGACCCAATGTAGAATCAGTGAAGGATTTCTGGAGGATGATATGGCAATACGACTGCCGCAAGATTGTCATCCTGACCAACCTTGTGGAAGGGGGCAAGGTAAGCCAACGGTGATGGTCTTGTCATTGTTACTGTACATGCAATCTGCAATCGGTGAGCTGTCCTCGGCAAGAGGTTAAAGCTAAAACATACATTTTACATGTACACGCGTACATGTAGTTCTAAGAAGGGCTCTAAAATTCCTCTTCCACGATTTGAAATTTGCTTGCAATAAATTGAAAGGCTCTAGCAAGGAACTTATCTTGCTGACGTGATTTGCCAGGATAATGCGTTGTTTGTGATAATTTTGAGATCAAAAGAGAAAAAATGATTTTGATCATAGGTGTACAACTTTTATTCTTGAAGAACTCTCCGTGTTCAGTGGTGGGTTGGTAGAATGTTACATTATGATTGATCATGCCCCAGCAATCACTTTTCCCAATAAGTTGCATGCAATTCACTCTAGTGTAGAAAATGGGTCCATGCAGCTGTGACCCAATAGCTACAAAATGTTTTCAAAGCATTAAATAAGATGACAAGGTATTAATTTCTGCAAGAAAATCAGTCATTTCTGGTGTCACAAGCCCAAAGCAAAAATTGGGTCAACATACTCTACCTTTCCCTACTGTAAGAGGACATTTCGGTGGCACTTGAATCTTGTGCAGACATAAAAGCATGCAAATATTTCTACTTGTTATTCATACATGTATGTACCACTGTGTTAGGTCTTGATTCTGCAGAATCAAAAATATGTGCTGTTCATCGGATATGCTGCCAAGTGCAAGAAAAGTACTTGCATAAACATATCAACTTTTACAGTATAATTTTCCGCTCTGCCCTGTGTAAGTGTAGTCTTGCCACTGATTGACAAATCGCCCTACATGTACATCGATGTAAATAAGCACTGAATTGATCAGTTTTTAGTAGTAGCCATGATAAAAAATCATGGGTGAACGTACTCGAGCAGGAATTTGAACCTATGTTGGTGTAGGGCAATTTGTCATATCAGTTGCATAAAAAACACCTCGACGGAAGAATTTCATGAATTTGAATAAACATGTAGTCTTGTCTGATGATTTTATTGCAGAAAAAGTGTGAGAAATACTGGCCTTCGAGGAAGATGTTGTATGGAAATATCACCGTTGACCAATGGAAAGAGGAGACAAATGTCCACTACACTGTCCGGAATTTTACTCTTAGGGTAATTATGACTATTTTCAGTCCATGCTTAAATAATTGCAAGCCATTTGCTTAGTGAGTAATATTCAGCAGAATGGCCTTGAGTAAATGTTTAAAAGGTGCATCAAAGATTCAACAAATTCATTCTTATTTAGGACATACATGTAACAGGCAATCCAAAATATTGAAAAACTTGAACAATGTGTCACAGTTTTAATAGCATAATGTACGTATAAGAAGACACAATTAAAGATAATAAAAAGTTTTGGTACCTCAAAAGTGTCCTTGAATTTCCTTGTCTTAGTTTGTGTTTCAGGTTATAGTACATTTCATATAACTAACACTGTGAGACTTACTCGCCCCAAAGTGCTCTCATGTCTTAGTAATCATGCAATTAACTGCGATCAGCAGCCCCATACGCATAGCGACCAGCAGTCCCACGCATAGCGTAATCGGGCTTCGCATTGTAGCATTCAGGATCATGACAGATTTAGTATCGCAGGGTAAATGTCAACGTAAAATCCCATAAATTCTTCAATTTGAAGACTTACCAATTAACTTGAAGTATTGAAAACAGGCTTCGGGCAACGTTTGGTTCTGCCTATAGTCCCTTTCTGTTCGAATTGATGACTGAATGTGACTCGGTCGACAGGACCTTAGGAGAGCTACATACATGTACAGTACACTGAATACTACAGCCAGTGCATGCGAACACATCACATGCACACAAATTTCAAATCCATGAACGGATAAGATGTTTGTGTGCGCATGCGCTGGCCATGGTATCCAGTGTATGTAGCTCTCCCAAGGTCCTCTCGACCGAGTCACATTCAGTCATCAATTCGAACAGAAAGGGACTATTGGCAGAACCAAACGTTGTTCGAAGCCTGTTTTCAATACTTCAACTTCATTGGTAAGTCTTCAAATCGAAGAAATTTTTCGATTTTAAGTTGACATTTACCCGCGATACTAATTCTGTCATGATCCTGAATGCTACAATGCGAAGCCCCATTACGCTATGCGTATGGGGCTGCTGGTCGCAGTTAGCTATGCGTACAATGGGCTGCACGCTGCTGGTCGCAGTCAGTGGTTTCGTACAATATTTATCGACGCTGGACAGCGTCGGCTCTGGTACGAAACCATTATTGCATGATTACTAAGACATGAGAGCACTTTGGGGCGAGTAATTCTCACAGACAACGTACTTTAACCTGAAACACAAACCAAGACAAGGAAATTCACGGAAGCTTTTGAGGTACCAAAACTTTTTATTATCTTTAAGTTAATGTCAGGCAAAACAATATAAATTATTATACAACACCTCAGAATGATGTCGAATTGTGATTGGCCAAGAACATGTCACATGACATTCAATAGAAAATACCTATCAAACTCATTGAGAGTGACAGCCATTCAATAGTCCCCTGGCATGGGCCTATTGCATGGCTCGAAGGTACTATAGCACGGCTTCGCGGGGGGCTACTAATGCATGGCCGCTCACAGAGTTCTGTGGCTCACAAAGCGCCGGCAAACTACATGTACATTGTACGTGCTGGCCGGCTGCGCTGCGCTGCCGGTAAGTCTCACATACCAGGCGCGGCGGAGTACTGCAACGTTAACGTGTACGCGCAGCTACTTTACCTAGCTAGTTGCATGTATCGCGGCCTTTACACCTACTGCTGTGTTTTTATGCCTCCGCCACGAAGTGGTGCCGGAGGCATTATGTTTTCGGGTTGTCCGTCCGTCCGTCCGTCCGTCCGTCCGTCCGTCCTTCCGTCCGTCCGTCCTTCCGTCCGTCCGTCCTTCCGTCCGTCCGTCCTTCCGTCCGTCCGTAATGAATTTTGTGGACAAGGTAACTATCGAAACCTGTTGAGGTATCCTAATGAAACTTGGCATGTATGTGTATTAGGGGGTGAAGTTGTGCCTATCAACTTTTGGGTGCACATGCTCAAGGTCAAAGGTCAAAAGGTCAAGGTCAAATACATAAAATTTCACTATTTCCACCACATCTATTGAATGCCTGAAGATATTTTCTTGAAACTTAGTGTATACATGTATTACCCAATTAAGATTCTCTGGTGAAAGTTTGGGTCATGAGGTCAAAGGTCAAAGGTCAAAAGGTCAGGGTCAAATACATAAAATTTCACTATTTCCACCATATCTATTGAATGCCTGAAGAGATTTTCTTGAAACTTAGTGTATACATGTATTACCCAATTAAGATTCTCTGGTGAAAGTTTGGGTCATGAGGTCAAAGGTCAAAGGTCAAAAGGTCAAGTAAAAATATTAAAACTTCTTTTTTTTTTCTCCGTACCTTGGAAAATTGTTCAAGGTATCTTCATGGAACATAGTATATACGTGTACTGACTGGAAGTGATTATGTAGAGAATGTAGGGTTCATGGGGTCAAAGGTCAGGGGTCAAAGGTCAAGTGCAAGACTTCACAGTTTTACTATTACCCTCATATTTATGCAATGTCAGCAGGGTTATTTTTTTACACTTGGTGTATGCGTGTGTAACCTAATAGAAATTCTCTGGAAAGTTTTTTTTTTTCTCTTTTTGCCTCAAAGGTCAAAAGGTCAAAGATCAAGTGAAAGTGCTGAACTAACTTTTTCCTCCATATCTCGGAAGTGGCTCAAGTTACCTTGAAACTTAGTACATATTATGCATGTTCTACCTGAAAGTAATTATCTTATGAATTTTAGGGTCAAGGGCCAGATGAAAATGGTAACAATTTACTATTCAACTCAGAAATTGCACTTTTTTTCCACACCTGTACCTTGAAAATTACTCGATGCCTAAATGTATGAATGGGTCAAAGTCAAGTTAAAGTCCTTAAATCCCTAGATACATGCTCTCTTATTCATCCAATTAAACCTACGTCAAGGAAGGTGAACATTCAACACATTTGTGACAAACTTGTCATTCCAATATTTTGCCAATTTTGTGAAAATGTAATCACACAGTGTCCACATGTACTATCTAGACCTATTGGGAAAATCATGCATTATGGCGGAGGCATACCAGTCGCCAAAGCGACATTTCTAGTTACTTTTGACTCTGATCTGCTATACGTGGACCACAGTGATCACAAAATCAAGACTTCATTTCAAGTTGAGAAACCGTAATTTGATTATTTTTCTGTGTTTTTATACAAAATCATTTTCGGAAATAGACAAAGTCTAACTGCTAGACCTACTACTAGATCTACCGACGTCTCAGATTGGCCTAACAGTCAGGCCTAACTCGATCTAACGTAAGCGTATAATGGGTATAGACCCTGCGGAGTTTGTGATTCCTGTGACTGTGTGGTCGAATCGTGACGAGTGCTTGAAAGCAGTACACAGGGTGGTTTACAATTCTCTGCCTGATTGTTACATTTATTTTTGGGCCTTCCTGAGTTGGCGGTCACTAATTTAGTACTGTGATTGTGGACAAGGTGTTGTATAAAACGAATAATTTATGATTTTGTTCGTGCATTGGGGCACGTAATACCGCACTCGGCGCGAGATTCGCCACTGGTCTATTCAACGCGGCGCTACGCGCCTTGTTGAATAGACCAGTGGCTTATCTCGCGCCTCGTGCGATATTCGTGCCCTATGCACTCACAACTCATAAATTATTCGTATATTAACACACAGTCATGAAATATAAACAGATGGTGTAATTGGTGACACAACATTTGCTCCGACGACAATTACTGTGGTCTTACTGTATTTTCTCCAACGACTTAGGGTAGGGTTATGTTTGTAGGTAGAATCAATGTTCGGCTTAGCGTGCAGATACTTCGTGGTAGCAATTGTTGCAGGAGCAAATATCATGGCACCGGTGTAATTATGTTGCATCTCCTGTGATTATATCGCGTTTATAGCATATTTTGGGCCCTTTTCCCTAATTGATCATCTATGGTGTTGTCTGAATCTCTGAACAGAAAGAGCATGAATCACGAGAGGTGATTCAGTTCCACTACACCTCATGGCCTGATATGGGCGTGCCCAACTTCACCACGCCCCTGATGAACTTCATCCAGACCACCAAACTCTACGAGACTGAGCAGAGAGGGCCAGTGGTTGTTCACTGCAGGTAAAGGGCAACTTCAGCGTTCAACTTCAATTTTAATATCGCTAAAATCTCTATCAGTTTCTGTTGTCAAAACACTGGAGTGCTTCTATGGTACAGGTGTCTAAAAACTGTAAATCATCAATGATTATAGATTACCTCATCTCCCTAATCCTTCTAGTGTTGCCATGTGTCTTCCTGTTGGAATAAGGCATATTGTTGCTGTTGATTGGGCTTACAAACTTGTCAGCTACACTTGTAGGTAGGTAAAGTTTGCATGGAAAATGGAATGTTGAGAAAATATCTTGGCAAAGTAAGTGTCGGTGAAATAAAGCTTCACTAATGCACTATTGCACGTACAGTGTGTATACTGTTGCTGTGTTAGTTGTAGAGTACGATGGGAAAAGATGAACAGACAACTTGTAGATGAGCTTCTCTGTTGGACAGAAGGGGGGGGGGTGGGTCAACTTTACTCTATTGATAGTATTCCTTGACGCCACTTACACAGTAGGACATACTGGACATGTTTCTTCAATAGTATGTTACTACTAGGCTATCATCGCAAAGTTGAGTTACAGTGAAAAAAAAAAAAATTATATTCTTTTTCTTCAGAAAAGAAATGCAAATTCATGAGATTAGATTGGCAAATCCCCCATACTCAGAAAGATAATCAGCAGAGGATGTGTGTTTTGAGAGGAAATATCATTGAGAGTGGGATATGAATGTAGATTATCAATACATATATTTTAGGAAATGTGTGTGTGTGTGTGTGTGTGTGTGTGTCTGTGAGTGTACTGGCTATGAAACTATGTTCACCCAGCCTTTTCACACTCTGTGCAGTGGACACTGGGGTCAATGTGAATGAAAGGAATGTGTATTTGAAGGGACAATGACCACTGCTGTTTTTTTTCCAGTGCTGGCGTTGGCAGGACGGGGACATTCATCACACTGGACAGTATGCTGAGCCAGGCAGAAGCTGAGAATACCATCGATGTCTACAACTTTGTCTGCCGGATGCGACACCAGCGGATCAAGATGGTCCAAGTGTCGGTGAGGGCAGCTTGTTCAGACCAGTCCTTCATCAAAGGGAGATGGGGAGGGAGTATATTTGTTGGAAACAACAAGAAAATGACCCAAGGTTGTTCTGTCATGATAAAGCAATATCCTTAACCCGTTGAGGATGAGTCCCGAGTATACTTAGGTAGGTGTCTTTGGGAAATACGTGGTACAGCAAAATCAGCCCGTCCTCAACATGTTAATTGATGGCTGTTATGCATTTTATTCAACTCTGTTATGAACGTGTATGTTCTTCTATATTCTCTCAGTAGGCTTAATATGAACATTATTGTCTTAATGACTATGATAAGTCTCTATGCCTGGCCCCAGCCATAGCAGACTTGGACCTTGGCTGTACTCTCCTGATTGCAATGAATAAATTTAATTGCAAAATAAACAAAGGTTGAATTAATTACTTTTTGTCTGTCAGTCTTCTTTTTAAAGGTACAAATATGTAGACCCGGTAGTTGTTGGAGTGCTGTTGGATGATAGTGCCCATAGTGCTGATCACCGTTAGCACTGATACGAAGATTGCCACAGTTGAGCTGTAATCAAGAGTACAGTGCATAGGTGTTGCTAGATAACATTACCTTCGTTGTCTTCTCACAGAAGAGGTTTGCTAAAGCTGTCATCATCAGCTGAATCATGAGCTGAACTGTGATCAGACCACTGACTACAGTGGATCAGACCTCTTCGGATTCGTGGAAATGGGTCAAGCGTAATCACTAAAGATGAGTGGATAGCAAAAGTCTATGTAGGAAACTTGCTCCGTGCGCCGGCGTACGCATTTGGCTAAAACCACCAGGTCTATGTGCCTTTTAAAGATTGTAAATGTTATGATTAGGGGATAGTTTTATGTGTGCTTTCCGCTACCTCCTCTTCAGTTTTATCTGACTTCCGTTTCTTCCATCTCTCCATGTTCGATGCTACTTCAGGAGCAGTACCAGTTCATCTTCGAGGCCCTACTGGAGACCTTTACTTGTGGAGACACCAGCATCTCACAGGACGTGTTCCCCCAGCGGTATGCCTCCCTCCTCGCCCCTAGTCCGGACACCGGCTCCACCATTTTGCAGGAGCAGTTCCAGGTACATGAAGGTGCTCTGGAGCCCTCCCGTCCATTTTTCCCAACCCATTTCATAACAATAATGTGGTTTTCTTTTCTGTCCAGGGTAGCCTCTTCATTGTTCATGTTGTTCTACCAGAGAGCCCTGCCATTATTATTACCCTAGCTAGGGTTAGGTAGGAAGTTGACTACCATGATTATGTTAACCAGCAGCTGTTTAAGGAAGGTGGTTGGTAAGATTGTTTTAGGAGTAAACTGCATTGAAGTAGGGAGCTGTTGTAGGCTGGTATGCGATGATTGAACACGTTCATATCTACTGTAGATAGAAACTTGAATTGTTGTTTCTCCCTTGATAAACAATTTCGGGAGTGTGCAGCATGGTCATTAAAGTGCAAGATGCGCTCAATAGATATCAAATACAAAATCATTGCCTACTGGGGCCTAATATGTCCTGCAATTCACAAAGCCTATAGGAATAAGGGAATCAGAAAATAGGTTAAAGATATTACCTTCTCTGGGAAACTGGATGGACTTTGTCATGCCCTTTTGAATCACTCCCATCACCGAGTGGTATTTTTAAGTGGGCTGGGTGATAGCTGTTCTCCAATATGAACACTTCAGAGATACTGAATGGAAAATCATGACATCATAATGTGTGAGCTCCATTAACGAAGACTTCCACATCTAATGTAGATATCAATGGCAGAAAGTTCCTGAAATTGATACAAAATTGATTCATGAATGGAAAAAAAAATCAACACTGTAAAACATCCATCCAGAGTGAATGTTCAGATTCTAACACAGCAGTTTCTAAAGCACCAGTGGTATTGTACTGTTTGTTTTGTTTTTGTTTTTGTTTTCCTCACAGCATTTATGATAGGTTATTTTCCTGGGTATGACATTAAGGTACAACATCAGGTTGTAAGAATCCAGTTCAGGAGTTGCCACAGGAGTTGTAAGGGGTGTAGAGTTGCCCCTTTCTTGTCATCACTACAAGGTCTTCTCTGGCCCAGAGAAATACAAACGTGTACATGTGGTATCAGTAAGGGCCCCATAAGGATAATTGCCTTTATACTCAAGTGGTGTTGGTAAGGGACTGTCAGACACTGCTAAGAACCATGGAAAGTATGACTAACAGTAATTGAGTTAGAGCCTGTTTCTCGGAATTTTGACCCATCTTGATTGATTTCCTTTTCATGTTTCAATCAGCGTCTGGATATTTTCACTATCAAGCCAAGCAAGCAGGAACAGAGTGCAGCCAGGGATTCAGAAAACATCAACAAGAACAGATATGTCGGCAAGGTGCCAAGTGAGTGTGGATCACCGTTGTCATTATTTTATAGTTGCACATGTTTAGTGGCTTTTGGACTTGCATTGTGAGCAACAATTTGTGCAGTGACATCTTGAGGACCAGCATATGCTTGGCTACTTCTTGACCAGAGCCGGTTGCAATCAATTTAATCATTTTAATTGCAATCATTGCACCTTTGTAATGATTTGATACTTCTTTAATCCGTTTAGGATGGGCTGATTTTGCTACAACACACATTTCCCATAGATACCTGCCCGAGTACATGTACAGTATACTCGGGACTTGTCTTCAATGGGTTAATGAAATTGGCCAGAGATGGACAAGTGATTTTATTATGTACCAAGTGCAACCTGTGCATGGAATATACTGTGTAAGCTGACAGTATTTTTCACGAATGGCAGTTTATCAGACATTTTTGCGAGCTGTTAATTTCCCCTTTGTATTCTTCTCATTACCATGGTAATTGTACCCAAGAAACAAGCATAACAAACACTCTGAAAAAAGGGTGACTTTTCAAAGAAACTGTTGTATTATGCAAAGTTGAGCAAGCATAATAAAGTGCTTGTACTATTCTTAGATTGACTATGTCAGGGAGCACAATCAGTATGCCTGTGGCATTGTGACTTGACTACATCTTCTGACCATTACTTGATATTGCAATGCCAGTGTGCCAGTGACAAAGCCAAATTGACTAGAGCGCCTCATCTCATGTAAAAGCTCATATCATTGCATTAACCCTATTCTAACTGTGGGGGGGTCAAATTGACCCCCCCTCGACGTTTTTCGCGCCACGATTCCACAACGCGCCAAGATTTTGCCGCGTCGTTTCATGACTGTTTTCATTGAAGTCTCGCGCATATTTTGAGACCAAATTTGCGACGTCCGGGTACACCATTCTGAAGTTATGCAATGTTTTGCATATGCATGTCAACCCGAAAACCGCTCAAATTCATGATTTCGTGTGCAAATCCAATGCAAACTGTGTTTTTTTGTTTAATTGATATAAATTAGATTATTTCAACTTTTAACCATTGAAATAAATCAATTCTAATGTAGATAAGCTTGAAAAAGTGCCTCCAACAAATTTTGGCAAAAAAACAATAGAAAACAAAAGATCGAAAAAACAATAAAATACATAAGAAATTAACAAAACAATAAAAAACAAAAGAAAATGATTTTGATTGCACTATTTTTTTACAAGAAAATTGTTTGATGTGTCCTGAGGAACTCTGACACAAAAATTTGATAATCCTTCACTACTCAGTCTTTTTGATGGAGTTATAGGTGAAAATATGATTTCATGCGTTAATTTGCATAATTAATCTATTAAAAAATATGAAATCAACATTTTTCCATTATATGACCATGTAATCTTGTGGTTGACATCCGGCTCTATGTTCAGGCAAAATTTTGCGGCGATCGCGTGATCGGCGGCCGAGATCTGAAGGGGGGGGGTCAAATTGACCCCCCCCCCCCCCCCCCAGTAAAAACTTGGTCTCAAATAGCCCAGTTAGAATAGGGTTAATGACCATTCACTACTTTTATCAGACATTACAGTGAGCTGTCATATCTGCACTGTAGTGCATAGAATACTTTTTATAAAATGGGTTCAAGAATGTAGCCAATTGGAAGCGCTGAAATGAGTCACGTGTGCGTGCATTAATTTCTTAGTAAATGCACTAAGAAGAGTCTCTCTTTCACCTCCCTGGCGTGACGTACGTCACAATGTTTACACTAGCGGTGCGCACTCAATCAGTTGTTACAAGTGCGTCACGCGCTACTATACGCGCTGTCAATCCTGTAAACAACTTCTAGTTCGGGCCGTGGGCTGCCACAACAGCCGGCGGCCTTTCTTGTGCATAACACGTGGCGTACGTATACTCTTTTACGTACGTACAGTACTTATGTGCGGGATTTCCGAGTGCGACGTGCGTAAATGTTTGGGACGAACATCTTGACTTTTGAGCGAGTGCTACATGTAGCTAACTGGTATTGACCCACAAAGGTACGTGAATAATGCTGTTAGTTTTCGACCCATTTTATAAAACAAATGATGCACAGGATTATTTCGTGGCGTGCGGCGCACTCTCGAGTATTGACAACGGTTGCAAACATGCACTCGGCTGCGCCTCGTGCATGTCGCACCATTGTCAATACAGTATTCATTGCATAATCGGGCATCTGATAATCGGGAACCTCGCTTAAATGACATACGCTTCCCAGAAACATTTCCAATGCACGTTATTTTCACTGGATAATCGGGCGGGGACCTCTGATAAACGGGACAATTTTTCTTCAAGCGATCTTTGATTTTGTTGATATTTTACACAAAAAATCTACCAAAATACCACAACAATATTTCAAAGATTCCCTATCAGTTGTCGTTTACATCAAACTTACAAAGCAAGCTTCGGACTGGTCTGTTTTGACCTCTGTCCATCCAGTACACGTACATTTCAGCTTGCTGCCCGCCTTCACTTTTCTGTACATTGTGTATATATGGCGAGCCAGATCGCTACAACACATGTACAGTGCAGTGATCGCGGCAAGTAAACAATCAAGCCGTGATGATTGAATGATTGAAGGACTTTTCATTGACGTTCCCACATCAGTTCTGGGTAATCATTTCCCATGGTTGTGGATATACAGAACGCCCTACGTGTCCAAGAATTCTACGAATGTTTAAGAAAGTGCTATAGCTTTTAATCCACATATTTTGTGTTCAAAGAGAGGCGACAGAAGATGGGTTGTGATTACTCTACATCATTGCGAGAATGCAGGGACAGCTAGAGGGTCGCGCCGAGGGGTAGCGTGGTTGTGTATTCATGTACATGTACAGTACGTCAGTATGCATGTGTGTGTGTGTGTGTGTGTGCACTACATAATGTACATGTCGTATGCCGTTAGTGTATGGTGAGTGCTCATCGCGAAATCGGGCACCCCGCTTAAAGGGGCCGTGTTTGCTACTCCCAACCTGTCCCGATTATGCGATGAATACTGTACTCTCGAGCGCGCCGCACCTTCACTAACACACTCTATCCTGTGCATCATTTGTTTAATAACACTCTGTAGTGAAAACTGCAAATATGAGTCTTTACAATGTTGGTATTTGAATTAATATGCCTTAAATCATGTCTTTACTTGCTATTGATATATGAATCATACTTAGCAAAACATGTTTGTATATTATATGAAATCATTAATGAGTGTCAGTGCAGTGTTATATCCGCATCCTCTCATGTACGGAACTGATTATTGAGAAGCAAAGAATAATTGAGATTATCCTTCCATATTTTACCAGCTGACAAATCCAGGCCTTACCTGATAACGGAGGTGGAGAATACAACAAACTACATCAACGCATCATTCCTACCGGTAAGTAATGGCAAGGAATTTTGTGATGACAATCAAGCAGCTATTATGAAATGGGGTTGAAAATCTCTGCAATCTGATTGGTCAATTGTCATGCATTGATTTTTACTGATCCACACTGAGCCATGTGTCTGGTAAAATCTGAACGCATGGCTCAAGTCTTGTATAGTTTTGTAGGTGTACTGGGCGCATGATGGGGAAAATGGTGTATTTCATGAATTTACGGGCCCATTGTATAACACAAATGATGCACAGGCCTATTTCGTGGATCAGTGAGAATTGGATGCTGTGGTTTAACTTTGGAACAGTCTAAAACCCAAGAGCGCAGCGAGTGGGTTTAACCCTATTCTAACTGGGGGGGGGGGGGGGGTCAAATTGACCCCCCCCCCCCCCGACGT
Organism: Diadema setosum; assembly: GCA_033980235.1. Lineage (NCBI taxonomy): Eukaryota > Metazoa > Echinodermata > Echinoidea > Diadematoida > Diadematidae > Diadema > Diadema setosum. The sequence goes on along the minus strand of CM067072.1, from coordinate 32,742,391 downwards.
TCCGCAACGCGCAAAGATTTTGCCGCGTCGTTTCATGACTTTTTTCATTCGAGTCTCCTGCATATTTTGAGACCAAATTTGCGACGTTCGGGTACACCGTTCCGAAGTTATGCAATGTTTTGCATATGCATGTCAACCCGAAAAAAGCTCAAATTCATGATTTCGTGTGCAAATCCAATGCAAACTGTGTTTTTTTGTTTAATTGATATAAATTAGATTATTTCAGCTTTTAACCATTGAAATAAATCAATTCTAATGAAGATAAGCTTGAAAAAGTGCCTTCAACAAATTTTGGCAAAAAAACAATAGAAAACAAAAGATCGAAAAAACAATAAAATACACAAGAAATTAACGAAACAATAAAAAACAAAAGAAAATGATTTTGATTGCGCTATTTTTTTACTCGAAAATTGTTTGATGTGTCTTGAGGAACTCTGACACAAAAATGTAATAATCCTTCAGTCTTTTTGATAGAGTTATAGGTGAAAATATGATTTCATGCGTTAATTTGCATAATTAATTTATTAAAAAATATGAAATAAAAATTTTTCTATTGTATGACCATGTAATCTTGTAGTTGACATCCGGCTCTATGTTCAGGCAAAATTTTGCGGCGATCGCGCGATCGGCGGCCGAGATCTGAAGGGGGGGTCAAATTGACCCCCCCCCAGTAAAAACTTGGTCTCAAATAGCCCAGTTAGAATAGGGTTAAACAATATCAAAGTTAAACTCGCGCATCCAATTCTCAGCGATCCACTGTGTCCTGTGCATCATTTGTATAGCAAACTTTCTTGCATCCACTGATTACATTTCCCCTACCCTGCCTTCCCTTCCCTTCCTCTCCACTCACTCCCCTCCTCTCCTCTCCCCTCTCCCCTCCCCCACCACCTTCCCTTTCCTTCTCTCCCTATCTTTTCCCCTCCCTGTCCTTCCCTGCCCCCTCACCCATCCTTTCCTTACACTTGTATTAATTTGTCTTAACCTGTTGAAGACAAGTCCTAAGCATACTCGGGCAGGTGTGTGTGGGAAATGCATGTTGTAGCAATATCAGTCCGTCCTCAACGGGTTAATGCTCTCTCTGTCATCTCTATCCCCAAACCAGGGCTACACCAAGAAGGATGCCTTCCTTGGCACCCAGACACCACTTCCCAACACTGTCATTGACTTCTGGAGACTGGTCTTTGACTACAAGGTCTCCACCATTGTCATGCTGAACGGACATCCCTCCGAAGATGCTGTACGCCATTTAGACTTTGTCTGCATTTTCCTTTACTTAAAGATAATATAAAGTTTTGGTACCTCAAAAGTTTCCCTGAATTTCCTTGTCTTAGTTTGTGTTTCAGGTTAAAGTACCAGTTTCCCTGAATTTCCTTGTCTTAGTTTGTGTTTCAGGTTAAAGTACCTTTCATATACATTGTAACTAACACTGTGAGACTTACTCGCCCCAAAGTGCTCTCATGTCTTAGTAATCATGCAATTAACTGCGACCAGCAGCCCCATACGCATAGCGTAATGGAGCTTCGCATTGTAGCATTCAGGATCATGACAGATTTAGTATCGCGGGTAAATATCAACTTAAAATCCAAAATTTTTTTTCATTTTGAAGACTTACCAATTAAGTTGAAGTATTGAAAACAGGCTTCGGGCAACGTTTGGTTCTGCCAATAGTCCCTTTCTGTTCGAATTGATGACTGAATGTGACTCGGTCGAGAGGACCTTGGGAGAGCTACATACACTGAATACTACGGCCAGCGCATGCGCACACATCTCATGCGCACAAATTTCAAATCCATGAACGGATAAGATGTCTGTGTGCGCATGCGCTGGCCGTCCATTCAGTGCAGCTCTCCCAAGGTAGAACATATTTTATACAATGACAACTGCAATAATTGCAAGGATATAAATAACAGTTTTATAAATGGAACCAATGATAACAGTAGCATTCATAATGACATGATAGTAATAGTGATGGTGATGATTATATTGATCACAGTTACAATAGGCACTGATCATGAAGCACCATATTTTAGTGTTGGAAGCACGTTTTGATATAGCAGTATCCTGTCTATTAGTACCAAACTGGCACCTATGTCACACTCACACATCTTTTCTTGGGTGTATTCCTCCCAAACTGCCTATGTCTGACATCTATTTTTGGCTTGATATTCTTCTGTTCACTTTGGTAGAGATGAGCAGTGTAGATAAAATGTTAGCTCAATGGCATGTTGCTGTGCTAGGGTTTGAACCCATGTCCTCATTGCTGGTACTGTGTGCAATCAGGTGGACCACTGTCAGCCTCAAGCAGTCAGGGTTGCTCGAAACGCTTGTGCTGATTATACCACTGAGATGTTTATTACCTTTGCCATGGAGGTTGTGTTTTTTGTTTTTGTTTTTTGCCAGCTGTGGTTTGTTTGTGTGTTTGTTTGTATGTGTGCAAAATGACTCAAAAAATTGCCAACTGATTTTGATGTACAATGTAACTTGTAGGAAAAGTTTGTAATGACACAAGGAACAGAAGATTAAATTTTGGTAGTGATCTGGGAATCTTTATGGATTTTTAACAGGTTTTTTATCTTTTGGCATATAGAGTCAATGAACTTGGGAGTTCAAGCTGTGTGTACTTGAGGTTTGCATATATGCTCTGAAGTGCTCTGCTCTGCTGACATGAGGCACTGCGTAGCTGGCAGCTGATAACCTAAACAAAAGGCTTCTATTTTGGAAAATTGGGCGATTTTTTAGCATGCCTGTATGGGTCAAAATGAGTTGCTTGGTGGAGGTCTGTGCTCTCAGAGTGCTTTTCTAGTATATTACCTGTAGTTGTATTGTTCTTTTCCAGTATTGTTGCTGGTTCCATCAATGGTCTTCCATACAGGCAGCAACAGCAATCACATCTATCTTTATATTTGAACACTCATTCTGTAAAAATGAATCCTTCCCACCCGTTTATCCTGTTCCAGAGCATGGCGCGGTACTGGCCAGACGGCATCAAGGGGGACCTGGCGGTCGGACCTTTCACCATTAAGTTGACCAATGAAGAGAACAGTGGAGAAATCACTTGCAGAACCCTAGAGCTGACCAGCTCAACAACCAAGGTACCCAGCCACCAAGAGTTTTCTAAAAAAAAACCCCAAAACTTGTAGATACCACTCTTCAGAATAACCCTCCTGATGCCCAGCCACAAACAGCACGGTCTGTCCTGGTCAACGATGAAATAATGGATGTACAAATACTGTAGTGTTACAGAGTTGTGCATTTTGATTTGTAAAGATCTAGAGCAATCTCAGAGGTGATTGTTGACTATGTCAGCCATTTGGTTATTTTTATTTTCACTCTTTTTGATGCAGAATAATGTGATCCACATATTTGCGATTCCGTTATTGTAATTTAATGTGGAATTGCACCATCAGTGGTTTTACAGTGAGTCTTTTGCTTTAGAGTTTTTGTTCCATTCATTGATCTCACATTAAGACGTGCTATAAAAATTATGTTGAGAGGGAAAAATGGTACTTTGCAACTGCATGGTACCATATTTATTGACATTTGATTTTTGTATGTGTGTTCCAACACAGCCATACCAGCAGACTGTGTCAAGTGGCATACAGAGCTCAAAAAGATTAAAATCTTTGTTCAGTACTGTATCTTGAACATAGTAGTCAATTGGTATTGTAGGAAACTGGACAGTGAGTCAAATGTTTAGGTTTGTTGGTTTGTATGCAAGTCCAATTCCACTCTTATTTTGGCATTCATCTGATAAAACATCTCTTCTCCAATGGTTTACCCTGACTAGTCTCGTGTTCAGACTGTGTATCAGCTTCAACTCAACACGTGGCCAATGACAGCTGAGATCAGCTCCTCCCCAGAGTCTATCATAGAGCTCCAGCGTCAAGCAGTGGCCTTCACCAGTTCGACGGGGAAGGACTCTCCGGTACTCGTCCACTGCAAGTAAGTGTTTTGGAAGCTGCTTGCCCCTTGCTGACTCCCTACCACACTTTGTGCAGAGGTGATGAACTTTGCGAAAATTGTAACAAGATTTTTTAGTCTTTAGGCTAATTTGTCTGACATCTGGTTCTGTTCCAATGCCTATGCTTTATGGCTATGTGAGATGTTGTAGTAGTGTTTTTGTTCGCACTTAGATTTGAAGTGATTCATGTATTCATTGATGTATGATGGTTGCAGATCAGTGGGCTGAATGCATAAAACAAGCAATTGCTTGTAAGCAATTGCTTCAAGCAAAAGCACAAGCTCGTCTAGCAAACGGTCTAGCTCAAGCAATTGCTTAAATCTATATGCATAAACTTTTGCTTATGCTATTACCTTTTGCTTGTCCCGCACAAGCAATTGCTTGCGTTTTCAACAAAAGGGACTTCACGCCTGTGCGAACACAAGAACAAAGGCGAGTGTGACAGCATGTATTTGAAAGGGCATGTGTGTGAGGAAACATTTCCTGACATAGCAGAAGAGCTATGAAATGCACATACAAACACATACACACACATCTATACACACACACGTATTACTGGCTGATTCCCATCACTGCGGCTTATAGTAGCCCGGATCTGCCAGATCGCATGCGGAGAGAGGTCTCCTTGCTCTCCACCGAAGTCAGACATCCTGATTTTCATCACATTTTGCTAATCACTGGACATTCCCGGTGTTGAAATGAAAAAGTGTCTTACCCTACTCAAAAGTAATTTCTTGTAGATTTATACCACTCCTTCACAAGTGTGGTCTTTCTTTCATGAATATGAAAATGATTAAAAAAAGGGACTTTCTGGTTAAGCAAAAGCTCAAGCTCATTTTACAGAGCTTGGAAAATCGTAAGCAATTGCTAGATAGAACTAGCAAAAGGTACGTTTTATGCATACGTTTTTAAGCAAATGCTTGGTCTCTAAGCAATTGCTTGAGGGCAGCAAGCAATTGCTTGTGCTTGCTAGCAAAAGCTTCTGCTTGCAAGCAGTTGCTTGTTTTTATGCATACGGATTCGAGTAAAAGGCTAGCACAAGCAATTGCTAGCGTTTATGCATTCAGCCCAGTGGCATTCTAGCTTCAGTTACAGTACGTTTTGATTTTCCAGGACTAAGTTTTGTGTGTGTGAGTGTAAATGCTGGATGCATGCTGGCTAAATTTGATGTAAAGAAAGTGTTGTGGATGTGCATGGAATTAATGATTTTGTTGAACCGTGAACACAGGAAACAAGCAGAAATGCTCTCATTAAAAGGACAAGTTCACCTTCATAGACATGTGGGTTGAGTGAATGTAGCAATATTAGTAGAACACATCATTGAGAGTTTGAGGAAAATCGGACAATCCGTTCAAAAGTTATGAATTTTTGAAGTTTCTGCTCACTCAAGGCTGGATGAGAAGACTACTATAGCTTGTGATGTCACATGAGTACAACGATATAAAGAAAGAATTAAGAAAATTCAACATATTTTCACTTTTCTTGCATAACAAAAGAACACTTGACTTCTCTCTTTCAGAAGGCAGGGGGAATAATACTACCCTTAACCCTAACTAGGCCGGAGGGGGGCCTCCGAGGCCCCCCCCTCGACGTTCCGCGCGATGTATCGCTAATGCGAAAAGCTATCGCCGCGACGTTTCACGACTTTTTTCTTTCGAGTCTCCCGAATCTTTTGACACCAAATTCGCGATGCCCGGGCGCGCGGTTTTGAAGTTGTGCATAAATATGTATGTGCATGTCAGACCAAAAATTGCTCAAAAACGTGAGTTCGTGTACAATTTCAATGTAAAGTGTGCTTACAGGCAAATTTCATAAAAGCATAATTATTTTGGGGTTTTATTGATTAAAATCAATTATTAGTATATTTTCTTGTTCGGAACAATGTCGCGGACAATTTTCATCGAAAAAACAATGAAAAACATAAGGTCGAAAAAACAAAGAAATACATAAGAAATTAAAAAAACAATAAAATACTTTAGAAATTTTTTCTGATAGCACAATTTTTTTCTCTTATATTTGCTCAGGACACTAAAAAGAATATTTACACAAAAAATGTGCCCATTTTGAGCTTCATTTAGTGATTTATACCAAATTGTCTGATTTCATGCATCATCACGCATAAATTAGCATAATTTAGCATAAATGATCATTTTTTTTTCAATTTAACTTCATGGTACTTTAGATTACATCATAGGCATGTGTGTGCCAATTTTTGTCGCGATCGCGCGGTCGATGGCTGAGATCTGGAGGGGGGGCCTATGAGGCCCCCCCCCCCCCCCCCCCCCCCCGGCTCTATGATCTACCTAAATAGCCCGGCCTAGTTAGGGTTAACATATGTCAGTAACAAGTCAAAGAAATGTGCACTGTATTGTCCCCGCCGAACGAGTTCGAGCAGGGGACTATGAAATGGGCTCCGTACGTGTGTGTGTCCGTGTGTCCGTCCGTGTGTGCGTCCGTGTGTGATCAAAATCTTCAATTTGCTACTTCTCTGTCATTTGTGAGCCAATTTTGATTCTGTTTGCTTTATATGATAGCACTACATGGGAGCTTTGAAACTTTTACACAGAATTTCAGTTGTGACCTTTGACCTTTACCTTTGACCTATATTGTACATTTTGCTACAAAATGCTACTCCTTCGCCACTTCTAACCCGATTTCCATTCTGTTTGCTTTATGTGATGGCACTAGGTGAGGGCTTCAAAACTTCCACACAGAATTTTGACCTTTGACCTTAATTTTTGACCTACATTTTGTTGTACATTTTGCTACAAAATGCTACTCCTTCTCCATTTCTAACCCGATTTCGATTCTGTTTGCTTTATGTGATGGCACTAGGTGAGCACTTCAAAACTTCTACACATAATTTTGACCTTTGACTTCTTTGACCTTTGACCTTGATTTTTTACCTATATTGTACATTTTGCTACAAAATGCTACTTCCGGCAGGGACATATATTACGCACCGCGTAATTTCTACTTTTCCTTGTTCAAAAAGTAAAGTTTTGCAAAATTCTCTTTTTATTTTCTTTATATGGTTGTACGCATATGACATCATACACTGTAGTAGTCTTCTCATCCAGCAGTGACTACGCAGATACAGTGTACTTTAAAAATTCATAACTTTTGAACGGATTGTCCGATTTTCCCCAAACTTTCAATGATGTGTTCTACTAATATTGCTGCATTCACTCAATCCATGTGTATATGAAGGTGGACTTGTCCTTTAAAATGGAAGTTCAGTGGAAAATAATAGTGTCTAGCAGTGGATGCTGTAAAAAAATATGCAGCAGATAAAAAGAAATTGTAGTATAAAAGCTCAGTTCACAGTTAGCAATGGTCTGACATGACTGCTGGACCACAGACTTTTAAAAAAACATGGATCCATCTTTTAAAGTGATGATTTACTTATACCCTCTGCATGAATGGCTTTTGATGTATTGGTTGAAAAGAATGCACACTTGCCAGTGCATTCTGATATGCACCCAATTCATAGAATACATGAATATTCATGACATTGCAACATGGTTGTTAATATGAAGACCTACCCATTTTTTTCAAGTACTTCTATTACAAATAGATTTCAAGACAGAGTCTGCATTAACCCGTTGAGGACGGTTTGATTTTGCTACAACACGCATTTTCCATAGACACCTGCCCGAGTATACTCGGGACTCGTTCTCAACGGGTTAACCTTCAAATTGTAACAATGAACTGTCTTATCGGTTAATGCCCAGCCATAGCATGCCAACGCACCTGTGTACACAAACACCCAAGTGGCCCAGCGCCGTTCACGCACACACGCCGACAAACAGACAACTCTCCAAACAATCGCTCTTCATTAGCAAGCAATGAAAAAAACATAGACAAGTTATATATGATTTTAAAGAGGAAAACAATCTCTTTAACCCTAACTGCACTGGGGGGGGGGGGGCCTGGGAGCCCCCCCCCCCCCTCCATACTTTTGGCGATTGCATCGCGACCGCTGGGAATTTCGGATTCTCGCTTCATGACTTTTTCCCCTGAAGTCTTGCGCACATTTTGATGCCACATTTGTCCATATCGGACCTACCTAGGGGACGTTATGGGCCAATTAGTATGCGCATGTCATTAAAAGGACTAATCGCTGCATATATATATTTGTGTACAGTTACATACTGTCAATAGACCATGGCTTGCATTACTTTATAAATTTTGCTCAGGAACTGGTTTTCCACTTGGTTCATGCTTCTATATTGTTCTGAAATAAATTGGGCAAAGTTTAGAAACAATGATATACATAAGGAATAGAAAACAATAGAAATCATAAGAAATAAAAACAATACAAAACATAACAAAAAAGTTGTTTTTTTTCTCTTTTTTTTCTCTCTCTGAGGGGGAAATTGAGTTTTTATCCACATAGATGATTCAAATAACTCTTATCCTTCTACATGATTTACTGGGCACTCTTAGAAAACAATAAAATACATAACAAATGTAAAACAGTAAAAACAAAAGAAATAAAAACATTGGAAAAACAAAAGAATAACAGTGATATTTTCACTTTTTGAGACAAAAAAACATGATTCTGTAAAGTTAATTTCAAAAATGTTTCATGAGTATGGCAAATAACTTGTTTGATTTTTCTCACATTTCTATACTTTTTGCATTCATTGATTTTTCTTATATTTTGCATTCAAAATCACATATAAGCTAATTTTATTTCAAAAATAATTTTACATAAATTTGCATAAATTATCCTTCAAGTTTACAATATCGGGGACATTAGAATACAGTTGAAAAGTATGGTAGTGCCCATGGGTCCTGTAAAAGGATAATTTTACTTCCAGTTTCATTTTAGTACGTCATACATTTCATACAAGTCATACAAGTATGCAAAAATTCATAAGTAGTAAATTTGCATATTAATAGTTTATGCAAATCTGCTGTACGTATAAAAATAGATTAAAAGTGATTTATTTCACATTTGGGAAACATTATTCTTCATTATTACACAGTTTTCATGTAATTTTGTACTTTTTTAGGCTGAAACTATGAAAATATCCCCCAAATGCATAGAATGTGCATTATGAATAATTAATTAGCTAATTATTCAAAAAAATTGCATAATTGATTAAAATAAATTACACCATCAGATTCAGCATGCGAAGATCTATCAGCATGCAAATTTTCAAGTTCATCGGACATTGCGTTTCCGAGATCAATGGGGGGGGGGGGCCTCCCAGCCCCCCCCCCCCCCAGTATTTTCATGGAACCAAATAGCCCGGTACAGTAAGGGTTAATATGGTATATAACATGATGCCATTTAATGCATAGTACAGTCATAGAACTCAGCGGAAGTGAATGACGTCATTCACATGTCATTTTATACACTACGGGATATTCCGTATGTGGCCCCTGTGGCGTTCGGACAAACTACGGAATATCCCGTAGATGGCCCGATATGGGTTAATCTGCTCAGAACCCAGAAGTGGGAGTGTCCATGTGTTAGCTTCACTGCGCAGTTGTGTTTCTGTGCTGGGGCATAGTGGACGGGGATGTGGACTCAAAAACAGGAGAGCGCAAGTTCAGTTCTGACCCAATGCTTCGACAGTGATGGCAGGACCCCACTGGAGAGCAGCACTTTTTGCCACCTGTAAAGAGGCTTTGCTCGGTTAACGCCCTCTCTTGTTGTCATAACCTCCAGGGATGGTGAGGGGGCAACAGGTACTTTTGTGGCCCTCTGCGGCGTGCTGGAGAGACTCCAGGAGGAGAAATTGGTGGACGTCTTCCAGGCATGCAAGAAACTGAGGGCAATCCGGAAGCATGCAGTGGCTACACAGGTGCGTTCTCATGTTCAGATGTTAAGCACATGGTTGTCTTGCAGGTATTGATATCAAGTTGTGAAGATGACATGCCTTATCATAAGTGGTGTGCATTCCTATTTTGAGAGTGGAAAGGCACTTTTTTTAAAATGCAGTTTGATTACCATAATGTCTATGAAGATATGCTCCCAACAACTATTGGTTGATGCGGGGGCAAGATTTTTGCAATGAATAAGCAACTGTCCCATGAAAAGTGGTCAGAAATTCACACCACTTTATGGAGCATCAAAGATGGAGCTATGGCTGTAGTTGGTTTCAGTATCCTGGTGGTCTTAGTACTGCATTATCTGGAAATTAGTCCCATGCTACTATCAAATATGTGTTTGCTGTGGACAGTTGCATCATGCCGCTGCATGTCATTGATGATGCAGTAAATTTATTTCCTTAAGGAGACAGATAATGGGTAGAATATATGCAAAGTTGCTTTATTTTATGAATATTTCATGGAAGGCTTGTCTTGTCCTTCAATTGGTTCTTTCATATTCAAAATGTAATATGCCTTGGTAATGTCGCCGTGATAATGTCTCAACTACAGCTATACAAGAGAAGTCAACAAGTCAAATAAAAAGAAAATGAATAAAAAGTTGAAGAAAAAAAAAAATCATTTTGTCAATTTTTCCATGTCTCCCTGTTTGGGGCTTTACAAGAAGTTACAAATGTATTTTCCCAGCTTTGTGATAATTACTAACACCTCTTTGTTCTTTACACTCTTCCTCATTTCTGTTCCCACTTTTATACTTGTGTTTCTTTCTTTCTTTTTTTTTTTATCTTGTCGGCCTAATTTCTACGTATTTTCCCCTCTATTTTCTATCCTCTTACTTTGCTCTGCCTCGTGTACTGTACCATATGTCAGCATGTTGTACATCTGAAATTACATCTGTGATCTATTTTATTACACTGAACAGTTGTTGATGTGCCTCAATAAATTTTTCATGCATGCTCTTTGTGAGTAAAGTGTATATACATGTATACTTTAACTGTCTGCTCTACCCTTTTTCCTGATGGTGTATAGGACCAGTATGAGTTCATACACAACATCGTCCGCCTGCACCTGGACTCATATGACATCTACATGAACTACAGATAAACAGCTCATGACGAGAGGGGCGCTAAGGAGAAAAGGCAATCCTACGCTAGGATAGTAAATCTGCGACATTAATGTGACGACATGCAATACCCAGTTTGATTTTTCGTGCAGCGTTGAGCTTTTGTGTGCTTTTTATCTTTAGAGTAACATGTGGATTCACGCAAGTCTTAACCCTAATTCTGAAAAATTCTGAAAACAATAAAATACATAAGAATTGAAATGAGTTTTGGAAGTTTTTGTGATGTACAATTGTTAAATATGCTAAAACAGATTTACAGATCAAATATTAGACTCTCAATGCTTTTAATTATGCTAAAATATCATCTTGAGCTTAATTTGCATAATTAATTAATTAAAATTAGAAATTGATTGTTTCAAAAAATCGTATGACACAATCTTGTAGATTATGACGCGGACCTCACGCATGCACAATTTCATCGCGATGGCACCACCGATGGCCGAGATCTCGGGGGGGGGGGGGGGGGGGCAGGGCAGAATCCATCCCCCCCCTCCCCCCCGGTCTGAGCATAGCCAAAAAATTTAGGGTTAAGGTTGTGACTTTGGTGTCAAAGTCAAATTGCCATCTCATGAAAATTTCATTTTGATCAAATTTATATATATATATTTTTTTTTTTTCATAAAAAGACTAATGCTTATTCCTTTCATTGTGCATTGCCCACTGCATGATAGTGGATGGAATCGGCTGTAATTATTGTGGATAGTAACGAGACATTTTCATCTGTGCAATATAGGCCTGGCCCATTCACGTACACAATAATAGTCGTTTTCAAAATCAATGTTTTTAGTGCAATACAAACATTGATAATTCTTTTGTGCAGATATAAACCAAATCACGTAACTACAGGTATCATGGTCTGCACTGTGATGCAAAGATCAGCCAATCTTGAATCTTAAAGAACCCTCGCAATAACTTGCCTCAGTGCATGTGAATGGCACACAAATTATTTTGTTTATTCTTTTAACCGCTAGATGCAACTCTTCACGCTAAGCCAGCTGTGAGTATGCCCAGAGTCATGTTCTAGTAATTTCTTACTATGTGCAGTTTTGAGTTTTAGAGTACCTGTCTTTCAGCCTAGTGACAATTTTTTTTTTTTGGTCATGTGTTTGCTGCAATGAATAAAATTGCATTTTGCAGTGTGACCCAAACTGATGATTCATAGTCTGTGAGTGGTCCCAGAATGTGTTGTGCTGAGGATTGCTCCAGTGAAGTTGAGTGCTTCACAAGAAATTAGATACGAAGAGCTTTTTATCACAGTGCCCTTGATAGCACTATAGTATGGCACTTGTCATTTCTGTATAATTATATCCTCGCTGAGGTGACAAGACCTTGTATCTCAAATTTTGGTGAAAATTACTTTTTTGGATTACTGGTTAGATAATCAGTTAAGTGGTGTCCTGTCCAAATCCTAACTGTCTTACCCCCAAAAATGAAACCACCACAGCATGTCAAAGGAAAGGTTATCCCATTTGATATCATGCTTTGGCTGCCATGTCTTTTTGCTCTCCTAAACATTTAACATTTTGTACATACAAGGTCTTGTCCCCCCAGCAATGATATATCATGTGAAATTATTATTGTATGCAAAGTGGCTGTGCATCTTTATTGTGTCAGCATTGTATAAGCAAATGTAGAGAAATATCTATTTTTGTTGAAGAATATTTACAGCTTTACATTTTTACGCAAATGTTTGAGTTCTTATATTTTAAGAATGTATGAAAGAAATCTACAATTTGAGTGAATTACAACATTAGCAAGTTCTTGCTATTGTGTATTGAAGTTAACAAACTGATATGATTCTTTGGATCTTAATTCTTACACAAATGTACTAGGTCGTGGCCTTTCGACTTCTGAAGTTAATTGCAAGATTGAATGATTGAAATACACTGTACATTAGTGTAGTGCATATACATAATTGAGACAAATATCTACTTTTTTAAACAGTACAGTGAAATTAAGTTGATCTGTTAGCATTATAATGTCAGTACTTACGTTCAATGCATTCCCCTTATCTAGAGATATTGTGTTGGAAATTTTGTCTCCAAAAGTCTATGTTTCAGTTCTTATGTCAGTATACACTGTCCATGTTTTTCTTTATGATGTATAAGTCAAACACATAATCTTACATTCCAGCATGCCAGTCAAGATATGTAAATATTTCCAAATTCCAGTTGATGTTGACAAGGCATTAGTGACATTATTGCTTATTAATTTTTCATTGGTCTGATGTAACAATTGACTTAATGAACCACAACCACAATCAAAATATTTATCTTTGATTCAGAGATTATACATTTCATCGGAGTAAAGATACAGTTATGCAGCTTCATTTGATACATTGCTGAAAGACGGGAAGAATTCAACATGATACTGTATATTTCATTTTGTCAAACTTTACGGAGGTGTGAAAGATTTTTTCCCCTCAAATTATGAGCCACTTAGAATCATTCCATGTGAAACTGTGTATCCTAGTGACTCGATATGATTTTATACATTTCACACAGGTGCAAAGAATACACCCCTTTTGCTCTGCTTTATGACATTATTGTGCATGAAATAATAGCTGTAGAGTGTAAGTGTTGCTACAATATTATGCCTTTTAGTAGTATGCAATAGTATGGTTTATTCGATTATGATGCAATGTGTACATATTATTTCCTGTGTTCATAAACAATCATGATACCTCTTCAATGTAGAATGTAGATCTTCATCAAAGCAGAGACAGTGTACATTTGGTCATTTTTGGTCAAAAAAGTAAGCAGAATAAAGAAACAGTTTGATTTTTAGTTGCTGTTTTCCACACCTGCAAAATAGCTAACAGAGAACAACTAGTTCAGACATAATGGGACATAAAATTTCCATGAAATATCCAAACATCATTCATATCTATTTTGCAATATTTGTGTTGTTTCAAAAATTTATGTTCCTTGGTGATTAGCATAAATGTTTATCTTTTTGCCTCTGTGGTATATTTTTATTTTATTAATTTTTTTATTTATTAATTTATGTATTTTTTTTTTTTTTTTGTACATGCATGCGTCATTTTGTCAATTCCCCAGAAACATTTTAAAATTTCCCTGACAATAATGATTCTATAACTGAGGTAACCTGTTCAGGGTGCTTTTCGATGCCTCCATTTTTGTTTTGCATTTTGTTTTTGTTTTTGTTTTTTTCAAATGTCATTTCCTGGTTTATTGTTTTTCTCTCTTTTTTTCTCCTCTCCAAACAAGCAAATGGTAACGAGTTCCTTCATGTAAAGAGTTGTGAAATTTGACATTCCCTGAAAGGGGGCGTGTCTACAAAATTATTGCTGTACCTTTTATATACAGTCACAGTGCAGCCTATAGGCTTTCAAGATTTGCCAACACAGAAAATCCTCTATCATTGACGTCATTGCACTATTACTTTTAAGATATGTCTGCATGCACAATCTTGTGCCTTGACTTAGTGTAAAACAGTTTTGACTCATTTTATAGGAGTTGTATGACTCGCACCTGCTATGACACATGATAGTGATACTTGTAGTTACAGCAGTGATAGTGATAATAGTCACAACAATGATGTATAGTGAAAGTAGCAGCAGTGATTAGATACAATGAAATGATGTAATGCTTAAAAAATGGACAATTGTTGATGGGTAGACTTTATTTTGCTGTGTTGTAAGAGTGAAGACACAAAGAGAGGAAAATGTTTGTGTGTTTGATTTTCTGAAATATGAGAGAACCTTGTAGAAGATGCAAACTCTATGCGATGTTTCAAGTATAGAGTGTACTGTATGTGTAGCTTACAATAAAAGGTTAAAGTGCTCAAAGTGTCAAAGTCTTGCCTGTATTTGTGGGTATTTTACTGCATGTATATGCTGGGCTCGGACCCCCCCCCCCCCCCCGACACACACACACACACACACACACACACACACACACACACACACACACAAGATGTGATGAAATCGTCTGCTGTATGGTACAGTATCAGCACAAAAAACAACAACAAAAACAAAAGCTGAACCAAGCCTTCACAAGATGTCAATGTGTAGCACTCTCTATTTCTTTTCTCCTTTTTTTTTCTCGATATTGCGTTTCGACGAACAGTAAAATGAAATAATTACAAGTCACAATTGCAAGAACACAATACAACATAATCAAGATATGTAAGAAAGCTTGCACTTTTGACGGTTCAAGCTCAAGGTTTTCATAGCACTTGTAATTACCACCTCCGAGCGGTAAAACCTCTTGGTAGAAGAATGTGGATAATAATGGGAATTTATATACTAAAGGGGAATTCCACACGATTTTCATACCTTCACATCATGCAGTACATAAATCGACAGCTCCATATACAAATTTGTGGGTTTTAATGTGGTCCTAGATCAGAGAAATCTATACTCTAAAAACCTCAAACAAATTACGCTGAACGAAGATGATGACATAAAAGGCTCGCACATTTCAAATGTAGCATTGTAATTCCATTACAACATAGCTAAAAGTGTAGAATTTATGCACACTTTCTTATTTTGTTCTGCTTCCTTGAGCCCCCATTCATACATTCTTATGGTGAAGCATGCTATAAAATGTCATCATCCTTGTTTATTGTGATTTCTTATAAAGCTTGAAAACATTCTCTTTCCATATCCCCATCACTATAAATCCTGAAACCCTGTACCCAATAAAACCAAATTATAGGTGTTCAAATGTAAAAGTCACTCTGAAATTCATCCGGAATTCTTTCAGGGTTCCCCTGGTACTGCGCACATCTTTATGCAGATCTCCGGATACCTATCATGTATGTATTACTGAATTAAAACATACCATATACATGTATAAACGATAGGTAAGCCACTTGTTTAAACTGATTTTGTCCATTGGGAATCTCTTCTTTTTACATCTTCAGTACATGTACTTGAACAAGCGTGACGTCTGAACAATACTCAAATTCTGTAAGTGATTACTTGTTACACACCTACCTGATCTACAATACCTGAGTAATCAAAATACGCATAATGTACAGGACCAAAATATCAATACTCTGTATGAAATAAAAATCATAATCATACATGCATAGATATTAATGCACAAACATACATTTCATAGTTTTGTCTTCAAATGGCGTTAATGCGCAATACATTATGATCATTTTATTATAATCAGTAACATTTGCCATTCACACAGTATAGTTACAAAGAAAGTAAAACACACAGGATGTAAATATTGTTACAATATCCGCAAAACAAATTTTACTTGATCGAAAACAACGCATGGGCGGAACAGTGATATTTTGACCACATCAAATTCCACGACTTATCATGCGTTTAGGACATAACTTGCGAGATTTCCTTATGCGCTAGGAAACAACAGACTAAAAGTACCAAATCTAGGAAGAAATGTACTAAAGCTTCTGAATACATGATGTATCCATCTACAGTTGATGTAATCTCGTAGTAAGATTTTTAGCAAAGCCCGGTAGAACTTTAATATTCAAGCTTGTGGCATTCGAGTCCTGACCGTCCTCTTTTCGGAATGCGCTATTTACCATTATATATATTTACCTCATCCAATTTTCAAATGATTTGAATTGCGTAGAAAAGAGATTGAATTAATCATGGAATGTTTTTCTTCGACAAAGATTGACAGTAAGTCGATTCATAATGGTGGGAACTTTATGTCTTCCCCGCCCTGCATTGTTTGCTGTATGAAAATACGTCATTTAATTTTCAAGTTACTGGTTACTAGACAACACAATCGTCCAAGAATTACAGAAAGTTGATTCCCAATGCCGGGACGAGTTTCTAGTTATTTCGTTGTGACATTTTGTAGGTGTGATGCGAGGTCTGACAACGCCTCTGTATGTGCACTTTGAATCTTATTTAGTTTTTGAACACTGCTGGCAATTCATACACTATTATTTACAAATAGGATAGTGACGTGTTAAGAATCATCAACAGCTTTTTATACAAATATCATCCACCATGCAAGGTCATCAGTTAATCTGAAAGACTGAACTGCGCTCTCACCTGCGTTTCCCTGCTTGATTTCCCTTTTCCCTGCTACACAGTTTCGTCATGGTCATTTTCATTCGCCGTTATCGTGTCTTGCTCATAGTCCACCTTGTATCTCCTTTCCCTACTGAAGCTTCTTCCAAGTTATTGATTTCCATTTTTACTCGATTTACTTCCAATTTCTTTCCAAAGTAATCTACGTTCAATCGTGAAGCTCCACTACCAATTAGCCATGTTACCTGGATGGTAAATTTACGTAATCGTACGCGTTATATTTAGATCATCCTGCGCTACGGTTAGCATGTTTCTATTTTTGTTGTATATTTCGGGAAGGAAACAAGATTGGAGTAGATAATGTACATCAGAAAAAAAAAATAGAATGCCATTACCTTTGACATCATGGCAATGTAACTTTAATTTTCAGGGACAGATCAAAGTAAAACGTATCCCTGTGATTCTTTTTTCCCCCAAACTATTTAAACGTTAAGTTTTGCAAATAATCCTTGCATCGCAATGAAATGAGCAAAAGTTTAAGTTTGAACCTGATATCGGGAATAATATTGTCACTATTAGACTCACGATTACTGTAATCCATTTCCTGTACGTGAACAGCGGTAGGCCTACTCAAATTATTCCCATACTTCGTAGTCGACTACTTCCGCTTATAAAAGAACGCCATTACGGAATAAATTTGTTATACATGATTTGGGGGCGTTTCATAAAGCTACAATGTATTCTTAAAGTTACGAAAAACTTACGAGCGACCGGTGATCAGTTCTTGTGCTGAATTATTGAAATTCTGGTAAATATAGCACATCACAACTGATCACTAGTCGCTCGTAAGTTGTTCGTAACTTTAAGAACATGAAGAACAGCTTTATGAAACACCCCCCTGATCAGATTATTAAATTCATATTACTCACGTTCTTAGAAAGGGTATACTCTATCTCATTTTATAAAGGCATATCAGTAACTTCCGCATAGAATGATATAAGATCTTAACAGACATAAGTAGATTTTCCCATGATTCTTGCGCACCAGCCATGCGGTGATCCTATACCACTTGAACCAAAATTGGAACTTCGGCCGCTACGGATGCCGACGTATGACGGGCGAAAGAGGTCGCAAGGTTGAAGACATCTTATACCTGACATGGTATAGGTCCACGGACGTGTCTCGTGCTGCACTAAACTCGACAGTTCACGTACACTTCGAATGAGTCTAGATAGGACTTGACTATGGTGTAAATAAACTCGTACTGCGCCTGGAAAGCCAAGTTGTAAGGAGAGAATATTTTGAAGAAAAAAAAAAGATAACTACAAATGAAGTACATTGTATTGTGAGGAGCCTTTTTGAATCGATCCGTTTATAAAAGTTGCATCATTTTCCCAAAGATTACTATGGCTCACAAATCGCTGCTTCACTGAATGCCTCGAGTATCCGGGAGTAAAAGATCCAAGTAACCTCAGTACTGTTCCCCCCCCCCCCCCCAAAAAAAAAAAACAACAAACAAACAAACAAAACAAAACAAAACAAAAAACAACAACAACAAAAACCCCGTCGTTTCACCTCATTTCTAGCTACTTAGTGTCTCCTTAAGGTGTTTAAGAATCTAAAACATGAAGAATTGCTAGTTTTAATACATCCAATCATAGTGTGCTTGTGAGAACACATCCATACAACAGAGCGCGTTTTTAGATGTCATAATATTATATAATCATCATATCAGTATAGAGACTGGCGTGAAGGAAGGGCTTACCAGCGATGCTACGGCCCCCTGTCTCACGGCCCTCAGTCTCTTACAGGCCTGGAAGACGTCGATCACCTTCTCGGCTGCGAGTCGGTCTAAGACGGACGAGGCAGCGACAAAGGTACCTGTTGCTCCTTCACCGTCCCTGGATGCAATGTGACGATGGAATATTCGTAGCTGATAGTATTTTTTTACCACTGAATACATTGCAGCGAAATTGTGATTTTATGTTTACCCTCATATCATTTCAAATAGTCTTATATAGCCACGGAATATGGAAATCATAAGAAGCTATCTACTGAGAAATTTGATCGCAAAATGATGGACAGCACTGTTCCAATCTTAAGATAGTAACTTTAGAAATCAGACGGATTTGGAAATGATATAAACATATTATTCATAATCAAATGTCAGGTTACGGGTATCACATTCAACACCGAGTGGTTAAACAAATCTTCCTTGCGTTCGAGGTGGTTATCAGCGCATCATTACTTATTAACAAGTGATTTTAGTTTCATAACATTATTGCTATCGAAATAATAAGTCATCCCCCTTCCAAAGAATTTATATCATGTATTGTAGTATATATGATTATGTATGAAGAATTATATATGAAGAAGGTGGAGAAATAGAGAAGAAGTTCAGAAGAAGAAAGAGAGAGGCTTCAACAACATTTGAACAAAGAAAAAAAGAATGATCGTCACCCGCAGTGTACTAAGATGGGCGCACTCTTGCCCCTGGAGCCGTTCAAACCGATGGCTCTCTGATGGAGCTCCACGACAGACTCTGGAGATGAGGCGACCTTAGCAGCAAGCGGCCACGTGGTCAGCTCTAGTTGGTGTACGGTCCGATCACGTGACTATTTCATACACAGTTAATGCAAATGATCACTCACCAGAGAGTCCTAAATGCACAACTGTAGCACTAATTCTCTCAGGTTTTGCATTCTATCTGCAGCTCTGTCTTCGTTTCTGTCGACGAGGATTGTTTTTCAAGACCAGAGACAATTACTAGCCTTTTGTCAAGGCCCTCTCGCTGTATGATGGCTATAACAGGCGAGCGCGACAGCGCGCAGTCCAACTCGGCTGAGCTCACTTCGTTCGCTCCATTCGCTCACCACCATACAGCGAGAGGGCCTTGGCAAAAGTCTGGGAGACAATGATTTCGTTGTCTGGGAAGTCAATATATCTTGTCAGTGTACTCATAGTGTATCTATTATATCTGAATGTGGATGTTATCAACCATAACACTAATAACGATTATAATAAGATAATCAGTTGCCTTGCCGTCTTGCTAAGCTACAATCAAGTATGAAGGGTGATTTTTAAAAAAAAACTCCGAATGTGACCATTGCACTGATCAATGCACCGTCGTCACAGTGACCATCATCATAATCATCATCATCGTCGTCGTCATTGACATCATTAACATTTGGATGTGAATATTTGTGGTCGTTTTGATCTTCTGTAATAGCCAGTTAAAGGGGCATTCCAGACGATTTTCATAATCTCACATCATGTAGTACATAAATTAACAGCTCTATGTACAGATTTGTGGAATTTATTCTGGTCCTTAAGCAGAGAAATCAATACTCTGAAAAACCCAAAACAAATCACACTAAACAAAGATGATGACATAGAGCCTCACATATTTTAGAAATGTAGCAATGTAATTCCATTACAATATCACATGCTTAACAAGTTTACCTGTATAGAATTTAGGCATGCTTTCTTCTTTTGTTCTGCTTCCTTGAGCCTCGACTCATGCCTTCTTATAGTGAGGCTGCCATGTCATCACCCTTGTTCACTGTGATTTGTTATAAATTTTGAAAACATTCCTATTCCTCACCCCAATCACTGTAAATTCTGAAACTCTGTACTCAGTATATCTAACTCATAGTTGTTCAAATGTTAAAGTCTGAAAATCACCTGGAGGTCCCCTTAAAAAGAGAAGAATTTAAAATATTGACAAAACGTCGTGGCCCACATTCAATGTGTACCCAGAGTTAAAAGCAATATCGATACCGATTACCGAACACGAAGATATTTAACAATTATGTCGCGACAGAGCTCACTACACCGGAGAAACTGAAGAGGGGCTTATAGTAATATTTATCAAGTGCTTAAGACAGACAATTTCACGGTTTACAGAAGTGAATTGTTCATTTGTCTGTAATTAATGGGAAGATGTGTTCTAGTGCACTTGAATGAATATCCGAACATGCTGAAAGAGTCTTCATTTGCCTTGGATTGCTGGCTATCTCTGTTGAAATCCTCCCTAGCAAAACAATTGAGGAACGTACACAGTCACATATAAAGCTCCAATAGAAAACCAAATTCATCATTACACTATTCAGATTAAGCTGGAAAAAAGTCCCTATCACCAAGAACTACCTCAGAAGGGAAGTAATAGATAAGTACTACACGGTATTAACTGAGGGAAGTATCATGGAAATTGAAACGCTAACTGTAAAGGCATAACTTTACCTGGGAAGAAGTGTTGCTGAGTTTAAACGTCCTGCTGGAAAAGTTTCTACCAAGGTCTTCTTCCGTGAGAGATACGACAAACGGACCGTAAGCCGCCTCGTGTTGGTGCCCATTGGGCCAGTACTGGGCCATACTCTGGAAAAGACGAGAACATCTAGACTCTTAGCGATGCCTTTGAAAGTTTTCCGCAATAAGATTTCTAGTAAGGTGCAATAAACGGTTCTTTCATGGCAGTCTAATGATTGTTTTTTTTTTTCCAATTTTGCTCTGTATTTTCTTCTACCTGTATTGTTTGTACCTGGCAAGCGGAAAGACAGAATGCGCAACATTGACAAACGTATCGGCCTACGGTCCTGGTAGTTTCTTCATTTTCTAAGGACGAACAATTAAATGAAATCTACCTCGCATCAAAACAGAGCGGCGAGTAAATACTGCACCAGCGTAATCTCATTTGATAGGCAGGATTTATTTTGCTCTACGAACATTAGAAAAGGAAGTGTACTCTATCAACCCTTGCGATACAGGGAAAGCCTTTATTGTTAATTAACTGGTGAAATGAAATCTTTATTCTTTCAATTAGTCCACTTGTGTGAGTTGCGGACGGAGTATGTACAACGTAGAATAGAAAAAGGTTATCGTCACATTCATCACCAGTGCCTGGAAAGGAACAAACGATGCTGGAAGAATAATGTTCATTTATGCTGAATAAGCGGCGCTGGCAATCATAAGAACATACCTTGTGCTCAGAAGACCGTCCATTCAACATGACAATGGTAGTGATGTTATAGTCGTAGACCAATCTCCAGAAATCCACTACTGTGTGAGGAAGTGGTGACTGTGTCCCGATGAATGCATCTTTTCTCGTATATCCCTATAGAAACCAAGAAAAAACAACTTGATATAAACTAAATACAAGAGATTAGCACACATTGCACTGCTTCTCAGGGAGAAAATAAAACTTGCATATGAGCGACGGAAAACCAACTTAGTACAGAATTCTTAAAAAGCAACGACTCAAATTGTAATCTTATCCAACGTTTGATGTAGATTTTGTTCTTAAGCTGTGACTAACTTGAAGTGGTATTTACGACAATAACAGTGATTAATGACCGTGCTCTATAGAATTTGTTGTATTTCTAAAAAAACAAAAAACAAAACAAAAACAAAACAAACAAAAAAAACAACAACCAAAAAACACACAAATTCTGGCGAGTGAGAGCGCAATAACTCCATCTTTAAACACAGCCACTCATGGAAAACTGCATGTTCGTGTTCAACACCATATCAACGTATTTTGCGCAGAGGAGACTCGTTTTGGACAATAAGACGTTAAAGGGCCCCTGAAATCCAAATGCATGTTGATTTGTGTTAATTTATGATACCATCAACATCACTTTTGCGGGGAAACGGATATCTAGAAACATTCCATATATTTTTAACGATTTTTCTCCTATTTTTCTTCAGATTACTTGGGAACGCCCACAAAAAAACCCCTTCCAAACCAATATTCCTCAGATGACCTCATCTGTCAATCATCGCTAAAGTACTGAAATGTTTAACAAAAGACATTGGAATGCACCTTCCCCGCGACTCAGCATAACTTGCATATTCCCTCGCCATGTTTTTTGTTAGTCACATTAATATCACAGAAAACATGCAAGTTATGCCTTTAAGAGCAGGAAAACGAATCTTACATCAAGTGTTTGCACACAAAACAAAGACGCACTTCACAATGCAGGAAATTAATGTCATTATACATAATAATCCGGCGTATTTATAGATCCCTATATAGGTCTAAAGCACGCGCTATCATTATTAAAGTTAATGATATGTTTACGATGTACCATAAGTACTTTGCAATAAAAAAAAAGAAGAATAAAGAAGAGAATTTTCGAGCAGATGGAGGAAGAAGGGAGAGTAGATTTGAAGAAGGGCAGCCTATGAATATACGAATATCATGTCCTTGTTTCTGCTGGCTGTGTTACAAAGCTTCAATCAATTTTTATGATGAGATGCCATACCGTTCATTGAAAGATCGTCATACTCACAGGCAAGAACGAGGCGTTGATGTAGTTAGTTCCATTCTCTACTTCAGTACTAAGATACGGCCTCGACTTGTCCGCTGAATCATCAGGTTAAAATGAAATAAGAATCACATTTCACTTCGGGAATTGCAAATTATGTATGCAGATTTACCCGGAAGAGGAAACTCTTCCACAGGGTCCATTTCAATTTAATGTACATGTATGTCACCATTGTTGGTTTTGTAGATTTTTAAAACATTCAATTCTGTTGTCTTTTTTTTTTCTTTCTAGCCGAACGGATATTGGCGACACACAACAACACCTATAAAATGTCCCCAGCGGCGGCAAGTATTTAGCTAATTACGACCTATAGAATGAGACCAACTATGTCTTAGACAGATGGCCTGTGCGTGAAGGTGTTATGAATTATGATGAATAAAATACTGTATTACTAGTTAACCACAAAGCAGGGGCGGATCCAGGAATCCGTAAAGGAGGGGGGGGGGGGGGGGTACGCGTCCCTATTTTTCTTTTTATTTCTTTTGTTTTAACAAAAATGTTTTTTTTTTTTTTTGGGGGGGGGGGGGGGGGGCGCCCGGTGTTTTCTCCCCCTGGATCAGCCACTGCAAAGGGTGGCTACATGCGCAGACTGCAACTCTTCCGGGTAACGTTGAATCAAACTTTTGAACAAACAGCATAGTTACAAGTATCGCAAGTGTAAGGGTAAAATATGACAGCATGTCATCAATCTTCTTTAGGCCTATACGCAAGACTAGTGTTGTGGTGACATTGTTGTTGTAGATGCAGTCAGTTAATATTTTCCACCCGTGGTTAGACTTTTTTTTTCTTCAACACCTGTGACTTACTGGGGAACTTGTCTTGGTATCTGTTCTTGTTGACATTAGCAGGATCCTTTGCTGCCCGATGATCGCTGTCCTTTGGCTTCACAGTGAGAGTGTCAAGGTGCTGTCGAGATTAAAGGGTGTGTACAGTTCTGGTTGAGGTGAGGATTTAGCTTTTAACGTTTTGCGAGATATTCAGAAACCACTCTATGAGATGTGAAAGAGCATGCAATTCTAAGGGGTATCAAAAGTTTATTTGATGAAAATCGGTTTTGAAATGGCTGAGATATCCAAAAACATGGTGAAACAAATAGATCCATATAAAAGGCGTGGCCTGTCGCCTTTTATTATTATCACTTTGTTTGATATCTCAGCCATTTGAAAACCAATTTTCATCAAATAAATGTTGCATCCTTCTTAAAATTACATGCTCTTTCATATTTCATAAGAGGTTTTTCGTTATCTCAGTTAGGAATGTTATGAACCTGAATCCCCACCTCAACCAGTACTGCACAGTCCCTATAAAACAGCCAATTACAAACGAAACGAAAGTTATTTCTGCCAAAAAAAGTAAAAATGATTGCACGGTATATTATACGGAATTTCCGTGTAACGAATACGCAAGCGACGCATGATGTGTTTATCTGAGCTCTGATCAAATAATTGGCTGAGCACACAATATCCTTCAAAGCTTGTTGGAATGCTATTTTAGGTTACCTTGGTGTTTCGGGTTTTGTAATTGTATCTTGGTTCAAAAGACAGTAAAAATGTAGTTTATAAAGTCTGGCATAATGTTCAGTTATCCCTATAAAGATCGTATGTTTCTCTTTATGTATTTTTCTTGTTTGGATGTCGTTGTCTGTTTAAGCTTTAAAAAATCGTCTCGTGATCTATGAGAGCTGTTCAGTATATTCTTAAGGGATAATTGACACGTTGCTCCACTCACGGCAAACTGCTCTTGTAAGACCGACGCGCCCGTGTCCGGGCTGGGAAGGCTGAGGGAAGGGTAGACGAGGTGAAAGTCATCTTGTGTGATGCTGGTGTCACCACACGTGAACGTCTCCATCAGGGTCTCGAAGATGAACTCGTATTGCTCCTGGAAATAACAACGTGGAAATCGAAAATTACTTCTTTCCTTTCTATTGCAAGTAGCCTATCAAGCTACAAAGCAATATACAGGGCCCGAAAAAGTTTTGCTTTCAGCATGGGGACGAAACCGGACGTACTTCGATCGTGTTAGAGAATAAAATTGTAATTTATCTTATTTACCCGGCGCGTAGCTGGGACGTAGATTATTTTACAATTTAACAAATATCTTACCAGTATAAACATCTTTTTTTTTTTGGGGGGGGGGGGGAAGGATAGGGTGCATAACTTACGGCTACTTGGACCATCTTTATCCTCTGCTCTCTCATGTTTTTGACAAAGCTGTAGACGTCGACCACGCCCTCCACCTCGGCTTGATCCAGCATGGCGTCTAACGTGATGAAGGTTCCTGTCCTTCCTACACCAGCACTGGAAATGAGAAGAATGAGGAGGAGTGCTCCTTTCTCCATTCATTTGTTTAAAAACTTAATGGCACTATCCATCCATTAGAGATATTATAATGATAATGAATAACACTTATATAGCGCTTAATACTGAAGTTTCTTCTTCTTCTTCTTCTTCTTCGAGCATTAATCCGGAAAAAAAATATTAAAGTAAAATACAGCATTACAGTGTATGTACATATGATATAAGAACAACAACAAAAATATGGATTGAGTAAATAGATAAGTTGTTGGCTCATTTGGGCGGGTGACAGCCTTCATGATATACAGAGAGAGAGAGAGAGAGAGAGAGAGAGAAATCCTTGAACTTTTAATTTTGTTGATCCCCGGGCCACCGGGTCACCGCCAGTGTCGACCCCTCCCTCCCGCTATTCTCTCCCCCTTCTCTCTTTATATAGTAATATATATATATGTATATATATATATATATATATATATATATAATTTTATATATATTAAGGTATAATGATTTGTCGGTTAGTTTCATGAAATTCCTTGTAATTGGAATGTTAAATGTCATAAAATATCTCTGAAAGGAGTGTAAGATGTATGAAATGATTAAATTAATATCTTGTGAGCCTCATTTAAGTGTCTTGTCTGACAGTTCCCGGGTGAAAAAAAAAAAAAAAAAAAAATCGATCCACTTTGTTAGAGGGATATCCAGAGATTTCTGCTTCTACAATATTCACTGACACTAAAAGAAGATATCAACTGCCCATGAGTGGATGTGTGAGTGTCATATGCAATTCAACTAGATTAATGAGAGTACAAAGATTTTTGATATCATCAACATTGACAACAAATTGTTATTGGGAACACAAAAAATAATCTACACTAATACGTCAGTATGACGTAATAATGATGATGTAGCCTACACGGAGGTGTACATTCCAAACGTGTTAGGATTAAGTCGTAATTCGTTGAAATTTGAAACTCCTATAAGCATTGCACATATTGGACGTTACCTGCAATGCACGATAGTTGGTTCTAACCCTCGGGTCTTATGCTCCTTGGTCATCCCAATAAACTTCACAAGGGGCGTGGCATATTGTGGCACTCCCATGTCAGGCCATGAGGTGTAGTGGAATTGTACAACTGTGCGCGTGGAGCCGTGTTGCTGTGACAACCAATGTGGGAAAGAGATTGCAATTTGAACATTACATACATTTAAACACATCATGTGAAATTACATATAAAATTCAAACCGATACAATGGAAATGACAATAATTGAATTAATCCAAGTGAAGAAACAACAACAAAGAATGTTTTAGCCGAAGGTGTCAATATTAAGGTCATTCATGAAATATTATCCAACATCTTGTTCGTATCGAATCATGTGGGACAGTATACTATTACACACATAATTGATTGGTATAATTTTGCAAGCAAGCATGCATTATGTATATATATATATATATATATATATATATATATATATATAACTTTATTTGTATCTTTTGGTGTCATTTGCAAAGTTGTATGTATCCGTTTGTGATATAATCCCTAATTTATACTGTGTTGTGTTCTGTTGGAAAAAAGAGAATTAAAATAAATGAATTGATTTAATGGTAAACTAAGTGGTAATTTGAGGCTTATTTGATATAAACAAGCCCATATGCATACTAATAAATGATACAACGCCATATCATCTAATAACATCTACAGTTAAATGTCTTAACGAGTGATGGTCTATATTATGGACAATATCATTGTAAAATGATCAGTAGCCTAAGTTCAAATAAAGGTTCGTTCGTTTGCAAGATGGCAGAAAAATCGTGTTTACCTCCAAAGTGAACTCTCGTATTGTGTCATGGGAACGAACGTCTTCGCTAATCCTTGTAACCAGGATGTTGCCATACGTAGCTGTGCTGTCCGGCCAGTACTTGTTGCATTTATTCTATTTTTTTTTTTCATTTCAAGAGTAATATCGGAAAAATAGGGTTGGAATGCCAGTTAAAAGATTTTGAATGTTTATTAACCTTCATGTTTTTGCGCCATCGGTATACAAACGTTCTTTATGCCTCCTATTGATCTCGCAGCATTGCACTGATACACAATACTGGAACTGGTCCATTGTAAACGGTATTATCCAAGAGTCAAGTTTTACTTGTTTTTGCATATTATCAAGCCTTTTACTGTGGTCAACTACTGTTATGAACGTAAGTCTGTATAAATCGGGTACTGCAGAATCAACACTGCGGTACTATCTGAAAACTCAGGACAACCATCAATACATTCATATAGTGTTGAGTTAGAGAAATAATGTCACACTGCAGGGCTGGCAAACTTGTGGTATGAGGCGACTTGTGCGAAACTGTATTAAGAATATTGCCACTCATAAAAGACAAAGAATCACGCAAAATATAACAATGATACACTAATCCGTTTTTGCTCGAACATGGTTCAACAAATGTATTTGCAAAAGATACCCCCCCCCCAAAAAAAAAAAAAATCCGCTTAAGATTATACATTCCAGTTATTATATTTATGACAAATATAACACAAATATTGATAATAATGTTTAGCATGTTTGGCCTATCAAACAATGATTATTGTTTTTTGAAGTTCCCTCATTTCAATGTAAACTGCACTTATTGGAATACGTACATGTGAATTCTGAATTTCTCGACCTCGTATCTTACAGACACGAATATACCTCAAAGCTCATACAAAAATGCCTTATTTGCTGGAAACAGAGACAATAAAAATGAGTCGGAAATGACGACATTCATCCTTCCAAACAGACATTCAATAAAAAGAGACATTAAAGCAAACGTAAAAACTTTTGCTGGACTCTCTCTCATCGACGGAAATAAACTCTCTCTTTGCTAACAATCTGACTTTGGCAATGGTACATGTTCCTTGCATTGAGAAGACACTACTGTGCACTCCCGTTATTATAACGAACACGGTAATAACAAATTCCGGTTACAACGAAGTAAAACTTCAGGTCGTAACATTATCCGATCTATGTTTTTTATTGTTAATTTGTTCGGTTATAGCGAAATCATATAATAAAAGAAAACTGCCGGTCCGGAGGACTTCGTTATAACGAAGGTCCGCTGTAGCAGATTTTGGTATAACAGGGAAATGATTAACATACCACATGGCTCGAACATAGGATAGTAGGGAAATACTACCTTTTCTCCTTCGACGCACTTTGTCAACATCACGATCTTCCTGCAGTCATATTGCCATACCATTCGCCAGAAGTCGTCCATCGAGGACGAGTTTGGGCCTGAATAATGATTATTCCATTCAATTTATCTATTTTTTTTTTCATTTTTCAACAATGGAAACAGGATCTGCACTACATTTCCAATACGTAAATAATCTTATTCCGACAGTTGCTGGTTAAAGAGTAATGATTTATTTATTTATTTATTTATTTATTTATTTATTTATTTATTTATTTGTTCCGTTTTCTTTTAGCAAGGTAGTCCTTTCAGCTCACTCGGAACTGCTCTGCCAAGGGGCCCTGCATCCCATACAATGACAGCCAAAATACAATTTGAATAAAAAAAAAAACAGCAACTTACAACACGGTAACAGAGGAAGCATAAACACAGGACTTATATATTCAAGTCCATAGAGCGTACATGAGAAATAATTCTATTTTTTCTAAGCATTATTATATCGTACCCAGTTCACGCTTGCAAAGGTTTCGACTGATAAGGAGGAAAGTGATATTTGATATATAGTGATGTATGTGATTTTAAGCAGTTTTGGTGGGTATTCTTCACTATAACTCGCACTTGAATCAATACAAATATTTCTCACAAAAGTGGAAAAAAGTGTCAGTGGAAATAGACGGTACAAGATCATTATTGTTTACTCATTATTACTGATACTTCCTTACAACAAGTATAAATTTTAGTTGCAGCAAGACATACATACCCTGGGTCGCAATATACTCTCTCTCTCGCTTGAATCCCTGCAAAACAGGTGATTTGTAATTTGTTATGGTGCAAAACCAGTTTGTTTTATAATCAAAAGCATTTAATTTCCAATAGCTAGCCACTACACAAGCTGGAAATTTAGGAATTTGCATTAGGTTATGTAGATCACTATAGTTAATGAATGCAAATAAAAGTTTAAACTACAATTGTGTAGCGTGGGGGCAAAGTATAACGGTAAACATGAATATTTTGTTGCGATCATTAGAAAAGAATAAGGAAAAAGACACTGTTCATTTACAATAATTTTGTTTGTTTGATTGTGTTTTGATTGTGTCTTTGAAATTCAACTCTCAGAAATAGTTAACAATGGTGAACTTCGAGGGAAGTTAAAACTACAATTGTGCAGCGTGGGGGCCAAACGGTAAACAAGAATATTTTGTTGCCATCATTACAAAAGAATAAGAAAAAAACAACTTGTCAGAATGTATTTGAGTTTCCAGTACAGTCTTACTCCAAAGTGTGAACATGAGATATCTCACTTACGTCGATAAAGCTGGCGTTGATGTAATCAGAATGAGGAGCGTTCTTCAGTACCTCCAGTTTAACCCGAGAATGGTCGTCTATACGCGCCAGATAAAACAGAAAATGAAGTAAAAAAATGAATTCGAGCAGATAAGTATTATGTAAGTGCTCTGCTGTACCAGTATAAATTCGGATAGAATAAGTAGCTTTAACCTACATTAGAGTGCAAAAAATATCAACATAAGCAAACTTAATACGGAATTGATAGACCATCAAATCTGTTAGCGATGCCTTTGTGTTTGTTGCCACCACTTTCACCTTCGCTTCTTTTTTTTTTTTTTGGGCTATTCGACTACTTGACGTTAATTATAACGATCAAAAACTATTTCAAATCCAGCTATTTTGCCCTGAGCTCAAGGACGTGCAGATGGCTTGGTTGTATCCACCTAATTTAGCCCTTTCGATACCGACACCTCACAACATCACTTTAATATATTACAGAGGTTGATCATTTTCAAAGGGAATAACACAATTAAAAGAAATCCCCGGAGGCGGTTATGGAAGATTCCACATCAGCGGTCCCGGGGCTATTTATTCTTAAAAAACCTCATAGTCTTTACAGCTTCGCAGATTATCTAGATCTCTTCAACTATCAAAGTCCACGAGAACACCAAAACAGAATTCTGAAAATTCTAGACCAATTTCATTATAATCTCGGAATTTTCATAAATAGACGAACAACCAATGAATTACCACCTATTTTTATCCACATGTTCAAAAGAAATCGTTCCATTCACTGTTATCCCACTCGCCAGAGTGACGCCTATCACCTTCCCCGTACTCGCACTATTTTTTGCAAAGAAAACAATTATGTTTACTCGGCTCAAGATACTGGAATGACCTCCCTCAAGATATCACTTCTTCCTTATCCCTATTCAGCATCAAACGCAAATTGAAACAGTTATTACTTAGTGGAAACACCCTACCAGGCTTTTAGCAACTTTCTTTTAATACTTCCAGTCTTTTGTCTTCATCCGCAGCACGAAGTTGCTAAGTAGTTGATGTAACGATATATTAAACATATAGCTTTTTTTTTTTCAGACATGGCGAGATCCGTACAGTCTGGTTTGGGCAATATTCATGTGGTCTATTCGTTCATTCTTTAGATTGATTTTTGTACTCGTATAACTTTAGCTGGTCAAGATAAACATATCCGTTCTCCGTATAATTTCACGCCTATCTGCCTATGAATTTGGGAACCTATAGTTTTACAGGCGTTACAGCTTCTACTTAGACCCCCATCATATTTCTGTTAATTTCTTGTGGCATTTTCATATCATGATATGACCATATAAATTTGTGTTCAGTATGTTAATTTTTCTTTAATCATCAATCAAAAGACATTGTTGTATATTATACATTTTGTATTCTTACTTGTTGTATTACTGTTAAACATTTTGGAATTTCATCGATAAAGTGGAAATATGAAATGAACTGAACTGAACTGAACATGAAAATTCTCTGAAAGATTTAATCGATTATAAATGCCTTTACCACACAGGCCATAGACTTATAATAGATATCAACTATATAATCAATTATAACTCTTCATAAAACAGGGCCCTTGCCTCAAAACTTTTGCACTCGATGTGCCTAATACCACACTATACGGGCTTGACAGATACTCGTCACGATATGAACACTTACATGGAATTATGTTTTTGTAGCGATTTTTCTGTTTGTTTTCAATCCTTTTTGCCACGGTCCAGGGGTGAAGCTGACCGGACGGGAGACTCTGCCAAACAGAAAGACGTAAGAGCAAAGCGTCAGTATTTAAACGCAGACCTGCTCTGAGATTTGTTTCAAAATAACTTAAATGTATAGAGAGTGCAATATCAAACGAATCAGCTATTGATGGAAAGTCAGGTCACTTCTGACTACACAAGTGGCTGTAAAGTTACAAGACATAAATTTGAATTGCATTAGACACAAATCAAAATCCCTTCATAATACTCATTATACCATCAAAAAAAAAAACACAACAAAAACTAAAACTAAAAAAGAACTGTACAAACACTACACCAAATTTTTGTTCCACAAGGAAATATCATTTGAGTGTAATGTTTTGCATTCATACGATAAGGTATCTTTTTTTAAACAGAGTAATAAAAGTTAAGAGCAAACCTGCAAATCGACCGTTTCCTGGTTCTTCGTAATTAAGACAAAATTGGGAACTGTGATGTTTTGTGCCCAATTGCTATGCAAATTAACAGCACCAAATTCATAAAAATCAGATATTAATGTCCCCCTGTAGCACATTAATTGCAAATTGATTGTTAATTGTTAAAGCCACGATGGAAGTAGTATACGTAACAGTGAATCGCTTGGAAGTTGCTGTGAACCATCGCTGATTTTAGTCTCAACTTTGCTGTATAGAAAAAAGATATTGGCCTATTGATTAATCAAATTTTACATCCTTCGCAGAGATTGAATTTTTGTCAATCTCTTACCTCATAGTCCACTTTAAAGCCCGTGGTAGAGTTTGCCTTTTTGTCGGCCACATAATTCGGGAGCGAGTAAATTGGTATGGCACCATGACTACTATCCGATGTTACGTTCCAGTTGGCATAGATAGCATCATTACTAACTTGAGGCGAGCTGATCATTGCATCTGTCTCCTCCTGATCTGAAGGTGAGAGATCTTTTTTTTTTGTTGTTGAATCAAGGCATATTTTGAAAGAAGGGACATTTATTTGCATACTGTTCAATATTCAATATTATTCAATATTCAAGTACGTTATTTATACGCTTACAGATACAGGTATTGTGTATTTCAAAAATACTTGCTGTTTTGTAATAATTGTAGTAGTAGTACAAGTAGCAGTAGTAGTAGTAGTTGTTGTTGTTGTTGCTGCTGCTGTAGTAGCAGTAGTAGGCCAAATAAGTGAAAAAGCCCGTTTCATAAGTAGCAATGTTTGACCTCTGATTTCCAATCCAAGATTCACATTACGTAAAACAATCATTGACTTGCTTATTTTTTTTTAATCTGTCAGTCACTGTTGATATTTGGATGAATGAAATTTGAAGTCTGAGATACGTATTAACAAGTAATTATGTTTATCATTGAAGTTACAGGAACAGTTGACAAACAAAGCGGCAAACGTTAAAGTCGCGATTTCTATTCTTGCGTAAAAAGACAACAGAAAACAACCCGACAAAATCAATGTAATTGCTCTATTTTGGAACAAGGTCCCATATGGAACAAGGTCCCATGCAAAAATGAGTACGTGTTACCTCTTTCCCTAAACAAATTACAATTTTCTCACTTCAAATCAAGTGATAAAGTCTACTTTTTGTTTGTAGTTTTTTTTTCGTATATGTATCAAATCTTAGTACTAGGTATCATATTTTGAATATTGTTTTAAAGACACGCATCTCGCTCTTCAGTACGGGGGTCTAACGGCTAAAGAGTGCATATCAGAACCAGATCTACACAGATATCAATAACTGCACGTTTATAACAACTCTCTCCTTGCCTTGTTGTAAGTGAATACTTACTGATAGATGGAAATGAGTGTAGACGCAAACCATCACCTCCACTGTAAGATAACGAGAAGAGGCTAACATTTGATAAACAATACTCGGTGTGATGTTAGTATTTTACTCCATCTAAATAAACTGAATCGATGAATTTCACTTTTAGTAAAAAAGAAACGTTTTCGCTTTTACTGAAATGATGTTGATCCAGTAGCACGTGTGTGAATTATTATCCAAAATTATTTCAATTTCACTTAACGTTTATTTCAAGAAGTTGCTTTCACTCATACTGACATTCAAAATCTGAATGATTATAACGCCATTTCAAGAAACAATCAGTGTTTGTAAAATTTCTGTTACGCAATTACAATTACAATTCAATTCAATTCAATTCAATTCAATTCAAATCAAATCAAATCAAATCAAATCAAATCAAATCAAATCAATCAAATCAATTCAATTTCGGTTTTGTTATAAAAACACCAAATAAAAGCCCGATGACTGTAAACCGTACGTAATGTAATTTAACCTACAGACTTTTGACTGCAATTGTCTTTGTTATGTTTGCCGTCTCTTTTCAAGTGTCAAATGGAATATCGTACGAAATGGGCCAATGATTAGAATCATCTCCGGCAGTAAACTGAGGATTTGCAGTAACTCATCATTTCATGAAATCCTTGAAGTGAAAGATTTTCTTCTTTTCAAGACTTACTTGTTTAGTCGTCTTTCAAGTGGCACTTTTCTGCCTTTCTGCTTTCTAGAGGTACGAGATCCGATGTATCGATTCCTTCTCTTCCTGATAATCATTGAGTATTTATAAACATGATAAAGAGTGAAAAAAAAATGGGAATTGGTTTGTAGCGTTTGATTGTATCAAGATTATGATTATAAATAAAATGTAGCAAATTTTTGTTACTATATCATAATAATAATGAGAAGTGAGACACCTTTACTGTTTGAGGCTTAGTTAGTTGAGCCATCAAAATTCAAACCAATGAAATATTCCTACACATTGTTTTGACATACACTGGTTGTAATCCTCGGGTCGTCTTTAGGCAGCTTATAATTCAAAACTTAAGGCGCTGTGTGTACCATGTAACTCAAAACTGCTCCTTTCCTCGATACCATAGTGTTCAGAAATGCAAATATAATTTCAAAAACGACTTTGTACAACGAATAAAAATCACGTGAATCACGGTAAATTTTGAAATGTGTAAGGGGAAAAAAGAGGGACCAAATTCATTCAATGCATGCTTCTGGATTAATGTCTCTTGAATAGTATTTCACTTGATGCATGTAATATAATGACAATGATGAATGCCTATAGCAAGTATATTTCACGCCGGGCTTACTTCAAAACGGTTTTTTAGTTGTTTGATAATGACTTCACTTACCACCTTCTGAACACCACCAACAAGAAGAGGAGCAGCAGCAGGAGCGCGAAAGATACGCCAATAGATAGAGTGGCCTTATTGCCTCTTCTGCCACTCGGAACTACAAAGATATCATTCAGGTTCGGAATAGATGTGTTAAGAAGGTATTTAAAAAAAAAATGATAAGAAGGTCGTATGCAAATTGAACTTTTGTGTTTGGCTTCGCTAAAAAATCAAAAGAATCAGCATACAACATCCATTGACATTCAACCTACCAATTTTTCTATTTGATTATGCAGTATTTCGATTTCGATTCGATTTTACAGTCAGAAGTAAAAAAACAACAACAACAACAAAAAAAAAACAAACAAACAATGACCCTCTACTCTGTGACAATATTATTAGTGAAATCCTAATCAATTACTGCAAATGTGTCTGATGACGAACATACTTGTCAAAGTATCCTCGAACTCACCAATAAAGTCAGAAGGATTTCCAAATCTGACGGTCTCCTGCAAACGAAAATGAACGAAAGGACCAGAACCACAGCCATGTTAAATTGGTGGAAAGTACTGATAAACATGATAAATGACAGCAATGGGATGCTGCTCTGAATGGACGCAACAAAGGGCAGATTGGAAAAAAGCGCCAATTAAACCTTTCTGAGCCAATGAGTCGAATGCACACAAATTTCACACACATAGGTATAGACATGAATTAATGTGGTGCGCATAGCTAAAATGTAAAGTTATTGTGAAAAAACGTACAAGCGACCTCCTAAAGACAGACAGTAAACATGGTAAGTCTAAACAAAAACAATCTCGATTCTAAAAAA
Source organism: Diadema setosum (assembly GCA_033980235.1). Lineage (NCBI taxonomy): Eukaryota > Metazoa > Echinodermata > Echinoidea > Diadematoida > Diadematidae > Diadema > Diadema setosum. The sequence continues at coordinate 32,706,649 of CM067072.1, read as the reverse complement.
CAAAAACAAAAACAAAAAACAAACCCAGGGCAATAACTATTCTTCTGCCAGTTTCACGCAGGACCTACTCTACAAATCTCGTTCTAGACGTTTTCTTTTTTGTCTGTTATGACTGTGTATGGGCAATTTCATGATTTCATTAACAATCCGTAATATGTCTAGTCGGAATCGGAGCGAAAAAAAAAGAGTATTTCGAGAATTGACTCAGCAAACGCAAAGCCTACCTTCACATCTGTCTGACTAATGACACCCATCCATATACAATGCGTCACATCTTCTTCCAAAGGGGCATTATGATAGCCGCCGTGGGTGGTATTATCACCAAGGGTGATATTCATTGGGAGTGCCGACTTTTTCCATCTACCAATGATGTGGGATGCAGATATTACACCACTCAATCGGCTGCAGTTTGTAGCGGCGTCACTTCTCATTACCGCCAGAGTAATGTTTCTACAACATGACGACAGACAAAAGAAAACACGAGAACAATTCAATGTAACATTCACCTTTTCTTTTACAGGGGATAGGCAATCTACACGGTCAAAAGAAATCAGGTCCATGCATTTTGATATAATAAGGTTTCCCTGCATCCATATAAGTAATCAATTTTAATGACCGTAAACGGTACATTATTACACCTGCAAGCAACTGATATGTCGAATTCTGCAGCTGAAGAATAGGTTGAAATCACTTCCCGACTACGAAAGCTTGTACACAAAAATTAATTGAGATGAAAATTCTGATCATGATATTTACAAGCTATCCTAGGCATGGATCTGATATAATCATAGGGTAATATGAAAGATGACAGATATGTAAAGTATGTGAACCTCATCAAATACTGGGTTCATTGTGAACTACATGAATTCCAAGTCTGACGCACTATCTCCTGAAAATCAAAGTGGCAAAACAAATTCAAATCTCAGCCAACGTTTCCCTCGTAACATGTATTATCATTCTGTAATAACGTTAATTTCTTAAAGGGGAAGGCTAGTAACTGATCAGTGGGAATCAGTGGAAATGCTGGGAGATGATTGTTCCAATCCTTATGGGATTCATTCAAGAGTTCATTTTATATCTATTCTTGTGTGAAAATGATTTGCTTCAGAATGGCCTCATATTCAAGAAATGTGCAGATTAATGCTCCGTCACTGACCAGGGACGCTAACCTGGAAGCATTAAACTGCACATTACTTGAATATGAGACCATTCTGAAGCAAATCATTTTCACACAACAATAGATCCACAATGAACTCTTGAATGAATCCCATAAGGATTGGAACAATCATCTCCCAGCATTTCCACTGATTCCCACTGATCAGTTACTAGCCTTCCCCTTTAAGTTGAATGTTTATATGTGGCTTTCAATTAATTATGTTGTGCCCTCCATACCAAAAGAAAATACTCACGTGACATAGGTGCCATTGATTTCCTCAAGTGTGGCAATCGCCCTCCTACTCTTTAGTGTAACCCTTGGAGGTTCCGGTTCCGGTAGGTCAGATTCTACGAATTGGTGATAGACCAATAAAATCATAAGTTCTCCAAAATAATAACAATAACAAACATGGTGAAAATGATGATGTGAATGCAACAGAATGTTACGATCAATAATCTTACTGCTTTAGATGAGAGATATCAGCTCTTGTCAGAGCAATTTACTGTCCAGGAGGTAACAAATATCATATTACTTGACACGATAGCATTGTATGAATGTAAAGGCCGATGAAGCGTGCGACATTCGAAATGTATCTGTCAGTGTCTGTTATTTATTTTTTTTTTTGGTGGATTTTATGTGCATTCACTCGACAAAGGCTCCTTATTAAATCACTTTGTAAATGAACATAACTGGTGATTTGTCTCTATACCTAAAGCATAAAAGATCATCATTACAAGATACACGATTCTTTTTTTTCCTCGACTATGGAATATGGGAACATGTATTTAAAGAACTCTTAAATGAGCTGATGCGTTCTCTACCCCGCCGAAATCAACAGAAACTGTATTATTATCACAAGTTTATATAATCATTCCTCCAGAATCACCTTTTTGAGGCTCGGTAAAAAGTTCTTTGCATTCACTTTTGTCGCCCCATCCCCTGTTGGTAGCTGCTGTGACACATACACGGTACTTTGTAGCGGGTTTCAGGCTACCCATGTTATAGCGGCAGGGCCAGGCAGGATTCATGGTATCATTCAAGAAGGTATGGTGGCTTGCATTGAACTCGTCGTTATACGGTGCGGCCATAATTTTGTAATGAATCTGACAAATACAAAGAGGTATCAGAAGGACACTGTTTATCATTTCATACCCTTTACAGGAATTACTCATGAACCAAGGAAGTTCAATCTTCAAAGAAGTCCTTTAACATGTTTAAAGTATATACTCTCAGATCGTACATGTTAGGCGACAACCGTCAAACATACACTCCTGTCCGGAATGCTCTTTTGCTCTTTTTTTTTTTCTCCAAAAAATATGTATGCACTCGGCAAATCATACGTGCCTTGGATTACTAAAGTGGAACGGATTAACAAATGTTTGCCTGAGTGAAAAATGACTGGAGGATATTTTAACTTTGCGTTTGTTTTTGTTTGTTTGTTTTTTTCCATACATTTTGATGACAATGAAACGACACATATTGACAGAGGTGCATATGCCTGTGTAGATGGCAATGCGGTGTGACGTATAGGCCTATACCGATTCGTTCACAGATAGCATACGAAAAGCGCACTTTTCATGTGCAGATATGTTGATATAACATGAAATCGGTATGAAAACATATCCAACCGCCACCTCTTGAACAAAGAAATACGGCATGAATATCAGTATATATATATATATATATATATATATATATATATATATATATGTACTTGTGACCGTGCATCACAAAACAAACAAAAAGTCGCACGCAGTGATTTTGTGTTAGGACTGAAAATAGGTGAAATGGGTCAACCTAACCGGTCTTGAGTTTTTCATATTTTCGGAAAGAGTAAGTCTTCTTTTACATTATGTTACAGTTTGGGATCATAAAACAAACAGGAACTTGTGTTTTCAGCAGTTTTTCTCAAACACTTTTGGGTGGAATAGCGTGATTAGGCGTTTCTCATGTAGCCCTCTTTTCATTTCTTAAAAATCCTGTCCATACGCTTCACTGTCAACTTCACTAGCTTTGGAAAGAATGATGCTACTGCATTGAAAGTTGGCAGTAATCATCTACAGAATGTGTTAATGAAGCATGCTCAATTTCAACTCAATCTGATTATTCCTTCATTGTTGTTGCTCCAGTGGTCAACATCCTGTTTTCTGTTGCATTCATCCCACAGCTAGCATGGCTTGGTAAAGATTAATCGCTTGAATAGACCCTGTATTTCAGAGCCTCTTTTCTCACTTCACACTTTCCAGAGTGTTTTCTTTCTTTCCAATATTTAGATAGGTTAGGAGAGTCCTTTTGATTTGAGTTATACATAATTTTAAAGCTTAGATTCTGCTCTTTCAGAATCTGCTCTTAACTAACAATCCGTGGCTGGCGACTTTTTGTTGGTTTTGTGATGCAGGGTCACATATATAATTATATAATATGTACATACATATATATTATGTGTGTGTGTGTGTGTGTGTGTTGTGTCAGGAAACAAATTATGTTATCCATATATATAAAAGAAAACCTCTACGAACTCACTGCATATCGAGTAATTGTGCCTCTCGGGTAGATTGGAGTCTCCCATTCGATTTCTATGGACGAATCTGTCGGATTCATTAACGTTACATTTTCGGGAGAACTTGGATCTGTTTCATTAAAAAAAGAAATACATATATTCACACAGACCTTTTCCAATCACTGAAACACATGAGATCACTTAACAACACATAAAACATCTTAATAAAATCCTGTTGCAAACCAATGGGAAGGAGCAATTTCAGCTGTTTAGCTATATATCTTTTATTGGGTAACTCACAAGAAACTTTAAAGTAATATTAGTATAGATGCTTGTGGACAAAATAAATCGCGACACAACGATAACATTATGGAAGCTATTATATTGAACGAAAATGGTCTCGGGTCATAAGCTATATACTTTGATTACGACTCTGATGTTACTATGATATTACAAATTAAGATGTCTTCAGCTCTTCCGAATCGTATTCCTTTTTTATACAGTGTAACTAGCGCAATTATACAGAAATGGCATAATTATACAACCTCTTAACAGAATAACTACATTCTTGTTAAATATGTCTAGCATTTTTTCATGTTTGGGTCACGTGCTATCATGTACCTTGCTCTGACATGGTGGTAACGATAGTAGTAGTAGTAGTAGCAGTAGTATAATATAATAATACTAATCATGATAATAACACTTGATTATTGTCATTATAACATATAAGAGTCACGCTTTGCCATATATGATTCAGGTTGATCTGATTTCCTGCAATTATCCTTCTTTTCAACAAGTTTATTAAAGTAGACTTAATCCTAATACATTATATATATATATATATATATATATATATATATATATATATATAAGAAGAAATAAACTGGTAATGCATTTTGGCCAATAGAGAATGAGTTTATTCGAATCGAATTTACAGCGGTCTCTGCCTTCTTCAGGAGTCTTGACAATGACGGTATCAAAATAAAGCAAAACAAAAATTGAACACGGAGAAGAAGTCGGAGAAAGGGCCGTAGAAGAAAACTCCTGAAGAAGGCGGAGGGCGCTGAAAACTCGAGTCTAATAAATTCATTCCTCATCGGCCAAAAATGCATTACCAGTTTATTTCTTCATTTCTTCGTGGAGCCAATACGTGAATGTGTGTGTGTGTTTGTGGAATATTGTTGCTAATGTTAACTTTATACAAAGCCCCTGTTAAGTTTCTTCTCTGACATGTTTTGCTTACATCCTTCTTCTGTTAGCACTACGACAGGAGGATGAGGGCTTCTCTTTCCAATACCCACTTTTGATTCGGCAGAAACCTGCAGGAAAAGAAATAAAAAAGGCGTTTTTAAAATAGCGTTTGTCTTCCGAAGGGAGCTGATCAACCTTCTGGCTCATGAACTAAAAAACCAGATAACAGGATATCAAGATAGCAAATATCTCTTTCCGATTATCATTGCCATTAAAAACAATAAAAGCTACATAATTATGGAGTCCCAATTAAGAGGAATTTATGACTGTTGTACAATCATGTTTAATTTCACACGCAGAGTGTCCATGCAGCAATTCATTTTGCCCGAATTCAAAACGTCTATAGACGTATACATTGTGATTATGATAACATTTTGTGTATATAGGCCTGTACCACAAAACAAGCGTCAAATAAACGTGTCAATATGCGTTCATTCCTGGATGTGTCGTTTACGAAAAAATAAAAAGAAATTAAAGAATAGTTCACGGACTAACCCTAAAATACGTTAGTGAACTGCATATGAAAATGTTATGTTGACTTCTTTACTCTTCAATACCATATTCTGTCTTTGATAGCTGAGCAGATAGGCCGATTTTTACGAAGGGAGTTTGAATTGAATATGGAGTAAAATGCATAAAATTTCGATTGCTTGAATGCCTGCAACGCAACACATCGAGTGCGCCAACAGATGTGTAGTAATAAACGCAAGCTGGGAAGCGCCTCTGCAAGTTCCGCCTATTTCGCGCTTGTTTTAACCCTTACTGTGGTAATGTGCACAATGTTAACATACACATGCCTATGGAGAGGAAATCAATGGGGCATGCAGAGGGTTAGTCCATGGAATGAATTTAACCGCGGTTCTGATTTAAACTACCATTTTTGATAAGGGATCTAACACTAGTCTATTTTTTGTCTGGCTATGTGGAATATACATGACTACTAAAATTCATTCTCTTATAGTCATTCTCAGAAGCAACTTGTCTCGTGATATTAGAATACACTATAATATTAGAGCAAATGCATGCTGATTTCTGTTTATAATATTATTATGTAAATTGACAGGGAAAGCATTGCTCTCTCTATCGCATCCGAACCTTATAATCAGATAATAATGGGAGCTATAACATTGATTTACAGCTACGTAGGTGGGTGATGTTCGTTCTATATTCCGACTATTTGTTAATGTGACAATTAAATAAGGTTTTTTATTCATCAGGTTCCTTATTCCGAAACACGCAAATCCCGTGTCCCTATAGATGGCGTTATTCCGAACGTTTGTTAATCCGAAAATGAAAAGAAGGTGCGCACTAATGAACCTTCAGAATTACGAAACTTGTCATCATGCTTGTTTCGTTTTCGGACTACGTAACCTCGGGAATAACAATCCGATTTCATTTTAATGTCAACGAATCTTCGGAAAAACGAATCTTATTCTATTTTCGGAATTACAAACCTTCGGAATATCGCATCGTCAGAATAACGAACCTTGTTTCATCTTTGGATTTCTAAGTAATTAAGGAACCTTCGGAACCGTAACCTCTCAGGTACGTCATTGCTCAAGGGCATTATGTCTCAGCGGGGCAAACAAGATAGAATGCACAACCTTTAGGGCCATTTTTCACCAGTTTACATCTGGCCCCGTTTCATTAAAATTGTTATCAATAACAAGTTACCAGAGTTGTTACAAGCTTCTGAAATCCTTGCATCTGATTGGCTGGGAGCAAATTTGTTGTTTGAATACTGATAACAAGTTTTACGAAACGGGACCCAATCCTACATCGCAGCGCGTGTACATGCACTGGATAAGTAGCTGGCTAGCATTCTTGTCAACCGTCAACAATTCTCCACTCTTGTTGGGACATGCAAGTTGTGGCCACAATCGCCCATGTATTCACCGTGGAATGCATTTCTTTCTCTGCGTGTCGTGAAAGGTGGCAATTGACAGTGAGATAAAAGACAAGGGTATAATCAGCCTGATGATGGCTGAAAACGATGCGATGGTACAACATGCTTGCAATTATTTTAGGCTCTGTATACTACAAGACCTTGGGAGTGCAATAAATGACGCTCACAACTATGTGAATTATAGCAATTATAGCAATTACGTGTAGGAACTACTCTCTAAAAAAAATCGAGTGAAAATTTTCACTCTAAAAAGAGTGAATACAAAAAAGAGTGAATTTCGAGTGAAATTGGAGTGAATTTCGAGTGAAAATGTTCATTTTCACTCATTTTGGAGTGACGTCAGGGATCACTCGAAGATTTTGGAGTCATCCCTGACGTCACTCCAAAATGAGTGAAAATGAACATTTTCACTCAAAATTCACTCCAATTTCACTTGAAATTCACTCTTTTTTGCATTCACTCTTTTAAGAGTGAATATTTTCACTCGATTTTTTTTTAAAGAGTACACTTATTCTGTACCATACTGGTATTTTGATAGAGTATACTGCATTATGAAATCAGCCGCATGCCTACCTGGATTGAGTAGTTTGTGTTTGCTGTGAGGTTAAGGATCACAACCTCGTGACTGGTGTTACAAGTTTTCGCGCAATCATAGGTAATGCTTCTGACAGTATTGTTGTCCTCCGTCTCCCAGAGTATGACGTAAAAAGCGATGATTTTTCCCATCGGTGGCACTGGTTTCTTCCATGTGACTTTAAGTTTGTTAAGGTCCACAGCACACCCGATAACACTCAAAGGGGGACCCGGGACTGTTCGTTCAAGAGGAATGATGTTATAAGAGAAATAATAGAAATGCGCCATGAAGTTACATGACATGAATAACATGAACTTGTTTTATTACAGTCACTTGGTGGAAACAGAGCATTTCCTTATGGGATGTATTAAACTGCCTCAAATTAAGGCAGGACAAAGTAACTCATCTTTCTTCGATGGCTCTTGTTGGATCTCGCGGACAAAGTGAGAAGTGCTCTAGTGTCTTGGATGTCTGGCTTTGAGATCGATTCATATACTTATGAAGAACGCATATATGTATGTATATATATATATATATATATATATATATATATGTGTGTGTGTGTGTGTGTGTGTATACGTATATATGTATGTAATGTCACAATAGAGGAAGCGTTAAATGCCAATTGCCTTGATTTTAATTCAAAATCTGAATTTTCGGGGCCTCCCCCTTCACAAGGGATGACGATTGGCATTGTAAAAGGCATTCCTCTATTGTGACATTATTATTGCTATTTCTAGTACTGCCAATACGCGGAGCAATTACAATGTTTATATACATGTAAATATATATATGTATATATATAATATATATACATATACTTATATATACGTTCCGTTACAAGCGGTGAAGTCCACTTTTTACGGGGTAAGATGTGCTTACTTTCAAACACCAATAGACACTAATACCCTCTATACTGACTATTGCTATTTACTTTGAACGAACAACGAGGGGACAATATCATTTGTCAAGGATATTGACGTTGTGCTGGAGGGACGACAAAGTGAAATTATTGACAATATCCCTCTCATCCCAGATTTCATTATGGCAACAAGGCCATGCTCAACTACTGAGAATGCCAGGATTCTGAAAGGATGCTGTTGTTAACTGAACAGGTATAAAAGAATGCGTCATCATAAACTGAGATATCATTAAATTGTTATTGTTCAGTATTGATTTCTAGCTTCATTGTGGAAGAAATCTCAAATTGAATTTTTCAATCGTGTCAGAGAGATCAAAGGTGGCACCGAAAAGGAGTGATGAATCAGTGTGTAGACCTAGTATAGGACATTCATATCACTATTCACACATACACGTAGGCCTAGTATGCATCTTTATGTATGTAGTAGACTGCATTTTATCGTGCCTTTAACAGCTTGATTTTGCTCTGCCGCGTATATGGAAGAAAAACAAAAAGAAATAAAGAAAAGGAACCGAACATACGTACTGTCTTCTGCCGTCTTCACCCTAATTATTCTCGACCAGTTTCCTTCTTTCTCGTAGTTCTTAGCTTTTACAGAAAACTTGTAGGTTGAAAAAGGCGTTAGATTTGTAGCGATTACCGACGTCACAGTACTGTTAACAGTCTCTCGATAGATCTCTTCGTCCGCATGTACGCAAACAGGGAATAAAAAAATAACATTGACTTAAAAAAAAGGTCTTTTCACAATGAACTCATCATTAACAGACAGATAATTATTATGCTAAAATAGATTCGTGTCCACAGCACATATGAAAACACTAATAGGTAAATTCAAGAACAAGGCAAAAAAGATATGGTAGCCATGCCTTTAATATCGCAGTATCGCTGGTGCCAACGTGCTCTAATCGAGCGATCTATCCCACTGAACCATAGGACTGGTAGGCTAGATAGCATAATAACCCCCCCCCCCCCGCATCACGTAGTCTTGACTGTACACTCCACGCATGCGCAGCAGGGGCATCACATTGACCTTTTGTCATCGACGAATGAGAATCATTCATTGAATATGTCATTGATGATTTAAAGACATTAAAATATGATTTGTTAAAAAAAATATGCAGCTGGTTAGACATGTCAATTAATGAATTTATGTTGAACAGGTTTCCATTTATAAAGTTGACATCTTACATTGACCAATGATAGTAAATTTTGAGCAATGAAACCAGTTCGACATTATCTATCAGTAATGCAGCGTTGTTTCGGTTCAAGCGCATATTGGCTCTAGTTCTTTCTTTGACGATTAATATACCTGTTCTCTTCCAAAGCTTGTACTGATAAGTCGTTATTTCTCCATTTCTGTCTTTGCAATCCGGCTTGCTCCATGAAAACTTGAGCTTTCGTTTGTCGATCTCTACGACAGTGACATTGGAAGGCGATGAAGTCGGAGCTGAAAGATTATTGAAAAAGAAAATGATCGTTTGAAATATATTAGTTTCTTTACGTTTTGGAACATGAATGACTCAAAATAGATCTCAGGAAAGTGCGGAAAACGGATCTGCAATATTGTGCCATCAGATCGAAGCAGTTTAATCTGTAGAACTTATGTAGTGATTTTCTTTTTCGTTGGTTCTCCTCTCTAAATCAGCTTTGTTCACTACGATATATTTATACATTGATATTATACATACACTTACACTGACAAACACCATAATAAATGCTATATGTATATATATTGTATGTGCCCGTGCATCACAAAACAAACAAAAAGTCGCACCCCTTGATTTTACGTGATGACTCAAGAAAGGTAAAAAGGGTCAACCGAGTCAATTTTGAGTTTTCCACATTTTCTTGAAGAGATCTTCTTCTTGTACATTATTCTTGAGTTTGGGAGCATACATTGAATGGAAAAGAGGGTTTTAAGCAGTTCTTCTATGACCCCCTTTTTTTGGTAGATTATTTTGATCAGGCTTTTCTTAAAGGCCCCTTTCATTTCTTGAAAATCCTTTGCACACTCTTCACTTTCAACTCTACTAACTTCTGAAAGGATAATGCTACTGCTCTGAACGTTGACATTTATCGTGGTCAGAATGTGGTAATAGACCATGCTCAATTTCAGCTTAATCCAATAATCTCTTCATTGTTGGTGCTACAGTGGTTAACATCATGTTTTTGTCCCATTCATGGCACAGATAGCATGGCTTTAAAAGATTAAGTACTTGTATAGACCCTGTACTTCAGAGCCTCTTTTCTCAGTTCACACTTTCCAGAGTGTGGGCTTTCTTTCCAATATTTATATAGGTTAGGAGAATGCATTTGAATTGAGTTATACATCATTTTAAAACTTATAGAGTCTGCTCTAGAAATCCATGTCGGGCGACTTTTTGTTTGTTTTGTGGTGCAGGGTCACACACACACACACACACACACACACACACACACACATATATATATATATATATATATATATATATATAGATAGATATATATGTATTGATGATACATTGTATCGTATCACCACATACAAGTACATTTGTATATGAATGACAATGAAAACGGAATTTTTCACCAACATTAATGCCTTAAATTTACCTGAGTAATTTGTTGTAATGTTTCCCCAGGCAAAGAAACCATATCCGGCAGAATTGTATCCCCTAACGAAGACCTCGTACAATGAGTAGGGATGGAGACCTTTGATTTTAAAACTCTGAGTCGTGTTTGGCACTGATCTTGCGAGCTTCAGCTCACTGCCCATGGTCGCATTGCACATTCCCTTCTCCAACAAACGGTAGTGTACTTCGTAGTTGAGAGGTTTACAGGGCGAGTTTGTGGTAGACCAAGTCACGTTTGCCATTTGGGGGCTGTTACTGAGAAGTGGCGAGTTGATATGTGGCGTTCCTGGGACTGAATGTCAAACGGATATTATTAGCGCCATGCTTATAAGTCAGCAGCAGTAATGCTGGATTCTTTTCTTTCGTTAACAGCAGATTTGCTGATATATTTTGACATCGTAAGATCTACTACTGTCAAGGCAAGACTCACTATCATCTTAAGAAGAATTACTTTCACTCCTTATATTAGGCTCGTACTCATTCTCAGTGGCGGATCCAGAGGGGGACGCAAGGGGCCCACGCCCCCTTTATTTATCGTTAAAAACAAAAGAAAAAAAATGAAATGAAACCCGGAAGTTGCAACAAAAAGTTGAGTTACGCCCCCCCCCCCTTTACAGAATTCATGGATCCGCCCCTGATTCTTATCTACTGACATCCTAGCTTCATGCGATTGCTTATATCAATGGCTGAAATGTCATCGTATTTCTGTTTATCATGGTGATTGAGGCATCTAGTTGTTGTATTAGCTGTCATTACATGATGGCAAATATGAATACCACTGAAACATATCAGTACCTTCGTTTTTAAGAACTCAAACTTTTGTTTTCAGAACAAAGTTGAAAGGTGATACTAAGGGTTGAAATTAATTGTCACTTGATTATGCTGTAATTTCTGTCCATTTTAAAATACAAGTTTTACAATGGTCCTATATTTCAAAAGATAATAAATGATTTGTTTAATCAAATTCATGATCCTGTCATCTTCATTGTCCCCGTTGTACATCTGGGCGTTTATCTGGTCCAATATCTTGAGTAGCATACATAATGATAAGTGAGTGCTGTGAAGAATTCAGGGTTAAAGAACAGAAGAAGAAAAAAAAAACGATCTGACCTTTTTTTTAAAACAAAAGTTTGATAGCAGTGGTTCATCTGTATTGCAAATGTCTAAATAGGCTACTGTATATCCGCACATTGCATTCTAATGACTACAACCTCTAAACTGATAAACATCGACAAAGCTTCTGCAACTTTGAAATTTAAGACGTATATCACTGGATTACATTTTTGACTCAAAATGCACTTATTGGCCAACCGAAACGAAAGAGAAGATGTTAAAAGAGTAAGACTTAAAAGAAAGTAAAGAGTTAACAATTAGAGTCAGTGTAGAATAAGGTTGCATTCGAAAGATAGCCAAATAATGTGAACAATTATCAAGGTATACTCTACTTGTTAAGGAAGTACACTGTAAGTCAGGTGGAGATCAACATCACCACAGAGAAAGAAGACATAATAGTCCTCTAAGTGTAACTTTTTATTGTTTACCTCTGTGATTTCTGTTATTGCTGTAGAGAAATCGTCAAAGACGGAAATGATCTGCTATCACTCCCGCTGAAGTAGATTGAAGCATGATTTTAGCTTGTCTACTGATTGATAGGTTTATAGTATTAAAACAAATAATGTCGTTGCTTAATAGTTCTTGCTTATGTGCTTTGCTTCATTCAGAAGTGTACTATACCATGACGATTTCTCAATTCACCCTTACGTAATTAAACAATGTTATATCTGGATTTTGCAATAAAATTATTCTTGAAAAAGTTATATGCACGAAAGAAGAACGCATAGGCAACTTGTTAATTGTAACTAGATCACACAATTATAAAATTTGTGACGCCACACATACGTACATACAGTACGAACAGTCAACAGTGTCTGTTTTTCTAATCTGACAAAACAACATCACATGAGTTTTATAATACAAGAAAAACATGTATTTACGAAGGGATAATTGAAATGCAGTCACAAGATAACCGCTGTCCTTTCATCAGTCATGAGGGGTATGATATACCATTCTAAGAAGTAAAACAAATGACAACTGTGTCTGAAGCAAATTGATCCGGCGTAATCATGCAGGTTTTTGTTGCTTCTATAATTAGTGCCATCACCTTTTCTTTAGAAAAATAGAATGTATTTTGTACCAGCCAATGACATTTGCTATTTTTACTCTTTATCTAACACAGTTTCACAATTTCGCTATTTTTACACCCACACCCACACACACAAAAACAACAACCCAGCACCATAATAGGTTGATAATGCGATTACATGGCACACTCATGAGACAGCGGTAATGAGATTAAACTTTAACTAAACTTTATCCACACTTATCACCCCGAAATAAATACAAACTAATAATGTGGTAAAATATAAAGACATGGACAACATAAATTAAATGCAGTTTAACAATGCGACTCACCCCCAATGGCAGTCCTTGCTGAAACAACCGTCCAATTGGACAGATTTCCATTCCTCGAAGTCGCTATTTTAAACTCGTACGTGGTGCATGCTGAAAGGCCCGTAAAGTTGTAACCATGCGAAAAACTGTTACTTGCACTGTGTCTCTCCGTTCCATTCAGTTGAAACGTGTAATTGACCGTGTTCTCTGTCAGAAGTTTACATGCAGGTTTCTGCCAGCTGAACGCCAAGGATGTGTTTGTAGCTTTGTACGTAATGTTTTCTACCAATGGAGGTCCTGTGTGTGGAAATCCCAAAGAAAGTAACAATATATTCCATGTAAAGTAATTAATGACCATTTTCTATACTTGTATTAAAGAGCTGTATAAGAAAGCAGGTGTAGTGTTTACTTGTGTGGACCGAAATGTCAGACAACTGTAGGCCTCATGCAAGCACAATACATTACTTTGTAGTGGCTCTGTCCCTTCAATGCTACGTCACATTATGGCTGACAGACATGTTAGAAAGGATACACTATATAGAAGACTATTGATACGGAATTCTCCACTTGACTCAAAATGATAAAAGAAACAACTGTTCCTTGTAAAAAAAAAAAAAAACGGACTTTTTTTTCGAGACTTAGTAGTCCTACCATGTTCTTTACTAAATCTATTTTCTTGTACTACAATAGAAAAAAACATGTCTTTCCGTATCATTCATGTCATTCATATTGCAGAAGGAATCGAAGGAATTATCCGCTTATTTGTACGAACAGGAATCTTTCAGATATTCCAAGTACAATGATCATGATGATGGCAAAAGACATGCGTGATGTCATTAGAGCTCCACATCCCAACGTGAAGCTTGTACGTCTCATGGGCGTAAATCCGTATCGAGGAGTGGGGGATGATCGGCGATGGATTCGGCGAAAGCCACCATCACATACAATCTCGATTACAAGCCCATAACCAGACCGGCGCAGCCTTGAAGGGGGGGGGGGGGGGGGGGGGTCAGGGGATCAGCTTGGTGGGCGCTGCCCCCCCCCCCCAACACACACACACACTTTACAGGGATCGAATGTTTGCATCCCCCACTTTTTTTTTACATGAAATATAAGGGTGGGCGGGAAGTGGCAGCAAATGAAATTAATAAAATGGTAATATGGATATATACATTTTTTTGTATGTAATAATGTAGTAGATATTTCCTTATAGCTAACGTATTTCTCAATTTCCTTGATTTAATTCAATAAAACAATCATCCCCAGTGCCATCGTTCCGTTTTAATGATGGGGGGGGGGGGGAGGCAAAATATGGGAAATTATATGCGAGAGAGGAGAGCGAGGGGGAGAGGGAGAGAGAGAAGGGAATCGGAGGGGCAGGGGCGTCGATCCGTTTTCACGATTGAGGGATGGCGGAGTTATCTGTGCGAGGGTGTGTGTGTGTGTGTATGTGTGTGGAGGGGGGGGGGGGGGAATTCCTTCCTCCCATGAGGAAGATTTTGCATTTCTCAGACCCAGCTTTTGCATTTTTAGGATTGACATAGAACGATCTGATTTGTAATTTTGTGGAATATTCGGAAAATTGTCAATCCCCGTGTGCAAAGACTAAATCAATGGATGGGAACCGAGCGGGGGAAAGGTAAATTACATGAGGATGAGGGAACTTTTAAATTGATTAGAATTGAAGTAATAGATCTGATGCACACTTAAATGAAACATTTGGAAATCTGTAAATCTATAAAAGTTTACTAAGTCTAAATGAAAAGGACCGAACAGGGGAGTTTATGGGAGTGGATATCCCCCTACTACGCGAGAGAGATTTTGCATTTTCCGGATCGAAATTCAGCAATTTTCAATCAAAACAATTTTCTTTCAAAAAAAAAAATAGAAGAAAAAAAATCACATTTCGGGAATGGGGGGGGGGGGGATGACACGTTTGCCCCTCCAATATTTTCATGGGGGGGGGGGGGGGGGGCAACTACCCACTGCCCCCAGGATCGACGCATCTAGGCAGGCGGTTAGCCCTCCAACATGAGGGAGATTTTGCAATACCAGACATGTACCTCAGAGACCTAGGTGCACATATTTTTGTGAAATACTTCAGTTTTGCTTCCATCGAAAAAAGTAAGAAACATTAAGTATTCAGGAAAATGTGATGTGGAAGGATGTGGGGAGGGGATACAGGCCCCCTCTCACACAAGGAAGATTTTGCACAGTATGGCCTGAAATTCAGAGATAAATAGGTGCACACTTTTGGTGAGATATTCGAGTTTTGTTTCTATGAAAAGAGTATAGCATTGTAAAATATAAACTAGAATTATATTTTTTTCCAATATCAATAAAGTAAGAAAATAGTGTTCACAGATATGTGAATGACTAAATCGCGGTATCTCACTTCTTGATCCGCGTGTGCGTTATCACTGTGTACCAAATGTATGGAAGTTGACGGGGGAACTATGGGAGAGGGTATTCCCCTTCCAAACGACGGAGTTTTTGAATTTTCAGAATTGAAATAAAACGATCTGATGCACACTTTTGTGGAATTCTCAGAAAATTGTCAATCCCCAAAGCCTGCCAAGTCTAATTCTATGGATAGGAACCGAGTGGGAAAAGGGTAATTTTAAAGAGGATGAGGGAACTTTTGAATTTATTAGAATTGAAGTGACAGGTTTGATGCACACTTTTTGATGAAATATTTTGCGACGAAATGAGGGAGGGTGTGGGAAGGGGCTATTCTTCCTCCCTCCCCCTCCGACGGGAGGAAGATCGTGCATTTTCAGAAATGAAGCTTTTGCATTTTTAGAATGAAGATAAAAATATCTCGTAAACACATTTACGATGGAATCTTGGAAAATTTAAATCCCAGAAGTGTACTTGTTATCTATGGGAGAAACCCTCCGTTTATTGAAAGTATCTAGTTATCTCCTCTCACCCACCCGACGGAAGTTGTGCATTCTTTTTTTTTTTTCAGCCGAAGTGACAGACCTGGTGTAGACTTTAGATGAAATATTTGGAAATCTGTCAATCTAAAAGGGTATTAAGAAGAAAGGACCGAACGGGGAGAGTATGAAAGGGGGAGGCCTGTCCCCTTCTCACGCGAGGGAGATTTAATATAGATTCAGAAATGAAATTCAGCCATGTTTGGGTGAAAAATCAAATTTGGATAGTTTTCTATTGAAAAAGCAAGAACATTTCCACATCTCGGGAATAACGACCGAGGAGGAGCAAAATGAGAAGCAAAATTTGCACCCAATACTTTTATAGGGAACCACACCCCCATCGACGCCTCTGCATATGAGGAACTTTTGTAAGTAAAAGATCTGCACACTCTTTGATAAAATATTAGGAAATACATCAATCTCAAAAGTGTACAAAGTCTATCGAAAGGGACCTAATGGGGGAGCTTCTGCATGTTGAGAAAATTATGAATTATGTAAACATATCCTAAAAGATAGAATACTGTTGTCAACAGTCTGTTGAGCTCTGTTAGCTCTTTGAATGTTGGACGTTAAAAACGTCATGCAATATGCCAAAATTGATACAATCATAGTTATTGCTTCTATTGGGGGATGATTGTTCAGGCCACCCCCTCCTTCATTTCGGGGGTGGGGGTGGGGTGCATCCCCAGCCCCCTCCCTCCCCCCGGATTTAGCCAATGGTACGTCTGCTACTTCTTTTCTATCTTTTCTTTTTCTAGTAGATACACTTAATTTTTGACTAGACTCATTCTACACTCATCCCGTTTATTAACACATACAACGAAATCCACAATTGTTCAGACACTGGGATTTTATATACATGCATTTATACCAGACGTACCTGTGTTAATGGTTACGATATCACTGGTTGCATAGGGACTAAATCCCCCGGAATTGCTTCCCCTGACGGAGATGTTGTAGTACGCACTGTGTAGCAGACCAGTGATGGTGAACTCAGTCGTTGATCCGTTGACAATCCCAGCCACTGTCCAAGATGGGTTTTGTTCCACGTCACAGGTGCCTTGTTGAAGTTGTTGGTAGGAGATCTCGTGGGACGACGGTTCGCAAACATTCGACACTGGGTATTCCCACGTCACCAAAACCTCCGCAGAGTGTTCGGAGTGTTCACGAAGATTCCTTATTTCTATCACTGGTTTACCAGGGGCTATCAATTACGAATAAACGCCATTTTGAGTTGCATTTTTTTTTTTTCTGCATCGGTCTTGTTACAAACCAATGCCATGCTTACAAAGTAGAATAGAAAAACAAAACAAAACAACAAAAACAAGACTCTTCTGAGTTTTCAACCGTTTCTTCATAACATCGACATAATCAAAACATTATGGAGCCGATAAAAAGCAGAAAACAAGAATAATTATTTGATTTGGAATAGCAAAATCATTAAACAAGACATTTATGGGATGATTAAACAAAATCTTTGTCCAAAACTGTAAAGTTATAGTATTGGAAGTCCATACTCTACGATTATTGAATTGTTGTGTAATCGCTACTACAGACCCGTCGTGACATCAATATTGTGACAATAATAGTAATAATGATATAATAATAATAATAATAATAATAATAATAATAATAATAATAACAATAATACAATGAAAATAATAAGGTCTTATCTATCCAGGATAGCCTCTTCAGTGCTGCCATTGCTCTACCAGAGGGCCCTGCCATTATTATTACTCTGTCATAGCATTGCCAGGTATCCATTTATACACCTGGGTCGAGAGGGACATTGCGGGTAAAAACATCTTGTCCAAGGACGTAGGCATTGGGCGGGATTCAAACTCGTGTCCTCCGATTGGGAGTCGGGAGTGTCATCCTGTATGCAACAGCGCCCCCCCCCCCCCCCCCATGATGAATGTTAAGAAAACATTCAAAACAACACAGTTGCTGGGATCACCAATCGCCTGCCAATATTTTCTCTTTTCTGAACGACAGAAAATTTCGTATTGTTTGTGGCGTGGCGTCTCACGTTCACATTCAGATCTATTATTTACTAAACATAAGATTTCAAGAATTAAAGATTTTTATTTCTTTAATCTGGATCAGTTTATGCCAATAATCGCTATGCAAATACACTTCCCCTTATTTTCAATTCAATGTTTCCACAAAACGAATCTTTTCATATTTATTATCCCACTACATAAGCGATCTGATGAGTTTCATTCACCCCTCGTCAGAACTGTATAGGTTCATAATACATTCATATTATATACACCAGCCCTATAGATTTTGGAATTCTTGAAGCAGTGATATATATATATATATATATATATATATATATATATGCTGCATCAAAGACTGATTTATTGATAACCAGTTGACAAGGAGTGTTCTGACAGAGAGATCCAAATGGTCAATCGCTACATTTTGTGTGTTGCTTTAAGAGGTTGGAGTTTGTGGAGTGAGACAGGACTGTCCAGTTGAGTCTTCACTGTCGACATTCACGGTCTGCAGATCTTTGAATGAGGCGACGGGTACTTGTGTAACATGGGTGTAGAGCTTGTGTGGGGAGTCCTCATCTTCGTTCCTCTTCCTGGCAAGCCTATACCTGACCCTGAAGGGGGGACTCCTCACTCCCTGAGACCAGATGTGCTTGTTCAACCTGGTGTTGATCCAGACATCTGTTCCCATCATCTTTGTGGCAAACTTGCGGATCTCCATGTCGGCACGTGGAGCCCTCCTCTTGAATGTTATGCCATGGAGTCTCTTGTGAAGGTGAACTGTGTAGTAGACCCCTTCTTCTTGTCAGATCCCTTCTTCGGCATCTCGAAGATACAGGCAGGATAAAAATATCCATCCTTGTTTTCTTTTAGGCGCAAGTTGAAATTCTGTCTTGATAAAACTGAGGCACTCATCATTTATTGCAGTTGTGTAGCTTTAGTTGTTAACTATCAATTATCCTTTGCACAGTAGAGTGTATGTCTACGATATGATACCTGATTTATTCTTTGTTATGTTTTGTTGGAATAAAGAATGAAAATAACTGAATTGAATACATATATTCGAATTGAAGAAGGTGTTTGTGTGTGTGTGTGTGTTTGTTTGTTTTACACTGAATACGTCTTAACAGCTCCCAAAGCGTAATATAGATTTCTCGCGGTCCATTTCGTACGTTTCCCAGTCAAACTGCGCTCATTTAATTCATATAAAGTTTTGGTCACACACAGCCGATGCGTCATTCAGATTCATTTTTGACCGATCGAATTTGTATTCATTTCAATCAAATTAAACATTTGGATATTTGAATTCACAAAACACAGCCAAAACGGTAATGTAGTTGTGCAATGTCAATTACAGCATTCAAATTCTGTTGGAAAATCTATTTAACACTTCGAGCAATCATTTTTTTTTCAATCATTTTCATCAAGTGTTAATACATTTCGCACTATATAGTGCCAATACCTTTTGTATACATTAGTTTATTTTGCATGTGCTTATTTTTATAAGACTTCATAAAACTGCAATCCAGCTTTGTAAGCTTTTTATAGAAATTAAAAATTACAATCATCTCCATTTTCTTTGATTTATGTAGAGTAAGTTGTGATCTTCCTTTTCATAGTACGTCTTGTTGTGAAAGTAGGCACTATTATTTAAGTATTTGACTTTGCATTTTCTCCCTTCATTTACAAAAGGGTGCTATGTACACTGAGATATCTATTGAATTGCAGTATTGAAAAGGAGAGTGTGTGAGAGAGGATATGGCGGTCTGTTTCTCAAGAGGTATGTCTGGGGAAAGGGCAGCAAGAGCGTCTATTCGCTGTTAGGACTGGCGGTGGGAAGGCGACACTTGAACGATATTTGCGAAGAAGCGGACCAACCAAAGAAATTGGCTGGAAAGGAAATTCAGAAGTTTCAAAACTGGAATTCAACAAGCAGCTGCACGCTTTGGTTGAAATAGAAGAGTTTCATCGGAAAACGAGCTAACTCCATTCCTGTTAAGTGGAAATATATGTGATGAAAGCTGCTAAATAACAAAGAAAATATTAAGAAAATACAGGATTTGTTTATCATAACTTCTGGAATATTTTTTGTTATGTCACAAGTGGGGCATTACTACTGGAAAGATTTTTTTCCCTATCTGATGATGGACTTACTATGAAATATTTGAAAATGGCACTTAGCTCATTTTGCAATGGAACTCTTTATTTAGAAAATGTCTTTCTTAAAAAGTCAAAAATATCAAAGAGAATGGGAAAAGAAATGACCACACAAAAGTCATGATATCTGTCACCTCTTACTTCGTGTGTGCGTTTTCATGGTATTCCGGAAGGGAGGAAAATATTTGGTGTAACAACAACACGTCACACATTCCTGACAACAAACACCACCACCGTACCAGACTTAATAAGTAACAACAAAACTTTATTCTTCCCTCGCCTCAAGCGCTATCGTTCCCATTCTCAATCCATCCTCTGCTCCAACGTGGGCCGAACAGGCCACACCCACTTTGCACAAATGCATATTCATAACAATGGTAAAATGAGTAAATGGATGTGGATATAGTGCTCAACAGCTATGACAAAATAACAATAATGCTATATGCATGGGTATTCTCATAATAAAATAACGAGAAATGCAATTTACAACTTACCTCAAGAAGTTCTTAAGTTAACAATCGTTAGCGCATGTCACTGCATTTCCACTTTATGCCCCTGTCACTCTTTGCCGGATATTGCAAACGCGTTAAAAACGAATGTCGATTTTTGGCATCCGTTGATATCTTTAAAATGCGTTTCATGTCCTTTTTATTCTTTGGAAGGACGGTTATTTTCAGCTGATTTCCGTTAGAGCTGCCAGAAAACTTTGTGCATGCACAAAATTTTTTCTCGCCAAAAACGGATAGCGCGGTCTGACCCTTGTCCGATAGTTCTGTGTTTTCTCCTGTATCTGTACTGTACTTTGTCGTTTTCCTCGCGTCTCCATCTGCTAGGCCTCCTTGCTGCAAGTAATGGAACGGAGGGAACGGCTATGTACAGCACATTAAAGTCGGACGCACGGTTCTCTGACGTTCAATGTACATCTCATGCGTCACCTATTTGTTCCTCGTGCGTTCTGTCCTGTGGGCATGCGGTTCTTATTCGTTTCTCATGCATTTGCGCACGTTTCACTGTCCTGCATACAATCGCCCAAGGTGTGTTTTGTTCGGCCGCCAGACAGTGTATATACGCTCCTCTAAAACGGAAAATTTACACTTTGTCCACCGGATTGATGATTTGAACAGCGGATGAGGAAAATCTCGCCCGTTTCTTCTACGGTGGGTCAATCCGGCAAGTATGACAGGGGCTTATTTGTGTGAATAACATGTGACATAAGGATAAACCGTTACGTGTCCATGTTTATGGGATTTCAGAATCTCTTGTAGGAACAGGTTAATGTCACGACAAACTGCTTTAATGTCGGCATAATTATGCATATTATAATGAATAGATAATGGACTTGTTCGAGGCATTTTTCTTTTGGAATGATGTAGTTTTGGTCGAGATGAAGCTTCAGGTTTTAACTCTTTTTTGCGAGATAATAATATAAGAAACCACTTATACAAAATACCAAAAGAATACAAAATTCTAAGAGGAATTAAAAGTTTATATGATTAAAGGTGGGTCCCACCTTCTATTAGGACTATTTCGTTATACTTATTATTTTTTTTGGAATATCTTAACCATTTTAAACTCTGTTCTCATCAAATAAACTTTTAATTCTTAGAATTGTATTCTCTCTAATAAGTGCCTTCTAATTATCTCGCGTCAAGTTAAAATCTGAATCCCCTTCTCAACCAAACATATAGTATTACCATCCCTTTCACGCCAATTTGATATTAAAGGCAGTGGCAATACAAAATTGTTAATGTGTGGGTCAGGTTATGAAGGTGAATTCTGTTTTGCCGATCTCACCGATATATCGGGTTTTTGCCTTTATTTGCACAACCGGTCCACTCGCGTTGCCGACGGCGTTCAACCTGAAGCAATAATCCGTGCAGGGACTCAGGTTGTGAATCCTCTGTGAGGTTGACTCGGTTGCATTAATCCTGTGTTTTGCAAGAGGGTTACCAAACTCTCGATTTGTGCAATTCCAAATAGTATATACGCGCAAATAATAATATCTGAAGATGCCATTGATGTCTTGACACTGTATTCTGTTCCAAACAAACAAAAGTGTTGAAGGCGACTTGTCGGAATACGTCGCGTTTAACCCAGTGACTGTCCCGGGACCTGGAAGAAAGACGGATTGACATTTATAACAGATTGAATTAAAATAAATAGACAGACGTGGTGTTCAAAAGTTCATTGACCCAAGGAACAGCATGAGAAAATATGTAATAGCCCAGGGGCAGTTGACAGGGTACACATCTCATATTGAAAATCAGTATATTGCCAATTGAATTATTTGCTTTCACTTGTACTTCAAGGTTAAAAGTAAACTAATCACATACGTAAATATGGAGGAGTGATCTGCAAAGTTATTTTTCCATCGATTTTAGTACAACAAATCATGATTGCTTGTTTGCAGAGGCCACAAGCTCATCGTATACGTGAAAAAAAAAAAAAAAAAAAAACAGAGCATGGTATACCCACAAAAAAAATCAAATGAGGAGACATGAAAGTTAGGAAATATCAAAAGTTATGACAGCTTACAGAAAAGATGTCATTCGATTCTACGAACGAAGAATTTTTTTAATTGTGAGTTTAAGTTTACCACAAAAACGCACTCACTCCCAGTGGCATTGTTTTCCAGAAAAATATAAGTAGGATGGCTGCTTTCCTCCAGAGCGTTGACGGCCGTAACGGATACATTGTATATCGAGTATGGACGGAGACGGTCGGCCAGGTTGTAGCTCGTCTGTTTGGTGGTAACTTCTTGATGATTCACTTTACGTTTTGGCTTAGGACAGGCCTTCCTCTGGTACAGACTGAATCTCACGCGGTACTCTACCGGGCAGGCGTTGGCGGGTATGTTCCATGTGATTACACTCCCTTCAGCTTTTAAATCAGTTACTGGAGATGATGCTGAAATAAGCAAACGCAATACAATTGTAGTAATACGTGTGCTATCCTCTCACTTATTTTCACGTGGATAAGATATCAAATGAAAAATAATTTTGAAAGATGAATTGGTGTTCTGTGTAAAAGACTAAGCTATTATAAGAGTGTTTAATTCTAAACAAAATGTGCAGGTAAATCATTGGAAATATAGTAGGAGGTTCAGGGTACTTCTTGAGCCGCTGTGAAGTGTCATAGCACTTTCTAAAATTTACAAGAAAGAATCGTTTCTGTAAACTTTTGTTGTTTTTGTTTCTATAAACAAGATGAGCACAGCAAAATCACTAAGTTGTGAAAAAAAAGAACATCGAAAAATGCAAAACTTTGAAAGGACCTTCAACTTGAAAAAAAAAATGCAAATGAGCCAATCAAGGGGGAGGGGAAATACCACTTCTGTTATACGGCACATTTTTGGTAACCGTTGTCCGTTGCGTCGTGCATTAACTGTTTACACTTTCATCTTCTCTTCGAGAACCGGTGGGCAGATTTCAACCAAACTTGGTGGGAATCATCCTTAGGTGTAAGGACCCAAAGTGGTTCATGTGGAGTATGTGGCCCCCGGGGGGGGGGGGGGTCCAGGGAGAGAGCATCTCAAGGGAGAAAAAGAGTAAACTTTAAAAATCTTCTTCTCAAAAAGCAATACACTCTAGATATGTTGTAAGCACATACAATTTTAATCTAATATGAAGAATGTAGATTGTTATGGCAAGACCCAAGATGTCCCCCTTGGGTTTTTAAAGGGGTGAAAGTTTGAAGGGGGGGGGGGGAGAGCAAAGGGGAAACATACATTTTCATCTTCTTACTCAGAACCAGTGGGCGAATTTCACTCAAACTTGGTGGGGATCATGCTAACGGGGAAGGGACCCAAAGATGTTCATGTGGAGCATGTGGCCCCAAGGGGGCCAGGGAGAGAGCTCTCAAGGAAAAAAAAAAGGAGAAAACTTTAAAAATCTTCTTTCCAGACC
Organism: Diadema setosum; assembly: GCA_033980235.1. NCBI lineage: Eukaryota > Metazoa > Echinodermata > Echinoidea > Diadematoida > Diadematidae > Diadema > Diadema setosum. Next base: position 32,682,279 of record CM067072.1, on the reverse strand, counting down.
CAAGAGGAATACAGTCTAGGTATGCTTTATGTAGATACCTTTATATGTGAAGAATATAGTTTGTTCATTGCAAGACCCATGATAGCCCCCTTGGGTCCCTATAATGTGGGTGAAAGTTTGTGGGTGGGGTCCGAAGGTTGTTCATGTTAGGCATGTGGCCCCCCATGGGAAGCCCCCCCCCCCCCCCCCCCCCGCCTCGGGGAAATAGGTAATTTTTTTTGTTGCTTCAAACCAAAAAGCATTACACAAAAGATATGTTGTAAGTGGATATATAGCTGAAGAATATAATTTGTTTATCACATGTTTATGGGATAACCTAGGGTATCCCCCTTGCAGACTGGTGGGGGCAAGGGGGAAAACACATTTGAACCTTGTTCAGAACCAGTTGGCGGATTTCAGACAATCAAACTTGGTGAGAAGTATTATTAGTGGGTAGGGTCCCAAAGTTGTAAGTGTGGGTAAAGTGCCCCCCCCCCCCCGGGGGGGGGGGGGGGGGCAAGGGAAGTGCATATTTCATACATTGAATACCTTTATAGATGAGGAATATAAGCTGTTCATGACAATATTTAGGAAGGCCCCCTTGGATTCCTAGAGGGGTGAAAGTTTGGAGCGGGAACAAACAAGGGGGAAGGGAAGAGAATCACATTTCCATTTCTCCAGAACCAATGTACGTTAGGGGGGGGGGGGTTCTCCCAGCAAAAGGGAGAAGGAGCCTTAATTTACAGGGAAATTGCGAAAGTGTATTGACTGCGATACTCGGGTTAGCGGCTAGCCCCCCCCCCCCCCCCGCTATTTGTTAAAATGTGATGGTTAGTGTGTTGCCATGGTAACAATATATCATCGCAACAAACTGACAAAATCTTGCAGATCAAATTGCTTCCTTAATTTTTGCCAGATGTTCACGATAGTTGGCACGTACTTTGGTAATGGAGTGAAGACGTACAAGACACATTCGTTAAAGGATGGGAACTGCGTTGTCATGGTAACGACACACAGCAATAAATCAGAGAAAATGCAAAATCGTTTTTGTTTCTCACATAAGGCCGTCGTACGCGTACTAGGGCGTGGGTATAAATTATCTTCTGTGATGTTTCTATATAGTTTGTGTAGAATGAATCCTCAACAGGCTTGTTAAAGGAACACTGCTAGTGTGTGATTGACCATTAAAAAAAAAAGGGGGGGGGGTAATAAACCGTTCCTGAGGAAAAAAAAAACCTCAGGATTTCTTTCTTTTTTATTTAGGATGCATTCATAGGAGATTTAGCGTTCAGGAGTAAGAATTAAGGTGATCAATACATATATATATATATATATATATATATATATATATATATATAAGGCGGAGAGTAAGGAAAGCAAGGAGACAGGAGTAATAGCACAAATTGCGTATTTTCTTAGGTGAAAACCCACCTTCTGAATATTATGTGTGTTTTGCATGACAGATTGATGAACCTTCTGGAATGAAGTAGTACCAACTGGGAGGATGTAAGTTCAAAGAAAGGAAAGACGTGCTCTATTTACTTATTTCTCATTTGGATTCAGTTTCACTGTCTTTTTGCCTCAGTCCCGTGCTTACTAAGTTGTGTTAGCAGCGGCCATCCAGTATGTCATGGACTCTGACTTTTGTACAGCACACTATGTGTCTATATACCTTCGCAGTGTTGTGTGAATGCACGCTTCTTAATTACTTCATTTGTTTAGGTGTTAGAGCACCACACATCCCGAGACTCCCCAAATATTTTCGAAAGGGGTGATTACTTCAGGGGCTATTCAACACCTTGCATTGTTTACAGTGTGGTGAACTGCCTTGTTCATCAATCGGTGTGCCAGGGACCAGGGGTCGAAAGAAATCATGTTCTTCTGTTTCTCCCCCTGGTGTTGATGCTTCTGAATTCTGTGAACAGATAAGTGAAGAGGTCAGAGAATTCTCCAGTAGTGAGCAGTTCAAGGAGTTGTTCAAAGTTTCCCTTGTGGAAGCAGTCCGCAACGAAATGCAAAAGCTTCAAAAACAGCTAGAAATTGCGGAAAGCAAGGTGATTGAATTGGAGGCTGAAGTGAAATCCAAAGCGAGTGTCATCACGTCACTGCAAAAATAACACGAGTTTGACTCAGCCGACATAGCCAAGCTGAAACGAGACATGAATGATGCTGAACAATACTCTCGTCGTAACTGCCTGCGGTTGTATGGCATCCCGGAAAATCCAAAGGAGGATACAGACCAGGTGATGCTTGATCTAGCCTTGGAGAAACTGAACATCAAGCTGCAACGACATGAGATTGACAGGTCTCACCGTGTGGGTGCCCCACGTACCACCAGTTCACGACAAGGAGCAAGGGAAAAACCTCCTCCACGGGCCATCATAGTCAAGTTCACCACTTACCGCACCAGAGACACGGTCATCAATAGCCGGAGAAGACTAAAAGGTACTCATGTAGGAATTGAGGAAGATCTCACAGCAGAAAATCGCCTCCTGTTGACCAAAGCAAAAGAAGAAGTAGAAAGAAATGACAAACTGTGTGCAGCGTGGTCCAGTGATGGCAGAGTCATCGTGCTGGTCAAAGCAACCAATGGATCCACTGTGAGGAAGAGAATATGGTCAGTCACTGAAATGAAAAAGCTTTAAACAAAATATGTTGTTTTCGGAAACTGATATCTATACATATAATATGTTGAACCAATCGAATTTCCTTGATACTCAATGCATCCTCATTCATTCTTTGGGAGCAGACTCTCTTTTTGCTCTCACCCTCTCCTATGCATGCTCTTAGTTCTTGAAGTTTATCTTAATTGTATGTAGTGAGTATTGCTTGTTGTTCAATGTATTTTTTTTTCTGATATATTCAACCAATGCCAGTTTTCTTGCGTGAACTCTGAACTTAAAAAAAACTACATGAATAAATTTCTCCTGCTAGCGATAACGAATATGTCTGTGATCAGTATTACTATTTCACCAAAGATTTCAACAGCGTTTTACATTCCAAGATGATTACAACAGAAAATGAATCTCCCCTTTGTTTTATTCATTTTAATTTTAGAAAAATGCCTCGTAATTTTGATAACTTAAACTCTTTTTTAACTTCAATTGATATTGCACCGACTATAATGGGAATTTCTGAAACATGGCTGAATGCTAACTCACCTCTCGATATGTACAGGCTCGATAATTATTCTTTCTTTGAAAATAGTCGTAAATTCAAGAGAGGTGGTGGAGTTGGTTTGTATATTAAAAATAATGTTAAATTTGAACGAAGGACTGATTTGGATGTAAACAATAATTACATTGAAAACATAATTCTGAGATTGAAATGAATCATCGAAGAATTTTATTTGGAGTTGTGTATAGACCACCTACAATGTGTAATTAATGTGTTGAAGATTTTATGAAAGCTATAGGTGAATTATTACAAATTGTACAAAATAAGAAAAAAGTGTTTTATCTGATGGGCGATTTCAATATTAACCTTTTAAGAATGTGAATGTATCTACATCGGGAGTTCTTTTATGCGATATAAGTGATCATCTTCCCATATATTGTATTTGTAATAAGATTTCTAATGTTTTTAAAGAAAATTTGTTTTTTATAAACGTGAAATCAGTGAGATGAATACAATTAATTTTGCGCAGCATTTGAATAGTTTCCAGTGGAATATCACATTTCTTAATGCCAATGATTTTTATAATGAATTTATAAATGTATTTTCAGATTATTATCATGTATATTTTCCTTTAAAACGTTTTGATTTAAAGGTATGTAAAAGTAATAAAAGTGCACCTTGGTTTAATGATGAAATTCAAAAAATTACCCCCCCCCCCAAAAAAAAAAAACGTTTGTGTAAGTTATGTTTTAAAAAATCCAATTGATTATAGAGAATGGTGTATAAGAAAATACGAAACAAAGTTGTTAATAAAATCAAGCAGGCAAAAAAAAAGTGACAGTAGTAAAACGTGGATGGTTATTGATAGGGCTTTGGGAAAAAATAAAAGAAATCCTGTGTGGATAAGATTATTGTTGAAAATGAATTGATTTCAGATAAGAATATAATTACTGATGTTTTTAATGAGTATTTTGTTAATGTTGGTTATGATTTGAAACGTAAGTTTGATGTTGATAAGAAGTCACCTTATGTAAAATATATTATTGAAAATGAGAAGTCTGCATTTTTTAAACTAACATCTCCTGATGAAATTGTTGATATTGTGAAGAATTTTAAGAATGATACTAGCCCAGGTTCAGATGGAATTGCAATTACCTTGTCTTTTGAAAAGAGTTATTAATTTTATATGTAAACCTCTGTGTACAATATTTAATAAGTGTTTAGATGTTGGTGTCTTCCCAGATAAACTGAAAATAGCACGTGTAATACCTGTTTTTGTTTTTTTAAAGGTTCACAAGAGATTTTAAGTAATTACCGTCCGATATCTTTTTTTCTTATCAAAGAATTGTGAGAAATGCATTTATGCTCGTTTATTATTCTTTATCAAGGAGTGCAATATATTCACTTCTAACCAATATGGTTTTAGGGAGAGGCGCTCCACTTCTCATGCCTTAATCAGTTTTATTCAAAATGTGATGTGTGCAATAAAAAATGAGGAAATTTTATTTGGCATATTTTTGGATTTTAGCAAGGCTTTTGATTGTCTTGATCATTCAAATTTTACTTAATAAGATGTATTTGTATGGTATAAGAGGAATTGTTTTAGATTTGTTCAGCAGTTATTTATCCGACAGAGTGCAATATGTTGTTGTGGATGGTTTTCAATCTCAAACTAAAGAATTGAAGTGTGGAGTACCCCAAGGGCCAATCTTGGGACCTCTTTAATTTCTTTTATATATGAATGACTTATGTAATACGTCTGAGGTTTGTAGATATATATTGTTTGCTGATGACACCAGTATTTTTATGTGTCATAAGGATCCCCAAACATTACAAATGATAGTCAATAATGAGCTTAGTATAATTTCTGAATGGTTATATTTGAATAAATTATCAGTAAATATAAGTAAAACACATTTTATGATATTCACCAACAGAAATGTTGATGTCAAGGATATATTACTTAGCAGGATCTGAAATTAAGCATGAGTTATCTTTGCAATTTTTAGGAATCACAATTGATAAATTGACTTGGAAAGATCACATAACTATTATATGCAATAAAATTTCAAAAAATATTGGGACAACTTAACTCTTTACCCACTGTTGTTCTTAAAATGATATACAATGCAATTATTGCGCCCCTTTTAGAATATGGACTTTCTGTTTGGGGGTTGTGCTGCAAAAATATATTTAGACAGACTTTTTAAACTACAAAAACGTGCAATAAGGGTTATTAACCACTCAACTTATTAAGCTCACACTTCACCAATTTTTAATTCCCAAAAGATTTTAACGTTGTATGATAGATATAAGTATATTTTAGGTAATCTTATGTTTTTACGGCATAAAAAGCTTTTACCCAATTCTCTGATGCATTATTTCACCGTAGATTGCAATATTCATTCATATCATACCAGAAACGCTGAGAAATTTCACGTGCCAAAAGTAAGAACATCGTTATTTCAGAAATCTGTGTTTTATCAAGGTCCGCTTATATGGAATTCAATACCAGATGATATTCGTAAAGTCACCTCTTTTAATGTATTCAAACGCAAACTTAAGGAGAATTTTATACAAAATTATCATTCCTAAGTTCTTGACATGCTTGGCTGGCATTACATGTATCATATCTAATGATTGTAACTTACATTGTTTGTACTGTCTTTGTAATGTAAATGTATTGTTTTGTGTATCATGCTGTATTGTTTTTTGTTTTGCTCTTGCAACTGTATATTTGTTCATCTCGTTTTTTATAAAGATGAAATAATTTTCCATCAATGTATTTTTTAAATTGATTATCTGGGTTTTGACTCAAGATTTTTAAGGAATTTTTGAATTCCTCGTTGGCTGTTTCCCTTCAGCTTTATGTATTCCAAAGTTCTGTTTTTACTCAGTCTGTCATGATTGTTCATCAATGTCTTTCTCTGTTGTTTTTTAAGCTGAACAAATAAATTCAATTCAATTCCAATTAAATAATTGTTCCTGGCACGACTAGTGTTCAGGGCCAGTGATTTTGTGAAGGGGGGGGGGGGGGGCAATTTTCTGGCATACAGATTGTAGATATGTCAATGTATTGAGTTCCTGTGCTGCCATGGCACTTTCATAATTATGTCTTTGTCATGGGTGGCGATGTAGAGGGGTATTAATTAACTTCAGAATTCGGTGTTGAAGTTTCGTAATCCCAATCAAGCCACCAGATAAAACGAAGAAAGTCAAAATCCATTTTAAAAAGTCGAAGAAGCATTTGTGTAAATATCATTACAAATTGCATAAATTTGCATAAATTTGCATGATAAATGACTTGCAGAATTCTGTGTTGAAGTTGGGTAGTCCCATCCAATCAGATATCAGATGAAACAAACAATAAAAATCCAGTCTAAAACGTAGAAGTAGCATTTTCGCTTAATTTGAAAAAAAAAATGCATAAATTTGCATGCATTCGCATTAATTTGCAAAATTAAAACGCACACATACAGACACGCCATTTCATAGTCCCCTTAATAGGTTACCGAACTCATTCGGTGGGGACAAAAACCATCTGCACTTACAATCGTTGTTGTGCAATTTACCCAAAAGTGCCGTAACACCTCCCATACTATCCCCTCCCTCACATGGTATTGTGGACACCTACGAAACCCCTCATGATGAACAACAAAAAAGTCAGAAAGTTGTCTTCAAATTATACCAAACAGATATTGAATCCATTATGTATGATGTAGGTATATATATAATATTTCGAAATACATTCATGAAAATGTTAAACTTACGCCAAGTGCCATTGCTTTCGACAGAAATATTAGAGGGATGGCTGCTTTCATTCAGAGTGTTGACTGCAACAACCGAGACATTGTATATCGACAATGGTAGAAGGTCGGTCAGGTGGTATCTCGTCTGATTGGTAATCACAAAACGATGATTCACGTTATTTTCTTGGTCGGGGCAGGCTTTCCTCTGGTACAGACTGTACTGTACTCGGTACACTACCTGGCCGACATTCGGGGGTTTATGCCATGTTAAGACACTTCCATCAGCCGTCAAATTTGTTACTGGAAATGGAGCTATAATAAACAAAACGCACATGTGATTTCTTTATATATATATATATATATATATATGTATATACACTCATCAAAAAATAAAATAAAAAGAAAGTAAACACTTTTTCAAGGTTTTCTATCTCATGAACAATTTGTCTAATAATGGTGGTATTATTATGTTGAAGGTAATTTAATTGGCTATCAACCTAGTACGTCAATGAAATGGGAAACGTTACGCCTGAGTGAACACGTTTGTTTTTCTCTTCCATGGCACAAAAGGTAAAAATTGCAAAAATGAACAAGTTGTTATTCGAGCGTATAATATTCTTACATAATTATAACAATGAGAAGTGTGGTAACTACCCCTCCCCCATCTGCTGGTTGAAAAACAAAGAAAAAAAACTTAGGAAAATGGTTATGAAAGGGTTATTAAACTGCTTTTGAAATCGACATGAAAGGGTGGTCAAGAAATAAGATATTTTCATAAGATTTTTTAACCATAATATGATTAAAGAGGAGAGGTATATAGTGTGAAACATTTTTCAAAAAGCCCGGAGCCGACAAAAGATTGTGATTCAGCGTGATTCCTGGTTGGCATTCTGAATATAAGCAGGATGCGCGCAGTGTACTCCGAACATCTGAACGGCAGAGAGAGAGAGTCGCTGCAATGTTGCGCAATGTCATGTAGAATGTATACCTTTACGTTTCGTTATATCAAAGCTATCATTGATTTTGCAGTGTTACTTTACATATTGATATACTAGTCTACATCAAAATGCCTTGCATTGCCAATAATAAGACTTGACCTGGGCTATTTCCTAACTTTTCCATGTATGTAAAACTCACAAACACACACACACACACACACACACACACACACACAAACAATTACGGGATGCTCTAAAGTGCAGATATTGGACATCCCTCTCCCGCTTGGTCACTTCGACTCCCCCTCGCTGGTCATAACTCCCCCAATCATGAACATGAACCGACACCCTTGACTACCAGTGGCGAATCCTTGGCTCCCCCCCCCCTTAATTTCAAAAGCAAAAAAAAAAAAAAAATATATATATATATATATATATATATATAGCTACAAACTGCAGTTTTTGGACTGTCAAAATGTCAAAATTTTCAAGGTCGCTCGCTCGCATTTAATTAAAATGCAATTTTCCTAATGTTGCTGTCAGTAATTGCCACCAGTGCGCCCGGTGCGCCCCCCTTAATTTCCAAAGCGAAAAAATATAGATTCAAACGATAGTTTTCGGACTGTAAAATTTCAAAAATTTCAAAATTTTCAAGCTCGCTCGTTCCGCTCGCTCGCATCTAATTGTTATGCAATTCTCGTGATGTTGCTGCCAGTAATTTTAAAAGGACATTATCAATGCCGTCATAACCAGAGCTTTTTTTTTTTAATTTTTTAACTTCTGAACTATATCTAGTAATTCATTTCTGTGCAAAGGCATGAAAAACAATGGGCTAGGATTGGGGAGTTCTAAATAATCTTGAAAATTCAGATGAGTAAGTGGAATATTTTGGGCAAGATTACTTCCTATTTGTGAAAAATACTGATTAAAAATATCAACTATTGAGGAAACATCATCAACAAATAAATCACCGTATTTAACTGATGTAATACGGGGTTTATCCCTATTTTTATTGATAGCCATATTACTAACTTTCCAAGTATTTTGAATATCATGTTTAAACAAACTTATCTGATTAGTAAAATATTTTCGTTTCTCTCTCTCTCTCTCTCTCTTGTCATGGCGTTCACTGTAGTTTATGTTTATGAAACAATTGTTCTGTCCTGCATTATCACCTCAAAGATTGCAGCGTCGAATACCCCCCCCCCCCCCATGCCGGGAGAAGGGACAGGAGACTTTGCATCTTCAGCCCAGGGCTGGGTGTATAATTATGTTATCGTAGAAAGGAAGTTACGGAGAGTGCATAAATGAGCTAGGTGAATAGTACCTCTGTTTTGGTTTTTCTTGTTTTTTTTTTCTTTTTTAAAGATTGTAGTGTTTGTCCTTGCGCCTTTGGTTTGTTTTGTCTCGTCTTTGGTAATAACTAGTGTTTCCATTGAAGGCTATTTTTTCTATTTTTTTTTTCTTTTCCCTCGTTTTCTGTGTATACGATTCTAGAATTATTGGTGTTAACGTGTGTTACAGACTATAGTCCAAAAAAGGATCAGACGCCAGGTAGTTTTACTATCATTGAATGCTACCAAACTTTTGTTTTGTGATGTCAAAAATGTATTTGTCATAATATTATGACCTGTGAAAAAGCACGATGTTTTTTCGATCTGATCAAAAAAATCCAGAAATACAAAAAAAAAAAAATATATATATATATATATTTCCGTTTCTCATAACGTAATATTTGTGTGAGGACGTTTTTATATGAAGTGTATCTATCATGAGATTGCTGGGTACGTTTAATTTTGTCAGCATAATACAAATTATTCTTTCGATTGATATCCATGGAAGTCTAGGGGATCTTTTATAATTTCCAGATTTCTTTTTAACAACAGGAACGTGCTTATCCAGAAGCGAAATTAAAGTACTCATAAACGAATCATAAGCCTCATTTGTATTTTCGGTATTATATACAGAAGACCAATCCACATTAGCGAGGTCATTTTGCAACCTCTCTATATTTCCAGGTGTCACTTTCCGGAAAGTTGACACCGGGTCATTCATGGTATTTTTTTTTCTTAAGGGGTATGTGAGTGAAAATAGGGTAATGGTCTGATAAATCTGAAAGAACAATACCAGAGACCGGTAAGGGGTTAATATTACAAAATATATTGTCAATAAGAGTTGCCGAGTGGTTGGTTACTCGAGTTGGTTTGGTTATAAGGGGTAAAAAAGATGTGGACATCATAATATCAGGAAAAGATTGAGCAGTATTCATTGTTTGAAACTTAGATAAATCTATATTAAAATCTACCATAATATAACATTAAAATCTACCATAATATAACAGTCTTTATTATGAAATACTGGATTATGGAATAAAATTTGCAAATAATCCAAAAAATCTTGGCTGTTAGAATTAGGAGGTCTATACATCATAAATACAAGTATGTTTTTTTGGCATGGGCGACCTTGATTTCAACATATAATGACTCAACGACTCCGTTCATGCACATTAAATCTTTGTGCATATAACGTAATCAAGGTTTTGTTTGACGTATAAACCAAAACCTCCGCCCATTTTATCGCGTCTACTATTTTCTATAAAATCGTAGCCTGGAATAGAATATGCGGAAGCAGAGTCCTGAGTAATCCATGTTTCGCTAAGACCTATTATAGATAAAGATATATCATGAGTATTGTCCAGAAAACAACAAAAGTTATCAAAATTCTTATTCAAACTCCTTATGTTCAAATGCAATAATGATAAACTATCAGTAAGTCCGATTAAAGATTTGAACTGATTCATAGTATAACACTTGGAACTTATATATTGTTCATGATTATCCTCATTAAATTCTACATCTGTTTCATAAAAATCGAAATCATAAACAGCAGGATACTCATCATTTTGGGGGTCATTAACTGTATATGATACTGGGTCTTGATGAAACATGTCAAAAATTCGTCGTTATTTAGTGAACTGAAAGCGAAGTTTCCAATTCGCATCATCTAAAATATAAAGGATGAATGGCAAGACCGAACTCGAGATTCAGCGAGAACCATGCAGAGTGCGTTCGAGTGCACAAGGCGATGACCCAATTAAGAACAGAAGAAAAGGGATAACGGAAGAATGCGAGCATCGCTGCGGAAAGAATGAAGTAGGAATACTAGAAGGGGGAGAGGGAAGTAAGAGAAGACAAGGTGAAAGGGTTACAAGAGAGCAGAGTACCGACAATAAACAAGGACAGCACAAAGACAAGAAAAAAAAATACAGCCTATTATACATAATTCTATAGCTCTTATTCATGAGTAGTGAACAACATGCAAGAAAGAGACCCCTTCCCACCCCATCAAAGATTGCCGAACCCGAACTATAAATTCAATAAAAATCAAATCATTCGTCAACTCACAGTCAGAACTAGAAATCCCCTAACAAAGGAGAAGGGACGAATTAAACCAATCCTCGAAATAAAAAAAAGAAGAAGACAAACATCCATTACATTATGATATGCTAAACTCTGAAAACACATCATAACATTTCTTTTCAAAACAAACTATCCATATCATTTATCATTATACCTGCATTTCATCACAGAATCAGATTGACGCTACTCCACCAGATGGAGAGCCTGAAATGAGAACCGAAGCTAAGTGACACCCCATGACCCACCCATTTTCACTTACATAAAAACAAACACTGTGTATACATGTGCCATTACTTATTTTACTTAAACCAACAACGTCACGCCACCAAGCTGAGAGATGACACAGGAGTTAAAAAATTGCAGAAGAGGAAAAAGAAAAGGAGAAGAAGAAAAAAAGAAAACAGCAGCCCTAGTGACAGAAAGTGACGCCATTGACCATGGACATGACATGATATGATATGAAACGAGGCCTGCAGTTTGGTTACCCTATTTTCAAAAGAAAAAATAAATAAAAACAAATTCGTGGCGTGTCATGGCATCTTATATAAAAGAATTAGAGTCAATGCAATTCAAATTCAATTTGTTGAGAGAAGAGAGGGAAAATGAGTTACACCCGGAATAAAGACATGACACCATTCCAATTGAACACGGGATTACATAACGCAACACTGCTTCATTCATTCTCCAAGATTTGTATTACAATATACGTGCCATAGTTGTGCACTAAATTTACAGTTCGATGAACTGATAGCCGATGTCACGCCACCTATTCAGAGGACAACAAAGAAAAAAAAAATCCTATCTTATGTCACAAGTAATCGTCACGCAGACCATGGTCATAACACGGTGCGAAAGAGCCATTCAGATTGCAATTGTCAGCTATTTCTTCATGAAAAGAAGAGAGATAGAACGAGAGAAAGAAAGTACGAACATAGCACGCTACATTGTGAGTATCGTCTTGAAAATAAGGCAACGAAATGAACAAACATAAAGGTATTTGTATGGGTTATTATGCATGACACATTGCTGGGCAAGAGAAGAAAATAAAGGTGCTAGTGCTATTGACCCATAAGATAAAAGAACTGCAGATCATCTGTCAAATATACGACGTGCTTTCGAGTAGAATTGGCATATTCTAACAACAAATAATGCATATGCAAATCAGATACGTTGTGCTGGGAGTTAAGATAACACCTAGCAACAGACAAAGCAAAACAGGATCAGTCAGAGCGATACCCCGCTCCATCATGACTTGGGATTACATAACGTGTTAACTGAGTCAAACCTATTGAGTTGTCTACATCCTCACCCCAAATGAGGATGCATGTGATCATCTGTTGTGTTTGTACAAGTTAAGTCTGGTTGCAATGAAAAAGAGAGAGAGGCGAACAAGCAGAAGAAAGACCCAAGTAATAAACAGGTGCAGGAGCATGCTTCATCACGTACCTCATTACATACATCGTGTGGAAAAGTGACACATTGCTTCACACGTAAAAACCATTCAAATCCAAATTGCAGAAGTTTGTATGTATATAAAAGATAAACTCCGTGATTTCATCAACAATAAAGGTGTAAGACTTGAGAATTGTAAAGGGAATGGAGTTGAGTGCAAGAGCACGGGGTCATTCGACTCCATCCAAATGGAGTACGAAACAATTTAAAACCCCATCCAAAAAAACAAAACAAAACAAAACAAAAACAAACAAAAACAAAACAAAACAAAACATGTAGTGATGTCAAGCGCCGTGTACTTATCACTGTCAATTCATTCCAGACCAGACTTTTAAAGTTAAGTAAGTTTCGGTAAACTATCTGAAGGTGTATCACCTATATCAACAATCAACAAATAGTTAGCGTTTATGCCGATTAAATTCGTCGCAAAAAAAAAAGGAGAGAAGGAAAAGAAAGTAAAAAAGAAAAGCACTGAACAGTGATGTTCTTTACGGGATCATACACGTAAATTACTTAATCTTTGTCAGGATTATCAGCAACAACTACAACACATAACATATAACTGAGTTGTGGTATTCATCCAAATTCAGGGATTGCATAGAAAACGCAATCAAACAAAAATCAGACATGACGTTACTATGTCCTACAGGAGGACAAAGTCAAGGTTTGTCCCAACCGGGAGGATAAAACGGGAGGACAAAACGGGAGGACAAAACGGGAGGACAAAACGGGAGGACAAAAACAAGGTTTTGTCCAAATTTGCGTACAATACCCATTTCATTACTGTATAAATTGATTATTCAACCTAATGATTTAGATTCAAACGGATATGATTCATTTGAGGGAAAACACTCCGAAGTTTTGGAGACCTGGCAATATGATACCAACTTTTCCTCCGTCAGAGTAATATAAAACATACAAATTTAACAGACCTTTTGTTAGGATACACACACACACACACACACACACACACACACACACACACAAAAAGAGATCATTAGATAATCTACCAGGGGTCATTAAAAGTCACATTGACATTTCCGTTGAACCTTGATTTCATTTTAAATCATGTGTTTGAATAATACAAAATTTTTAATACCAGTTCAAATCAAAATTCTATATTACCACTTATAACTCTATACAACCATCAGAAATCAAATTGTTCAAAAGTACTACACTCATAAAAAAAAAATGGTACACTGCAAAAACATGACATTTCTTTAGGGTTTGTATGAAGTGATATGTGTCGTGCAGTACTCATTTCGCGTAATCATTCTGCCTAGCAATTCTACATTCAGACAGATATGGTTCCTTTGAGAGAAAACATGCCAAGGTTTTGAAGACCTGGCATTAAGATATTGTACAGTCTTATCATCCGTCAAAGTTATACAAAACAGTTGAATTTGGTGGACCTTCCGTCAAAGAAAAAAAAAAAAACGTTTGACAATCTGTCAGGGGTCATTATACGTCACATTTACATTCTCGGTGAAACTTCCTTTATGTTCCTGTCGGTTTAAATAATACAAAACTTTCAATACTAATTAACCGAATTAAAATTCTGTGTTACCATTTATTACTTTGTATCAAATTATTCAAAATTACCGACACATACACACTAAGAAAAAATGGTTCACTCTTGCACCTTTTAAGGGTGCAAAGTGATGTCACACTGGTGGATCCCTATGGGTGTTATCTTGGACCCTCAAGAACAAAAGTTGCACCATGGTGCAATGGTATAATTTTGCACCCTAGCGGTGCACCTTTGCACCTCCAGAGAGGGTGCAAATTTGCACCCTTTATTGAGGGTGGGAAGTTTTTCCCTTGGGTGCATATTTCCACCCACACTAAGTGGTGCTAAGTTTGCACCTTTCTTGAGGGTGCGATCTTTCACCCTTTAGTTTTTCGGCGCATCTTTGCACACTGTCTTGCCTTTACTTTTGGTGCAACTTTACACTCTTTCGTGAGGGTGCAAAGAAGCACGCAAAGTTCCAAGATTGTGCCCTCTCTTAAGGGTGCAATTTTGTGCTTTATATATAGGTAAAATGTTGCACCTATGTGGTGCTTATTTGATCCATGACTGCTGCAAAATTGCTTCTTTAAAGCAACGGCGTAAATCCGTAGTGAGGAGTGGGGGGGGGGGGGGGATGATTGGCGATAGTCACCATCACCACGATTACAAGCCCATAACCGGACCGGCGCAGCCCTGGGGGGGGGGGGGGGGGGGAAGCTTGCCCCCCCCCCCCCCCCCATCCACACATACACACACACACACACTTTACAGGGATCAAATGTCCCACTCTTTTCCATGCAAAGTGGGAGGGAAGTGGCAGCAAAAATATGACGACTTTTTGTTCTTGTTTTTGTTTGTTTGTTTTTCTTGTCAGCCGACTTTCGGCGGAGAATCAGACCTTAAAAGTATGAAGAATTTTTTGTTGTTGTTTCTCTTGTCTTTTGATGTTCTTTCTTCTTGGCTGACAGGCGATTTTGCTTTGCGCCCCCCCCCCCCCCCCTTTCAAAGACGTAGCGCAGCCCTGAATAATGCCCAACTAAATTCAATAAAATGATAATAAGGATATCCATTTCTTGAATAACGCAGTAGATATTTTCCTGTAGCTATTAATTGTATTCTTCAATTTTCTTGATTTAAGTCAGTGAAGCAATCATCACAGGGGCATCGTTCCGTTGTAATGATGGGGGGTAGGGGGAGGGACTTTGAGTTTGAATATCTGTGCGAGGGAGCGGAGCGGCCTGGGGGAGGATGTGGGAGGGGGGTTTCCCCCTCCCATGCACACGAGAAAAATTTGGCATTTTCAGACCTCAAATTCATCGATCTGGTGCACACTTTTGGTAAAATTTGGGATCTTTTTCCTATAAAAAAACAAGTAAGAAAAAGAAATATTCATAGATAATTGAATGACTACATCGTGGTATTTCAGCTCTTGCTCCGCCTGTGCAACATCACTGTGAAGACCTACTAAATAGTGGGGCCTATCACCGGCGTAGCCAGGATTTGATCTTAGGGGGAGCGGTTAGATGCGAGGGAGAGATGCGAGCGAGGGGGGAGGGTGTGTGAGAACTTTTTGCATATTGATGTTGTAAATGGTGCAATTTGATTCATTTTTTTTTTGCGTGTTCTATCGACTTAAAACAGTCCAACATGTTTAAGGCAGCAGTACATTTTATGTAGATTATTATTGAACAATTTTGCCTATAAAATGGTATCATTTTAGAGAAACTTCTTGTCTTAATTCTCACACTGAAGATCATGAACGCGATCATGAATTTTGACATTGTACAGTCCAAAAACTGCCGTTTGTAGCTATATTATTTTTTTTCGCTTTGGAAAATAAGGGGGGCGCACCAGGCGCATTTGCTGGCAATTTAATATCATCAGGAGAATGACATAACGATTAAATGCGAGCAAGCGAAGCGAGCGAGCTTGAAAATTTTGACATTTTACAGTCCCCAAACTGCTTTTTGTAGCTACATTTTTTCGCTTGCAATTACTCGGCAGCAACATCAGGAGAATAGCATAGCGATTAACGCGAGCGAGCGAAGCAAGCGAGCTTGAAAATTTTGACATTGTACAGTCCCAAAACGGCAGTTTGTAGCCATATTTTTTCGCTTAAGAAATTAAGGGGGGTGGGGCGCACCGGGCGCAACTGCTGGCAATTACTGGCAGCAACATCAGGAGAATGACATAAAGATTATATGCGAGCGAGCTTGAAAATTTTGACATTTCACAGTCCAAAAACTGCCGTTTGTAGCTATATCTTTTTCGCTTTGAAAAATAAGGGGGGGGGGGGGCGCACCGGGCGCAACTGCTGGTAATTACTCGGCAACAACATCAGGAGAATGGCATGACGATTAAATGCGAGCGAGCGAAGCGAGCGAGCTTGAAAATTTTGACATTTTACAGTCCCAAAACTGCTTTTTGTAGCTACATTTTTTCGCTTTGAAAATTAAGGGGGGGGGGGGGGCCACCGGGAGCAACTGTTGGCAATTACTCGGCAGCAACATTGGGAGAAAGGCATGACGATTAAATGCGAACGAGCGAAGCGAGCGAGCTTGAAAATTTTGACATTTTACAGTCCAAAAACTGCCGTTTGTAGCTGTACTTTTTTCGCTTAGGAAATAAAGGGGGTGGGGGCGCACCGGGTGCAACTGCTGACAATTACTGGCAGCAACATCAGAAGAATAGCATAGCATGGCATGACGATTAAATGCGAGCGAGCGAAGCGAGCGAGCTTGAAAATTTTGACATTTTACAGTCCCAAAACTGCTTTTTGTAGCTACATTCTTTCGCTTTGAAAATTAAGGGGGGGGGGGGCACCGGGAGCAACTGCTGGCAATTACTCGGCAGCAACATCAGGAGAATAGCATAGCGATTAAATGCGAGCGAGCGAAGCGAGCGAGCTTGAAAATTTTGACATTTTACAGTCCCAAAACTGCTTTTTGTAGCTACATTTTTTCGCTTTGAAAATTAAGGGGGGGGGGCACCGGGAGCAACTGCTGGCAATTACTCGGCAGCAACATCAGGAGAATAGCATAGCGATTAAATGCGAGCGAGCGAAGCGAGCGAGCTTGAAAATTTTGACATTTTACAGTCCCAAAACTGCTTTTTGTAGCTACATTTTTTCGCTTTGAAAATTAAGGGGGGGGGGGGGCACCGGGAGCAACTGTTCCGGCAATTACTCGGCAGCAACATCGGGAGAAAGGCATGACGATTAAATGCGAACGAGCGAAGCGAGCGAGCTTGAAAATTTTGACATTTTACAGTCCAAAAACTGCCGTTTGTAGCTGTACATTTTTCGCTAAGGGTGGGATTTCACGGAGCACGCGAACGATTTGCGAATGACGCGAATGGAAAAATCCAGCATTCGCATTTTAGTCTGCAAAAGATCGCCAAACAAACGTGAGGGTTCGGAAGCGTCGTCAATTGTTCGCGAATGTCGTTTTTAATTCGGCGAGAATTTCAAAAAAGTTTGAAATTTTTCGCGAACCTTTTCCGCACACTTAGTCGGGATTTGCTCGTGAATTGTTCTCGAAAGTGTCTTTAAAGCTTCGTCATATGCGCAAGACCTTCGCAAGACACGCGCGATGTTCGCAAAATGTTCGTGAAACCCCAAACAGACTCCGAAACTTCTGAGAATGTCTCGCGTATGTTACGCGAAATCTGCGAAGTTTTTCCGATCATTTTACGACGTAATCGCAAACTGTTCGCGTACCTTTTGAGACATTCTCGCGAACGTTTAGCTCACGTTTGGGGGATGTATGCCCTGTACGTTTTCTGCAAATAGAAATCGTAGCATACATCTAAACACCAAACAATTATTAACAACTATAGTAACAAAAGAAATTATAGACTAGCAAAGAGAAAGAATATTTGATATACAAAAAAAAAATCGCAGAATATACTTAAAATCAATCTAAAGTATGTAAATTTCATTTGAACTATAGAGATTATGTGTTAGAAGAACTGCAAAAAAAAAAAAAAGATCAAATGCTTTACTAGTGGAGATACGTCCTAGGGGGAAAAAATGTAGGCAATTACACGATTGAGAAATGAGAGAAAACGAAAAGAGAAATAGAGGAAAGAAAAAAATTCAACTCAAGAAAGCTGATTTGAGTTGATTTTTTTTTATTGCTTCCACCTCTCCTTGCTACATTTTCTCCCATGATTATTGAAAATTTTTCGTTGTTCGCATTTCCGTCGCGTGTTCTTCGTGTACGTAACATGCTGTACTTTAGCAATGATACACACGACAATCGCACATACGTCGTGGGAACTTCGCACAAATTGCGCAAGAATATAGTTTTCGGCTTCATTGTCGGAAAACATTCGGAGAAAAACTTTTCCGAATGTTGGATTTTGTCATTCGCGTCCTTCGCAAATCGTTCGCGTGCTCCGTGAAATCCCACCCTTAGGAAATAAAGGGGGTGGGGGCGCACCGGGTGCAACTGCTGACAATTACTGGCAGCAACATCAGAAGAATAGCATAGCATGGCATGACGATTAAATGCGAGCGAGCGAAGCGAGCGAGCTTGAAAATTTTGACATTTTACAGTCCCAAAACTGCTTTTTGTAGCTACATTCTTTCGCTTTGAAAATTAAGGGGGGGGGGGGGCACCGGGAGCGACTGCTGGCAATTACTCGGCAGCAACATCAGGAGAATAGCATAGCGATTAAATGCGAGCGAGCGAAGCAAGTGAGCTTGAAAATTTTGACACTGTACAGTCCCAAAACGGCAGTTTGTAGCTATATTTTTTCGCTTAGGAAATTAAGGGAAGAAGGGAAGAATTAAGAAGAGTGACATAAGGATTAAATGCGAGCGAGCTTGAAAATTTTGACATTTCACAGTCCCAAAACTGCCGTTTGTAGCTATATCTTTTTCGCTTAGAAAAATAAGGGGGGGGGGGGGGACGCACCGGGCGCAACTGCTGGTAATTACTCGGCAGCAACATCGGGAGAATGGCATGACGATTAAATGCGAGCGAGCGAAGCAAACGAGCTTGAAAATTTTGACATTGTACAGTCCAAAAACTGCCGTTTGTAGCTATATTATCTTTTTCGCTTTGGAAAATAAGGGGGGCGCACCAGGCGCATTTGCTGGCAATTTAATATCATCAGGAGAATGACATAACGATTAAATGCGAGCGAGCGAAGCGAGCGAGCTTGAAAATTTTGACATTTTACAGTCCCCAAACTGCTTTTTGTAGCTACATTTTTTCGCTTGCAATTACTCGGCAGCAACATCAGGAGAATAGCATAGCGATTAACGCGAGCGAGCGAAGCAAGCGAGCTTGAAAATTTTGACATTGTACAGTCCCAAAACGGCAGTTTGTAGCTATATTTTTTCGCTTAAGAAATTAAGGGGGGTGGGGCGCACCGGGCGCAACTGCTGGCAATTACTGGCAGCAACATCAGGAGAATGACATAAAGATTATATGCGAGCGAGCTTGAAAATTTTGACATTGTACAGTCCAAAAACTGCCGTTTGTAGCTGTACTTTTTTCGCTTAGGAAATGAAGGGGGTGGGGGTGCACCGGGCGCAACTGCTGACAATTACTGGCAGCACCATCAAGAGAATAGCATAGCATGGCATGACGATTAAATGCGAGCGAGCGAAGCGAGCGAGCTTGAAAATTTTGACATTTTACAGTCCCAAAACTACTTTTTGTAGCTACATTCTTTCGCTTTTAAAATTAAGGGGGGGGGGGGGGGCACCGGGAGCAACTGCTGGCAATTACTCGGCAGCAACATCAGGAGAAATGCATAGCGATTAAATGCGAGCGAGCGAAGCAAGCGAGCTTGAAAATTTTGACACTGTACAGTCCCAAAAACGGCAGTTTGTAGCTATATTTAAATACAGAGGGAGAAATTAAGCTTGTACATAAATCGTCCTAAATTCAAACGATACAAATCGTAAATCCTTAAGATGTTGTTTTCATAAGATGATGTATCTGTATGGCATCTCCGTGATTCCTGGCAAATAATACAAAGAACTTCGTTTCCTGTAGTAATGATATCCTTTCTATTAAAAGTAAGAGTCGGGGTGGGGGGGGGGGGCAATGACCCAGGAGGTAGTTACCCAGGGGGTAATTGACGTGGTGCACTGTCCTGGGGGTAATTTTCCTCTTGATAGTTATAGGGGAGGGGGAGTTGTAGACCTACATATCCGGGGGTAATCATCCATGGGGAGTTATCGGAGAGGGTAGTTATCGGGTGGAAGTTATCTGGGGTCTAGTTATCGGAGGAGGGGGTAATTAACCTGGGGATAATTATCCTGGTGGTAATTATCGGGGGGCGGGGTAGTTATCCGGAGGGTACTATCCGGGGGGTAATTATCCGGGGGGTAGTTATCCGGGGGGTAGTTATCCTGGGGGTAGTTACCCAGGGGGTAGTTCTCCTGGGGGTAGTTACCCAGGGGTAGTTTTCCGGGGGGTAATTATCCAGGGGGTAGTTATCCGCGGGGGTAGTTATCCAGGGGTAGTTATCCGAGGGGTAGTTATCCAGGGGGTAGTTTTCCTAAGGGGGAATTGCCCTGGGGGGTGATTGCCCTAGGAGGGTAGTTGTCCGGGGGGGGGGGGGGGGGGTAGTTGTCCTAGGGGGTAATTACCCTGGAGGGTAATTGCCCTTGGAGGGTAGTTGTCCGGGGGTAGTTGCCCTAGGGAGGTAGTTGCCCTAGGGGGGAATTGTCTTGGGGGGTAATTATCCGGGTGGTAGTTATCCGGAGGGTGGTTTTCCAGGGGGTACTGTTCCTAGACCCTTGATTACATTGCCCACATTTTTCAACGAATAGGCATCTGGATGCAACATAGGTATATATAAAAGGAAAAATGTTTTAGGAAAATACATTTAACCACTTCAGAAATAACTATGGAACAAATAGCATAACATTGACATGTTCAATTCTTCCTTAATGACATGACAGAAAACTTTCCTCACCGAGTCATTCTGTCGTTATTCAAGTATAAGTCATTGATAATTATATACCTAGTTCGATTAAAAGTATACATGGAGTCATTGCAAAGTATCTAATGAAAAGTATGCTTCAGAACCACATCATTGTCATTTATTCTATAACGCTAATAATAGAGTTATTGTTCCGCCATATTGCCTAACAGGTTGTAGTACTCCTAAGACGTTTGTTCAGCAAATAAGGCACAAAATAAAATTTTGCGAATTTTGCACGCTGTTGCCAAAGTCTCTAATCTTCTTTACCACTATTCTCAGACATGTATGCTGATGCTGTATGAATTAGAAACGAAAGCTTCACAAATATTCACCATCTAACAAGGTAAAAGCGGAGTGATGTCTTGCCCACATATCGAATTTGTGATTACACTGATTTTAAAATGTAAGCTCATGGACTTTTTGACTGTTGACACTTGACAGCCATCTTTAGATGATCTGAGGAGTGAATTTGGTGGTCATATAGCTCAAAAGTGTGGAAAGTCATTAAAAGAACATCACAATAATCCTATGTCGACAGTGCTTACCAGGTGAGATACAAAGATAGAGCACGAAATGACATTGTAGAATTTGACAATGACCTACAATATTTGACCTTGAACGCTGGCACCCAGAAGGTGGTAGAAGTAACTTCGTCCAATCGTACAGGTGTATGCAAAGTTTCATTTGGATACCTCAAACAGTACTTAAATGGGAATGAAACCCAAATGTACACGTGGATTGGAGCAATATCATAAGAACACATAAGTGAACATGGAAAATCGTATGATCCAGTGCAAGTTATGCATTTTTAAAGTTTCAGTGTCATTTTCACGTATGGAAACGTATATGAAGAAAATATCAAGGGAGTTCCATAAAATCTGATTCTTAATGAAAAGTACAAAATTGCCTCGACTTATTTGTTGTTGCCATAATGTTAAGGGTAATATCACCCCCCCCCCCCCCCCTTCTGGAAGAAGTAAATCAAGTGCTCCTTTTGTAATGCTAGAAAAGTGAACTATGCCTATTTTCTTTACATTTCTTTATATCATTTTCCATGGTTGACGTCAAAGATGTAGCTTTCTCATCTAGTAATGGCGGCACTGAAACTCTAAATATATGAAGAGTTTGTTCGCAAAAACCGATAAGTCCATTTTTGAAGATTTTGAAGTACGATCTCTGTCATAAAGTACAAAATAATACCTTTTAAATGAGATATTGGTCACTACATATAAAGGTACATTTTTGAAGTTATGGTCAAAAGAAGCAAAAATTGTCTTATTATTCTTTTTATTTTTCTTGACCTTTAATAATGTTAATTGCAAATATCTCCATTTGGCAAATATGGACTTATCGGTTTTTGCAAACAAACTCTTTATATGTATATATAGCTCTTCAACGGATTTTCCGATATTCCTCAATTTGTCATGATGTGTTCAACTGCTAAAGCAATCTCCCTGAATTAACTTGTCCACTTGTATATTTTCGTTTCATTTCTCTTCATGATACAATGTTGCCATAATCGATTACAGACTGATGTACGGACGGATGGACGTCCTGAACAACATCGTTTCCTTGGCGACAATTCTTTGCGAAGTCGTGAAAAAAGTATACACCATGAAAACTTTAGGCTGGTAAACTATATCAAGACAATTATTGAACAATATTGTTCACGAAATGCCGTAGGTTTTTTTTGGTGATAGTTGCCTGTTCAGATCAAGGCTTGCAATGTAGTGCTGAAGAATGCATCGAGTGTTTCGCCTTGTCTGGGATACTCAAAGCCACAGAGCATGGAAGGCCGCAAACATTGTAGAGATGGAAGACACGATTGTATACAGGAATTCGGGCAGATTTCACAACCATCCAGCCAAATAGGGATGTCACTGGTGCGCAGCATTCACATAGTGAAGAATGTGGGATTTAGTCCTGCCAGGTTCTGAAAGAGATTTTGGCATGAATAAATGATGACTGAATAAAATTTCGAAGGAAATAGGACGTTTACACTACGCAGTTTTGTTGCTTACATAACTAACAGGTTGCAACTATGACCATTGACCAGAAAATGGAAAGTTAAATTGATTGTACAGTTTTTGTTGATATAATGATTTTGGTCTAACGTCAAGCTTTCAATGTTGGCCCAATTTTGGCCCGACGGCAAAAAATAATGTCCGGCATACGTCATGCTTCTGACTTTGGGCAAACGGATTATTTTAGGTGGAAGAATGCTTTATCTAAGTTATTAAAAGGTTTTGGACCACACAATAACAAGGTTGAAAATGGGTAGGTATGACGCTGGGATAATCTCATAGTATGGTGGGAAAAAAAATAGTTGGTACAATGTTGGTCTAACCTTGAGCACTGTTGGGGTAAGGTCATGAAATGATGGAAAAGTGGTTGACACAACGTTTGTCTAACGTTCCGATTACGTCAATACGTAGTGGAAAAGTGGTTGGTATAATTTTGGTCCAAAGTTGATATAAGGTCCTAACAAACTGGACAAGTGCTTGATCTAAAATGTTGGGAAAACGTACTTACAAAGTCGGAAAGTGGAGGGTTTAACTTTGTGATAATGTCATATTACAGTGGAAAAGTGGGTGGTATACCATTGGGATAACGTCATAACAAGGTCGAAAAGTGGTGGACATAACGTTGGTGTAACGTAAAACTTCCACTGTTGGGCCAATGTTGGCCCGCCGGTCAGAATGCCGACCACTGCAGACGTTGGTCCAACGGAGGATTGTTATCTGGGCCAGTATTACAACTTCAACGCTCTCAACGTAAAGGTTATATAAAGGATACACTTCCTAGGAATATCCGATTCCGTGTTTTATATATAAAGAATTATTTGAAATTTGTGATGATGTATGTGTTCACTGTATTGTGAGTATACATTGTGCTTGTATAATCGTTTATGTAGTGAAAATTGTATCATTTATAATGTGTATATGTACATGAATATAATATGTATGCATGTATGTAGCTATTCCTATGTGCACGCCCATATGCCAACAAAAAGAATTTCCTAAATGGACAATAAATGAATCTGAAATCTGAAATCGGAACGCCATGACGTCTTTAGCAAGATATTTTATCGTTAAAGTTGATCTAATTCCACAGAATGGTTACGAAACAAAACAAAACAAAATAAAACAGAAAACAGCACGCACAAAACTAGCCAATTTTAACAGAACTCTAACATTTTGATATTACTGCCTACAGGCCTACATTATAAGACATGGCCATACAACCAAAAACATAACAGATACAAGAAATTTGATGAAGGGTAATACCGAGAGTAAGGCCTTGGTCGAGAACATTGTGGATATTTCAAATCATGCTTTACGATGATGTTTTAACTCACCATTTTCCACGTAGTAGGAATCTGCGGGATCTTAATAGTATGAAGTGGACAAAATAGTGTTGAAAGTCAGAGTTGCAGTGAGCCGCTACGAAAAGCCTCAGAAGAGCTGATCTGCTGTGGAAATGGAATTTGCGCTACATGCTCAGCTCAAACACGCATGCACGAGCTGTACAATGAGCCATCTGGGAGTCAACTTATGTGCACATAAGTTCGCAAGACTCAACAATTCATTGAATTCATAAATCATGTTCAAGAAAAGAATGAACATGCCCACAACAGGGCCCCGTTGCAAGAAAGTTGCAATCAATTGCAAATAATTGCTAATTTTGAAACAACCATTCTGATTGGCTCAGGGTCTGCCCTATTTAGAAGACATGCATGCAACAATGATTTTGATTGGCCAGTGACAATCAGTTGCAAGTTGCGTTTAAACGCAAAGTTTCTAGCAACGGGGCCCAGGTGACCAAACGACTGGTCCGTGAATTGACACTTGAGGAAACATCCATGTCATTATTTTGCATCGAATGTTTTCTATGGATTAGGCGTTTAAAAAAAAACATTTTCCACTTTTGATTCTTAATAATTCAGTAACTATATATCAGATAACACTGTCATTGATATGGCTGATAGCTGTATAGTGCACAATTTTGTTGGAGGTGGTTTAAAACATAAATCAGTTTCATGAAATCCATGATCAATTTCACAGTTAGGTTACAGATTTTGCTCTATTTCCAACCCTCTGTACAAAACTTTCACTTTGCACAGGGGTCAATGGGTGTGTATGGGAGTATGTGGTTAACACCCTGACAATGGTGCTGAACAATGGCCAGGGTTTGAATGCTTTATTATTTGTTCATGAGAAATTCCACTATCACAGCTAGTCTTTATTCATTCTGAAATGTGGTGTTTGCAAGCACATGGAAACATGTGCTTACATTTTTCATGTGCATGCATTTTACCTTTAGGCTTTACCGTGCATGAATCCATGAAAAAAAAATCAACCCTTAAAAATAAATCGTGTAGTTTGCACCCATATATATCCACGATTTTGCTCTCTAAATGATTTTATTTTATCATTTTATTTATTTTCACTTAATAAAATATGCACACATAAAATATGACAATGGTTAGACAAGTATAAAATGACAATGTGTCAAACAAACAAACAAAGCAAACAAACAGCAAAAGATATCAAGTGAAGGGGTGAGTGAAAATGCAATTGGCCTTATTTAAAACTAATCCCGGAAAAGTAAATACATCGTATATACTGAGAAAAACATTGGCACACACACACAAACTCACACATACACACACATGCATACACAGACAAAAACATGGACCAGCGCACATTAACAATACGCAAGATGTCATTTTCTCAAAGACACCCTATCTTGCTAGTCTCTTATAAATTCGTAAAATGATATTGGTAACTTCCAGAAAACCTTTCAAGTAAAATACGCTTGAAAGCTTTCTTAAAACTTTGTACCGTTTTCTTACATTTCACATCAGAGTGGATGGAATTCCAGATTTGAGGGCCTTGAAAAAATATTGACTTTTTTTTTTTTTTTTTTGCTGTCCCGAGATCGAGTCGCAACGAAAATCTTAAAGGTGTGATTTCCCGAAGCACGCGTACGATTTGAGAAGGACGCGAATGGTGAATCTAGCATTCGTATTTTAGTCTGCAAAAGATCGCCAAACGAACGTGAGGGTTCGGAAGCGTCGTCAATTGTTCGCGAATGTCGTTTTTACTTCGGCGGTAATTTCAAAAAAATTTGATTTTTTTTTTTGCGAACCTTTTCCGCACACTTGGTCGTGATTTGCTCGTGATTTATTCTCGAAAGTGTCTTTAAAGCCTCGTCATATGCGCAAGACCTTCGCAAGACACGCGCGATGTTCGCAAAGTGTTCGTGAAACCCCAAACAGACCCCGAAACTTTGGAAAATGTCTCGGGTATGTTTCGCGAAATCTGCGAAGTTTTTCCGATCATTTTACGACGTAACCGCAAACTGTTCGCGTACCTTTGAGACATTTAGCGCATGTTTGGGGATGTATGTCCTACGTTTTCTACAAATCAAAATAGTAGCATACATTTAAACATCAAAAAATAATTAACAACTATATAGTAAACAAATAAATTAAAGACAAGCAAAGAGAAAGACATTTTTGATGTAAAAAAAAATCGAAGAATACACATAAAATTAGTGTAAAGTATGCCAAAATTACACTTGAAACTAGAGATTATGTGTTGAGAAATTGCAAAAAAAAAAAATCAAATACTTTACTAGTGGAGATAGGTCCTAAGGAAAAAACTCTAGGAACGCACACAATAGAGAAATGAGAGAAAAAGAAAGGAGAAATACAGGAAAGAACAAAAAAAAAACAAAGCAAAAAAACTTCAACTCAAGACAACTCCCACCTCTCCTTGGGTACATTTTCTCCCATGATTATTGAAAATTTGCATTCTTCGCATTTCCGTCGCGTGTTCTCCGTGTACGTAACATGCTGTACTTTAGCAATGATACACACGACATTCGCACATACGTCGTGAGAACTTCGCACAAATTGTGCAACAATGGTTTTTGGCTTCATTGTCGGAACACAATTCGGAGAAAAACTTTTCCGAATGTCGAATTTTTGTCATTCGCGTCCTTCGCAAATCGTTCGCGTGCTCCGTGAAATCATACCTTTAGACCTATACTTTTTCTACAAATAAAAATCTTAGCATACATCTAAACATCAAACAATTATTAAAAACTACAGTAACAAAAGAAATTAAAGACTAACAAAGAGAAAGAAATGTTTGATATACAAAAAAAAAATCGCAGAATACACTTAATGTTAATCTAAAGTATGCAAAATTTCGTTTGAACTGTAGAGATTATGTGTTGGAGGAACTGAAAAAAAAATCAAATGCTTTACTAGTGGAGATAGGTCCTAGGAAAAAAAATGTAGGCAAGCACACGATAAAAAAATGAGAGAACAAGAAAGGAGAAATAGAGGAAAGAAAAAAAAAATCAACTCAAGACAGCTTCCACCTCTCCTCGGGTACATTTTTCTCCCATGATTATTGAAAATTTTTCGTTGTTCGCATTTCCGTCGCGTGTTCTTCGTGTACGTAACATGCTGTACTTTAGCAATGATACACACGATATTCGCACATACGTCGTGGAAACTTCGCACAAATTGCGCAAGAATAGTTTTCGGCTTCATTGTCGGAAAACATTCGGAGAAAAACTTTTCCGAATGTTGGATTTTGTCATTCGCGTCCTTGGCAAATCGTTCGCGTGCTCCGTGAAATCCCACCCTGGCGTGTAGTAGGGTTTGACTCCATCATCGCACAGTAAGCATGCAGGGAATGCTGTGACATATTCCATTTTGATTGGTCAATACCAGACGAGCAGTCAGGTATTCTTCGTTAACTTGTTCGTAGACCCTTTCATTAAGGACTCAACTTCATTTAAAAATGCTCCGATGAATGATAATGAAGTTATGGGAGAACATCAAGTTTTATGATGTCTTAAAAAAACATGTAAGTAGTAGCACCACGACGGTATGCAATATTGTATTCAAGTGTCGATCAACACTATATAGGTCTTTCTTTGAGACTAGTTATGAGCACAATATTGCACCTTAGCAAGAATGAGCCACAAACAGGAAGATATGTTTTTGAAATGGTAATTACGTTTCGACATCCCAACCAATAAGAGATAGGTTAGGTGAATGTTAAAGACACGGGGATACACGAATAGAAATTGCGCAAAAAAAAAAAATGAAATAAAACGAACATTATTCGAATAGGCATGCCTGGGAAGTAATCTGATGTTGATAAAGAATTCTATTCGAAGATTCATATCAGTTTGCTTTGTCAGAATCATGAGGAAAAGTGATGGAACTTCATCTGTTAAACCTAGGTTATGTGTGCAATGTGATTGGTCAATACCAGACAAGCAATCAGGTATTCTACATTAGTTTTTTTTTAGTAGCCCCTTTTCATCATGGGCTCAACTTAATTTGAAAATATACTCTCGATGAATCATTATAGAATATGAAAGAAAATTAAGTTTCCTGATATCAAAAAATATATGTTCATAATACCATGCAGCACAAGGATATGTAATATTGCATTTTGGTGTCGAGCAACACCATAGGAGGTCTTTGTTTTGAGAATAGTTTTGGGCGCAATATTGCACCGTCAATGACCGCGGCAAGATCGAACCCCAAATGAACCATATAAGAAGCAAAGTTCCACCATTTTCGCAAATCGTGTAATTTGCATCCATTTCCGCGACTTCGAACCCTTTTAGCTCCCTGATTGAGCCTTTTTTCTTAGTGTGTACTCACACACACACACACACACACACACACACACACACACAAAATGGTGCACTGCAAAGCATGGCATTTTCTTACAGAGTTTGTCTGAATTGATATATGCCGTGCAGTGCTCGTTTCATGTAATTATTATACCTAACCATTCTACATTCAAACAGATAGGGTTCATATGAAGAAAAAAAAACACACACACACACACCAAGGTTTTGGAGATCTAACAATATATACCGTCTATCATCCGTCAGAGTTATGTGAAATAAATGAATTCAGCGGATCATTTATTTAAAAAAAAACATTTAAATCTATCAAAAGTTATTTTATATTACATTCACATTTCCGTTAAATCTTAATTTCATTATTTACCACAATATTATAATTAAAGTACAAAAACTTTCAATACCGGTTGTTCAGGTTAAAATTCAGTGATACCGGTTGTAACTTCATGCAGCTATCAAAAATCAAATTGTTCAAAATTACAGACACAAAAGAAAAAGAAAACAGGAAGATGGTGCACTGCAAACACATCATTTTCTTAGGGTTTATATAAAGTGAAATGCACGTACAGTGCTTGTTTCAATTCCGTGAAATTATTCTACCTATGAGATTCTACATTAAAACAAATATAGTTCAGTTGAGGAAAAA
This sequence comes from Diadema setosum, assembly GCA_033980235.1. Lineage (NCBI taxonomy): Eukaryota > Metazoa > Echinodermata > Echinoidea > Diadematoida > Diadematidae > Diadema > Diadema setosum. The sequence continues at coordinate 32,652,835 of CM067072.1, read as the reverse complement.
CATGCCGAGGTTTAGAAGACCTGGCAATAACATATCATCTTATCATCCGTCAAAATTATATAAGACAGATAAATTTTGCGGGTATTTTGTTAAAACAAAGATCATTTGACAGTCTGTAAGGGATCGTTGTGCATCACATTCACATTAACATTGGACCTTAATTTCTTTTTCTGCTTTCAATGCCAGTTATTAAGAAAAAAAATGGTGCACTGCAAAAGCATGGCATTTCCTTATGGTTTATAATACAATTCTCATATCTTTTCCTTGTGATTTAATTATTCTGCCTAATAATTCAGCTTTTAACAAATATGGTTCATTTGAGGGAAAACATGCCAAGGATTTAGAGACCTGGCAACATGTACAATCTTATCATTCTTCAGAATTATAGAAAACAAAATGAATTTATTGAATTTTGGGTTTAGAAAAAAAAAAGGGGAACAATCATTTGACAGTCTGCCAAAGATCATTTTACATCACATTCACTTTTCTGTTTCCCTCAAACCTTAATTTCATTTTTTACCAAGCGTTTTAATAATACAAGGGATATGCTATCGTTCCATTATGCCACGAAACATAAATTATCACTCCAAAATACGCAAAATAAGCTTTCCGCTGTAGCAGAATATATGTATACATGTACAAAATCGAAGACTAGGTTCTTTCTGCCAAATTATCAGCTTAACATGGCTTGAAACGCAGGAGGCCAGTGTGCTTCAGCCAGGAGGCCAGTGTGTTTCAGCTATTCCAAACCTGATTTTCATCAAATAAACTTGGAATTCCTCTTAAAATGGTATGCTCTGTAGTATTTCATCAGTGCTTTCTTGGTATCTCACGAAAAAGTTAAAGCCCAATTTTCATCTCCACCAGTACTGTACCATCCCTTTAAGTTTGAATCGATAGAAAATTCTTATGTTTCTCTTTCAGTTTTCCCGTATGTTTTTGTTTTAGAATATAAAGAGAAACGAGGAAACCGAAACTTATCTCTGCTATTTCATTCATGTCTCTCAATGCGTTAAATCGATCTTTTGTTTTCACTGCTAGCTTGGAGGGCATTTGCAAAGAATGTCAATATGTCAATTTTTGCAATTTTTACTTTTCTGCCTTGGAGGATAAAAATGAGTGTGTTCATGCGTAAAGTTTCCCTTTGCATAAACCTACCAGGTTCATAGGCAATTAAATAATCTTTAATATGGTATAAGACACAATGATGTTTACCAAAATCTTCTATGAAAAGTATTAACTGGAAAAAGTGTTTACTTTCTTCTTCTTCTTTTTTTTTTTTGCTGAGTGTATATATCTATGTAACAAACATAGATGTAGGTATAGATATATATTAATAAAGTAAAGTTAAGGACGAATAGAATGAAAAAAATTGACAACTTTCTGTGTCATTCACGAACAAATCTAATACAGTATTGTAAACACTAAACTATTCATTCAAGCTAACGTTACTCTGCATGGTTGTTACCGTTTGCTGCCTATGCTAGTCACCTGGGACGAACCATTATTATCATTATTATTATTATTATTATTATATTATCATTATTACAATTATTATTATTATTATTATTATTATTATTATTATTATTATTATCATTATTATTATTATTATTATTATTATTATTATTATTATTATTATTATATAATTATCATTCATTCATTCATTCGGCTTTCAATCACAAATATCATGTTACATTTTTCGATATCAGAACATACACCGGAGTGGTAAGGGTGCACCAGGTTGGGCAGCCCGGTTCTGGAATGAGCCAACTAAATGACTTGGGCCCTCGGGCCATCCTCCCCAACCCACCTGGTGCATCCAGAACAGTCAGTTTACTATAATAAAGATACAAATTTCATTAAGAGGCATGTATAAAAAAAAAAACAAAAAAACAAACAAACAAACAAACAAACAAACAAAAATAAAGCAACTGTTTCTTTGTAAGTGTAAATTTAAGATATAGATTATGTAACTACACCTTTCCATTCACATATCAGAGGTCATTTTCTAGATTAAAAAAAAAGTAGCAAAAATACATTTATTAATAATACATTGCATATATGAAAGTCAGCTCTTAAATGGGTACCGACATCAAAACCTGAGTTACTTAAAAATACATTCAGTTAATGCACAATGTATAAATTTGAAGTTTCCATGTAACCCATATTCCATTACAGCATTTCATTTTAACTCCATGAGGAATCGGCATCATTAGCCCGTTTTTCTTGCGTGGATAGGTATAGGGGTACCACTGTCTTCATCGCGTTAGCATCCTGCTCCTTGCGATGAATGAATGAAGTAGGATTAAATTAAATTAAATCAAATTAAATTAAATTAAATTAATTTATTTCATTCTCATTTTCTTTCCAACAAAACATAACACAAGGTAAATCAGAAAATCCGTCATAAGCATATATACAGTACAAAGTGCGAAGGATAAACGATATACAACAAACTAATATAGATGAATCATGTATACATACGGGAAAAATACAATTATATTTTGATGAGAAAAAAGAGAACTGAGAGGTCCAATAAAAAGCAGTGCTTGCAGATTGTGGAACAGTCAAGAATTTCTTCCAAAAATACTTACTTCATATACAATTACAAATACAATACGCAAAAACGATTTAGACAAAATGGAACAAACAAAAGAGACACAACAACATGACATGACTAAACTAAGGAGATACAATTGAACGAAATAGGACAAAAACAAAAATTAAAGGAAGAAAGGGAAAGGAGGAAAGAAAGAGAGAGAGAGAGAAATAAGAGAGAAAGAGAGAGATAGATGGAGAGAGGGAGAGGAAAGAGAGAGAATGCCTACACGCTGAACAGAAGAGAAACGGAAGAGAGAATTGATGAGGTGCTTCGGATCTTTAATCCTATCTCGCGAGTCGTGGCTAAACTCACACATGTGATAACGGATATGTTTATCTTGACCAACTAAAATTTTGCCAGTGCAAAAAAAAAAAAAAAATTAATATAAAGAATGAACTAATGAACCATATGAATATTGCTCATGACACAGGAGCCCATAAGTCAAATAACAAAAAATCTCCCAGGTTACATTTAGTGTCAAAACGCACCCCTCTTGAAAAAAAAAAGCTGGTGACGCCCCTGATCGAGTAGGTTATAATGCCTTTGCACAGCAGGCTTTTTATCATGTTGAGAGCGTATTACAGATATGTAAATGTTAAATTGAAATCACATCCATTTTATATTATTCCATAGTTGATTATTTCATCTTATTCCCATTAATTCTATGCCATACACGTTTATGTTTATTTCTTTATTGTTCCATTATATATTATTCCTATATAATAAATAAGTACACAAAGAATGTAAGCAAAGAAATATATACCGATCTAGTTATTAAAGAAATTGATAACACCAAATAGAGTTCTTAACAACAGAAAAAAAATGCATTTACGGAAGGGAAATTGGACATACATAGATATATTGTCACGGGCTATCTCTCCGGAACATAGTCGTAGTGGTATAAATAGGAGATTGTGAGTGTGATGTGCTGGGTCGGGGAAGTGTGTGAAGACATGTATTGTTCCTTTGAGATTCCGTAATATATGAGATTGGTAGCGGGCCTCACGGACAGTTGAATGGATATTGAAGCATGACAGACTGCACTAAGACTCAAGATTCCGGTTCACAATATTATGACTTTATTAAGGCGACACGACACTCGCCGGCTCCAAGTGACATTAGGTACATGAATAGCATAATAGCAACTCTCCAAGACGAATACGTGTTTACAGTGCAAGAACTTCTCACAAAACTGGCCTAATCCGCTCCGCTCTTTACCCCTTAACTCCGGTCTCAATCTCTAATCTCCACTCTGAATCCAATCTCAGAACTCTATCTGCCTAACAAAGAGAAACCCTGTTATATTTATAGTGCCCTTGGCAGTGACCATCAGTAGAGGTAGCTGTTAATCACGTTTACAAAGCAGACGGTCAAATTAAACACACCAGACTTAGCGTAAACAAGAACAAGAACAAGAAGGGAGAGGAGGAGAGAGAGAGACTAGACGGGGAACAAAGAACAACATAGGAGAGAGGAAGAGAGAGCGACTGGATTACAAACAAAGAACAACATAGGAGAGGGGAAGAGAGAGGGACTGGACGAGAACAAAGAACAACATAAGCGAGGGAGAGAGGGAGACGAGAAGAGAGACAAAGAACAACATGAGAGACAATAGACGAGCTAATTAAGACGAAGAGAAGAGAAGAGACAGAGAAGACGCTGAGCTGACAGTGTACCTAGCTTACACAACAGAGCATATTACCCAGCTTACATAACAAAAACCCAACAGAGTACTGAACGCTAAATTTTGATGTATATACAATTCAAAACTCTTGGACAGAATTCAAATGAATAGGCATTGCATCGAAATTAAAAACAACAGTAATAACAACCAGGTATTAAAATTAACTTTACCCAACTGACTAAACCAACCACATCGGCGACATCGTGTGTGTGTATTTGTGTGTGTGTGTGTGTGTGTGTTACATTATGCTTGTTTGCGTATTAGTACAGTCTGCTATGTCGAAATATTGGGTCCCGTGAGATTTTCGTGCCAAAATTGATTTTTTAGCTAACTTGGTCAATTTGGGGGTGCTGAATCCCAAAAACTTTGGTTCCATTTTTTCCGACCACGTCTTCAGCCGCCATTTTGAATTTCAAAATGGCCGCCATAGCTAACTGTATTTTTACCCAATTTTCATAATGTGAGCATCAAAGAAGGTTTAAATTTGATGCAAAAAGCATGTTCATGATGTCAGACACTCTGATACACCATTTTCTGATATTGTAGATTGTTTTGATACAAGCTTTTAGGCAGTCATCTTGAAATTCAAAAGTGTCGCCGTAGCTAAATATAGTTTTACCCATACCTCAGGTTGTAAGCATTATGGAAAGTATAAAGTTGGTTGCTTATGATGTCAGACATGCTAATATATACATTTCTTTTTAAATGATGGATCATTTTTGTTGGCGGCCATCTTGAAATTCAAAATGACCACCATACCAAATGTAATTGGGTCTGTATCTCATTTCGTATGCATTTTGTAGGGTTCTAATTTTGGGCAAAGAGCTTGCGTATGCTATCAGACATTTTGAAACATCTTTTTCTGAAACGATGGTTCATTTTGATATCATAGGTCGCCATCTTGAAATTCAAAATGGCCGCCATACCAGAATGTATATTTTGACCCATATCTCATGTTGTAAGCAATACAGAAAGTTCACATTTCGGGCATAAACCGCGCTCATGATGTTGAGCATTCAGATGCACTTTCCCCCTCCCTGAAATTGCAGATCACTTTCGAGGCTGCCATTGTAACATTCAAAAGGGCTGCTTTTAATAGCAAATATTTCTGGTTACAAGTGACTTTTATGCATATCAATGTTTATGGTAACGTGCAGTGTACATTCTTTGACAACACACACACGTAGGGTCTAAACATTTTGTAATAATGGATTATTCGTATTCGTATTCCGGATGGATTTCGACCATATTTGATGCTCTAAGATCTTTAAACTGTAAACTCAAGCATGCTGGAGCACTCATGTATATAAAGTCAATAACTCCTGTGAATGTGCTGTAGGTACGCTGCCATGTTGAAATGCAAAATGGCTGCATGAGAAACATTCCTTTAAAAGTATTGTGTTTGGGTAAAATTTGTGAATAGCAAATCATGTGATTCTGGTGTCAAAACAAATGACTTTCAAAAGTACCTCCTAGTAACTGTGTCTAAGTGACTAAATGCTCCATTTAGACGATTTGGTTGTAGAGTTTACAATATCAGCACTATACTCTAAAAATTCATGGGATAGTCACTTAGAGAATGTCTTCTAATAGGCTCATTCCCTGCGTGTGTTTTTAAGAATTGGTTCTAAATTCTTCCAGAAACAATGACTTTTGCATTTCTTGCTATATGAGCATGATAATGAATTCCGTGGCTACCGCTGGTGTAGGCAGCTCAAAGCATTTAATTGTGGAGGAATTCTGATGCATGCAAAGCGCGCCACAGAACTGAGCTACAAAGCTGCTCCTTTGTAGTTTTAGAATCATTGGCTGTACAGCAGTAAGTATCTAGGAAGTCATAATAATTGAAGATGACCCATTAAAGGGCAATCAGGAAAAAGCCTACTCATTTCTTATTCCTTATTCATTCTGTATTATTCCAGAAATATATCCAGCAAACCTTAAGTATTTCAGTTTGTGGCCAACAAACAAGCTTGCGAATGGGATGCCTGATAGGGTGACCATGGCATTCGCCATTGCGAGACTTTTCCTTGTTTGTCTTCATTCTCTCGAGGAAGCATCAAGTTTTTGAAGATCACTTCAATTGTATCGATGCTTGCTTTTGTACAGATATTTAATGACTGGGATTAAATATGATCATTAACGAGCTTCCACAGAATAATGTATTGCCTTAGAGGCAAAAAACAAATCCTATGTGTATTAAGCTCACTGCTTAAGCGCGCAGTTCGCGAACCGCATACTGTATACCCCCCTGGCTATATGGGATGTAAGCTTATACGCTTGCCCACACGTATGGAACAGTGGTGTCGGACCCCCCCCCCCCCCCCCCCATGCAGTTTCTGCCCCTCAGCATGGCTTGATGACGTCATTGGAACCTCGTCCTTACATTTTGAATTTATGGCGGCCATTTTGAATTGAGAGATGGCTGTCATTCTGCGTGACCTGGAAATGAATTCGGTCTATCAACTAGGACAATTTTGGCAAATTCATCTAAGGTGCTTACCACAGTATTGTATGTTTTCTATGGCGGCCATCTTGAATTTCAACATGGTGGCCTTTCTAATGATCCACAATTAGGAAACAGCTGTACTGGAACACTGAACACCACAAGCATGTGCATTCTTGAAAATTTGATGCTTCTACAATACTTGCAATCTGAGATATGGGTAAAACCGCTATGGCGGCCATTTTGAATTTCAAGATGGCAGCCTACAAACTGTTATAAAAACTATCCACAATATCAGAAAAAGATATATCAGAGTGTCTGATATCACAACTATGCATTTTGCATCAAATTTGAAGCTTCGATAATGCTCACTTTGTGAGATATAGGTCAAAATACAGTTTGCTATGGCGGCCATTTTGAAATTCAAGATGGCTGCCTACAAATTGTATCAAAACAATCTACAATATCATAAAAAGATATATCAGAGTGTCTGACATCACAACCATGCATTTTGCACAAAATTTGAAGCTTGTACAATGCTCACTCTATGAGATATGGGTCAAAATACAGTTTGCTGTGGCGGCCATTTTGAAATTAAAAATGGCGGCTGAAGACGTGGTCGGAAAAAATGGAACCAAAGTTTTTTGGATTCAGCACCCCCAAATTGACAAAGTAAGCCCCAAAAATCAATTTTGGCAAGAAAATCTCACGGGATTACATAGTAGCCCCTACTATATCATATAATGAGGGTTGCACAGAATTATCCTGAGGTTGCGGATTTTGATTTAGTTTCTTTCTTATAACGTGAAGGAAAAAAAAATAAAGTGTGGCTTTATCAGAGTTTCGTAACTTGACTTCTGCACTCTTTTTGTACTGAACAAAGCCCAAATAGCACCAAGGAATGATGTGATATGCATTGATCGTGATGGTGGTCGGGTAATTTCTAGCTCTCTGCATGTTATGATATCCATATCGAGAATCTGTGGTTATAGTGGCAATGCAGGTTGAAAGGTGTACAGGGTACCAGACTGCCAAGTACAGAATTCACGGTTGACTGATGACATGACGAAGAGAATAGAAAATATGTGTTTGTCTTCTACTTGGAGCGCGAGTCTTTGTACCTCCCACCCACTTCCACCTTATAATTATATCCATTGTGATTCAGAGCGAGATCTTCCCTCATTGTTACCCTAAATGTTTCACATGAAGCGGGGATTTTATATTCTTTTGTTTTCTTCGCCACGAGAAATGGATAAGTTTAGCAGGAAACATAGAAGCATTCGAGCATGCTGTTTGCACTTCTCGTCACGATGCCATGCTTTTAACGTTGGAGTTATCATATCTATAATTTGCCTGCGAATGAATTACCAACGACATTTCAACACAATGCATGTTCAAAAGAAACCATTTGGCTCATATGTATCTCGCTCGGCAGAGTGGTCATTTTACCTTCCACATACTTTAGCACTTTTCGTTAAAAACACAATATGCTCACACAACTCAAATAGTATAGAATGATTAATTGCTCTTTAAAGAAACTTACGCAATTGTAACACATGTTGTCCTTCATCCCGAATGAGGACGTGTTAATCTAATTCTGGTCTTACATGATTGTTACAATGAAATAAAATTGAATGATATCTAAATTCATCTAGCAGTCTGATAATATTGATGATCATTGAAATGGGACCTCTAAGTATAGCCTGAGCCATGTTATTTCTCAAATTTCACATTTTCCTGCTATGAAAGGTGGGCAAGCCCACCTTCTCCAACACCCTCCCCCGCTTGGTCGCTTCTCTCCGTCTCCTAGATTCTACCGCTTTCTTAAATCAAAGTGTTGGCATGTATGTCGCAGGCTAACGTGACGTTGGGCTAACGTCATGTTTCTGATGTTGGACCAACATACTAATGTGACTTTGGACCAACGTTGGGCCAACGGATCATTCAAGGTGGAAAATGGTTGATATAACAATGGTCTGACATTGTACCAACATCGGTCCAACGTCAGGTTTCACTGTGGGCAAATGTTGGCCTGCTGGCAAAAATAACTTTGGGCCAATCCCATGTGTCTGCTGTTGGTTAAACACTGTACCAGCGTTGGTCTAACAGACAATCTTTCACTGTTGGACCAATGTTGGTCTGACGGCTAAAATGACATTGGACCAATCGTATGTTTTTATGTTGGGCCACAGTGCACGCATGATATTCGACCAACAGATCATTCACGGTTGAAAAATAGCTTATACAACATTGGTCTGGCATGGTACCAACGTCGTCGGTATAACATCAAGTTTCACATTGGACCAATATTGGCCCGCCGTCAAAATGACGTTGGACCAATGTCGTGTTTCTGACGTTGGGTTAAATGCTGGTTTAAACGTTGGTTTAACGTTGGAGTAACGTCATTATGAAATGGAAAGTGGTAGGCCATAACAAAGTGGAAACGTGGTTAGTCTAATGTTGGTATGACGTCTTTACAAAGTCGAAAAGTGGTTGGTATAACTTTGGGATAACGTCATTACAAGGTAGAAAAGGGGTTGATATAATGATTTTGGTCTAACGTCAAGCTTTCAATGTTGGCCCAATTTTGGCCCGATGGCAAAAAATAGTGTCCGGCATACGTCATGCTTCTGACTTTGGGCAAACGGATTATTTTAGGTGGAAGAATGCTTTATCTAAGATATTAAAAGGTTTTGGACCACACAATAACAAGGTTGAAAATGGGTAGGTATGACGCTGGGATAATCTCATAGTATGGTGGGAAAAAAATAGTTGGTACAATGTTGGTCTAACCTTGAGCACTGTTGGGGTAAGGTCATGAAATGATGGAAAAGTGGTTGACACAACGTTTGTCTAACGTTCTGATTACGTCAATACGTAGTGGAAAAGTGGTTGGTATAATTTTGGTCCAAAGTTGATATAAGGTCCTAACAAACTGGACAAGTGCTTGATCTAAAATGTTGGGAAAACGTACTTACAAAGTCGGAAAGTGGAGGGTTTAACTTTGTGATAATGTCATATTACAGTGGAAAAGTGGGTGGTATACCATTGGGATAACGTCATAACAAGGTCGAAAAGTGGTGGACATAACGTTGGTGTAACGTAAAACTTCCACTGTTGGGCCAATGTTGGCCCGCCGGTCAGAATGCCGACCACTGCAGACGTTGGTCCAACGGAGGATTGTTATCTGGGCCAGTATTACAACTTCAGCGCTCTCACCCCATCCCCGCTTACAAATATCTACGCCACTATCCCTTTAAAAATCGCTGCATTGTCAAACAGTTGAATCTAGATTTCGAAGGATATCATGCAGTTGTATTTTTCTTTTAATGATTACTAGGCTTTTTATTGTGGTTTTCCAAATGTAATTCAAAGACGGGGTCGGATAAAGACACCGGGAGATTTCCAGTTCGTGATAGTGGTAGTACTGGTGGTATCTGCCGAACAACTGTCTTAAATCGAGCTACAGTATAACAACACGGACGGTCAACACAAAGGGCGACCGTAATCATCCCTCCTAAATAAGCTTCAAACAATATTCTAGCCACCCCGAAGTCGCGCTGGAATTGCGCTACGAAAAAAAAAAAAATGTTTGCACTTTGCTAAAGTCAAATATGAAAAGGTGCAGCTGCATCAGTGAATGCTTGGTATTGGGCTGTTGATGTCGAAGAAAGATGAAAATGCCAGATTAAAATATCAAAATTTCTTAACAGACCTAAAATACATTAATCTACATATGAATAAGATAAATCTTATTTTTTTATTGTTACTTTTTTTAATGTTTATAATTTTTTTTTTTTTTTACTCACAGGCACATTTTTTTTTTTTCGTGGCCAACTTGAAATCACTGCACTGCTACGTTTCAAGTACAAAAGTTGTGTTGGATATCAATTTCATAGTGACTTTGGAAGACCCAAATTCTGCTAATTTAAAAAGACACAAAAGTGACATTTTGTGTACTTCTTTCCACACAATTCCTTTCGCAATCCTGCGACTGATTTGAATATTGTTTCTTTCAAGAAAAAGAATACATTATACCAGAGTTCTTATACTGTGTACGGTTGGGACTGCGTAATTACTGACTGAACTGTGGATGTGCACGATCATGTAAACATAAGAATGGATACATAGGCTCTCAGATTGAAGGAGCAATAGCTGGCGTAAAATTATAATTGGCGATAATTTATGATAATGCTGAGCGACTTGAATTTAACATATACTGTCCATCCACAATCCTAATCCTAAATCTATTGGAGCAATTAAAGAAATGCTCTTACATTGAATGATTCTTTCGTTCTTTCTTTCTTTCTCTCTCTCTCACAAACCGTAGCATCAGTGCAATTAAATTTTGCGGTAATTTTCATAGCCTTGCAATTTTCATTCAACTATTTCACAGAGGGTGAACAATTATGACCCCCTGCTGTGATACATACACTTAAGCCAATGATTCTCCTATCGCCTATTATCTAATATCATTTCCTCAACGCATGTGATAATACCTCGTAACCAAGAGACCCATCAAGCTATATTGGCAATAATGTTTGGATGATTAAGGGTCAGTTAAGTTCATGTTTTTCCAAAATCTTACTTCTCGCCACGAAACAGGTCCTTACCATTTTTTAAGGTTCTTGTTGCAATCGGGAAGCAATTGGTCTGACTTCCAATACCCTTCAAACTTTTTTTTTTTCGGCAATATTTTGAAAACCAACAAGGAAGCTGGTTCTCACAGCATTCAATTATCTTACTTGGCTGGGAAAATGTCATATAAACTTCCTGATTTGTGTATGTTGGCACATGTGACGATCAAAGGCACTGTCTAACCATGATTCCGAATGTTGGGGAAAAAAAGAAATCTACGTTGCATGACTCTACATGCCAACAGTGTCTCTGATACCGTTTAAAAATGAAACACCTATACGAAAACCATTGAAGTTGGAAATTTAACACCAAGCGCTTTATAAAACAAAGTGAAATTCTGTAAATTGCCGGATATTCCGTATTCAAGTTTCCTGCACAAAATCATGAGAAATCTTGTGCATGGTCACTATTTATTACCATGATACTTATTCTCAATGAGTTTTCAAATGCTTGCGTGCTCGAGTGTTTTAGAATTAATTAAAACATACAGCTCAGTCACCAAAGTGGAGCATTGTTTCTTTCATGATCAAGCCATTATCACGTGGAATGGTGCTTGTACAACAGTCAAAGTAACGCGGAAGCGTAGACAATCTTGAATAGGAAGCTTATTTCATGTGGGGGAATTGTTCGTTGAACATAAACTTGTAATCATCGTCCAAGGGAATAAAGTGTGAACTATAGAAATAGAATTTTCTCTGCGCGCAGATACGCACAACTATGGGAATGATGAACTTATTAGCGTGAGAACGTTTTATGTAGGCCTAATTATGATGATGGTGACAGCAAATGAAATGATTGGTATGGTCAATATTTTTGATTCCAATATATCAATGATTTTAACGATACCTTTCTTCAGATTTAAAGGAAATGTCCTTCAGTGATTTATTTCCTTTGTCTGCCATCAAACTATCCACTGTCTAATGATGGATTAACTTGTAGTGAGCGAAAGGTGACGGAACGTATTGTATCTATACAATTATTTTCATATAAATATAATATTACGATTAATCATGATAATACTTCCCACTAGATCATCGTGATACACTACTAAGAATACAGGTATTTGTGTGGTAGTCTTATGAAAAGGAAGTATTAACAAGACACCCATGCACCGATCTTGTTTTAGCATGGCGCAAAGGAAAGTAAACGTACATTCTCATTTCATTTGATTCAAGAGCCATGAATAAAGATGGAGAACGAATCGTAAATTTTTAGGGACAGTTAAAGCCAATATAAAGAAATATACAAGCTAGATACATCGGTAGCATAATTACATCAGGGGCGGATCCAGGAATCCCGTTAAGGGGTGGGGGGGGGGGGGCTTTACAAAATTATTTTCTTGTTTCTTTTGTTTTAGCAAAAAAAAAATAAAAAAAGGGGGGGGGGGGCGCTGAGTAGTCGCCTGGATCCGCCACTGTTTTACAAAATTACATCACTTGTGTGTGTGTGTGCGTGCGTGTGTGTGTGTGTGTGTGTGTGTGTGTGTGAGAGACCCTGCATTACAAAACAAAACAATCGCCAGACATGGATTTTCAGTTAAGAGCATATCCTGAAAGAGCATAACATTCTATAAAGTTTCGAAGTGACATAAAAATAACTCGATATAATTGGATCTTCCTAACCTATCTAAATAATGCAGAGAATGTATACGCTCTGAAAAAAAAAGTGTACTAAGAAGAGAGACTCTAAAGTTTAGGGTCTATTCAAGTGCCTAATATCATCCAGGGTTGCTCTGTGTAATGAATGGAACAAAGAATTGGATATAGAACTCCATAGCAACTACACTGAAGGGATTATCCAACTAAACTGTAAGTTCCCACACTTTAAAAAGTACATTCTTTTTACGATTGATACTACCTGTACCTTTCAATGGAATGACATTATCCTTCCAAAAGTAATTGAAAATGAAGAGTTTTAAAAGGTTTCTCTTGCTCCGAGAAAATCAATTTCAATTTCAATTTATTTTCATACTTCTCAGTGAAAAAATACATCAGATGATTATAACAAAATGAAATATTACATGTTATCCAGCTATGAAGCATGATAGAATTTTGCAAACATAACACATGCATGGTGGTCAAACTATGAAAGTTAGAATCTGATAATAAATGCTGAAGAAATATAAGGGAACCTACATAAAAGCAAGCTTAATGAGTGTAAGTCTCAGTATCAAAATCAAGTGTAAATATTAAGATAAGGAGCACGGGTACGACGAATTATCAAAACATAGCAAAAAAAAAAAAGAAAAAAAAAAGAAGAAGACAAAAATAGTCGAGGATATAGCAAATTCTTCTCTAATGCAGGTTTGGAGATCTGATAAACCATTAAACATGCTGCATGAGGATGGACACTTGTTTGATAGGTCTAGGTCACACCGAAAAAAAAAATCTAGAAAAAAAAAGATAAAATGAAAAATTCCTGCTAGTTTGAATGCAAACTTTTAGAAACAATAGGATCCTACATAGAATCGCTCTTTGTAAAAACTTCCCCCCAAAATATGCCACTTCAATGTTTCGAGTCCTCACTGAAATCGATTTACGTCTTTTTGTTTCTTTTGTAATTACATTTCTTCTTACTTTTTAATTGGTACGATAAAGTTTTCCATTTCCCCAACTTACCTGTGCATGATGCATAAGGCAGCGACGTAAGAGCGACGCAAAACAAGATGACGAACATCCCTACGCTTGGTCGGGGATCTCTTTGTCGATATACCATGTTGGCGGCAGGTTGCAGTCGGCTTCACATGGCCACACGGCTACGTAGCATGTTGTGAACAACTAGCCTTTAGCTGTTCGAGTCTTTCTCCGTCAAAAGCTTTGCTGCGGCTGATATGGCTATCAAGTGGTCAGTTATAATGATGAACAGCCTGTCCAAAGTGTCTGTCTTGTCAATGGTTCTCTTCGTCGCGCATGCGTTCTTACGAAAGTGCCAACGTACTATCAAACGAAGCATCGACTCTTCTAGAAATAATTGCAATATTGGCAACCCACCTTTGTTTTCTGTGTGAGATTCACCGCATGTCATTTCTAATTTTAGCTGGTGACACCAAAAGCGCAGTGTTCTTATTATCTGGTATCAGGAATGCTTAATGCCTAATTACTGCCATAATTATAGAAAGCAGTATTATTTCTCTTGAATTGGTTTATAACATGAGCAACAACACTTCGACACAATGTACAATACGAATCTTGACTCGTGATGGTAATGTTACATGTTTTCATTAGGCTGTGCATTTCACTCCCACACAAGTTTGCGACCCCTCTATATAAATACCATTTCAGGATTTCAGGACAATGCACATCATGATGAATCCGTCATGCATGCACAATAGGAATATTCTGACAGTCTAAAAGTACTGTGGGTTATCATTGATTTAAGATGAGACATACAATGCTTTGTTCTTTTTTTTTTTTGATACCAAAGTTTCAGCATACCAGTATACATAGCACTAGTATTTATCCCTCTACAATATTTATAAATAATTATAATGATAATAGCTTTTTTTTTTTTTAATATATAGCGCATTTCACGCTTGTTCAGTATCTCAATGCGCTTTACAGATTATCATTACCCCGGTCACTGGATACACTATTTCCAACCACCACTGATAATATACCGATATCAATGTAAATGGCATCTCGTCGTTGGGGTGACAAGACCATGTAGTTAAAATTCGGGTGAAAATCTTTTTTTGCAATTATTGTCACCTTATTGGTTGAATGATTTCCTGCCAAAATCTTAGCTGTCCTACCCCCCCCCCCCTCCCAAATGAAGCCACCACGGCATGTCAAAGAAAAGGCGATCTCATTGATTTTGTAATAGAGTTTTGGCTGCCTTTTTTTTCTCCTGCACATTTGACAGTTTTGAGATTGATGGTTTTGTTACCATAACAGTGATGTGCATTTTGTTCATTTAAAATACATACTCTCTTCGAGAGTACATTGTATTAGTCAGTTAGTGCCTCGTCTAATACGAATTAGTAGCATAAGAAAGTGATGAAGGTATATCATTATGTTCAATAAAATAGATCTATTCAACAATAAGCATATCAATCCCTTGCGCAATATCAGATTTGATTAGTTCCTATTGATAGTTAACGCAGTATAGAACGTAATATAGTACGGTTCACGTAAGCAGTGAGTAAACTATTTGTCACAATGCAGAAAAAAATGCAGAAAATTCTGTAAAACTTGCAGGTATTAAATTAACACGACAAACATTGACACAATCAGCTTGCAATATGAAATATTATTTCCTTTGAAACTGCAATGGGTATATCAAGTCGAATATCATACCTGAGAAGAAGCAGACATTTACTTACATTTTACATATCAGAATAACAGCTGCTGGCTATGTCAGGATTTGTTATATGCACCAAGGTAGCTAACCATATAATCTGCATGTGCTGTATGAGACGTCATTTTTAGTTACTTCCTAGTCATGAAGTATTAAAATTAGCCTATAATAGACATCATTTCTCTCAGATAATTATCTATTTATTAATTTGTGTGACTCCTGATCAGTAGACAAAATAAACACACCATCTTACTATACTGAAATTGCCTGATTCCTGATAATCATTTGGCTCCCACTGAATGTTTGATGCCGGTATACTGAAATGAATTTTTGAAATGATCACATTAGGCTCTCACACACTTCTGTAGAAGATTTAGTATTTCTGATTCGGTTTTTTAATCTTCCCTCAAATTTGGCGTTATGCCTAAAGGAGCTTATACCAAGTGCCAATCATGCTGAGAACTGTGGTACAAGTGGGTAATACGTGTCGATGAATTATGCAGAAAATTAACACTTGTAGCATATAGCTTGGTCTATGTCTCCAAAGTTCATTAATCATTCCCGTGCATAGTTAATATCTATCCCATGCAGAACGCCCTCTTCTTGAATGGTGGTGGTTAGCTACATAGTGTAGTTGTTATAGCCATCTGTCTTGGAAGCATGAGGTCGGGGGAGTGATGATGGGAGGGCGGGGGAGGGGGCGATGAAAATAATAGATTGTTACCATGACAGCCTGATGATGTGACCATGCATTGATTTCCGTTCTGATTTGTTTTCATGGTAAATACTCAAGTCACTAGGCTATTCGGAGACAACGTATTGTGTCATATTATTTCGAAATACGTATTACACAAATTTAGGTTCAGAAGTCGGCTATTCTTTATTGAAAGAAACATTGTATCTTAAGTTCAGTTCATTTAATGTATATATAAATATATGTAGAAAGAGTCTCAAGTACGCCATGGATCCAACTATTACAAAATTTTTATTACAAAATTTTCGGTCTGCCTCAGACCTTCGTCAGTGCAAAGACAATGATGGACAATGATAAACATGAATCATAACAACAATGCTATGCGCGTCATGCGCGTAGTGCGTTGCCCTGGAGCTGCGTTGTCAAGGAGAGCGCTGATACGTATAGGGGTATGGTAGAAAGTGAAGACTGAACTCAGACTCAACAAAAGTTTCAAGTGCTTGTTTGAATCATACTATGCTATATACTCTTTATAAAAATACATTGCTATATATACGTCCTTGTAATAATAGACTTTAGCGATTCTATTTTTTGTAGATAAACATCGAAGAAAAGACGCATAGAAAGCATTGATTACAAATGGAGAAAAAATTAAAAGAAATGAGCTAATAATACAACTAGTTATAAGAGCATCTATTTACTGTAAAAATAAAAATTATATATATATATATATATTATACGGATAATCAAGACATCACATTAAAAAAATAGTGTTCAATACAAATATGATAGAATCTCAACATTAACTCAATTAAAATCTCAATGAAGACTAAACTCAAACTCAACAGTTCCGAGCGTATGTGTATATTGTATGCATGCCAATGTATGCTATATATACTATATATAAATACATTACTGTATGTATACATCCATGTAATATTTGACTTTTGTGACTCCATTTTTTCGTAGATAAACATCGAAAAAAAAAAAAAAAAAAAAGCATGTAAAGACGCATATCAAGCACCAATCAAGCATTAAATACAAAATAATGGAGAAAAAATGAAAAAATAAGCTCATAATAATCATAACCAAATATCGAAGCATCTGTTTACTGTAATGATGAGAATATGATAAATTTGCGGCTAATCAAGACATCATATTTAACATAAAAGGTAAGTGGTCAATGCGAAATATAATAAAATCTTAACATTACCTTTTGTAAATAATGAAAAATATGCATATAATATAGGTCTAGTCTCAGATTCTTAGAGATTCATTTCTTCACTTCTTGTAGAAAGAGAAACTGCTTAACCATCCAAGGTCCTTGTTGAGTCCTGTTTCAAAAGACCTGGTTTGGATGATGAATTTCATTTCAGCTAATTTTCTGGCTTCTCTGTCTTTGAAATTAGTGCCGATGATACAGAATTGCAGATCCCGAATTGAGTGGTTGCCTGAGTTGAAATGTTCGGCAACTGGTAGTGATGACTTGTGCTGAATTGAATTTCTGTGATTGTTGAAACGAAGTCTGAACTTAGTACCTGTTTCCCCGATATACTTCGCGTTAGGGCATTTTGAGCATGAGATGCAGTAAACCACATTTGGGGTGTCACATGTGGCGTGAGGGGTAGAGACAGAGAAGCCAGGAGTTAGATCTACTTTTTCAGAGGTGAGCATATGGGCACAGATTTGGCAACGGCTTTTGCCACATGGGCGGTTAGCTTTCTGTTTTTGTTTCTTTGAGATTGAGCTCTTTACCAATAATTCTCGTAGGTTTTTCGGTTGTTTTTGAGCGTTGATGGGGTGGTTCGAGAACGTGGCAGGGAGAGATTTGTCAAGAGATAGGTATTTCCACTCCTTGTTGATTTCGTTAATCAACGCTTTTGTGGAGGGATGATACGTGGTTACAAGAGGTAGCCTGTCAGATGGTTTAGCAGTTTCGCTTTTACTCTTGAGTAACTCTTCACGCTTTTTTGATTTAGCTCTTTCTAGACTGCGGTTTATCATGTGGATAGGATATCCTCTTTGTAAGAAGAAGCCTCCTAGTGTGATCGCTTGTTTGTCAAATTCCTCGTCATCTGAGATGATTCTCCGGTATCTCAGAAACTGACTGTACACGACCGCTTCTTTGCAGTGTTTTGGATGGAAGCTTTCATGGCGAAGATAGGTGTGTTTGTCAGTGGGCTTGTGATAGGTATTTTTTTTAAGGCTTGTGATACCATCTGACAGGCTACCTCTTGTAACCACGTATCATCCCTCCACAAAAGCGTTGATTAACGAAATCAACAAGGAGTGGAAATACCTATCTCTTGACAAATCTCTCCCTGCCACGTTCTCGAACCACCCCATCAACGCTCAAAAACAACCGAAAAACCTACGAGAATTATTGGTAAAGAGCTCAATCTCAAAGAAACAAAAACAGAAAGCTAACCGCCCATGTGGCAAAAGCCGTTGCCAAATCTGTGCCCATATGCTCACCTCTGAAAAAGTAGATCTAACTCCTGGCTTCTCTGTCTCTACCCCTCACGCCACATGTGACACCCCAAATGTGGTTTACTGCATCTCATGCTCAAAATGCCCTAACGCGAAGTATATCGGGGAAACAGGTACTAAGTTCAGACTTCGTTTCAACAATCACAGAAATTCAATTCAGCACAAGTCATCACTACCAGTTGCCGAACATTTCAACTCAGGCAACCACTCAATTCGGGATCTGCAATTCTGTATCATCGGCACTAATTTCAAAGACAGAGAAGCCAGAAAATTAGCTGAAATGAAATTCATCATCCAAACCAGGTCTTTTGAAACAGGACTCAACAAGGACCTTGGATGGTTAAGCAGTTTCTCTTTCTACAAGAAGTGAAGAAATGAATCTCTAAGAATCTGAGACTAGACCTATATTATATGCATATTTTTCATTATTTACAAAAGGTAATGTTAAGATTTTATTATATTTCGCATTGACCACTTACCTTTTATGTTAAATATGATGTCTTGATTAGCCGCAAATTTATCATATTCTCATCATTACAGTAAACAGATGCTTCGATATTTGGTTATGATTATTATGAGCTTATTTTTTCATTTTTTCTCCATTATTTTGTATTTAATGCTTGATTGGTGCTTGATATGCGTCTTTACATGCTTTTTTTTTTTTTTTTTTCGATGTTTATCTACGAAAAAATGGAGTCACAAAAGTCAAATATTACATGGATGTATACATACAGTAATGTATTTATATATAGTATATATAGCATACATTGGCATGCATACAATATACACATACGCTCGGAACTGTTGAGTTTGAGTTTAGTCTTCATTGAGATTTTAATTGAGTTAATGTTGAGATTCTATCATATTTGTATTGAACACTATTTTTTTAATATGATGTCTTGATTATCCGTATAATATATATATATATATATATAATTTTTATTTTTACAGTAAATAGATGCTCTTATAACTAGTTGTATTATTAGCTCATTTCTTTTAATTTTTTCTCCATTTGTAATCAATGCTTTCTATGCGTCTTTTCTTCGATGTTTATCTACAAAAAATAGAATCGCTAAAGTCTATTATTACAAGGACGTATATATAGCAATGTATTTTTATAAAGAGTATATAGCATAGTATGATTCAAACAAGCACTTGAAACTTTTGTTGAGTCTGAGTTCAGTCTTCACTTTCTACCATACCCCTATACGTATCAGCGCTCTCCTTGACAACGCAGCTCCAGGGCAACGCACTACGCGCATGACGCGCATAGCATTGTTGTTATGATTCATGTTTATCATTGTCCATCATTGTCTTTGCACTGACGAAGGTCTGAGGCAGACCGAAAATTTTGTAATAAAAATTTTGTAATAGTTGGATCCATGGCGTACTTGAGACTCTTTCTTCTAATAATTACAACATTCGAAGTCCAACACGTGGAAAATTCCAAGATAAATATATGTATATATATATATATATATATATATATATATATACATTATATATATATATGTTTTAAAGATACATACATTATATATATATATATATATATATATATATATATATATATATATATATAACATATATATATATGTATATATATATATATATATATATGTATATATATATATATGTTTCATCTTTGGCTCTTCGTGGAGGGAACCAGTCCATGGATGCGTCGTTGCTACGCCAAACGCGCATTACAAACTGCGCGGTTACCATGCACTGTGGCAACAACTACCACCAGTTTAGACGCATTCCATCACGTCACAAGCAGGTTAGTTTGGAAATCCGTCCGACCAGGAGCAGACGTATACCCTTGTGTGTACGTTCTGCTTCAGAAACGGATTTTTAATCTAACATCACATCGCATCCTGGTCGCTGATGAAGAATGCGATGACTAACCTGTTTGGTGTCTTGTTTCAAAACATGCGCTTTCCTCGCCAGGATAAAGCGTTTTAATGCCATTTTAGGTTTTAATCTCATTCACTTCTGTTCGTTATTGATCAGCGACTACCAGGAAAGGCTGGTTGACTATCAGGTAAAGTCTGATTGACTATCAGGAAAAGTCTGATTGACTACGGGAAAGACCGTTGACTATCAGGAAAGTCTGATACAGTATTCCATCACGGACAAGGCACAACTACTGGCTGGGATGTCTCTATGCGGGCCGGAGGTGTGAGTTTGCGTCAGTGAAAGACAAGATGAGGTGGGTCTCTGAACCGTTTATCTTCATGATAGTAAATCGGAGCATGACGTTGGCAATGTAAGTCCATTGAAAAGCTATCAGGGATTCATGTTTGTCATGTTTTTTAAACTGATTTCATCCTTTCATCTTTGGCTCTTCGTGGAGGGAACCAGTCCATGGATGCGTCGTTGCTACGCCAAACGCGCATTACAAACTGCGCGGTTACCATGCACTGTGGCAACAACTACCACCAGTTTAGACGCATTCCATCACGTCACAAGCAGGTTAGTTTGGAAATCCGTCCGACCAGGAGCAGACGTATACCCTTGTGTGTACGTTCTGCTTCAGAAACGGATTTTTAATCTAACATCACATCGCATCCTGGTCGCTGATGAAGAATGCGATGACTAACCTGTTTGGTGTCTTGTTTCAAAACATGCGCTTTCCTCGCCAGGATAAAGCGTTTTAATGCCATTTTAGGTTTTAATCTCATATATATATATACATTATATATATATATGTTTTTAAAGATACATACATTATATATATATATATATATATATATATATATATATATAAACATATATATATATATATATGTATATGTATATGAGATTAAAACCTAAAATGGCATTAAAACGCTTTATCCTGGCGAGGAAAGCGCATGTTTTTGAAACAAGACACCAAACAGGTTAGTCATCGCATTCTTCATCAGCGACCAGGATGCGATGTGATGTTAGATTAAAAATCCGTTTCTGAAGCAGAACATACACACAAGGGTATACGTCTGCTCCTGGTCGGACGGATTTCAAAACTAACCTGCTTGTGATGGAATGCGTCTAAACTGGTGGTAGTTGTTGCCACAGTGCATGGTAACCGCGCAGTTTGCATGTGCGCGTTTGGCGTAGCAACGACGCATCCATGGACTGGTTCCCTCCACGAAGAGCCAAAGATGAAAGGATGAAATCAGTTTAAAAAACATGACAAACATGAATCCCTGATAGCTTTTCAATGGACTTACATTGCCAACGTCATGCTCCGATTTACTATCACGAAGATAAACGGTTCAGAGACCCACCTCATCTTGTCTTTCACTGACGCAAACTCACACCTCCGGCCCCCATAGAGACATCCGAACCAGTAGTTGTGCCTCATGTCCGTGATGGAATACTGTATCAGACTTTCCTGATAGTCAACGGTCTTTCCCGTAGTCAATCAGACTTTTCCTGATAGTCAATCAGACTTTACCTGATAGTCAACCAGCCTTTCCTGGTAGTCACTGATCAATAACGAACAGAAGTGAATGAGATTAAAACCTAAAATGGCATTAAAACGCTTTATCCTGGCGAGGAAAGCGCATGTTTTTGAAACAAGACACCAAACAGGTTAGTCATCGCATTCTTCATCAGCGACCAGGATGCGATGTGATGTTAGATTAAAAATCCGTTTCTGAAGCAGAACATACACACAAGGGTATACGTCTGCTCCTGGTCGGACGGATTTCAAAACTAACCTGCTTGTGATGGAATGCGTCTAAACTGGTGGTAGTTGTTGCCACAGTGCATGGTTACCGCGCAGTTTGTATATATATATATATATATATATATATATATATATATAAAGACGATGAAGACAAACAAGTTGACATAATGCATTAGAATCCAACTTCATTTATTTGTAAACCAAATTTTCGACCCTTGCACGGATCTTCCTCAGGGTAACAGTGATATTTGTATTTGAAGCTCAGCACAGATAAATAATAATAATAACAAAGAAACGCGCCTGGTTGTCAGCTTAGAGTTTGAGCTAGGTTAGCAACCAACACGCACGGTTGTTAGCTTAAAATTTGCGCTATCTTCATGAGTGCAAAATCCTTAAACTCAATTATGACGTAACAATGCATCATAAAATGCATAAGAAGTAAGACATAGACATTTTCAAATCAAACTGATCGTTTACCAGCCGCGCAAAATACATACCAACACGCACGGTTGTTAGCTCATAATTTGCGCTATCTTCATAAGTGCAAAATCCTTAAACTCAATTATGACGTAACAATGTATCATAAAATGCATCATAAAATGCATAAGAAGTAAGACAATAGCCATGTCTACACCTATCCAAAAACTTGTAGTTATACTAACTACGAGCGCAAAAATGCGTTCCCCTAACCACGACAAAACTTCGATGCCGTTCACACCTACATGCAGTTAGCAAAACCTCGAGGTAAAGCTAACTACGATAGAAAATAAAGGGCGCCTAGTTTGCACATAGGGTTGCGTACTATTGTGGAAAAAACTGAGCGTCGTGGTTAACAAAACTCCGTTCACATCTGTCATAGTTTAAGCGCGCTGCCACAGCGCGCTTAAACTACGCGCTTAAACCACGACAACACCCTAAGAAATCTTGTGGTGTTGTCGTGGTGTCTTCGCCTTAAGGTTTTGTCGTGGTTTTCTAAACTACATGCGTCTACATCTACGCTAACTTGGAGTTTAGTGCCTCGTAGTTTACAAAACCTCGAGGTTTAGAAAACCTTAAGGTAAAGGGACCTAGGTGTGAACCTCACTACTAGTGAGGTTCACAAGTGGCCCACAATCACGGTCGACGAAAAACTTGCTAAAATCATGCCTAGGGCCCCCCTACATGCACAGAGGCAGCCGCCCAGTCTGAAAAGATTACTGGTGAGGAATCAGCTACCCGGCCCACCTCAACCTAGAGGTAACAAACAATGTGGCAAAACGCGCTGTCAGATATGCACTCACATAATAACGGATAACTCCGTACAGCTCTCATCTGATTATACCATCTATCCTCCTGCTCACAACTGTGATTCAAGTAACGTTTTGTATTGTTTTCTTTGTAACAAATGCCCTGGAGTAGCCTATATTGGTGAAACAAGTACAAGTTTCAGAATGCGATTCAATAACCACAGATGTACAATCAGGCAACGCCGAACCGGTTTCCCAGTAGCCGAGCATTTCAGCCAAACCGACCATTCCTTAAGTGATCTTAAGATCTGCCTCTTCGGAGGCGGGTATAAATCCGCGGATGAGAGAAAATTGGCTGAACTGCGCGCTATAATTCGTAGCAAGAGTTTTCAGACTGGGCTGAACAGAGACCTGTCATGGCTAGGCAAATATAGTTTCTATAAGTAGTATATCTCTTTGTCTCTGCGCCTCAATTTAGGCCCAATTCGATAAAGTTTACCGGCTATTACTCAAACATGCCTTTAGAATGTTTTATCTGCATATTTTAATCGTTATGCTCTCTTCGGGTTGCTATATGTTTTGCGCGGCTGGTAAACGATCAGTTTGATTTGAAAATGTCTATGTCTTACTATACTTCTTATGCATTTTATGATACATTGTTACGTCATAATTGAATTTAAAGATTTTGCACTCATGAAGAAAACGCAAATTTTGAGCTAACAACCGTGCGTGTTGGTATGTATTTTGCGCGGCTGCATCATGGTAAACGATCAGTTTGATTTTAAAATGTCTATGTCTTACTTCTTATGCATTTTATGATACATTGTTACGTCATAATTGAGTTTAAGGATTTTGCACTCATGAAGATAGCGCAAATTTTGAGCTAACAACCGTGCGTGTTGGTATGTATTTTGCGCGGCTGGTAAACGATCAGTTTGATTTGAAAATGTCTATGGGGGTGTTGCAAGAAACTTGCAATTAATTGCAAATCCCCAAAATCTATTGCAAATCCTGCAATTAATTGCAAATTTGCAATTAATTGCAAGTTGCAATCAATTCTGTTGCAAGAAAGATGCAATTGATTGCAAATCGATTGCATCTCTGCAATCAATTGCTAATCAATTGCAACTTTGCAATAGATTCAGGGGTAGTTGCAAATTTTGCAATCGATTTGCAATAGATTACAAATGTCATAATTGCGGCTGCTTATATAGATGCTGGGGGACAAATCTCCAAACTTGATCATTTCTTTTAAGAAAAAAGAAGAAAATATTCCGTATAAATGACATTTTTATGTAATGTATGATTGTGTAAGATACTTTTTATTTAACATACACAAAGTGTATAAGGGGCTACTCAGTATACTAGTATATGAATCAACATGTGGTCGGTCGGGCAGTCCGTTGCAAATCTTGCGTCACAAACTCCATCTACAGTTTTGAAGCAATTTTGATGAAACTTGGGTTATATGATGACATCGAAGTGAAAATGTGCAAGACGTTTTTTTGTCTTTATCGGAGAAAGCGTTGCCATGGTAACCACAATTTCCCAAAAAACATTGTGGAGTAAACTACTGCCACAGTATTTGAGTAATTCATTTCAAATTTTATGTGTATAATGATCTTTAGGTGTAGTTATGTAAGAAACACTTTGTGTTTGTACCCGACAAGGCGTTGCCATGGTAACGGCATATTTTCTTGAAAATCTTGTGGAGTGAAATCCTTCCACAATTTTGAGGCACTTGAACTCAAATTTGGTGTACATAATGACATTGAGGTGTAGATGCGCAAGACACGTTTTTTGTGTTTGTCGGAGAAAGCGTTGCCATGGTAACCACAAATTTCCCAAAACGTTCTGGAGTGAACTACTTTCACAGTATTTAAGCAATTTGTTTCAAATTTGGTATGTATAATGATCTATAACTGTAGTTATGCAGGACACACTTTGTGTTTGTGCCTGACTGGGCGTTGCCATGGTAACGGCAATTTTTTCTTTGAAAATCATGTGGGGTGAAACTATTTCGAGTTTTAAGGCAATGGAACTCAAATTTGGTGTACATGATGTCATTGAGGTGTAGACGTGTAAGACATGTCTTTTGTGTTTGTCAGAGAAAGCGTTGCCATGGTAACCGCAATTTTCCAAAAACCTTGTGAACTATCATAGTATTTAAGCAATTCGTTTCAAATTTGGTATGTATAATGATCTATAGGTGCAATTATGCAAGACACACTTAATTGTGTTTGTACCCGACAAGGCGTTGCCATGGTAACGGCATATTTTCTTGAAAATCTTAAGATTTGAACTTCTTTCAATATTTTGAAGCAACTGAACTCAAATTTGGTGTACATAATGACATTGAGGTGTAGATATGCAACACATGTTTTTGTGTGTCTGTCGGGGAAAGCGTTGCCAAGGTAACTACCCAAAACATTGCTGAACGAACTATTAGTTTATTCATTTCAAATTCAGTATGTAGGGTGTGAAATGATCCAAAGGTGTAGTAATATGCAAGACACTCTTTGTGTTTGTATGTGACGTGTTGCCATGGTTACTGCATATTTTCTTCAAATCTTTTTCAGTGAACTACTTCCACAATTGTGAAGTACCTGTAGTCAAATTCACCAGGTACTCACGAGGTACTACACATATGTATACACACACACACAGACAGACACACACACAAACACACATAGCAAGGTCAGTGCAAATTTGTGATGGACACATTTAACAAGAGTATAGTTGAAATTCTGTTGTCATGGAAACAGTGCATTTTGACCCTAAACTCAAGTTTAAAAATGCAGATTTAAATTCACCTGCAGTTTTCAGGAAATTCAGAAGAAATTTTGGCGCATGTCAGGATGGTACTTTAAAGGTGCACTTCAAGTATTTATTAAAGCAGCTGTAAGCACTAGAATGACATTTTTTTAATGACGTAAAGTATGAATATGATGCATTACATGATATACACCATACCACAATAAAATTAACCTACTCTATATGCTCAATATTCTGCAAGGTATATATCTTCATGAATTTCCCAAGACAGCTGCTACATGTATCCATGAATTTGAAGACACACAAACATATCAACTCTGACACTGACATTAGGGTCCATCTGCAAACATATATTTCTACATTCAGTACTTTGTACCCCACAATCATGAATTGAACTACTTGCACAATTTGTCTCAGTCTTGATAAATACTTGTTAAATATATGGCGCGTACAGTATCGCAAATTAAGCTTGCTCCTCATCCCCCCCCCCCCCCCCCCCATTTGCCCCATATCTGATGATGCTGGGAAATTGATGACAAGACATGATGGAGACAAAAGACACACTGTCTCTCTGAACAGGGAGGTACCTCCCTGCTCTGAACAAGACAGCATGCACTTTCACAGATATGTAGGACCCCTACATGATACCTCTTTTCTTGTTGCTCTCATATTGAAAGAAATGTTCATATAATGACTGATAGTACAGAGAAATGTGCAAAAGAAAAGCATACTACAAGTATGAAAAGGCAAGTAATGAGAATGCACACATTGCTGAGTACAGAAGAGCCAATTACACGTGTACTTAGTATACACTCCTCATTATGAAACACTAGTTACACCTACAAAATGAGAAGGGTTGAGTAAATCAAAGTGTTACATATTATTATGATATATGTAACATTAAACTACTGGAATAATTACTAGGTTCAATAATTCATTACTGCTGATTGTTTGTTTCTTGTATGTTGCTCCATACATAGCTCCCTATTCACTGTGTGATTGACTCCATTAAAATAGTGAACAAAGAGTAATGTTTTCAATAATCCCTTGCTTGTGATTTTTCTATTTGTTTTTGTTTTTTTAAATCAATAATCAGATTCATTTATACTTAAAACTGATAAATTGAATGAACATTCTCTGTAATATGCTTAATTGCAAACTGGTTGACAGTCTGCTGGAAACCCTTCAGTCAACTACCTGTAGCTATCCTCATAAGTAGGATTACTTCACATGCTCTCTTCCAAGGACATGTAGGCCTATCGCTAAATGTGTCAAAGCCTCCACATTGAAACCTGTATTCTATACCTCATGTCTTCTCTGCAGTTCAGCACAACTGAACACATACATATGTAGTGTATGACATGAACATCTTCATGATAACATCATGCACTCACATCTGAATTACACCAAGTTTCTCTCCCCATTGCATAAACCCTATCTATCCCAGATCATACCATCAACTGAGCTCAAAATTAACCCACATCTATGGCTGAATACTCATGTGTGTGTTCCCCACTGTCATGCACTCATGCATATCTTTTAAGCATGCATGGTCATAGAGGTACTAATACAGTACTGAATATCAAGACAACCACGCATAAAGTTAGCTTATCTACATGTAACTTATCTGCATTTGTATACTTGTGCTGTGATCTACTCATACAAACATGTCTTTATTAAGTTTAAGGTAACCAAATGTTACAGCGAAAAATACTTCTGACATGCAGAACTGTTAATTTTTTGCCCAAAAATGTATGCAAATGCCCTAGAAATGTGTTCAATTATGCTACAATATCACGATGTCAATTGGGAAACAACATATTAACCAAAAAAGATCCACCATTGTATTCACTGTATACTGTACATGTAACTTTGTACAACTGATTAGTAATGTAATCTGCAAATTGACCCACATCAGTATCTACTGATCTTTTGTGCTAGTGTGAAACAGATACAGCTTGTTGGAAAATATGGTTTACTACATATCTCGTAACTACCTTCTAGCCTTCTAGTGGGAACTATCCCAGGACCCATGAATGCAATACAAATAAGTGGTTCAATTGCTGAGAAATCAAATTCAGTGCCATCTTGCCACAGCACAGGTTCATCTGCCCCCAGGTGGTGCTACACAACTGTAAACAAGATCAAGATCATCATAATTTCAACCAGTACTTATTAAAGAACTTTTTTTTTTTTTTACCACCAAGAAACATGAAATGTCTCACAATATACCTTGGCAGTTTTGAGTTCGATGATGTGCTTTAATAAAACTGTTTGTTATTTTGAATGTTCCTTATTCTAAAGGTTTGATAGCCTGAGACTTACAAGCCTTCAGAGTAACAAACCATATTTTGTATTTTGAATAACAAAACAAGGACCAGTGAACTGTTACCTTGGAGATTATGAATACAGTAGTAGCTGTATTTACGGTGTATAATGGACTAGGGTAAGGAAAAAAAAAATATAGTAAAACATGTCCATAGACATGATGTTCATGGCCAGATTACTCTTGTATATTTAAGTTATAATTGTCCTACAGCTCTCTAGAAACTCAAACTGTGGTGCTTTACAGTGTACATACATATACAAGGGAGGTGAGTCACCTCCCTGCATAGTACATACTCACATCATGGACTGAACATTTCTTCCTATGAAAAAGAACAAAACAGGGCTCTGCAATATGTTTTCTGCCAATCTCTACGTGGAGGGTTTTGGATGTTACACGTAACTTCTTGAACACTGGTTCGGTAAAAGGTTGATTATCCCATTATCAGCGTATCCGGGCACTTACCCCCTGGGCAACTACCCTCCGGATAACTACCACCCGGATAATTACCCCCCAGGTCTATTCCCCCTTAGGGCAACTACCCCCCGGACAACTA
This sequence comes from Diadema setosum, assembly GCA_033980235.1. Classification (NCBI taxonomy): domain Eukaryota; kingdom Metazoa; phylum Echinodermata; class Echinoidea; order Diadematoida; family Diadematidae; genus Diadema; species Diadema setosum. The sequence continues at coordinate 32,623,432 of CM067072.1, read as the reverse complement.
CTCTCCTAGGGCAATCACCCTCCAGGGCCATTACCCCCTATGAAAACTACCACCCGGTCATCTACCCTCCTAGGGCAACTACCCCCAAGGGCAATTACCCCTAGGATATCTACCCCCCGGATAACTACCCCCTGGGTAACTACCCCCTGGATGACTACCCCCCGGATAACTACCCCCCAGATAACTACCACCCGGATAACTACCCCCTGGATAACTACCCCCCGGAGAACTACCCCCTGGGTAACTACCCCCCGGAGAACTACCCCCCGGATAACTACCCCCCGGAAAACTACCCCCCGGATAACTACCCCCCGGATAACTACCCCCAGGATAACTACCACCCGGATAATTACTCCCCGGATAACTACCCCCAGGATAACTACCACCCGGATTACTACCCCCCCCCCCCTCCTGATACTTACCTACTGGACAACCCTCCCTCCCCGCCCCCCGAAAGTTACCACCCGTCGTATATTTTCCATAAGTTCATAACACAATATCAGAAGATGCAGCTTTCTCTTACACTGTCATCACTCTTTTGGCTTGTCATTTATTTTCTACCGTTACAACACATGATAGACGATAAACATAAGAAAAGGAGAGTTGATTTCACTGCAATTCATATTCCCTTAACATTAGCGAGGGACTCTTCGATATAAAGCCATAATTTCTGATAGGATCCGGGCACGGTTTTATGAAAGTTATCAGTCCTGACAAGCTGTCAGTTCCACACAATTACCAATCGTTGTAGGTCGATCAAAGCAGGTCCATGGTAACAAGTCAGTGACTCGAGCTTATCAATCAAGCAGAACCCATGGTTTTATTGAAATTATGAGATACTAACAAGATGTCATAACTGGCAACTTTTATCAAAAGGTGCCCTAATCTGTCATGAGAGTAAAATTGCAGCTTGTTTTACATACAAGTAGAATTGTGCTAGTTTTCAAATTAAATGTTCCAGTTCAAATATAAGTTAGTCTCATTAGAAAGAGTAAAATATTACGAGTTTAACGTTTTTTTTTTTTTTTTTTTTTTTACAAAACACCCCTAGTTGTTAACGAAGTCTTTTGTCCTGCACCCTCTTTTTGAATAGATCTAGGGAGAGTTGTAGCTGACAGAATCCTTTTTACATTATAGGGCTGCTCTGTTTTATCCCGGCCATTTCAAGAGTATTTTTTTTTTCTCAAAAAATTGAATCCTTCTTGGAATAACATGCTCTTTAATATTTCGTAAGGGGTTTCTAATTATCTCACCCAAAAGATGTTTAAAACCTGAAGTTAGGTCTCGACCAAAACCAGACGATATGAAAAAATGTTGGGTTTTTTTTTTTTCAATTCAAATAGCTAATGTGTTCGAAAATAACAATGAGAGACGTAATTTTCTGGGGGAGAGTTATTGTAAGAGGGGTGATTGTTTGGAGCCTAATTTTAATAAGGAGTAATTGTCAAGGGAGGTAATGTTCTGCAGCGATCATACCAAGGAGGTGACAATCTCTTCCCACATCCTTGATATACTAGTTGTTAATATGCCCAATAATGCAGTAGGGCAATTCTGAAATGAGCGTTAACGGTATAACAGTAAAATAGTTACAAAATTGATGAAACAATGCAAAGAAAGCAAATTAAGACAGAGACGAAGTACACAAATAAAGATACAGTGCACTCCCGTTACAACGAACACGGTTATAACGAAATTTCGTTATAACGAAGCAAAACTTCTGGTCCCAAAATTATCGCCATTAAAGTCTATGGTACAAAATTCGCTTATAACGAAGACGGTTATAACAAAATTTTCGTTATCACGAAGTCTTTTCTGAGCGCCACTGACAAAGAAAAACAAAAGAAATGCGCTCCGTTATAACGAAATGCGGATCGCATTCGAAAATGCGTAGCGGAACAAGCATTATTAAAGCGTCTCTGCATGAGCGAACGCATCATTAAATGTTCACTCCGTGTATCACGCACAGTTTCCGAGGGGAACTTGCGTTGTTGTAATAAAATAATTTGAATTCAGATAAGGTTTGTTTCATTGTTCCGAAGTCCTTTAATACAAAACACACAGATTCTGATACAACTAAATGTCCGTTAGTTCGGAAATGAAAGAGGGTTTGTTATTAAGCACATTTTGGCGTTATTCCAAAGGTTCGTTCATTCGATAATAAAATATGGTCCTTATTCTTATTCTTATACGGTTCGTTAGTCCGAAAATGATAGGAATTCAAAACGTTCGTTAATCGGAACATTACAAAAAGTATCGTTAATCCATGGTGGAAAAAGGAGAGTACACTAACAGAACTTAAGAATTGCAATCTTTATAATCGTCTTAAGATAAATAAATCTTCGAAATAACTAACCTTTCTCATTTTTTTTTTCATTAACAAAATTTCTTCGGAATAACGAACCTTATTTCATTTTCGGATGAAAAAGCCTTCGGAACAACGGACTTTCTGACTAGTGAACCTTTTTTTTTTTTTTTTTTTTTTTGATTTATAAACCTTCAGAATGACGAACCTCATTTTATTTTCAGATCAACGAATCTTCGGAAAATGAACAATATATTATTTTGATCTAGATTATGAACTTTCGGAATAATGATTCTGCGGAAATGCGAACCTTCACATAAACAAACCATCGGAATCCCGGGAATGGCGAAACTTCGGAATAAGGAGTCTTCGGAGTAACGTACTTTAGTAAGAAAAGAACCTTTGGAATAGCGAACTGTAACCAAATCCTACACCGTCATTTTCTACACATGTGTGACAACACAAACAACTTTATGCTCTTTTTAAAATGTAACATTTAAACGAAATTAAAAAGGTATTCTCCCATTTCACATAGCTTTCCAGCGTATGATGAGGATTCAACAAACAAATTTCTTTTTGCGTGGTTTCCTTCTTTTCGTTATACATTGCATGTTATATTTGTTCGGTTACAACGAAATTTCGTTAAAACGAAAAAAAAAAAAACCAAAAACTGCCGGTCCTGAGCATTTCGTTTTAACGGGAGTGCACTGCACATGAACACACACGAGATAAATCCCTTGTAATGAGAGAAAGAGGAAAGGTGAGTTATGAATGACAGGAATAGACTACCTTCACAGTGGACAGAGAAAAGCGAGAGGGAAGAGGAAGATGATGGGTCAAAACCAGGGCACGTGAGGCATGAGATATAAGCTCCTCAAAATAAAGAAGTGTTACATGGAGTTGTGGTAAACGATAGACAATTGTGGTTAAAAAAATATTGCAAAAAGTTTAACTCATTCTGAAGTGTAACATTTCTTCAAAATGTCTTTAGTTCAATGGTAAAGGCATTCAAACTTAAAACTTCTTTTATACTATACTATCAAGAGAAATCCGAAATTTCGGAACAGTAAAAGAAAATACAGATTTAGCGAAAATAGTTTGGTTAAAGGCATTGACATTTACTGGATTACCGGGTAGGATATGAAGGGACAGGTTCGTTTTTTATGAACATAGAGTCAAAATACAGAGGGAGAAATTAAGCTTTTACGTAAATTGTCCTAAGTGCAAACGATACAAATTGTAAATCTTTAAGATGTTGTTTTCATAAAATGATGTATCAGTATGGCATCTCCGTGATTCCTGGCAAATAATACAAAGAACTTCGTTTCCTGTAGTAATGATATTCTTTTTATTAAAGGGAAGATGGGGGGGGGGGGGGCAATGACCCGGGAGGTAGTTACCCAGGGGGTAATTGGCGTGGTGCACTGTCCTGGGGTAATTTTCGTCTTGATAGTTATAGGGGAGGGGGAGTTGTAGGCTTGCTTATCCGGGGTAATCATCCTCGGGAAGTTATCGGAGGGTGTAGTTATCGGGTGGAAGTTATCTGGGGTCTAGTTATCGGAGGAGGGGGTAATTAACCTGGGGATAATTATCCTGGTGGTAATTATCGGGGGGGGGGGGGGGTAGTTATCCGGAGGGTAATTATCCGGGGGTTGATTATCCGGGGGGTAATTATCCGGGGGGTAATTATCCGAGGGGTAGTTATCCGGGGGTAGTTATCCGGGGGGTAGTTATCCGGGGGGTAGTTATCCTGGGGGTAGTTACCCAGGGGGTAGTTCTCCGGGGGGTAGTTACCCAAGGGGTAGTTCTCCGGGGGGTAGTTATCCAGGGGGTAGTTCTCCGGGGGGTAGTTATCCAGGGGGTAGTTATCCGGGTGGTAGTTATCCAGGGGGTAGTTATCCGAGGGGGTAGTTATCCAGGGGTAGTTATCCGAGGGGTAGTTATCCAGGGGGTAGTTTTCCTAAGGGGGAATTGCCCTGGGGGGTGATTGCCCTTGGAGGGTAGTTGTCCGGGGGGTAGTTGTCCTAGGGGGTAATTACCCTGGAGGGTAATTGCCCTTGGAGGGTAGTTGTCCGGGGGGTAGTTGCCCTAGGGGGGAATTGTCCTGGGGGGTAATTATCCGGGTGGTAGATATCCGGAGGGTGGTTTTCCAGGGGGTACTGTTCCTAGAACCCATTATCAGTGCTAATACTGCAGAATGAATGACTCACACAGAATAAGTGACAGGGGCAAAATATCCAAAGGACTCTTCAATATCTTTGAAAAGCACAACGTGCTATTATTGTAGCTAGCACACTTGGATGCATGTGATGCAGCCGAGATTATTACTACCCATGCACTTGCTGCAGCTCTGAAACACTGCTTGCTTCGTGTGTCCCTTGTTTTCTAAGAGTGATGACCTCAGCCTGATGAAATGTGTTTAAAAAATCACTGCCTTGTTTTGTTCACACTTTTCCTCATTGTTGACAGCGAGCTGCTCATCCTTTGCAGTGTATACCGTCTCTTGACATCAAGTTTGGCCTGTCTGCCCTCAGCTGCCATTCCCCTTGATTCACAGAAGTTATACCTATACATGATACAAGAAATATTGAAGAAATAAGAAATGGGAAATAAAAATGGAAACATTGCACTCACAAAGTCATTTTGTGGACATCCAAAAGGCGTTTTGTGTAAAGGTATGATGGTACCAACATTTTAATTTGAAAATGAGGGAAATTTCAAACAATCAGTAATATACTGAAGAATTCGTATTCAATGCAACTTCATGCGCCAAAATAATACAATGTACCTGAATCATGAAGGCCTGAATACTACTGTCAGGATATGTAGAGCATTTTCAGTTTTCAGGGGGCTTGATAAAGAGATTTGAATGTCTTAACTCTTTATTAAACATAATATAAGCCATTGCTGTACAAAACATTCCTTTCATTATGGGTAACTTTGTGTTATGTAAATTTCAATGCATCATTTCTGCTTGTAATTTTGTATGAACTGCTGCGAAGTCTTCTTTACTCATTACTATGCCATGCTGTACATTTTCTTGTTCAGTAGGATGAAGTCATTGTACAAGTATCCTCAAATGAGACATCACATCAGAATTTATCCTAAAACAATAATGACAGATTCCAACAAATCAATACAAAATCACATTTCAAGCTGAGAGGTTCTACACATTTCATTCTCTCTCTTAACTGGAAATTATCATACAATGTACAATGTTCACTTACTGTCTGTGTGCACTGGCTGGAATTCTCATGCTGGTGTGAGTCTCGGTCTTGAAGAAACATGGTTTTTCTCCTCTTTTTCTTCCTTTCCCTGCTGATAGAACAGATAAAATTGTCTCATCTTGCAGAAGTACAAAAGAGCAATGAGAATTTGCAAAATTACAACCAAACAGTGTAGGAACAAAATGGACATTGATGTTTAGAAGCAGGCACTTTTTTTCTTGATATTACAATAATGTTGGAACACTCTTTGAACTGCTTTCATATCCTCCCCTCTGTAACAAATTAACCCTCTATACAGTCATTCACCTTGCATATTAAAGTCAAATAATCACCAAAGTCTAGTCTTTTCACATCCTCTTCTCTTTATATTCTATTAATTTTAATCTTCATAAGCCAAAATTTCTTGAAGCAGAATCTATTTCTTTAGTCCAAATCAAATCGACTTAGGCACGGTTGACTGTTGACTGCCCATCAATCCATCACCCCCACTCATATTCATATGCAGACATGTACAATATTTTTAGTGCTGTACCGTATATGTTATGCAATGTACACTGCCAATCACACATCCATTAGGCTCTCATGTGTCTTGCCTATTGCAAGCACTCTCAACTATGTTTCCTCATCTCCCAAAACCAGAGGTCACTGTGACATAGTGCTTGGGTAGGCCTATGGGGTTACATACAACTACACTATAGGGTGGCACACACCTTGTAAGTAGTAGAGTACGGTACTATGCAAATTCTGGTATCTAATTGGTAAGTGTCCATAAATACCATTTGTTTAAATGCATTCTAACAAGGCCTTTTTGTTCTTTCCACAAACAAAAAGAGCATAAAGAATTGTTGTACTCATAGTTATGACTCCATCAAGTAAATCACTTGAATTCCAGGCCTGGGTAGCTTTCATAAGTGTACCCCTTGAACCACTGGCACTTGTTTTCAACAAAAGCGCTGACACATGTAAATATTTCTGCTTGGATATCCTACAGTCAGTTTGCTCATCTTATCCGTACGCTTCTTGTCTGAAATTTCAGCCTTGGTGACTATAGACCTATATTTACACACTGTATTACAAAAACTTCAAGTTTTACTGGCACTGTTTGATACACTACACTACAGTACTATCATTGCAACTCTGATTACTTTTAGGTACTTGCTATAGAAATGGTTCAATTTCTCTCCCGCCCCCCCCCCCCCCCCCCTAAACAGTAGCCCAACCAGCGCGGTGCGAATTACAGCGACTGGGGCCCTGGGCTGTGTATAGTTACCCAAACAGATGCACTTGGCCCTTGTTCGTTTTAAATCCTAGCTTTTTATTGATCCAGCTAGTCAACACTAAATTGCAAGATTTCAGTTGATCCGTCCAAATTCCAGAACAGAACAACCTAAAAAAGCAAGGTCTATTCCACCCAAAGAGGTTCTCCAACCTCTTTGATTCCACCTCCCTGCTCAAAGAAGGTTTTATACCCTGGGGCGCTATAGGCCCACACCAATATCAATTAATAACCACACGTCTGTGTAGGGGTCGCTGATACGGTTGATTAGTTCTAACCGTTGGAATAAAATAGTGAAATCGTGGAGCACGTACCCTTGGGCCAACTCTTAACTTTCTTTAAGACCCGCAAAAGTAGAACTTCTACTAGGCCTAGAGCTCTAGAAACTCTAGGCCCTACCTAGATGTAAACCCCTAATTAGCTAGGACTAGAAACTAGCCCAAATTACAAATAGGCCTAACGTTACAGACTATTTTATATACTATTGCATAGGCCTAAAACACAGGCCTAGACCACAGAGTCTAATCGAGTGATTAGGCCTATCAAAAATAAATTTACACATCAATTAAAAAATTCAGCAAGCTTTCGCGTTACATGGACAGTATCACTGCAAAATAACTAGCCCACATGTACAGGAGGGGAATGAGGCCAAGGGGGTAGGCCTAGGCTATGTAAAATCTAGATGGTTCTAGACTAGAGTATATAGACTGTAGGCTACGTACATTTAACATTGTGTCTAAGTAAGGAGTAGCGTAGGCCTAGCACCTATTCATCGCCACAGCACTCACCAGCACTCTACCGATAGCTCCTAATCCTGCTTGAAAGTAGCGGATTTGGATAATGAATCGATAATGAATAGCGTCTAGTTGACATTGACTTTTTTTTTTTAAGCTGGCCTATAGACCTAAGAGCCCTGCCTCTGGCAGCAGGAAAAAAAAAAAGAAAAGAAAAGGAGCTTGCCAATGCAAGAAAAAATGCTAACACAAAAAGCTATGTGTTGGACTATGATTGATGTACTGTGTGCCCAATGAGTGGTCGCGACGGCCACAACTCTTGTCAGTTATAGGAAACACATTTTCCCATTTTTCAAGAAAATTCTTATAAGAAGTAAGTCTAAGGAACTAGCTCTTTTAAATACAAGACACAATGAGTAAATAATGGGATCAAAATCGACAATTTTTGTAACTTACTCTGTTTCGAATCCCCAACGATCGCACAGCAAACCTCCACCACAGGAGAGACACAACACATTGAGCTATGGAGTATCTCATGCATGCAAAATGCATTGAAAAATGGACAAATTGGCTAGGCTTGTCTTGCCAGTCGCTTTTATAAATACAAAATACAGCAAGGGAGCTTGCAATTAATTGCATCTTGCAATTAATTGCAAGCTCCTTTCTTGCAACAGCAACTTGCGATTGATTGCAAGTTGCAATAGATCTATCTATTGCAAAGTTGCAATAGATATTTGCAATTAATTGCAACTCGACTTTCTTGCAACACCCCCTATGTCTTACTTCTTATGCATTTTATGATGCATTTTATGATACATTGTTACGTCATAATTGAGTTTAAGGATTTTGCACTTATGAAGATAGCGCAAATTATGAGCTAACAACCGTGCGTGTTGGTATGTATTTTGCGCGGCTGGTAAACGATCAGTTTGATTTGAAAATGTCTATGTCTTACTTCTTATGCATTTTATGATGCATTGTTACGTCATAATTGAGTTTAAGGATTTTGCACTCATGAAGATAGCGCAAATTTTAAGCTAACAACCGTGCGTGTTGGTTGCTAACCTAGCTCAAACTCTAAGCTGACAACCAGGCGCGTTTCTTTGTTATTATTATTATTTATCTGTGCTGAGCTTCAAATACAAATATCACTGTTACCCTGAGGAAGATCCGTGCAAGGGTCGAAAATTTGGTTTACAAATAAATGAAGTTGGATTCTAATGCATTATGTCAACTTGTTTGTCTTCATCGTCTTCATGCTCTTATTCCAACACGCGGATGATAATACCATTATATATATATATATATATATATATATATATATATATATATATACATACATATACATCACGGACATGAGGCACAACTACTGGCTGGGATGTCTCTATGGGGGCCGGAGGTGTGAGTTTGCGTCAGTGAAAGACAAGATGAGGTGGGTCTCTGAACCGTTTATCTTCGTGATATGGGGGCCGGAGGTGTGAGTTTGCGTCAGTGAAAGACAAGATGAGGTGGGTCTCTGAACCGTTTATCTTCGTGATAGTAAATCGGAGCATGACGTTGGCAATGTAAGTCCATTGAAAAGCTATCAGGTATTCATGTTTGTCATAGGCCATGGGGTGAAGCTGAAAAAGAGGCTTAGAAAATGGGTTTCGTTCCAGCAACAGTGGCACTACTTTCTGAATGCGGAAATGTGATGTTTTGTACATCCTAAATATACAGTAAAAAGTTCTCCTCGAAATATCCTGCAGTTTTTGCGAAAATCCATATTTTATAAACTGCGACCAGCAGCCCAATACACATATCGTAATGGGGCTGCGGATTGTAGCATTTAGGATCATGACAGGGTAGTATCGCGGACAAACGTCAACCTTAAATCGAACAAAAATTTTTCAATTTGAAGACTTACAAGTAAGGTTGAAGTATTGACAACAGGGTTCGTGCAAGGTTTGGTTCTACAAATAGTCATTTTCTGTTCGAATTGATGACTTAATATGACTAGGTCGAGAGGAATCTGGGAGAGCTACGCTGAATTGACGGTCAGCGCAGGCGCACACATCACTGCGCACAAATTTCGAATCCATTGACTGGATATGATGTTTGTGTGCGCATGCGCTGGCCGTCAGTTCAGTGTAGCTCTCCCAGTTTCCTCTCGACCGAGTCACATTTAGTCATCAATTTGAACAGAAAGGAACTATTTGCAGAAGCAAACCTTGCACGAACTCTGTTATCAATACTTCAAATTTATTAATAAGTCTTCAAATTGAAGGTTTTTTCCCGATTTTAAGTTGATATTTGTCCGCAGTAAAATATTCGTCATGATCCTGTATGCTACAGTTCACAGCCCCATGACGCTATGCGTATGGGGCTGCTGGCCGCAGTTATGCGTATGGGGCTGCTAGCCGCAGTATAGCTCCCATAGTGTTTCTAAGCTGAAATACATATACACATTTGTAAAGCACTGCTTTTAGCCACATAGTGCCTCGAAAAAAAGTGAAGTTTTGGTTTAATAGTTGCATTATATCTCATGTTTCAGCTTTTCCTGATGCTGGCTATGCAAAGGAGGACAAGAGCAAAGTGGTTCAAGACCATAATGAGAGAGAGCACTAACCGTCAGAGGTCAAGGCAAATGCCTTATATTCTGTTCAACGACATGTTATTAATCAAATGACTAATCATTCAAGGCAGAAAAAAAAATCAGAGCATTTGTTTGTGTGTGTGTCCGTGTGCATGTGGGAGAATCTTATTGTACACACACACCCTCACATGCACACACACATACGCACACACATAGTTATGAAGATACCCAAGTGTATTACAATATTATTCTACATGCCTTGGCCATTTATCACATCAGCATCATAAAAAAGATTATCATAAACATGAACACACACAATGATATAATACATGTATTGATCAGTGCATTACACATACACAGGTGCATAAAAACGCTGACATATTATATACACTCACACGCACATACAAACTCATTTACACACATGAGACATTACTATTAAACAGATCATATTGTTTATCAGTAAACATGTTTTTCTTTTCTTCTTCTTCTTAAGAAGCTTTAATATTAGATCACATAGCAATCACGTTGTTCATGAAATATTACAGTACTTTAGAAAATTTAATCTTCATAAATTTCCTGAAGTTTTCATTGCTATCATTAGGTTGGTGGGACACTACCTCCTTTCATGTAAGATAGCTCAAAATGATAATCAGTCAAATTTTCTAGTTTTAACAAATTTCCTGGAACATTCCATGGTCCAAATATCCTTGAAAGGGTGTAAAAGTTTTGAAAAATGCCAATATATAAAATAAAGGCAATATCATAGTTTACCCATTCATGAGTGAAAACTGCTGGATTCTGTATTGGAGGAAATGTGTACCTGAAAATCTTGGAGAGAATAAATATATAACACAGGTTTGGCATTAAAAATTATGATAACATTGCAATTAACTTCCAATATCAGAGGATCTGTGCAAACCTGACAACTTATGCACAATTTTCATTTGGCTGGTATTAGTTTTAGCAAACTGATTTTGTACTCACACCTACATTGTACTGACCTTTCTACATGAACATTCTGTTTCAGCATTAATAATAGTTACACATTTTTTCCCCCAGAGTGGGAGAAACAAATTTTAATCGTAGTCATTCAGTTTTATGAAAAAAACCACTTAGGAAAACATCTTTGTTCTTAGAATAATTCAACCCTAATCAAATCATAATAGTGGGCAGAAATGTTTGCTAGAGGGCGAACAATCACATACTGAGGCAAGGAGTCAAAACATGTTGCATAAACATTGGCATTCAAAATACAGGAAGCAATCTGTATTACAAAGACATTTTATCATGCACAACTTTGGTAAGATATTCTATCATGCACAACTTTGGTAAGATGTCAATTCTTGAACATTAATCACATTGACCAAAGCATTGGTGCATATACAGTACATTCTGTTGTTTCTGAACTTTGCACTGAAGTTCTTTGTGTATGTGTGTGAATGTTTCAGTGGTGTATATATATATTGCTCCATTTTATCAAGGACAAATTATAGTAACATGACAATGTTTTCATGCTTCAACATTAATCATATTGACCTATTTCCCTTGGCAAATAATGAGCAGGTTGACTCTGTTGCAAATGATGCATTTTAAAGGCAACACAGCAGAACCTGAAGAGCTTCCAGAAGAAAATCTTGATCTTGATGTAAGCGTCTTAGCTAGGGAGGAAACAGATGCTCCTGCTGACGGACCAGGCTCCTCCTTCAGCTTTCGTTTCCTAGCGAGATTCAGGCGTTTGCTATCTGTAAACCTCTTGTAGCACGTTTCATGGAATCCTATTTAATACAATGGAGAAATGAACAGCAATGAATAGCCGTTGGATTTTGTTAGGGGAAAAAAAGGCTAAACGCTAGGGGGAGGGGTTGAACATTACACTCAATATATCATTAAATGTACAGTAGACTATTGGCTGCCAATATTTGAATCTTGTGATTACCAATAGGCCCTTGTACTATGCCAGGTACACCTCATGATCATTGTCATCATCAACTACTTCAACTTGTACTTGCAGTGCAATTACTGATTTTAAATGACATCTACAGCTTTCAGCACCTGATCACATGCAATATCAATTATCATAATTATGAATACAACTGCCTTATCATTATTAATACTAGTACATTACTAGTAATCCTTGGCCTTTCACTATCACCACCACCCACTGCTTTATAATTTGGCACAACATAATGGTAATCTTATGTTTTAGGGAGTTTAATTGTTGAAATTATGTTTATGAGAGAGACAGGATGGATTTTTAATATTAATACTCCATGGCCATGATTATGAAAATATAAATTTACATGCAGTTTAGACCTTTTTCAATCCAGTCCTGTGTGTCAAGATTTTTACAAAACAATATCACTGATCAGCTACATCAATCTAACCTGGGCTGTACATTCATAGAACAACATGTAAAATTCATCTAGTTAGGCTACATTGATAACGGCGCTATGCCATGCCAAGGTGAAATTCAAGATAATTTATCTAAAATGTAACAGACACGCTACTAAACGGCTAAGCTACAGCATTAGCGTCCATTATAATATACACAAGCAACGTTCATAACATAGCTAACGTTGTACTTGTACAGTCATCATGCATGGTCATTAACATTACGCATAGCCATATATGAGACTGCACTGCAGTGTCGACTGCTACGACTGTACGCACGTAAAAACTAACCTGTAACCCTATGTAGGTTGCTGTCAGTCCCCCTGAGCAGATAAATCACTTCGTTCTGGTCTGCGATTTCACGGTCTCCCCCACTCAATTTGATCCACTCTTTGGCACACAAAATAGGTTTCGTCTATCTTAGGTTTGTCATAGCCGTGAAATTTTCAAACTTCATCGATTTTACATGCATAATAACGCAGAGCAGACGACGTAGACGCGTCGACAGGCTCACAGGGGGCGGCCATTTTGACTCGTAAACAATAATTCTCGATTCAGATTGGATAACATACATCACATGATCGTTCGCGAATGAATATCGTACACGGCAAAGTGTACATATTCAGCTCCTCAGTGACAAAAAAGTTCACTGTTTCCCCCTAAATTACAAAAATACTGCAGGAGGGTTTGTGTCGAACTTTTTCCTGTAGCCTTTTTGGTTATTTGTTTACACGTAGCTGTGGAGATATTTTAGTGCCGCAGTTGTCGGAACGAAACAAGCGAAAAAACCAGCTCACCCCATGGCCTATCATGTTTTTTAAACTGATTTCATCCTTTCATCTTTGGCTCTTCGTGGAGGAAACCAGTCCATGGATGCGTCGTTGCTACGCCAAACGCGCACATACAAACTGCGCGGTTACCATGCACTGTGGCAACATAACTACCACCAGTTTAGACGCATTCCATCACAAGCAGGTTAGTTTTGAAATCCGTCCGACCAGGAGCAGACGTATACCCTTGTGTGTATGTTCTGCTTCAGAAACGGAGTTTTAATCTAACATCACATCGCATCCTGGTCGCTGATGAAGAATGCGATGACTAACCTGTTTGGTGTCTTGTTTCAAAAACATGCGCTTTCCTCGCCAGGATAAAGCGTTTTAATGCCATTTTAGGTTTAAATCTCATTCACTTCTGTTCGTTATTGATCAGTGACTACCAGGAAAGGCTGGTTGACTATCAGGTAAAGTCTGATTGACTATCAGGAAAAGTCTGATTGACTACGGGAAAGACCGTTGACTATATCAGGAAAGTCTGATACAGTATTCCATCACGGACATGAGGCACAACTACTGGCTGGGATGTCTCTATGGGGGCCGGAGGTGTGAGTTTGCGTCAGTGAAAGACAAGATGAGGTGGGTCTCTGAACCGTTTATCTTCGTGATAGTAAATCGGAGCATGACGTTGGCAATGTAAGTCCATTGAAAAGCTATCAGGGATTCATGTTTGTCATGTTTTTTAAACTGATTTCATCCTTTCATCTTTGGCTCTTCGTGGAGGGAACCAGTCCATGGATGCGTCGTTGCTACGCCAAACGCGCACATACAAACTGCGCGGTTACCATGCACTGTGGCAACAACTACCACCAGTTTAGACGCATTCCATCACAAGCAGGTTAGTTTTGAAATCCGTCCGACCAGGAGCAGACGTATACCCTTGTGTGTATGTTCTGCTTCAGAAACGGATTTTTTAATCTAACATCACATCGCATCCTGGTCGCTGATGAAGAATGCGATGACTAACCTGTTTGGTGTCTTGTTTCAAAAACATGCGCTTTCCTCGCCAGGATAAAGCGTTTTAATGCCATTTTAGGTTTTAATCTCATATATATATATATATATATATATATATATATACAGTAGCCTGACTAGTAACCGCTCACCCCTTAGCGCACGAGTGTAGTTGATGATGACCGCGAATACAGTCAGACCGCAACACCCTGAAAAGCCTTCTCATTTATCGTACGCGTATGCATGGACCTTGCGGACATGAATACGTAATGAGCTGGAAGACCATATTTTTAGAGTCCTTGTAAATCTAAACGACATTACCAATCTTCCTGATTAATACATCGATAAAAAGCGGAAAAGTTGTACTTTAATGACATCCGACTACTTGAAATGTTGTGACATATAAAATATACTGAACAAGGAAATTATAAAACATGAAATTTGCATATTTTTCATTTTTCTTAGGGGGTACATTAGAACAATGAAATAAACGTGGACCAAAATCGAAGAGGTATGAAATGAAAGAGGAAATATCATACTATGGAAATATGATGACTTCATGTGGACTGATTATTGGAACGGGTCAGGTGATCGAATAAATCATTGCGTTGTACAGTTAATTTTTGACGAGATTTCAGTTTGCCGCGAATACGCGTTTCTGATTGGTTAATATACAAATGATGCACAGGATAGAGTGCATTAGTGTAGGCGTAGTGCACTCGAGGGTATTTACAATTGTGAAACATGCACGAGGCGAAGCCGAGTGCATGTTGCACTACATTGTAAATACCCGAGAGTGAGCTACGCCTACACTAACGCCACGAAATAATCCTGTGCATCATTTGTTTTATAAAATGGGTCGAAAATTCGAAAACTAACATCATTTTTCAGCGTTTTTCACGTACCTTTGTGGGTCAAGACGTCCGAAGATGTTCGTCCCAAACTTTTACGCACGTCGCACTCGCGGAAGTCCCGCACATACAGTATAAGTATAATGGGGGGTTGGGTTTCCGGACACCCGCATGAAAACTTACTTATTTTACATAGAATATGCACCCTTTACCTTAAAGACTTGATATAGACTCCTCATATAGGCCTACTAGACAACATACTCTGAAAACGGCGTGAGAATTAACCTGCTAAATCGTTGGATTTGCTCTTCAAAGTGACTCCATGTACGCGTCCGGTCCCATAACGCTTGGTCTACTGTACTGTACAAAGTGTACGTATATGTATAGTATAGTACAGTATACGTACGTACGCCACATATGTTATGCACAAGGGAAGACAGGCCGGCCGGCCGGCAGCCCGAACTAGAAGTTGTTTACAGGATTGACAGCGCGTACGCGTATGCATGCAATTCATCAAAGGAGCCGCCGCGCGCACAGACGATCGGCAATCTACCATAGGATTACAGGCAGTGCAATAGTACTGAAGTAAAGGAAGGAGGTGTGTCTCATTTCAGAGCTTCCTATTGGCTACATTCTTGAACCCATTTTATAATTCTCTCTGAATTTGAGAGTTGAAACAGTTGGTCAGCGCGGAAGGACAGTAAACGTGTGCTGTACATACAGTAATACTCTGTGTGTAGATAAAAGTGTAGTACCCTATGAGTGTGTGTGTGCGCGCGCACGATGTATGTATACGCGCTCGGGCTAAGATCTCCACGTCAACAACAAGAACAACACTCCACTCTGATCGACAGCTCAACTTTGGGTTGGACTTTGTTTACTCAGCTAGCAGTAACTGTTGCATTAATGAATGGCTCATTATTAATCAATAATAAAAGATCTAAAACTTATTGTGCACGCATAGTTCTTTGGGGATCTCTATTGTGAATTACAATAATTATTCCATCTAATTCCACTGTATACATCGCTGAGTAATTTAACTAATGATACCCTGAGAGCACAATAAATGATCATGCATGTATCTCAAATTGCCACTCCACGATTTTCACTCGACGAGACTTTCAATTTTTATAGTTTTCTAAGCGAGGGACCAATTCAGTTCTTACTGTGCTATTATAACAAGAATCTCTAGAATATTGGATATCAGTAATGAGTTGATTCAACTTTGGAACGGGTCGGGTGATCAATAAATAGAAAGCCTTGTCATAATATGTTCTAGGATCGTTTTAAAAAATGTCAGTAGGATGCGGTGATAAGAATAACGGTATCATAAGTTCATTTCTCATGATATAAGCATTAAAAGGTCTGATTAATATCAAATATTCACAAATCATGTCAATTAGTCACGGAGAGTAGATCTTCATGTCGTCAATAAATGAATCTCGTAGACCATGCACTTTGTCTCTGAATTATCTCGCAAAATCTCGGGTGTTGAGAAGGACATGCGCAAAAACCTGCGCGTACGATAAATTTTTGATTTGAGCTCATTAACAGCAGCGTTGCGGTCTGACTGAATATCTGCCCTACATTCTCGAATACGCACTGCACGCACTGCAGTACGCGTGTGCGCGATGCTAAGAATCCGATGCTCAAACAAATTGCAATATTCAAAGTATTCACGACTGTTTAATGATGTTTAAATGCAATTAGCCACATCTGGAGATTCCCGATTGCCGTAAAGGTCTCGTCTACTGTAGTTAGTGAGTAGGCCGTGATTTTTTTAGTTAAAATCCCGCAAAGTTGAGATAAGTCGTACGAATAGGCGCTAGTCGTCGACCTGACAACTGTCGGCAAATAACTGAACGATATTAGTTTACATATTTACGTGGATTTGCGTACGCGAACAAAAAAAGTTCGAAACTCGTACAGAGATGGCTCTTGACTAGTAACCGCTCACCCCCCCCCCCCCCACTAATTACGTGTGTACAGTATGTGGCGCGCGCGCTTTCAGACCACTGATTTATTACCTCCCCCCTCCTCCCCGCTAACTATCCTCTTGGATTTCCGACGAAGTGGGAGGCCCCCGAAAATTCAGATTTTGAATTATAATCAAAGCAATTGACATTTAATGCATTCCTCTATTTTGACATTGCTATAAATAAATATGTAATTATATACATATATGTTTATATACGGTTACAACTCGATCGTTATTCATAAGGTTTCAAATAAGAATGTCCCCGTCTCTCGAACATTATATCGAGTTTCCCGAAGTACACGTTCCAGGAAGTCAAAAAAGGAAATTGCAGCTACTGAAGCAATATCAGGAGATGATTTCATAACTCACATGAAATCCAAACAGAAAAGAGAGTTGAAGAAAGGAAAGGAAGAGAGAGAGAGAGAAACAAAGGGAAAAAAAGAAGGCACAAAGACATTGAGAAAGAAGAGGGAAGATCTAAAGAAGAAGATAGAAGAGATGAAGTTGGGTACAGGAAATAGAAAGAAAGATCACAGAGATGGGATTGTGATGAGGATAGAAGAAATGAACCATATATTAGAAGAAATAAAACAGAAGGAAGAAATGAAGTTTGAAGAATCTGAGTGCATTAAAAAAAAAAAGAGAGAGAAGTGAGTTTGGAAGAAGAAATGTAAAACAAGAGAGAAGAAAACAAAGAAGATGACTCTACGAAGGAGAATAGCGTAGAAGAAAAGAAAAAAAAAGAAGAGGAACAAAAAGGAAGGAATTCAATCAGATGATGTTAGATATGTATGTTCAGCATTAATGCAGGAAAGAAGAAGCCGTAGAAAATCAATGGGTTTCTTGTGATTTTTGTGACACATGGTTGCACTTGGAATGCAGTGAACTAAAAAATAAGGTTGAAGAAGACATATCAAAATACATGATATCGGTGTCCTTTCTGCTGAACTGAAAAGGGAGCATGATCGCAGTCTCTCTCTTTTCCCTTCTTCCTTTTGGATAACCTTACGTACCAGTGAAAAAAAATGATCTTGTTCATATTGTATTTAAATGGAATTTTCAAAATGATATTTCGAATAACTGTATATTCAAAATAGTGTTGAGGTGTGTGTAGATTATATTGACTTTTTCTTTTCTCAGAAGTAATATGTGCGTCGACATTATAAAACAAATATTGAGCGAGCGGCTGAGAAATACAGGCATATACAGGACTCAAAAGTGATATTGCTGTTATGACTATATCCCATATAATATTTTTGCTCTTTAATATACCAAAAAAAAAAAAACCCAACAACATATATATATATATATATATATACCACTGAAATTTGTTTTTATGCATCTTTATTTCAGACATATTTAACGAAAATTACTAATATGACCGAAATTTTAAGCACAAACATAATTTTATACTCTTGCATTCGTAAGATTTGTTATCATAAGTATTACATGTTTGAAGGTATACAATGTTTGAAAAGATCGCCAGCCTTGCTGTAGATTTGCCTGTTTATGAAATGTTTGCAGATACTTTTTTTCATAATAACATTTTTCGAAATGCTCATAACTGGTATGTTTTTATTCTTTTTTTCAGCATTCCCTAAATTCACCAGAATGTCTGGGGGACTTTCCATTCAATATATATAATTATATATATAGAATTAAAAGCTTGTGTGGTGAACTGTACTATGTATACTTCTAGTCCTTTTTCATATACTTATAATTAATTCCATGGAAATTGGGATGCAATGATCAACAAGAGATTATATCAATGTGTGATCATAAAGGTACGAGGCAACCCCCCCCCCCCCCCACCTCCTCCTCCTCCCGCTGAGCGAGATTGTCGGCGCTAACGAAACATTAATTTTTGCATGCATGAAAAGTCAGTTTTCTTTTCTTAATTACGCACCACCCCCCCCCCCCTTCCCCGCCTCCATAGGAAAGAAAAAAAAAAGCCTGGTTACGGGCGTGGTTTGCCTCCATGACATCCAGGTAATCACACTTTGGTATTTAGAGGTTAATTCAAACATTACGTTTTATATGGTGGCCGATTTGACTGAATCCTGGAGTTATCAACGGTGTTAAGATAATTATGTTTACATCATGTTGGTGTAAGAATTTTAACACTTTTGCCAGTTTATAAGTTATGCGACCTTGAAACGGGTGGTATCAAAGTCCACACTTTGGTATAACGGTTAGATTTATTGTTTTCAAGCTATATGTTTCTGTATTTCGTACTATGATGTATACCGATAAGCCTTTTGTTTTATGGACAGTTTTCAGCCTAAAACCAATTTATGCCAGTTCTGAAAATCTATACTATAGGTCTACAGACATTGACAGAGCACGCCGTCTCTATATACGCTTTTAATGTATGGGTGATATAATGATGTTTATAACGAAAGCTTTGTTGGAAAAGTTGTGAGACATTGACATTATATATAATTGAATGGATTCTTTGTAAAGTTCCTTGTTTGCCACGTTTGTACAACTTGATATGATCTTAGAAAAAATGGAAGAAACAGAAAGCAAAAAAAGAAAAAGAAAAAAGAAAAGGAATGTTAGAATGAAACATCGGAGGGCATAAATGCACGTGAATTTATTTGCATTGGATCTATTCTGCGTTTTAAATGTTTTAATAATAAATCGCTATACATCAAAGACCTCATGAATCATTCAGTTCAGTACATTATGAATAATGGCTATTTCATAACTTGTATACAGGGGAATCCCGTTCTAACGAGATCGGATACAACGAGAATCCGCTTAAATCGTCCGGTCCAAAATAAATTTGCATGTTAGCCTAAATGGAGATTTGGAGTTCCGGCTATTGCGAGATAATTTTCGGGCCTAAAAACAGAGAAAAGCAAAGATGAATTTGTGCGGACTTTATACAACGATAACTTCGTCGGTGTTACCACGAACCGACGCTATTTCGTTTTTGAGCGAAAATGCAATTCTGAGAAAATCGCGTTTAAAGATCTCACAAGATTTAGACAACGTTTTCAATGACTTTTCCTGTCTTGTGTGTGAAAATTTTGACAGGGTGATGAGAGTGGAAGTTGTTCTTCCTATCCATAGTGTAATTTTAGTGTGACTTCAAAAGAATTACGATATTTCTGTCTTCAAACTCACTGCGTCGGTTCGTAAATCCATCGTTTCTTGCGCGCACCATAGGTTATGTACTTAAGCGCGGGTCCCACGAACCGACGTAAGTTGTATTACGCCGGTTCGTGGGACTCGCGCTGTAGGGCCTGCACAATAGGTAACGTGCAATACGCGTGTATGTACGAACCGTCGCTATTTCATTTTCGTATGTGTTTACATACAAATACTATTAGGGCTATACCTGCTTATCAACAATAACCTTATTAATTGAAATTAATTGTCATGTAATGATTATTGTGATGATTATAATACATTAGGTGATAATTAAGATGATAATATAAGCCAGTTTCTCTTAATTGTTCTAAAAAGCGTGTTGTCCTTGTTTTCATCTTCATTTAGCATTGTTATCAGAGCTGTCGTTGATCGCTCCAAATATTTCTTTGCCCTCCCCCCTCCTTTTTTGTGTGGATATATTATTCAACACTTTTGCATGTGGACATTTATCATTTGGTAATCGTACTCGGTATACTGTGTTTCATATTTTTTTACTTTTTACTGTTTTTTTTTTTTTTACTTTTTTAACTTACAATGTACTTTCTTTATTTTTCACATAATTTTTAATTCAAATTCAGTTCACTTCTTTCATAATAATTATGAATGTTTGTTCTAAGATGAAGGATACCGCTAAATATAGGGAAAAAGATGTGCCAGTCAGTAATGATTACTTGCATTTACTCATCTTTCATACTCATGCACTCTGTTATTTCTTTCTCTGAAATAATCTATTAATTTCTTTATTTCTTATTATTCCACATTATTTGTGACTTTTACTTTGTCACAATTTTTATCGGTGTCATTATTGTCATTTGGCTTGCATGCGAATTCACTCATAATTCCTCATTTTCCATCTTTCTCTTTCCTGCTCAACAGATTCTTTGATAGCTGCACTTGATCATATAAAAACATAAAACTCATCCTGCATGCACTCTTCGAAACTGATAAACTCCTAAAAATACATAAATATCAAAATTATCAGAATTTCAAGCTTCATTTTAAATATATAACAATGGTCATGTTTTATTATGCCTTTTGCAGCAATACATGTGTATATTGAAGAGGTACATTATGTAATCGAAGAAACATAGGTTCTCAATAAAGTATCAAATTTGAATTATTCAGAGATGAGTAATGACAATGGGAAGGATAACAATTGTGGAAGAGCTCCATAAATCAATAAATATCTAATGGCAAATGGAGATGGAATCAATATTAAAGAATATGCGTAATTCAAGTTCATTATTACATCAGTTCTTGTGTGTTCACAAAAAGAGAAACACAGGTCGAACATGCGCACCAAATCTTACAATGTACATTTACATCTATAGAGTGCGGACAGAACATATACAAAAGAAAGAATAACATTCTCAAATTAATATATCAAGCATAATTATGTATATGAACATAAAAAGATGTTGCTGCATATGCATGAAGCTTGAGAGTGCTGCAACACACATTATGCTCAGATGGAAACTTGATGTATATCATACAAAAGAGAAGAGGTACTGCATGTACATGTAGTTACACTATTCACAGGACAGTAGAGAAAAAGCAAGAGAGAGAGAAGGAAATGGGTGTCTAAAATAGGTCGATGTAAGAAGTGCCAAGCCAATTAAGTCTCTAATAGAAGTCATACATATATGAAAAGGAAAACAAATTAATCACAACATAAATGATCGTGCTCATGTTAACCAATAATTAGCATCTAAAAATATGTGTAGAAAGCCCATAATATCAGCCTTTCGCCCCGTAGGCTTGTTACATATGAGAAAAGAGAAATTTTGGCCGACCCCCCCCCCCCCTCCGAATCGTTAATCCACCAGTACTATAAACACATGTGCCAGCAAATTCACAAGAGGGGTGGGGAAATTCGGCCAAAATTGTGTGTGGTTAAGATAATTAAAAAGAAAGGTCATCAGCAAAACTACGGGGTGGATGCAGACGAATTTTCATGTGATGACTAAAAAAAAAATGCAGCCAAAGGGGGGGGGGGGAAAGGACGGTGGAGAGGGGCCAAGGCTAATTTGACCCCCCCCCCAAAAAAAAAAAAAAAAACACGCCACTGTTCTACAGCACCTTTAAAGGACTCTTAATTTTCTTTTGTAAAAAACAAACGTCTCGAAGAATTCCATATTGTAGGCGAAATGTAGACCGATACAGTGTACATCCCAAGCTATTAAAGAAAAAAAAAACAGATTATGAATATTATTTAAAGTAAGAATTTCAGTGCGTTTAATCATCTTTAGTCGAGTTGCAAATGACATGTGCATATTTAATAAGAGCAGTTAACTTCGAAGCGCCCCCAAGCCCTTCTATATTTAATCATTCATGTCTAAAGGTAGTGCTAGGGCATCCCGGTTGTCTAGTGGTTATGGTGCTGGTCTAGTAATCCGGAGGTCATGGGTTCGAATCCCGCTTGGGCTGCCTGTGATTTTTTTTTTTTTTTTTTTCACAGCAGCCCACAAACTGCACACTGCAGTTGCATGTGTTACTACGGATGGAGACAAATGAATAATCTATTATTTTAATATACAATGTTTGACATCCTTTTTGTAATCACTTTCTTTAATTGTACATTTAGAGACATAATGAATTATTATTAAAAGAAATCATATTTCTGTATTTTGTTGTGAGTTTGCATGGGAGCATACACGTATAATTTACAATTTTAGTTAAATAAAGAACATCTCATAGCAGAACTGTCTAGTGATGGTTGAATGATTATGTCAATTTGTTATAAGTCCTATCAGTTATATGGAGTGCATTTCCCATGTTTATAAGAATCATACGTAACACATTCAAAGTGGGTTGAAGACAACAAAATAATAAATAAAAGAATAAAGGAGAATAGAATGAATTACAGTTTGAGGTGAGTTTGGCATGTCATTAACTGGATTAATATTATCAACTAGCAGAGATGCATATTTGATTATTTGTTGCATTAATTTCATAAAAATACATACATGTATAACATGTCTCAATCAACATTCAGAATGTTTGCAAAATGTAGATGAACATGTATCATGAACATGGTTGAAGATGAAGCTGGAACTTTTTGTTAATGGGTCTAAGCTACCATTTGTGACTCTCATAAATCAGTTTTCTGTGAAAATTCGTACAGCGAGCTAAACGTTTCTGATATACACATTTTGACAGTGTGACACATTTGGTTATGCCCCCGACAATTTAGATTGACTCTCGCAATTATCACCGTTTACGAAAAATAAATCAGTGAAGGGCATGTTAATCCTCAGTCGATAACTATTACAACTATGCAATGATTATTCAACCATCTAACTTCATCTGATTACAGCATCATCTGAATATTGCCAATGTGCACTTAGAAATTTATCAAGATGTATCACAAGGTTATGATTACCACACAAAACCTTCAAGATTTATTATCATGAAATACATACCAATGAACACTTAAAGAAAATCTAACATTCCATATCCACATGAAGCTTGCCTTGATATAAATGTCTCTCAGTAGTGTTATTAAAGTGTGGCAAAATTGTAATTATGACATCACAGAATGGAATGCATGTTTTCACCTTCAATCTTAGAATCTTCTTTCATGTTTCCACTTTACAATCACATTTTAATGTAGATATACCGTCCTTATGTTGTCGCCCTTTATCCCAAGTTCTCCTTTCTATCCTATCTGTAGATTGTCTTCTTTCCTAAGCCATTGTATTCACATTCCTTGATGATAAGCACGATGCTGTACTTTTTTTCTTCTCTGAAACAGTCCAGCTCTTCGCTACTGCATGGCATCAGTCATGTGAAAGAAAAGACAGAAATTAAGAACTTTCGATTAAAATCAAACATCATGGTACAAGATACAACTTTCATTTTGAGAAAAAGAAATCAGCCAACTAAGCTGTAGTTGAAATCATTTAGCTCTATTTATATTAAACATAAAACAAAATGGTATACAGGATCAAAGAATGTCAAAAAATACTGCTGTTCGTCTTTGATGCATATTCAAATGGTCTCGCCTTTTACATATTTTAATGATGCAAGATCTTATGTCTAGCACTTAGTAAGTCTCATGTAGAAATTAAATTATCATTCACATGAATAAATCTACATGTCCTTGTAAATAAGGCATTGCTTTGAAAAAGCTGAATATTACTAACTGCATTTGGGAAACGGTCTACGACAATCAAACTTCTTTATTATCAGAGACTTTAACATCTTGATTAGACCTAGACTCTAATTACCATTGTATTCACATCCGTTGATGATGTACGACCCTGTACTTTTTCTTTTCTTTTCTGAGACAGTCCAGTTCTTCGCTACTACATGGCACCAGTCATCTGAAAGAAAAGAAAGAAATTAAGAACTTTTGATTAAAATCAAACATCATGGTACAAGATACAACTTTAATTTTGAGAAGAAAAAAAAAATCAGCCAACAAAACTGAAGTTGAAATTATTTTGCTCTATTTATATTAAACATAAAACAAAATGGTAGGCCTATGCAGGATCAAAGAATGTCAAAATATACTGCTGTTCGTCTTTGATCCATATTCAAATTGTCTCGTCATTTACACATTTTAATGATGCAAGATCTTATGTCTAGCACTTAGTAAGTCTCATGTAGAAATTGAATTATCATTCACATGAATATAAATCTACATGTACTTGTAAACAAGGCATTGCATTGAAGTAGCTGAATATTACTACCTGCATTTGGGAAACAGTCTACGACAATCAAACCTGTTTCTTATCAGAGACTGTATCATCTTAATTAGACCTAGACTCTACATTATCATTCAGCTTTTAAAGGTATTAACCATTCACCTATAAAACAGTGGCATTGTCATGTGCATCATATTTCTTTGATACTGCACATATTTTCATGAAGTCTGTGCAAGAATGCAAATGAAACACGTCTGCTGTTTGGTATTTATCAAAAAAAAAATCACTAACCCGGAAGTCCTTGGCCTTAGGAATAACACGTGGCGAGTTAGCAGGAATTGACATTAAAATAGAATAAGAATAGATCTACTAAATAGGCCTTTGCCTCATGAATGTCTGGTCTAATTATAGACTAAGTGAAGTCTAGACCTTTCACTTTTAAGTTACACAGATTTCATATTACTTAGATCTAGACTACATCTAAATCTAGACATCTAATACTATTAGATCTTGGCAACTTTTGTCTTTGTGACACGAAATGAACACGTCACGGATGATATTTCGGCGATGTCCAACAGGATGACAGTACCACTATTACTAAATCAGTAAGTTGACATAGATAACTAACATCAACTTGTTAAAGTACGTTAGAGATGGCACCATATACAATAACCGGTGACACTGACACTGACAGATCTAGCGACTACGTTTAGACTAACGTTAAAGAGTGAGACTCGCCATCTCAGTAAGTCGGCCAAAGACAAAGTCAATACAGGGCTAAGTCAGTGTTACTGTTATGTTAGGCCTAACAAACGTTAACGGTTACTCGCTAAGGTTAGGTTTACCAGGACTCAAGAGTCCTGGTTAAATCAGTGGAGGGACATTTCTTAGGAAGTCCTTCGATTCCAAGAATAAAAAGAGTGAAAGAACAAAGGGGAAAAAAGGAAAGAAGAAAGGACAAAAGATTATGTATGGCTGCTGTGGAAATCGACAGCGCCACTGTATCACTATCAATCAAGCGTAAATATACAAACGCCATTTGGTTGGGCCACATTCACAAGTTTTAGGGGAAAAAAGCCCCACCGCTGTGCTTAGGTACTCCACTCGAACTAACGTTAGACATACACTACACACAGTACGGTACTAGGGCTGAATTCACAAGTATACTTTAACACTGCACTGTACAGGAAAGCCACCTAACCTGTAGAGTACTCGTAGTGTTTAGGTAGTATCACTAGACCACATACTGTCATAGATGACATCTACACCAACGCTGCACACTGGCACTGGTCCGACGGTCCCTGACCAGGAAAAATCACTGTTGGACACTGACCAGTAACTTTTTCAGGAATGGACCAGTAAAGATTGGGGGAAAAAATGGGTGGACTCTACCTACTATTACCACTAGTCTAGATGTAGATCTAGAGCTAGACTACCGGTATGGCTCTGAACTGTGTTAATTTGACTTGGTCTTAGACTGCAGCTGATCTTAGTTTTAGTAACTGGTATTACAAGTAAAGTCTTAACTTAGACTTAATAGTTAGACTTGAAAGTAAAAGTCTAACATGTCTAACTTTATTCTTTACTCTTCCTTTGAATTTTACTGTTAGACTTTTAATTTATTTTTTTTTTTAGTTTAGTACGCCTACTTTGTCAATCTCATGATTTCATTTTCAACTCAAAAGTCAAGGCTAGTTTTAGTGTCTTCGAGACTTTGAAATCTTGCAATCTGCATGTCTTGCACACAGACGTTACGACTATAGTACTCAGTAGTCTCAGAAGTAACGTCTAACGAAATAAGTTGAAAAGAAACAATAAATAATATGATTTGGGATCTAATTTGAAATTGTATGGCGTTTACAGACTAGGCTTCATAAGCATCACGCGATTGAATACATGGGACTACACACTACCGCAATTAATGGTTATGGTAGTCCAACTGAAACTGTTATTTTGAGCATGATTTTAATAGGATTATAGCTTACCATTCACTTCACTCGTGGACAGTGGGCTGGCTTAGGCCGTCATTCATCTTTCAGAAGGCATGGTTCTCACTCTGAGATCTGGATTAGGGCCAAAACCTAATTCTAGGCCAGTAAGTTGAACAAAGCTCAAAGTAATGCAACTGCGACGGTTCGTGAAACCCGCATTGCTCTTCACCGTAGCAATTCGGGTTTTACGAACCGGCGTATCTTTCGTGCGTCGGTTCGTGAAACTCCTTTTTCTCAATTTCTCGATATTTCGAGTACCGTCGTTTTTTTCTTTCTTTGATAAAATTAACAATAATTAATTTTGAGATCTAAAATTTTGGGATTTGGTAGAGTTTTGAAAGCACTTTCATTTGGTACCAATATCTCGATTTTGAAAATTTTGACCAAAATCGAAATAGCGTCAGTTCGTGAAAACGCCGACGACTTATTCTCTTTTAAAACTTAACAATGGGCAAAATCACGCTTTATTTCAAAACCAGAAAAGGTTAATTCTCCGTAAACTATTTGAACTGTCGTTTCGTGCAAACAGACTAACATTATGCCAGTGCCAAACAGAAGCAATCAAGGTGATAACGGCGGCACAAGTTCATAAAGTCTCTTTCCGAGGGCCGTGATGGAACAGCATCAGAATATTTACAAGCTATAATATAGCCTTCGCTATTTATGCCGAAATGTTATCACAAACGCTGCAATTCGAATTAACGTTATCTTTACAGAATGGCTTAAACAAGAAAAAAAAAATGGTGTATTATATTATGTTTACGTATCCGAAATGTTTCCAAAGATACGTAACGGGAATATCTGTGAGCGGCGTACACATCAGCGAATTGTATGTTTGGGGAGCTTTGAACATGTTCAAAAATCCTTTGCGATAAGGAAGAACTGCTTGTTAAAATTAAAACTGTTCTTGAGTTTAATCGCAACCGTTACCGAGCCCTGACGAAAGTTAGAATATGTCATTATTCGCTGCTTTCGCAAACATTGGCCGCTCAGTTACCCATTACGTAACTTTGATAAGATGAATTGAATTAAATGTCAAACTTAAAATACGATGGTATCGTATGCTAAATTTTTAATTAAGTCAACTATAGCCTATCGAAACACAAGTACTATTTCACTCGATTTTGCAATCCACAGTTAGCCGGTATCTATATGTGGTTTTCGTTTTCTTATAAAACGGCATTGACCCGTCAAAGTCGTCGGGTATAAAACATTCACGCAAAGCACGCATTCAACCTCATGCATCACAACCGGGAAGCTGTTTCCCTGGAAGAAATCAAAGATGAGAGTGTAAATTGTGGTGTAAACTTTCACCATAGTACACGTGGTTATTTATACATAAGTAATTTGTCATAGAATGAAGGATACATTCGGACTTTACTCACAGCTTTCATCACTGACAAGAGTTACGCTAAACGCAGCGTTGATAGTGCAATACTTTACCTTTAGTTGCATACATTTTGCTTCATCTCTCTCTCTCTCTTCTCAGATGTGCAGATTGATCAGCATAGGGCTAACAAAAGGAAGGTCCCATATACGATATGATTATATGATTTGTCAAATCTGAGATATTTGATAACATGTGTCTAGAACAAAAATAATTGTAATCATCGCGAGAATACTCTCTCATTTTACTGTCGCATTTCTTGTTTTTCTGTCCATCAATATGACGTCGTCATAATAAAATGAAAGTAGCCCAATTTTAATAGAGAATTTGTACATAAAGTGTAAATTCCACAAGCGTTCAGATACAACGAGAATCCGGATATGACGAGCAAAATCACCCGGAACCGACGATCTCGTTATAACGGGATTCCCGTAAAAATTCTATTTTCGCAACTATAAATAAGCAGACCCGTCTTCCACATGATAATAAATACGACACAATGACATGTCCAATGCAGCATTCTTACACAATAAAGAAAGTGCATAACAACAAACCGAACATTAATGTGATGTTAAATTGTTCGAATTCGGACATGGAAATTGAATAGAATTACATTGTATATAGAATATCCACCACACCGTATGCTGCCAAAAATTTATGTTTATCTCAGCCTCGGCACACGTGTTGGCAGACTTGCCCTTTGCTAGTTAGCATCATTCAGAAAGGGACTTAGCATCATTCAGAGCCTTGTAATGTGCGGCGCGCGCGCCATGTATTATAGTGAGCGGCTACTAGTCAGGGGTGAGCGGCTATGTACAGGATGTAACGACGAAGGTATCGCGCGTTTATTCCGTTATAGGACTTCGTGAGCAGATGATCGTATATACACAATAAAGAGCAATATCGCCCACCACATCTCACAGGATTGGATCGGGAAGAAGATAATTTGGTAAAGTTATTCACAATAAAGTATCAAAGTGAGCGGTTACTAGTCAGGCTACTGTATATATAATGTGAGAAATAGTTCCCTGGATCCCGAACGTACGCGGTGCCGCATTGTTGGATGCATATACAGTGTAGTTGAAAGAAATTGGACTGAGGCGGCACCGCGTACGTTCGGGACCCAGGGAACTATTTCTCACATTATACGTACTACTCACCCTGACCCTGCATTCAAGTACTTGTACCTGGATCCGTCGCGGCATGGACGGCCCTCCCAGGGCTCCCCTCAACCTACCAACGGAACAATGACCACACCACAACTATCTACGACCACGATCCCCACACACACCACCTCAGAATCGCTCATGCGTGAAATACGGAAGACATCGATGCGGAAACAAAAATTTCAACTACACCTTAACTTCCTATGCCATCGAGAGCAACGTCCCGCCTCAGTCCAATTTCTTTCAACTATATATATATATATATATATATATATATATATATATCGAAATTATTTGATTACTACACATTTTGGTAACTACTTTCTAGGTGCGGATCCCATAGTTTCTTCAAAAAGATATCATGATATGTAATACCTACTCGGAGTAGATACACGTCCCACTTGACGCCACGATTGCAGAAACCAACTGGCAATGTTCGTGGGAAAACGACTGTATTAGGCCTTTATGAAAGAGCAGATATCCCAATGAAGAGGCTAACAAAGCCGAACAAAAGCATACCGTATATCATAATCATCATTACCCGGCGAATAAGGAAATCCTGTAGAGACACAATTTTATTAAGTATGGAATATATACCTTTTGTATCGGGGAAAAACGGGGAAAATTGTTTGAATGTACTGTTTGTTCGTTGATGAAGGTGTACATGGATTGAATAGAGCTGGCTGTGGAATATGAAGAGCATATCATGTGACGTAGGCTTATACTTCCTGATATTAAGTGCCTCCTATTTCCTCGTGAATTCATATTAAAACAGAAAAGAAAAAACGCGGATGTATTGAACACATGCCAATTTATGTCCAAGCGGACCTGGACAACATCAATCACTTTCCTGTCAGAATAAAACATTATTTGGCTCAGTCGGTAAAGCGTCTGCCTTCAGATGCACATGACCAAATTCGATTCCCGAGTCTGAGTAATGTTGTGTGTAATCATACCTTCACCTCTCCGAACACTCTGTCCCTCGGCTAGAACATGAAATGGAGGTCGATCCCTTGTGTAAGAGAGTCACAGCACGCGCACGTAAAAGATCCCATTTCATTCATTCATGGCAAAGAGCAGGGTGCATCACGCTGTGAAGTGGTTCCACCTTACATCCGACTGGACCCAATGTATGGAAAAAACAGCTAGTGCAGCTGAACACGAGCTAACCAGCCATCTTCTCAGATGTAAAAATGAAATAGACAGACAGATAGACAGATAAACCAACCAACCAACCAACCAACCAACAAACAAACAAACAAACAGACACGTATGACACCGTAACGGAGAGTCTCGTTGCTCCCTCTCCCGTCCTTTGGGAGTGCAATGTTACTATTAAAGGCATAATTTGCCATTTGCAGATGAAACAAACACCCAGCATTAGTGCTTTAAAAATAGTTCTAAAATGTGAGTTAGGGATGTAAACAACCACTGTAAAAATTTGAATCGGTAAGTATTGTTAGATATACGAAATGTGAACAATAGTTATAATAAGAATGTTTCCACACAGTTACAGTCTATTGAGAAAAATACAGATATCTCCTTATACTTTATGCTTTATCGCGAAAATCTTATGTGATAGGATGTTTTGTGGTACAACAGACCTACACATATATGCATTAAATACCATGTCTTGATTTTATTTAATCACTGTTCCCAAAGGTAAACAGGACCTTTAACAAAAAGCCATCATGCTAGCATGACGACGTACAAATTATCTCATAGTTAATTATGGTCGTGCAATACCAGGCCGCGCGGGCCGAGGTGTGTGTGTGTGTATGTGTGTGTGTGGGGGGGGGGGGGGACTGTGGTTTGCTGCCCCTACACTTTCTGAGGTCTGTAGAAAAAAAAAAAGAAGTCTGGAACAAAAACCAACAAAACCACACATTCGGAGGTTGTATTGACTCGTGATCACCGGCCAGCATCGTCGCCACCCTATAACCTTACAAAACTTCCCGAGCCCCCTGAACAGGAAAGGACGTAAAAGGAGTCCGAAATGTTGGAGATGCTACTGTTTCAGTTGTTAACTGTTACGACCAAAATCACTCTGAGAATGATCGCACAAAAGAAACCATCAACTAATGTTCAGGCGGTTTATTAACAGTGATATTGTGGGCACAGACTCGTAATCGGTTTTCACATCAGTACAATAATGATCAATAAAAACAATTACAAATCGGTAATGGAATCACTTACATATTTTGTTATCAAGTAATCCTTTGAAAATGTTCAGATACGATGTTCGATGCACCGAAGAATGATCCTTGACGCACCGATGAATGATTCCTCCGACGTAACTCCAAAGGCGCAGGTTACGATAGTCCACGGTATAGATCCGGGGTAAACTCCACGATGTATGTCCACAGCGACACGTGCAGAATCCAAATGTTGTGACGACCACGTCCAGTTGATGTGTTGAATGATGATTCACTTTATAATGTCCAGCAAGGAATCCAGCCCGTCACAGCTTTGCCGTAATAATGTCCGTTGACACTAAAATATGGAGTCTATCTCCAATGTAGGCAAATTAATTTTCTGCAGGCAAAATGTCTCCCAGGCCTTATCTCCACAAACACAGTTTGTATAGCAGGTCAGCAGGTAACACAGGACTGACTATAACAAGTCGCTTCAAAGCCAGAAGTGACGCAACTCTCAGAGCAGAGGTGTTGGGTACTCTGCCTACCTCAGAATTTCTCCGGCTTATATACTATCCATTCACCCCTTTCTAGTACATTCTGTAATTTTCTCCAACCTGGGGCCACATACCTGAACATACTAGCAAGTCCAAATTCCAGGAATCCTGGATGACTCACTGCCTAACTATGTGCATAACATCATTGCCAAAATTAACTACCAATCACATTGGGCTACAGGGACAGTGCCTCACTCAGCCAAATATGTAAGCACTTCCTAGAATTTTCTGGAATGGGTTAAATCATTCTAGATTGAGTGAGCTATAATGTATTACCTGTCACATGCATACATGTACTGTAGCTACATTGTACCACCTAGAAAATTCTCAACTGATCTGGTCAGCCTGTATGTACTATATCTATATCATACAGAATGTTCTCCATTAATCTGGTCACCCCGTGTACATACACATTAAAACAACCATGCATACAGCCTTGATACATGTACATAACTACTTGTGTGTAAATTTGTGACAGTAACATAAATTATGTATTGCCTGGTTAGGTTAAGAAAATACATTTTTGCACTCCGAGGTTTATTCTGAGCTGCTAACCATTGTGTTCGTGAAAATTAATATCCTTTGAATGCAGACTGGCTGGCTGGAAAAAAAAAAAACTGTTAATAAACAATCCCTTATATGAATGAATTGTAGAAATCTATTCTGAATGCGAAATGATGAAATTACGTGCCCGCAGCCTATGTGCTGATTGTCTTGTTCCTGACTTCCAGCTTTTTTGAGGGAGGGTTATCGACTGATAATGTTTTGAAAGCGTGCGTTACCTTTTGTTGTATCTGATTTCCTTAATTGGTAAACTCTGTTTATCTTTAGTGATAAACTTAGTTTATCACGCGAAAAACTAATTTCATAATAAAAGACTTAGTTTTCAAATGCTAATCAGAGTTTCTCTCGGGAAAAAAAATTAGTTTATCGATAATCAGAGATATTTTAGGCTCTCATATTGTGACAAGGACTTTCTTCTAAACAATTCATAAATTAACAGTTTACAAGTAACTTAAATCAATAATTTCGACACTAAACTACCCTTTTTGAATAAATATTTGTATGCACCAAGTACATGCCATGCGTAAAATTATGATTATGCTCAAATTCTGTTGTAAAAACAACAACGACTAAGGGAGACTTAGAGCTGGCCTAGTCTTGCCCTACGTCCTAATTTTGATAATTTTGTACAAGCTGAAATAACCATGACTTTTTTCCAGTGAGACCTGATCCTAAACAAGTTGTAAGAACTTAAACTGATCTAATGATTTTTCGAGTCAACAGAAAAAAAAAAAAAAAACCAAACACGCAGGATACCAAACTCGTTGCATTGGCCAACGATTCCAATTCACTCAAAATGGTTACACGCATCAACAACAATAGCAAGGATTATCATAATAGCAAGAGATGCTATAAGAGCAAGACTGAGCGAGAGGGAATGAGAAAGGGAGCTCCCTCTTTGTCGAACGACAGAGAGAAGGGGGGGGGGGAGAGAAGAAAAGCGAGATGAAGAGATGTGACGAAGGTATTCTATCTGTTATATACTTTCTTTTATATTGATGGTAGACACAGATGTTCAGTTAATAATGCAATACATTATCATTATATTTCTCAACGTTACAAAGTGATTGCAAACTTTTAGATCACACGCAATTCAATTTTGACAATGCAAACATACTTCACATCACTCGTATTCATTTAGTCATGGATTTTCCACGTCTTGTGAACAGACTGCGGTGTGGTTCTCAAATATTTGTCAAACGCAGTTAATTTAATCATAAGTATAATGTCGTTTTATACCAGGAAGTTATATTAGGCACATCAATACCAACATTGTGTGAAAGATAGATAGCTGAAGTCATGCATAATCATGTAAACATGAGTAGAGTAAGTGAGTATAAAATAACCCCACAGTCAATCCACTTATTCCAATTATGATTTTATATGATACAAATCAAACTGGAAGTGCTTATCCCTGTAAAAGCGAGGTCCGACGTTAACTTCTGTTGTTCTTTTTTTTTTAGCTGATGGTCCGTTCAGGCCACTGAATTTTGTTAAATCTGAAATTTTGGTGGCCCCCCAAAAGAAATGTATTGGCCGAAATAAACATACACTTGCAACAATCGCTTTTGAAGCTCAAGTCTCATCAAAGCGCAGGCTGTTCGGAAATATAAAGGCCCGGCATAAAGTTTTAGTTTACCGCTTATGTCGAGCCTACCTAACTATCATCAGTAGGTGTACAGGAAAAATCAATACAACATAAATATGTGATAAACCTACATCTAATCTATTATATAAGGGAGTGTCAAAATGCAACAATATTCATATGTTTAATCGAAAATAGGAACATTGGACTTTACGAAATATGGAAAAACCAATGACCAACATTAATATTGAAAAGAGTGAAGGATGTCATGAAAAGTATACACGTATAATATTTGTGTTTGAGAAAGACAAAGGAAAATGAGTCAGCATTTCATAATAATGGTGATAATGATAATGATAATAACAGTAATAGTAATAAGTAGTAGCATAATGATGATAACAATAATAATGACAATGATAATAATACTAATAATTATAATTATAATAATAATGATAATGATAATGATAACAGTAAGTTCTTCGAACGCATAATACCATAAGCGTGTACACATGGAAACAAAATCGTTCAAATACTTCTCTATTCACATATGATTAACTTTACCGAAATGTACAGTGTACATGAAGTTCTTAAAATCTTTCTCTTCCTACAAACTGATCAATCAATGCGGCTTCCAGCTTACCTGGGAAATTGAACTTTTTTTTCCTTTCGCAAACCGAAACAATAGCGACGTTAAATGCATAATTTACCATTTGCAGATGAAAACAAGGAAAAGTAGAAATTACGCGGTGCGTAATATATGTCCCCGCCGGAAGTAGCATTTTGTAGCAAAATGTACAATACAGGTCACGAATCAAGGTCCAAGGTCAAAGAAGTCAAAGGTCAAAATTCTGTGTAGAAAGTTTTGAAGCCCTCACCTGCTGCCATCACGTAAAGCAAAGGAATCGAAATCGGGTTAGAAATGGCGGAGTAGCATTTTGTAGCCATTGTACAATATAGGTCAAAAATCAAGGTCAAAGGTCAAAGAAGTCAAAGGTCAAAATTCTGTGTAAAAGTTTTGAAGCCCTCACCTAATGCCATCACATAAAGCAAACGGAATCGAAATCGGGTAAGAAATGGCGAGGGAGTAGCATTTTGTAGCAAAATGTACAATACAGGTCAAAAATCAAGGTCAAAGGTCAAAGAAGTTAAAGGTCAAAATTCTGTGTAGAACTTTTGAAGCCCTTACCTAGTGCCATCACATAAAGCAAACAGAATCGAAATCGGGTTAGAAATGGTGAAGGAGTAGCATTTTGTAGCCAATGTACAATGTAGGTCAAAAATCAAGGTCAAAGGTCAAAGAAGTCAAGGGTCAAAATTCTGTGTACAACTTTTGAAGCCCTCACCTACTGCCATCACTTAAAGCAAACGGAATCGAAATCGGGTTAGAAATGGCGAAGGAGTAGCATTTTGTAGCAAAATGTACAATAAAGGTAAAAAAATCAAGGTCAAAGGTCAAAGAAGTCAAAGGTCAAAATTCTGTGTAGAAGTTTTGAAGCCCTTAACTAGTGCCATCACATAAAGCAAACGGAATCGAAATCGGGTTAGAAATGGCGAAGGAGTAGCATTTTGTAGCAAAATACACAATATAGGTCAAAGGTCAAGGTCAAAGGTCACAACTGAAATTCTGTGTACAAGTTTCAAAGCTCCCACATAGTGCTATCATATAAAGCAAACAGAATCAAAATTGGCTCATAAATGACAGAGAAGTAGCAAATTGAAGATTTTGATCACACACGGACGCACGGACACACGGACGGACACACGGACGGACACACACACGGACACACACACGTACGGAGCCCGTTTCATAGTCCCCTGCTCGAACTCGTTCGGCGGGGACAAAAACAACACAACATTAGTGATTTTGAATAGTTCTAAAATGTGAGTTAGGGATAGAAACAACCACTGTAAAAATTTCAATCCGTATAATCGATGTTAACTATTGTTAAATACACAAAATATGAACAAAAGTAATAATAAGAATGCTCCACACTAAACGGTCTACAGTTATGGTTTATGGAGAAAAATACTGATATCACCTTATATTTTGGGCTTTATTGCGAAAATTGTATATAAATATTATGGTAGTATGTTTTGTGATACAACAGATCTATACATATGCTTCAAGTACGATATCTTGAGCATTTTCAAAATCACTCCTCCCAAAGGTAAACTGGACCTTTAATATCACTTGCAGGAAGCGATTTTACCTTTCTTCCTGGTCCTTACGCAGTGTATCCACATATAGACGGGGACAACTGTAAAATCGAATACGATATCACTGCTCGTGATTGACACTGTATACCAAGGGCGGAGGTTGGGGGTGTGACGGGCTCGCAGTTTCCACAGCTTAACATTCTTATTTTTTTTTTCTGTATTGTTAGCCTTATTGATACAGTTTGAATCTTGCTCACCTGTTCAAAATGTTAACATCTTCATCACATTTCTATTTTTTCATAATGAAGAGTTTGATTCCTAAAAGCCATTTTTAAACAATTTGAAGTATAAGTCTGTCATCGAGTAGAACAAAATTATAAATTTCTAGTGAAACCAGACTTACATAACAAGGTATATTATGATTTATTTTCTGGCTGAATTGCAATCCAATGCAGTGGAAAAGCCCCTGGCATGACGGGGACACCCCTTTCTTTACACACCTTACCCCTTTAGTCCACCTCCATAAACTTGGCATACAGTGAAGACGAACACGCTGATCAAGGGGTGACAGATATCACGCTGTATTAGCCATTCATATCTTCCCTGGATATTCATTTTCCCACTTTTTTTTTTAATTGAAGAAAATGTGCATAAAACCGATCAAAAGTGTCAATTCTAAAATGATGTAAAACTTCCCTGAAATAACAGGCTGACGATTCCCTGTCGTGTGTTCCCCCCGCTTTAGTACCCCCCCCCCCTCCCCCCCCCCCCCCCCCCGCCTTGGCCGGGGGGGGGGGGGGGGTCCTGCTTTTGCAGTTTTAACATGAATGCAAACCGGATCATTATTTTTTATGCATAACATTTTCTTTCACCTTCGGTGCTTCCGCCCCCCCCCCCCCCAACACTCGTTACAATACGACACCGGTATGAGTTGTAAATTTACCTGGTCAACAGTGCTGCAACATTTCAAATTATACCAGACGGGACTGGAACGCTTATCCGTCTTGATGTATCATTAAATTGATTAGATCAGGCTGAAAATGAACGGCTCGAAGAAAGAGCCATTTCTAGAACACGACTAGCGTATCTCTGATATTATCTTAAAACATTACTTAAGACTAGCTTTCAAACTCGGGCATTTCAGACATCACAGTTCCTACGCCAGGTACTGCAAGACCTGAAATCTGCACTCATTTGCAAACATCTATTCAACAATAATTGTTTCCCTGTTTTTCTTTCTTTCCTTTTCGACTACACTGCTCCAACAAAGGTAACAGCAAACTGCAAAATGTCCACATTTCATCGCACTTTCCGCGCGACAACCAAATTCCTAGCTACTTACAATATTACGTATGCAAGCGACTCCCATCAAATAAAACAATTTCTGCACAAAATCTTTACTTCAAAAGGTATTCATTGTTTATTTACTGCGAGGTTTGTATCATACAGGCATGTACATTACGTGAGTATATAAAAATGCAACATAAAAAGGATGAAAACGATAAAAATGGTGATAGTACATTGATTTGATCGGCTTTCTCTCTCATCATGTGTTCGTAAGAAAAATCGGCAATTCGTGAGTGAAGAAAGAGAAATGTTTGAAAGACATTCGGGGAAACAAGAATCTCGATATAAGTCACATGCTCATTTCCGGTGCTCAATTACCTATTTCAAATTTTGATTACATCACATCATCCATCCACAGACCATGTTGGCACTTTCTTTTCTTTTTTGTTGTTGTCAAAAAAAAAAAAAACACATTTTTTTTTTTCATAGAATAGCCGTTTTTTTCCCCCTCTGAATGGAATTGATGCATTTTGTTGCACTGCAAGTGGAAATATTCCACTCCGAGAACATTTCACGCAGATACTTTATTACCACGGTATTTGGCTCATAATGCCTTGAGAGAAATGGTTTAATGTAATAAATACATCAATGGCACTGAATGTGAAAATACCCAATATGTGTGGATATTACGGACTCGCTTGCATATTCTAAATATCCTCAATACGCAGTTAATAAAATGGTTTAATTTTTAACAAGTTAATAACAATGAGAAATTGCTGTATGAACGTGTAGCTGACAAATACAATAACAATCGAATTAAAATGCTTCCAATTAAAAGTATCTCAAATACATAAGTGCTAGGGTATCAATGAGTTAATAATAATGATGACGTACTACTCTGATGGCGAATTGACACTAACGGAAAATATGCTTTCATTCGAATTTGACACAAACCTCTGCAGCATGTTGCAATTCACATCGTGTTGATAACATCAAGTCACGAACTGTAATGTCACGTAATCATATAGTGGCTGAAGGAATTAATGTTATGGTTAAAACCTATAAAAGTTTACTGTAATATATTCAAATTACAGTTTGTCTATTGTATCAAGCAGATAGGGCAGGTATACATAGTGTAGAATATGGCGTACATAGATCACACTTCTAGAGATATCATTAAGCCAATCATAAATTAAGTGCTACAGAAACACAAATAAATACAGAGGATACTAATTATGTGCAATAATAATAACCAAAACCGACGCTTAAATTACTGATGATATGCGCCACACAGAAAAGCATATAAAATTCAAGAACATAGAACATTGGGAATGGAACTACGTGCCTAGGTAGTTGATGCTTATACAATAATGTATTAAGAAACATGAATACAACACATGATAAGTCCATGCTCATGACATTTCAGTGAAATATGTGTCATACAAAATAACAAGGAAATCCCATTAACACTTTCTGACTCTATCTCGAATGTGTGGTAAAATCAAATACAAAATACGCACAATGGCACAAGTCATAGATGCTAGATATTAATCTAATCAAGAAATTCTCTTTAAATAAAAAATGCTCGAAAGAAAAAAAAAATGCAATGTATCCTACACTTGCTCTGTAAGTGCTTGAGATGACAAAAACATTATACCAAGAGTCAATCCACATAGTAAGCCTTACAACAAGTAACCCCTATGAAACATGGAATTCATTTACCGTCAGTGCTTTATCTGCAGTCACATTATCTACTGCCATTGCTACAAAGTGTGCCACACAAAAAAC
Source organism: Diadema setosum (assembly GCA_033980235.1). Taxonomy (NCBI): domain Eukaryota; kingdom Metazoa; phylum Echinodermata; class Echinoidea; order Diadematoida; family Diadematidae; genus Diadema; species Diadema setosum. The sequence goes on along the minus strand of CM067072.1, from coordinate 32,583,886 downwards.
AAACAAACAAACAAGCAAGCATATTTTTTTTCATATTTAGTTATTCACAACATTCAATACCTTGTTGTCCACTTAACTAAGCAAAATTTACAGACACGATAGACAGTTTGACACGGATATTAATATCGCCGATCCTCAACATTAACTTGCATCGTTTCTTCATTTCTTATTAAAAACCGTGCACTGGAAGCTGGGAGAGAGCCATCAACAAACTTTCATTAAAAAACATGGAATGTAAAATTATACCCTTTGAATTTCTTTTGGTCATTATGTTGAAGATACTCACCCGAGGTACCTTTAACGTTTGATCCCTTAATAACTGTGAATTTTCCAATTCACACTTCAATATGCATGTTTGTTTATGTGTGTGTGTGTTTTTTTTTTTAATCATTTACACCATACTTTCTAATCTTCACAGATACCACATGTGTGATGTTGCAAATCTGATGATGTGACCATCTATAGGTGCACTGGCCTGTGCTCTATGAGAGAAATCATACACCGAGATGTGTTGAAACATGTTGGCATTGAGCACAAAAACAAAAGAACAGAAACACAATGACTAAACGCTGTAATGCAAACTCAACATGAAGGAGGAATGGACTATGCTATACCTCTGATCTGAGCAAAATGAAAAGTTCTGCTGACTTTAAACAGAAAGAACACATTCATGATAGGCCAGCCCTACACTGTAACTATATAGTATAAACATATCATAGAGCAGTTGCCCTTGTGTGGAAAGTATACCTAAGTGTAGCCACTCTTCACCAGTACTTGAAATACAGAACTGATCAAGTGCAAGGCATACTTCACAATTTCTTGCCAGCATGCCACGAAATACCAATGCACAACAAATCATCACACAGACACACACACATACATGTTGTACACACAGAGTCCCTATTTCATCCATGGAACCTAATGATGATCATACCTACACTGTAACATAACTCAATGCCATTGAGGGAATACATAATCCTGTGCTCAAAATTTCATTTCCTCGTGTACAGACACAACAACAATATACATCTGTATATATATATTTTTTTAAATCTAAATTTATAAATTCATTCACATTACTGCTACAAATGCGTAGGAGAGATCTGGTACTGAATCTGAATGGGACGTGAGCATCATAGCCTTCCTCACAAAAGATATGCCCCACTGACGATTAGAATTTGAATTAAAAACAAAAAAACAAACTTAATGAAGCAAACCAAAAGTCCATGCATCAGCAAAGGAACTTGAACACAAATGCTGCATCTGTACTTTATGATGATAATGTATCATGGCCGCCTCTGAAAGCTTAAAACCTGCATGCTCAAAGAGAGATGAGTCAGCCAAGCTGTGACACTGAGCATGAAATTATTATTACCATGAGTAGGCCCTAATGCCTTTCTATGGAAGTACAGTGTAATAAAATGCCACATAGACATGCTTCAGTTTGAAATTATAGGGAAATACACCTTTCATATAATCTTTCAAAAGATTAAGCTCCATCAAGCTAAAGGGGAAAAATAGTTAACATTGTATTCAGCATTGAGTAAACATACAAAGACTTCAATATTGTATTTGTCACTGCTTCATGCACAGTCAGCAGCAGCTATAGCTATGAAATAATGTGTACACTATAATTACATATAAATCACTTATCATAAAAAGAGTAATGTACAACTATTAGTCTATATCTATATGTTTAAAGAGGTTTAGATATACATACATCTACGGCGAGAACAGTCTTCGATCCTGTCAACAAAATAATCATAAAAATTATCCCCCCCCCCAAAAAAAAAAAAAGGAAAGAAAAAAGGCCATAAAAAACTCCCTTGCAATCTATTCCAACAAGAGAGGCCCCCACACCATCCATCCAACCAACATTGGTGATTACTCAGTAGAGCAGAGGAAGCAGCTGTGAAAGTGACTTGTGAAACTGTTCAAGTGATATTCGTGGAAATCCAGTAGAAATGACACTGAGACTACTCTCTCACTTCCTACACAAATCAAAACTCATCTCATTCTTTACAGATTGTGGGGACACTACACTCTACAAAATAATGTAATTACATGTAAATGCATAGATATCTATTTATATGAATACCAATTATATCAATCTCACTTATACAGTTATAAAACCACACCCTACATTGTATGAACGTGCAGGCTGTAAAAAAAGGTTTGACCCAATGTTAATATGCAAAGTATGAAGCCAAAATCAACATTGATTTGTATATCCAGTGCACCTACATTTCCCCCACCAATGAACAGGCACATGAACCTTTTCTTTTTATGATCGTATTTGGAGAACAACACTCTTGCTTTTTAATAAATAAAATTAAATGCCAAGACCTAAAATTCTACATGATAGCAGGATCTGAATTATACCTGTGCTCACAATCATGATAATAATCCACTTTCTCTCAAATGAATTCTGTAAAAGAAGCTTCCATAACAGATTTTTTTTTTTTTTTTTTTTTTTTCGGTACAGCTTGCACATGGCTCAACTAAAACATACATCTACATTGTACCATGCGGTTTCCTTGGCAAATATCTACTACTGTACATACAGTAAATTCCGAAAGTAACTACTGTATGCATAAACGTTGAAGTTTATTATTTCACAGATAAAAAGACATTTAGCTGCACAAAGGGAAAGGGAGAGAGAAAGAGAAAGAGAGAGAGAGAGAGAGAAAGGAGGTAAGCAGTTCTCTGGAATGAAGAATGTGCACCATGTGAAATATATAATATATATTTCAGGTGATAAAAATAAGAAAATGATGAATTGAGTAATCTAATCAAATTTCTACCCTCTATGAAGAAAGAATACGAAATGGAAAGAAAAAAAAATGTTTGTTTTCATTCAACCGTGACCCGCAAAATAGATTGTAAATGCATTTAATAAAAATATTTAATGCATTTACAAAGCCTATGCAACAAATATCATATTTTGTAAGTCAGGGAAAAACAGAAATTAACAAAACATGCATTTTACTACAAAGCACAAATACAGTGACTTTTTTTTTTTACTGGCTCCCACTTCATTTCCCGCATTAAAAAAAAAAAAAAAAAATCAAGGTATTTTGGTCACTTTGTATTTTTGTACTTTGGTCATTTTTACAACATGTAAGAATTAAGAAGCATCATGGTGCCTACATTTACATGACACTCATTTTAGTATCAAAGAGCCATTCAGTTCTATGTCATCATGTTTTATGGTATGATTTGCACAACAAGTTACTTGTACCACATTGAGCCGTGTGACACTTGCACTGGATGATGACTACAAAAACCTGATTTATTTCAAAACTGCCACTTGTTGGTCCCTGTTGGCAAATCCCTCAATATCAAATTTCACAAACCATTATCGAGACTTAGATGAAACATACAACTCATGCATCTTCTGCAAGGGGTAGCAGTTTAAAAGTATTTGCTCAAGATTGACGGATATCCATTTTGTTTTGCCTTTTTTTTCAATTGCCACAAAATCCAAGTTTTACTGCAGATGATAAAAACCTTCGAATGAACAAAATATTTATCAAAATCACTCATATTGTATCAATCCATCCTTCTCTCTCTCTCTTTCTCTCTCTTTACCAAGGCAAGTATTCTGATTCCTGAATCTTTACTCTTCATCACGAGAAAACTATTTGGTCAAAACAGTCCTCTCCGTGCTTCCGGAATTTTCTTCTCCGAAAGCTTAGGATGCCCTCTACAGAGACCTCAGGTCATCTGTGGTTGTTATGACAACAGAGATGTTGCCTCCTGCGGCATCCTCCGAGTCGCGGCCTCTCTTCTTGAGGACGGCCACGTTGTTCTCGGGCTGTCCCTTGTTCTGGGCCATGAAGATGGCCTGGCCCATGAAGGTGTCCTTGACAACGTTATGGTTCCACACCTACAAGCAGAGATGGACGAAGGGAAGGCATCCGCTATTAGTGATCACTTTCCTAACTTCAGTCATCGTACAGTCACAACCAGGGGCCCATTTCATAAAACTTGTCATCAGTGACAACTGCCACATTTCTATGACAAATTTGCTCTCAGCCAGTCAGATGCAAGGAGTAGCTTGTCACATCTATGACAACATGTCACTGATGACAAGTTTTATGAAACGGGCCCCAGGAGAACGATGCCCCTGAAAGTGTAGGGATCACTACTGACCAGACGCTACAGGACTGCTACTAACTGTGATCATGTTACATAAACACAGCTCAGCACTGATTGAATTTCAGAGTGCTTCTGTCCTCTCACAGATAGCAGTTGTTATTGTTACAACACAGCTACGTATACAGCTGATTCGATGCTATACCCCAACAGTTACCGCCACCTTTTTGAATTTGTGGGTCCCACCTTTTTCTAGGACCACTTTGTTTTTTACTTTGTTTGTAGACACCTCAGACATTTTAAAACCTTTAATTTTTCCAAAGTGGTTACTAATTATTTTGTACACAGTTTAAACCTGAATCCCCATCTCAGCCAAAACTATATACCATCCCTTTAACCCTATTCTAACTGGGGGGGGGTCAAATTGACCCCCCCCTCGACGTTTCGCGCCATGATTCCGCAACGCGCAAAGATTTTGCCGCGTCGTTTCATGACTTTTTTCATTCGAGTCTCCCGCATATTTTGAGACCAAATTTGCGACGTCCGGGTACACCGTTCTGAAGTTATGCAATGTTTTGCATATGCATGTCAACCCGAAAAACGCTCAAATTCATGATTTCGTGTGCAAAACCAATGCAAACTGTGTTTTTTTGTTTAATTGATATAAATTAGATTATTTCAACTTTTAACCATTGAAATAAATCAATTCTAATGTGGATAAGCTTGAAAAAGTGCCTACAACAAATTTTGGCAAAAAAACAATAGAAAACAAAAGATCGAAAAAACAATAAAATACATAAGAAATTAACAAAACAATAAAAAACAAAAGAAAATGATTTTGATTGCGCTATTTTTTTACTAGAAAATTGTTTGATGTGTCTTGAGGAACTCTGACACAAAAATTTAATAATCCTTCAGTCTTTTTGATGGAGTTATAGGTGAAAATATGATTTCATGCGTTAATTTGCATAATTAATTTATTAAAAAATATGAAATCAAAATTTTTCTATTGTATGACCATGTAATCTTGTAGTTGACATCCGGCTCTATGTTCAGGCAAAATTTTGCGGCGATCGCGCGATCGGCGGCCGAGATCTGAAGGGGGGGTCAAATTGACCCCCCCCCAGTAAAAACTTGGTCTCAAATAGCCCAGTTAGAATAGGGTTAATGCAGCTAGAATCTGTTCAAGAATCACAGAGGTATGGTGTATGTGATGCTGATTTGTCATTCATTATGATTACACATATTTATTTTTTTATTTTTTATTTCTATTTGAACACACTGACCCTGTTCCCAATGTAATGGCAACCTAACCAAAAATCTGCTGTAAGGTACGAAAAGAGGGGACAAGTGCCGAAACAGACCACTCACCTCAATGACGATGGGCTGCTGTGCTTTTCGCCGGTAGAAGATGGCGTTGTATTTGAACTCTGGGTTGAGAGTATTCTCCTGTACGCGTGATTTGGCCGTCTTCCCCTCACACTTGATGTACACATAGGGGTCAGCTCCTGCGTGGAAGACAGGTACCAATGACACCAGAATTCAATCTCTTATCTCTTGTTTATTTGTTGTTGTTTTTTTTTTTGTGTGCGTGTTTGTATTGGTTCAACCAACAATATTATTACTACAACTAGTAAGTCCAATTTGACATGCCATTGCCTGCAATAAACATGAGTAGAATTTGGTTTCTTTTTGCAATTCTGTCAAAATATGTGCACTGATCTTGAAGTACTAATTCATACGGATTTCAGAGGTTCTTTAGAAATTCCATGTACATGTACGTATCTATGTGTTTATCATACACTTACACACAAAAAACCCCCCCACAAAAACAAAGAGTTTTTAATGGATTACTCTAGCCATATGGCATATTAGCTTTACCTCTGCAAAGCAAAAGGAAATTAAAGATCACTTCTTACTTTTCCCAAATTGTTTTTCAATCGTAATCATTTTATTTCCTTCACATCTAGCTATCAATTGGTCAATCTTACTACCTACCAACCTATTACTAGTACCTATTCATTTATCTACAGATATTATATTACATTCTACAACTCCATATGTATTTAAATATATATGTATATGAAATATCTACCTTCATGCACCTACTGCATTCACTTCCCACACCCTTTCCCTGTATCCCTCATCATAAGCAAAACTTACAAGATATCTCCCTGTTCAAATACCTACCTTATCTTTCTTATCTATCAAACTACCTGAATATCTACCTACCTACAACTGTATTAACCCACCTGTTTATCTACCAGATCTACATGTCTATTTATCTATCTATCTACCTAAATATATCTATCTATTTATTTATCTTTGTGTGGTACGCACATATGTATGTATACAGTATGTATCTATCTATCTACATTATGTATCTATCTATGTACATGATATATGTATGTATGTATGTATGTATGTATCTATCTATCTATCTATCTTGTGTCTCTTCCCATAGTCCTCCCCCTCTATACCTCCTCCAAAGTGGTCCTGCTTGGGAAGGTTGGTTGCCCCAAGAACAGTGACTTGTGACACAACTTGGATGTTTCCACCACGACAACACTCCATTGCTCCAGGGGAGGGGTAGTCTTCTTTCAGTTCTCTGAAGCAAAAACAATAAAGGACAAGAAATACAGTCATAATTCACATTAAAGATACAGCAAATACAGATGCTGATAAGTACAAGTTACAGTAACTACAGGCTGTATACATGTATAAGATAATGACTGTAAGCAACAACAGTATTATGAAAACTGCCACTAGAGAACTCACTAAAAAGATACAACAAAGGGGGCAAAATTGTACTGTATGTAAATTCAACCTAGCATTACCACAAACATTCTCACTATTTAGAATAATAATGAAAGTAAGATGAGAATTACAGTGATGGTGATGGTGATAATGATGATGATAATGATAGAATTAATAAAAAATTTGCATTATAAAAAAAAAATAGATTGCAATGATTACTGTTGCTGCTTATTGCAATAACTAACAACAAATATTTAGATTCAGCATCAGCAAAGGGAAAAAAAAGTCATTGGAAACCATGACAGACTTGAAGTGCCATCTAATACAGACTAGGAGTTTGTAAAACTTACAAAGCACTAATAATGATATGTAAACATCATATCGGAGTAAAACTAGTGCAGATAGTAAAACAGAAACTATGAACACTAAACAGGAGTGAACTAGCTGGCATGAGGAAAGTGTTAAACTTACTTTACTCCGGCCCCAGTGTCTGAGAAAACCCTCAGCATTAGAGGTGATTCGATCTTGGGTTCAAAGGTCGTTGGCACAATGATGTAGCGCCCTCTGAGGAGGGTCTGCTTGGCGAACACACTCCGGGAGTTGATGTATGTAGACATGAAGGCCTTTTGCTTGATTGAGTGTGCCCTGTACTTTCTATTGCTTTCAACCTGTCAAGAAAATTAGTATGACGTAATGTTACTTAGCACGCTTAAAGATAAAGAAAATATTCTCTTCTCCAGACAGGAAAAAGTAGAGAAGCGTACTTTCTTCTTTCAAAAAATTATGAGAACTCGAGGATCATGCATTGTTGCTGAACACAGGTACATGTATACTTTGGTTGCATTTCATAATAATCAGGGATGATATTGAGGTTTGTTTAAAAAATTGGAAATCAAAAATTTCAGGTGATTTTGCTACATGTAAAAAGCAAAATGTGTATAAGCTTGAGAAAAAAAAAATTGAAATGAGATTTAAATCTACAGAATATCATGCCTGTAATTTGCTCATCTGTTTGTTTGTCTCTTTATTCATTTACAGCTTTGGGTTTCCTTGTCAAAGCCATTGAATTCTGGACCATCCCATCACCAAGTTCATACCATCAAACAAGAAAATAATTGTTGTTGTTTTTTTTTCTACACACTATATTCTGATATTTTTTATCAAATTAAAACTTAAAGTAGAGTAACTGCGTCAGTAAGCGGCCGTGCAGCCGTTCGCGGCAGGTACAACATTCACGGTAATATACAGCTAAACACAGCATTGCACAGTTACATGCACACTACTCATATACTAACACACTAGCAATCAACAAAAACCAACCGATAAAATGGGCACGATCTCTGACGAAAGTGAAATTTTCTCACCTAAATGACAACATATCGCATCCAAAATGAAATTTTCGGTACTTCTTAACATAACAGTTAAGAAACAATGGTCCAAGAAACTGGATTTTTTTTCGTTTTCTCGATGTTCATGGATTTTGAAAACATATCCTCACGTAAAATAGAATTTTCGCGAGCCGATGTGGGCCGCCATTTTTTTCAGAAAGTGGATGTTACCATCGAAAAAATGACAAAAACACGAGAAAGACATCAACAACACCGCCAGAAGTGCGAACTTGTTTGCGGCCGATGCATGTGCGCACACTATTTTCACGTGCTTTCGCAATGGGAATTGGCGCTTACGCAATGTTCGCGAGACATGTGAAGGCGTTCAGCTAAAGATCACGGAGCACGTGCGTATTGCATAGGGATTGTACATCGTGCCGCAAGCAGAAATACTACGTCGCATATCGCCCTTATCGGCGAAAATTGTGCTGGGTTTTGCCCTGGTAAATCATGAAAACTGCGTTGGTCAATGGTAAATTTCTTTCATGAAAACAATTGTGTTAATGAATAATCTTGTTTATGATATATGAAATGGTTGAAAATAATTTGCCTGATTTGTTTACAAGTTGGAAAAACTCTTAACAATGCTTTAACTGCCGCAAACTGGATATTTTACTCTATAACTACATGAAGATGCCCATTAAGTTATCTTCCACATGTAAGCATTGTAATAGTTTGCTTTATAGAAGACAAATATCTCTGACAAAGTTTGTATTGGTATAATGACATTCCACAGAAGAAGAAGACAGGCTGATTTTGCTACAATACTTATTTCCCATAAACACCTGCCTGAGTATACTCGTGACTAGTCTTCAAGGGTTAAGTATGGATATTGAAAGTGGTTCACCAATGTGGCCCTGCATACATATAAGGTATTATTACAGATGAACATCCAGCACTGCAGAAGCCAGACTATACGACTGTTTAATAGGAATCTGCATGGATCGTACACGCTCTCTGTAATTACAGGAGTTTGCTTCTCTTTTCAATGTCCCCATGACACAGTGCTGTATACGCCAAATATTTCAGGTGCTCGTGGAATTAAAGACACACGCAAATATTGACTCCGATCACACTAGTAGATGTGACGTACCCGTGCATACATTTCTTCCTTCAGTGCAGGACTCCACGATCGCGAATTTAACCACTCGTGAAATCGTCGGGAAGTTCCGATTCGCGAAAATTTAGACTCGCTAAATATACGGCATATGCAGTATCACTTTGTTTCCAGCAAGTCAGTTGACAAACATAAGTTCTAAAGCTGGTGGTCGTGAGATCAGGCGAGCTGTATGCATCCAGATGTACACAATCACCGACTCACCTCCATGACGTAAAAGCCGATGGTCTTTGCCTGTTCATTCTGGTCAGCTCTGGTGTCTGGTTGTGACAGTGACACAATGATGTCATCTTTCTCTGTGTCCACACTCAGGAGAAACTAGGGGGGGGGAAGAAGGGATTCACAATCAGGGGTTGAAATGGTGGCTGTTTCAAACTCCTACCTTTACCTCATTTACCAAGTTTGCAATGTTAAGGGTGTCAAATTATCTTCCTTGTATCTGCCTACATTATCTGTAACTGTATGTGACTCTGCATCACAAAACCAACAAGGAAAAGGAGAAATTACGCGGTGCGTAAAATATGTCCCCGCCGGAAGTAGCATTTAGTAGCAAAATGTACAATATAGGTAAAAAGATCAAGGTCAAAGGTGAAAGAAGTCAAGGGTCAAAATTCTATGTAGAAGTTTTGAAGCCCTCACCTAGTGCCATCACATAAAGCAAACGGAATCGAAATCGGGTTAGAAATGACGAAGGAGTAGCATTTTGTAGCCAATGTACAATATAGGTAAAAAAATCAAGGTCAAAGGTCAAAATTTTGTGTAGAAGTTTTGAAGCCCTCAAGTAGTGCCATCACATAAAGCAAACGGAATCGAAATCGGGTTAGAAATGGTGAAGGAGTACTAACATTTGGTAGCAAAATGTACAATACAGGTCAAAAATCAAGGTCAAAGGTCAAAGAAGTCAAAGGTCAAAATTCTGTGTAGAAGTTTTGAAGCCCTCACCTAGTGCCATCACATAAAGCAAACGGAATCGAAATCGGGTTACAAATGGCGAAGGAGTAGCATTTTGTAGGCAATGTACAATATAGGTCAAAAATCAAGGTCAAAGGTCAAAGAAGTCAAAGGTCAAAATTCTGTGTAGTAGTTTTGAAGCCCTCACCTAGTGCCATCATATAAAGCAAACGGAATCAAAATCGGGTTAAAAATGGCGAAGGAGTAGCATTTTGAAGCAAAATGTACAATATAGGTCAAAGGTCAAGGTCAAAGGTCACAACTGAAATTCTGTATAGAAGTTTCAAAGCTCCCATGTAGTGCTATCATATAAAGCAAACAGAATCAAAATCGGGTTAGAAATGGCGAAGAAGTAGCATTTTGAACATTTTGATCACACACGGACGCACGGACGGACACACGGACACACAGACACACACACGTACGGAGCCCGTTTCACAGTCCCCTGCTCGAACTCGTTCGGCGGGGACAATGAAAAGTCACCAGACATGAATTTTTAGTTAAGGGTAGATTCTGAAGGAGCAGACTCTAAGCTTTAAAATGATGTATTACTCAATTGAAATGGACTCTCCTAACCTATCAAAATATTGGAAAGAAACACACAATCTGGAAAAGTGTGAACTGAGAAAACAGGCTCTGAAGTACAGGGCAATTCAAGCATTTTATCTTTACTAAGCCGTGCTAGCTGTGCGATGAATGGGAAAAAAAAAAACAGGATGCAAACCACCTGAGCAACAACAATGAAGGAATAATAGTAAAGATTGAGCTGAAATTGAGCATGCTACATAAATACATTCTGGCCATAACTAATGTCAACTTTCAAGGCAGTAGCATTATCTGTTCAAAAGTTATTGGAGTTGAAAGTGAAGAGTGCGCAAAGGATTTTTAAGAAATGAAATGGGGCCTCTAGGACATACCTGATCACACTACTCTAGGGGGGGGGGGGGAAGGGTTGGAGAAAAACTGTTGGAAACACACTTTCCCATTCATTTTGTGATCCCAAAATTAGAAATAATGTAGAATAGCTCTTTCAGAAAATATGAAAAACTCAAGATTGACTTGGTTGACCTGTATCACCTTTTTTGAGTCCTCGCATAAAATCAAGAGGTCATACAGAGTTCTTTGCTTTTTCCCTAACTTCTCTACAATTGCATGATGCCATTTCTATATAATTTCTTTAGGCATTTTACAGGTGATCCTATCATGTCACAGTCTGTACTGAGGGATCCACCTATTCCAATCATTTCTACCTACACAGACTTTTATTGTAATTTCCTTCAAAACCATGCAAAAGAGTACATGCTCTAGAATCACAATTACCAGAATAATCGAATCAACGGAAAAAGTACACATAACACAGATTTGTTTATGATGCAAAGTACTGTCAACCTCTGCAGTTAAAAAAAGAAAGAAAAAAAAAACACTGTTGCACAGTCAAAAACACATTTTGAAAGCTGAGATATTTGGTGAAAAATGAAGAAGAGGAAACTTGTCTACAATGAGCACACTACAAAAGACTTGAAAAAAGGATTTTTCTCCTTTAAGGCGGTGTCACACCTGTCCGGGCAAGCTACGCGGGCTTGTGGCGAGGAGGTAGTCTAAAGCACGTAGAAGATTTTCCGCGGGCGGACAAGAATGTTGGCAATTTTCGCACTTGTTTCTTACTTACTAGACGCGTGCTACTTAGCTTCTACTTGCGTGCGTTCCGTGTGACTCGCGTGAGAGCTTTGAAACCGATCCATTTTCTGTTACGAGCGACTTACGGGGATTGCGAAGTACCTGCTTTGGAGTTGCCTGTGAGGTGCTACCGGTAAGGGTTTCCTACTTGTGTTCTGCGCGTACCTCTACGGGCTACTCCCGTGACTCTTCCGGACCAAGTTTTGAGCATGCTCAAGGCCTTGTCATACCGTATCTGGGGAAGTTTTGCGGCTTGACTTGCGGGGAAACAAATTTGCTACCCGGAGCTCTCCGCAGTTGGCCCGAACTTGACAGTACCTAGCACTTATCTCGTCCTTAGTTGCCCGAAGGTGCGCACGCTAGTCCAATTTTCCCGCAGCAAAGTTTTGAGCATGACCAAAACTATTTCCGGATGAGTCGCGAGGATTGCCCGAAGAGTTCCACGCAGAACACCCGTAGGAGGGCCGTAGCCGCCGCAATTCACAGGCATTTGACCCACTTGAAGTAGGTAAGTTGCCCGCTGATCTATGCCTATGTGAAGGGAGTGCGTGCCATTTGTGGGCTCATTCTCTTCTTTGTCCTCTGTCCTCTGTGGCGTCGAGGACTACCTGGTCCCTTTCGGACAGGACTTCATCCGCCGAATGGACTTCAGCAGCAATTTGATGCATTTGCTGTGAATCTTCCGGGCTTTGTGGCTGTCCATCCATTGGACGTTCTCTGCCCTTAATGTGCACTTTCCGTCTACGGGGCATCTTCACTTCTTGAAAGCTAGTTGACAAATGATTGTTTGCCCATCCACTCGAACCAGCCTATTGTTCAGGCTAGCACTCACCTCGCAGGCGACTAGTACGCAGATAACACGCAGTTGTGGCGCAGGTACTTCGCAGAGCCCGTATGTCGCCCGTAACTGACATAAAAGAAGCTATCACGAAGCTATCACGTGACACCCACTCGCCTAACATGCAGTTCAACGGAATACACGCAGGAAGGACTTAGGTATCACGCGTTTATCATGTAATACCCACGCCAAACTCGCCGTAAACCTTGTCCGGCCGCAGAAATTATTCTGCGTGCTGAAAAATCCCCATACGCAATAAGCCCGCGTAGCTGGTGTGACAGGGCCTTTTTTGGCAGCGGGTAAACAGAGCCAGCGTGCGCACCTCCGGGTAACTACTTTTGAGATACATGCTAGGTACTGTCATGTGCGGGTCATCTGCGGGGACCTCCGGATAACAAAAATGTTCTTCGGAAGTCGCACGCAAGGCTGGTGTGACACGGCCTTTAGAACAATGATATTTCCTATTTTGATAAAGAAAAAACATACTTTTAATAACGATTACCAAAACAAACCAGTTGATAGCCCTGGGTGTACCTTTATCAATATTAACCTGCAGTGTATTATAGTAGACAGACATTTGAGCTGTTGACACAAACTGCAAAACAAAGAGGAGAATACACATAGGTAATTAATATATTGAAAATAATCATAGAAAAAGGTGGGGGGGGAAATAAAATCAGAGGTATGGAGAGGAGAACATACCTGTGGGTTCTGCAGGAAAGTCTCCTTGTTATTGATGCAGCCACCAGCACGGTTCTGGACAGCGTTGGAATTGAACTTCCACTGGCTGAGGAGGAGCGTCTCGTGCCAGGTGCGGTGGAGGCTGAAGAAGGCTTGGTTGGGCATGCGGCAGATGACCAGAGTTGTGAAGTGTGAGCAGAACTCCTCAAAGGGCATCCTGGAGTGAGCAGAACGAGTTGGAGCATCTTAATGTCAAGGTTCACTGTTGCTTGTTCCTATTGATAATTTCCACCAAATTTGACCTGGAGATCTTTAATTGATGGTTATCTCTCAGCACACTTATACAGCACACTCCTATTATAATGAACACGGTTATAATGAAATTCCGGTTACAACGAAGTAAAAATTAATACCGTAACATTATAAGCTCTCTGTTTTTTTCTTGTTTATTTGTTTGGTTATAACAAAATTTCGATGTAACGAAAGAAAATTGCCGGTCCCGAGGACTTCATTATAACGGGAGTGAACTGTATCTTGAACGATGACCTACACTACTGTACATGTTCTTTCAATGCAAACAATGTTTTGTAGACAATTAGAAATACACAAACGTACACACTGTGCACACAAACAGACATAGTACAAAGCAATCTTACAAGGGCCATGGTTCATCGGCAATGTTTCTTGCACTAAAGCACATTTCTTAAAGCGCATTTACGAAACGATCAAAACTAACCGCCAGGTCAAACTTTACTTTTACAGTAATCTATACTTTTCGATAGCAGTACTAAAGGCCGTGTCACACCAGCCTTGTGTGTGACTTGCAAAGAACAATTTTGACTACCCGGAGGTCCCCGTAGATGATCCGCACATGACAGTACCTAGCATGTATCTCAAAAGTAGTCGCCCGGAGGTGCGCACGCATATTATTTTACCCGCAACCGTGTTTAGGCCCTGTCACACCTTTCCGGGCAAGCTACTCGGGCTTGTTACGTGTAGGGATTTTCTAGCATACCGGACATTCCTGAGGGCGGAAAAGGATTTGTGCGAGTCAGCGCATGTGTCTTACTTGCTGGACGCATTATACTTGCGAGTATACTGTGTGACATTTGTACCAGTCGCGTGGGGGCTGACAACTCAGTGAAGGAATTCCTCTAATGGAATGGCTGAAATCTCACAGAATTTCATTATCTTGGCTGCATACGGGACTGCGAAGTACCTGCGTGGGAATTGCCTGGGAAGTATCTGCCGCTAAGGGACTCCTACTGGCGTTCTGCGTGGACCTCTACGGGCATTCCCGCGACTCACCCGGAAAAAGTTTTGGGCATGCTCAAAACTTGGCTGCGGTTAAATCGGACTTGCGTGAGCACCTCCGGGCAACTACGCGCTAGATACTGTCAGGTGCGGACCAACTGCGGAGAGCTCCGGGGAGTAAATTTGTTTCCCCGTAAGTCAAGCCGTTGAAGTTCAAGGCATGAATGAAAATTGCAAGCATTCTTGTTCGCCCGCTGAAAATCTTCTACGTGCTGGAAACTACCTCCTCGCCACAAGCCCGCGTAGCTTGCCCGGAATGGTGTGACACGGCCTTTATAGTTCAACCCTATCTCTGTATGTAGTCGTTTCTCACAAAAGCTCACTTGGTGCATGCATCATACTGTAATAAAATCCCGATCACAATTAATGCTACTGTCACTGAATCCCTCGGTACAAGAAACACTCTTAATGTTGCAATCACATACATGTGTATCATAATAATGAAGAGTGAGTAGTATTTTCTCAATAAATTGCCCCCCCCCCCAAAAAAAAAAAAAAAAAAAAATCTTCACTGATGAAACTGCAAACTCAAATGATATTTTCCAGACATTATTGTGGGGTCCAGCCTTGACACATGGTTATCATATTTCATCTGTACCAGAAAAAAAAAGGCATTTTCATATACATCATAATCCTTCCTGGTTCATCTTACTTTGTGTGGCCACAGCAAACATTTTCAACAACTAGTGAAACTGAAATGCCCAATATATAATGATAATAGTAAATATAATTATAATAATAATAATAATAATTGCTAGTCTCCAGGATATCACACATCTGAAGGGAGACAAAAATTTCTAACAAGTACTATAATAAACCTATCCACAAATTCTTTTATGATATTATATAGACCTGGTACGATTGTAGTTGTGATACTGTACAAGTTGTACATGTAGCTTTATAAAATGGGCTTTAGAATCTCTGCAATCTGATTGGTCCATTGTCATGCATTGATTTTTACTGGTCCATACTGAGCCATGCATCTGATAAAATTTGAACGCATGGCCATGCGTCCGGTAAATTCCGAACGCATGGCTCAAGTCTTGTATAGTGTTGTAGGTGTACTGGATGCATAATGGGGAAAATGGTTGTATTTCATGAATGTATGGGGCCCATTTTAAAACACAAATGTTTCACAGGCCTATTTCATGGATCAGTGAGAATTGGATGCTCTCGTTTAACTTTGGAAAAGTCTAAAACCCACTCGCTGCGCTCATGGGTTTAACCCTAAAAAGACTGGGCTATTTTGGTTGCTCGAAAGACTGGGGGGGGGGGGGCCTAAAGGGCCCCCCTTAAGATCTCGGCCGTGGATCGCACGATCGCCACGGAAATTTGCACAATGGTAGTGTGCGATGTAATCTACAAGATCGTATATTTAAATTTTACAAAATCGTCTTCTTTTATTTTATTTTGATTAATTATGCTAATTTATGCGAGAAATCAGACTCTTTGATCTAAATCAGTAAATAAAGCTCCAAAAGTGCTCATTTTTGGTCTAATTATTCTTTGTGGCATACTTAGCAAATGTACTTGAAATAAAATTCGGTATCAAAATTAATTTCTTGTGTATTTTATTGTTTTATGAATTTCTTATGTATTTCTTTGTTTTTTCGACCTTTGGTTTTTGTTGTTTTTTTAACAAAATTTGTGGCAGACACTTTTTGAAGCATAATACTCCTAAAACAAATTAATTTTAGCCATTGAGAGTAAAAAATATTTATATGAACCATGTGAAAAAAACTCAATTTGCATTGACTTTGTACACAAAATCACATTTTTGAGCCATTTTCGGCCTCACGTGCATGTACAAAAAGTTATGTAACTTCAGAACCGTAGCCCCGGGCGTCACAAATTTGGTGTCAAAATGTGCGGGAAACTCTAAAGAAAAAAGTCATAGAGCATCGCGGCGAGAGCATTGCGTGTTGCAGAGAGTTATCGTGCAAAATGTCGAGGGGGGGGGGGCCTTTTAGGCCCCCCCAGTCTTTTTAGGGTTAAACAGTTCCAAAGTTAAACTCGTGCATCCAGTTCTCACCGATCCACTCAGTCCTGTGCATCATTTGTATATTGTTTCTGTTGCTGCAGGGCACTACAACTATTTTTGCTGTTGTTGTTGTTTTTGGTGTCATTATTACTTCTGTCAAGGAAGTTTTGTTTTTGCTAGCATTGGTTTGTCAGTCTGTTTGCAAAATAACTCAAAAAGTTGTGAACGGATTTGGATGAAACTTACAAGAAAAGCTGTTAATGACACAAGAAACAGATTTTTGTAGTTATCTCGATCACTGCCCAGATCCACATTTTTTTTTTTTTTTTTTTTTTTTTTGAAGATGATTATTCGCAAATAGGGCCAACTAATGAGGGAGTTCAAGATATGCATATTTGAGGTATATGCATACATGCACTTTGTGTGAGCTCAAGGTGCACCATGCAGGCCTATTAGTAAAGATAATGTAGACTCAAAGAAATATTAACCCGTAGCGGACGGTTTGATTTTGCTACAACATGCATTTCCAAGACGCTTGCCCGAGTATACTCGGGACTCGTCCTCAACGGGTTAAATCTCCTTGGGTAGACTCAGTATCATTGGGAAATCAAATAAGCATGTGTGGATACATTGTATATACATGGGTGGAAATGAGCTGCTTGGTGGAGGTCTGCGCTCTCAGAGTGCTTCTCTAGCTGTTATTGTTGTCACTGTTTCAATAGAGCTGTATCAATTCATGGATTGCTCACACACTGTAGCTTCTTGGTGACAGGAAACACAGCACACGTAACTCCTTTCAGGACATTGTACACTTTACGTACAGGAAGTCATTGGAATCTCCTGCCACATGGCTGGGTGCTTATAAGGATTGGCCTCACAAACCACAACATAAGCCACAAATTACACATATGGCAACCTCTTCCCAGGTTGCCAAAACAAAACAGCCCATCATGTGTTCATGTTGTATACAATAGCATACACCCTAACTATGTACACTTAAACTCGGGTAGCGTCAGCCATTTGTACAATATGTAGTCCAAGACTAAAATGTACTTTTGCTCTCTACAGTGGAGAGATGCCAACTTCTTGACATAGAAAAACAAATGGAATATAAGAAAAAAAAATCTGATTTTTGAGAGGAAAATCAGATTTTCATGAAATCTTGACACCATCGCTAGCCTGTTGATTCTGGGCAAGTGAAATGTCAGAAAAAGTGTTTCCCTGGTAAGAACAGGCATGTAAAAATGTTGCTACTTCATCAACATTGATGAGAAAATTGTAAAGCATCTGTGCATTTCCCGCCCATTCATAGGCTTGTTATTCAATGATTTTGTAGGGGTTGCAGGTATTTAGTGGTAAATCTTTCTATTTGATAATGCTGTTTTCTGCAGTTTTCTGTGGTTGATATATGCTTCATTTTAAATCTTAATTGAAAGATGAAAAGTCGTACTTTCAGGAGGCAATATTGTATTATCGCATTTCATACTGTTTATTGTACTTACATATAATACTATAAAATCGTATTGTATAGCATCTCTGACAGTGTACATCCGGTATACACATATGTTTTTTTATTATGTGATTTTTGTAACATCATGTGACATAATTAACCCAGTCCAAAATAAAAAGAGACTTTCCGAAACAGTCTACAAAAAAGCACTCGATTTTGGGAAAAATTTGTTAAAAATTGATCCATCAATGTGCAAAAAATGGCATTTTCTACTGAAAATAATGCTCCCAGGTTCACTAGAAAGCGAACCCTGACTGCCCTGCCAGGTTCGCCAAAAAGCGAACCTGACTGCTGGGTTTGCCAAAAAGCGAACCTGGCTGCAAGGTTTGCCAAAAAGCGAACCTGGCCGCCAGGTTCGCCAAAAAGCGAACCTGACTGCTGGGTTTGCCAAAAAGCGAACCTGGCCGCCAGGTTCGCCAAAAAGCGAACCTGGCTGCAAGGTTCGCCAAAAAGCGAACCTGGCCGCCAGGTTCGCCAAAAAGCGAACTTGGCCGCCAGGTTCGCCAAAAAGCGAACCTGGCCGCCAGGTTCGCCAAAAAGCGAACCTGGCTGCAAGGTTTGCCAAAAAGCGAACCTGGCCGCCAGGTTCGCCAAAAAGCGAACCTGGCTGCAAGGTTCGCCAAAAAGCGAACCTGGCTGCAAGGTTTGCCAAAAAGTGAACTTGGCCGCCAGGTTCGCCAAAAAGCGAACCTGGCCGCCAGGTTCGCCAAAAAGCGAACCTGGCCGCCAGGTTCGCCAAAAAGCGAACCTGGCTGCAAGGTTCGCCAAAAAGCGAACCTGGCCGCCAGGTTCGCCAAAAAGCGAACCTGGCTGCAAGGTTTGCCAAAAAGCGAACCTGGCCGCCAGGTTCGCCAAAAAGCAAACCTGGCGGCCAGGTTCGCCAAAAAGCGAACCTGGCCGCCAGGTTCGCCAAAAAGCGAACCTGGCTGCAAGGTTCGCCAAAAAGCGAACCTGGTTGCCAGGTTCGCCAAAAAGCGAACCTGGTTGCCAGGTTTGCCAAAAAGCGAAACTGGCATACATCACAAAATCCTTTTCAAACAAGAAAAAATGTTAGGTGCATTTTGATCTCCAAAAGGCTATTCTAATTGTTTTCATTATATTTTCCTTCCGTAAATGTGAAATTACCACTCTTGGTTTTGTGTATGAAGAGTTTAGATAAGTGAACAAACATTTTTCAGTGACAATCAATTTTACCTGTGTAATTACTCTGTACTAATCATTAATTTCAGCCCATTGGGCCATGTACAATTTGTATGTCCGTAACAAAACAAAAAAAAACATGTTTTTTTAAAGTTTTACAAATCAAGCACTCAGTAAAGAAGAACACACTAATTAAATGCAAAGCAAGGTCATAACCCTCTTCCGAAACACTCATAAAGAAACTTCTGCTCTGTAATAATTTAGTCAATTATTGTTAAAAAGTGTACATCTGTAACAGACACATATAGTGTGACTGTATGTGAGCTTTACATTTTCATGAGGATTGATTTGTTGATTTTATTTTCTGATGTTTATTTGTGATTTAATTGAAAGGTAGCATGGCACATCTTGATAACCAAGATTAAGTTGGAATACTTGTTGATCAAACTAATTAGCAGTGTTTGTTTGTTTGTTTTGTTTGTTTGTTTGTTGTTGTTTTGTAAATCGCATTGCACACATATTCAAAATTTCCGAGAAAGACCTAATGTAAAGTATATGGAAATGCTAAATTGCATAGATCTCTCATCTTTTGGCCACGGTGTATCAGGAGACAGAGAGTAAATCAAAGAGCATTGTTACTGTGTCAGATGAGCTATACAACACAAGCAAAACATCTTTACATGTAGATCTATATAATTATGGAGCATATCTTGATTAGGATTAAACAAAAAATACCTTTAACTACCCACAATCCATGTGGTTTCAGATGTACCCATACCCAGTTCAAGCCAAGTCTTCCTTGATACAAAAGTAGAAGGAAACTATCAATGCAGATAATGATAAAGTGGCTTTTTGTCATGGTAAGGGTGTACAACGAAAGTGTGTTCTCAGTGGATGGACAAGATAGTGAGTACTGCAACAACAAAAAAAGAAAAAAAAAAGAGCAGTTTGGAGATACATGACATATGTGTAAAATGGGCGGGCAGCTACATCAACCCCACAAACAACCTATGAGGCAGAAACACTAAGAATCCCACAAAAGATGTGATTACTAAAGGAAATGATATCAACTGAGAGAGAAGTTGGATTCAAAGGCACCCCTATTTGCAAATAGCTGTACCTGTACCAAATGCTCACACAGTCATTAGGCCTACTAATGATAAGGAGCATAATGTGAGTATCACAAGTACCATTGAATGCTTTAGAATACAGGAAAGTCCAATTAGACAGGTTTAAGATCTATGATTCCATTGTCAGTCTAGATGAGAAACCTGAAGATGACACGTCAGTGAATGATAAACTTGATGTAAATGTTGGGGATTTAGTGTTTTAGATGAATATCACATGGAAACATCTCCTGGTGAGGTTCTTTAAATAGGGGCACTAAGGGCAGGAATCTCAGGATCAATGTCAAGCATCCTGCAAGTGGTCACCAGATCACCAGATCAAATATTTTCCTTTAAAAACAAAACAAAACAAAAAAACCCACAAAAAAACACTGCCAGAAAAATCACACTACAAACAGTTGATGGCAATCGTGGTCAGTTTACACGTAGCTGGAGTCTGGGACTCGCATTCAAACTCTTTGCTCTGTAAATTATGTCCTTCATCCATTAATATCTCAATCATTCCATGTTACACTATTTTTAATACCCCCCAAAAAGTGAAATTATTACTTCAATTTTAGCCATACAAACCAGTATAATTTTGTTTTTAACATGCTGAGAAACAGAAGATTTTTGGAATACTCACAATTCATAGAGCAAGGGACACCATGATGTGTTTTCAAAATCCACATTTTCAAAATCCACATTAAGATTATTATTCTGGTGATCATGATAGTTTACTGTCAATTTGTTTTTATGTACAAATGCATCTATTTTTTTATTTATTTCAAAACTTTGATCAGGTATAGAGTCTACAATTCAGATATGTTTGAAAGGATTTTGTTTGAAATGCTTGCAAAATATAGTAGGCCTACACCATCAATTTTTCATGTGTGGCGCAAACCATTTCTGCACTGCTTTGTGTGTACTGCATACATGAGCAATGGATCCCTAGATAGTTTTATGGTGGCATTAATTAAATCTGATTCCAATATTAAATTAATTTCTTTTCTACAAATTAATATTCTAGACAATAATGTGTTTGTCAAAATGAAATAGGCTACAACATGACCAACTGACAAGCTAATTTACCATGAAAGGATATTTCTTTGGATAATGTAATCATCCTGTTGCTCAGTGAAGCATGAACTGTATGCAAGGTGATGATTTGGGGAAGGTTTTTGCAGATTTCAGTAAAAAAGTGCGATTGTCATCTCAAATTATTAAGATTAAGACCCTACAGCATGAGAAGTCACTGAATTCTGGTAAAGGGATCTTAAAATAAATCCATCAAAATAATAAAATTAAAAACGATTTCAAAACGTACGTCTGTAATGGAAATTTTGTACGTCTGTAAAATACTGTACGTCCGTAACACAAAAAGGGTGCAATTAATTGCTAATTCAAAAAAAAAAAAAATCTTAATTTCTGCACTTTTGGGTTGTTTAACATCTAATTGAAATGAAAAGAATGAATTTGCTGGAAAGTACCCCACAATTCACAGAGTTTTCCACTTTACATTCCAATGTCAGAAATTTCAACTCATGCGAGTACGTCTGTAACGGCCCTATTTTCATCATATCAAGGTCAAAGTATTGATCATATTGAATATACTTTTGTGATCACTTTACCTTCGAGATGGATGTTAGAAATTAAAAGTATCAAATCTTGTGAATGAAATCAAGTCTAGTTGTTAGAGCTTTTTATAGTGTACGAAATGTACGTTTGTAATTATGGAATTGCCCGTAAAAGACAATGAAAACAAGAGAGAAAGAGATAGATGGCGTTTCTCAGCTCAAACACAAACTTTGATGCACTACAGATTGAAAAGTATAGTGACATTACTTCAATTTTTTTTTTAATGTATCAACAGAAAATATACTTCTGCTGATATTTTGAAGCCTGATACGCAGTTTTACCGCTGTGATGTGTCTCCTTAAAATGAAGAAAATGAAAGGAAGGTAGGATTCCCTCCATAGGCTCACGTGTTATGAAGCTTGCGGTTTCATTACTAAAATGGCCGCTGTTGGGCTCCATGTGAGGCCCCATGGCGTACTACATCCATTTTTGTGCGAAATCGCGAGAGTATACACCCTCTTAGCCTAGCTATGTATACTATTTGCTATGAATTAATAAACGCAACTTTTCTGGAAGACGTTTATCACAGGGCTTTGCAAACGACTTTTGATAGTGGGTGTGCATGGAAAGCCTTTTTGTAATTCGCGGAAAGATGATAAACGCAGCCTTTAGGCCTATGCTTCTCCTATATTTTCTATATCGCACCCAAGAACTGGAATGTATTCGGCTATTGATAGATAGCCCCGCCTGTGGTGTGTGTGTGAGTGTGTGAACATACATACATGTAATTATCCATACATGGCTTTGCACATGCAAATTTGTATGTGCTAGGCTTTGCATTATGCGTAACAAGTTTGAATATTTTGCACACTACACAGCATGCACATGAAGTGGAACATTATCATTTAATGCAATTTACGTGTAATGGTAAAGCAAGAACTGTAACTACCGGTACACAATCAATGTAATATTTTGCAACAACATTCCCACATGCATATTGATCAGAAGAAAGCTATATAAAGTTATAGGGCCAGTACCAGGTATCGCACAAACATTTAATACGTAGGCCTACAGTCCAAATAACGTCATTGACAGACACAAGTAAGTCAAATGCTCACAACTCAAAAAAGGATATAGTTCTGGACACTCAATCGAAATGTTTATGCACAGCTCCTAATCATTGCATGATTGCCATCCAGTGCACCACTGGCCTCATCCTGTGAAGTAAACAGTTTACAAGAGAATATTGGATAGACTTACAGTTGTACAAACTACTATGAAATCCGTTTAACAATATTTGTGAGTCAGGACACCGCTCTCTTATCACAGTCGTCATCTTATGGCGAGTGCTCTTCTTCAAATGGCCATGTTCACGATGAGCAACATATACATGCTGGTTTCAGAGGATTTATATTGTGGGGATAGAAAGTGTGGAACGATGTCTGGCCTATGTCCATCAGTGCAGGGGTCAGAAAAGGTCAAGACCTAGCCAACTGCCAAATCCACAGAGGGTTCAGTGAGTGGAATGTGATAATTCAGACACACTAGCACAGTGCCTGCACTACATTGTAGCTGTACAGTTCTCATTGCAGTGTGTCTGCAAACCAAGGCCATAGACAATGTTTTGGTGGGACAAAGCCACTTGTATGAAGTATATTAAACTAACAATCCCACCTCATCCCTGCTCGTGGATATACAGTTCTGTATCATACACTTGAACATTAAAGGGGATGGCTAGTTACTGTTCAGTGGGAATCAGTGGGAATGCTGGGGGATGATCAAGGATTGCAACAATCACCCCTCAGCATTCCCACTGATTCCCACTGATCAGTTTGGTAAGAGTAGCCATCCCCTGTAAGTATGCATTTCAGTTAATTGAAACAGGTTTGTTTAGTATTTGTTAGTTCATGTGTTTGCTTGTTTTGGTGATCATGGTGATCATGGAAATTTATACACGTCATGAAACACAACTGAAACGTGTTTATTTTTTTGTGGGCTTGTTTTTGGAGATGGCCTGTGTTCATGGATATTTGACAGAACTACACATAATCATACCCAATTTAAGAATAACTGTGAAGATAAAGGCAATTTTTATTTTGATATTTTACATAGAGATAAACATGGTTTTGCTATTGTCCTGTCACAAATATAACTTTAATTCCCAGTAATTGGTCCTTTTTAAACCTGGTTAAACCCACTTGTGATGTTACTCTATTCCAAATATCAGGATACTCTTTTGCATTTATGCATATGTCAGTGTGCTTTCACTGAACAGGCAGGTCGCGGGCGCAGTGCGGCTTGCTATGGCGAAATTAGTAGTCCCAGAATACTGTATGGTGTCTTCAAGGAGACAAATTGAAAACAGCATCCATATCCATTATCGGCCTGCAATAAACATATGCCTTGTATCAAAACATTGTTTGGGCAATATGCTTTTGGTGAAAAATGATTTAAATATTTCAAAAAATAATGGTTTGGGTAACTAACAGGAGAATAAATTGGAATTATGAGAATGGTGCAAATTGTACACTACTAGGGTACAAAATGAGTGCTGAATTCACAAATATTATGAAGGCACAAGCATTCAAAATGGGGATCCCAATTGTTTAAACAATGCAGCAAAGATGTGTCGTGTCCAAGATCCAATTCGTATTGGAATTCATGAATGACTAATAACTGTTACGGAGATACATTTAATGTTTTTACCCTCAGGCTGACCTAAAAATCATGATTCAAAGTGGACGGAGGGGCTAATATTCATTATAGACATTGCTTCTGAAAGCTTTGTTTACAAGAGGAGATTCCTACAGTACGTGTTGGCCTATACTTATTCGTAATCTGTATTTTCTGACATCAGTCTTAACTTTTTTGTGTGTGCATGTGTTTCTTTTACTTTCACCATTCTGCTTTTCTAAGTAGTGTGTTTGTACTCCTTATAGCGTCTCCGTTTGTTGCAACTTCAATTTTTCTTGATACTGAAATTTAATAGCATTGACTTGATTCTTTGTTATTATTTGATAGTTAACAAGAATTTGAATGTCTACAGTGTAAAAAAAAAATCATAGTAAATGAAAAGCTGTTCTTGGTTTTTATTTTCGGGCGATGAGCTTCCAATCTGTGTGGATGTAGCTCTTTCTTTTTCTTTCCTTGCTGTCTATCTTAGCTTACCCATCATTTTCTTTGTCCATTCCTATCTCATCTTAGGTTGATTCTGATTTCAGTTCGATGAAGCAATTTGGAGACTGAAGTTGTTGGGTTTTTTTTTTACATAATAGTCATCAATGGTACCATTTAATGGAATTGTTCAAAAAAAAAAACAGATAAACACACCAATTTTCTATCTTACTGACAAGAGTTCATTTTTCTTTTCATATCTTTGAGGTAAGGCAATGTCTGCACGGAGTTATACACCTTGAGCTATACCTTGTTAATCTTTATCCTTTTCCCTATGATATGTCATTCTGTCTCATTATGTTTTATATTATCTTGTCATATTTTCCCACTGTTCCTCCCCTTATGTTATTTACAGTATTGTTTTATTTCATCTCATCTTCCATCTTTCTTATTTCATCTCATCTTCCATCTTTCCTCCCCTTTTATCCTCTGTCAATCATCATTTTCCCTTTTTATGATTCCATCATCTTCTCTTCTTATTCTTTGTTAAGTGTTATTTCTCTCTGTATATATCAATTTGAACGGTTTTCATCCCGTGATATGGGCTCTTTTCGATGAGTCCCCTTGAAGACACGCGTATAAAGCTTTTATGGCCTAATTTTGCCCCAGCTAGCCACACCGCACCTGTGATCTGATTGTTTAGCAAAAGCCTGTTTGGAATACGAGAAGTACAGAGGTTACACTCTAGAAAGATATGTTCGTACAGGGTGGGTCATGGCTCAAAAAAAAAAAAAAGGCCTAACCAGTTTCCCATGATCAGTTTCTGCAATATTTGTTATCAGTAATTTAGATGCACCATTCTCTAAGAAAAACGATACCAAGAATGATCGTCAATTTTGGTCGAGTAGTTTTTGTTTTATGCTACAAATCATACTGTGGAAGGAAGCCCCACCGCCATGCTTATCTACTGATGAACGCCATGGTGGGGCTGAATTCACGAGTAGGTTTAGGCCTATAAAGCAGGCGAGTTGCCGTCGTATTAGTACAGACGTACACGCAGTGGTGGTGGGGCTATCGTGAAATAGGCCCAACCGCAGTGCGCGTGCACCGTACCCGTGTGTTTATAGAAAGCAAAGGGTAGGTCCTAGGGTTTAGGGTTAGGTAGGGTTGTATTTAGGCCCTATGGTTAAATTGGCCGTAAAATTAGTCGAGGGACATATTAGCAAGTCATTTTCGCCGCATTCACGAGTATTGACTATGGAAGGCAGCCCCACCGCCGTGCTTACCTACTGATGAACGCCACACGGTGGGGCTGAATTCACAAGTATTTAAACAGATGAGTCGCCGTAGTATTAGTACAGACACGCAGTGGTGGGGCCTATTTCACGAGTTTGCCGAAAATTATGGATATCCAAGCGTACCACAGTTGTAATCTGTATTATTGGCAGTATTAAATCTGATACAATTCATTAAATATTCTTTTGTCTAAAGGCTTAGCCAATAGTGCAGCGCCTGCTATGCGCTCGCTAGCTCGCTCCCCCGCCAGCGCTAGCCGCCGGCCGGCTGTCGCTGTGCTGCACTAGCATAGCCTTGCTAGCTCGCTGGCTATCAACCAGACAATCAATATCAACGACTCCGTTCTTAGACGTCATCACAATTTAGAAGTCATAGTGCCAAAGTATAGAATGTTTTCCAAAACCGAGGAAATTGCATCCATTATGTTAACAAATGTAGAACAAAATTCAGAACAGTAAAAAAACTCGCACGACCATAGAATTACTTAGAATTTAACATTTAATATTATTACATCATTAAGAAAAAAATGTCCAAACCATTTCATTAGGTCTTTAATGTCAGGCCTTGTTTGATATTTTGTATCATATCATAATCAATGTAGTGTTTTGTTCTTGTTTGTATATCATGTGTTTTCTTCAATAAAAAAATTGAAAAAAAAAAAAGAAGTTTTACTAATCAGACTGCAATCACATACCCTTTCTTGGGTGGCCGGAAGCAGCATACTTTGCATTCGATGACCTGACCTTACCCAGAGACTCCAACCCCAAGCACCTTCTGATCTGGAGATTCTCCCGCCCGAAACCCCTAGCAAACGGGAGACTCCAAGTTGATGTGTGCGAAGCGCGAAGTTCCTAGGGTTTTAGATGTTCTCTGGTGCTATCTAAGGCTTATTTTTTCAACATACGATAGCAATAAGTAAGAAATCCTTTCCCTTCGGGAGACACAGAGCCAGGGCGGGAGAAATCAAATCTCAATCGGGAGAACGGGAGATTTTGCGAAAATGGGCTTTCAGCGGGAGATCTCCAGTCGAAAACGGGAGGGTATGGAGTCTCTGCTTACCCAACCCTTTGTATATTAGGCCATGTTATTCATGAAAAGTAGGTAACGCGACCACCTGACACGAATATGATCACCTAATGAAACAATGTAAAGCCTTATAATTGAGGTTTGTTGAAGTCAAGGGTAAATCAAGAAAATATTGATTTCAATTTTAGGGCATGACAATATCACAATGCCAAAACAGTTTAGAACTCTGCTATTAAAGGAAAAAGGGGTAACTGAAAAAATTTTAGCAACTAAATTATGGAACCTGTTAACAATATTCTTAATCAGGGGTCCTAAGTCAAAACTTGTTATCCGTGACATTAACTACCACATTTCTGTGACAAATTTGTTCTGTGACAAATTTGTTCTGTGCCAATCCAATCATGTAAGGATTTCATTACAACAGCTATAATTGCAATTTGGCACTCATAACAAGTTTCATGAAAAGGGCCCTGGACAGTATACTTTCTCAATTCAGGAAGTTGTATGTTCACAATCAGTCAGAGTGTCCAGTGTATGCTGTATTGTGGGGAAAGTATTTAACTTTTGCCCCTGTACAGTTCAGGGGTCAAAAAGAATGTCACCTTGATAAGACTTGGCCAAAACATTCACCAGACTCATGGTCAGGGGAGAGTAAAGTAACATTGGCCCACTGTATCTGCACTTTACTGTGTGCACCATACACTCTGTGTGCCACCAAGTTTGGGTGTCTTAAAGGGACCCTTAACTTTTGCAAATACATTCATTCTGGCATAGGCCTATACAAACATTATTGTTCTGTCACCACAGCCAGATTAGTGAGATCCCTAGGGCTTACAATTAATCAATTACATGGCAGTATAGCTAAATTGGATGAAAAGGATGAGGACCTCATATCAAGGTGACCTAAAAAAAAAAAACAGCTTTCTATAAAATAATACCAGACGTTCTAGACATAAAAAAAGAAAAAAAAATCATGGGTACATCCCATCATCTTTGCACTTTTCGTTTAAATAATTCTTAACACAAACGCAAAACACACACACAACCCAACACAACACTAACCCAGCATTCACATGTAAATTATCAAAATCAGCTAAATTGCCTTAACTTCACAATCAACATGAAACTGGGTATGTTACTGTGGAATTCTGTCAAATTTCCATGATCGCCATGATCACCAAAACAAGCAAACACATGAACAAACAAATACTAAACAAACCTGTTTCAATTAACTGAAATGCATACTTACAGGGGATAGCCTGTATTACCAAACTGATCAGTGGGAATGCTGAGGGGTGATTGTTGCAATCCTTGTGGGATTCTTTTATGAGTATATGTTGAATGAAAATTATTTGCCTCAGAATGATCTCATATTCAAGTAATGTGCAGTATATGCCCCATCACTGTCAGGCATGCTAACCTGGAAACATTGAACTGCACATTACTTGAATAATAATTAAATACGAGACCATTAATTCTCAAGCAAATAATTTTCACACAACAATAGATACCGGTATATAAAGTACTCTATCCCACAAGGATTGGAACAATCATCCCCCAGCATTCCCACTGAACAGTTGCTAGCACTCATTTTGGTCCTTTCTCACTCTAAAACTTTATTTCATTTGCATGCATTTCTATTGATATCACTCATTTTGACTCCTAACTTATAGCATTGGCCTATTGGAGTCTCACTCTCAACTAGTTTCCAATTATGGCAGCCCTGTACTAGCCATCCCCTTTAATGTTCAAGTGTATGATACAGAACTGTATATCCACGAGCAGGGATGAGGTGGGATTGTTAGTTTAATATATTTCATACAAGTGGCTTTGTCCCACCAAAACATTGTCTATGGCCTTGGTTTGCAGACACACTGCAATGAGAACTGTACAGCTACAATGTAGTGCAGGCACTGTGCTAGTGTGTCTGAATTATCACATTCCACTCACTGAACCCTCTGTGGATTTGGCAGTTGGCTAGGTCTTGACCTTTTCTGACCCCTGCACTGATGGACATAGGCCAGACATCGTTCCACACTTTCTATCCCCACAATATAAATCCTCTGAAACCAGCATGTATATGTTGCTCATCGTGAACATGGCCATTTGAAGAAGAGCACTCGCCATAAGATGACGACTGTGATAAGAGAGCGGTGTCCTGACTCACAAATATTGTTAAACGGATTTCATAGTAGTTTGTACAACTGTAAGTCTATCCAATATTCTCTTGTAAACTGTTTACTTCACAGGATGAGGCCAGTGGTGCACTGGATGGCAATCATGCAATGATTAGGAGCTGTGCATAAACATTTCGATTGACTGTCCAGAACTATATCCTTTTTTGAGTTGTGAGCATTTGACTTACTTGTGTTTGTCAATGACGTTATTTGGACTGTACGTATTAAATGTTTGTGCGATACCTGGTACTGGCCCTATAACTTTATATAGCTTTCTTCTGATCAATATATGCATGCGGGAATGTTGTTGCAAAATATTACATTGATTGTGTACCGGTAGTTACAGTTCTTGCTTTACCATTACACGTAAATTGCATTTAATGATAATGTTCCACTTCATGTGTATGCTGTAGTGTGCAAAATATTCAAACTTGTTACGCATAATGCAAAGCCTAGCACATACAAACTTTGCATACATGTGCACATCAGGGCTGCCAACTCTCATGCATTGAGGTCCTTTCTCACTCGATCTAAAACTTATTTCATTTCCATGCATTTCTATTGATCTCACGCATTTTGACTTCTAAATTATAGCATTGGCCTATGGGAGTCTCACTCTCGACTAGTTTCCCGTGTTGACAGCCCTGGCATGTATGGATAATTACATGTATGTATGTTCACACACTCACACACCACATGCAGGGCTATATCTATCAATACTATTGATAGCCGAATACAATCCAGTTCTCAGGTGCGATGTAGAAAAGGCTGCATTAAAGGCTGCATTTATCATCTTTCTGCGAATTACAAAATTACAAAAAGGCTTAATTTCCATGCACACCCACTATCAAAAGTCGTTTTTTAATATGTGTGCAATGCAATCAACAAAAAACAAAACAAACAAACACTGCTTATTAGTTTAATTAACAAGTATTCCAACTTAATCGTAGTTATCGAGATGTTCCATGCTACCTTTCAATTAAATCACAAATAAACATCAGAAAATAAAATCAACAAATCAATCCTTATGAAATTATAAAGCTCACATACAGTCACACTATGTGTCTGTTACAGATGTACACTTTTTAACAATAATTGACTACTTAATTATTACAGAGCAGAAGTTTCTTTATGAGTGTTTCGGAAGAGGGTTATGAGGTTGCTTTGCATTCAATTAGTATGTTCTTCTTTACTGAGTGCTTAATTTGTAAAACTTTAAAAAAAAAACATGTTTTTTTTTTTTTTTGTTACGGACATACATGGCCCAATGGGCTGAAATTAACAATTAGTACAGAGTAATTACACAGGTAAAATTGATTGTCATTGACAAATGTCTGTGCACTTATCTAAACTCTTCATACACAAAACCAAGAGTGGTAATTTCACATTTCCTGAAGGAAAATATAATGAAAACAATTAGATAGCAATTAGATAGGCTCATCAAAATGCACCTAATATTTTCTCTTCTTTGAAAAGGATTTTGTGATGTATGCCAGGTTCACTTTTTGGCAAACCTGGCAGCCAGGTTTACTTTCTGGCAAACCTGGCAGCCATGTTCGCTTTCTGGCAAACCTGGCGGACAGGTTCTTTTTTTTTTTTGCGAACCTGGCAGCCAGGTTTGCTTTCTGGCAAACCTGGCAGCCAGGTTCGCTTTTTGGCGAACCTTGCGGCCAGGTTCGCTTTTTGGCTTGGTGAACCTTGCGGCCAGGTTCGCTTTTTGGCGAACCTGGCGGCCAGGTTCGCTTTTTGGCGAACCTGGTGGCCAGGTTCGCTTTTTGGCGAACCTTGCAGCCAGGTTCGCTTTTTGGCGAACCTTGCAGCCAGGTTCGCTTTTTGGCGAACCTTGCAGGCAGGTTTCGCTTTTTGGCAAACCTTGCGGCCAGGTTCGCTTTTTGGCGAACCTGGCGGCCAGGTTCGCTTTTTGGCGAACCTTGCAGCCAGGTTCGCTTTTTGGCGAACCTTGCAGCCAGGTTCGCTTTTTGGCGAACCTTGCAGCCAGGTTCGCTTTTTGGCAAACCTGGCGGCCAGGTTCGCGGCCAGGTTCGCTTTTTGGCTTGGCGAACCTTGCAGCCAGGTTCGCTTTTTGGCAAACCTTGCGGCCAGGTTCGCTTTTTGGCGAACCTGGCGGCCAGGTTCGCGGCCAGGTTCGCTTTTTGGCTTGGCGAACCTTGCGGCCAGGTTCGCTTTTTGGCGAACCTGGCGGCCAGGTTCGCTTTTTGGCGAACCTTGCGGCCAGGTTCGCTTTTTGGCTTGGCGAACCTTGCGGCCAGGTTCGCTTTTTGGCGAACCTGGCGGCCAGGTTCGCTTTTTGGCGAACCTGGCAGCCAGGTTCGCTTTTTGGCGAACCTTGCAGCCAGGTTCGCTTTTTGGCGAACCTTGCAGGCAGGTTTCGCTTTTTGGCAAACCTTGCGGCCAGGTTCGCTTTTTGGCGAACCTGGCGGCCAGGTTCGCTTTTTGGCGAACCTTGCAGCCAGGTTCGCTTTTTGGCGAACCTTGCAGCCAGGTTCGCTTTTTGGCGAACCTTGCAGGCAGGTTTCGCTTTTTGGCAAACCTTGCAGCCAGGTTCGCTTTTTGGCAAACCTGGCAGCCAGGTTCGCTTTTTGGCGAACCTTGCAGCCAGGTTCGCTTTTTGGCGAACCTTGCAGCCAGGTTCGCTTTTTGGCAAACCTTGCGGCCAGGTTCGCTTTTTGGCAAACCTTGCGGCCAGGTTCGCGGCCAGGTTCGCTTTTTGGCTTGGCGAACCTTGCGGCCAGGTTCGCTTTTTGGTGAACCTGGCGGCCAGGATCGCTTTTTGGCGAACCTGGTGGCCAGGTTCGCTTTTTGGCGAACCTTGCAGCCAGGTTCGCTTTTTGGCGAACCTTGCAGCCAGGTTCGCTTTTTGGCAAACCTTGCAGCCAGGTTTGCTTTTTGGCGAACCTGGCGGCCAAGTTCGCTTTTTGGCGAACCTTGCAGCCAGGTTCGCTTTTTGGCGAACCTGGTGGCCAGGTTCGCTTTTTGGCGAACCTGGCGGCCAGGTTCGCTTTTTGGCGAACCTTGCAGCCAGGTTCGCTTTTTGGCGAACCTGGCGGCCAGGTTCGCTTTTTGGCAAACCTTGCAGCCAGGTTCGCTTTTTGGCGAACCTGGCGGCCAGGTTCGCTTTTTGGCGAACCTGGCGGCCAGGTTCGCTTTTTGGCGAACCTGGCGGCCAGGTTCGCTTTTTGGCGAACCTGGCGGCCAGGTTCGCTTTTTGGCGAACCTGGCGGCCAGGTTCGCTTTTTGGCAAACCTAGCAGCCAGGTTTGCTTTTTGGCGAACCTGGCAGGGCAGCCAGGGTTCGCTTTCTGGCGAACCTGGGAGCATCATTTTCAGTAGCAAAAGCCTTTTTCTGCACATTGATGGATCAATTTGTAACAAATTTTTCCCAAAATCGAGTGCTTTTTTGTAGACTGTTTTGGAAAGTCTCTTTTTATTTTGGACTGGGTTAATATATTATCATTATCATTATGGCTGTTGTTCTTTCTTTTCGCATTTGTTTCGAGCACGCAATATTCAATTCCCTTTATGGTGACTGGGAATGTAGGAAATGCTACAGAGCCTACAGCACTGTATAAACCAGAGATAATGTCATGCACAAAATATAAAAAAGCCTCACGCACACTCAACTATTCAGTCTGATACATCCCACTTTCAGATTCGACTCCATGTCGCAAGGGGCAGTCACCAGAGAACTTATCTTTATTATGTCTGACCGTCTACACTGTACATTGCTGGCTTGATTGTCCCAAAGCTGAGGGGGCAATTGGGGCTTGGGACAAGCCCTGCAACTTGAAATTAGACTTCATGCATGTGCACATTTGATTGAATACAGCTGGGTGCTATCGATTACGGCCCAAGGTCACTCTCCCTTCCAAATTTTGTCCCTGGACTTGACTTGCTTCACGGGGGAAGAAGAGACCGGTCCCAGGAGTGTCCACATGATGGTTTTGGAGGGGAAAGTCCTGTGGGTTGGAACTTTCCCCATGATGCGGGGACTAGTGTGATCATGGGGTATGAGAATAATAACTTCAGTAAAAGGCAAAGAGTATGATAAAGTAATATGAAAATGAAATTGAGTAAAAAGGTTTCAAAGGTTGCTATTAGACATCTTTCAATTGAACTATGGCATGATACTGACTTTACAGTAGATACTAATTTTCCATTGGGTCATTCCAGTATAACAGAAATATTGATGGATATATCAAATAAACTGAGATTAGATATTGGGAGAGAAGTATTTTCTTCTCTGAAATAGCACAAGTCAATGAAGGCAAGGTTGGAAATACCAGCTGCTGCATTAAGAACAGCAACACAAATTCTAGATTCAGCAAGTGGCTTACCAGAATTCTCCATCGTCTTCATTAACGATGCCAAGACTCTTGCGCTGACTTTCACTGACCTTTTTCCACTCAGGTGACCTTAAAAAATGAAAAACAAACAGAACAAAACGTCGCAAATACAGAAAGAAAAGAAAACAAATAAATAATCATGAGATGATAGAAGTAGCTTTCCATTCTCTGCTGCTTCATGCACAAATATGACACAAATGTTACAAATCAACTGATTCCATTGCAGATCTCTTAAAAATTTTCAACTGATGCCTGCTAGATGTCCTATAGAGGCTAAACAATATTTTAACCGATCAAAAACTTTCCTTTTTCACAGTTTCACTGCAATGCCTGTCAACAAATGTGCAATTCTATTCTTGCCACACTATGCATCCTACAACAAGAACTATGCAACTTTACAGAAAAGTGTGGAGGCCTACACACAGTTGTACTTGTGAAAGCACAAAACAGATTTCTGGACTAGAGTCTGACAGGAAGGCACGATGTGTAGCACCTGTTTTCAGTCCAGGACCAGCATCATCTACAGTAAGCTTACCCATCACTCCAGGGACCAGTCCACTCCTTCTCACCCCATGGATTCCTCAGCCTCACCAGATACACCTTTTCCTTGTTGAAAAGGTTCAGCAGGCCGGACTCACCCAGCTTGACAGTCTTGACCGCGGTCACACCGTAGGCATGGCCCTTGACCAGGCCGACATCGGTTCTAGCCTCCATCTCTTCTGCACTGGTCACCTGTTGAAATGACAGACATGATGGAGGATTTGATAGCACACTGCAAAAGTAATGCATTTATTTAATAGGCAAGATGCACAAAGATGAAATCAAGCTGCACATAAAAGTTTGACAGAACTCACATGCTACAATGTACTACAGTCAAACCTGTCTTACAGTGTAACTGCCACCTGTCCTTATTAGCCATCTGATTTTTGCAGTCACCGAACCCCCCCCCCCCACCTCTGAAAAATATGATATCAAAGAGCCTGCGAATGGCAGCCACCTGTCTAGAAAGTGGACAGTAGCCACAAAATTTGCATCCCACGTTTGATTTTCAACAATGCAGAAATAAAAGAGGCCACTAAGTATGTGTCCTTAAAGGGCCAGCCAGGTGAGAGAAATGCATGTCAGCAACAGCAACAACAGCTGACCGTTGCTAGAAACTTTGCGTTTAAACGCAACTTGCAACTGATTGTCACTGGCCAATCAAAATCATTGTTGCATGTGTGTCTTCTTAATAGGGCAGTCCCTGAGCCAATCAGAATGGTTGTTTCAAAATTAGCAATTATTTGCAATTGATTGCAACTTTCTTGCAACGGGGCCCAGAAATTGCATTCATAATTGACTGTTTTGGTATGACTGAAAACTGTACTTGCAGCTCTGTTTTATAGCAACTGTTTATAAAACTTCATCTGCACACTAATTACATGCATCCTGACTACATACAATGCATTTGTACACATTCTCTATGGTGTACATGCATCCAGCACACTCAGTTGCTGCCAAACTTTCTATATTGCTCGGCAAGCTGTCCACAATGGCCACTTTTTTTTTTTTTTTTTTTGTCCTGCTTCCCTTGAAAAAGCCACTAGACTGTAAACAGGTTTAGATTGCACTTAATATTTGATAACTGAGTGGTACATGTAC
Organism: Diadema setosum; assembly: GCA_033980235.1. Classification (NCBI taxonomy): domain Eukaryota; kingdom Metazoa; phylum Echinodermata; class Echinoidea; order Diadematoida; family Diadematidae; genus Diadema; species Diadema setosum. The sequence goes on along the minus strand of CM067072.1, from coordinate 32,548,133 downwards.
TTGTGTCCTGTTTGTTTTGAAACTTCACACATTATTACTACAAATTTGTGTTTTTACAATTTACTCATTATTCTCTTTCTCTTTCACAATGTACTGGCCAAACAGACATGGAAATGAAACTGCTACATACTGTACTTCCATCAGTTTTGCTTGGGCATAGAGCTTGGATACTCCTCACATGCTGCTTCTGTTGTGAAAATTAGTCAATTTTGCTTGATGCTCTACAGCTGTATGTGATGTATGACAACTTGCACTACAACAGTGTTCCCAATGTTTATGATCATGTCGACTATCCTGTGTTACCGGGATAACTTCGAGTGATGGGCAAATACATTGTATATGGCCCAATCTGAGATAAGAAATACACTGTACAGTTTCAGAAGGTTTGAAGGAATCAAGACAGAGAAACTGGACAGCTCATGCCCAGATTTAGGCTGCAGCCGAAATAAGTAACATAGCGTACAGGTGTACAATGTATGTTTTATCTTATCTGCAGTTCACTGCTATTAATTCTCACGTATGTTTGGAGAGTGGTACATACACACAAAAAAACAACACAGTTTCCTAGTTCTGATATTTCATATTTAAGAGAGGAATTAATATACATTATACGTCATTTCATCAACAATATTTTTGTACATGTACATTTTGATATTTTGTTGTTTTTGGTTTGTCTACCTTTTTATTGCCTTTGAAGCTAACTTAATTTTGTTTCATTCAATTTGATGTAAAATGTCACAATTTGGCATTTGGCTGCAATGACATTATTATCAAAAACATTCAATCAATCATTCAATCAATCAATCAATCAATCAATCAATCAATCAATCAATCAATCAATCAATCAATCAATCAATAATACCAATTAGTAAATGGCTGGATACTAATACACTTGTATGTCTATTAATACTGGCATGATAACATTTGGTCGCCCACGGCAGGAAGGTAGTTGGACATTTGAGATGCCTTCTGTGTCCGCCCTATGCCAGTGGAGGAACAGGGGGTGTACACCGTAATTCATTATTACTGCTTTAAGCTGTTACTTTCGTGTATATTGTGACAGACATTTTCACAAGACGTTGTTTTTGCAAATTGACACCAAGGCTGTTATAATGCACTATTAACCTAGCGCATGTTACTGAATTTGCAAATTTTGTGAAAATCAAACTCTTGCAAAAACAACAGCTTAGACAGTATGTTCACGTTTGCTCCATATGTCTGAAGCAGCTTAGAGCAAACAGTTCTGTCACAATAAATGAGCAAAATTGCTGGTACATGTAAGCTATCAGTTTCATTTTACAAATGTACTGGAAAGTATGTAATTTGCAATCTCAAAGCATTATATTTCACAATAATTTCCTCCTCCTCCTCCCCCCCCCCCCACCATATTTTATGGGACATTGAGGAGTTTGCAACCCATGTCTAGTTCATCACAAGCTTTATTTGTCTGTATGGTCTCAAACAAAACCCCCTATTACCAAATTAATGGCTGTATAAAGTGGTACATTCCTGACATTATTTTGAGATTTTCATTTGTTTCACCTGCAAATGCAAAGGAAATATGATTTTTATTTTTTCAACAAATATCTGCAATGGGAGATTATTAAATTCTTTTTCGTGTAGCATCAAATTTTCAAAACTCTTATTGGCACATGGAATGTATTCAAAAGAAATTCACGTTGTCTGACCAGGCCTGAAAAATGGCAGTTAAATGAAACGGGCACAAGGACATACCTTGATAGAGGCACTCATGAGAAACCTCCTCTCGCTGTACTTCTTCATGTGTGCGTGAAGCTCTTTATGTTTCTCCAAATTACCCACAAAGCTCTCCTCCTGAAGATTGATCTGCTCAGCCACGCCCCCTGTGAAGTCCACCAGGGCATCGGCTGTGTTGCCGCCGTCGAGGTTCTCATAGCAACCAGAGATCCTGCAACATGCGTATGAGTGGAGAACATTCAGCAATATACAATTACAATCAATGAAAATACAACAATATCCTCGGGTGAGAATGATAAGGGCATTAAGTTGTCACTATCAAAAGTCAATGGCCCGCATTCACAAAGGTGGTACAATTGGGACAAAGACCATAGATTTTTGGGGGCGCCACGTGTCGCATGGCCCATTTCGTTACAAATGAGACATTTTGTCGATGAAATGACTGATTTCCTAACTAAATAAGCCATGCTACACTTGGCGCCCCATAAAAAAACTACATGTATGATCTGTGTTCATGGTTTAAACCCTGGTTTCAATTGTACCGCCTTCCTGAATTGGGGCCATAGTGTTCGAGGCAACGTAACGCTCTTATCATTCTCACCTGACGATTGAGGATGTAGTCTTCATAATTATGTGGATCATAATGGCCACTTCAGCATGGGCCCAGAGCACCTTGAAGCGGTGATTCCTTTCACGAGTGTTCAAAAATATCTCATATGCCCAAAATGTATTAAACCAACTGACAAAAGCAGCCATCTGTTCAACTGACTCAGAGATGCTAATATCACCGAATAGAACATCCCACAGAAGGATTTCAAGTCCCATTTATAGCTAATCAAAGCACATGCTGGAAGAAAGTCTTGATGTCTGCTCATCTTAATCTCTTTGTCTTTTGCAAATGTACTTTTATGAATATTGGAAGACAAGCACTGCACAAGTTATGTGATACACACCTTAACCCCTTTGATAGAAAAACCTCTTCTGTACCATAGTTGATTTTATGAGAAGACAACACTCAAACACAAAGAACAGCATACCTGTACGTTCTATTCACATAGACTTTTAAAAACTATTAAAAGGGAATACCTGAATTTGGCAGCCTTCCATGACATATTAAAAGGATCTCTATCATAACTGCATATCTACCAGATTAGGTTATGATGTCACTGCCATCACAGATCTCAACTAGAAATGTCGCTTTGGCGACTGGTATGCCTCCGCCATAATACATGATTTTCCCAATAGGTCTAGATAGTACATGTGGACAATGTGTGACTACATTTTCACAAAATTGGCAAAATATTGAAATAACAAATTTCTCACAAATGTGTTGAATGTTCACCTTCCTTGACCTAGGTTTAATTGGATGAATAGGAGAGCATGTATCTAGGGATTTAAGGACTTTAACTTGACTTTGACCCATTCATACATTTAGGCATTGAGTAATTTTCAAGGTACAGGTGTGGAGAATTGGTGTGAATTTCTGAATTGAATAGTAAATTGTTACCATTTTCATCTGGCCCTTGACCCTAAAATTTATAAGATAATCACTTTCAGGTAGAAAATAGTAAAATTTTGAAGTGTTGCACTTGACCTTTGACCCCTGACCTTTGACCCCATGAACCCTACATTCTCTAGATACAATCAATTCGAGTCAGTACATGTATATACTATGTTCCATGAAGATACCTTGAACAATTTTCCAAGGTACCGAGAAAAAAAAGAAGTTTTAATATTTTTACTTGACTTTTTGACCTTTGACCTCATGACCTAAACTTTCACCAGAGAATCTTCATTGGGTAATACATGTATACACTAAGTTTCAAGAAAATATCTTCAGGCATTCAATAGATATGGTGGGAATAGTGATATTTTATGTATTTGACCCTGACCTTTTGACCTTTCACCTCATGACCCAAACCTTCACCAGAGAATCTTAATTGGGTAATACATGTATACACTAAGTTTCAAGAAAATATCTTCAGGCATTCAATACGTAGATATGGTGGAAATAGTGAAATTTTATGTATTTGACCCTGACCTTTTGACCTTTGACCTCATGACCCAAACTTTCATCAGAGAATCTTAATTGGGTAATACATGTATACACTAGGTTTCAAGAAAATATCTTCAGGCATTCAATAGATATGGTGGAAATAGTGAAATTTTATGTATTTGACCTTGACCTTTTGACCTTTGACCGTGAGCATGTGCACCCAAAAGTTGATAGGCACAACTTCACCCCCTAGTACACATACTGTACATGCCAAGTTTCATTAGGATACCTCAACAGGTTTTGATAGTTACCTTGTCCACAAAATTCATTACGGACGGACGGAAGGACGGACGGACGGACGGAAGGACGGACGGACGGACGGACGGAAGGACGGACGGACGGACGGACGGACGGACAACCCGAAGACATAATGCCTCCGGCACCACTTCGTGGCGGAGGCATAAAAATCCCTTATTAAACTTCTTTAAAAAATGACAATTATAAATTGATATCATGTCAACTGAATACAGGGCTGTTATGACCCAGCAATGACGTCATAAAAAGGATCACGTAAAGGATATCAGGGGACCATTACACGGAAAGAAGTGGGATGAGGTGTACATAAAAGGAGTATATTGGGCTCTTCCACAAGTGGGGTGAACATGCGATGCATATAGAGGAAACATGATTGTATAGCTTGCTGATGGACAGATACGTAGCAAAACATTTGTTCCCCTACAAAAACAAACACAGTCATACAAACTGACAGAGGCCGAAACATACAATGTAAGTGTATCTGAAAAAGAGCTCACAATACAAACTAGAAATGTCGCTGCAGCAACTGGTTATACCCCCGCCAAACAACATTTCATAAGCTTTGGTCAAAAAACTGAGGAAGTAGTTAAATCCGCAAGATCTTTCGTTGATCTTCTGCCATTAATATGCCGTTACCATGGCAACGTACTTTCGGGTACTGTCGAAAAATGCGTCTTGCACATCTACAACCAAAGGCACACATCAGTACCAAGTTTCATGGAAATTGGGCAAAAACTGAGGAAGTAGTTTGCAACACAAAAGTTTCCATCATTTTGGCTCATAATATGTGAGCTGTTACAATGGCAACATACTTTTTGTCACTGTCAAGAAATGTGTCATGCTGACCTATATCCTAAGACAAACATTCAATATGAATTCAATGAGAATTGGAAGAACACTGATGAAGCAGTTTTGCCATGAAGCATTTTGCCCTATATTTTACCAATAACATGCCGTTACCATGGCAACGCACTTTTTGCCACTGCGGAAATATATGTCTTGCACATTAACATATTCAGATGAACATCTGTACCTAATTTCATAAAAATTGATCAAAAACTGTGGGAGGAGTTCGCGACGCAAAATTTGTACCCATTTTTGCCCACAATATGCCGTTACAATGGCAACGTACTTTTGGGTTCTGTCAAAATATACGTCTTGCACATCTACAACCCAAGGCACACATCTGTGCCAAGTTTTATGGGAATCGGTTGAAAACTGAGGAAGTAGTTCACGACGCAAGATTTGCAACGGACCGACCGCCCGACCGCCCGACCAACCGCCCGACCGCCCGACCGACCGCCCGACCGCCCGCTGATTCCTATATACCCCCTTCAAACTTCGTTTGGCCGGGGTATAACTATACAGCCAGGGTACACCGACAGTGTACTGACTTGGAATGAATGAAAAAAAGAAAAAAAAAAAGAAAAAAAAGAGAGACTAAATTCATGTGACAAGCAATTTCCTCTATAATGGCTTACTTGGCATATGCTTTTTCCAGCAGCGCACTCCAGAACTCGTTTCCCTCCTCGGAATGTGTGTAGATGAGTTTGTTGTTGTTGCAGGGTAAGCGGTCATCAATGACCACATCCTGCCACTTCCCGAAACGCCAAAACCGGAAGTGAAAGATGCCAGCATATTTCTCCTTGTTCTCCTCATCCCAGTCTTGATCCTTAGCATTGGGGACAACCTACATGTAAACCCACGAGAGCATGAAGTTTGAATGAAAAGGTAACAATGACAACAAATACAACAAAAGTGGGAAGTATAAAGGAAGTGAAGGCTGGAATACATGAATGTATGTGGACTCTCTTACAATGAATTTCTCCATACAAGCAGTTTTCTTTTGTAAACGGTAAAAGTTCATTATAGCTGACCAAATACTGTTAAAAACAGAGTATTAGACAATGTTGGGGGGACCTGCATAGAATAAGTGACCAAATAAAGGACAAAGAGTATGCAATGTAGATAGTAATTTTTGGAACTGAAGATTCACTTCTTGAAATGAAATTTGGCTATAATCCCATGTTTATTGTAACTGGAGTGCACTGTAGGGCCTACATACGTATCATTGTATGCAAAATACAGTAGCCAAGCATCTGAATACAAGTTATGAGGGCAGAGAGAAATTTGATACCAGTAGTCATATTGAAATAATTATGCATGTGATAGTCAAGGGTACTTGTACTAGTGTACAGGAAGGATGAAACTCCATCTCATGAGTTCATGTTGTCTTCACAAGTACAGTAACTGAAGTGAGAATGCTTAAATACATGTACACTGTATTAAAAGCAAAGAACTATTCTAAAAAAAAATCTTTGAAAGCAAGTTTTGAAAAGTGGTTTCTCTTCCAATGTAGGTCTCTGTTTTATACAAATCTTTATATTCTGTGGCCCAACTTAAAGTTTGTATTTCACTTGTGAGTACCAATACAAAATATTATATTCAGTCATTATCTTCGATTTCGTTCTTCCTTATTAAGATTTATTGATAATTCCCTTTGCTTTTTTCCTCGAATTCAATCTACAGTAGTCTAGTTTGTGTCTGTTCTATAGTATTTTGCTGAACAATTTACACATTTTTAAACACTGTTTATCAAAAGCAGATGCAGCAAATTATAGTTACATACCATGCCTGTGTAGTCCTTTAAAAATGAATATTGTTTGGTGAAAGAAGAATCTAGACAAAGGAGAGTGAAGGAGGGAAGCCACTAATCATGTACAAAATGTACAGTAGGAAGAATGTATAAAGAAGGCAAATACAGTTAAACTCGCATAAGTCGATCTTCTCGGGACTGAGCAAAACACATCGACTTAGGCGAGTTTCGACTTAGGCGAGTTTCGACTTGTGCGTAAGTCGAAAAAAATCGACCTACAGTTACACCACGCATACACGTGTATAATGTACATGTATGTTGTCTACTTTGGAGCTGAGAGCTGGAGCGGTGTGCCCGATATTTTCCCTTCAGCAAGACGTTTTATCCACATTGAATATTACCGTTATTCCAAAATTAAGAGCAAACATCTGACATTTATTCTAGCTCTTATGGAGCCGATTGTTACTGCTGTTCATTTCCAAAACTGAAGGCAAACATCCGGCTTTTCTTTTTTTTCTTTTTTCTTTTTTTTTGGGTTGGCACAGCGTGCGTTTTTGGTGACCCCGGTCGCATATTAACTATTCGCGAAATCGCGAAAAGACTCCGCTAAGTATATAAGGCATAGATCGCTACACTCGGCAGAGGCGATGCTTCGTCCTTTCACCAGGTCTGGGTAACGGAAACCAAAATCTCGCATGAGTTCTTGCGTTACTGTCGTTAATGTCAACGAAACATCGTTAATTTGCGCTTGGGATCGTTACTCCTCGTTACTACAAACGTCAATTTTCCCGATCGTTAGTTTGCGTTAAAGGGTGTGTACAGTTCTGGTTGAGGTGAGGATTTAGCTTTTAATGTTTTGCGAGATATTCAGAAACCACTCTATGAGATGTCAAAGAGCATGCCGTTCTAAGGGGTATCAAAAGTTTATTCGATTAAAATCGGTTTTGAAATGGCCGAGATATCCAAAAAGAAGGTGAAACAAAGAGATCCTAATAAAGTTGTGGCATGTCGCCTGTTATTATTAGCACTTTTTTGGATATCTCGGCCATTTGAAAACCAATTTTCATCAAATAAACATTGAATCCTTCTTAAAATTACATGCTCTTTCATATTTCATAAGAGGCTTTTCATTATCTCACTTAGGAATGTTCAAAACATGAATCCCCACCTCAACCAGTACTGTACAGTCCCTTTAATAACGATTCAGGTGAAACCGCTTGCGTAAATGAAACGTTAATATTTTCAACGCAAAGTTTCTTTTGGTATATACAGTACTGTATGTAAACAAAAACTGGTGTCTCATGATTTTGACAGTGATTTATTACACAATAAAATCTTATTCGACTTAGGCACAGTGAATTCAATGGTTTTTCCGTGAAAGTGTTCTTGGAATTTCATCAACTTAGGTGAGTATTGGACTTTAAAAATTCGACTTGTGAGTGAATTAATACACGTATTCAATGGGGAAAAATCGGGATTTTTTAAAATCTTCGACTTGCGCGACTATTCGACATATGCGACGTCGACTTAGGCGAGTTTAACTGTAGTGACAGATGAAGAAAATGGTGAGCTGGAAGTTAAGGTTTTTGTAACTATAAAATGGAGACGGGAGGATAGGAGACTGGGAAAGTTGTGAGGAAGACTTAGAGCGAGAATCAGATAACAAGGGTTTGGAAATTGGTGGGAGGAAAAAGATGAACCAAAAAGGCCATGCCTATTGATATATGATACAAACTTAATGTCTATGATCCAATGATTTGGCACTTCAGATGTATTTCACCATCGGTTTTTTAAGCTTGTATTAAATATCGATAGGAAAAGACACAGTAAATTTTTCTTTTTTAATATTGCAATGCTAAGTGATAGTTTAGTATTGACGAGTGGATTTGGACATAAATCATGTAATCCACACGAGATCTCACACTCTTCTGCAATGCTGTACAATGACTCTTAAGAGTTCAAGAAAGGGTAAAAAACACTGAAAATGCCACACAACTTCAGTATGCTGTAAACACTTTTGTTATTTAGAACTGCAGTTTGTAATTTGTACATACTCTTGCAATTTGTACCTAATTGTAAAATCGAGGGATTTGCTGTTATACTTTAAACATGTGGTACACTGATGCATATTCATCAAGAAAGAGAGAAAAAAACTTGCAGTGGTCTTGTTGTTTTGCTTTGTTGACAAAAAGAATCAACAAGCAATGCTAGCCACTACAAAAACAAGAAAAAAGAATACCAGTATTTCAACTGAACCACTATAAAGTACAGCTTTTCACTGAGTCATCAATTATATGCTAAATGCAACTCCTTGCCAGAGTGTGGTAATGTCTGGGTTTATGAAAATGTTCTCAAACTGAGCACTGATAGTATGGCAACTTGACTTTTCATGAGCACTGCTCCTTTGCATTATTCCTTGGGGGGGTCTTTCCACCCCCCCCCCCCCCTTTGCAATGTCATTTGCATGTACACAGTGCTGTAATCTGCTTATGAGAGATTTGACAAATATATTCTTTTCATTTATCTTCCTTTCAGGCCCATGGGTCTGCGTAACATGACAGAATAGCGTCATGTAGAATTTGGGGTTAAGTAAACAAAATCATCCATTGTATAGTTGTACTGCACAAATGTATGTGCATGGATTCAAAGATATTTTTGTTTTTCCCCCCGCTATCGGAAGGTGTGCCAACACATACTTTCCAATTCATAATGGCACTGCATCACAGAGAGATGAATATTTTGGTTTGTTTGTTTGTTCATTTTCCATCTGAGAAGATGGCTGGATAGCCTACTGTGTATATTCAGCTATGCTATTCTAAGCTGGTCTTCCATGGGGTTCAGTTGGATGTGAGGTGGGACCACTTCACTGGGTTAAACACCCTGCTCTTTGCGATGAATGAATGAAGCGGAATCTTTTACGTGCATGAGTTGTGACTCTCTCACACAGGGGACCTCCATTTTATGTTCTATCCGAGGGACAGAGTATTTTGCCTCTTACTGGAGGGGACAGTATGATCACACACAACATTGCTATTAAAGTCCACACTCGGGTTCGAACCCGGGTCAAAGGCAGATGCGCTACCGACTGAGCCAACTCACCGCTGGACTCTCAAAGAAAATACACAGTGCAGCAAACTGCTTTTTGGACTGCAGTATGTAGCAAATGTCAAATATTGAGGAATGGGAATTCTTTTCTTTTTCCTGGTGTGCAGGTCATTTGATTCCTTGCTTCAAAGGGTTGACAACGTTACTATTAAACAGCTAACAATAATGCTCTTTGAGGCTATAAAACTAAAACTTGTGTTTCTTTTTTTTTTCAATAAATACTACTGTATGTAAAATGCTATGCCATTTTATTACACCAACTGCAGAGACATTGCAATACAATGTGTACAGCATTTGATACAGTCACCTCCATACACAATCTGATAGATCTGCCCCCCCCCCCCAAAAGAAAAAAAAAATGCCAAGGGTGAAAAAGAAAAAGAAAATCTTGCCATATAATTACATGTATAAAGATATATTTGTAATTCAGCTTTTAAGGAGAGGAGGGGATGTAAGGAAAGAATTGTTTTTTTTTTTAATAAGTTCTGATAATAACTAATAACAACTGAAAGTTCTAAAGCACTTCAAGCAGATGCAATAGTATGCTATTAAAAGGGTGTGTACAGCTGTATGTCCCTTTTACCATAGATGACCCACATAATCAATATATATCATTGATCAATATTTATATTCATTTGTGTGCGTGTGTGCGAGTGTGTTTTATTCATTTTTCAATCACACATTACCGATTGCATATTGTGGATACCGTATTCAAGATGAATGCTTATGTTATCGTGAAGTTATAGAAATCAAATAAAGATTACTGAAAAACAACAACAAAAAAAGGTTTGTTGTATGTGTCATTTCTTTTAAAACTTTCTTAATGACTACAAAGTGTTTGGCAAAGGAGGGCCAGAGTCCTCGATAAATAAATAGGTGAAGTGTGTTTACTCTCAAATATGATTTTGTACAGTATTCTGATAGCGGATGATAGTGGCCCGACTGACCCAACAGTTTTTAGAGCAGAGACGCTCGGCACACGTCTGAGTCACTTCCTTCAACCCTGTCGGCAGGGGATGTTCACCCTTATGAGTGAGGGTGCAGCTTTTATATCAAGGCTATTAAAAGTTGCACATTCACAGCAAAACTAATTCTTCAGCCATAGAGACATTATAAACCACTCCAAGTACAACAGTATCTGAAATTGCACTCCTTGCAACCAAAAGTCTGTAGTCCCTATTGTTCATTGCCAGGAAGCGGTTTCTTTGAAAAAAACAAACAACAACAACAACAAGAAGAACAGATGTATTGCAGTATTGATACACAGTAGTATGCCCAGGATCCAAAATGTTCATCATGTACTTCTTTGTCAGTTCAAATCCACTAGGATTTTTTACTTTCCTCTTTTGATGTAACATTAGAATTTCACACTTTCAAAGCAATGCAATTTGCATTTAAACAAATTATGTGTCATCATACAAAAGAAGAAGAAGAAGAAGAATGATGATCAATCTTTAAACTTGGTTGCAGTATATTCTCAAGGCTATACATAATATGGAAAGTACAAATATTTAAACATTATCACATACTTTTTCAATATCATGCATACAATTGTACAAGAAGGATTGCACACTCATACAACGTGTATCTAAATTCATTTTCTTCACTGTGGTCTGCCGAAGAGGTTTATAAATGGCCCTTGGAGATGGTTTACTTTAGATTTTCGCGACGGGGAGATTCAGAGGAAAAAAAAAAATTTCTGAGCATGCGCAAAAATGCGCGACAAGTCGATCTATTAACAGCTTGCGTCGTACGAGTTTTTCACGAGTTCTGGGCTTTTTTTACGTCGCCTCAATCTATGACACACAGAGCTACTCCATGCACCCTTCGGGGGCACCGTTTACAATCTTTTATACACTTGTACCTTGCATCCCAGCGTAGTCGAAAGCGACTTTTCAGCAGGACACAAGGGGAGAGGAGAACGTCTACCGCAATCGTCGTCTCAAACGTCCACGCTGCAAATTGAAATCTCTCTAATGTAGTCACACGAAAACTTTAATGGTAAAGTAGATCTTTGCAATAATTATAGTAAAGCCATACATACCTTCTCCCACAACTCTTTCTCCTGAGCAAGATTGGCAGTTGCAGCAACAAACCAGCAGTTTCCCAGCTGACCCTGGGTTACATCTCCACTCTTTGTACCATCCACCACGAGATGAGGGTTGGCACACAATTCCTGCAGGGACGAAAGTTCAATTTGCCAGGATAAGATTCAAGCAAGATGAGATGAGAGTACATTACGCAAAAGAAGGGGCACACATTTCTGAATACAACAAATAATAACAACAAAGTGTGAAATCGACACCTACAATGTAGTGTATGAGTACAGGTCTACAAATGCCAGTCTGTAATCAAAACAAACATTATCATTGCTGAGTAAAATTTCAATGCAAAGCAGGACTACTACTTTACATACAAGTACACCATTTAAATTCTATCCAATTCCTTCTAAACTTGTATTTTTGAAAAGTACCTTACAAATGTAATTGAAAGTGTAAAGATTGCTAATTCACAGACAAAATGTTTACAGAATGTCTCCCACTGCATGTACCCTGTACTGTCATGCATGGAAACTGTACAGTACATACACGCGTTGTAATTCCCCCCCCCAAAAAAAAAAAAAATAAATAAATAAATAAATAAAATAAAATAAAAAAAATAAAAAAAAATAAAAAAATAAAAAAATAAAAAAAATAAAAAAATAAGTAAATAAATAAATAAAATAAAATAAAATAAAAATGCTTGAAACTATATTTTCTTTTCTAAATGCTTAGTCATAAATTTTGCACACTTGTACAATATACACTGTCCCAAACACATGTACACATGTACCAAACACAAATTCACACACAAAAAAATTATGGCACATTGTATACAAATGTACATTTGTACACTATAAATATCATTTCCCTGACATTGTTCCTCCGTCTGTCACTACCGGTACCAAAATTACTGGGTGGTAGTGACAGTGTTTACACGTGAAAAACTATATAAGCAACCCCATTATTCAGGCCTGTATTTAAAATAGCCTACAAATATTCTACAATGTACATTTTTGTACATAGTACACTGTTGTTTTTTTTTTTCTTCCTTGCACAGTCAAGCTGCAAAGTATACCTCTGTGCAATGCACTGTGTACACCTACAAACACACACAAATGATGCATACTGTGTACATGCACAGTATAACAACACACTCACAGGCACACACAAAGGGATCTTTAATTTATAATACTCTTGAATACCAAACCCATCTCTTCTTCATCATTTCATGGCATGAAAGTTCGTGGTTCATTGATAATGAATGGCTCCAGGCTCAAGATGGCATGCCCTAGATGCATTGATCAATTTCTGAAGGACGGAATGCACAATCCATTTCCTTGGCTATAGGCATTATAATGACAAGTTTTCAAGGTGTGGCATGCAATCAGTTGCAGTAACAAATTTTCATTTTGTTTTGTTTTGTTTCTGTTTTTGTTTAAAATTCATGCCAGGAAGGTACTGTATACAGTCGCAAACAAAATCTGTCATAACAATGTACAGTACACCTACACATGTGCAACCACATTGAACAAACATGCAAATTTTTATACATTATCTAGATCTGCAACTGATTGACAAATTGCCCTACAAATGTACATCGACGTAAATAAGCACTGAATTGATCAGTGTTTTAGTAGTAGCCATGATAAAAAAATCATGGGCGTACATACTCGAGTAGGATTCGAACCTACGACATCCTGATAACCGGACAGGCGTCATCTCCACTAGACCACCGAGCTTTCGCCCGAAAGCAAGTGTTGGTTCTAATCCTTATAGCATGCAGCGGGTACTGCTTTTGTTATTCAAATTCATGATCTAGATCTGCCCAAACAAAAAGTTCACATGACTGCTCAAATTATACTCAAACTCTTTCTTTGCAATCACGTAGAATACACACCTTGACCATAGCCTTTTGTCTTTTTTTTTTTGTCATACAGTATACTCTATCAAAGAGCTACATATACTGTACGAGAGCTATAGCGGGTTACTTGTATGTGACCATGCACCTCAAAACGAACATAAAGTCGCACACACTGATTTTGCGTGAGGACTGAAAATAAGTGAAATGGGTCAACCTAGCCGAACTTGACTTTTTCATATTTTCTGAAAGAGTGGGTCTTCTTTTACATGATGCTAAAATTTGGTATCATTAAACGGGCAGGAAAGTGTGTTTTTTAGCAGTTTATCTCGAATATTTTTTGTAGACTAGTGTGATTAGGTGTGTCTTTAGAATCCCTTTTTCATTTCTAAAAAACCTTGTCCACACTCTTCACTTTCAACTCTAATAACTTTTGAAAGGATAGTGCTACTGCTTTGAAAGTTGGCATCAATTATGGACAGAATGTGTTAATGAGGCATGCTTAATTTCAGTTTAATCTAATAATCTCTTCATTGTTGTTACTCTGGTGGATTACTTCTTGTTTTTTGTCCCATTCATCGCACAGCCAGCACGGTTTGGTAAAGATTAAGCGCTTGAATAGACACTGTACTTCAGAGCCTCTTTTCTCAGTTCACACTTTTCCTGAGTTTGTGCTTTCTTTCCAATATTTAGATAGGTTAGGAGAGTCCATTTGATTTGAGTTATACATCATTTTAAAGCTTAAAGTCTGCTCTTTCAGAATATGGTCTTAACTAAAAATTGATGTCTGGCGACTTTTTGTTTGTTTTGAGGTGCAGGGTCACATATAAAGACTAGATATTAAAGGTGACCGACTTTATATCCTTCTTGATGTGATTTCAGAGTAAATGTCTGGCACTTTTACAGGAAAATAAAGCACATATAATGGGAAAAGGGCTACAGTTTTTTTTTTTTTACACTATGAGGTTTACTGTATAATACGGGATAAAGGATGAATACAAAAAACACTTGGCATAGTAACAGTTAGTTGCTTGTGAATGAGTGCTTAAGGTACTCAACTGTTTGCTGAGCTTGCTGCTCAGACATTTAGCATGCCATCTCATTAATAATTAACGAGACCTGATAGATACAGTCAGTGAGCATGTCAACAATGCATTGATGACAGACTCGAATACAAAGCTCCACATCTTGTAGGTCGCACACGCAGATGGTATTTGAGCATACATTGGACGTGTATGCATTCAAAAGCAATCCGCACATTTAGTGGTGATTACAGACACATGTTGTATACATATGTTGCAGACATATGTTTGAAGAATATCCACAGCTGGATGTCTTGTACTGTGACGATTGTATTCTGCATGAAACCAAGCTTTAGTACCGTGGTACAATGTGAAAAACTCATCTCCCCAAGCATGATACATATCACCAGGCTTGATGTATACATCGTACATGTACGGGTTGTACCATACAATATGTACAGCTACACTGTACTTATAGGTATTTTGCTCATAAATTGGTTTATTCAAGGCAGATGTCTCTCTTCCTGAATTGTGGATGTCATATCTCATCTCTTGGCTATGGTCAAAGAGAGATTTGTTTGTACATTGTATTTTTGTTCTTTCCATGTTCATGTCACCAAATTCTGTCATCTTCAGTATCAGAATATTTGTGACCCGCTACAACAAAATGGTCCTAAAGTCGCGCACGGTCGAAGCCGTGAAAATCGAGTTTGAAGTTAGAGCATCAAAATTGGTCAAAACTTATGATTTTCTGAATTTGACATATTATTAGAGTCTGACATGTCTTCTATCATCTGTCGAAATTTTGAAGTAAAATAATGAAAGGAAAGACCAAAAAATAGCGTTTTTCTGGGCCATGTTTTTTTGGCGTTTCAACGAAGCAGAAACGGGTTCGAACATTTGGATTGAGCGCCACACATAGGCTCCGCCCCTAACAACGACCAGAGTGATCTCATTGGTCAGTTTGCTGCTTGCCGCTAACCGAAGCGTGAAGCTCCCACAGTGCCCAGTCAACTGGTGCGTGCGGGCGGGTTGCGCTATGCCTAGCCGCTTCTCCTGACATCCTGGTCACTGATTGGTCGGTGAGGAGACCGCTGACGCTGTGTTTGAATGAGCATTTCGGGGGTTGCTAGGGCTAAACTTCTATTGTCCGGAGGAGAACTTTTAGGGCGCTTTTCTCGAAACAGTGATTTCCCAGACGTCTTGACATGCTCTCTTTTAAACATTGATATCTCCGCAGCCAATTATTTTTATAAGACGTGTTATATATCAATTTAAAGCAGAAAGATTAGGGAATTGTGTCATGCAATTTTCAAATAATCGACCTCGCCCGACTTTAGGATCATTTTGTTGTAGCGGGTCACATTTATGCAACGTTTCATCAGGGCATTTTGATATTATACATAAATAGCCCTGTGTTATTTAGATCTTCTTCGAGAAACTGCAGCCCTAAAAGGTATCAACGGAAAAAAAGAAAGAAAAAAGAAGAGCAGTGACATAATGAAATTATGTATAGGCCTACATTGTACATTTGTATACAAATGATGCACAGGAAAGAGTGCGTTAGTGGAGATGTAGCGCACTCGAGGGTATAAATTTACAATTGTGAAACATGCATGAGGCAAAGCCGAGTGCATGTTGCACTACATTGTAAATACCCGAGAGTGAGCTGCACCTCCACTAACACCACGAAATAATCCTGTGCATCATTTGTTTTATAAAATGGGTCGAAAACTAATTCAGCATTTTTCACGTACCTTTGTGGGTCAATACCAGTCAGCTACATGTAGCACTCGCTCAAGTCAAAAAGTCAAGATGACAGCGCGTACAACCGTGTATAGTAGCGCGCGACGCACTTGTAACAACTGATTGAGTGCGCACTGCTAGTGTAAACATTGTGACGTCAGGCCGTGGATGTTAACTTAGTGAGAAATTACTGCACGCACACGTGACTCATTTCAGCGCTTCCAATTGGCTACATTCTTGAACCCATTTTATAATACAGTATATTATACATTGTACTATGAATTCACACAATTTCAGTCTAAATTTGCTCATTAAAGCTGGCATCAGTGTATATGTTTTTAAAAAAATCGGGACACATACAAGTGTACGATGTGTAGTACATTCTTGTATAAAACAGTAAGCTACGATGTACTTTTACTTGTGAGACCTCTTACATGTACAGTGTATGACTGCATTTGCTTTGCTTGGCATGAGATTAACACTTCATGATGAGTTTTAATTGGAAAATGAGCTACTGTAAGTGTCATTTCAAACATTTTTTTTTAAAGTACACTACAGTAAGTCCATCATCATTTTGTTTTAGAGCGAAGTAAAACCTTTCCAGTGATGATACCTCACTTGTAAAAACATAACAAGGAATATTCTTGTATATTATGTAAATTATGCATGATCACATAGATGTACTCTCTAATTTTCTCTGTTAATAAGCAGCTTTTATTAAATAAAAAAAACAACTCAACTTGACAAGAATGGAATAGTCAAATTGTTTTGCAAATGTATGCTTCAGATGGTTATGTGATCTGAATACACGATAACTCCATACACACAATATTATCACAACAGAGTTTCCTCTCTCATGAATGGGCTCCAAATTGGTGCAATATAAGAAGTTTTCAAATACTATGGATTCATATTTTCCCCCCTCTTTTCTTTAAAATCAGCAATTGTTTTCTTTTAAAAAAAGGTAACGGTACACATCAATAATAGAGGGTACACATAGCAATAATTTGTGATACTGCCAAGAATTGTGTAGACATGGCACATTTTCAGAGTTGATGAGTCAGTAATTTTACTATGAAGTTAATCTTTTCTGTTTGAGGTCCACAAGGGAAAACTTTGATAGTGAGCCCGTGGACTTGCACAGACTTTATAAAATGTCACAGAATAATTCTGGACGTTTGCCTACAGAGGAGACATGCTGATCAAAAAAAAAAAAAGGTTCCTTCTATAACTGGGGATGATCATGAAGAGAAGATGAGAAAATAATGACACAGCCAGCACGGTTGCTGTCGAAATCATCTGATGAATGAAACAGATGCTGGTGTGGGTAGTTTGTAATTGGTATGCTTTTTTAAGGGGCGGGTGGGGGGGGGGGGGGGGGGGAAACAGGTGTTGAGAAAAAGGTCCCCATGAAACACATTCTTTAAATTATAGACTATGGGTAGTAACTTCAAGGAAGATGTACATTATTGATACATTATAGATACCCCAGTCTCTATCAATATGTCCCCCAAAAATTACAATTCTGATATTTACATAGTTGATAACTTCCAATCTGATTAAACTGTCTAAATGCTAGCAATATACGTACATCAGGGCCTTCGAATATATAGCATCTGAGCTATATTTTGCACAAAAAAAACAAACAAAAAAACAAACCTGGGCTTCAATTTCACAAGGAAATGTGGATTGTTGTAAAGCATGTCATGGGTCTGATTTTTCCAAGTTTAGCACTTGGATGCTCTTGGAACTGCATTATGTGTGAACACAATGGACAGAACTTGGAGGGAAGGAATTATTGACACGCTCTACAAAACTTCTTATTTCTCTTTGACCACTGAAGCAATACGGATGGGGTTTTCTGCGAGATGTGCCTTAATTGTGGATAATAAGTTTAGTTTCATACCCTGAACTTGTATTTGGATTGATTCACTTTTAAAGTTATCATTGTGGAGAGTTGCACTGTATGTTTTGTATTTTTATTTATTTTTTTTTTATCCTTTTTTTTTTGGGGGGGGGGGGTACGTAACATGTGAATGAAGCAGGTATAGAGTATGTATCCTTCCATGATAACAGTGTTTTTCAATATTCATCCACACAAATGTGAAAGATATTCCATGCAGATCTGTAGTGTACATGTGTACATGTCTTGTACATCCCTTCATCTTATTTGTTTTTATTCCTTCTTCATGGCTCAATGAGAGGTACACGTATTTTAAAGATCCGATTGTCAACTTCTCATAAATGAGCAAAGGATGCCATGGCGATTTTTCATAAGCCTTGCACTGCAAAACAGGACTTCTTACCCCAGGTCGCTTCCACTCAATGCGGCCCGGTGACGTTCGCTTGTGGAAGAGGGACGAGTCAGCAGCAAGGAATTCTGGGTCCTCAAACAAGGTCCCGCTAGACTGGGCAGTCTTTCGCAGCTGATCATAGTTCTGGCCCTTGAAAGCCACAACATTGGTGCCAAAGAGACCCATGATTGAGTGATAACTGTATAATGGACAATGATAAAAACAGACATTTCAAAGAAAAATAACAGAAAACCATTCAACGAAAACAAAAATTGGTTAGTTAAAAAAAAAAAAATAGATTAACGGTATTAAAAGAAGGTGATAGATAGAAAAGCACACTGTATGCACCATTCAGAAGTAGAGCAAGGACAAAGCATATCCTGTATAAATCATTATCATTGCACAGAATCTATGAGCATGCTCCTTTCTTCCCAACTAACAGTTACAAATTGTACGTATAAAGTAAGGGTGTAGAACAAATATGGATTGAAGTACAAATGTATACAGTGTACATTGTAGACAAGTCAGGATTTCTATGGGTGACATTTGGTACACTGTTCAGGGTTTTAGCGCAGTTGGCCCAAAATGGAAAATTACTTTTCATAAAGTACAAAAAATACTTCCATGTTGTAATCCTAATTTGAAAATTTGAACACAGAGAACAAATTTAAAGATTGTTTTATATCGCATTTCATATTAAGATCTCCTATCAGCCATCACGCATCAAAATTCCATATGACTTCCTCAGAACGATTATGACATTGCACCTGTATACCCACACATACTTGGTACTTCTGATAATTTTGTTGGAATGCAATATGCGATAACACAGATATTTTCAGTGATATAAACCAAAAGGTTTGAGTACAACATGTGGATATGTACATTTATGTACATAATGAATTCCATATGTTTTGAATTCCACACAATCACAATATTAGATAGTGAAGATCACAAAAATATCTCAAAGCTTAATAAGGTACAATCTTTTCTTGCCAGTTTTTACACTTTAATAGTTTTGCAGAAATACATTTAATACCAGGTGTATAAATTTCAACACGACAAAAAAAAAAAAGTCCACTTTTAAAAACATAAGTATAATTTAAATCAAAACAACTTCTAGTCAACTTTTAACCTGTTGAGAACAGTTTGATTTTGCCATGACATGCATTTCCCATAGACACCTGCCCGAGTTATACATTGTACTCAGGACTCATCCTCAACGGGTTAAAACATTGTTAGGTTGACAGAGGATATCATTACATCTTAATAAGCAGTGACTACAGCTGTACAGCATCAAATTTTGTAACATACAGTGAAGCCTGTCCTCGGCTTGTACATGTAATTATAATGTACAAAATTCGGTGTGTTGTACACTACAAATACAGTATCTACAATCTAATAGAATTTTGGAAACACTACATGTACAGTACATGCATTGGGACTCCCAAAATAACACCCCCCCCCCCTTTCCCCATCAGTGGTTTGGTTTAAAAGTAATAGTATACACATAATGTCCACATACAACTTGTACTAGGTTTCATGTTGTGTGGTTTACACTGTAAGCATATTGTACCAGCCACCACTTGAATAAAAGCTGGAACACCACTTTGACGGGAGTAATAAAACTTGTCTCCTGACCCCTCCCGGAGCAGTGACCACTGTATTTTTATTCTCTATCACATGCAGTCACTAATTCTTTATTACACTCAGTACCCAGTATGACCAATTTTATACATGTTCCAGTGCAAAAGTCTGAAAATCATAGAAATTTGGAGCTCAGATGTGTGTGTGTGTGTGTGGCATGTGACACAGCATACAGTCTATTAAAATCTAGGGTATAGTCTTCATTCTCCAGTCCAGACAAAGTTTGATCAGGAGGAGTACAATTGAGTTGTGCACAATGTGTTGCATAGTAGCCTCCCACGTACAGTACCAGTATCTAGAGAATAAACTGGCACACAGACCCTTAAAAGATGCCTGATTTTGCAGATTCGATAAAAACAAGTTGTATCCCAAACACCCACATCAATTTTAGCACATACAGTGTGTAATGCTTTTACGTGTAGATACAGCGTAGTACTGGCACATTTAATATTGCAACAAAGTGTGACATTCTTGTTACTCTCTAAACAATCATGTACTTGAGCTGTGGCACAGTACATGTACATTGTACCTGGTACAGGTACTTAAACACAGAACTGTGTTCATACTCAGTTCAAGTATGGAGAGTAACTTTTAATACTGAACACACAGATGTACCAACTAATCTAATCAAATGAACAATGAATATTGTACTACAGTATTTGTATGTGTCTCAAGAGATTTTACTGCAAGGTACATCCGTACAAGCAAGAGACAAACATGAAAATTGTATTGGAAACTTGTACGTTGGTACATGTGTATGTGGGCACATAAATTTAAATGAAGTATCATAAACCGGTACACTGTAAATGCACATACTGTAATGTACACTTTATAGGCCTACTATGTACACAATAGCTCTAATTACATAAATTTAACAAACATTAATTTTTGAATATAGGAACTATCAATACATTGTAGTTCATACACTGCAAAAATTTTATGCTTCTGCATGCAACACAGTATCCTATATATGGGAATCTTGACAGCAATGTCTGCACATCACAGCAGGCTTTAATGTCTCTGGTTTTACAAGGCATAAAGTTACATGACCAGTGTAATTTGTACCCTGTACACTACACACTACTACTATGTCCCAATTCATGCACATTGAAGCATGTTCTTGTATTATATAGAAAGTTCAGTTTTCACCACAAGCTTCAAATCTCCATGGCTAAATACTGAAAAGAATAGCATATAAAACTCAACAGTTTATTGGGTCTGTTTGAACAGACTATGCCAGCATGGGGGATTCACCTGACAGGCTTTGAGGAATGTGATCATACTGTGGACTGCAAGTATACAGGACCTCCCACCACTCCTACACAATTTAAAAAGATTCTCATCTGTCCAATAAACTGGGAATCTTCACAGCATACCAAGAGTATCCCTGACACTGGAAATTCACAAACACAGAAATGTCTTATTTCTGTTTTGTTGTTGTTGTTTTTTTGCCTTATTTCGTTGTTTTTCTTCAGTTTGTTTGTTTGTGTGTATCATTTGATCTCCCTTATATCTCTTTCAAATTCTTGTTTGTTTGTTGTTGTGTTTTCAGGTCACATAGATAGACAGCATATAACTGTAAAACATGATTCTTTCACGGCACTAAATTTTCGCAATTGAAGCTGACGGCTTTTTTCGCGGCATGAAATTATTACGAGTTGCCTCTAACATTCAATGTGTATAGTTTAGACAAGAACTTTCACGTGTGCATTTTAATTTCGCGAATCTTGGCTCTCGCAAAATGGGCGAAATTAAAATGCACACGAACATTCTTCGTTTTATAGTAGGCCTACATTTTGTACTGCTTTCCTTAGTACAAAGTCGGTGAATTTACTGTTTGTAAGACCCTAAGTAATGACTTCAAAGGTTGTACAAAGTTGAAGACAAACCATGGGTGTACTGACAGTACACCTGAAAATGATGTAATGTAATTTTGAAAACTGCATTGCCAATCATTGAATTGTGAATCACCCACAAGGAAGTAACAGTAGTTATTGGAGACTAAATAATTGATTTCAGAGTCCAAAACTCCCCAGATCATCGCCAGCATGATCCAGGTATGGCCGTCTAAATCCTCGAGGATGCTTGTGTTAATATGCAGAGTGTACATTTGTGACTCTGCACCTCAAAACAAACAAAAAGTCGCCAGACATGAATTTTTAGTTAAGACCATATTCTGAAAGAGCCAACTTTAAGCTTTAAAATGATGTATAACTCAAATCAAATGGACTCTCCTAACCTATCTAAATATTGGAAAGAAAGCACAAACTCAGGAAAAGTGTGAACTGAGAAAAGAGGCTCTGAAGTACAATGTCTATTCAAGCGCTTAATCTTTACCAAACCGTGCTGGCTGTGCAATGAATGGGACAAAAAACAGGAAGTAAACCACCAGAGTAACAACAATGAAGGGATTATCAGATTAAACTGAAATTAAGCATGCCTCATTAACACATTCTGTCCATAATCAACGCCAACTTTCAAAGCAGTAGCACTATCCTTTCAAAAGTTATTAGAGTTGAAAGTGAAGAGTGTGGACAAGGTTTTTCAGAAATGAAAAAGGGATTCTAAAGACACACCTAATCACACTTATTCTACCAAAAATGTTCGAGATAAACTGCTAAAAAACACACTTTCCTGTCCGTTTTATGATACCAAATTTTAGCATAATGTAAAAGAAGACCCGCTCTTTCAGAAAATATGAAAAAGTCAAGTTCGGCTAGGTTGACCCATTTCACTTATTTTCAGTCCTCACACGAAATCAGTGTGTGCGACTTTATGTTCGTTTTGAGGTGCACTGTCACATTTGTTGATAATTTAGTACACACACACACCACTACATGATTTTCAATTTTTTTTTTCTATTAATAAAATCATACAGAAAATGGTAGGCTCCATCACATCCAGATCAAAATGAAAACCTAAAAAGGAATGAAACCCTAATATGGATTAAATGCAACAATAGAGCACTTCAGTAAAGTGTGCTGAAAACCTCACAATCTGTTCAAAGTGACAATATAGGTAAAAATCTTTAAAGTTGCGATGCAGCCATTGCGCGATTTGAAGACTATACAGTAAGTTTCGGAAATATTGTGCATGAATGATGATTTTAAGAAAATATGAGAATTCTAAAAAAAATAATAATGAACTTATATTTTACTGATAAGTGTACATCCCAATGTCCTGATTCTATTTTTTTTTTTATGTTATTGAAGGATGATTTACAATGTTATTCCGACTGCTTTCTGAAGGAGATATTTAAAGTCAAGTGCTTTATTAATTTCTTACCCTAGAGGTTAAAAAATACATTGAAATTTTCTTTGTACTGTAACCACAATTCTTCACTGTATAATAGTCAATGTGTGATATCAAGGAAATGTTGTACAGATAGTCTCCTTCATGGAATTAAAACTTAAATCAGAAGAATTTTAACTGCAGATTAAATTGGAATAGTGTGGATATATTCATGGATGGCCTAGTCTAGAATGGTTAGACTTCTGTTAAAACATTATTCGCACAGGCTGCAGCTGAACAATACATTTATATTTTGTATGACCGCCACTGCACAGTACAGACATCTACACACTATGTGGCAATGTTACATGGTACGCATGTACTGTAGGCCAACACTACAGTAGTAAAGAGCTCTGATCTACTGCCATGTGATGTACATGTAGGAGCTTGATTCTTTGATTATGATCTGAAAAGTGTCTGAGAACATTAGACTGTAGAACCACAGATCTTGAAGCAAAGTCCAGAAAAGTTCTATTATTTAGACCTACATATCAATATTATCATCTAGAACCTGTTAGATCTAGACCCCTAGTCACCTAACCACAGATGTAATCATACACATCAATTTTACAAGTCAAATTCAGATTTCCAGATCATCCAAGTACATGTCACTCGGCTACACGAGTAGGCATCAAATGAACAAGATCTACTGTCTAAATCCTATCAACTCTGTTTGCAGAATCTACGACAGATTAACTTCCAATCTGTAACTCCACAAATGATGACAGAGCCAAGACAAGAGGGTTTCCATAATTTATTTTCAAGGATAAGTTCACAAGAACTACTTCACTTGTTCGGTTGTGTTACAATGTCAACGACTTCACTTTTATTTTCAAATACGTTTAATCCAACCATAATGTAGGATATTGTCTGTTCAATTAAAATTTTATTAGTGGAAAAGTGAGCAAAGAAAATGGGATTCCATCGGGATTCGAACCCGAGACCTCCGGATTGCTAGACCGGTGCTCTACCGACTGAGCTATAGAAAGCCCTAGTGCAGTGTTCGTCCCAGAAACCCTTAATTCTCAATGCTCGGGTGGTCAGAAGCTATAGCAGTGTGTTCGTGTGTGACACACACGCACACACTTGAACCTGGCATAAACCCGAAGGATAATTCAACTTGGGGATAAATGCGAGGGATCACCGAAGTGATGCAGCTTTTTTTTTTTTTTTTTTTTTTGAGTTTGTAACAAATAAAGACAGAAAAAACTGACCAGAAAGAATATAAATTATTAGTGGAAAAGTGAGCAAAGAAAATGGGATTCCATCGGGATTCGAACCCGAGACCTCCGGATTGCTAGACCGGTGCTCTACCGACTGAGCTATAGAAAGCCCTAGTGCAGTGTTCGTCCCAGAAACCCTTAATTCTCAATGCTCGGGTGGTCAGAAGCTATAGCAGTGTGTTCGTGTGTGACACACACGCACACACTTGAACCTGGCATAAACCCGAAGGATAATTCAACTTGGGGATAAATGCGAGGGATCACCGAAGTGATGCAGCTTTTTTTTTTTTTTTTTGAGTTTGTAACAAATAAAGACAGAAAAAACTGACCAGAAAGAATATAAATTATTAGTGGAAAAGTGAGCAAAGAAAATGGGATTCCATCGGGATTCGAACCCGAGACCTCCGGATTGCTAGACCGGTGCTCTACCGACTGAGCTATAGAAAGCCCTAGTGCAGTGTTCGTCCCAGAAACCCTTAATTCTCAATGCTCGGGTGGTCAGTTTTTTCTGTCTTTATTTGTTACAAACTCAAAAAAAAAAAAAAGCTGCATCACTTCGGTGATCCCTCGCATTTATCCCCAAGTTGAATTATCCTTCGGGTTTATGCCAGGTTCAAGTGTGTGCGTGTGTGTCACACACGAACACACTGCTATAGCTTCTGACCACCTGAGCATTGAGAATTAAGGGTTTCTGGGACGAACACTGCACTAGGGCTTTCTATAGCTCAGTCGGTAGAGCACCGGTCTAGCAATCCGGAGGTCTCGGGTTCGAATCCCGATGGAATCCCATTTTCTTTGCTCACTTTTCCACTAATAATTTATATTCTTTCTGGTCAGTTTTTTCTGTCTTTATTTGTTACAAACTCAAAAAAAAAAAAAAAAAAGCTGCATCACTTCGGTGATCCCTCGCATTTATCCCCAAGTTGAATTATCCTTCGGGTTTATGCCAGGTTCAAGTGTGTGCGTGTGTGTCACACACGAACACACTGCTATAGCTTCTGACCACCCGAGCATTGAGAATTAAGGGTTTCTGGGACGAACACTGCACTAGGGCTTTCTATAGCTCAGTCGGTAGAGCACCGGTCTAGCAATCCGGAGGTCTCGGGTTCGAATCCCGATGGAATCCCATTTTCTTTGCTCACTTTTCCACTAATAATTTATATTCTTTCTGGTCAGTTTTTTCTGTCTTTATTTGTTACAAACTCAATTAAAATTTTGTCTGAGAACTTGTCAAGTTGAATATATGGAAACCCCAGGGCGCAGTTTCCTGTATTAAAAGTGAATAGGGAAAGGACAGGGCTCATCCTGGACCATTTTACCGGAATAGGAAGACGGGGGTGTTGCTGCTGGTTTCAAAACCACAGCACAGTAAGTACACCCTACGCATTTGAAGCATTCATCTTGATCTTGAAGTTGCAGCTTGAACCGCAAATTGCATTTTTAGAGTGCGCTTCTTCAGAGTATTTTCATGACATGTGACTATTGTGAGTAAAATTTAGGGCTATTACTATAATTTTAAGATATTCTAAGTTTCTACTGATAGAAAAAACATTAGAGTGTTGATGTGTTGGACGGTACTTAACATATTTGTCTTCTATCTACTCTTGAAACTAACTTACATTACAACTAGCCACTAGGCGGTTTTGCTGGGATGACACATTCAGGAAGACTATTAACGTCAGATCTATGATTACATGTAGGCCTACATGTAGGCCTAGACACAGACATACTAGAACTCTAAATGTTAGTCTAGATCTAACTGTTAGATGTCTATTCCACAAAATCGACAACTCATTGCTGAAAATATGGACGAATGTAGGCTACCTAGGCCTTACAATGTATTGTTATATTTCCGAACATCCAAGTGACTGATAAATAATAGTGATATTGATAAGTTACTAGTAGCCTAAGAGTCTTCGGCCTAATTTACTAGTAACTTTAATATCACTATTATTATCAGCACAGGGTGACTTGGATATTCGGAAATAATATAACAATATTGGTGGGCTATAAATGGGTGATGTTTCAAAATCCTTAGGGTCCCTGCTTATTTGAAGCGGCTTATCGTACTGAGCATTTTGACACCTTTCGTTAAACAATCGGTTGAAAAATGAGATGGAGTCGGCAAAAAAAACTGATTTGGGGGGGGGGGGTGGCGCAAAATTACTGTCGAGCGTCGTCAAAATATAGTGAAAAAATAATAAATTCACTATCCAAAGGAGTACGAAGATGATTTAAGTGTCCCAGATATATGTTTTTGAGGTCAAGAAATTGGTTGCAAATGTCAGAAACTTTTAATATACTATAGAAAGCATTCAAATTCTCAAATTGTGCTTTTTTTTTTGGGGGGGGGGGGGGCATAGGGCTAAGTTTCGGCCCATTTCTGGTATTCCAGTCACCCAACGTGCACTTTGTCATCTTCCAATTGTCACAGATTTATAAATTTGATGATACTGAAGATATAAACAACAGTAGAATTTAGGTCAAGAAACTGATTTTAAATGTGTTTTAAAACCCCTAATTTGGTGTAGAAAGCATTCATTGTTTCTTTTTTTTGGGGGGGGGGTTAGTGGTGGGGTAGACTCTAAAGTTTCATTGTATTTTCTGTCCATAAATGACCCATCTCAAATGTGTAGACTGCAGATTATGATAACAAGTTGTAAAGAAAATAATTCAACATTACTTTCTCTGATAATACAAGTATCAAAGGGAGAGTGGACATTCCTTGTTGTTAACTTCAGCAGAGTTTCAGCAGTGGACTATCTTTTCCTTCTTCATCCTCTATCACATGACATAGAAAATAGGCAGAACATCACAAGGTTGTAGGTTGAACAACTACCTGGTACACAGGCTTTCAGAAGCTGGTGACAGATTCTGTTTCAAAGAATCTCCACACTGAAGAATCTGTTGCAGTAACCGAATTCTGTGGACTTGGTTTTCCTACAATGTATGCCAAGTGCTGTTTCTCAACATGGAGAAGGCAACTCAAGTAGAACCTGTTGAAGTTTTTCCACAACTTCACAGAGATCTAGCAGCTCAGAAAGTGAATACTCTCTCAGGGTTTCATGTGACATTCTAGTTACAGTATTTCAACCAGAAGAACCAACATTAGCTGTTGAGAAACATCTCCTACATGTATGTACAGTACTGTGCCGTACAAATGCTGTGTCTGTGTTGCATTGCAACAAGGTGGCGAATGTAGATTTGGGGCACAGTTTGATCTTACACCGCATGCAACATCTCTCGATACCCTACATGATGAGGAGCTTGAAGGTCTACAAACTAACAATTTGGATTGGGAGAGAGATCTTGACAAGCTGGCAGCAAGATCCGACTCTGCTCATGTATTCAAATTGGAGTGTCATACAGAAGGCACACTTCTCATTTCCAAGCACGATCTCACTTCTACAACCTTAACCAGATTTCAGTAACAGAGCTGAAAATCGTCTGACCCTCATTCGTACAATACTTTGGAGAGTCCGCCACAATCAGTGCATTGCTGGACATGCCCATGGAAAAGGATATGCAGTTGTACATGTATGCAACTGATTCTGAACATCACTGAGGTTCAACCAGCACCTTCAAAGTTGAAAGTTGCAAGTGGCGCTACTAAACCAGATATTGCGGTCAATGAACTTTGTGCCCTTATTTGGGATGTTAATAATGTCAGACAGTGGTACCTCAGCATATGCCAAAATGCCAATGGAAAGGGCACATACACTCGTAGTAGAACATCTTATAAAGTGTCGTGATCCTGATAATGGGTTACGTTGGAGATACCCAAAGCGACATGACATACAGACTGTAAGTGTCCTGCAAATTATACCACGCAACAGCATGGGACCATGAGACCTCGAAAGTGTACCGTGATATTTGGACTTGACAATTACCACACAATAACTTTGTTGATGCCCTGTTCCAATCACTCTTTTGAGTAGAGAGGAGAATAATCACATCATTATGGCAAGCAAATTATGCAAGTTTGATAACAAATGGAACTTAAATGTAGTAATTTTTTACGCCGGTATGTGGTGTCCTTTAGTGTAACTGTTGCAGTTGTGAAAGCAGTGTTTTTAACGGATTTTTCATTTTCAAAATTTGAATTGCTTGAAAGAGCATAACATACCCTTCCTATATCAACTGTTGTTTATATCTTAATTATCATCACATAAGCCTGTGACTACAAAAATTTGGAAGATGGCAAAGTGCATATGTTGGGTGACTCAAATACCAGAAATGGGCCGAAACTTAGCCCTACGCCCCCCCCCCCCCCACAAAAAGCAAAATTTGAGAATTTGAAAGCTTTTTATAGCATATCAAGGATTTCTGACATTTCCAATCAATTTCTTGACCTCAAAAACATATATCTGGACACTTAAATCATCTTCATACTCCTTTGGATAGTGAATTTATTATTTTTTTCACTATATTTTGACCGACGCGCGACAGTAATTTTGCGCCCCCCCCCCCCCCCCATCAGTCTTTTGGCCGACTCCATCTCATTTTTCAACCGATTTTTTAATGAAAGGTGTCAAAATGCTCAGTATGATAAGCTGCTTCAAATAAGCAGGGACCCTAAGGATTTCGAAACATGACCCTTTTTTACCCCCTGTATAGCCCACCACTATAACAATACATTCTGCTGAGTGAGTGCTGGTCTAATCTTTGTTTATTTGGTACCTGTTTTCTCTGTATTTCCTGTGAGCTGAAGAGAGAATGATATTTATGGAGTAGCATACCACTATTGCAGTCAATTTACAGAACTCGGGTGTTGTAATACGTCCTGTGTAGAAGAGATGACATTGAGTGCCACAGCCACAGCAACAAAGTGCTGGAAAGACAACCACTGCTCAAGAATAATATAAAGCACAGCTGGTTGAGAGAATGCCACACCCCGTCCATACCAGCGCCCGCAGCACCGACGCTACGCTGCACCTCACGGAGAGATAGACCGACGCTGTGGAGCGAAACGCCGTTCACGTTTGGTCGTACAGTACTCGAAATCTACTGACTGGACTCCAAGTTTCACAGCGACAAAACTATTTAAAAAAAAATGCAGAAAACAATGCTCTTCATAAGTTTCCGTGGAACATGCTCTTACCTCACAATTTACAGTGTCCTGAAAGTCTTCTCAGTGACTACGCTTAGGCTGAAAAGCACTCCTAGAACCACTTTCTTCTAGCTCTTTTTCCTCTCTCCACACTGTCAACGTTTTCATTTACATATACGCTGTGTACAGGTACGCAGGCTGGCTAGCTAGGGACGGTCGCGCTACGGACGGTCGAAAGAAACGTTTGTATCATCATATGTGTGCAATGCATGGGGGCGATCGCGAGCGCGCATAGCGCGCGTCATGCATGCAGCCACATACAGCGCATAGGTTTTGTTTTTAGGTTTCTATTGACCGATTCGGGTTCGTTGAGGGCAGCAGACATTTTACGTCACAGGGCGCAGCCATAGTGGGTGTATCAGCCGACCCCCCCTGCTCTCCCCCACCCAGGGGCAACATGTTTACACGCACTTGTAACAAAGGTTCGCGCACTAAGCAAGCATTCGCGCACTCAGTACGAGACGCCTATTGGCTAAAGCAGTTTTTCATTCTGCGCGCGTGCTAATGTAGGGAGAGGGGTGGGGGAGTGCGATGGGGGGGTCGGCTGATACACCCACTATGGCTGCGCCCATGCCAAAAATACACATAGCGCGTCACAGAATCGGTCAATAACAGTAGCCGGTTCACACGTACAAAATACTAGTAGAGGGATCGCGATGCAAATCTAGAGACGGTGTACGTGTGAACCCGGCTAATGTGCGTGAGTGTACCAGCTCACCACTGCATATACAAACTAGAGATAATAAGAACATCTCTATCAATATGCCACTCAGTGGCGTATCTAGGGAAAACGGCGCCCGGGGCAAGCGCGAAAATTGCGCCCCTAATTTCTGAAAAAGTGTTCAACCCCAACCCTATCCCGGGTAGGGACTTTAAAAAAAATCCACATGATATGCTTTTCAAGCACTTAAAAGGGGTCTTTTGAGGGTGATTTAAATGTAATAAATTTGGATACATTTTGGCGAGCGAGCGTAGCGAGCGAGCCGAAAATTTTTGTATTTCAGCTTACAAAACATGGAATTCTTGTCATTTTTTGCTTATTAAATCTTACAATTCTTATCAAGATATTATAGTGACGACCTTATAGATAACGATTTATACCAACAAACTGAGGACTTGAAAAAATACTCCAAATTAGTACGCGCGAGTGAGCCGAAATTTGTATATTTCCTCGTCATCATCACGTTTTGTTCTTATATTTTTTTTATTTGATAAAGTTTGGCGAGCGAGCGCAGCGAGCGAGCCGAAAAATTTTGTATTTCAGCTTTAAACAAAACATGGAATTCTTGTCAGTTTTTGCTTACTACATCTTACAATTCTAATCAAGATATATTGACGGCTTATAGATAACGATAGTATACCAAAAAACTGAGGACTTGATAAAATACTCCAAATTAGTACGCGCGAGCGAGCAGAAATTTGTATTTCGGCGTCATCATGACGTTTTGTTCTTATCTTTTTTTGATAAATTTTTGGCGAGCGAGCCGAAAATTTTTGTATTTCAGCTTACAAAACATGGAATTGTTGTCATTTTTTTGCTTATTAAATCTTACAATTCTAATCAAGACATAGTGACGGCCTTATAACGATTTATACAAACAAACTGAGGACTTGAAAAATACTCTAAATTAGTATGCGCGAGTGAGCCGAAATTTGTATATTTGGGCGTCATCATGACGATTGTTCTTATCTTTTTTTTTTTTTTTTTGATAAATTTTGGCGAGCGAGCGCAGTGAGCGCGCCGAAAATTTTTGTATTTCAGCTTACAAAATATGGAATTCTTGTCATTTTTTTTTTGCTTATTAAATCTTACAATTCTAATCAAGATGTAGTGACGGCCTCATAGATAACGAATTACACCAACAAACTGAGGACTTTTTTTTTAGTATATAAATGTTGGCGAGTGACCCGAAAAAATTTTGTATATTTCATCTTACAAAACATGGACTTCTTGTGCGAACACAATTAACATTTTCATTTTGTCCGCGTCATCATTTTTTGTTTTTATCTTGTTTGATTTGGTTTTCTGCCCCCCCCCCCCTCCTTCTCCTTCCCCCCGTCCGGGCGAGTTTGTTGGGGTTTTTTTTTTTCTTCTTGCTTTCTTTCTTTTGCTTCTTCTTTTTTTTTTTCTTCGTCTTCTTCTTCTTTTTTTTTTTCGTTTTTTCGTTTTTTGCGCCCCAAAGGAGTGGCGCCCGGGGCACGTGCCCCCCTTGCCCCCCCTTAGATACGCCACTGATGCCACTGCATAAACCGCGCGGATCGGAGTGAAAGCTGGAGGTGTTGTAGACTGTTTCACGGTGTGAGGAGTCGGGAATAATGTGCAAATTTCAAATGAATGTGCAAATGTTAAATTTTGCTGAGAAATGTGCAAATCATAATTCTACTTCACAGATATTGTGTATAAAGATTGTAGATAAACTCCACAAATATCAAAACTGCGCATGAATCTTCACCAGTTACATTTTCTTGATAAAATCGTTGCCAGATTTTCACAAAACTTGGCAGGAAGCACTATGGTGATGGGATCTCAATTTGTTTAGCCCCCCTCTTTTTCCCGCGTTGGCTTTTTTTTTTTTTTTTTTTTTTGAGGGTGGGTTGGGCACCTCCATGTCCCGAACTTTGTTTTCATAAAAATTCTTTTTAATGAGCTAGGTTGGTGCTATAAAGACATTGATGACTGTACTTAATGTAGTTTCAAGTTTAATGTCACCATATTTCAGAGATGACGGACACGAGGATCGTGCGGGGGGGGGGGGGGGTGCATTTGGAGATTGGTCTAAATTCCAGCATACACTTCTCTCTAAAATCGCATACGCCAGGTGGCCGCTATAGGCAGGTGGTGGCTCTAAGACAAGTTTTACTATAGGGCTCACACGAGTAAATAATTCCCCATAGAGACGTGTGTTAAAATTCAAATTTCTAAAAATTTTGTAAAATAGCTGGAAGAAATGAGGTGTTTCATCTTCACTAACCTGAATAAGTGAGCTATATCCTGTCATCTATCAAAATTTGCAAGGCAGGTTCTTCTGCTCAAACTCTTGTCCAAGGGTCCGCAGAGCCAGACTACGAGTTCTTGCACTCAAAAAATCACCCTTTTTCCGTACACGTATAATACCCAATGAAATATAGTCCCTCCAAATTCCATGAGAAAAGCTTTCATCTTCAAACCAGTATGCAGTTTGTAGAGGAATTCATACTCAATATCTGCAGCTATTCAGTTTTATGCCAAACTGTATTAATGATTTTAATCATTTTTTCTTCTTTTATTTTGGTATTGGAACGAATTTGTGAAGGGGTCTGGGACATTCCATTTTATTTACAGATGTGAGCCCTATACAGTCAAACCTGTCTGATAGTGGTCATCCCAAGCAGGGGCGGATTCAGGAATTCTGTGAAGGGGGGGGCAAACAATATTCTGGTGCTACTTCTGGGTTTCATGTGATTTTTTTTTCTTTTAATTGCTTTTCTTTTAGCTACAAATAAAGAGTGGACGCTCGCCCGGGGTGCGCCCCCTCTGGATCCACCACTGTCAATTAGGGGAGACCAAAAAAGGCCGTTATAAACAGGAGGCCGCTATACAGGTTCTTTAACATGCCTCTTCTCTCTTATAGTGGTCGTTTACGGCAGGTGGTAGACCACTCGTCTTTCTGGACTGTATTCGTAGCACTAACCATAGGCCTACTCCCCCCCCCCCCCCCAAAAAAAAAAAAAATAATAATAAAAAAATACTGGTTTTTGATAAGGTTAGAGCACATCAGAGCGTGGACCCTAGTGCCAACCCCGGACGTTGATGGCGTCTGAATTACACAAAATTACCGATCCTGACTATAGACAGGTTCATTAACATTTTTTTTTTTTTTCTCCTGGAGGGGTGGTTTCTTCTGGTCGCACTGTAAAAACATCGGATTTAGATTTAACACCACGGGTGTCAAATCTAACACTGATCAAACTTCAATAAAGGACCACACCCACAGGTGTTAAAAATGCACTGTGATGGTGTTGAAAAGTGTTCACCCGACACTTCATGGTGTTAATTTGACACTGTACCTGGTGTTATTTTGACACTGTACTGGTGTTAATTAAAAAATGACACCACATAGTGTTGATTTGATATTTGTTGGTGTTAATATCAATGGTTTAACACCCGTCCAGCTTCAATAAGAGACCACACCAGCTGGTGTTACTTTGGTGTAAATTTATTTTCACATTTTTTCAAAAATCTAGTATTTTAATGTAAAATTCTTGATCGTCTTGCTTAAATTAAAAATCAACAAGAAGTGCAGTTACTAAGAAACTCTTCAAAAAACAGTTTAAAATTTGGAAATGACACCCGAAGGTGTTAATTTAACACCATAAATGAGCACCGAAAATTTAACACCAGCTCGGTGTTCACTTTTTAACACCGGACTTTTTGCAGTGCGTAGACGGCGGATGGCCACTACAGACCAGACAGGTGGTCGCAAAGACAGGTTTTGTTCTGTGCCGTCAAACCTATCTATAGCGGCCACCCAAGGGAAGTGAAAAAGTGGCCGTTATAGACAGGTGGCCGCTATAGACAGGGAGTCGCTGAGACATGTTGAACTGTAAAAAATAAAAATGGTAATGGTTCATGCGTAGTTTCGATAGAGAGTTTATCTTTAAGTCACTTTCAGTGCTTTTATTTTCATTTCCAATTGTGACCGTGCACCTCAAAACAAACAAAAAGTCGCCAGACATGAATTTTTAGTTAAGACCATATTCTCAAAGAGCAGACTTTAAGCTTTAAGATTATGTATAACTCAAATCAAATGGACTCTCCTAACCTATCTAAAATATTGGAAAGAAAGCACAAACTCAGGAAAAGTGTGAACTGAGAAAAGAGGCTCTGAAGTACAGTGTCTATTCAAGCGCTTAATCTTTACCAGACCGTGCTGGCTGTGCGATGAATGGGACAAAAAACAGGAAGTAAACCACCAGAGTAACAACAATGAAGGGATTATTTGATT
Organism: Diadema setosum; assembly: GCA_033980235.1. NCBI lineage: Eukaryota > Metazoa > Echinodermata > Echinoidea > Diadematoida > Diadematidae > Diadema > Diadema setosum. The sequence goes on along the minus strand of CM067072.1, from coordinate 32,513,187 downwards.
GAACTGAAATTAGGAATGCCTCATTAACACATTCTGTCCATAATTAATGCCAACTTTCAAAGCAGTAGCACTATCTTTTCAAAAGTTATTAGAGTTGAAAGTCAAGAGTGTGGACAAGGTTTTTCAGAAATGAAAAAGGGATTCTAAAGACACACCTAATCACACTATTCTTCCAAAAATGTTCGAGATAAACTGCTAAAAAACACACTTTCCTGCCCGTTTTATGATATCAAATTTTAGCATAATGTAAAAGAAGACCCGCTCTTTCAGAAAATATGAAAAAGTCAAGTTCGGCTAGGTTGACGGATTTCACTTATTTTCAGTCCTCACGCGAAATCAGTGTGTGCGACTTTATGTTCGTTCAAGTTCAAGTTCAAGTTCAATCATAGTTTATTTCCAATCAACGAAAATCAAAACGTAATACAAAGTATACATATCATAAAATGATATTGTCTACACTTTTACAAAAGGTTCATGTAATATACGAAATAAATTATATACATCAACATAATTGTACAATAATCAGAAGGAACGATGCGTATACATGTATACTTCGCGAGCTTTCAGAAAATAACTTCAATTTTGGAAAATAGCGATCCACAAAAAAGCTAAGCTTGTAGGACGTGGATCCCTAGATAATTGATGAGTAAGCAATATATTATTCAAGTTTGTTTTATTATTTTCTTACAGCATTTATATTGAATATAGATTACTTAAGTCGTTTGTAAAAATATAGCTATACGCTGGCTTCGACAATAATAGGAAATAAGTATCAATGCTATAATGCCCAGACGGTGTTCATTGAACTGGTGTACCGAGAAAATATAAGAAGGACGACACACTCGTACAGACATTCAGTTACCCACACACATATACGACGCGAGACAGTATCGAGAAGAGAGAAGACGGTGACAATACAAGTCTACGAGGAACAAAGAGGTGCACGGTGCACGGTGCACAAAGAGGTGCACGGTGCACGGTGCACGGTGCACAAAGAGGTGCACGTTTTGAGGTGCACGGTCACAATTAATATACGTATATAACGCAACACATCTTGTATCATTATTTTAATTAAGGACTTCGTAAAAATGAAAATTGAGGGGCTGCTAAAAAAGAGAACTTGCATAGGACTTACCTGTGCAGTCCCCTCATTTACTCACATTACATATCTATACTTTACATTAATATATAGCTTACAAACCATGTGCCAAACAAGTTAATCATTGGAAGCGTACACTTTTCATTACATCGATAGTAACATGAGGCATGCACATTCAAACACACACACACACACACACACACACACACACACACATACTCACATACACACACACGCATACTCGTCTATGGTGGAAACCGATATATCATGCGGTATTACTTCGTTAATTCTTAAGTTTCTGCCAGTGTGTTGTGTGCAAAAGTCATGGCTCTACAATAGTGTAGCTATAATAGTCATTTGAAAAAAAAAAAAACAAAGAAAAAAACCAATCAGATTTGTCACGCAATGTACATCTACGCAAAGCTTGGCAGTTTCTCTACAACTTCGCCCATTACGTGTCCATAGTCAGATAGTAACAAAAATCTATGAAACTTTACATCGATTTGAGAAACAGAATCTTTTCCAAAGCGTGACTTCCTTGCTGTCCTTGAATAATGTGGCACACAGGGAATTTACACCATGACACAAAAAGAGTTAAATGATAGCCTGTGGGCCAGATCTGGCCCCGCTGCCCCCCCCCCCCCCCAAAAAAAAAAATAAAAATCCAGAAAAAGAATCATCACAATCATAACCCGTAGGTTCCCTAAACACCCGAATTTTCTGAGTTCGCTCGCATCATTTATTGACTAAATAACTTTTGCGGTACCTATTTTTTGTTTTGCCCAGTTCAGGGGTGCACCGTAGGTCAACAGATATGGGGGCACCCCCCCCCCCCCCCCCCCTATTGTGTTGGGTCCCAGTGCCCACAAGGAGGTACAATACATTTTTGCTATACAGGATATTGACGCCCTCAACGTCCAAAACTGGAGCAGGTTTAGAATGATTCCTCTGCAGAGGAGGCCTCACGCTCCTAATTCAACTCGCGCATTGCCTACAGAGAAGGCAGTACATTGTACTACTTTTTACCCCAAAAATCATTAAGAATCAGTCAAGTGGAAAATTGCCACCTTTGGTAGTGTTTGACATTACTTGAGGACAGGAGCTTCTGCAGGCTATGAAGAAGTTGAATGAATCAGGGGTTTTGTATTTTTAATGAATTTTTATTGAAATATAAGGTAATTTGCTATTTTTATCGTTTTTGAGAGTGACTGGATGACTAGTCTCGTATGGAGGCTCTTAACTTTTTTTTAGAGTTGGAAAACATCCCAAAATATGTTGTTTGCTTGAAAGCAGAGAAAATTTCCCTTCATCTGTTTCAATTTTTAAAAAGAAAATCTATGATTTGATTGATTTTTTTTATGATTTATGGAATATGGGTTACAGCTCGTTATTCCGAACCCATTATGGAACAAACACAGTGTTACCACACTGTGTTCACAGAGTGAAAAAAAAAATGTGTGAATATACTGTGTTCACAGTGTTGTCACAGTGTGACATTACAAACTATGTGGTCACCACATACAACCCATATTATAGTCATACACAGTTACCACAGGTTACCACATAATGGTCATAGTGTGTCACATGCTGGAGTATGTGGGCATGGTGTGTTCATAGAGCTGTCATCGTATGAATTTTCAGACTATGTGGTTAGCCACATACTTATCATATGGTGACATGCAGTTACCCCATAATAGCCACAGTGTGTCACATATTGCAGTCTATGGGAATAGTGCCTCCACAGAGATATCACAGTGTGAAACGATGGACTATGTGGTTTATCTCCCACTTGTCACATAGTAGTATACAGTTATCACAGCTACCACATAATAGTCACAGTGTGAAACATGTTTCAGTCTGTGGGGAAGATGTGTCAACGTAAGTGCACAGTGTGTATTAAAGACTATGTGACGTACACCACATGCTAATCTCATAGAAATCACAGTTACCACATATTACCATATAATGACCACAGTGTGTCACAAACTGCAATGTGTGAAATTTGTGTTTCCACAGAGTTCCCACAGTGTGGAATTCTAGTCTATGTGGTTCTTCACCGAAAGTCACATAGTAATCACAGCTACCACAGCTTGCCACACAAATTCCACAATTGTGTCACATATTGCAGTATGTGGGAATATCGTGTCCGCCGAATTGTAACAGTGTGAAATTCTAGATTATGTGGTTTCTCACCTAAAAGTCACACAGTGGCTCGTCACCACAGCTTACCACAAAATAACCACAGAACCTTTCACATGTTGCAGCATGTTGGAATGTAGTTTTGCAGATTTTTCACAGCAGACCGACCCAAAAGTGATTGGGGAGGCCTGGGGGTACAATGTACGTTATAAAGTGTATGGCTTGGAAAAAACATTCTTTCACAATTTACAAGGGACACGAGATATTTTTGTGGTATTTTGGGATACATTTCACAGCGTATCCGGGCACTTACCCCCTGGGCAACCACCCCCCGGATAACTACCACAAGGATAATTACCCCCCAGGGATATTCCCCCCTAGGGCAAGTACCACCCGGAAAACTACCCTCCTAGGGCAATTACCCTCCAGGGCAATTACCCCCCAGGGCAACTACCCCCCGGACAACTACCCTCTTAGGGAAATCACCCCCCAGGGCAATTCCCCCTAGGACAACTACCCACCGGATAACTACCCACCGGTTAACTGCCCCCCAGATAACTACCACCCGGATAACTACCCCCTGGATAACTACCTCCCGGAGAACTACCCCCTGGATAACTACCACCAGGATAACTACCACCCAGATAACTACCACCAGGATAACTACCACCCGGATAACTACCACCCGGATAACTACCACCAGGATAACTACCACCAGGATAACTACCCCCGGATAACTAATTTTTATGAATATCATGAACGGTGTCTTTAAAACAATCAAAAAGAAAAAGCAAGCACATGAGGGGGTAGATAAATGGCATTTGTCCTTTCACACGAAGGTGATTTAGTCTTTTCAGACCTGAAATTCAGCGATCTGGTGCAAACTTTTGGTGCAAAAAATAAAATAGGGCTCTTTCAGGAAAGTGTTACAATCACGGAATTTAGCTCTTATTCCGAGTCATCATCTCTATGTATGAACAAAATCTAGTGAAGTAGAGTTTAGGGTTGGGGTGAGGGAGAAGGATTTCCCCTTCCGCTCGACGGACCTTTTGCGTTGTTAGAATTGAAATAAAGCGATTCGAAGCACCCTTTTTTGTGCAGAATTAGGAAATTGTCATTCCCCGAAGTGTATTAAGTCTATAGCGGGGACCAAGCAATGGGAGGGTGGCAAAGTAGCTCTCCCATATTCGAGGGAGCTCTTTTTAGTTTTCGAACTGAAATTCAAAAATCTGTAGCACACTTTTTTTGAATGTCTGGAAATTTGTCAATCAAAAAATGTGGAAGGGGATAAGCGCTATCCAGCCCCCCCCCCCCCTCTCGCACGAGGGACATTCTGTAGTTTCTGCTTGCATTTAAACGTTTTGATGCAAATATTTTGTGGCGTATTTGGAAAACTGTCTATGTTCAGTCTCCTTTCATGCATGGAGGGGGGGGGGGGGCGAGCTATCACCACACTTCCGGTTCAAGGGAGCTTTTGCCTTTTTAAAGTTACAATTTAGATATCTCGAATACGGTTTGATGAAATATTTGGGAAATTAAGAAATAAACAACTGATCTTGTGAAAATAAGAGAGGAAAGTGTTAATTAAAAGGGAATTTCCTTTTGTACATGAAATAACTTTCGAGTTTTCCGAATATAAGTGATATAAGTGTTGTACACTCAGAAGTATTCAGGATTTTTTTTTTTTTGAAATAGTCTATACATCATCCAACAAGACTGAATACTGTTCAGCTCTCTTACCGCTCTGAAGGTGGGTGTATGAACGTCAAGCAATATGCTGAAAAATGATATAATGACATTTCTGCTTCCTCTGTTGTTGTTGTTGTTGTTGTTGTTTTTTTTTTTTTTTTTTGAGGATGATTGAACAGGCAATCCCCCCTCCTCCATTTCAGGGGTGGGGGATGTATACCCCCATCCCACCCCCGATTTACGCCCATGGCTTTGTGTAATGTAGCATGCCGATCTGTATCAACGACGTATAGGCCTCCCTGTAGACACATAGAGAGAACCACACGTGTGCAAAATACGTATCGCTATATGCTTACCTATACTTTCAGATAATTATGTATTTTCTCTTCCGACAGAATATAATATCATATTCTGTAGAGTAATCTCATATATATGTACTGTAATTATGTCACAGATGTTTGGATAATGAATATCGTTTAAATTGAAGAAATTAGCTATAATGAGAATCATGTTATTGTATATATATTACATTTTATTATTTGATACCAAAATGTTGTAAATGATGCCTTACAATAATAAATAAATCATCTGACAGATGTTATTGAATATACAATGTTTGGCTGTACAGCGAAAAATAACGGGTATCGACGAAGTCTTAGCAACCACAGTGATTCTTCGTTTATTTTCGATGATTTCGGTATGCCCGAGCCGCATCCGAGTCGATGATACGTACATTCACCGTCTGCGTTTGAAAGTTTGTGATTTTTTTGAAGAATACACAGAAACCAATTTAAATAAGCCAACCGCGAAGAAGTCAAAGCATGATTAAGCATATCAGCTGCAGATAAAAAAAAACCAAACCAACAACTCATCTCTAACATTCCGCTGAACTTGAGTTACATGACTTCGAAATGAGATTTCATAATGAATTATAACACTTATTGGAGTTACCGGCTGTTTTTGATGAAGTATACCAGTGCTACAAACAGGACTGATGTGGACGTAATATCATTGATGATCAACTTCACTTAACATTTCATTCTTGAAACCAATATATACATATGATAATAATAATGATAATAATAATAAACTCAAAATCTATCATCATTCAGTTTAAGACCATTGAATGCCAGCAAGATTCTTCATGTCTTGCCAACACGCTTCAAGTTCTGCAATTATGGCGGGTGACAGTGAAGACAAAAGAGGTTTAAAAGAAAATTAGGCTGTGTATCACATGCATAACAATAATAACCAATACAATGCTTGCGCAATATTTTAGTGATTAGTTTTCTAAACAGACCAAACAACAAAAACAAAACCCGGGCCTCCAACAGAACCCTGGGGTAACCGAAAATCATTAACCAACAACCAATAACAAACAACAAATAACCAATAACAGATAACCAATAACCAATAACCAATAACTAATAACCAATAACCATTGCCAATCCTGACAGAATTCTATGCTGCAAGAGCTCAATAACCATCATTTTCAATGGGTTAAACAAACGTGAGCGTAGGCCTACGTCTAGGATATACTAGTACATGAAAGTCTTATGTCGTACGAAATGCACACAAAATGTCGAAGAACGTGGCAATAACTCCTACTGTCTTTCATGGTGAGGGAGATATTTATCTAGGGGGTATAGGTCATACTTATCCAGGGAGTATTCTTCGAGGGAGGGGGTAAATTGGGGGTAGTAATCCGGGGGCATCCAGAACTTTTTATTTATTTTTTTTATTATTTATTTATTCATTTCATCTATTTTTTTTTTTTTTTGGGGGGGGGGGGGGAGTGGAGTAATTATCCAGGAGGTATTTTTCCAGGTGGTAGTTATCCGGGGGGCAGTTATCCCGGGGGTAGTTATCCGGGGGGTAGTTACCCCGGGGGTAGTAATCCGGGGGGTTGTTATCCAGGGGGTAGTAATCCGGGGGGTAGTTATCCAGGGGGTAGTAATCCGGGGGGTAGTTATCCAGGGGGCAGTTTTCCTGGTGGTAGTTATCAAGGGGGTAGTTATCCTGGGGGGTAGTTATCCAGGGGTAGTCATCCTTGGGGTAGTTATCCGTGGGGCAATTGTCCTAAGGGGGAATCGCCCAGGGGGGTGATTGCCCTAGGAGGGTAGTTGTCCGGGAGGTAGATGTCCTACGGGGTAATTGCCCTGGAGGGTGATTGCCCTAGGGGGGTAGTTGTCCGGGGGGCAGTTGCCCTAAGGGGGAATTTCCCTGGGGGGTGATTATCCGGGTGGTAGTTATCCGGAGGGTGGTTTTCCAGGGGGTACTGTTCCTAGAACCATTTCACAGGACAATTATATTATACCGCACATCAGTACCACACAGGAGTACCATACAGCAAAACCACATAGTATCGCACAACAGTACCACATAAAAGTTCCACACGATAAAAAAAAAATATATCATAGGATATTTCTGTGGTAGTTTGTCACATATACCACTGGACTACCACAGGACAATACCAAACAGCAGTACCGCAAAGGAGTACCACACAGTATATCGCGCAGCAGTGCCACATAGCAATACCACCAGGCAAAACCGCACAAAATACATTAGAAAGTAGGGTCTACTACAGAAAAATGTCACAGGATATTCTTGTGGGTTTTTATTTCTTGACATGCTATACCACATGACTATCACAGGGCAATACCACACAGCAGTACCACACAGAAGTACCAACTGGAATAAAAAAAAAACAAAGCAAAAACAAAACAAAACGTGTATTCCAGAATCCATTAATAGGTGAGTTATGCTGTGAATTATGACAATTAATTTAAGCAGTACTTAACCCGTCCTTTACTCCTACAGTATTACATATTTAGTTGGAGTGCTGAGGTATAGAATGTGATACTTCATGTGGTATTTCTGTGGTATTCCTGTGGTACAGATTTTTGCATAGCTCGTGAATATTTATAAAAAGCAACCTGAATTTCAGAAAATTCATAAAATACTTGTAAATTCGAAGTATTTATGATGGGATTTCCTTTGAACTATTGTCTAATAATGTTATGTGATACCATATATCATAACTACTGTTATGAAAAGGTAATTTCATATTCAATAACAGTGTTATCTACTCAGTAACAGTGCCTTCATGCATTACAAATATTGATACACCTGATGACATGTGGTGACTACCACAATGTTGTGGACTATGTGGTGACTGCCACAGTGTGGTAGACTATGTGGTGAATACCATAGTGTGGTGGACTATGTGGTGACTGCCACAGTGTGGTAGACTATGTGGTGAATACTATAGTGTAGTGGACTATGTAGTGAATACCATAGTGTGGTGGATTATGTGGTGACTACCACAGTGCAATGTACTATGTGGTTATAACCCTTTGTCACAGTATGTGAGACTGTGGTTTGATTCACAGTGTAATTAATATGTGTTTTGGATCATGTGGTAACGCTATGTTGCACAGTGTGGTGACGCTGTGTTTGACAGTGTGGTAAATACACAATTTTACCACACGTCCCCAAATCATATATTAAACACAAGTGTTCGACATTGTTACACATTGTGTTCCACACTGTGTTCGACACTGTGTGCCGCACTGTTTTGCACACCGTGTTACATAGTGTGGTAAAACTGTATTCTTTCCAGAAGGGAAGGTTCGTTATTCCGAAGGTTCGTTATTCCGAAGGTCCATTATTCCGAAGATTCGTGATTCCGAAGGTTCGTTAATCCGAAAATGAAATAGGGTTTGTTATTCCAAAGGTTCATTAATCCGAAAATGAAATAAGGTTCGTTATACCGAAGGCTCGTTAATCCGAAAATGAAAAAAAAAAAAAAAAGCTCGTTGTTTCGAAGATTCGTTACGGACCCTATGTCACTTCTGATCAACGAACCTTCGGAATAACGAACCCTATTTCATTTTCGAATTAAGGAACCTTCGGAAAAACGAACCCCATTTCATTTTCGGATAATCGAGCCTTCGGAATAGCAAACCCTATTTCATTTTCGGATTAACGAACCTTCGGAATAACGCCACAAATGTTCGGATTAACGAACCCTTTTTCATTATCGGATTAACCAACCTCTAGGTAAAGGAAATTTGTGTGTTTCGGATTAACGAACCTTCGGAATAACGAACAGCACCCCATTAGTTTGTTAGAGGAGTCCAGTTGGAAAAGTAATTTGGTCTGGAAAGCAAACTATAAGTGCTCACCGTTTGTTACGCCACTGGCCCACTAAGTATAAGAATAAGAATTTTGTTAATATAATAATACCCTACAGGATAGTGACACGACTTGGCTTATCAATTATTTGCAGTTTTTGAACGACAGAAAGAAGAGTTTATTTTCGCGCACAGTTTGATCTGCCATGGAAGTATTGAAATAGATGATACTGTTGTTGTCACAATGACAATGAGAATGAGAGGGATGAAAGCGCAAAGCAGGACGTAGTGGATTGACTGCAGATTGGAAAGCTTATCACGTATGAAGAAATCACGTGAATAACTTTAGGTTTACATTGAAGAAAGATTATTACCCCATGTCTAATATTGTTGTAAATAGGAATAACTCTGCTCAGTTCTGGACGATTTTAAAGGTCCTTACAGGGGACCAAGAGTAGATAAACTGTGGAAAGTCTCGGGATTAAAGGAAAACATGTGCATGATTCTATTCAAATGGCAAATGAACTGAACGAAATATTTGCCTCTTTTGGTGCTACATGACAATGTGATCAAATCGTTCAGAGGAGAGGCGTTATGGGTACAGTAAAACCCACCCTGGGAGCGTCTTAAACTTTAATGAAATAGAGCCGAATGATGTGTTAGAACTCATGAACAAGCTTGATGAATAGAAAGCTTCTGGATTTATTACTATTATTACAGTATTACATTCATCTTTATGATGAAACCCTTGCTAATGTGCTGAAAGAGCTTGGATGTGTATAAAGACGTGTAGTGATCCTGTTCCTGGTTAACCACTATCATGACGATGGGTAAATACAGCCAACGAGATACAGCACGGTGCGTAATGTCGATGTGTCGATCTTGTGGGACTTGCTAGATTGTCGAACTAATGGGCTGTATGACTCGTGGGTGTCGACTTGTGACGTGCACCCCATTTTTAGGGTACTGTGATATCCGAAATCACGTTAAAATTCATCTTCAGACGCACCATTTTTTAAAACCTGTGACAGGGAAAGACACACTGACACACACGGACACGTTCATGCTCACACACACCTATTATGTATGTATGTATATATGTATATATATATATATATATATATATATATATATATGGGTCAGAATTTTGAACGATGTACAATTCAGCCAAAACAAGGCAAAATTTAAAGAGTAGGAAATTCTCAAAATAATCCATCTTACCTGAAAGAGTATAACTCAAGCTTTAATATGAACCCAATTATACTAGGATTTTCCCAGAGGAACAAGTTTTTATTCACCACTGAAGTTTACCATGTCCAGAGCAGCGAAAGTCCGTGAGGAATAGTACTGCACATACACTTGAATACCATTTAACATAGTTTGAAAAGATCTGATTCAGTTCAAAATCCTAACGAAATATCTAAAGGGAGATGCGGCGTACGTGCTTGCAGAATATTAAGCTTGTACTCTTAACCTGTACGTAATGGTAGACAACTGATGATTCAACTAAATTCGTCATTTCTGTTGAAATATTACTCTTCCGCTAAACACTTTCTCCGCTTTACGCGCATTTTACAGAAACTCAATATTTTGACCTCTTATTTCACTATCCCATACTTTAATCCTCACTCCCAAATAACAACATACCTTTTTAAGATGTATCTGATCCAGGCAGTCTCTATAACCCAACGAACATAGCATAGTTTTCATCACGGAGGTTCGCATGTAGCTCACGGACGTTCGGAACAAACAAGATGCAGCTCTCTTAAGTTGGAAACGCATTCTACTTACAACAAACAGCAATTTCATGTCGAGAACAAACTCCTCTGCAAAATACTGAATAGATATTACCAATTCTCAATTATATAAGCTTGTTTATCTTCTCATACCGAGGAATCAAAGAAAACAATTTTTCGATCTCTCGTAAATGAACGTACAAACGTACACTGTACGTGTAATCTCAGTGGCGTAGTCCATCCTTGAGAACGAATATATTTATCAAAATTTCGTTATCATGAAGTAAAGATTCAGGTCCTAAATTTGTTATCTAAATTCTACAATGCAAAATTTGCTTATAACGAACATGGTCACTGCTAAAATTATGACAAAGAATTAACATAGAAAGACAACAGAAATGTGCTCCGTTATAGAAATACGAAGTTTAGCTGGGAAGGGCAAACGAATACGTTGGGAAGAAATCCTTCTATGTTTGCTCCTTGTGTTACACACTGTTACCGAGGAGAATTTGTATCATTATATTAGTCAGAAATGATAATAGGTTCGATACTGCGAAGTTTCGTCATAACAAGACACAAGTCCATATTACTTGGATGGATGTTTGTGACTTCGATATTATACAATATGGTTTGTTATAACAAACATTTTGTAGCGCGTCATTTCGGAGGCTCGCTATTCATACAGTTTGTCAATACAAAAATTGATAAAGTTCGTATGATTATGAAGCTTTTTTATTCGGTAAATGATAGGAATCTCCGACGGTTAATCGAAAGGTTTATTAATTGGAACATGAAAAATCATATTCGCTTATCCAAATGTGGAGAAACACGTTTACAACTAAAATCCTCCAAATTTCAAAACATCATAATAACCGTTTTCACCTAAACTAATATCAGGCCCTTTCCACTTTTAGAAGAACGGACCTAAAAATAATGATCCTTACTATTTATTTTGCGGACTAAAAAACTTTCGGAATAAGAAAATTTTTAATAACAAACCTTCTTAATTAACTACAAACTTTTTTTTTTTTCATTTTCGGAATAACAAACCTTTGGACATCGGAGTAACGAATCTTAGGAAGAGCGAACGTATCAAAGTGCAACCTTAAACCTATTCTTAATCATTACTTTTTTAAAAAGTGTTTTCAAAGTAAGCACAAAAGCACGAACAAATTGACGATCTCTCTGTCTCTTAAATGTAAAATGAAAAAAAAATCTTGTGAACATTGCTTTTCATTGATGAGTATAAAACAACACCATGTGATGATAAGCGGAGGATTTGTTTGTCTTCATCAGACAATAATTGTATATTGCATTATTTTTGTTCGCTTGTGACGGCATTTCGATGAATAAAAAACATAAACAAACAAAAACTTCTCCAGAGGAATTTGGGACAACGGGAGTGCACGGGCAATTCTTTTCTCTGTGTGTTGGAGCTCGATCCCTTCTCTGTTTCTCAGTCATTTTCATTCAACTTCTTCCACGTCCTTTTGAAACTTTTCCATTTTTTATTCAACACATGCCCATTACAGACTTCTTCCGTCATTCATCCTGCATGTGATTACGTAGCACTTTTCGGATTTGTTTTGGTTTGTTTTGTTTTGTTTCTGTTTTCTGTCTGGTCGCAGCATGTCCAGGCTATTGAGGGAATGAGAGAAAATCGTCATGAAGAGAAAAATAAGAATGAATTAAGGCATTTGATATCATGACAATTACAGCGAACGTCCGTTATGGAGACCAAACCTGGATGTGTTCTGTTTGAGACGGCAGCTACCATACTCAAAAGATAAACAATTGGAACACCTGTCACTAAAAAGTGGCACTGATCCTCTTTCTCCTACTATGTAATCCATTGATTTATTCTACCAACGGACATTCGTGACCAAAACGTTTTCCTTTTGTTATTACAAGTAAATTGAGTGCTGAACATTATTCACTTTTGGGTATGAGCGGTTCGGTGATTTGGTAATATTTTCAACTAGCATTAACTTTATGTGCAGTAATACATTTGTAATTATCAGAAATTTCCTTTCTCGGACAGAACGTCCGTGAGCGAAACTTTCAGAACCTGTAACAGTACAATTGTCTCCAGATCCTCATTAGAAAGAAATTTAAATGCACAGAAATTATAGATCACGCAAAATTCCATTTTCCTATAACTTTGTTTTCAGTGTTTAGCTGTTTTTGTATAATTAGAGGGAAAACAAGCGTAAAATTGTGAGTAAATTTTCAACTGTTTGTTCATCATGATCACATAACGCTTTGAAAATTCTGAAACTACTGCTCTAAACTCATTGTTTACTTTGTAAAACTTTATTTGTGGCTATTGGAGCTAAAAGTTTTAAAGAATACAGGACACTTTCGGGACAAGTTATCCCTTTCGGAGGGATTGCATACGTCACGGACTTTCGTTCTACTGATAGGGTCATGTTCCAGGACGGATAACTAATCGGCAGAGAGTACCTATGCTTCCTAACTCTTTCAAAAATTTGAAAAGGTATTGCCAATGCAAATTATAAGAAATTTGACATCCTTACAACATATGTATTGCTCAGAGGGGGATCAGGAGGTGATTTTTCAGAGAAAATATTAATTATTTGCTTGGTTTTCGGTAAATTGCATGGTCCAAAAACTGCGGACAAGCCTCAGTCCGCTCCAAAAATAACATGCAGCTCCTCGGCTAGAAAGCCAAAGGTAAAATGCACCTTCGTCATCAAAGCAAGATGGTGTCCCACTCGAAAACGTTTTAATCATCACGGACGTTCTTTTTTTCTCGGAGGTTCGTCTAAAAATATGATTTCGGTTCCTATTTGACAAAGGATGGACAGAAACTCAAAACAATCATATTATCGTGCGGCTAGATCTTATAGTTGATTACGACTCAGAACAATATCGCCAATAACGTTTAATGGGATACGATCTTAATTAGAAAGTAGCGGAAGCACGTCAGTGACGAAAACTGAGTATAATTTTGCATAAAAGAATATTACGTCCCATGTACAGCCAGCAGACGTACAATTTTTGCAGGATATGTTCATTAGGTGGAACACCAAATTTTCGTATACATTACAGTTGGGACAACAAAGTAGAATTTGCAGCAGCGATAGAAATAAAAGCATCACGGACGTTCGTTTGTTAGGACTTTGATATTTCAATTGTTCTCTGTGATTTCATACGTGCTCATAAAGTTCTTATAATTTTGTGGTTCATACCCATGATATGTCAGATGCAGAACATGGTCAGATATTAGATGCCACGTACACTTAAAAATGCACATCATTAGTTTGAAAAACAAAAATTATTGTGAAAATAGCGTTATTACCGTATTTTTACGTTTTAAGTCCTTGTCAAATGAAAAATATCAGGCAAAAGTCAACCAAACCATATATTTCCTGAAAGGAAATTTACCAATCTTTGAGATGACATGAAAAAAAAAATCTGGTTTCTTAGATCATCCTGCCGTGTATTAAGGGAAAGAATGTCATAAGGTGCGAAAATTGGCAATTGTACATCGTTCAAAATTCTCACCCATATATATATGTATATATATATATATATATATATATATATATATATATATATTATAAATATTATATATATAGAGAGAGAGAGAGGGCCTATTAGCCTTTCATCAGAAATTAGAAGGCATTAGTCAAGAAATTGGTCAACAGTAATCTTAAAAAACCAAAATGATGAATTTAATCAGATACACTTACCAAACTATTCAAATGCACAATAATATTTTAAAAACCTACTGGCGTGCCTCTCACAAGACTACGTCAATCCTGCAATGGTCTTTAGGTCTATGCTAGTGGTTGTGCTGTTCTATGTTTCAACTGTGTTGTGTCGGTCATGTCCCTATTATTGTATGAGGTCAGGTCCTACTTATCTTGTAAACTGTCTGTCTCCAATCTATGTACGTAAAGTCATGCAATTGTCAGAGCTGGTCAAGTTGGTCTGTTGAGATGGGACTTGGTCAAATCGTATCCGGGCAATTACCCCCAGTGGGAATTACACCCCCCCCCCCTTTCCCGGCTAAATACTGGTTAGTGGTGAGGTTAGAGTAAAGATTAGGGTATGGGTTAGGTTTAGGGTACGGAGTTTGGGTTAAGGTTAGGAATAGGCTCAGGATTAGAATTTTGATTTCATAGGGCCAGGGGAAGGGTCCGGGGTAATTGCCCAGGGGCTAATTGTCCTAACAGAGACCCGTTCAAATTATGGTGCACACGGGGCAGTACTGAACTGTTTTAAGTGGCTTGAACAGTCATCAGAGGCTCTGACGCTAAATTGGCTGCACACTACGATGTCGTGTTCATCAACCAACTTCATCGATGAAATTCATTATTATTACTATGGCTTTTTGGCGCTTTCTATGCCTTTTTCTATGCCCCCCTTCCTCCCTGGTATACTGAAACCTTTTATTTATCGAGTATTTGAAAGTGGGTTATGTTCTTCACGAAGCACAGCTTCAGTCGTTTGTAAATAAACACGTCCCAGAGGACTTTTGTTTTAAGAGTTACGAGTACGAGTGTTCTGTTCGCAATCTCATGAATCAAGCAAATGTCAAGAGTTGTCCAACCCATTCAATTGATATAATCTTTGAGTTCGCGTTAGAGAGAAAGAGCTTGGATGGTTCAACTCTGTACTACTGAATAAATCGATGCCTTGCCCAATAAGCAATGTCAGTTTTTTTTTTCCGTCTTGTTTCTGTCTTTGTAGATATAGCATTGTTCTAGGAAAGTTGGTTTAGAGTTCTTTTGGAGATGGATGATGTACTCCTCGTTATGGACCAAGAAAAGAAAGCTCGTAGTGGGTCTTAAGACGCAGGGTTTATAGTTTGGGATTGGGGTTAGGGTTAGAGCTATAGGGTTAGGGTTAGTGTCAGGGTTAGGGTTACGGCTAGGGTTGGAGTTAGGGTTAGGATCATGGTTAGGGTTACTGTTGGGGTTAGGGTAAGTGATTAGGGTTAGGGTTAATAGGGATAGGGCTGGTGGTAGGGATATAGGGTTATAATTAGGTTTGACGGCTGTACGTATAGGGTTAGGATTATGTGTTCGGGTTAGAGTTAATAGGAGTAGGGTTGGGGTTAGGAATAGGGTTAAGGTTAGGGTTAGGAATAGGGTTAAGGTTAGGGTTAGGGTTATAGGGATAGGGTTAGGGTTGTGATTAGGGTCTACGGATGTAGGGTTAGGGTGGGGACGGAGTTATACGACTGTATAGGGTTATGTTTCGTGTGAGGGTTAGGGTTATTGTTTTTGTCAGGTTTGGGGATAGAGATTGGGTTAGGGATAGGTTTTTAGATAGGGTTAGGGTTAGGATAACGGTTTAGGGCTGCAATCAACAGAGTTATGGTTTTTGTGATATGAACTGAGGGCACCGACTTGGGCAAAGGAGAACTGTTTGTTTGTAGTTGTTGTTGTTGTTGTTTTTTTTTTTTTGCATACATAATACGGAGAGTCTTGAACCAACCCAGTAGGCACAATGTTTGTTGAGATTAACTTTTAAGGGACTTTGACAGAGTAAAAGTTTCTTTGGACGTGTAAATTTTCATAATTTTTTATAATTGTTTCCCAGTGAGGCAGATTTCACCGTTGTGTCACTGTGCATGCGGGGGTCCAAAAATGGAAAAGACTTTTTGGATAAGTGCTTCACAATTTTCTCGACCCCGCAGTATGCAACAACAAATCAAAATGCAAATAGGCAAAGAGAACACCTTATTTGGATCCAAAATGGGTCAGATAAATCAGAAAAAGATAGAGTAAAGATGTCATAAAACTACGGAGGAATGAAAAAAAAAAAGAAGAAGACAGGAGGCCTTACCCTTTAAACAGAGAACAAGACTTACTCTTTAGCATATACTATATTCGATACAGAAACTGCAGGAAAAGCCTGTATCCTCACCACACTCTAATTCACACCCTTGCTTTGGAATATGAAGTTGGATTTTATTTTACTACCGACCGCCGGAAGGGATGAACATTACGACAAAAATGATCAGTATGGGCCTACGTAATCGTTGAACTATTATTTTCCGCCTTCCATCTACAAAATAAAAATCAGACCTCCAATCAATTAAGTAGCCCACATTTCAAGAAGTTCGTGTACGCCTTTCATATTGGTCTCTCTCTTCCACGTCATGCAGTAAATCATTAATTTTGTTTAGATAATTATCATGTTCATAAATTATACACTTATTTTTTCAGCTTTCATTCATATGCATCTTATTTTTAGTCATTCTTTTTGAAAAAAAAAAAAAAAAACATGTTCATTGAAAATAAAATTTTAGCCGAGTAAAACTGGATTGAAATTCTGTGAAGCCTCGTCGGGAGCTCCAAGGCGTCTTGTATGGTTGACTGTTAAAAAAAAAATGATAAAAGAGCGAGTAGCACTATAAAAAACAAACAAAACATAAACAAAACTCACAAAAAAAAACTTTCACAGTGGATGGCTATGTATCTATTGTGACGTAAGAAAGAAGATTTTTTATACTGATTTCTAAAGGAGAGAACACAAGACACAACAGAAGAGCTTTGAGTCTACGACATCACTAGGATGATTCATTTATAATGATAAGGAAGTCTTTATTCAGGGTAGCCACTGCAGTGTTGCCACTGCTCTACCAGAGAGCCCTGGCATTACCATTATTCTATAGCGTTGCCAGGTACACCTCTGGATAGAGAGGGACATTGTGGGTATAAACATCTGGTCCACGGAGGTAAGCACTGGGTGGGAATCGAACTCGTGTCCCTCGATTTGGAGTCGGGAATATCATCCACTATGCTGCAGTGTCCCTTATTCATCTATTCATTTTAGGACTTACGACTATCAGCATTTATTAATTATACATGTACACACATTTTACCTAATCACATTTAAACATTCATGCAGGTATTTTAGTACTGTATTACATGTAAATGAGCCTATGAACGTTACAACACGACGACATAATAGACCGCAAAATGGCATTGATGGCTTGATTTCTTTTTCTTCGTAGGGTCTGTGAAACGCGTTACTACTGTATACTTCAAATACAATTATGATAATGGTGTGCATTTCTCATTAATCACTATTATACCCCGTTCACAGTCCCACTATGTCTCACGCCAGACGATGGGGACTGTGAACGGTCACGGCGTAAGCGTCTAGCGCAAGTCTGGAGTGAGTCTGGCGTGAATCTAGCGTGAATGTCGTGCTAGACAACCTAGCACAAGCCTAGCACAACCTAAGAGGTTGTGCTGTGTTCACGCCAGACGAGGGGACTGTGAACGGTCTCGGCACAAACACGGCGTGAACATAGTCTGGTTTTCAGACCCTTTGCCAACTGTACTCCTTTTACCAAATGCACCCTCCGCGGATTTTGTTGCCACCCTTAATGAAGTCACTGTTTTTGTCAAAGGATAAGGCATATCAGCTTAACCTGCTACTTCTTTTGTTGTAAGAAGCAGTAAACATTCTGAAAATGAAATTAATGTGAGGAAAAAAGGTCTGAAAACCAGACTATCGTAAACACAGCACACACTTCCTCCAGTGACAAGCACTGTTTATGGTGGAAAAAAATACCCTTCCACTGATTTCCATAGAAATGTATGCGGACGTCACCTTAGACAACAAGGGGACTCTGAACGGGTGTCTGAACGCCCACTAAGTTTGTATAAAAAATAGCTAGTTTTCATCTAGCATGTCCTCTAGAGGTCCTCCTAGACAGGGGGACTGTGAACGGGGTATTATAGTTGTTGAATTACATGAATCTGTGAAACAATACAATAATTACGATGAATAATCATATACCAAAATGTGACTATAAAATGGATGATGATATCATAGCGCGACTGGGAAAAGGATGAAATGATAACACAAACTATTTAAAGAGTTTGTTCGCAAGAAACTGATGAGCCTATTTTGTTCATTTTTTTAAATCAAGACTTTTCGTTAGAAAAAAAAAGAAAGAAGATTTCCAGATATCATATGAATGAATAAACTTTCAGATTCCTGACACCAGGGGTACAGGCATGATCCCACTGTAGAGGCAAATTAATTTGTCTCGCTTAAATGCTGTTAAATGAAATAATGATTTGAACATGGCTACAGGCAACGGAACGGATGCACTAAAACTACATTATGGATGTCCACTATAACTACTGAGTATTAAATCTCTCCATGGTCACAAATCACCTGCATCTTTGAAAGCTATTCTTGTTTATTTTATACCTTCTCTTCTCTCTTAAAGGCACTGTAGAAGTTTTCAACTTGTAAGTTTACTTGATTGTGTCCATCAATGCCCTGTATATTCGTTTTTTTCCTGTTCTCCACGTCTATTTTTCTCATTCACGCATATTTAATTTCATAGAGGAAAATACTCTTAAAAGCTCTGCTTAATAAATGAAAACGAGCCCTATAAGCACTATAAATGCCAAAAGGAAGTAAAAGTAAGAAAACAAATCTGAGTAAACGAGCTTTTCCTATTCTATGAAATAAACCTTCAAAACCATGAAAACAGGTTAATAACAAAATCGTATCTTGTTAAACGACCGCTTGATAGTTATTACGTAATTTCATAATTTCCATTTTATTTGCGGAGCGCGGTGTTCTTTTGAATATCACAATACCAGTGAATACAGTGCAGCCAGCAGTATATTGCAATACCTTTGCCGCTAATTACAATGTACAATGTTGAACAATGTCTTCGACAAAGAATGATTTTTCAATGGGTCAATCCACGTTTTACAGAACATAACACATTAACGATTAACACATTAAGCTCAAAAGAGAATTTGGCTGAAATCTAATTAACATCGTTTTCATTAACACTTTAGTTTTAATCAATGACTAGTTATGAAACTCTATGGATTTTTTATGTTCTCCTGAAGAAAAAAAAGCAGAAAAAACTCAATGAAGGTAAGTTGCAAAACAGAAAAAAAAACATGATAATTTTGAATAACGTGCTTTCTGAATTAAGAAGGGAGAACGCGTAAAAAGTTTACTCGCTGTCTTTTGCATCCATACGTAAGCGCTCATAGTCGCCTCGAGCACGACCTCGGACTGACTTCACAATAACGAACACGGCAATCATAACGACCATCATGAACCCCACAGCAACCGAAGATCCCACAACGGCTCCAATTATGAGATAATTGAACTGAGCTCCTGTAGGGTATAAATGACAGTAAAAAAAAGATGGGAAAAGTGGGAAATCGAAGTGAATGTCGTTCAGCTTGAAAAAAAAAATTCTAAAAAGAGATTCGAATCACTTCTATCACAGACAGGCGGAAATCGTTGTCTTTCTTTCTATTATATTTCAAGGGAAATGCACCATCATAAACTTTAAATGACACCATGAAATCTGGAACCCGTTTCATAAAAGATGTTAGGATGTCAACTCTTGCTGAATTGTCAACTTCCCATAGTAACATCCAATCAGGAAGCTGCATTCTTGTCGTTACCATGGCATTTGCCATTCCAGCAAGAGTTGTTATCGTATCAACTTTTTATGAAATGGGGTTCAGAGATATGCTGTTTCGCATTTGCCTCCCCCCCCCCCCCCTCCCGCCGGCATAATGGGAAATGTTTATTGTTAGTATTAATGTTGTACAACCTTACACTAGTTAAAGTCACAACAGGCGATGCAGAACACGAAATGAAATTTTGATTTGATGAAAATTATCACTTCGTGTGCTGGAAAAAGAAATAAGATTAAAGTGATGTATTAGTCAGATTTTATTCTGTTTGTAAGACAAGAAAAACAACAACCACAAAAACTACACGACAGGGACTGAAGCCTAAATCCCTTTGACATACATTTTGACCAATTTGTTTCTACTGTTGGAATCTCCCGAAGTGTGAAGTAAGCTCTAAATTTGAAGACAAAAACACAAAGATAACAGGAAGAGACTAAAAATGTTAATAGATGTGGAATGTGGTAGTTCCCATATCAAACTGTCACTTAAACATTTTACATATTATGTTAGAGAGAAAGGCCACAATCTTCATTGTAAAATGCACCTAAAGACCAACAGTTTTGTTTTTTTTTGTTTTTTTTATATATGCCTCTTAATGAAATTTGTACTTTTTATATTGTAAACTGACTGTTTCGGGTGCACCAGGTGGGTTGGGGAGGATGGCCTGAGGGCCCAAGTCATTTAGTTGGCTCTTTCCAGACCCGGGCTGCCCAACCTGGTGCACCTTTACCACTCCAGTGTATGTTCTGATTTCGAAAATGTAATACGATATTTGTGAATGAAAGCCGAATAAATGATAATAATAATAAAGTAATAATGATAATAATAATAATTATGATAATAATGATAGTAATAACAACAATAATAACAATAATAATAATGATAATAATAACAACCACAATAATAATAATAATAATAATAATAATAATGATGATAATAATGATAATAATAATGATAGCACATGTAGCAATATCAATAGTTTCAGGATGGCAACAGCGTTGACCGTGGTAAAACGTGACGACAAAATTTACCTTGAGGGTTATCTTCAATGTGAGAAGTGCCGAGTCTTCTGAGGGAGAGAGGTCCGTTCGAGATAAGATGCGGAGCGGACTTCGTACCGCTGGGCTGTCGGACGCTGCGGCGATTGCGTGACTGACATCCCTGAAAGCAGCGCGATGTCGGATCCTCGTTGTCACACACCAGCACCTGGCAGTGAATGAAGACCTTTGCAAAGCAAATGAAGATAATTCGAAAGTTTTGCTTGCGAACAAGGGTCAGGCAGAATTTACTATGGATGGCTGTTTTCTCGCACTACCGACAACATTCACGGATATGCATTCTTTCAGTAGGCCTATCTGTTAGTAATTGTTACGAATGGAAATCTATTCAGTAACACGAAAGAATCTATATAAGAGTTTAGTGAGGTTTGATGATAATTTCTAATTTTATCACAAAGATTGTCGACATGCAAGTTTGTGGCTTGTTATTACATCATTATTCAGCTTGAAACCACACGCACACACACGCACACACACACACACACACACACACACACACACACACACATATTAATATGTGACCGTGCATCACAAAACGAACAAAAGTCGCACCCCTTGATTTCACGTGAGGACTCAAAAAAAAAAAAAAGGTGAAACGGGTCTACAAAGTCAATATTCAGTTTTTCATACTTTCTTAAAGAGCTATCCTTCTTCTACATGTATTCTTAATTTTGGGACCATAAATGAAAGGGAAAGTGCATTTCAATCATTTTTTTTACAACCCCTTTTTTTTTCTAAAGTAGTGAGATCAGGTATGTTTTAGAGGCCCCTTTTCATCTCTTAATAACCCTTTGCACACCCTTCACTTTCAAGTCTGATAACTTTTGAAGGGATAATGCTATTGCTTTGAAAGTGGGCATTAATCATGGACAGAATGTGTTAATAGAGCATGCTCAATTTCAATTTAATCTAATAATCCATTCATTGTCGTTGCTCTAGTGGTTTACATCCTGTTTTTTGTCCAATACATCGCACAGCTAGCACTTGAATAGACAGATAGACCCTGTACTTCAGAGCCTCTTTTCTACGTAGGTTCACACTTTTCCAGAATGTGCTCTTTCTTTCCAATATCTACAGTAGATAGGTTAGGAGAGTCCATTTGAATTGAGTTATAATTCATTGTAAAGCATAGAGTCTGTTCTTTCAGAATCTGTCCTCTAAAAATCGATGTCTGGCGACTTTTTGTTTGTTTTGTGGTGCAGGGTCACCCATATATCATATATATATATAAATATATATAATATATATATATATATATATATATATATATATATATATATATATATATATATATATACATATATAGGGCCTATACATACGATATTTGAGCACGAACAAACGTAATATACATGACTTATACTAATGGAAACACGTACGTGCATTCATACCATATGGTATAATGTATGTTGTTTACGTGACTGTGATAGTGAAGAACTGTTGAGGTACATGTATTACTATCCGTAATGCTTCTTTTTGTGTATAGCAGATTCATTCGGACTACCACCTTCACAAAACAAACAAATAAGTTGATAAAGACTGAACAAATAATACGATAAACAAATAAATGAATGAATAAGGTTCACATAAAAACTATTGTGAAGGCGGAGGCCATATACTTTGCCACTGACCTCAGGGTTTTCCTTGATGAAGGTAAATGCATCTATGATGAACGGCTGAAATGAAGGGTCGCTGTGATCAATAATCTCGAGGGTTGGATCCTTCACACATCTGGAACAAAGCAAAAAGAAAGAAAGAAAGAAAGAAAGAAAGAAAGAAAGAAAGAAAGAAAGAAAGAAACAGGGTGATAACGATGCTCGTCATCTACATCGTTTTCGACCGCAAGTAAGGATATCATTTTACTGATAGTGTCAAATATATATGCAAACGATATTTATGGAAAATAAGAACATGATTATTTCAACAACAAAGGCAGTAAGAATCGAACTTTTTCTAGGACCTTTCCATCAAGACATCATGCCCACTAATCGGGCTATATTCAACAAAACTGTATGACTATCGGTGCAATCCGCTTTCTGTGCATATTTAAACCAGGATTACATTTTTATGCCTTAATTGATTTGTTACCTCTAATTATAACCCTTACAACATATATTCATTTGCTTAGAAAGAGGACGTTTGTGGATTACATTTGATGTGGCAAACCTTATGTCATTGCAAGGCTTAAGTGTTAGACCTTATGAGCAGACTGGTGGATAATCCTTTGGATCACGATATTAAATGTTGACCCGTTGCAGTTCGCATAGTCGGTCGAACTATCTTGGACTAGATGTAAACAAATTATTTGTAACTGGACTGACTGGTGGTCAGTCTTTTACAGTGAATTAGACCTAAATAGCTCACCCGTCTGTGAGGAATGCATAACGTTTTTGGCTGTTGGGGTACGGGGTCGGAGTGGCCCAACAGTTCTCAATAAACACGGCTAACCCTCCGACAGACAGCAGTTCGACAGCAAAATAGAGTGGGTCTCCTAGTTCGACCTCGGACTGGTCATCGACGATGGGCGCGTTAAAAGAATCATCTCCGTAGCGATCGAGGCTGAGAGAAAAGTTTCCAAAACCTGCTTCCCTATATGAAATGACGCCAGTGACTGTGAGGTAATTCTCCTCCAGGAGTTGCCGTCGATCTAGCTCGCATTGCACCGATACCTGAAGGCTTTTGTCGCGAGTGATATCTGTCCCGTTGATGGCTTGAGCAGAGTAGTATGTAACAACGTTCGAGTAGATGATTTTGTCATCCGTCACCTACATTCAAAGAGGAATGAGGATACACTCACGATATAATATCTTACCACACTAGTATCAGAGAAATGTCATTTCTTTTATTACGGGCATATAGCATTTTTACGACAGTCGAGTCTCAGTAAGGCATCGGGGATGTGCACTGCGCTTGATGAAGTGATGCTCATGGTGCTTCGGGAACGAAAAAAAAAAGTACTATACGGTCATGTGGACATGTACAGAACATTACAACAGGGTAGACAATAACAAACAAACACGCAAACATATACCTTCATAAGGAACGCAGTATTTCTAAATATCATAGATTACAGTTATGTAATCCTCAAATTGAGAGGAGCAAATACACTAATTGCCTTGCTATCGAGATGGACATTGATATGGATAATGGTTGACAATCAATCTTGCTTAGCACGTGCTTTAAAACCAATAACGAAAAGTCAGATTTATCATCTTTCAGTTTAAAGCCATTGGATGTAAGCCAGATTTTCTGATATGAATAGAAACACTCTTCAAATTTTACAATGGGTTTAAAAACAGAGCTGTATATCATCTGTATAACTTATGATAACTACTGTTTTATAAAATTCTTCACCGATTGGTTGCATATATTTATATACAGGGAAAAAAGCGGCGGGCATCCAACAGAACCCTTTCATGCCTGTCGTATAGAGAAAACTTCACTGTGGTTTTACCAGAGGTAGAGTCACCGATTCTGACATATTTAAATCGTTCAGATAAATAGTTCATAACCAACCAAGGATGGTTCCCTTAATACACAAATATTACAACTTTTAAATCAGAATACATCGTGGTGCGATTACTGTGTCAAAACTGAGGTCATATCAAGCATGATAAGACCAATGAAGTTACCATTATCCAATTCTCTGAACACATTATCTGTTCAACATGTGTTAAATTGACTGAGAGTTCAATGTTGCCTGCAATGTCATGCATCTTCATTATTGATAATATATTGTTGTACACTAATGCCTGTATGTCCTTGTATCGTTATAACTGTGACCTATGCATGGATTCCATGGGATTGTGTAGCGATGTGCTCTGTGCATGCACGCAAAGACAAATTTTCAGCAGTAATGATGGACAATCAAATTTTGACTGAATCAGTTTAGTTTAAAATATACTTTCAAAAATCATGGAGGTATGAAATTATTGAAAACTACATAAAAATAGGAGAAAAATGTTGAAAATTCCCCTTGTCGAAGTGCAATATTTGCACAAAGAGGTACTGGTAGTGGTAAATTCCTACTGGAGAGAACACAGTGTCTCACAGTGTGTTCACAGTGTGTTCGCAGTGTGTTCACAGTGTGTTCATATAGTCAACTATAATGTGAAAACGCTCGAATATTACAATGTGACGATGATTTCACACTGATGTGGTTTTCACGGAGTGTTCACATAGTAATGCTTTGTTTCACACCGTGAATTAACGACTGATATTGTGTTCACGCTGTTACAACGCTGGAATTTAACAGTGTGAAGAGATTTCACACTGTGTTCACGATGTGTTCACACTGAGTTCATACTGTGCTCACCCTGTGGTTCTCACACTGTGAGACACTGTGTTCTTTCAAGCAGGGCTATCACACATCAGGGACTGACAAAGGCCGGTCGATGAAGTTTCATGAACAGGCAAAAATTAGGACCCAATTACAAACTTACCGTCATTTTAGTCCGACACATGTCATAACTCGTGTTTAGCGCCACATATTGAGGGTCATAGTCGAAGCTACTGCAAGTCTCATCTTCAAAATGAACGTTGTTTGCACTGTCATCGGAAAGAAGGCTTTTGTCGATAAAAACCGTCATTGAGAAGCTGGTGCATGCAACCTGGATACCTGAAGACAGAATACATACATCGTCGACATGGTGCCGACGAGGAATGTAAGTCGACCGTCAAAGTTAAGATCAACTTAAAATTATGGTATGCCGCGTATTAAGTGTTTTATCTTCCAATTGAAAATTAAATTTCAGACACATTATACATGCAGCTAGTGATATACACAATAAATAAGTTGCACAGATTTGTTTTCTGCAAGATTTAATAGATAGCAATTCAAGGTAGATTCTAAAAGGCTGAAAAAAGTGGCATCCCATCGTTTTAAATCGATCTTAACTTTTAAGATCGACTTACACTCTGCGTGAAATACTCCAGTTCTTTTACAAGGGTTCCTGCAGCCTTTGATAAAGACCGTGTTACTCCAAATCTTATTCGAAACTTACGACGAGGTTATAGTGAAAACACGTGAGAGCGCGGTGGCGCCTCACAAAATGAATATTCGCCATTCGTCCCGCCGTTCTCAAGCTGAACATCTTTGGCTCGAAAAGGTCGCGCAGTGATAAATACAAACCTAAGTCATGAGGATCCACACAAGACTAGGGTACATGATGACAGAGTGTACTCAGAAGTACAACTGGAAACTATACTGCATGGTCAAACGTTATCATAAAGTGCCACCAGGCGTCAAAAGAAGTAGAAATGTGTTGCAGGAGCGTATCAAATGTGACCCTGCACCTCAAAACAAACAAAAAGTCGCCAGACATGAATTTTTAGTTAAGACCATATTCTGAAAGAGCAGACTTTAAGCTTTAAAATGATGTATAACTCAAATCAAATGGACTCTCCTAACTTATCTAAATATTGGAAAGAAAGCACAAACTCAGGAAAAGTGTGAACTGAGAAAACAGGCTCTGAAGTACAGTGTCTATTCAATCGCTTAATCTTTACCAAACCGTGCTGGCTGTGCGATGAATGGGAGAAAAAACAGGAAGTAAACCACCAGAGTAACAACAATGAAGGGATTATCAGATTAAACTGAAATCAAGCATGCCTCATTAACACATTCTGTCCATAATTAATGCCAACTTTCAAAGCAGTAGCACTATCCTTTCAAAAGTTATTAGAGTTGAAAGTGAAGAGTGTGGACAAGGTTTTTCTGAAATGAAAAAGGGATTCTAAAGACACACCTAATCACACTATTCTACCAAAAATGTTTGAAATAAACTGCTAAAAAAACACACTTTCCTGCCCGTTTTATGACACCAAACTTTAGCATTATAATGTAAAAGAAGACCCGCTTGTTCAGAAAAAATGAAAAAGTCAAGTTCGGCTAGGTTGACCCATTTCACTGATTTTCAGTCCTCACGCAAAATCAGTGTGTGCGACTTTATGTTGGTTTTGAGGTGCACGGTCACAAATGAACGGTTGAAGTGAAATAAGTCTGGCCATAATCCCTCCCTTATCGTCGCTATTATTGATTCCCACCTGTATCTGCTGCTTCTCTGTAATCCCTCTTTTTTTCTCACAGTTTCTACTCTGGGGGTTATTTGTGAGAGTCAAGACTTTCATGAGATTTAAAAAAAAAAAAAATCACAAATCTCATTAGTGATTACTCCTGTACCTGATCTATTCCTTCATACCAAATTTGATGGATTATTTTCTTTTCAAATTCACAAACATGACTCTTGCGTGTCATTTTGACATTTCTTCTGTGTTTGATTGACAAAAATTTACACTTCCAGCTGACTTTTCAAGTAACTAAATCTTTTATTTACTTGTATTTGTTTTCTCGTGCTTTAACTCTTTATGTGCCATGGTGGAAACCCCCTGTGTGCCACGTTATTCTGAGACATGAAGGTAGTCATGCTTTGAGAAAGAATTCTGTTTTTCCGATTTGCATAACTTCTACAAATTTCTGTTAAGATGGGCATAATAGTAGGCAAAGTCAAAGATGAATGCCAAGCTTTGTTACGATATAAATTGTATGACGAATCTATTTTAAATTCTTCTTTTGAATGACCAGTTTCTACATTACTGTAAAGGCATGTCTTTTGCACATAAAACCGTGAAGGAAACTTAGAATGTACAAGCAAATCAAGTTGGGAACATCGCTTGATAGTCGACCACCACATAGAATGCAAGTCGTATATGAGAGAAACTAAAGCACGAGAAACGCTTTCATTGTGCCGAGGGATTAGCAGTAATTAGCGGTTTATCGATCTGTCTTGGCGGCTTTGTTTGTTGAGCAGAATATGCGAAGTTGGCACGCCGTCGACTGAGCCGGACGCGCGAACGTGGCACATAAAGAGTTAAAGGAGACCTCGGGATGATTTTCAGATTTTTTACATTTGAACAATTATAAATTAGATATACTAAGGACAGAGTTTCAGAATTTATGATAATTGGGATGAAAAATAAGAATATTTTCGAGATTTAAAACAAATTGCAATGAACAAGGATGATGACATGGCAGGGTCACCATAAGAATGTACGAGTTGGGGCTCGAGGAAACAGAACAAAAGAAGAAGACATGCATAGATTATACACAGGTGAACTCGCAATCAAGCGGTATTGTAATTGAATTACACTGCTACATTTCTGAAATATGTGAGCCTCCTATGTCATCCTTGTTCAGTGTAATATGTTTCAGGTTTTTCAAAATATTGTTTCTCTGCTCAAGAACCAGTTATGTACTACATGATGTGAAATTATGAAAATCGCCTGGAATGCCCCTTTAAAGTTGCAGGAAAAAGTCTATAGGAATGCTATCCCGAGAAATCGTGTTAGTTCTTCCTATGTATTGGTCACCATAAACTAAACCAATAAGTATCTGTTATTGATCAAGTGCTTACCTGCAAAGGATTGCGTTGGCGGAAAGACCGTTGCATTATCTGTTGGTTAAAGAATATGTATGTGAACAATGGTAAAAAACAGTCCGCAGACTGGATACAAACATGTATACAAGCCCTTCTTAGAACTTTCTTTCGCTGCGGAGACGTCTCACGGACACTAGCTGGTCCAAGGAGTCAGAAGAGAATCGAACATGTTACATTTTCTCCAAGACGTTTTTGCAACAGGTCTTTGAGGCGTTTCCGAGACGTCTCCTTTATATACACTGTAGTTGCGGCCACGTTTCTGAGACGTCTCCGCGACCTTGCGGAGACCTATGTTGAGCTACCGGCAATGATAGTGAGACGTCGCCTCTACAGAGGGGGCAATCTTGGAGAAGTAATCGCGACTGTCGGAGACGTCACGATAGGGCAAATAAGTTGTCACCTTGTTTGGAGACGTCTGGGAAGTAGCGCCTGGCATGCCTGGAGTTACGTACTTGGTGAGAGCCGTTTTTTGTTCTGTTTTGTTTTGTTTTTTTGGTTTTTCGAGTCGCACGAGTGACAGAGACGTCTTCTTCAATTAGATGTGCTCGCAGGATTCGTTTTAGACAGAAAATCAGAGCATCATCGAGTAGACTACAATTGCGCTCTTTATTTCATCAACTTACCTATGACATCGGTTGTTCCATTTATCTGCCCCTCAGGTCCGGGCAAGCCTATGGAGTTTATAATCACCACAGAGAAAACGTACTCCGTACACGGACTTAAGTCGGTTGCATAGTAAGTGATTTGGTCAGCACCTTCAATCTCAATGACTGCATATTCGGATGGATTTTCGTTTGGCCAATACGTCAATTTGTAGCTGTAAGAAGAAGAGTCACACTGGAGCCACTTCGACGCAGGTTGGTGAGGCAGCTGTACCAATGAACAATACCAATTGTTAATCAGAACGCTGGACAGGTGCACTTCACATTACAATTACGATGATATTAAGTATAGGTCCATTTTATCCAGATTAGCCTCTTTGTTGCTCTTTCCGTCTACCAGAAGGCCCAGTCATTATCTTTACCTCAGCGTTACCAGGTTCCCATTCATACGCACGAGTCGAGAGGGGTACACTAGATAGTGGGTAAAACATCTCGTTCAAGACCTCACACACTTCTGATTCTAACAGTGGACTACAGATTGAAAGTATTCACTGTGCAATAGTACCCCCTATGGGAAGGAGATTCACAGAAAGAATTGGGTTTTCCATCACCACAATTTTGCACACTGAACAAAAACAACAACAACAACGAATTGTTAAATATCTGTTTGCAACAATCAAAAGCAATTCATGTCATTATTCTCACCTGCCAGGTTACTGCGATACTAATCGGACCAGTGATGTTGACAGTCATTGCCGATGGAGGGTACAGAGGCGCTAAGTATGTATTAACAAATTAACGTCAGAATTGGGAAACAAAGTCAATATGGGGAAACTGCATTGCCTGAAACATGTCATTTTACTATCATGATATATACATTGTTCTCATTTTGTTACGAAAGTAAATTCTGTTCATAATCATGCATGACTCTAATACTATAGGCGTTTGTGTAAACATACACAAGCACACAAAGATACACTACTCGTAGTGTGTTCACAGTCTGTCCACGTCCATAGTGGCCAATATGAAAACGCTCAAACTTAAAGGGATTATTTAATTTTGCATTTGAATTAATTTATTTAACCACGATAAAAGCCTGCTATCAATGATAAGCTGTTTTTCAGCAAGGCCGTGAAATGATAACAAAACCTAAATATCATACAATGAAGAGAGTGCACATAAAAAAACCCCCACAAAATAATCATTACAAACGAACACCAGAAAAAAAATGAAAACAAATCACAGAGTATACATTGTGTAAGAACAGACAAAAAAGGAAAAATCAAACATGTGACGACTTATTGGGAGATGGTAATAACATAAGTATTGTGTACTTTGATAAATTTGATATAATCAGGTAAAATAATTAGCAAAGGAAATGTGCGAAATTGTGAAATCTTAAAAAAAATTATGCCTACAATTTTGGTTAAGATGGGGCTTCAGTTAATTGCAAATCTTACTTTGTGATATAAAGAGAAACCTCTCATGAAATATGAAAAGGACATGTTATTCTTAGAGAAGTTCAAAGTTTATTTGATGACAATAGATTTAGAAATGGCTGAGACAGGCAAAACAAAGATATCCCAATTAAAGATAGGACCCATCTTTTGCTGGATTTGTTTTTTTTTTCCATTGTTTGGGATATATCAGCCATTTAAAAACTGATTTTCATCTTGATTTTCATCATAAACTTTGAATTCCTCTTAGTATAGTATATGTGACCGTGAACCTCAAAACGAACATAAACTCGCACACACTGATTTTGCGTGAGGACTGAAAATAAGTGAAATCGGTCAACCTAGCCGAACTTGACTTTTTCATATTAATATGTGAAGGAGCGGGTCTTCTTGTACATTATGCTAAAATTTGGTATCATAAAACGGCCAGAAAAGTGTGTTTTTTAGCACTTTATCTCGAACATTTTTGGCAGAATAGTGTGATTAGGTGTGTCTTTAGAATCCCTTTTTCATTTCTGAAAAACCTTGTCCACACTCTTCACTTTCAACTCTAATAACTTTTGAATAGATAGTGCTACTGCTTTGAAAGTTGACATTGATTATGGACAGAATTTGTTAATGAGGCATGCTTGATTTCAGTTTAATTTGATAATCCCTTCATTGTTGTTACTCTGGTGGTTTACTTCCTGTTTTTTGTCCCATTCATCGCACAGCCAGCACGGTTTGGTAAAGATTAAGCGCTTGAATAGACACGGTACTTCAGAGCCTCTTTTCTCAGTTCACACTTTTCCTGAGTTTGTGCTTTCTTTCCAATATTTAGATAGGTTAGGAGAGTCCATTTGATTTGAGTTATACATCATTTTAAAGCTTAAAGTCTACTCTTTCAGAATATGGTCTTAACTAAAAATTCATGTCTGGGGACTTTTTGTTTGTTTTGAGGTGCAGGGTCACATATGGTGTAGACTTTCATAAGTGAATTTGTATAATCTCGCAAAAAGTTAAAGTTCAATCCTCATCTCAACAAATATTATTTCTGAACAGTGTGAAGATGATTTCATATTGTGGTGTGCTTTTTAAGTGTGAGTTCACATACAATGTACTTACATATTAATACATAGTAAGTAAATTGAAGATTGGCAATGTGTTAACATAGTAAAAAACGCACTGAGTCTAATATTGTGAAGAGATTTCGCACTGCATGTGTACGTGTGTTTCAAATTATGTTTCACACTGCCGGACACTGTGTTCTTTCCATGCATGGATACACTGAAAACAAATAACAATTAGAAATGTAATGCTTTTCCTCGAATATGGCTTCAACTCACCATCGCACTGTGTCTTTACTCTAATTGGTGAACTGCTGTTCCCACTTTTTGGTATACCGTCAACCTCTCGCCTGACGGACAGGAGAAACTCATAATCTCTATGTCCATAAAGACCAGTGATGTTAGCAGTGCTGTCCCCAGAGATGACAACTGGTTCGTCAGAGGTACCCGTATTACCCACATCATCTGTCCAATAGTACGTAATCAGGTAAGAGTGCACCGGTCCAGTGCCGTAATCGTAGCCATCCTTCCAGGCGTTCCATGCGATTAAAACTGAGTCGCTCGTGGTTCCCAAAATCCATGGGGAGTCAACCAGACTTAGCAAGGCTACATAAAATAAAGTTCAGCGGATTTCAAAGGGCAAATTAATTTTCCTGTGTTTGAGAAAACTGAAAGAGAACTTTGTTTATTTTATAAAAGTAACAATTGTTTTTGCCTTTAACTTGGTCTTAAATGAAATGATATTACTTGTATGTTTGTGTTTGTTAACATAAATGCGTTGTAACTCATGGCAATTTTCGATATGTATGACTATTGGAAAAGAGACAGTGAACCAAAGGTAACTTGGATATTAATGTGTTGAAATCAGTCCAAGAATGTTAATTTGAGGTGATGACTTCATCATCTAATTCGCTTGACTGCGTGGATGAGACTGGAATTACTATCCGGTGAACATTATGTGAAACTTACAGCCTTATATAACATTCTTTTTTTTTTTCACTTAGGCAATAAAAAAAAAACTGTCATAGTTGTTTGCTTTCAGTGAAATGAATTGACCTTTATCATTGACATCATTGAGCGATTTGTGCATAATAGTGTAGAATTTCGGCTTTAAAACGCGGAACGCAATTTAATTCATCAAGTTCACATTCAAACCTGCCGTCTACTATATAACATGTGTACAAGACACAAAATAGAGAGCACATAAAAAAGAATATCGCATTTTTTCGGAAAATACCTCGCATGTTCTCGAAAGATTCCATTAACTGTTTTTATCATAGCGTTTCTGCACTTTCGGGAGAAGGCAAGGTTTTGACACCCAAATTTCATCGAGACCAAAATTTGGACGCGGAAGTGAACTCCTGACATTTTCCGCAACTTGTCGTGATGGCATCATTAGAAAATCTCGGAAAAAGTCAGGAAAAGGTGGAGGGAGGGGGGGGGGGGTGGTGTGGTGTCGATAAACACAATCAACAACGACCATTTCGCTAACGATGAATGTCAACGTTTCCAAGGGCCTTATGAAGGGAGGCAAAGCTGAAGATCGTAGATTCTACAGTTTCTACAAAAAAGAGGCAGAACCTTTCAGATCATGCAGTCATGTGAAGTTTATTTTCAGCTTAGAGTTGTTGTTTTTTCATAAACGGTGTTGTGCAATCATTTCAGTCGCTATATGTGCAGAATTATGGCATTGACATATACATCTATACGGTCAATACGGTCACAAGGGGGTGATTCGGTATATATAGCTGACGGATGGCCGATGCCTGTATTTCCGAGGCTGGCAGTAGTTTCCGATAGAAGTAGCCTAGTAGGAAACAGCTGTGTCAGCGCTATCTGTATACGATGAGTTTCCTCAATAGCATTCGCGCCCATCCCGATTAATTTCCGATTAATACCTAGAACGAGAAAGGTTTGTTTCTTGTCACTACGCAGACATTCATGGCAATGCCCGGGCGAGGAAACTATTGTATTTCCGTATCTGACGCAAAAAAGAAAAGAATGCCGAAAGACATAATTTGCTGCCGCAACTGTTCATGATCTTGTCGAGGCTGTAGTGGACGACAACTCTCAAGTGTATTTTGTGAGTTTTCACAAGATAAAGGACTTACCCAAATCATTGAGGAGCCTACTCGACAAGAAAACACCTTGGGCCTCGTGGTAATCAGCAATCCCACAATCATCAACGAGGTATGAGTTGTCTCGGGCATCCTAGACCATGATTGCCCCATTGTACAGATCAAGACAAGGATCAACATCGGACGGCTAGTTCCACCACAACGCATACTACAGTATGGGAAGGCAGACTGGGACAACTTTGCACGACACATGGAAGCTGTTGGGGGAGCAGATCATCTCCCAAAGAAACATCCTATCGGCTAAAGATATGTGGAACCTGTTCACTGAGCACATAGAATGCGGCATCAAGAAATTTGTACCCTACAAGATGAGCAAACCAAGGTAAAACCTACCATGGATTACCCGTGAGATTAAAGCACTTCTCAATGGAAGGAACATGCTGAACAGGAGGTGTCGTGATCAGAGGAAGGCCAACATCCAGGTTCCTGTGAAGTTGCTGCTAAAATTGAAGGATCTCAAACGGAACATCCAAAGAAAAGTGAGGAGGGCTTTCTGGTCATACATAGAGTCCATTATTACTCTTGATGAGAATGGTGAATACATATGTATGAAGAGATTTTGGAAGATCACTAAGCATAATAGAACTGACCATGCCGGCAGAAACAGTTAAAGAAAGATGGCGACATTATAACTGGTCCAAAAGAAACTGCGGATACCTTGAACCAGCAGTTTGAATCAGTGTTTCCTCAAGAGACCTCACCACCTGATGACCTTCTTTCAAAAGCTTTACCAGATCCATATATGCCAGATGTTGTGATCACTACGTCAGGCGTCCAAACAACTTCTTGAAAATCTGAAAGTCCACAAAGCACCAGGACCTGATCGGATAACTCCAAGAATACTTCAAAAACTGGCTCCAGTTATTGCCCCGATACTTGCCTGCATCTATGAGAAGTCCTACAAGACTGGCCTCATTCCAGGCATGTTGCATACGGCAAACATTTTCCCCCTGTCTTCAAGAAGGGAAGTGCATCCGACCCATCGAACTACAGACCAAGTTCCCTCACCTGCGTATGCTGCAAGATAATGGAACACATAATTACTAGCGGTATTATGCACCATGCTACAATCAATGACATCCTCTTTCCGCTACAATAATTATGGCTTTAGAACAAGAATGTCTTGTGAAATACAACTCGCTGGATTCTGGGAGATCTCCAGAACATGCAACAGGGAAACCAAACAGATGTCATCGTACTGGGCTTAAGTAAAAAAATTAATAAGGTTGGCCACCAAAGACTGACCCAGAGGCTTCATTTCTATGGTATCAAAGGATATACAAGCAGATGGATTTGAAAACTTACTTAAAACCGTAATCAACAAGCTGTGCTAGAAGGCCAAACCTCATATGCAGGATCCGTAAAATCAGAAGTGCCTCAAGATTCGGTCATCGGGCTTTGCCTATTCCTTTTCATTATGAACTGCCTGGATCCCTCAATTCCAGTGTGTCTCTTCGCTGATGACACCCTGATCTATATGACTGTAAAAACTGCCACGGATTCCAGAAATCTTCAGGCTGACCTTGATGTTCTAGCTGATTGGAGCAAGAAATGGCTGAAGGAGTTCAATCCTGATCAGTGTCAAGTCCTGCTGGTCTCCCGTGAAAGACATCCAGAGGTCTTCCAGTACACCCTCTATGGCAAACCTCTCAAGGCTCTCCCAGAAGTGAAATATCTGGGAGTTCCAATTTCCTCAGGCCTCCGTTGGAACAAGAATGTTGACAACACCTGTAACAAAGCAAACAATACTCTTGCATTCCTTTGCAGAAACCTGAGGATCTCCTCCACTTAAGTCAAGACCATGGCCTATCAATCTCTGGTGAGACCACTACTGGAAAATGGAGCTCCTTTGTGGGACCTACATGCAGACAGGAACATCTGGAAAATCGAGATGATCCAAAGGAGAGCTGCGAGATTTGTCCACAACAGGTTGATCATAACACCTCTTCTGTTACAGACATGATTCACGAACTCCAATGGCACTCCCTCCAGCAAAGGAGAGAAGTCCCGCGTTTTGTCCTCTTCTTCAAAATGCACCACAGAATTCAGCACTGCACCCTACATCACACCAGTCCACAAAGCAACAAGATGTTCACAGTCAAGGCTACCATCTGCCAATATCCAGAAATGAACATCATAATTATGCAGTCCTTCTTCCCATGCACTGTACGGACTTTGAACTCACTGCCCCCTGACATCATATCAGCTCCACCAGTGGAAACCTTCCAGTTTAAGCTGATGGCAAGCTATGCAGTGTGGACTAGCACTGCTTATCGATTTTTACTTGCATCCCGAGATATTTTATACCACTGCACTTTCACACAAGCACAGCACGCACAGCATGAATCACGCCTAATAATCTTCAAGTATGAAGGACGCAGGACTACCAGAAGAAGAAGAAGAAGAAAGAAAAACTCGTAGGTCTACTTGATAAACTATTAAACGACTCTAGAATCTTGAACGAAGCTGAATATTACAACAAATTTCAGTACGATTCTATTTTATTGTCGCCATACACTGATAGGCAGCAATATTGAAAGAAATGGCCGATACACGCAATGGTATGAAAACAAAAATGTTGAAACTATCTAAGCCTGAAGTATAATACAATTCCCATGTCGCATGAACCGCATTTGGGAATGGAAAAAAATATGTTATATGTTTGAACTTCTGCTTTACCTTGCTGACAGTCCGATCCAGCCACCCATCGGCGCAGGAGTCATCGCCAGGGCACTGGCCGCTCGTCCGATCACAGGCCCTGCTGTTCTTACAATGGCAGGCATAGTTACACAGTGTTCCGAAATAACCTTCATTGCACGCTCCTGCGGCTTCTGTTGATCGCGTATGATATTTTGGTTAACAGATGATAAACAAAAAGATAATTAGGAAGAAGTCACTGACAGTATTAAATGATACATTTGTCATTTTTCTATCACCAGACAGTGTTAATAGCAAATAACGACTAAGGATAACAGAAATGGGAAAACATCATCATAATTACTTACCCTGACATAGTACTCCCGCATACCCAGAGGCGCATGCCCCTTGACATCCCCTGGCCGAATCACATGTCACACCGGAAGCACAGTTACAGCTCAGCTCACAGTTCGCCCCAAAGGTTCCTACGGAGCATACTGAAGGGGAAACAATAGATATAGTCACATCACGAGAATGATGGTTGCTGTTATATAAATAATTATTGGTATGTACAAATGCACGATGGCCAGAATAATTGCTGTTAACATGAAAGAGAGATCAAAAAACAAATTGAGCAAATGAAATAAAACAAACGAAAGTAAGTATAAGTAGTATAAGTAAATTGTTACTTGCTATTTTACTGTTTATTCTAGATACACAATTAGACCGGGGCCAAGAAGATTTATTCAGCTAAAAAGGGTCACACTTTTTAATGGTCTCATCATATAAAGATGTGTCCAAGGGTCAATAAAATGAATTGCTGGCTAGTCACATCCTGTATCGTAAGCCTAGGGACCACAAAAAGGGACCCCGAAAAATGGATTTATTCAGCCGAAGGGGGTCATGGACAAAAGTTGGTGGATATTGTTCCTTTGGGTGTACTTATCATGAAAACAGCAATGCCAGCTATTTTATCCTGTACGGGGCCCCAGACAGTAGCCCCAAAGGGCCCCACAAATATGGTGTTATTCAGCTGAAAAGGGTCTTTTGCAATGGAAGTAGTTCCCATCAGAGATATCAAAAACACCAATGCCAGCTATTTTATCCTGTACGGGGCCCCAGACAGTAGCCCCAAAGGGCTCCACCCCCATAGGCCTACGTACAAACACACACAAACATTGATTTTATTCAGTTGAAAAGAGTCACGGCGAATTTCTTTTGCAATTGAAGTAGTTCCCATCAGAGATATCCAAAAATCCACAAATATGGTGCTATTCAGCTGAAAAGGGTCTTTTGCAATGGAAGTAGTTCCCATCAGAGATATCCAAAACACCAATGCCAGCTATTTTATCCTGTACGGGGCCCCAGACAGTAGCCCCAAAGGGCCCCACCCCCATAGGCCTACGTACAAACACACACAAACATTGATTTTATTCAGTTGAAAAGAGTCACGGCGAATTCTTTTGCAATTGAAGTAGTTCCCATCAGAGATATCCAAAACACCAATACCAGCTACTTTATCCTGTACGGGGCCCCAGACAGTAGCCCCAAAGTGCCCCACCCCCATAGACCATACGTACAAACACACACAAACATTTATTTTATCCGTGCAGCTGAGAAGAGTCACGGCTAATTTCATTTGCAATGAAAGGAGTACCCATCAGAGATATCAAAAACACCAAAGCCAGCTATGTTATCCAGTACGGGGCCCCGTACAGTAACCCCAAAGGAGCTCCCCCCCCCCCCCCCCCACACACACACACATTAGTTTCATTTAGCTGAAAAGAGTCACGGCTAATTTCTTTTGCAATGGAAGTAGTACCCATCAGAGATATCCAAAATACCAAAGCCAGCTATTTTATCCTGCACGGGGCCCCAGTCAGTAGCCCCAAATTGCTCCCTCCCCCCCCCCCCCCACACACACGCACATTGATTTTATTCAGCTGAAAAGGGTCATGGCTACTTTCTTTTGCAATTGGAAGTAGTAGGCATACTCATCAGAGATATCCAAAACACTAAAGCCAGTTATTTTATCCTGTACGGGGTCCCAGACAGCAGCCCCAAAGTGCACCCCCAACACACATTAGTTTCATTCCGCCAAAATGGGTCACGGCTAATTTCTTTTGCAATGGAAGTATACCCATCAGAGATATCCAAAGCACCAAAGCCAGTTATTTTTATCCTGTACGGGGCCCCAGACAGTAGCCCCAAAGTGCCCTCCCCCCCTCTCCACATACACACACATACACACACACGCACGCACACACACACACACACACACACATTAGTTTCATTCAGCTGAAAAGGGTCACGGCTAATTTCTTTTGCAATGGAAGGAGTACCCATCAGAGATATCCAAAATACCAAGGCCAGCTATTTTATCCTGCACGGGGCCCCAGTCAGTAGCCCCAAATTGCTCCCTCCCCCCCCCCCCCCACACACACACACGCACATTGATTTTATTCAGCTGAAAAGGGTCATGGCTACTTTCTTTTGCAATTGGAAGTAGTAGGCATACTCATCAGAGATATCCAAAACACTAAAGCCAGTTATTTTATCCTGTACGGGGTCCCAGACAGCAGCCCCAAAGTGCACCCCCCAACACACATTAGTTTCATTCCGCCAAAATGGGTCACGGCTAATTTCTTTTGCAATGGAAGTATACCCATCAGAGATATCCAAAGCACCAAAGCCAGTTATTTTTATCCTGTACGGGGCCCCAGACAGTAGCCCCAAAGTGCCCCCCCCCCTCTCCACATACACACACATACACACACACACACACACACACACACACACACACATTAGTTTCATTCAGCTGAAAAGGGTCACGGCTAATTTCTTTTGCAATGGAAGTAGTACCCATCAGAGATATCCAAAATACCAAAGTCAGTTATTTTATCCTGTACGGGACCCCGCACAGTATAGCCCCAAACACGGGTAATTTCTTTTGCACTGGAAGAAGTACCTATCAGAGATATTCAACACACCAAGGCTAGTTTAATATTTCATCCTGCACAGAGCCCCAGACAGTAGCTCCACAGTGTCCCATCCAGTATACATGTACTGTGAATCAGCTGAAAATGGTCTTACAAATTCTTTTGTAACGTTAATATCAGGGCCTACTGAACAGAGATATCACAAACACTAAAGCAAGTCATCTTATCCTGTACACGGGGTCCTATAGGTTACAGTAGCAAAACACTCAAGAAATTTGCAAAGGAAGCATACTTCTGTATAGTGCACAACCAAGGTGACCATATTACGAAAACCAGTCATTTCATCTTGTACTGGGCCCAGGTTACATTAGCCATGAAGTGCCCCTCCCCCACATAATTATTATGACATCATTAAGCTGAAAAGAGTCATAGTTGTTTTTCTTTTACAATCGAAGTAGGCCTTAGTTTACATCATAGATATCCAAAACATCAAAGCCAGTTAGGTTTTCCCAGCCAATTTCGCACTTTTGTTGGTTCATTTGATAGAAGGTTCGAATTCGTAAAATGGGTATTCAAATTGGCTGGTACCCTACGTTCATTCAAATTCGCCTTGACTTGCCGAAAAGGGTATTTCAGTCATTAAATTTCGCGAAAGACAGTTAAATTCCAAACGTATTCATTCAAATTCAAATCATGCTATTTCTTCGTTTCAGATCATTTTAACATGTCTTTCTATGTGTGTTTTCGTTTCATCTATAAATTAATGTTATAAAGCAGTAAAATTATCATATTCAGATATATCTAGTATAACTGGATTTGGTTGTTCTGTAACCAGACTGGTAACGCTCCTTCTTTTTCGTATACATGTCATTATAGGTGCCAGGTAAAAATGGCAGGGGTAAAAATGGCAGAGGTAAAAATGGCAGAGGTAAAAATGGCAGAGGTAAAAATGGTAGGGGTAAAAATGGCAGAGGTAAAAATGGCAGAGGTAAAAATGGCAGAGGTAAAAATGGCAGAGGTAAAAATAGCAGGGGTAAAAATGGCAGGGGTAAAAATGACAGAGGTAAAAATGGCAGGGGTAAAAATGGCAGGGGTAAAAATGACAGAGGTAAAAATGGCATATTAAAATGGGCAGAGGTAATAATGTCAGCGGTAAAAATGGCAGAGGTAAAAATGTTAGAGGTAAAAATGTCAGAGGTAAAATGTCAGAATTAATGAGAGTGATTTCGTCAGAGATAAACGTATGAAGAGGTTTTGATTGATAACCTAGCCAGAGCAAACTGTATCGAATTATCAAATTCCAACTGCAGGTTTGAAGAATATTTATTGAATTATGTTTTAAAAAGATTAGAGCACTCTCATTATTCTGAGTTTGGTTCAAGTGCAGTGGCGTAATCTGTCCGTTCAGAGGAATAATAAACCAGCTAAGAGCCTAGTAGGCCTATGGGAAAATTTTATTATTATTATTATCATTATTATTATTATTATTATTATTATTATTATCATCATTATTGTTATTATTATTATTATTATTATTATTATTATTATTATCTTTATTACTATTATCTATCATTATAAGGGGGTTCCAACAATGCTGCAAAACCCCTAAACAGTATAATCCTATGTTGTTTCGCCCAATGAAGTTATCACACACACACACACACACTCACGAACCCACTTTTGGTATAAACATATATACTTCTATACGCAGATATACATACTCTCACATACACACTCTTACACAAACGAATTCCGCTCACGTCCAGGCTAGTATATTGTCATTATTTTTCATTTTTTGACTGTTTAGTGTAAAGAAGTAAACGAGATATCTTCAGTAGTCGAAGCAAACCGCTAATTTTTCACCTGTTCTATGTTATTTTCTCACATTCAGGTTTCGTATGAGGCTATTTATTTCACAAGGCCTGATCACGACATAATGAAGAAATAAAAATACAAAACGCAAAAAAAAAAACTATTACAGCAGATGTATCGGCAGACATAAGTAAGCTCTTGCAAAATGTTTTATAACATTGTTCAAGTATCACATGGCGCAAAAACAAATATCTCGAAGTTTAATGAACACTTTGTGGTCACTTAACAAACTTATGCTTATTAAAACTGGAGACGAACTTTTGCAATAAACTGTTCAAGTGAGAGTAAAAACCAATAGTTTGCCATGGGATTTTTTCAATCATTGTCGAACGAATCCGCAGGCGAAAAAATGTAAATGTTTGATGCCTTTCAAACTTAGCTGTTGCTCCCGAAGTCAGATTCCATTATGTTTAACGTAGTAAATCTATCAACATGGTGTGTTGCTAAAGATTGGTAGATTCAGCCACCGAAAATTGATGTTGTTTTCTCGTTATACAACAACAGTAAGAAAACCCAATCCAATCCCATCCAGGTAGAATGAAATCACCGCCTCGATGACTACCATATGATCGCGATTTAATTTAGACAGGGATCGCTGAAGCTCTGCAAGACTCTCTTCGTCATTTTCATGAGGCCTGTAGTACGCAGCCATATGAAGAGTCTTAGACCCCGCCATATTTAATTTACACAAGATAATTTCACAATCCCTTCTTTTTTAATGTTCTATCGAAGAACATGATCAATGGTGGAAATGAGCTGCATGCTTGACGGAGGTCTGCGCTCTGAGAGTGCTTTTTTAGTTTGTTAGTTACCTCCGCCAAGGGAGGAGGTTATGTTTTCGTTACCGTTGGTTTGTTCGTTCGTTAGTTAGTTAGTTAGTTTGTCCGTGTGTAAAATAAGTCAAAAAGTAGTTAACGGTTTGAGATGAAACTTGCAGGAAAGGTTGAGAATGGCACAAGTAACAAACGATTAAATTTTTGTGGTGATCCGAGAATTTCAAACCTTTACGCGTTTTTTTTTTTCGCGCATGTATACCTTTTTTTCCGTTTTAATGTTTATAATAACGTATACATCGTTTTACGTCACGGTTTATGCACTCTCATCTCATAGCCCCAAGAAAATGTTTCGGATAAACCGGAAAGAGGTCAGGTGAGGCGATATGCATTCTACCTGTTTAAGTGAGGAAAACGAGGGGAATATTTTGTACATGCACGTAAGCCCTATTGGTCGTGAAGGATTGCAGTTTTCATTCTGGATAATTTTTGTACATGCTCCATTGGCAATAGTTTAGAGACGTTGGGGGCTGGGTGGGAGGTTTGGTCCTTTCCATTAAAACGCAGAGGGTATCCGGGAGAAAAAAAAATGCCGGAAAGTAAAATAGGGGAGACCAGGAAAAAATGGGCCATTTTTACCCCTGCCATTTTTACCTCTGCCATTTTTACCTCTGCCATTTTTACCTCTGCCATTTTTACCTCTGCCATTTTTACCCCTGTCATTTCTACCTCTGCCATTTTTACCTCTGCCATTTTTACCCCTGCCATTTTTACCTCTGCTATTTTTACCTCTGCCATTTTTGCCCCTGCCATTTTTACCTC
The DNA here is from genome assembly GCA_033980235.1 of Diadema setosum. Classification (NCBI taxonomy): domain Eukaryota; kingdom Metazoa; phylum Echinodermata; class Echinoidea; order Diadematoida; family Diadematidae; genus Diadema; species Diadema setosum. Next base: position 32,470,156 of record CM067072.1, on the reverse strand, counting down.
TGCCATTTTTACCTCTGCCATTTTTACCTCTGCCATTTTTACCCCTGCCATTTTTACCTCTGCCATTTTTACCTCTGCCATTTTTACACCGAACTCATTATAGGCCTATACGTGTACCAGTAATGCAGATTAACTTCATTTCGTATAGTCATGACAGCACAATAGATACAGATGTATATCTCTAGTAGACATAGAAAGAATTGTAAAAAAAAAAAAAAAAAAAAAAAAAAAAAAAAAAACGTTTAAGGATCATAACCTTGACTTCTTGGAACTGGCCGACCGCTCGTAATACAGCGCTCGTAACGGCCAGATAATTTGTGGCTTCTTACTTCTTTGGATTAAAAAAACACGTTAAAAAAAAATGGTGTCAAAGTCTCTTAAACGAATACGAAAACATGAAATGTTATGATGCTTACAAAACAATAACTACGATGAAAGAAAATAAGGAAAGAGGCCAAGCATGAACATTTCTGTTTAATTGACTGCAGAACATGTTAAATTAAATGGCCAGAAATCAATTTGAATGAACGAGCGCAGCATGTAATCACGTGACTATATAATTATGAATTTATGAATGAACGGATAGCGGAATGGTACTTGTCTTATATATGGATTTCAGTTGAAAAAGTGTTATTTAGAATAAGGTTAGAGGTAATGTGAATGTTTCGAAATAGATTTGAATGAAGAGATTAATATGACATCGAACTACCATGTCATCTAGGCGAAATTTTTGCTAAATTTAATTCAACATTAAAGAATTCGATTAAAAGAGGTGCGATATTGCGATGCTGGGTCCTTGACAGGTATAGCCCCAAGGTATTTCCACCCCATATGAATTAAGTGTTTTTAGGTGAAAAGAGTCATTGTATGCCTATTTTCCTTGGCAGATGAATTAACAGCTGAGATACGTAAAACACAAACCCATCCAGTCAAGGGGCCCCCAGCCAGTAGCTGGAAAATGCTCCCGTATTATTTTATTCTAAGTGAAAAGAATCACTGCTATAATTTCTTTTGCAATGGAAGTAGTACTCAACGAGGTATCAAAAACACCGAAACCAGTTATATAGCTGTAGGGGGCCTCACGGAGTGTTCCTAAAGTGTCCCCACATGTAATTCCACTATCAAGATCTGCATCCCGATCTATTCAATCTGTCAGATCGGGAGAGAGCGGCAAAAGTGTACGGGGACCGGGAGCATCGTAGCAGTAGCGTTTGGGTGATGGGGTTGGATCTGACAATTTTACAGATCGGGAAGAAATTTTGAACTGGTTCAAAATTTCTTCCTCATCTCCCCATCAAGATTGACCTATTTTGAATCGTAGCTCAAACGGGGAGAGAGCAGTGACAGTGTAAATACCGCGGGATGAGCGTAACAATTCCAGGTTTTTCTGACCGTAGTAACAGCGGCACAAGAACGGGAAATATAGTCTAAACTAGACACCGACAACATGGTCCCGCTGCTGGGCCGCTTTCTTGATCAAAGCACGTCCTTCCCGCTTTAGCGACGCTCTCACTAAGTTCTCTACTCTCGTATAAAATCAAGGCCTGTTCCTACGACGCTTCATTCCTGCTTCGATAAGGCTGTTGGCCGCTTTAGCTACGCTGTTCCTACGCTTTCCCAGACTCAATTATGCATTTCTTCCGCTCTCGCCGCTCTAAAATCGAACGTAGCTGGAAAATGTTTGCCAGAACAGCAAAACTGATGATGATGAGGAGAACGTTGTCGTTGTCGCGAAAATGAAGACGAAGGAGCGCATATTTAAGAAGAAGAAGAGATGCAAACAATAAAGAGAATAAAGCAAAACACTTTGGAGCTACTGTATGGGGCCCCGTGCAGGATAAAATATCTGACTTTGGTATTTGATATCCGATGGATACTACTTCCATTGCAAAAGAAATTAGCCGTGACCCTTTTCGGCTGGATGAAACCAATATGTGTGTGTGTGTGTGTGTGTAGGGGGCACTTTGGGGCTACTGATGTCTGGGGCCCCGTACAGGATAAAATAACTGGCTTTAGTGCTTTGGCTATCTCTGATGAGTACTACTTCCGATTGCAAAAGAAAGTAGCCGTGACCATTTTCAGCTGAATAAAATAAATGTGTGTGTGTGTGTGTGGGGGGGGGGGAGGGGTAAGGGGGCAATTTGGGGCTACTGTCTGGGGCCCCATGCAGGATAAAATAACTGGCTTTGGTGTTTTGTATGTCTCTGATGGGGTACTACTTCCATTGCAAAAAGAAATTAGCCGTGACCCTTTTCAGCTGAATAAAAACAATGTGTGTGTGTGTGGGGGGGGGGGGGGGTAAGGGGGCAATTTGGGGCTACTGTGTGGGGCTACTGTCTGGGGCCCCATGCAGGATAAAATAACTGGCTTTGGTATTTTGGATTTCTCTGATGGGTACTAATTCCATTGCAAAAAAAAAAAAATAGCCGTGACCCTTTTCAGCTGAATAAAATCAATGTGTGTGTGTGTGTGTGTGGGGGGGGGGGGTAAGGGGGCAATTTGGGGTACTGTCTGCGGCTACTGTCTGGGGCCCCATGCAGGATAAAATAACTGGCTTTGGTATTTTGGATTTCTCTGATGGGTACTAACTCCATTGCAAAAGAAATTAGCCGTGACCCTTTTCAGCTGAATGAAACTATTGTGTGAGTATGTGTATTATTGGGGGGGGGGGGGGGACTTTGAGGCTACTGTCTAGGGCCCCGTACAAGACAAAATAACTGGCTTTGGTGTTTTGTATGTCTCTGATGGGTACTACTTCCATTGCAAATGAAATTAGCCGTTACTCTTATCAGCTGAATAAAGTCAATGTGTGTGTGTGTGTGTCTTTGTACGTACGGCTTATAGGGGGTGGGGCACTTTGGGGCTACTGTCTGGGGCCCCGTGCAGGATAAAATAGCTGGCTTTGGTGTTTTGGATATCTCTGATTGGTACTCCTTCCATTGCAAAAGAAATTAGCCGTGACTCTTTTCAACTGAATAAAATCAATGTTTGTGTGTGTTTGTACGTAGGGCCTATGGGGGGTGGGGCCCTTTGGGGCTACTGTCTGGGGCCCTGTACAGGATAAAATAGCTGGCATTGGTGTTTTGGATATCTCTGATGGGAACTACTTCCATTGCAAAAGACCCTTTTCAGCTGAATAAAATCAATGTGTGTGTGGGGGGGGGGGGGTAAGGGGGCAATTTGGGGCTACTGTCTGCGGCTACTGTCTGGGGCCCCATGCAGGATAAAATAACTGGCTTTGGTATTTTGGATTTCTCTGATGGGTACTAACTCCATTGCAAAAGAAATTAGCCGTGACCCTTTTCAGCTGAATGAAACTATTGTGTGAGTATGTGTATGGGGGGGGGGGGGGGGCACTTTGGGGCTACTGTCTAGGGCCCCGTACAGGACAAAATAACTGGCTTTGGTGTTTTGTATGTCTCTGATGGGTACTACTTCCATTGCAAATGAAATTAGCCGTTACTCTTATCAGCTGAATAAAGTCAATGTGTGTGTGTGTGTGTGTGTGTGTGTGTTTGTACGTAGGGCTTATAGGGGGTGGGGCACTTTGGGGCTACTGTCTGGGGCCCCGTGCAGGATAAAATAGCTGGCTTTGGTGTTTTGGATATCTCTGATTGGTACTCCTTCCATTGCAAAAGAAATTAGCCGTGACTCTTTTCAACTGAATAAAATCAATGCTTGTGTGTGTTTGTACGTAGGGCCTATGGGGGTGGGGCCCTTTGGGGCTACTGTCTGGGGCCCCGTACAGGATAAAATAGCTGGCATTGGTGTTTTGGATATCTCTGATGGGAACTACTTCCATTGCAAAAGAAATTAGCCGTGACCCTTTTCAGCTGAATAACACCATATTTGTGGGGCCCTTTGGAGCTACTGTCTGGGGCCCCGTACAGGATAAAATAGCTGGCATTGCTGTTTTCATGATAAGTACACCCAAAGGAACAATATCCACCAACTTTTGTCCGTGACCCCCTTCGGCTGAATAAATCCATTCTTCGGGGTCCCTTTTTGTGGCCCCTAGGCTTACGGTACAGGATGTGACTTGCCAGCAATTCATTTTATTGACCCTTGGACACATCTTTATATGATGAGACCATCAAAAAGTGTGACCCTTTTCAGCTGAATAAATGCTCTGGGCCCCCGGTCTAAATGTATGGCAATATTGTTTTGCCGTATTGTGATTATTGATTGGACGTCTGCAAAATTTTGGTCCTGCGTAATAGTAGCTTATGTGATATTGTAATAATCTTTAATACTCCATGTAGTCATTGGTTCTTAACTCTTTATGTGCCACGTTCGCACGTCCGACTCAGTCGACGGCGTGCCAACTGCGCATATTCTGCTCAACAAACAAAGCCGCCAAAACCGATCGATAAATCGGCTAATCACCGCTAATCCCGCGGCACAATGAAAGCGTATCTCGTGCTTTTGTTTCTCTCATATACGGCTTGCATTCTATGTGGTGATTGACTATCAAGTCGTGTTCCCAACTAGATTTGCTCGTACATTCTAAGATACTTTCACGGTTTTACGTGCAAAAGTCGTGCCTTTACAGTAATGTAGCAAGTGGTCATTTCAAAGAAAATTGAAAATAGATTCGTCATATAATTTATATCGAAACAAAGCTTGGTATTCCTCTTTAACTTTGCCTGGTATTATGCCCATCTTGCAAATCTGTAGAGGTTATACACATTGGAAAAACAGAATTTCTTCTCAAAGCATGACTACCTTCCTGTCTCAGAATAACGTGGCACACAGGGGGTTTCCACCGTGGCACATAAAGAGTTAAGCAAGAGAGAGAAAGAGAGAGAGAGAGAGAGAGAATCTGATAGAGAAATAAAAAATACAGGCTTAGACCATTATGTTTACTTTTGCCGTCATATTCATTGTGACAATACAGGGTACATAATAATGCTTCGATTCCATATGACTAACGTTCTCAAGGCGAGGTGAGAAAAAAGGAAATTATGAAATACAAAAATCATTATACACACATACACTGTATGCGGGAAAGTAAATAAAATTTGTATAGGCCTAATGCATATAATTCTGCGGGAAAGTAGTTATAAACATATGCGTCTTGAGGGCATCTTTAAATCTGTCAACATCTGAAATGTAACGGATAGCCTGAGACAACTGATTCCACAGGTAAGGTCCAACATGTGCAAATGACCGATCCCCTATGAGTTTCACTTGTTTGATTTGATTGACTTTTGTAATTTTCAAAATGACTATTCTCCAAAACTTACCGTAGAGTAAGGTTGATAAACTGTTATACCCAGGCAAGCATCATAACAGATATATAACTTTGATACACTTGTACAAGATTACGTAGTTTGGCGATGCTGCACATAAATCATAAAAGCCACTTGAGACGCAGGACTCACGGGAACTGTCTTGAAAATGCTTTTCGTAAGCATTATTATCTTGCTTGCATCCATCCACCATATGCAACTATTGCTTATTTTAGACCATGAGAGTCACTCTGTCAAGACAAGTGATTGTGTTTGCTCAGCAGTTGTGAAGTTACCAGTAGAATAAATGACCCAACCTGTTTTACATCTGTCGCCGTGGAATCCGGCCTGGCAAGACATGCCCACAGGGTCAGGAACGGACAAGAGGCGATTGTTGCAGTTTTGATTGTTATAGGATTCGCAGACCGATGTGCAACTTTTCCCCCAGTAATTGTTGCCACAATCTGGAAACCAAGAAAAACGTATTGGTAAACATTGATTTGTACTGTATTGTAAATGGTTAAGCTATCCAAGACGATTTACAGTGCGCCAACTTCTATAGCATGATATGCTCGTCATGCCAACAATTGGTCCGTTTACTAGTACCTTGATACGTCTATTCTTTTCTAATGCTGATATTACTCTTGTTTAAAATCTTCAAAAAGTTTTCTAAGATTGTGAGTTCAATTCTAATTGCATTTCTCGATACTTTTCGAGATCTTTAGTACCAGACAGATTGTCATTACGACTGACAGCGGAGAGTATTATTATAACTGTTGGTCGCCCAACCAGCAGCGCGCAAATGAAAAGTACATTAATTCAGTGCATCTGAAGTGCATCAAATTACAGTCAATTGGAACTTCATGCAGTAAAGTAGGGCAAATTCATTTGAAGAAGTTTACACTGACGCAACAAGGATAAATAACGTGGTTCCATTCACGTTTAAATTGAAGTGTACAGCAAGATCCTTTGAGAATATCTTCGTCCGCGTCAATTTTCTGAACAGAAAAGTTGTCCTGGCGCCTGACCATGGGCAAGCTCTCCCCACACGAAGTGGCAAAGGTATGCCCAGTTCGGCTGGTCAATCAAGCGTCTGTCACTCAACTTACAATGGACGAATTCAAGGGCACTAGAGCCCATTATCAAATATCAAACGCCCCTGCTGTGGTAGACTGTTACAGATCATAACAAAAACTGTCATTTAAGCAATCACGGATTCTGTCAACCAACGAGTCTACAAGTCACTCGATCATGACCTCAAACTGACACCAATTCATGCCCTTAAATGGACCATAGGCAGTCTTGAACACGAAATTGTCAAAAGTTGCTGGAGATCTCAAGGAACATGAATGGTACAGTCGACGCAACTATTTCAGAATAAGTGGGCTTCCAGAAACCCCAAACAAGGATACGGACGCAATTGTCGCGGATCGCAAAAGAGACGCCTTGTATTAAACTCGTAGCCTCAGTGACATCGACCTGTCCCATTGTCGGCAACACTTCCTAATTTTCCCCCTCCCATACCCCATCCCTTGTCATTAATATGTGAGTGCGTGCACGAGAGTAATAGTGAGGGGGCATAACGAAATCTTTCCCTCTCCCCTGGTCTTGAGGACAGGTAGTCTGAGGACTCAGATGGCCCCAACGCCCTTCTCGTCAAATTCAAGCGATACATCGCGAGAGACGACGTTTACCAGGCACGTTACAAACTGCGCTGCCCTGAATACCTCTAAAGGTAAGGTAACCAGAAAAGAATATTATGAAGTTTTAAAGGAGATGAAATCTTATACGTCTCCTGGAAATGATGGCTCCGTTGGGAGATTTATAATACATTTTGGCTGGTTTTGAGGAATACCTTAGTAGAGCCATTGATTGAGGCCTCTGCCAGGGGGAATTTTCCACATCTCAAAAATATAGTTACATTAATCGAGAAGGAAGGAAAGAATGTATATTCAAAATTACAGGCCCATTAATGTTTTTTTTTTTTTTTTTTGCTTGCATGTTTCCACGCAGTGTCTTTTCATAAGTATTACATGCAGTAGTGTGGAGGCGACATATGTGGGTTGCTGAGGTGCCCGTTACGCGTTCGACACCCATACAGTCCAAGAGACATACAGCTCACGAGTTACAAGTTCATAAATTTCACAATAGGCAAATAAGTCTCATAAGTCCGACGCTAAGCGAACAAGGGCCAAAAGGGTCTAATGTCGAACTCATGGGCTGTATGATTCGTGGGCTGTACCCTATGACTCTTCTGCGTTGTGCTCTGTTAGAGGAAGGTGCGTTCCGGTCCTGAGCCAAGTTGGTGCTTTAGAAGTAGTGCCATCGGTGGGGTTTTGGCTTCGGGGATTTTTTTTTTTTTTTTTTTTTTTTTTGGGGGGGGGGGGGGGGGTTTCGAGTGACCTTAAATATGCATGAATATTCATGATATGTGCCCTTTGGATGAATGGCGGCCGGGGTTGAGTGTGAAATAAATGGGAAATGTTCGTGTGTGCTTTTTTTTTTTTTTTCACGTGCGTGATGATCCCGGTGTTATGAATTGCCGCGTGTCAACACGTGTTTGCGTTGCATGGGCCCCTTAAACATCATTATTATTTTCTTCGCAGAATAACCAGATTTTTATTATTTTCTAGTGTTGAGGTTTGTGAATGACAGTGTGGAGTGGCATGGAGTGTTTTACTATACATATGATACACAGGTGAGAGTGCGTCAAGGGGATGCAGCGCACTCGAAAGTATCATTACGTTTTGAAACTTATGGGCTTTATCTATAGTGTTTTTGAGCATTTAATCAAAATCATATAGTACCAAGTGTTTTGGGGGTTGCTTCTGCCAATGAAAAAAGACTAATATAAATTAAATGTTGTTAAGATAGTTACAAAAATTCTGTTATTATATGTATAAGTGCAGTAGGTCACTTTTTGTCGATGATTGAATTGTTATTTAATTCTCATTCTGTTTTGTATTGAAAAATTATTTGTAAATGTCAATTTCTGAATATGTATATAAATAAAACACCCTGTGGAAGGGAAAAAAAATATATATATATAAAAAAAACGTTTTGAAGCTTGCACGAGGCGAAGCTATTTGCTTGGTGATTTTGAATTGCATACACCAAATACCCGAGAGTGAGCTGCGTCTTCACTAACGTCATAACACAATTTCATATTGTGAATAACCAAACAGTAATGTAAGTACAATTTTCAACACAGAAAGTTTGAAGCCAGCATGTTAATTACTCAAGATTTTTATTTCCTTTTATCTATTTCCACTAGTTTTCAAATTTTAGATTTCTCAATTGTATGTTCATAAATGGGCATGAATATGTGCCCTTTAGGTCCTATGTGGGGCCCCTATGGGACCGTGTGGGTATAGAAACCATAAGTCCCATAACAAGGATTAACTGGTATCAAATTTTCATGTTTGATTAATGATAAGGGTTTAAAGAAGAAATTTATAGGAAATAATATCATATAAATTGACTGTTTTCCATCATTTAATGTTATTTTGATTAATTTCTGACACAAATCATGCAATAAACTTGTCTCTGCTTTGAAAATAAGAAGCTTTATCTTTATCAAATCTAATCACTGGAAGAAGTTCGATGCGGCTACGAAAAGTGCCAAGTCTGTGATGTCACCACGTGTGTATGCAACCCAGTGGGAACATATCTATAGGCAAACTGTGGCACTTTTCAGGAAATTGGTGTGTAATTTGTTGTTAATCTAGAATAAATTGTCCCCCAAAACTATATATTCACGTCGTGAAATTGTTTGTCTGTTTGTGTTCATTGGAATCATATTTTACACCCATAAATTTACGGGAAAACAAAGTTTTAAAAGCACAAAACCTATCGTCAGCTCAAGATTCACGATTGCCGTGATCAGCTGTTCCTTAATCATACATCCACACTTTGCTGTTATTATTGACACAACAAATCGATCATTGTGGGGGAATTGCGTATAGCTGAGGTAATCTTACATACTCATGAAGGATGATAACTAAGTGAAAGAGCTGTAATTGATTGGACATTATTTTTACACCCATAAATTTACTGAAATACGACGTTTTAAAAGCACAAAACCTACCGTAATCAGCTCAAGATTCGCGATTGCCGTGATCAGGTGTACGCACAACAGTACCAGCAGAATCGGCAGTGAACGAGGTATTCCTTGATGCCGTGATTTCAGCTTGATTCTTCTTCGAAATGGCATGATGAAGTTTTGTTAGATAAATTTGACCTTCTTTTTATCTTGTGTGCTGGTTTAAATTCTAATTTCTACCTCAATTTGCAAAAAAAAAAAAGTCTAACAAAGCGGGAAAATGCAACATTTCCGTGCTGAGCAGCAGTCACGATACACGTGTTGCATGCAAGCATGCACCGCTGCTGCAGCGATCCCCATAGTATAACACGTAGGTTGCTTGTAAACGAGGGGGTCCTCGGCGCAGTTGACCAATCGTGAACACGTATTTCGATCACGTGTCTTGGTAAGCAACAAGGCTGTTTACGAGTCTGGGAGACGATTTGCATAAACTTACGTATGTTTCAGACGAATTTATGAATGAAAGTGAGTAGCATGACATCATGTCATGACCATATTTGGAATAAGTAGAGGTAGAGCTTTCTGTAGGTACCAAATGTGTCAGGGTTTAACGCAGAATATCTAAGACACAATCGCCAAAAGAACAGTTATGTTCGCCGTAAGCGAAGGCGATTTGGTCTTTAGACGTAAGATTTTGGACAACATTTGAGATTGACATCCAACTTTTCTCTTCAAAATTCCACATTTTGTAGGTTGTATTTCGAAATGTTGTTGATATCAATCAGAAATTAGAAAATTTCCCCTACAACGTGATACCAAAATGTCAATTTGGTCCCTGAGGTAGGTCATTTTTTGACCTTTTTCGGGCTGTAGCGCGAAATCACATTTGAGGAGAAGTTTTGGGTTTTGCCAGAGCGGGTCTCATAATAGCCGAACGGCAAATCAGCTCATACACATTAGGTGACGTCGTTCAAATCCGATGTTTCTTGTAGCGAACGGAGATACGTGGTCATGGAAATTGGGCGTTTTTTCAATCTCAAAAACATTTTGGGGGTAAAGTTACATTGTCTAAAAGATATCCAGTTTTGTTAACTAGCTTCTTAGCTTTCCGTAGATATCAAACTTGTCATATTTCTAGATTCTCTATAAATTTCTGCTTTAAGTAGCATACAACTGTATAGACCCTGTATACACACACATACAAGCACACACTCACAATCGCACAGCACACACACTCACATAAACTCCATCCCGGCTTACCCATGTTTGCCCACGTGGGCCTCACATGGGGTTGTTGGCTGGGTGATAGTGTAGACATTGTGACGTTAGTGACCGAGCAGTTACGTTTTCTCTGTAATGTCCCATAGGTTACCCTGCGCCACGAAACCAACAAAAAGTCGCCAGACATGGAATTTTAGTTAGAGGCAGATTCTAAAAGTGTAGACTATAAGCTTTAAAACGATGTAAACCTGATACCATAAAAGTGGACAAAATCTGTAACTATACCATTGAGGATTTCGGAGCAGAAATTAACATACAATAATCATTAGTAACACCTACAAGAATAGGAATATGCATTATGAGGTTACGGTGGAGGATTTACGTCCCTCATATGTTTTGCGCATCAATGATTATCATAGTACTTCTGATTATACTGGTAAAGATATAAAAGATCATTTCATTAAACTGAGGAGCTCCACTCTGATACAGGAGAATTCCAATAAACATTGTTTTATAGTGTAGTTCAAATGGAAGATAATTATTTTCTTAATGCAGTTCGGTTTCGCCACAGGCAATCTCTATCCTTTTGCCGAAAAAAACCTCGAAATTTCTCGCATTTGGGAATATTACATACCCTGAGATGTATTCTGTGAATTGTTGAGTCCTCAAATATATCGAAGTATGTAAACGGTTTGATTAATCTAACGAATTATGCAATTTTCAGGTCCAGGGCAGCACAAGGACACCATTTAACGAAATTAAAAGAAAACAGAAACAGTATCGTCGAACTGATAAACACAGGAAAGATTTTAGCAACCAAAGCAGGGCAGTTGCATTAACATTGCAGAAATTTGAAACTGAACAAAATCTGGTAAGCTGAACTAATAAATATGGAAAAACTCCTTACATTTTATGATTATGATTATTTCTTTTTTTTTTTTTACTGGAATCAGGGGCAATGGTGTGGATCCTGACACATTTTTTAACGAAAAAAACCCGTAAACATAACTGGTGTATTTTTATAGCTACACTGCCATGTTTTGTTGCCTCGTTTGTGTATTTGGTAATTACTTTTATATTATATTCTAGTAAACATGATGAATTCATGCTCTAAATAAAGAATGTAGCTCGTTTTTCATTGTGCTTGCTGATTACATTTGTCGTTATCCTAGTGCGAGAATACACAATGCATTATTATGAAAATGAAATGCGTCACTACTCCATTCACTTCCTTTTATTTTGCCATTGCTTGTTATCGCCTTTCACCTCGCAGTGTTATAATTGCATAGAAATGATGCACACATAGAACAAGTGGAGACATATATCGTTAAGCTATTCCCATTATCTCTGAACACAGAGTCGTTTCACTTAGAGTTATGACTAACAGCTCTGGCGTACCGTGGGTCAAGACATTGGGGGGGGGGGGCACCTCGTGGAAAAATCATTTTGAGGGTGTGTATGCTTGTGCGTGCGTGCGTGTGTATGCTTGTGCGTGCGTGCGTGTGTACGAGTGTGTGTGTGCGTGTGTGCGTGCGTTGTCAGTCTGCAAACAATGGGGACTACAATACATAACGGAATCATGTGATACATTCCACAGCTCAGTCACTGAGCAACATTGTAAGTTTTCCTAACATGGATTATGGAATGACGGTGTGAAAATTTTAACATTTTACAGTCCCCAGACTGTCGTTTGTAGCTAAATTTTTTTCGCTTTGGAAATTAAGGGGGGGGGGGGGGGCACCGGGCGCAACTGCTGGCAATTACTGGCAGCAACATCAGGAGAATGGCAAAATAACCGGGGGCCAAACCCCCAAAACTCGCTTACTTAACGAGTGAGTTCCACTCTCTTTACAAACTAAGTAGACCATGTTTATTTTCAAGTTTTTATTGTGACAAACAACATTCCGATGGTCTGCCTCAAAAAAATTGTTGCGAAAGCCTCCAAATCCAAGATGGCGTCCAAGATGGCCGCCATTTTTACTGAATTTGTTATTTGAAAGATATAATTTGGTAAAACATCAGATTTCAACAAATGTGATGTCATATGAAAGAAAATAACATTTTTCTACAAGTTGATACCATTTTTGTTGATTATTGTGATAACTGGATCGATATTTTAAGGAAAATACCCAAATTTTTTGATATTTTTCTGAAAAAGTAAAAATTATGAAAATGCTTTATTCAGCATAAATCAGAGAAAGACTCAAGGATTATCTTGAAACGTGTCAAGAATTTTGTTTGACATATAATTAATAGTTGGAGAAAATTAGGGATCAGTACCATTTTCGGTTCAGGAGTTATAATGTCTCAAACATGAAAACTCCTTATGTAAAAAAAAAAAAAAAAAAAAACTCCACTTTAGCTGCGACAAACCTTGTTGGTCGCAAAAAGGGTCTGCGCGCGCCTGGAACTGGCACTTTTAGCAGTGCCAGTGGTGCGTGTAGTAGTCTTGGCAAACGCAGACTCTTTGGCAAACTAATTTTTCATACCAATGGTAGCTCACGTGACGCTGATCGCTATTATTTCAAAGTAGATTGTTCTGAAGCAGATGAGATGAAGCAAAAAAAAAATCTATCAAATAGAGGTAGAAGCTTGAAACAACCTTGCTATAGAAAGTTTAAAACAAAATTTGGATCAATCACTCAAAAGTAAGAAGTAAAAAAAAAGTAAAAAAAAATCTAATTTAAAAATGTTTATGAAAACCATGTAGAAATTAACATCTTTCCCATATAATCAATAATTGGAGAAAATTAGAGGTCAGTATTGTATTTGGTTCAAGAGTTATAATGTCTCAAACTTGAAATCCCATTTTACATAATATCATGTATTTACACGCATCTGTTCCCAAAGAAGTCACAGAAGGTCAAATCCAAGATCGTGTTTACTTTTCGACTTCCACTCTCTCTATAAACAAGACCATACATAATACTACACATACTACGCAATGTTCCGTAAGTACACCTCAGTAGATTTGTTGCAAAAACCTCCAACATTAAAGTACAGATGCAGTCCAATACGGCAGCCATTTTTATTGAATTTAACATTTCAAATATAAGATTTGATAGAGACACTGGATTGCAACAAATTTGATATAATACGAAGGAGAGTAAAACTTCCTAAAAGTTGATACCACTTTAGCTGTGTATTATGATAAATGAGTGGGAGTTGTTTGCTTCTCTTTTTTGGTGGGGGGGGGGGGGGTACGATATCAATATTTTTATAATGTTTAAAAAAAAGGAAGAAATGTAAAAATTCATGATTTTAGTATTTATCAAAGAAGAACTGAAGAATTACTTTGAATGTTGATACTTTGAAACCTGCGATTGAGATTGAGATTTACTGAGATTGAGACGTAATTCTTATGTATGGAATTACAGGCAATATCATACACTGTTGACAAGGTAACATCTAAAACTTGAAAAATTATAAATTATTTATGCATTAAAGATTTTGCATACAATGTGTTTACATGGTCACATGTATACTGTCATGGTCTAGCGACTTGCAAGTGCCTGCAAACTAACTTTTCATGCCAAGTGGTAGGTGATACTGGTCGCTATTACTGTAGCATTTCATAGGAGATTGTTCTGAGGCAGATAAGATTGAACAGAAAGTATTTTCCAAAAAGAGATAGGATCTTGGAATATGGCACAAATCTTTGCCAATGTGTCATATTTAGCGACAAAAATTGTATCCACACAAAATTCAAGATGGCGGTAATTAATCGAGGTTGTCGTTCAAGGCATTATTTACCATTAGTGCACGTAAAACAAAAACCCAGCTTTAGTCAATTCCTCAAACTAGTTCTAAACTGTGAGTTAGGGTTAGAACAACTAATGTACAAACTTAAATCTGTATAATCAATGCTAAATATTGTCAGATTCAGTACTAAATAGATCTGATAAGAATGCTTTTTTTTATACTATTAAAAGCTGTCAACAGTTATCATGGTTGTAGTTTCTTGAAAAGAAATGGTGATATCTCCGTTTTAGGCTTTATTATAATTTTTACATGGTAGAATGTTTTGTGATACAACTAACCTGCACATATAAATCGAATGTGATATCTCTCCCAATGGTAAACAATACCTTTAGTGTGTTGCGTCAAAGTTAAATCTCAAGTTATAAATTGATATACTTCTTAAATCTTCTAAAATCTTATATTGCTGTCTGATTATGTTCCTATACATCCGAACGATATTGTACCAGTGTAAACCATACTGAGGGTCTTTCTTTTTTTTTTTTTGGGGGGGGGGGGGTGGAGCTCATTCAGTGTTTGGGTAACGCCCGATCTTTGATTTTTTTTTAAATGCTTTTGTATCAAAGATATGCTTTTTTACTTGTATGTTATACTCTGCTGTCGTAGAAACGTGAATGATGATGGTATATGTGTAATAATGTCTCATCCTTAGATGTCCTTGAAAGCCCTTCTGATCCGAGAACCCCCCCCCCCCGCCGAAAAATCCGACGTGGCGGCAATTTCTCAAATTTGCTCTTAAATGTGTTGTGCGAAATTACTTTTCAGTATATTGTTCGAATAAAACTGTCCAAATTGATTATTCATGCTGTATATTCACTCTTACAAATAAGCATGCTGAAACTGTATTTACTGTTATTAGATTTTTCTTACACTGTTTTTAGGCTGATTTCATGTGGCTTATAGTGTGTGTCACATTGATCTGAGCTTATGCCATTGGTAGATGCTTTTCCTATTAGATATCAGGATCACTCGAGGGTGAAAATGTTCAATTTCATTCATTTTAGAGTGACCTCATCCAGGATCACTCGAAGAGTGACGAGTGATCCTTATGGTCACTCCAAAATGAGTGAAAATGAACATTTTTCACTCAAAATTCACTCCAATTTCACTCTAAATTCACTGTTTTCTGTTATTCACTCCTTTAAAAGTGAAAACTTCCACTCGATTTTTTTCTTTTTCACAGTAGAATATCACTGGTTTTAAAAATGTTTCCATAAAGACCTAAGACGGTTTAAAATAGCATTACAGTGTTCAAAATATATGAAACATATAAATAGATAGCACAACAAACAAAATTGTATCAAAATCGAAATAATACATCTAATTTGGCGCAATACACTATGTCAACTTTGATGGCTGTCATCTTGATTTTTTTTTTCGAGTGATTGATCTAAATTCTGTCTTAAACTATCTATAACAAGATTTGTGCCAAGTTTCAAGCTAGTACCTCTATTTGAGAAATAATTTGTGCTTCATCTCATCTGCTTCAAGACAATCTATTCTGAAATGATAGCGATCAGCGTTATCTGAGCTACCACTTGGTATGAAAAGTTAGTTTGCAGACACAAACCCTTGTTTGCCAAAGAAAAAGTCTGCGTTTGCTAAGACTACTACACGCACCACTGGCACTGCTACAAGTGCCAGTTCCAGATGTGCGTGTAGAAGTCTTCGCGCGCGCAGATTCTTTTTACGACCAACAAGGACTTGTCACAACTAAAGTGGCCATTTTTACACTGTGAGTTTTCAAGTTTGAGACGTTATAACTCCTGAACCGAAAAATGGTACTAACCCCTAATTTTCTCCAAATATTAATTATATGTTAAACAAAATTATTGAAACGTTTCAAGATAATCCTTGAGTCTTTCTCTGATTTATGCTGAATCAAGCATTTTCATGATTTTCATTTTTTTTTCAGAAAAATATCAAAAATGTGGGTATTTTCCTTAAAATATCAATCCAGCTATCACAATAATCAACAAAAATGGTATCAACTTGTAGAAAATTTTATTCTTTTTCATATGACATCACATTTGTTGAAATCTGATGTTTCTATCAAATTCTATTTTTCAAATCTTTGGAATGCCGAATGCCGCATGCTGCATGCTGGAACGGTGGTCTCAAATCTCACTCAAATCTCACTTTTAGACTGTTTTTGGAATAACCTGAACATCTACCAAGAATGAACATGACAGACTGATTTTGTAAGTTGAATGCCTGGAGATCGAAAATTGGAAATCTTGAGTTAACTTTGACCATGTAACTGTGTTTATTGCTGCACATTCTGAACTTGCACCCTGTACAGCCCCACATGCTTACAACTGCGTGGTTATCTGAACACGTTCAAATCGGTAACTACAGTGCATACTAGATCTACGTAGACTATAGCCAACACAGCTAAAATTTGTGAACAGTGACCCGTTCGTGGACTGATGTCTCACTGTGCTCACTGGGACCCGGTATTGAGGATCAAATGTCTGAAATCCTGAGTGCACCTCATTTATCGTTTAACCGAACTTTGACAAATTGATTCTGTGCAGTCCCACCTGCGTATTTCTCTGTTGTATTCGTGTTGGACTCGTCAGGACCTCTCTGTGGGTTATTTAAACGTCCTCAATCAGTATTTTGCAGAATTCAGGATCATCAACAGTACCCACAGACAGGCTTACTAGACTGTCTACGCAACTCAAATTTCTATGAGACTGGTCTCTGCATTTTCATTTTCATTGTACTTCTACTTCTGCATCCTAACAATGACCCGACAAACAGCTGCACTGCTGAAGGAGATACTCTAGGACAATGAATTTCTGAATGCTATCAGAAGAACAGTGGAGGATGCAGTTGCAACAAAAGTCAGTGAATACCTCATGCGCATGGAACAAACGGAAGGGAAAGTTCTCGAACTTCAGTGCAAACTCGACAACTGTGAGAAGGAACTCTGTGAAGTAAAAAAGGTAAACGAGAAGTCATTTCATGAAATCAACAAGCTGAAAACAAAGGCGGAACTGTGTCCGTTTCTTTGGTGTCCCTGAAACAGAAAAAGAAGATACAACTGAAACAATACGTCGGATATCGAAGGAAATGCTGGATGTAGATCTCCCTTCAAGTGCCATCGACAGGAGCGATCGAGTTCGAAGAAGGAACCCTCCTCCTGAGGGTACTCGGCCCAAGCCAAGAGCCATCATTGTCAAGTTGACATCCTACCAGTATCGTCAGACCCTGCTAAAGAACAAGAAGAAACTGAAGGAAAAGAAAAGTGGAATATCCATACACGAGGACCTAACTGACAGCAATCAAGCATTGTTGTGGGATGCTTTCACTATGATCCGCAAGCCAAACAGCAAGCTCACTCATGCATGGAGTATGGACGGTAGGATCTTCGTCTCAGTCAACACTCACAATGGTACCCCAGTCAAAAAGATAGTTCACTCAAGAAGAGATTTAGATCATTTGTAGAAAGATAGCCACATGTGCGAGACTGATGATATGAAATATAAACTGGTCTACATGATGTGAGTGCCACATCTACTCTGTATAGCACTATGACTTACAGCCATTGGCTAACCACATCCAGGTGCAATAGGTGCAATACGTGTATATTCTGGTCCCTTTTCTGTATGTATATCCTAGCAAGTGTTTTGTGATGTTATTCTTTATATTGTGAGATAATTATGATGTGTTTTGTGTCATTGTTTTTTTTTTCTATATGTTTCCAGATTCTAAGATATGTAGTGTATGTCGTAGGCAATTATTAAAGGCTTCTGAATCAATTTGTAATTCATGTTTCCAAGCAGATGATAATAGTTTCTCTTTTGATGAGGTGAATATTGGTAATGTTGATTATATCTTACCAGAGGACTTCAGTGATGTAATGAATCGTAGAAAACAAAAACTTTTTTTCTGTGGTTCACTTTAATTGTAGGAGTATCAAGAAAAATTTTGACAATTTTCGCAGTGTGACTGCCGATATTTCTTGCCAACTTTCATGTATAGCTCTGACAGAAACCTGGCTTTCTACACATGAATCAATCAATATATCAGGGTACGCTTTTGTTGGATGTGGTAGGACAAGTAAACGTGGAGGAGGTGTTGGTTGTTTGATCAAAAATGGTGTGAGATATAAGCAAAGGAATGATTTATATGTTTTTAATTCTTTCATAGAATCAATTTTCATTGAAATATATTCCAAATCAAACAATATAATTCTTGCTATTATGTACAGGCCTCCCAGTCAAACTATGAATGAGTTTTTGCCTGCTTTAGAAAAATCACTCAGTGCAATATCTAGAGAAAATAAACAATGTTTTCTCATTGGGGATTTTAATATTGATCTTTTAGCAACAATTTCTCATCCATATGTAAATAGTTTTATTGCTTTGGTAACATCATTCTCTTTTACACCACTAATCCTAAATCCCACTAGGATAACACAAAATTCTGCAACTCTTATTGATAACATCTTCACAAATGATATTACTAATGTATTGAAATCCGGAGTTTTGTTAAATGATGTTAGTAATCATTTAAGTGTATTTACAGTTGTCCGGTTTGAAAAGTATAATTGTTCTCAATCCAAATGTTACAAGAGATTTATAAATGATGAGAGTATTGGTGAATTTCAAAGATTACTTGGGTCCTTCGACTGGAATGATGTTTATAGGAGCACTGATGTTGATGATAGATTTCAAATTTTTATTGACAAGGTGACAACCGCATATAATCAATGTTTTCCTCTGAAAGAAGTACGATGTAAAAAAGCTGATGTTAATCCATGGTTTACGAAGGAATTGAGAAAGATGTGTAAGATAAAATGTATTTTGTATCGAACGTATATAAAGAACTCTACTGATTATGGAAAATGTGTTTATATGCAATATAGAAATATAGTATCTAGCAATACGTCGTGAAAAGCAACATAATTACCATAGTCGTTTTTTGAAAGTACGAAACAACATCAAAGGAACATGGCATGTTATAAATTATATTCTGAATAAAAACAAGGATAAAGTGCAATATTTTGATCTCAAACACAATAATGTTGATATAACAGACCCACAGGAAGTTGTTAATTTTTGTAATTATTTCAGGTCAATTGGCTCTGACATTGTAGATAACTTGCCTCCTGCTGCAAATTCTTTTCATGACTTTTTACCAAAGAGAACTTGCTTAGATTCTTTTTTCCTATGACCCATACAACCAAGTGAAATTCTTAAGACAGCTATTGAGATCAAACCGAACAAAAGTCCTGGTTATGATGATATTGATTCTGAAGTTATAAAGAAATCTATCCATTATCTTGCCACTCCTCTGTGTAGTATTTTTAATCTTTCATTCGAACAAGGTGTCTTCCCACGTTCGTTAAAGATTGCCAAAGTTGTTCCTGTCTATAAAAGAGGTGACACTTCTATCCCATCAAACTATAGGCCTATTTCTATCTTATCTGTATTTTCTAAGTTATTTGAAAAGCTTGTTCACAAGCGATTGATGTCATACCTATGTTATAAAAATATATTATATGCAAAACAATTTGGATTCAGACCAAGGTATTCAACATATATGGCATTACTTGACTTTTGTGACAAAGTTGCTCATGCATTTGAGAGAAAGGAATATGTAATAGGTATGTTTTTAGACCTCTCAAAGGCTTTTGATTGTATCAGTCACAACATTCTTTTAGACAAATTACAGTACTATGGCATAGGGGGATAACCTTAGACTGGTTCAAGAGCTATCTTTAGAATCGTATGCAGTATGTCTGTGTTAATGGACATTCCTCTCCTATACAGTCTATCAATGCTGGTGTTCCTCAGGGTTCTGTTTTAGGCCCTTTGCTTTTTCTATTGTACATTAATGATTTGCAATATGCTAGTAACATTTTAAAAGCCATTTTATATGCTGATGATACCAATTTATTTATTTCTTGGAAAGATTTCAGGGACACATATGCAATATTAAACACTGAATTGAATAAAGTAAACCAATGGTTTTTAGTTAACAAGCTGAAATTGAATGTTGATAAGACTGTATGTATGATTTTTAGAACCAAAAATAGAATAATTGATACGGAAAATGTAAATATATGTATTGCAGGCACTACTATTCCCATTGTACATTCAGCTAGATTCTTAGGAGTAATACTAGATGATCATTTGACTTGGAAGAATCACGTAGATGAAGTTTGCTGTAAGATATCTAGAGCTGTTGGTGCAATCAATAGAATAAGTTGAATAGTACCTTCAAATGTTCTTTTAAATTTGTATTATACTATGATTTTACCTCATATTTTGTATTGTAACATTATTTGGGGAAATTGTGCCAATTATCTACTTAAACGTATTTATGTTCTTCAAAAACGTGCAATCAGAATTATTAAGGGGGGCGCATCGGGCGCAACTGCTGGCAATTGCTGGCAGCAACATCAGGGGCCCGTTTCATAAGACTTGTCATCAGTGACAAGTTGTCATAGATTTGACAAGCTACTGAAATCCTTGCATCTGATTGGCTGAGAGCAAATTTGTCATAGAAATGTGGCAGTTGTCACTGATGACCCGTTTTATGAAACGGGCCCCAGGAGAATGGTATAACGATTAATTGCGAGCGAGCGAAGCGAGCGAGCTTGAAAATTTTGACCATCAAATTTACAGTCCACAAACTTCCGTTTGTAGCTTTATTTTATATATATATATTTTGCTTTGGAAATTAAGAAGGGGGGGGGGGGGGCAATTGCGCCCCTCCCCCTGTATCCGCTTCTGATAGTCATAGATGTCGGTTTAGCTGGTATCTCACTGAGCGGCGAACGTTTGCGAACGTAGCGAATTTGAGATTCGCCAACTTTTCTGACGAACGTTTGCGAAAAATCAAGGTTCGCTTCTGCCATTAGCGACAGTTAGCGACTTTTAGCGATGTTTAGCGACAATTAGCAACACTTTAGCGAATGTTTGCGAAAGTGTTTGCGAACACAGGTGGCGACTATTAGCGAATGTTAGCAAATGGTAGCGACAATTTTGCAAATGTTAGCGACAGTTTTGCAAATATTAGCAACTGTTTGCAAATCCTTTGCGACAATTTTGCGAATGTTCTTGGACCTAGAAAAGTACCAGGCGATTATGTATAGTCAGACCCATAAAACGAACGTAAAACCTTCCACTGAATTCAGATCTCTTGTGACAACCGTTCAAGTGGGATTTCCAGTATATGGAATAAATTTCTGCCAAGAAGAGGCTCAAGGTGTTGCTATCCTTGAAGAGCTGCTTTGTCAGGCTGCTGCTACAGCTATTGTGCAGCATAAGAGAAATAAAATAAAGAAAAACAAGAAAGGAAGAAGAAAAGAAAGACTGTTTGGGTCAGAGAGGGGTTGCAGAGGACAGACTTGCAGCAATTACATGATGGAGATGTCAAGAGCTTCAAGAACTTTCTTAGAGTGAAACCATGTCTGTTTCAGAAGCTTTTATATAGGAACCATATGGTTATTTGTTCGCTAGCAGTGGCGAATCAAATAAAAATGTTAGCGACACCGTATTACGACCGTTTGCGAATTCTTACAAGTGTTTTGCGAATGTTTGCAACTGTTAGCGAAAATACAAATTCGCAAAGGTTCGCAAAGAAATTTTGAACATGTTCAAAATTTCTTTACGACAAGAAAAACTGTTTGCGACAATAAAAACCGTTTGCGAACTTTCTTGCGACTGCTAACGAACCTTTTGCAACCCTTTTATGATTGGGGGAGGTATGACCAGCGAAGGGGTGTCGAAGTGACCAAGCAGGGGAAGGATGTCCAAAATCTGCACTTTAGAGCATCCCCTGTCAATCATTGTTTGTGTTTGTGTGTGTGCGTTTTATATACATGGAAAGTTAGGAAATAGGCCAGGTCAAGTTTTATTATTGGCAATGTAAGGCATTTTAATATAGACTAGTATTTAAAGCAACACTGCAAAATCAATGATCTAGCTTTGATATAACGAAGCGTAAGGTACAAAGGTGTGCATTCTACATCACATTGCGCAACATTGTAGCGACTCTTTTTGAGTACACTGCGCACATATCCTGCTTATATTCAGAATGCCAACCAGGAATGACGCTGAATCTTTTGTCGGCTCCGGGCTTTTTGAACAATGTTTCACACTATATATACCTCTTTAATAATGGTTAAAAGAAATCGTAGAAAAAAAAATATCTTATTTCTTGATCACCCTTTCATGTCGATTTCAAAAGCAGTTTACTTACCCTTGAATTACCATTTTGGTAAGTCTTTTTTTTATTCTTTTATTGTTTTTTTTTTTACCAGCGGATGGGGGGGGGGGGGGTGGGGCACGTGTCCCCTCCCCCCCCCCCCCCCCATGCCCCCATCCCCGTAGTTACGCCACTGATGACTAATTACAGAAAGAATATTCCAGCCAAAACATTCAGGAGATAACTGGATTTTTATTCTAAAAACACAAAGGCTCTGCATTCCCCCGTAACTGCCCGTCCACGTTGGTTTATTCCCGCCAACGAATATCACATGTGATTATTTTTTGCCACCAAGGAAAATATCTGCGTACGTCCATGGTATTAATGAGTACGTATGTAATAGTAGCCCTTTGTTCTCTAGTATGTCTGGAGTAGAATGCGCAAACGGCACTCCCCGTAGACACAGACATAAATGTTGAAATAACATCTCGTTTCTGGCTGGTAGTTTGTACATAACTACTTTTGAGGTGATCCTCTATAGATAAGTGCTGTATCAGAAGTACAACTTGAGTTGATTGCGATCCTGTTTTTTTTTTTATTTGCAGTGTTTATGTACAACAGGTAACAGAGAATAGTTATTATTATTATTTTGTTTTTAAATAGGGAAAGAGGTCGAAATTATTGCGGGCACATTTTGAATGGTACATGGCAGCCCCCTATATACGCCCCAACCCCTATATGATGTCCAGAAAACTAACGAGCGGTTATGGGGTTCAACACCCCTGTATACATGTTCCTC
This sequence comes from Diadema setosum, assembly GCA_033980235.1. Lineage (NCBI taxonomy): Eukaryota > Metazoa > Echinodermata > Echinoidea > Diadematoida > Diadematidae > Diadema > Diadema setosum. The sequence continues at coordinate 32,446,938 of CM067072.1, read as the reverse complement.
CCCCCCCAAAAAAAAAAAAAAAAAAAACAAAAAAAAACAAAACCAAAAACAAAACAAAACAAAAAACAAAACAAACAAACTGTCGCTAGTATTCTTAAGGCTTTAAAATGTCGCACAATCCACATAAATGCAAGGTGCCGAACGTTTTCAGAGATACCGCTCAAAATATCATTACCATAGTGTATAAATTATACTAACATACACCACAAACAACAAGAAAGTCGCCAGACAAGGAATCTTAGGGAAGGACATAATAATGAATGAGCAAACTTTAAGCTTAAAATGAGGTATAACTCAATTCAAACGGAATCTACTAAACCACCTAAATATTGGACAGAAAACACATACTGTGAAAAGGTGTTTACTGATAAAAGAGGCTTTATGGTCACTTTTAACCGTCACGCCGTGCTAGCTGGGCAATGAATGGGACAAAAAAAAAAGCGGGGGGGGGGGTGGGGGTGTGAAACTCCTCAGCATAAACAATGCAGAAATTATCAGATAAAGTAGGAATTGATCATGCTGTAGTAACCGTTCTGTGTATGACTAATGCCATTTTACAGAGAAGTAGCATCATCTTTTCAAAAGTTATCAGAGTTAAAAGTGAAGAGTGTAAATGGTTTTAAGAAATGAAAAAGGGATTCTAAGACACACCTTATTACACAAAGGTGTTCTAGAAAAATTCGTCGCCGGTCACACGAACCGACGAATCCCTCAGGTTTGCGTAGGAATGACAATTCGAGAAAAACGCGTTTGAAGTTAGCCCATTTTTGACTTATGGTTGCTACACTTTCATGTCTATAATTTCCAATTATTTTTGTAGTACACCAGACTTTTATTCTTGCTCTAACTTGTGATGTTTTTATCGAATTGTATCGTTAACAAATAAGCGGGAAATCGTCAAAGAGCTGCATGCATGTATTTTCGGTCTGCAAAGAACGTTGTCATTTTACATGTGTGTCCATATGTACATGTACATTGAGCGTTGTCATTGTCAACACATGTATTACATAGTACGCGCACTATGCGCGCGGTCAATGAACTGTTGAATCTCAAAAACAACACGCAAGTCAATGCGCACTGATTCGTCGGTTCGGTGACCGCGCTTACTAGTACGCGCGGTCACCGAACCGTCGAATCGCCTGATTGTTTAACACACGCGTCTATGGGGAAAACAAATAATTTTCACAAATGGAATTACATACTTCTACAAAAGTGATAACTACGTAAAAATTACACCGAATTACACACTGAGAATTTCAGAATATGTAGTATGGAATGTCTACTATCGAAATGATTGAAAATCTCAAAATCGAAAATAATATTGGACCCCAAATCGAGTGATTCGTCGGTTCGTGTGACCGGCGACGAATTGCTAAAAAGCATTTCCCATTCGTTTTATGATACCACACTTTGCCATGATTAGCGTTAAGTCGTGCTCTTTCAGAAAATGTGAAAGAATAAACGTCGACTAAATTGACCCATCTCACCTAATTTGAGTCCTAACATAAAATCAGTGTGTGATGCACAGTTTTATATTTAAACAGACACAAAATGTTACGTTGCTGTTGAAAACCACATAAAGAAGTCAACAAAAGAAAACAAAAGTAGAAAGGGCGGTTTCTATCTATATTTCGAATCTGTTTTTTTTTTTTTTTTTTTTCGTTTATTCGCATTTATTCTGCTTCTCAAATCAAGTAAAAAAAAATGCATGGATGTGACAAATTAAAACAAAACATAACCAAATGACAAAGGAACAATATAAAAGTGAAGTTTATACTAGCTGCATAACGAACTCATTACATTTACGGTTGCATATATATAGATACAGAAAATACAGCACATCTGTTTCAATGAGAAAGTTTTTACTCCTCGTAGAAAATGAAAATATAGGTCGATGAAAAAACATTGCATATGATTATCAAAATCTGGATACTCACCCGTTTCACAATTACTGCCTTGAAATCCTGGTCTACATACGCATTCTCCCGTCACATGGTGACAAACGCCCCCAGCGTAACAGTCCGGACAGTCATTCGAACAATCTAGCCCATACTTCTTAGAGGGACAATCTATTTCGTTACAAAAAAAAAATCAAAACAAAACAAAACAAAAACAAAAACAAAACCAAAAAAACCACCACCACCTACAACAACCACCAGAAACAGCAGATAACAATTTCACCACGATATCACCGTACCAAAATGTCATCGGTTTGAGTAATACAGTGATGTGCAGTGAACAGAGATTTGTATACAGTTAATACAAAGGAAGCCTTGTTTACGTGCAAAACGGTATATTTTAAGACCTAGAAAATTGTGGTCCACTAGACCACTAGTCTCCCATGCAAAAGCATGGCTAGTGCTTCAGTATTATACCCTGGAATTTATACGCTCCCAACATACCCAAGTCAACATTAAGTCAACAAGTTTTGTCTCACCTCTAACGGTGAGCCTCAAGATTGCATGTTTTCCCGTTTCCCTGTTGCGTTCAATATAGCATTCATAAATGCCTTCATCTGACTTTCTGACGTCATTGAGGGTTACTGTTACCAAACCACGCCAAGCAGGTATGATGTCATCTCCGTTGAGCCTCCAGACGAGGTCCCCTTGATTCAACCCGTTTCTCATTTGCACTGTTAGGATGATGGTTTCACCAACTCCAACTGTGTAGGACAGCTTTTCTGCCCATACCTCAGAACTAGAATCTGGAATCAAATTAAGACAGGCAATCAGACATAATATTGAACATGATATGCAATTTGTATTGCTGCTGTTGCTTTAGTTGTTTGGTTGTTTAATTGTTCGTCCCTCCCCCTAATGGTTATTAAGGAAGAAAATAAGGAGTTATGAATGATCAGGGAATTTGAATATTTGTCACGGCACATTTTGGTAAATTGCACATTTTGGTAAACTACCAAAATGTGCAGTTACCAAAATGTGCAGGACATTGACGGCACATTTTGGTACCTTTCTGCTCCTCAACCGTAATCACAAAACAAATTATAACTCTATCGCCACCAATGACCCAGTATTATGAAAGTGCCATGGCAGCACAGGGACTCAATACATTGACATGTCTATGCCAGAAATTCCCCCCCCCCCCCTTCACAAAATTACTAGCAATGAACACTAGTCCTGCCTGGATCAATTATTGATCACCTTAATTGAATTCTAACTCCTGGAATGCTAAATCTCCTACCAATGCACTTGACCCACACTTACTTACAACTTTGGGACCCTACCCTACCCTCACCAAGTTTGATTGTCTGAAATCATCCCACTGGTTCATCTACGTACAACATTATCTTGCGTGTAATGCTTTTTGGCCTGGAGAACAAATTTTTACCTATTTCCACTGGGGAGGGGGGGGGGGGGGGGGCTCCCCATGGGGGCCATATGCCCAAACAGAAACAACCTTATTACCTAACGTCCTAAGGATGATCCCCACCAAGTTTGATTGAAATTCGCCTACTGGTTGTGGAGAAGAAGAGGAAAACATGTTTTCCCACGTTGGCCCCCGTCCCTCAAACTTTAGCCCCCATCTAGGGGCCCAAGGGGGCCCCTAAAACGAAAAGCGATCGCAATGTTAGCTAAAAAAGTGTCTTGCCTGTCTTTACTGCAGGACCATATCACCTTAACTCCTTGACCGTATCAACACTCAAGCCCATCCATTGATATTTAGTTCAGTTACCAAAATGTGTAGGTGGTCCAAAATGTGCAGGCAAACCCATTTTTAACAGCACATTTTCGTAACAGTTGATCCCCTCAAGTATAGGTGCACTATCGGCACATTTTGGTAACACATTTCTTTACCAAAATGTGCAGTTACCAAAATCTGAACATAGTTACCGCACATTTTGGTAAATTGCACATTTTGGTTATTTACCAAAACGTGCAATTTACCAAAATGTGCCGTAACAGAACCCAGTGTTCCTTTCACTATTCCAACACAACACGTAGGAGATAGTCACGCATTTCTGCATGTATTGAGCACGAGGCGATTCTGGACGCTCAGTTTCTGCTGTCTTGATATATGTCACACCAGTATTTTGTTACCTTTAAGCTTTCGTTCAACTGAAATAACCTTTGGCTGTGATAAAATCATTGTACATAATGGACCTTCCGAGTATTTTTCTTTTCCGGGCAGGAGATAGCTTTCTAACACAGAATTGTTATAAGCACCGCATTCATACTCGGCTTCAAAATCAAGATTATCTTTAATTACATTATCAAATTCTGATGCTACTTCAAGGCAGTTATAGTTAAATAAAGCTGTCGTATTAAAATAGCATGACATTCTCCTGTTTTCGAAAAGAGGTAATTCAAGTGCTCTTTCATTATACTAAGAGAGAAAGTTGAATTTTCTTTAAATATTTCTTCATATCGTTGTACACACGTGACGTCAAGAACTTCTGTGGTCTTCTAATCCAGCGATTGCTGCACCAAATCTTTACGAATAAAAAAAAAAATGAACGGATTGTTGATTTTTCTTCAAAATTCTCTGGTGTGCTCTCCTAATATTGTTTCATTCATTAAATCCACAAATGTATTCAGTTTCCTCACATGATTTTCAGTACTCGAGTAATGAACGAGAAATGTTCAGTCAGTGAGCTGTCAATTCAGTTAAAGAAGACAAACTTGTAAGTATAAAACTTATATAAAACAATTCTGCATAAAACGGTAGGATGGAGGATGATTGCAAATATGTTATGGCTAAGGAAGCTATTTCCGTTGATGTTATAGAGACTTCTTTTTACATCCGTCACGACGAAATAATCATGAAAATATGAGAATCGATGATTCCAATCATGGACACATAAATCATTATTATACAAAAAAGTCATATTCCCTTCTCCTTAGAAGTTGCCATTTTATCTAATAATTAATGTTATATTTGATTTTTTATCTTTCTTCAAATCATATAAAACTTAAGATAAACAAAGCTATTGTACATGTTGTGGAGACACGCGAGAAGTGGTGGCACTGCCTCCTATATAGGTCCCGCTGACCATGGGTTGACATTGAACTGCAAATCAAAATTATTCATGGGGATTCTTTTTCGTTCTCTACTTTGTACTATTGTTAATGATACAGTGCTCTGACCCAATCAGGAAAATTAGAAAAAAAGGTCATACTGCGCAAATGCCTTCAACAGCATAAAGTCAAGGGGGTCATCCCAGACCGACACCAACGAGTCATACGGACCACGAGACCGACATCAAAAATAGGTCCATGAGTTATACGGCTCACGAGTCATACAGCCCATGAGTTCGACACTACGCACAAAAGGATCATGAGACCGACACTAAGCACAGAAAGCCCATGCACGAGACCGACACTACACAATAAAGGCTCACGAGACCGACAGTACGCAAAAGAAGCTCACGAGACCGACACTAGGCAAAGAAGGTCCACGAGACCGACAATAGGCAAAGAAGGCTCACGAGACCGACACTAGGCAAAGAAAGCCCACGAGACCGACACTTGCTAGACAAAGAAGGCTCACGAGACCGACAAGATGAACAGAGCCATCTACATGTCAATTGCAAATATGTACCTGTACAGGGTGTTCAATGAAGGGGAAAATTACATACTGGTGGGTGCAATTTCGTCAAGTTATCGAGCGAGATATTGTAACTAATTGAACAGCATCATCTGCATATCAAGGACATCAAGTATGTATTTCTACAGCACGTGTGGCTTTTTAGGGGGCAGTTCTGTCACGCTACGGGGAGCGACATTGCTACCATTTTTTTTTTTTAATGAAATTGTCCTCAGTCATGAGACCCCCGTTCTCCCCCTCCCCCCCCCCCAAAAAAAAAAATGCGCAAAAAATGAATAGAGGACAAGAACGATGTTTGGTTTAATTGTAAATGCCATTGTGCTATTGTTAATAGGCTTCCCCAATTTCTAGCCTGCTTAGAAATCAATTTGTAAATTTCTCTGTTATTATAGGCCCTAGTGTATGACATTGAACCGATGAAAACGTTTTATATCGCAGCGATTGGCAATCCTCTTTCAAGAAATAGAATAGTTGCTTTCATGGATGCATCTTCTGTTCCCAAATTGTTACGTTACCTTAATAGACGATTACTAATTATTATTTCTGTGAATTTATACTAAATCACCACCTTCGTAGATGACAACCCCCCCCCCGTATATCATGAAAAGCAGGTGTGCACTGAAATATTTTGTGTGTGTGTGTGTGTGTTATTTTCATGTTACTGCTGGCTTTTTTTTTTTTAGTTGGTTGATTTGAATGTTCACATCATTCTTTTTCTAAGAAGGTGTATACCAGAATGTGTTTTGCGGAAAGGGAACAGAGAGTTTGTTTGGCATTTTTGAAATTAATGTTGAAACATCTCTTGCATTTTTAACTGAATTTTGTTGATTTTTGCCCAAACACTCACACACGCAAACACAAAGATCTTGAACAGTTCAGGAGGTGAAGGAGGGCCATTGATGGGGTAATCTCCTAGCAACTCTCCTTTTCCATTTCTCATATCTTCCTTATGCCATTATCTGGGGGGTGTTTCATAAAGCTGTTCGTAAAGTTACGAACAACTTACGAGCGACTGGTGATCAGTTCTTATGCTGAATTATGGAAATTCTGATAAGTATAATAGTGTATAGCACATCAGAACTGATCACCAGTTGCTCGTAAGTTGTTCGTAACTTTACGAACAGCTTTATGAAACAGGGCCCTGGACACCCTTTACAATTGATTAGTCGATAGGTGGCGCTGTTCATCCTGCCGGTCTCGTGGGCCTGCTTTACCCAGTTTCGGTCTCGTGAGCCTATTTTGCCTATTATAGTGTCGGTCTCGCGGGCTTTATTGTCCCCGCCGAATGAGTTCGAGCAGGGGACTATGAAACGGGCTCCGTACGTGTGTGTGTCCGTGTGTCCGTGTGTCCGTGTGTATGTCCGTGTGTATGTGTGTGCGTCCGTGTGTGATCAAAATGTTCAATTTGCTACTTCTCTGTCATTTATGAGCCAATTTTGATTCTGTTTGCTTTATATGATAGCACTACATGGGAGCTTTGAAACTTCTACACAGAATTTCTTCAGTTGTGACCTTTGACCTTGACCTTTCACCTATATTGTACGTTTTGCTAGAAAATGCTACTCCTTCGCCATTTCTAAGCCGATTTAGATTCCGTTTGCTTTATGTGATGCACTAGGTGAGGGCTTCAAAACTTCTACACAGAATTTTGACCTTTGACTTCTTTGACCTTTGACCTTGATTTTTGACCTATGATGTACATTTTGCTACAAAATGCTACTCCGCCATTTCTAACCCGATTTTGATTCCGTTTGTTTTATGTGATGGCACTTGGCGAGGGCCTCAAAACTTCTACACAGAATTTTGACCTTTGACTTTTTTACCTTTGACCTTGATTTTTGACTTATATTGTACATTGGCTACAAAATGCTACTCCTTCGCCATTTCTAATCCGATTTCGATTTCGTTTGCTTTATGTGATGGCACTAAGTGAGGGCTTCAAAACTTCTACACAGAATTTTGACCTTTGACTTCTTTGACCTTTGACGCTGATTTTTGACCTATATATTACATTTTGCGACAAAATGCTACTTCCGGCGGGGACATATTACGCACCGTGTAATTTCTACTTTTCCTTGTTTGCATAGTGTCGGTCTCGTGAGCCCTTCATGCATAGTGTCGAACTCGTGGACTGTATAACTAGTGGGCTGTATGACTTGTGAGCTGTATGACTCGTGGGCTGTATGACTTGTGAGCTGTATGACTGTGGGCTGTATGACTCGTGGGTGTCGGTCTGGTGACGTGCACCAAAATCAAGGACACATGTGAGTCTATTGTATTTACTGATACTGCAGGACCTACAGACTACCCTTGTCTGTACGAAGATATAAAGCACGCAAATTGATGACTATTATTTTCCCCTATACAATTAGGATTTTCCTTCGAAACAAGCCAACGCTGTAAGTTGAAAACAAGGGGAACCGGGAATAGAAAGAATACCTGCAGTGTCAGAGAGAGGGTTACAACACCTCTTCCGCCCTACCCCCACCCCCCCCCCCCAAAAAAAAAAAAAAAAAAAAAAAACACCTCTTACCACCTCGGTAATCGTTGATCATAACTACATTTTCTGTTCTGCCCTTGTAGCTCACAGCTGTCCTGAACGCCCCAACTCTAGCTGCCCCTCCAGTTTGTCGGTTGAAAGTCGCATGTAAGCTGTCGACATGATCGGTAGCAAATCTCGTTGTGACTGTGCCTTGCGGTAAACCTGAATCCTGCCACTCATGTCCTTCATCAGTCACCCCATGGCCGGTCTCCCCAGGTCCGGTGTCCACCTGTCTCCCGATGTAGAATTTCATAGAAGAATGGCTAAGGTCTTCCATCACGTAGGCGCCGATGTGATCATCATCAAGATTGTCTTGAACTCCAGCATAGCGATTGAACGCCACAGTATCGACAATGTGCACTGGAATTAAGTGTCAGCATGATCACATGTCATTTAATAAGTGATTGAAAATCCATGTAAACATTTTTTTTTCTGTATAATCAGTGTTATTTCATGAAGTTTAAGTATTGTATTATTTTTTCTATCATTGTTATTATACATAATGGCATCAAATCGTTTTGTGAGTCCATTCAAATTTTGCCATATTTTTTTGTAGTAAATGATTATACATGTACCTATGGAAAGATTAAATAAAACGAGTATCGCGTGGTGTAAATCTTTACCACCATCCCTTGTAAACCTGGTTCCACCTCTTTGGTAATAGTATTCTAGAACAGCCATCATTACCCTGATATGATCAAACCATGTATCTATGGATTCTTAGATTCATCTACAAATATCGAAACTGCATGCAAGTGAGAAAAAAAAATATTGGACAATTGTTCTCACACTTTACTGTGAAATTATGAAGGTCATGGCAATTACGTTACACACATGATACGAGCTTATAGGAAAAATGTAACACAACTCAAGGTATACCTTGACACTGCGGACCATACCAGCCTGTATCACAGCCTCCTTGACCGTCACAGGAACCAGTTACTGGGTCACATTGGTTGGATGACGCACAGTGACACGTCTGGGTGCAACCCGCACCATACGTGCCGGCAGCACATCCTTTAAAAAAAAATACATGCCAATTATGATCTTCTCAAGCCCAGTGAACACAAACAACAATTTCTGTTCTCAGTGTTATATCTGATTCCGCCATAGAAATAGCAGTGAAACTGGTAAAATACACAGCCAGCATGGCCGCCACAGAAATGCAATAATGGTTGAATGGGGGAGGGGCGCAGAGCAGCTTCTTTACCACTTCCGGGTTTAATCAGCCAACAAGCAAAAACAAATAAAAAATACCCCCAAAAAAACAAACAAACAAACAAAAAAAAAAAAACAAAAAGAAACACACACACACAAACAAAAGACACAAAAGCAAAAAAAATAAATAAAATAATGAAATAAAATACAAAATACAAAAAAGGGGGCTTAAAGGTGCAAGGAGACCAATGCTATCGACTCCTCTTTGGCGCTTACGCTGTGGCCCACTTCCCCGAGTCCGAAGAAGTGCGATTCATTGTAGTCAGTGGTCCGATCACAGTTCGGCTTATGATTCGGCTGAGGGGGATGACAGCTTTTATATTGATGCCATAAGAAGCACATTATGCACGCACCCTGGCATTACTACAGTCTGAGCTTTGCGCAGAGAAGACAACGAAAGCAACGTTACTGTCAAAATGAATCTGACATTGGTGATAGACTTGAGTATATTTTGTATTGGTGTCAACAGAGGGAGCTGGTGATATGTAGACGAATATTTCGGAGAAGATTATGTAAATATGATTTGACTGTTATGTAAGAGGAATGTGTGGCTAGGGTGCGGTTGTGAAGTGAGTGGGAAGCGAGAGGGAACAGTTGTATTTGAGGCTTGCTGTCGAGAAGGTGTACAGACGGGTTGACAAGCCAAGAGCAGGGCCTGAGCATCATTGCATTTAATTCGGCTACGTCGCTTGGTGCATTCCCCGTAGACACCGCTGGCCGCCACTCAAAAAGGAAAAGGGACCGAGAAGCTGTAAGTTTTGCAGAATTTGGTATTAATACTCAATTTAGCATTAAAGTGTAAGCATCGCTATGCTTAGATATTTCATTGTATGGCAATTTAGTGCAACAGAACTGAAATCTTACACAATTTTTTTGTATTCTGTCGTACAAAAGGTTAAAATGAACATGAAAGGAGAAAGTTGATGTGAAAATAAGGTGAGGATGTTCAGATACATTTGTACCTTAACACATTACTGCAAGGGTGAGCACAAATCTTGTATTACAGGTAGATGATTAATAGTTGGGTAGAAATGTATTTTGACATGGGATTGTTGTTATATTTGTAGCCGTCCGTACCCAGGCACTGAGTATCCGGACTTGTCCGGAGGACGTATCCGGAGGCGGATACCGCCCAATCTTGGAGTCTTCAAGTAATCCCACGCCCAGCTGTGGACAGAAACAGGCAGACACCCGCGAATCGGACAATACCCATGCCACTCGACCGTGTGTACGTATCCAACCACGCCGTGCTGCCACACCCGTAAACACTTCACGCCGTGACGGACTGCAGGAACAGGCGTCAACCACCTCGCGTGAACCGTGCGTGTATCCGACGCCAGGAGCCGGCTTCGCCTGAGCAATACCGTACAGTCATCGCGCGGCTCTCGATAACGGGAAAGTGCCTTTGATATGTAGGGACTGTAAGATAGAGGGGGGTTTATTCGTAGAACTGCACGGGCTTATATAGGGACTTATCAGAAATTAGGATAATAGGAAACAATTTGTTTTTACTCAGGTATATTTGTCTTGCCTTTTTCTTCCCGAAAAAAAAAAAACATTTTTCTTTTGGTGACTTTGTATTGATATTCGGGAGACAACATCCCACATTGCACCGACTTTGTTTAAATAAAAGAGTCGGATGACACAATTGATTTGAAATGATGATTAACTGTGCTCAGTTTATCATTGCGGTCGTCCTCCGAGAAACCCTTTGACAGTTACTTAGCAACACCTACGCACTTTACTCTTGATGACAGCTCAACTTCGGTAATCTTCGTATCAATGCTAACGGTGATCGGCGGTATCATCAACATCGCCCTCTACACTACAGGGACTATGCACCTTTAACCACATTAAAGGGGGGGGGGGGGGGGGCACCCGGCGCCCCCTTCTGGATCCACTAATGTCATGTGCGATCGTTCTAGAGAGATTTGACTGTGCATTATACCAACATAAAACTCTACAGCGCCAGAAGATTATGTTATTTGTTTATTTTTTTTTTATCTTGCAGGGGATGTAGGCCCTACGTGGCACTCACACATTAGAGGGTTCTCAATTCATCATTGCTATTCTAAGAGTTAAACACACAGGGTTTTCAACAATAGGGTTAATTATACTTGTCCACGTGACCCGAACATTCACAGTGGTTCACATTTTCTAACTGAGCTCTTTCCAACATAATAATCACGAAGGAAAAACAGCCACATAAATTAGGGGAAAATGGCATAAAGAGGAATCATCAGAAAATGAGGATTGCTACTGGATTTCCTGGGGGGAGTTTGCTTGTTTGTGGATGTTGTTGCTGTTACTGTTATTGTTGTTTTGACTACCTGTACTGCAGTCGAGTCCTGACCAGCCGGAGGCACAAGAGCATCCGTACGGGTCTGGAAGGCAGAATAGCGCCCTCTGACAGTCATTGTTGGAGGAGTTGATATCCATGCAAAGGACGGCGCAGTTCTTTCCCACATAGCCGGATGTGCATGCTGTTGTAGAGGGAAATGATTACATGGGACAAGAGCACGTATAACGTGTAACACGACTCACATAACTCAAACGTTGTTGCCGTATGGTCACCTTTACATGGCTGGTTACTGCAGCAGAGGAGATGACTTATGGCTTGGTGGAATTATAATTTGTGGAACTTGCTGTATTGAATTTAAAGCACTCAGATGAAAGAAAATTACACGCCTCATTTAAGAAAAAAAGTGGTTAAAGAGAAAAGGTATTGAGTCAAGTTCTTGCATTATCATTTTTGACAATACATTTTGTCACCTGAAGTGGCGTGATTAATAACAGACACTGACTACACATGATAGCAGTCATTTAAGTTGTAGGAGTGTCTTAAGTCTTCTCTTGCCCAAAACAATCTGGGATTCTCTCATGGGGGAACACTTTCATGCATGCAAACAACGGGCAGACGATATGAAGAGCAATGAAGGCGACATCCTTATCGCAAATTTTCTTTCAAAAAAACTGAGCTACAACTATTTGCGATGTGCGCGGAAATGTGTATGCATTAAGCTGCGAAAGCCTGAAGATATGTACATATACCTGATGATGTTACGGCCAATACATTTTGTTTTTAAGAATCTAGAGAATGTTCTAACATCAGGAGGTGAAATCTATCATCTATCCATGCATACCTAAGATGATGGATAAGTATATCAATGTTGTTAAGAGTCTTTGTTGCAAGATTAGCGATCAGTTTGAATGCAAACTCATTATCTCTCAAACATTTTAAAGTCAGTGTATTACCAGATATGAAATGCAAAACCCTTCCAAGGAATTATTTCTTGAGTTTTCAATTTGAGAAAAAAAAATCATATTTTCTAATCGTTTCCCTTTCTTGCGGCTGTGGAAAAATGAACAAAGAAAATGGGATTCCATTGGCATTCGAATCCCCAAACTCCGGATTGCTATCCCGTTAACATTACATTCTAATGTCCCACTTAATACGCATTTCATAATAATAAGTTGGTAAAAAGACAATGCCTCACATAGAGCTATGGAGAGAGTGTGCATGAATTTATATGAAAAAAGAAAGAATTGGAATTGAATGAAATGATAATCATGGTGAGACTTGCATTGTTATAGCTGTGTGGGATTCCTGAACAACAACAACGGAAATAATAATATATGTGTCTGCACAGCTGCCATAAAGGGTTCTAACCTTTTCATGTTGTGACACCATGAGATTCATGCTGTTCAATGCTTTTCCGGGACACACAATTTATGCGATAAACTCACCCGTTTCACAATGATCGCCCATAAATCCCGGAGGACAAACACAGCGCCCGGTAATGTCGTCACAAATTCCTCCATTGTAGCATGTCGGGCAGGTATACTGACAATTTGGACCCCACAGGTTATCTAAACAACCTGGTCAAAAAAAAAAGAGTAAAACTAATCAATGTGAACAGGAGTATGTAGTCCAAGTCAAAGATAATATCATTATGTTGTTGTTTTTTTATCATGCAATTTTCAGCTATATTTTCTCTGAAAAATACACGAGTGACGGAAGAATAATGGTTTAAATTACAATTATGTTTCTCTTCTCTATGATAGAGAAGAGAAAGGTGAAAATGATAAGGGCGTTAAGGTGCCTCGAACACTATGGCTTTAGTGGCAACTTGATGCACTTATTACTCTCAACCGACGAACATCTTTAATTGTATCAAATACGGTGTGACACGAGGTTAGGATGAAGTTTCGTTCAAAAGATCAACGTTTAGTGCTATTCTGAAAGAGAACGAATTCTCAACAATTGTTCATAACTTCGTATGAACGGTAATTATAAATTTGATGCTATAGGAGAATAAAAAATATTTTTTATTTATATTCGAATTACTGGATACACAAGAAGAGTCTGCGTGGTAATTGGGCACAAATTGAGTGGTGTTGAGCGTTTTCTCTTCAAACATGTTGTCTGCCTATTTACCTCGAACTATGAGCCTAATTATTCCACCTCGTTCCAGGTTGTCGCTGCTGTAGTAGTAGTGATGTATTCCAGCAATGGATGCGTTTGCCCTGCTGATGTACAGTTCGTCAGATGACACGGAAGCGGAAAGGTCTGTCTGACCGTTGAGCATCCAGACTAGTGAGCCTGCACCATTTCCCATTCCAGCATTCATGACGAGGCGTACGTTTTCGTCAATACTGGCAGTTACCGTCAATTTATGCGGTGTGAAATGGGCTGCAACATAAATGACAAATATGACAGCAATCAAATACACCATACACAGTTGATGCAAACTAAATCCATTCTTCTTCCATGATTAATTATACATTTTAGTTTGGAATCAACAGAAAATTACCAAAAATGATAATTATTGCACTATTATGGATGTCTGTTTTTCATAATCCACAATAAGTCAGGATATGAACTAGGCGTTACTTTGTAGAATCTCATGGAATTGTGCTGTCCTTCAGGACTGCGATTGGACTGTAACTGCTGCTCTACATCCCAGCTATGAAAGTTTGCATCACATGTATCAGCAAACATGTAGCCAAACGATAATATTAATAATAATAATAATTATAATAATAATAATAATAATAATAATAATAATAATAATAATAATAATAATAGTAATAATTATATATATATATATATAGCGAAAACTTTGAGCAAAGAAAATGGGTTTTCATCGGGATTCGAACCCGAGACCTTCCTTGTTTCAAAATATATTACAAAAAGCTGCATCGCTTCGGCGATCCCTCAAAGTTGATTTGCATCATTTGGGTTTATGTCAGGTTAATGTGTGTGTGTGTGGCACACATACACACACGATAGCTTCTGACCACACGAGCAAAGAGAGTTAAGGGTTTGGGACGAACATCGATCTAGGGCTTTCAATAGCTCAGTCGGTAGAGCACCGGTCTAGTAATCCGGAGGTCTCGGGTTCGAATCCCGATGAAAACTCATTTTCTTTGCTCAAAGTTTTCGCTATTTATTATTACAATTGTTTCTTGTCAGTTTTTCCTTCCTTGTTTCAATATATATATATATATATATATATTACCTGGTAGAATTAAAAATGCAGGTTGCTCTTCTATGGGCAAACATTCACATCCAATGTGCTCAGACATGACATGAATAGATAAACATCGCGTTAGATATACATTATACTGTACGTGATACATTTATGATAAGCGAAAATTATTGCAACAAAATTAGAGTTTTTATATCCACTTTATTTTAATACTTTTAATTACTGGTTTTATTCTTCTTTTGTGGAAAAACATTCATATACAGACATGACATGAGGAGGTTTGCTAGACTACACCGGACGTTTCTGACTGTGCAAAGGGAACAAACTATACAATTATATGATAATTGTAGTGGCAAGCGAATCCCCGAGAGAGCAGATGACGTCAATAAAAAATCAATACATACAAGACAAAACAAAACAACAAACAAACATGTGCCACGAGAAATAGTATTTTACCGTCTGAACGAATGAACAGAGTCGTAGCGGTTGTTGTCCAGTTGTACCGTTCAGCCCGACATGAGTAAGCCCCGAAGGTGTCTCCACTGGAATCAACAGGTAAGGTGACCTTTGCCGAAGACGTGAGATAGCTTTCGATATTTGAACCCGACGGTAACTGACATGAGGAGACATCATCATCGTAAGAACACCAGCTTGTCACATCTGACCCCGTGGTCAAGTCTATTGACCTCTGAAAGGTCAATGTACTTGTCGAATCAGCACCGCTCAGAATAGCGGCAAATGTTGCTGGTTGGCTGGGGTCATAGGTTGGGTTGAAATTAACACACGTCATGTCCAGTATATTGCCTGCCCAATGAAACAGATGTAATTCAATGGGTCTCTTGCACCGCATCAGCTTTAAAATATTTTTTGGCAGAGTCTCAGAGTAATAATCAATACCACAGGAAAAAAAAAATGTTGATATCACCGTTTTAACGGAAAGGTGTCACTACAGAAAACACCAAAGTGCTAAAACGCTTGTTTAAATGTTATATGAATGTAAATGTCAATAGCAATAAAATAGAAAAGTATTTCCAACGTTTCTGTGAATGCGTAACGTAACACGTCAATGGTACACTGTACCTAGATTATTTATGTACGGGGCAATTATCGAAATCTTAAAAACGAAGCGGATAACAAGAAAAAAAAAAGTGGGACAATATTCATAAAGACCAAAGACTCTTAAAAAAAAAAAAAAAGTTACAGCTCGTTATTCCGAAGTTTCGTTATTCGGTAGATTCGTTATTCCGAAGGTACCGTAATCCGAAAATGTGATGAGGTTTGTTATTCCGAAGGTAATCCGAAAATGAAATTATGGTTCGTTATTCTGAAGGTTCGTTAATCCGGAAATAAAGCAAAGCTCGTTGTTTCGAAGGTTCGTTACGGACCCTATTTCAATTCAGCTCAATTCAATTCAAACTTTATTTTCACTTTTTCTTTCCAACAGAATGCACAAGAAACAATATTATGAGTTTGACATGGGAGTAACAAAATATACATAACCAGACAGGATTAACAACATGTTCATGTCTACATAATCAGTACAAAAAAGATACATACATTCTTTATACAGTCTGCGAGAAAAAAAAAAAGTGGAAGTACCCACTCAAAAGACAAGGCTTGTATCATGTGGGTACCTCTGAGGGAAAGGGGGAAATAAGGGGAAGGGGGAAAGCTTACAACTCCAAAGAGTGCGGGAAACTGGGAAAGTCGGGAATAGAGAAAAAAACAAAAGTGTGAAAAGAGGGAACAAAAAACAGGGAAAAGAGGGAGAGAGAAAGAGAGAGGGAGAGAAAGAAAAGCCTAAATAATTTTGATGCAATCACCAAGGGCGAAAGCCCACAGAGACAATTAGCCAAGCGTCTTCGAAAGTGATACATTGTCGAGCTAATTTCCAGCAGAAGAGATTGTAACTGTGGGGACGAGCACGTATGGAATACTAGCACGCAGTAAACATCTATGCCTCAAGACAACGCTGCCTATAGTGAAAGAAGAGAAGACAATGTCGTGCTTACGAAATACATTACAAAATTAGATTCATTCGGTTACATTATAAAACTTCAAAAGAAACATTTTCAATCTCTTTTTAAAATAATTCAGTGAAGGTGCATTTTTTATATCCATGGGAAGGGAGTTCCAGAATTTAGGAAGCTATATCACCAGTCTGATCACTTCGGATTAACGAACCATCGGAAAAACGAACCCTATTTCATTTTCGGATTAACGAACCTTCGGAATAACGCCACAAATGTTCGGATTAACGAACCCTTTTTCATTTTCGGATTAACGGACCGCTAGGAATAGGGAATTTGTGTGTTTCAGATTCACGAACCTTCGGAATAACGAACCTTCGGAATAACGAACAGCACTAAAAAAAACAAACAAAAAAAAACACATGAAAACGCATCGACTGTGGTGCGCTATCATGTTTCACGTTTTGAAGTCGGGAATGATAAAAAAAAAGAAAATGGGCGAAGCACAAAGCCTTGATAATTTCTTCTTTTTTTTTGCGAGCAAGAGGGATCAAGAAAAAAATGCAGATTTTTTTTTTCTATACATGTACATGATACGGCTTATGCAATGACTCATCGTTAAGGACTTCCTTTTTGCGCTACAATGATCTCGAATTTAACGTTTTACGGAGAATCAGCAGCATTTTTAAATCATCAGCCAGATTCATGGCATCATGCCATTTTACGAACAGATTGATAGAAAGTTGTGGGTTGATTTTATCAACTCGAGTAATTTACACATTGATTTGGTTGCAACCAATTTCAGTAGTTTGTGAAAACGTGAAGGAAATAAATGTAAAACATTCCATGATCTCAGTTTTGTGGCCAGTATTGACAAAACAGTTTACCAGCCTGTTCGATTGTTTTCTCTCAATTCAACGAAGCCAACTCCAAAAATTATGGTGTTCAAAAATAATCACTTAAGATATGGTTTCATGTTAATCAGTTTAATATGAAGAAATATGTCAGCGAAAAATACATTAAAAAGGGCTGACTTAGTTCTCCTCGGAAAAAAAAAAGTATTGATACGTATAATTATATTTGTTCCCTTTTTTTTTGCAGAATATCATTTTCTAACCGTTTGGTCCATTTGTTTTGTTAATGTTAAAGTGTTTCTTTTTTATCTGTGGCTTTCTAAACCAGATGAATAATAATAATTACAACAACAAAAAAAAAAATCAATAAGGAGCTTTTACTGCTATTCCCCTGACATTTTCCGAGATTAAATATCGTGACAAAACTTACCAAGAACATTCATGTTGAGGCTGAAAATGACTGCGCATCGAAACACGAGATAAGGGAATGGTAGCTTCATTCTTTTCTTTTGTTCAACCAGTCAAGATAATAAGCTGCCAAGCAAAATGTCATCACTCCATGAAACCACTCGTATTCAATGTAAACGCACGAATGCGATCAAATGAAAAAAGTATCTCAAAAGACCGACTCCTTTGTCATCTCCTGAAGTGTTGGTAAAAAGCTTTTTGAGGCGTTGTATGCACTACGCGACCTGCGCCTGCGCCTACGCGAGTTGACAGCGTCCTCGGGATCCCAACAGCAGTGACCAGATCGTCGCGAGTTTGCGCGATTTCATTGCTTATGATATCTCTTCAGCACCCAATGAGCGACATCTTTCAGATCTCACGGCGATTTCACCGGAAATTGCCTTTGACCCATTTATCGTCCTCCTAAATCAGACACGTACGATATCATGAATGTATGGTTGATAGCATAGCCCAGGCCACGCATACCGGTCTCGAGTGCTATATACTTGATGATTTCAATTATGATATGTTCACGAAGAGAGAATCTCGGATAGTTGGACAGTTATGTAATCAATATAATTTGTATCAGGTGATTGAACAAGCAACTAGAGTAACTGAGAACTCTTCGACACTTATCGATCTTGTTTTAACTAACCGACCAGCAAATGTATGTGAAAAGAATGTTGTAACGCACGGGTTGAGTGACAACAAGCTCATATATGTGGTATGTAAGCATTATAGGCCAAAATTACCTCCCATGATTGTGCATACACGGGTTTTCAAGCGTTTGAATGTAGATGCTTTTTGCAAAGCACTCTTAGATGCCCGTATGGATACGGTTGTTAAACAGGGAGATTTGGAAGAAGGATGGAAAGTATTTAGAAACACTTTTACTGAGATCTGTGATACCCATGCTCCTTTCATTTCGTTAAGAGTAAGAGGGTTAAAGACACCGTGGGTTACCCCTGAGTTCATTAATTTGTCACGTGAAAGAGATTATCTTCGTGCAAGGGCTGAGCGAACAAACGACTCTTTAGCACGGAGACATTTCAGAAGTTGTCAAAATCATGTGAATAATTTGAGGACCACACTTAAAAAAAGGATTTTGCCAACATCAAATTGTGTCAAACAAAAATAATCCTACCCAATTGTGGAAAATGTTAAAGAGTCTTTCTCCTACTTCAACGTACAGTGTACCGTCCGGTATAAGTCGAAATGGTTGCTGCGAGACAGATCCATTGAAACTGGCTGATACATTTAATCAGTTTTTTGTGTCAATCGGTAGTGAACTGGTAGCTAAACTCTCTTCTAAAGAAACCAGAGTTGCGCCTGGGGATAATTATCACTCAGTCACTCCAGGTACCTACGCTTTTGTGAATGTAGATGAGAATTTTGTTATGAAGGAGTTGCAATCAATTCGGATTGACAAGTCAACCGGACTGGACGGTATCAGTGCCCGCCTTCTCAAACTGGCTGCACCTCTTGTTAGCAAACCGCTTACTGACCTTTTTAATCGTTCCCTTGAATCTGGGGTAATTCCCCAAGAATGGACATTAGCCACCGTCACCCCCATACACAAAGGAGGGGATAAGGACCTTGTAAATAACTATCATCCTATTTCAATTATTCCAACAATAATGAAGGTGCTGGAGAAAGCTGTTCACACTCAGTTGCATGATTATCTGGCTGACCTCGACCTGTTAACAGCACAGCAATCAGGTTTTAGGAAAGGGTACTCAGCAAATACAGTTTTAATTTATGTCAGTGATTATGTATTCAGGAATATGGACGGCGGGAAATTGACAGGTTTAGTATTCCTCGACATAAGGAAAGCTTTCGACTCCGTGGATCATAGCCTGTTATTACATAAACTACGTACATATGGTATAGGTGATAACGCACTACCATGGTTCAAATCATATTTGATAGGTCGGAAACAAAGTACAACCGTGGACGATCCAAGGGAAAAAATCTGATACACTGGCTCTCAAATCAGGAGTACCGCAGGGTTCTATTTTAGGACCCCTGCTCTTCACGCTTTTTGTTAAAGGGAAGATAAACCCAAAGAGCAATGTGGATTGAATGAAAGCAGCAACATCAGTAGAACACATCAGTGAAAGTTTGAAGAAAATCGGACAATCGATGCAAAAGTTATGAATTTTTAAAGTTTTGGTGTTGGAACTGCTGGATGAGGAGACTACTAGAGGTTATGACGTATGAGAGGACAACAATATAAAGGCTATATAAAGAAATTTTCACAAAAATTCATTTTTCATGAAAACCAC
Organism: Diadema setosum; assembly: GCA_033980235.1. NCBI lineage: Eukaryota > Metazoa > Echinodermata > Echinoidea > Diadematoida > Diadematidae > Diadema > Diadema setosum. The sequence continues at coordinate 32,426,568 of CM067072.1, read as the reverse complement.
AAATTCCATCAACTTGATGCTGACATATGTTAAGGGTAGCAATTATTCCCCCTGCTTTCTGAAAGCGGTTAGGCAAGTGCCTTTTCATGATGCTAGAAAAGTGAATTTTTGTTGATTTTCCTTTATATTTTCTTTATATTGCTGTCCACTCATACGTCATAACCTCTAGTAGTCTCCTCATCCAGCGGTTCAAACACCAAGACTTTAAAAATTCATAACTTTTGCATCGATTGTCCGATTTTCCTCAAACTCTTACTGATGTGCTTTGCTAATGTTGTTGCTTTCACTCAATCCACATTGCTCTTTGGGTTTACCTTCCCTTTAACGACCTACCCTCAGTTGTAAAACACAGCAAAATCGTTCTGTATGCAGATGACACTGCCATTATAGTATAGTGCTTCGAGTCCCAAAGAATTAGAGACTGTATTGAATGATGATCTTAGGCGAGTAGAGACGTGGTTGAACTCAAATCGTTTAACACTCAACACTGAAAAAACAAAGTTTTTGTTAGTCGGCAGACAGAGAGTAAATGGTATCAGGGAAGACATTGATATTCAGATTGAAAGTGAGTCGATAGAACATGTGAAGACGGTCAAATATCTTGGTGTTTGGTTGGATCAACACTTGACCTGGAATGAACATGTTGCCCAGGTATCTGCCAAAATTGCTTCCAGGCTAGCTTTGCTCCGTAGAGTAAGAAAGTATTTGACTGTAGAGAGCGCTAAGCCACTAGCAAATGCTCTGATATTATACTATGATTACTGCTCAAGTGTGTGGACAAACTCAAGTCAAAGAATAAAGGATATTCTTATCAAGCAACACAAACAGACAGCAAGAATAGTCTTGCAGACAAACACTCGCACCCCAACGAATGAAATGTTCACACGTCTAAAATGGATAGATATGGAGAAGAGATGGAAATTTCAGAAAGGAAAACTTATGTTTGACATTCTGAATGATTCTGCCCCTGTATATCTGCAGAGTATGTTTTCAGCTGCCATGAGTGTACATCGATACAGTATGAGAAATGCTCAAAGTAGAGGTTTAGTTGTACCCAAAGTAAAAACTGAAAGTGGCAGAAAGGCATTTTCTTTTGATGGTGCAATACTTTGGAATAGTTTTCCTAGTGAAGTGAGAAATGCTCAAACAAAGCAAACATTTTGTACTCAGTTTCTGAAAAGTCGGCAATATTAAGATGCTGTGTTGGTGATTATCATATCATGATTACATTTGATAATTTGGTATTGTGACCGTGCACCTCAAACCGAACATAAAGTCGCACACACTGATTTTGCGTGAGGACTGAAAATAAGTGAAATGGGTCAACCTTGCCGAAATTGACTTTTTCATATTTTCTGAAAGAGCGGGTCTTCTTTTACATTATGCTAAAATTTGGTATCATAAAACGGGCAGGAAAGTGTGTTTTTTAGCAGTTTATCTCGAACATTTTTGGCAGAATAGTGTGATTAGGTGTGTCTTTAGAATCCCTTTTTCATTTCTGAAAAACCTTGTCCACACTCTTCACTTTCAACTCTAATAACTTTTGAAAGGATAGGGCTACTGCTTTGAGAGTTGGCATTATTTATGGACAGAATGCGTTAATGAGGCATGCTTGATTCCAGTTTAATCTAATAATCCTTTCATTGTTGTTACTCTGGTGATTTAATTCCTCTTTTTTTGTCCCATTCATCGTACAGCCAGCACGGTTTGGTAAAGATTAAGTGCGTGAGTAGACACTGTATACTTCAGAGCCTCGTTTCTCAGTTCACACTTTTCCTGAGTTTGTGCTTTCTTTCCAATATTTAGATAGGTTAGGAGAGTCCATTTGATTTGAGTTGTACATCATTTTAAAGCTTAAAGTCTGCTCTTTTAGAATATGGTCTTAACTAAAAATTCGTGTCTGGCGACTTTTTGTTTTGAGGTGCAGGGCCACATATGTTTTTTTTTTTTTTTTTCACAAGCAATATTGTTTTGGTAATGGTATGCTTTTTTATTTGAAGATCATGCAAAAAATGATTTTTTTTTTTCTCTGAGCTCACATATTTTTTGAGCGCTAGACTTGAAGTTATACACACATGTGATTCCTATGGTATGTACAAGTGTGTAGGAATGCATACCCACCTTTTGTATTTGTCGGAGAGTATGTGGGGTGGTGACAGGTTTTGTTTTTCTTTTCTCTTCTTTTCTTTTCTTTTTTTTATCTCTGTTTTGAAGGTCATTCAAATTGCCTATGGATGAGATAGGCTTTCTGGTTAACTGTTGTACAATGTGTTGCCATGGTAACAGTATATTTTGAATGGAAAATTATATTAAAAAATATGGATTTTGTTAACTCATCATATGAGTCTTGAGTATTTGGTTTGAAATTTGGCATATGTGATTATTATATGATTTAGATATTTAAGATTGTTGTTATGTTATAGTTGAAAAGTGTGTTGCCATGTTAACAACATCATTTTTTTTGAATGAAAGTTATAGAATAATACTGCCTTCTGGTTTTTTTTTTTTTTTTTTTTTTTTAGTTTTTTAGTACCGGTATTTGATTTGAGATTTGGGATATGATATGATCCATGATATCATAGCTGTATAGAATTATTAGAACAAACACAGAAATTACCGATATATTTATTTTTCTCAGATTTTGGGCATTCGACAAGAGGTATGATATACTGCTGTATGTATGAATGTCAGTGAGCAGTGTATTCTTATTTAATGTTGAGTGATATATTGTTACGTTAATAATTTTGTTATCAGTAAGAATATAATAAGATGGTTGCTGGTTTGGGTTCATTTATTTCCGCTTTGGGTGGGGGTATTTATCACTTTCAGTGACAGTTTTAATTTTTAGTGGAAAAGTGAGCAAAGAAAATGGGATTCCATCGGGATTCGAACCCGAGACCTCCGGATTGCTAGACCGGTGCTCTACCGACTGAGCTATAGAAAGCCCTAGTACAGTGTTCGTCCCAGAAACCCTTAATTCTCAATGCTCGGGTGGTCAGAAGCTATATGAGTGTGTTTGTGTGTGACACACACGCACACACTTGAACCTGGCATAAACCCGAAGGATAATTCAACTTGGGGATAAATGCGAGGGATCACCGAAGTGATGCAGCTTTTTGAGTTTGTAACAAATAAAGACAGAATAAACTGACCAGAAAGAATATAAATTATTAGTGGAAAAGTGAGCAAAGAAAATGGGATTCCATCGGGATTCGAACCCGAGACCTCCGGATTGCTAGACCGGTGCTCTACCGACTGAGCTATAGAAAGCCCTAGTACAGTGTTCGTCCCAGAAACCCTTAATTCTCAATGCTCGGGTGGTCAGAAGCTATATCAGTGTGTTTGTGTGTGACACACACGCACACACTTGAACCTGGCATAAACCCGAAGGATAATTCAACTTGGGGATAAATGCGAGGGATCACCGAAGTGATGCAGCTTTTTGAGTTTGTAACAAATAAAGACAGAATAAACTGACCAGAAAGAATATAAATTATTAGTGGAAAAGTGAGCAAAGAAAATGGGATTCCATCGGGATTCGAACCCGAGACCTCCAGATTGCTAGACCGGTGCTCTACCGACTGAGCTATAGAAAGCCCTAGTACAGTGTCCGTCCCAGAAACCCTTAATTCTCAATGCTCGGGTGGTCAGAAGCTATATGAGTGTGTTTGTGTGTGACACACACGCACACACTTGAACCTGGCATAAACCCGAAGGATAATTCAACTTGGGGATAAATGCGAGGGATCACCGAATTGATGCAGCTTTTTGAGTTTGTAACAAATAAAGACAGAATAAACTGACCAGAAAGAATATAAATTATTAGTGGAAAAGTGAGCAAAGAAAATGGGATTCCATCGGGATTCGAACCCGAGACCTCCGGATTGCTAGACCGGTGCTCTACCGACTGAGCTATAGAAAGCCCTAGTACAGTGTTCGTCCCAGAAACCCTTAATTCTCAATGCTCGGGTGGTCAGAAGCTATATCAGTGTGTTTGTGTGTGACACACACGCACACACTTGAACCTGGCATAAACCCGAAGGATAATTCAACTTGGGGATAAATGCGAGGGATCACCGAAGTGATGCAGCTTTTTGAGTTTGTAACAAATAAAGACAGAATAAACTGACCAGAAAGAATATAAATTATTAGTGGAAATTAGTTTTAATTAGTTTTAATTTTTGATGAAATTTATGGTAAATTGTTTGTTTTGATAGATACGAAGGCCCACCATGTTATTATTGCTTGTTTGACTAGTAAGCGTGTAATTGTCAGTGATTAGTTATTCTGTGACTGTATGTAGGGGACTCGGTGGAAGAATTGTACTTGTTCACTTACAGTGTGTTGTATTTGGCGTATATGTCTCTGTTTTGTCAACTGTAATGTTTGTTTGTGCAGGGCCGCCAGTAAGAACAGTGCCTGCCTACTGATGGGGCTACCCTGTTGAAAAAAAGTCTGAATATATAAATAAATAAATAAATAAACTTCCGCGCATGCGTTCATGGTCAAGGATTATGCAAATTGCGTATTTTTGTTCTTTCGCACGCAGATCTTGGCGCGATGCCAAAAAGGCAGAGCTGTTCCTTGCCCGTATGGCTTTTCATCCAAGAATCGATCAAGCTTGCTGTATTACCTCCACCAAGGAAGAGGGCTTTATTTTCATGGGCGTTCGTTTGTTTGTTTTTATTATTTTGATTAATTGCAAAATGGCTCAAAGTTTGTGAACGCATTTTAATGTAACTTGCATGAATAAAATAAGAATGACACCTAAACAATACATTTTTGTTTTTAAATGTTCCGCGATTTAAAAAAAATAATAATTTTGGGGGATTTTTGATCTATCGACACTAAGGGTAAACAAACTTGGAAGTTCAAGACGCGCCCATTTCACGTGTCCATACGTGATATAAAGTGCGTGCTCTGCTCGGGCGGGGCACGTAATGGACTCTGATGACCCAAGCAAAAGGCTTCTTCATTGGAAAATTAGGCGGTTTTCAGCATGCATGTCCCACAATGAAGCGCGAGAGGGGCAGGCTAGCCTCCATTGCTTTCAACCTACGCAGAGAGAAAAAATTGTCGACCCGTATACGCATTAATGGAACTCAAGTGTTCCTGCAGACCCGCCAGACGAAAGCCGGTGGCGGCCCGCAGACTCCTTGGACTGTCTGGAAAGAGTAAGAGTATCCGTTGCACATTTTTCTTTTGGATTTGTTTAAGAGCAATCATTCTATATCATGCTACCATTTTTTTGTACTCGCTAAGTTTACCTCTTGTCATAGTGCTGTTCGCCATACAGTTTTTCTACTCATGTCGAGGGTGTTTTATGTTTAAAAAGTGGCAAAAATGTTAGTATGTTAAATTTGTAAGTTATATAAAGTTGATATATTGAGAAGTATTACGGGAGGTTTGGGCTGCATGCCCGATTGCTTACTTTTTTTCAGAGCAACTATCATGAATGCAACATTGCTGATAATATATCTTGAACTGTATACACGGTGCACCCTTGTCGGAATAAGCAGCATTTTTTTTTCTTTTTTTTTTAGCCAAATGCTCAGCTTTGAACGATAAGAGTTGAAGTGTTTAGAGTTAATCCCAACTAATGTGTTTTCTTTTTTTTTCAGTAAGCTATGACTACATGTATGCTTCGCGTTTTATATAACTGCAGATGCTGCCAATTCAAGTCTCCCTGATTCTTCGACTGGAGTCTCCCTGATAATGTCATATTCTGGTTATATTGAAATCAGAGAACATTAAAAAATCCCTGATTTGGAAATTATTTTCACCCATTGCAATACATGTAACACACAAATATTTCCCCGATTGCCATGTGGAATCTCACTGTTTTGGATACGTGAATGTAGGCAGATCTGTAGTTGCATTTTGCATTTATTTATTTATTTAGATTTTCACCATGCTCTATCACTCTAACTGTTTGCATTATTTCAAATGACCGCACAGTGCCAATCATGATGTTCACTCCATTATGCTTGAAATTGGTCTTGTAACAAAAATATTGTATCGCAATGGCGTATTTACTGCTTGCTTCATCTAGTCAGATAAAGCATTATACTGCATAGCGTTTATGACAACACCCATGAATTAGAGGCCTTGCTTCTTTCCTCTCCTTATATTTTTGTTATTGTTGGGGGTGCTAATTTCGAACAATAATTGCTATGGTGAAAGTGAAGAGGAGGGAGAAAAGAATTTACGTACAAAGTGTGGAAGGCAGGTGTGATGAGCTATTTATCATTATCATTATTTTCCTACTGATGTAAAGCTCTGCTCCATTTTCATGGAGAGAATTTTTACTTCCTTTCATTACTCTCCTGTATAAAGTGAAATATTGAATGAGGAGATCAGATATCATTTTTCTTTCTTCAAGCCACAGCATATACGAAAGACTTCCGGTTACAATCGGCATCTGATGTTCCTTTCTCTCCTCTTCTTCTTTTTCTTTTGATTCCACCTTTTCCTTCTGATATAGGGTTTATCTATATGACAATGTTGCAGATAATAATTGATCGGAGTGTATATGTAAGATGTGTAAATCATATCTGATTATAACTGATTACTTTGATTTTGTGTTAATACCCTCCAGTTGTTTGTCTTTTTTTTCTTCAATTTGCAACATATATATATATATATATATATATATATATATATATATATATATATATTTTTTTTTTTTTGTTCTGGGTTGCGGTTTTCTTTTTCCTTTTCTTCATTTCTTTATTCAAATGACTGGTCTCGTTGTGTCATGTAGGTAGATAATTCTCATTCATACTGTTTTTAGACCTTTTAGTGTCTCTGGTATGGGTTCAGATTCTGTGACCTTTTAACGAAAGTTTGTCCTATATAGAGATGCATATCATATTGCCGCATGGCCCAGAGTGTCCCTTTAAGAGTCAGCCCTGTTTGTTTCGTGTTTCGGCTGCTCCATGCATTCATACTGTTATTTGATGTAGCCATACCGTAAGTTGAGTGACCTCAATAAGTGTATTTAAAGGTAGACTGGAGCAAGTATCATGCACCAATTTTTTCACATTCTCAAACAAACCTGCTCGTTGCATTTTATTGGGTGCGTGTATGTCTATACCCATGTTGAGAATGTAATTTTGCACATGTTTGAACTCTGAGTTTTTTTTTCCTTGATGGATTTCCCTGACTTTCAAGACACAACAAGCAATGTATACAATGTACTTTCATTTAAAACTACATGCAGAGTATGAATGCAGGTAATTTTGCACATGTTTGAATATGGTAACTGTCGGTATTTTGTCTGCATTGCTCGAGCGTCTCCTTGAAGGGATGGTACAGTTTCGGTTGGGACTTATCCTTTTCTATTCCTTTTCTCTCTCTTTCTCCTAAAATTAAATGATGATGGAAAGTTTTTTTATGAGATGCTTTTTGTTTTTTTTCATAGGGTGGTTTTGGGGTATCCTAGAAAAAGTTAAAGGCTGAATCTTGGCTGATGCCGCGCCGTCCCTTTAAGAGCAGGTCTTATTATATAATTGTTCTGCGTTTCGGGTGCTCAATGCATTTCTGCTGTTGTTTAATGTGCCTTACGTATACTGACATAGCTTGAGTAACCTCGATGAACGCATCCTTTGTTAGTTTGTTGCTAGCAGCCACCTGCCATGTGAACATTGTCCCCGTGTATTCTGCTTTATATGCTTTCCAATTTGTTTGTTGAACCGGGGTGTTTGTATGTTCAGGCCGTACATACATATTCGCGAGATGACTGTTACTCCCAACTACCGGATAGGTGTCCGATGATTTTCAGGCATAACAACAATCTAGTATATAAATCAGATTCCTCTGTTCCAGATTCCTGTGTAATTTTCTTTCAACCTTCCATGAAGTACATTCACACAGGCTAACCGTTTCTTTAGTGCTTTTATATTACTCTCTGCCTGCATGATATTGCACAGTTTTGGTGGTCGTCAACCCTGCTCCAGATTCCTCCACCTTATGGTCATGCACAGTCTCTCTTGTAGTCAAATTACGCACTTAGCACCCACAGCTGATTATTCTCGATACAATCATGTCAGTTGCCTATAATGTGTGTTATTGCTATGCGCATTCATGTTCTCTTAGTTAAACAAACTGTTTGATACTTCAGGTGCTCCAGCCTTTAAGTCCACATTTTTTCTTTACACTGGCAATCCGATCTATCAATGCTTTTATATCATTCTCTACCTAAATTATAGTGTACAGTTTTTTTGTGGTCGTCAATCCTGCTCCAGATTCCTTCTCCTCTGAGTCATGCATAACCTTTATTGTAACGTATTACGTACTTAGCACCCACAACTGATTAGTCTTGTTACACATCCGTTGTCGATAATTCCGTGTTATCACTAAAAATTCATGTGTTCTTCAGTCTAACAAACTATTGAATACCTCAGGTGCATTAGCCTTCTTTTAGCCTTCTCGAACACGCCCGTGTTTTGTTTGTTTTTGTCCTGCCACCTGTTGTTCTATTCTAGTGAGCCCACGTCGAATGACATCAATGACTTAAAGTTGGATTACTCAGTCACCGAAAACTATTATGTTTATAAATCCTTCCCCATGTTTCCCTTGTATATTGATTACGCATAATGATGAGTCTCTACAACCCGATTGGCTAAAACATCGCACCGTTTACAGCATAATGGGAGTCTTTTAAACTCGATTGGTTAATACCTCGCACCACTCACAGCTTTCCATATGCGTTTAATGGTAATTTTTACTCGGCCTTGGTTTGTGATACTGTCAATGAGTTGGCGTGACATGTTAGGAACTCCCATGCGTGTGTACCCGCAATGTCACATCTTACTTGCATAGAATAGGTTATATGGGTGAGTGCCCTTGTTTGAGAGGCGTAAAGTGTGTCACACGAATCTTATTTCTAACAGCAGGACGTTGAACTCGATAGTTTTGTCTTTCAAACAGGTATTTTTTTTTTCTATCCTGTCTTTCTTTTCAACATAGTAATTCTTTTCTCTTTTTTATCCATTCACTACATCACTACTGGACCTTTTCGCGCGCTCAAAGCGCACTAGCTTTACATAACGGGAGCCAGTCAAAAACTATGCATGTCGTTCCCAATGTCCGCTCGGTTTTCTGTGTTATACATTCTCTATTGTCATCGTCTCGGAAGCCCTCGGAGACAACCAATTTGTCCTCATTTACATGTTATGTGTGTTCCATGTTTCTCTTCGTTGTCACTGAACTTTCTCGTCTACCTTGTACTGCTCTCTTTTCCTCCCTGTTCGTCTTCTTCACAGCGATCCTCTGTCCATCATGATTTTAACAAAATTCATGTTCTTTGGCTTCTCCAGTGTCCTACCTCACTCTGTTGGTTGATTATTTTCTTGGAATGCTCACTCGTTCCTGTAATTGTGGATTGTCTGACAATCAAGCACAAACGCTCATAGATATATCCCACATTTACAATGGCTAATTTCCCGAATGCTCCGTTTAGTTCTCTATCAAATGATGACTTTTTTCAGCTTTTCAGGCAAATAAGGTTAGAATCAGATTCAGTTGGTGGAGCATCTAATTCACGATCAATGTTTTATGACAATTCTGTCGCTGACAATTTAAACTCTTCCGTAAATGAATTGCCCTCTGATTTCAGTGAAGAGTTAAATGAAAATTTGTCGTGTAATTATATATTACGGTGAATCAATGTAAAGACATGTGAAATAGTTTTTCTAATGATATATTTTCTTTGTTGCATTTAAATATTCGGAGTTTGAACAAACATTTTGATGAGTTCAAATCATTTTTAGAGACTGATGCTGATCAGTCATTCTCTGTTATTGGTTTAAGTGGAACCTGGTTAAATTCTAACTCTGAAAGTTTTTTTTTTTTTTTTTCGATTGACGGCTATAAAATGTTTGTCAATAATAGACCCGATAAGAGTGGTGGAGGTGTTGCACTTTATATATCGCATACTTTTGAATGTATTGTTCATGATGATATTTCGAGAATGGATAATATTGTTGAATCCCTTTTTTTAGAAATGTGTATACCAGGAATTAGAAATATTGTGGTAGGCATTATGTACAGACCTCCCAACTCTAATATCAAGGATTTTTTAACTTACCTTTCTGAATTGGTAAAATCCCCTGTTTTTAAAAACAAAGATTGTTTCTTCCTCGGCAATTTTAATAATATTAAAATTGCCGAGGAAGAAACAATCTTTGTTTTTATATAATATCAATATGTCAATTATTAATGTCAATTAATAATTATATGTCAATATTATTGACTTACTTAAGTCGGGAAATGATACCGTCGCAAACGAGTTTCTTCAGACATTTTTGTCCTCCTCTTTTCTTCCGCTTATTTCGAAACCCACGCGTGTCACAGATTACTCTGCTACCCTTATTGATAATTTGTTTATTAACACCCTACCCCTTACTGATTCTTATATAATTCTTTCAGATATGACTGATCATTATCCAATTATGACTCATTTTGCTCTTATAACCTCTGTTAATAATGCTATTTTTTTTTTTAGATCTCCTTTATTAAGTCGTAGAGTTTCGTCTGAAAAATTAGCTAGTCTTGATGCGGTTCTCGAAAATGCTGACTGGTCTAGATTTTTTGAAAGTGATGACATCAATTTGTCTTTTGATTATTTCATGGAAATATTCAATTCCAATTTGGATAATGTAATTCCAAAGCAAAAAAAGAAACCAGACTATAAAAAGAATCCTAGATTCCGTGTATATCAAAATCAATTCTTTGGTCGATTAACAGGAAAATCGATTATATTATAGATACAAATTGGAAAAAACTGAGCGATCAAAACATAAATACACTTCATATAAAAATACCCTAACTATGATTTTACGTTCCGAAAAGAAAAAATATTATTTTAAGCAACTGCAAAGATATAAGTTTGATATGAAAAACACTTGGAATGTTTTAAAGCAAGCTATGAATGTTTCGAGTAAACATTCAGCTATTGATAATATTAAGTTGAATGATGAAATCATCAGTGACCCTGTTCACATTGCAAATGTTTTCAATTCTTATTTTTCAAAGATAGGTGAAAATTACGCCCAAAATATCCCTGCGTCAGAGCATCACTTTACTGAATACCTAGATCAGTGCAATCCCAATTCTGTTTATTTTATTCCAACCAATAGGCATGAGATTATGGATATTGTATCTTCCTTTAAGAACAAGAGGAGTTCTGGTTACGATGATATAGATAATTGTATTCTTAAAGGTGTTCAGTTGCTGATCCATTTGTTCATATTTTCAATTTATCAATTTCTAATGGTGTGCTTCCTGTTAAGATGAAACTGGCCAAAGTAATTCCATTATTTAAGAAGGGTGACAAATATGAAGTCAGTAATTATCGTCCAATTTCACTATTATCATCGTTGTCCAAAGTTTTAGAGAAACTCATTTATAAGAGAACTATTAATTTTTTGAAGTTGCATAATATTTTGACTAATTCTCAATTTGGTTTTCGAGAGAAGCATAATACAACTCATGCTCTTTTATACTTTGTTGATCAAGTGGCTCATGCAATTGATAATCACTCTCATTTAATTACTATTTTCTTGGACTTCTCCAAGGCCTTCGACACAGTTGATCATGATATTCTACTCAACAAGCTATCACATTACGGAATACGTGGGAAGGCCTTGGAGTGGTTCAGGAGTTATTTAGGAAATAGAAGACAATTTGTTACAATTAAAGGAAGCGAATTTTGGCGTTCTACAAGGAAGTTTATTAGGGCCACTATTATTTATTGTTTATATCAATGATTTTTGCCAGGCATCCGATGTACTATCCTTTATCCATTTTGCTGACGATACCAGTGTATTTTTTTGCCCACAATGATGTTAATTTTCTTGTTCAAAAAGTCAATACTGAATTACAAAAAGTGAATAATTGGGTAAGAGCCAATAAATTATCATTGAATACCCCAAAAACGAAATATATGATTTTTAGTAATACTGTCGACATTTTGAGTACAGCTATAGTTTTGAATGATTTTCATTTAGAACAAGTTTCACATTTTAAATTCCTTGGAATTATTGTTGACGACAAACTTTCCTGGAAGTTACATATTGATTTTATATCCAACATAATCTCACGTAATATAGGTGTTATAAATAGAATGAAATTGTATATCCCACAAAAATCATTACTTATGTTATATTCCTCACTGATATTGCCATATCTTGATTATGGTGTTTTAGTTTGGGGCAACACTCACCAGAACCTACAGGATAGAGTGTTCCTTCTACAAAAGAAAGCTCTCCGTCACCGTGTCATCAGTTATCCTTTCAAACCCTCCCACTCAAATATGTTATTTGCCGCAAATAAGCTGCTAAAAATTAAAGATTTGTATTTATTTAATTTGGGGCAATTTATGTATACGTACAGTAACAACTCACTCCCCTCCATTTTCGATTCTATGTTTCAAAGAAATCAATCATTCCATTACTATCCCACTCGACGTTCCAATGAATTTCACTTACCTCTCTTACGAACGATTCTTGCTAAGAACACACTTATTTATACTGGCCCAACGTATTGGAATTTTCTGAATAATGACATAAGACATGTAAGAAATTCACCTTCTATATTTTCATTTAAAAGGAGATTAAAGTTGTTTCTATTGCAATGTTATGTTCCTACAGAAGTGAATCACATATTTTCTCGTCCCTGTTATCCTGAGACTCTTGCTGAGTAGATTCAATTCTACTTGTAGTACCTCCGCATCTATTTCTCTCTATTTTTCCATATTTATGTATCCCTTTCTCGCATCCCAATATTTTTTCGACATAGTTCTGTCGAGGATCGCTGGATCTGTTTTTCCTTTCTGTCCGCTGTATTGTCTTCCTATTATGTCAACCTTGTCTCGTTCTGTCTTGTATTAAAGTCCCCTTTCATAAGTTTTGTCGTCTCAGTCTCGTTTAATGTTAATTCGCGTGTGTATGTGTGTTTGTCCGTTACTCTGTCTTCTTATTGGGCTTCCAGACCTTTTATTTTTTTAATCTGACTTTATTCCCGATCTTTTTTCCCCTTTTTGCATCAGTTCATTTTCTATTGACATTCTGTACCTGAAGGGACCACATTCTACAAGCATTGCCTTTTTAGTGGGTCCCTCCATTTTTCGATATTTTGTGTAATGTTATATCGTCTATATCACTTCAGTCAATTTTCATTACAACATTATTTGTTACCCCAAGGTTCCACAATTATGTTCTCTTTTCAATTTTACTTTGTTTTGATTATGTAACCTTATTCTCTGTTACCAATGAAAGTGTAATGTTAATGTTCTTTTCGAAAAATGAAATAAAGTTTGAATTGAATTGAATTGTCTAAGTGGAAATGAGCTGCTTGGCGGAGGTCTGCACTCCGAGAGTGCTTTTCATTTGTTTGTAATATCATCACTTTTGAAAGTTTTTTGTTTGTTTGTTTGTTTCTTTTTTTTTTTACTTTTCCTTCGAGGATTTCTGCCACGCAGGTCAACCATTCGACCCACTACTTCTCCTTTCTTGAGCTTTTGTGGGTTCCAACTGCCTCCAAAGTGCATAGCAAGCCTTGATCCCTGGAACACGGCACGATTAACACTTGTTTCTCGGATTCTAGCAGTAATAAGACTCTTAGTGGAACAGCCATGTCTCTCTGCATTGTTCTTTAAACTCTATGGCCCGAATTCACGAAAGTGCTACCAATGAAACCATGGTTTAAACCATGGTTTAAACCATGAACAAAATCATTGAGCGCAAAGTGTCGCACGGAATATTTCGTTACGAAAGTGATCATTCGTCGACAAAATGACCGTTTCGTTAACGTAATGTTCATTTAGTTACAAAATGTCATTTCGTTACAAAATCGCCTGTCTATGTGACGTGACGTGTGAAGTGCGCGACATTCACTCAGGACAATCTCATATTTTTCGCAGTTATATTCTCCTTCCTATCGTTTTATATTGGAGACTCACATTCATACATGACCATGGATTGATTGCTGAGCTGGGAATGTTTAAACATCTTGCATATATCGAGATATAGACGTCTTCTTAACCATGTCACGGTGTGCACTTACTGAACTCATTTTTGCCTAGTCCCATACATACATTGTTCATCTGTGCGTTTCATTACCTCTTTGCATGGGACATCTATGCCTTCTGCCTTTTAATACCGGAACCGCTATTCAATTTCTACATGGCAAGGATCACTGCTCTGTGACATTCATCATCAAGTTTTGCTCTGTAAGTTTACAGTAAATATATTGTGCATATATTTTGAACTTATCTATACACTTGTTTCTGTGCAATATGGCGCCATGGTGAAATTCAAACCACTACGGACGAATAAGTGCCGGGGACAACCAGGCACCTCATCTTTCAAATTCAAACTTCCGAAAGGAATCACAATAGACAGTGTATCCTGTACTATAGATCTCCTGTCGAAAGTGCATAACACAGTGCCTGAAGAACTTTCTGCCACAGACTTCTACGCAGGGGAATTGGCACAGATATACCCCGATCTAAACTTTGAGATTTGCCCCCATTTTGCTTGCAAATAACCTCAGATAGTGTCAATAACTCGCTTCACTCTTCACAGAACAGTTCAATTGTGAATCACATACCATCTGACAATGAAGAACAAAACACCTGCGAAATCTGCGCTCTTAAATGTAAGGGCATGGAACGCATTTGTACGAGGTGTAAAATCCTACACTTTCGTGTCGACCAGCTGTGTATGGATGTGAAAAGAATTCAACATGCTGTCGATGCGCTACTAGCAGATACCGCACAACACCAAAGTCGAATCAAACATCTTCAAGAACGCACATACCTCCCGACAATCAACCTACACCTCCCGGTACAGCGAGAAGTCCGCGCTCAAACTCACCACTTCCTACCCAACAATCTACTCGACCCCCTCCACAACAATCTCGTCTAGCTACGCAACCACCCACATACTCCAACGCTCCACCCCCTTCTCCACAGCGACCACCTCCGCGTCATCAATACTGGCCTGTATACCGTCCTGACACAACAAATGTGAGTCAACCTCGCCTTGATACCCAACAACCCATGTCTGGTTTTGCAATGTTCAACGTATCCCCTCCCAACTTCCCATCCCTTCCATTACGAATCCCAACCTCTTTTTTAAGAAGGAATACCAAAGAGTCAGAAACAGTATTACAAAACTTAGACGCAGTAGCAAAAAGAAGTATATGTATGTTGTGTTAGATAAATGTAAAAATGACAGTAAGAGAGTGTGGAGAGAACTATAAATAGAGTCACGGGTAGAAAACGTCAAGAAGATAACGTTCCGATGGAATTGACTGCTGATAAATTGAATTGATAGTTTGTTAATGTCGGCAAAGAAATAGTAGAAGATGGTAAAAATGCTTTTCAATGGAATCATTCTGAATTTATTTATGAGTTTATTTTTGATTGTGTCTCTGTTGGTAGCATTCGTAATTCTCTCATAAATCTTGGTAAAGATAACAACCTTAACATACTGAATTTTGATTCTAAATTGTTATGTATAGCTGCTCCTGTCATTTCTGAAACACTTTATATTATATATAATAAGAGTTTGACTGATGGAATTGTTCTCACTGATTGGAAAGGGGCTAAAAAGACTCCTATATATAAGGGCAAAGGAAGTAAATAATATTATGATCCTTCAAATCATAGACCAATTTCTGTCGCTTTTCATGTATCAAAATTGTTGAAAAGCAGATTAAAGATCTGTTATTGGCATATCTTCAGCAAAATGATTTGATTAACATAGATCAAGCCGCATTCTTGCCCCATCACTCAACTAATACTTGTCTCCATCGAGCTGTTGATGATTGGTTGGTATACAAATAATACACAGGTGAGAGTGCGATAGTGGAGATGTAGCGCACTCGAGGGTATTTACAATTGTGAAACATGCACAAGGCGAAGCCGAGTGCATGTTGCACTACATTGTAAATACCCGAGAGTGAGCTGCATCTCCACTAACGTCACGAACTAAAAACCTGTGTATTATTTGATTTATGAAATGTGTCGAAAACTAACAGCATTTTTCATGTACCTTTGTGGGTCAATACCAGTCAGCTACATGTAGCACTCGCTCAAAAGTCAAGATGTCCGAAGATGTTCGTCCCAAACATTACGCATGTCGCACTTGGAAATCCCGCACATATAAGTACTGGGCCCCGTTGCTAGAAACTTTGCGTTTAAACGCAACTTGCAACTGATTGTCACTGGCCAATCAAAATCATTGTTGCATGCATGTCTTCTTAATAGGGCAGACCCTGAGCCAATCAGAATGGTTGTTTCAAAATTAGCAATTATTTGCAATGATTGCAATTTTCTTGCAACGGGGCCCTGTACGAATAAGCGTATACGTACGCCACATGTTATGCACAAGAAAGGCCGGCTGGCAGCCTGAACTAGAAGTTGTTTACAGGATTGACAGCGCGTATAGTAGCCCGCGACGCACTTGTAACAACTGATTCAGTGTGCACTGCTAGTGAATACATTGTGACGTCAGTGACCTTACACTTTTTTGCACGGCGCCGTGCAATAAAGAAATCATGCACGCACACGTGACTCATTTCAGCGCTTCCAATTGGGTACATTCTTTAACCCATTTTATAAAGTCCTTTAACAATCGTGAAGAAGTTGCTGCATGTTTTCTTGATAATTCTAAGTGTTTTGAATCAATTGATCATGCGTTTTTATTGCATAAGCTGGAATGTTATGGCATCAATTGAAATGCTTTTCTGATTATTTAACTGGTAGGAGTCAAAATGTTTTTTTTTTTTTTTTGCCATGGCCATCTCTCAACATCCAAAAGTATCACGACAAGGGTACCATAAAGGAGTGTACTTGGGCCTATACTTTTCTTCATATTTATTAATGATATTTCCTAATCTGTATATTCATGCTCCTGTAATGTATTCGCAGATGATGTAGTAATTTATTGTTCGCATAAAGATGCTGATAGAGTTACATCAATGTTGCAAAATGATTTGAACTCAATATATAGATGGTACAAGAGAACAGATTATGTACTAACTTAGATAAGACTAAGGTAATGTTATTAAGTCCACGGTGCTCCAAAAGTTTGAACATTTTTCTTGATGGAAAAAGGATTGAACAGGTTCATGATTTTAGGTATTTGGGTGTTATAATTGACGACCATCTTCAGTGGGATGCACACATACAAAATTTTGCCAAATCTCTTTTTATGGAATTATCTATGTTACGCAAAATGAAACAATTTTTAGGTAAAGATTCATTTAAACTTATGTATTCTGCAGTTATTCACCCGTGCATTGATTATTCATGCTCCATTTGGGGAAATTGCTCTGTTAAAGAAATATTCCTTATCGATTACAAAAGAGGGCAGCACGAATTATCACATCAAATTTTGATTACGAAACTGCAAATGGGAATGACATTATCAAGGTTTTGAATTTACAAGCATTTGGAAATAGAAGGAATTATTTTTTTTTTTGTCAACGCTCATGTATAAATGCATCCATGGACTTGCCCCCACCCGAATGTGCAATAATATTGAGATGATTTTTGACAGGCATGGGTTTAATACAAGAGCAGCTGTTTCTTTGAATGTGGTACCACCTAAACCGAATGTAGAGTGTTTTAAAAGCTGCAAGAGGAAAGATATGGAACTCACTACAAAATGTTTTAAGGAAATCAAAGTCATGGTACCGATACATCTCTTAATAATATAGCATTTTTGTTATGTATTTTTATTATTTTGTAAACACTGCGAGATTTGTATGCAGTCTGGTTTGTGCGATATCTATGTGGTTCATTTGTTTATTACTCATCGATTTTTTTGTACTGGTGTCATTTTAATTGGTCAAGACAAACACATGCGTTCTCCGTGTAAAATTATATGCCTATGAACTCGAGAACCTACAGTTTTACAAGCTTGAAAGCTTTTATGTAGGCCCCATCATATTTCTTATACTTACTAGTGACATTTTCACACGATATGACCATGTACATTTGTGTCAAGTACATTTTCTTTTTCTTTTTCTCCTACAATCAAAAGACAAGATTGTATATATTTTGTATTCTTGTTTTGTTGTCAATAATTTTGTAATTTCATCATTGAGAAAATGGAAATATAAAATAAATTTGAACTGAATTTGAACTGAACTGATTATCAGCTTTTAAATAATTGTTATATAAGAAATGTATTTTCACTGATTTTATCAAACGCCCTGTTTTTTACATAATATGTATCATATTACTTTTTGTCCCACTGTATTACCCAAACTTGCCTAGTGCAAAGTATGTGGTGCGTGAGTCCTTGAATGTGTGTTATGGGTATACAAGCATTCAACTATTTAGGTTTAAAGGGGAATACTAAAGAAATAGAATTATATATATATGAAGTGAAAGAGTGGGACACATAGAACAATTTGTCATTTACATCGTTTAAAATTGCCTTTTTGAAGTGGAGTTAGAGGATTTTGAAAATTTACACCTGTCACCCCCTGAAATCTAGGTCACAGCGTAAATTTCGAGGCTTTGCCGATGACGTCATGGGATGAAAGGAATCGCGCAAGGTCTCGAGCGCCGCAGGCCCCCGCGCGCATAATGCATGTTTTGTAGAATACAGGTTGTTGTAGATATAGTATTTGCATACAAAGTTTAAAAGTTTGCTTTTCGATGATGTACGACATCGTACGTTAAGGCCATGTAGTGATGATCAGGATGATTTCTTGGTGGAATTTGAATGTGGGAGCGATGATGAAGTGAGTGATACAGTACTCACTAGTGATGATAACGATGATGAAACTAGTGATGATGACCCTGGTGAAGTTGGGGAGATAGATGTTGCTGACGAGCCGCACGGCGGGGCGCAGGAGGGAGACGCTACGGGCGAGCTAGTGGGGAAGGCCCAGGGCGGTCCGGTTGAAGCGGACGGACTTAGTGGAGATTGGCAGTACGAGTCCTTGCCACACATCAGGCCAGGGTACAATGTTGGTGACGCAGGACCAATGCCAGGTAGACTTCAAAATTTAGATGGGTAAGAGTTTTTTTTTTTTTTTTTTAATTCTGAACTGAAAATGAACCGAGCTTAGTGCTGACTTGATCTCGTACTTCAGAGCAGCACTAGGCCTAACTGAACACAGCCCAGTCGCTGTAAGTAGCGCAGCGTCTGGTCGGGCTACGTATTATCAATCACATCACACTCACTCCTAACTATACACAGCCCAGTCGCTGTACGTAGGTACGTCCCGACAGGTATTCGCTCAGCGTACTTACAGCGTCTGGTCGGGCTAACTCTCTCCGTACTCCCGTTCACAGCTCATCAGCATTCTATCTAGCAAGAGCTAGGTACTGCACGATCCATTCATTACTTCACCGAGTCCATCAAAGTTTTATCACTATCGATGAAAATCGCAGTGCTCTGTATCGTTTATTTTATCACCAGACAGGCCGGCCGGCCTAGTCAAGACTTCGACTTAGCCGATGCCCGCGCACTGATTGCGTGGTATCTAGCATTGACTTTATATTAGCGATCCACGTACGCCGAATGTTTCGCGAGTTTTATTTTTTATTATTTTCGCCAATTTCGCGAACCTGGTGCTTTTTGCGAATTTAAAACACGAGAAAATATTAACTCTCTTTCCGTATGTATTTCCCCCTTCCGTGGTGTACTCCACAACCACGAATTTAAGCACTCGCGAAATTATTGGCAAGTCCCGATTCGCGAAAAAATAGACGCGCTAAATACATGTATATGGCGTACACAGCTGTAGTACTACCGAGGAACTGCCGATATAATACATTGTACGTACCAAAGAGGTACGAAGCTCAGGCTTCTCCGCTCTTTGATACACGGAGGCTACTGCACTGCGACATACGCGGCCGGTGATGGGCGCATGCATGTGACTGATCGACTACGAAGCACCATCGAACAGGCATAGGCCTGACAGCTTCTGTATTTGTGGCCTAAATAACACGTAACAGACTCTATTTAAACGAGGAAATGTGTGATTTCACAGGAGACTTCAAGTAGAAAACAATTTTATTTCATTTTTTGTGACATTCTGATAAAAGATGTCTTGGGATTTCGGGGTATGAGCCTCGACATCACGCTCTCATCGAGAGCATACACCTTGTACATAGGTAAGCTTAGGCTGTTGTGTGATACTTCCGGGTTTGCCTTTCATCCCATGACGTCATGGACACGCCCCCAAAATAACCACGGATCTTCCGACTGAGCATGATTCAGGATACAATTTTTCTGAGCAGCCGTTCTCCAATGCAATTTTCTAAATGGATGAATTAAAGGCCGCTGTGTTTAACATGCTCTTTGCTCAAAATGGGGGAATAATCCAACAAAATATGCGTTTCCTTTAGTATTCTGCTTTCCCAGATTGCGTGTAATCTAAAATATTAGTTTATATTTGTACATTGAATTTCTATCTGCTTTTTATGATCGTGGGCTTGTTGATTCAAGTCCTTACTGGCAGAATTTTTAAATTCCTTTTGTACACCAAATGGTTTGATTGTGTATATAATCTTGCATCATTTTATTCACTGTTTTAATATATCCTTTTCTATCATATTGTTTCCTCATATCATGCATAGGTCTGGTTACTACTGATTTCAACTAGACGTATTGCTCCTTTCAGGTCTGATTGCTTGTTTGTAGTGGTTTATGCTTATGTTTACGTAACATGAATTTTATATTTATATACATGTAGTTGGATTGCACAGGACCTTGATGTAAAACAGCATTTACTTGCTAATCTTGTTATTCTGTCAAAATATGTTGAAATAAACTAAATAAAAATAAAACAAAATAAAATAGTCATTTCATCGACGAAATGACTGATTTCATAACGAAATATTCCATGCGACACTTGGCGCTCCATGGTTTTTGTCCATGATATAAACCGTGGTTTCATTTGTACCACCTTCGTGAAATCGGGCCATAGTGGCTTAAAGCGGAATTACAGTGTAATTAAAAGTTAGTCTTTCACGAGGAATAAAATCATCTGGCAAAAACAATAACATTTGAGAGAAAAAGGATAACAAATGAAGGAAGATAAGACATTTCGAAGCTTCGCTAATTTTTCAGGAAACCGTTCATGAACAGTCAATATGAATATGCAAGTACTGGAATTATGATGTCATCCCCTCACATCTTGCCATATACGTTGTTCACGAAATATTAAGATATCTAGTTTTTCATTCAAACACAACTACGTCTCGGTCTCAAATCCTGATACGCCTAACTGATCATTATATGTTAAAGTTGTTGCACTACAGACATAGCACATGTACATAAACACACACACACGCACACACACAAACACACACACATGCATGCAAATGTACTATACATGTACATAACTGTGAGTCAAAAAAAAAATCGACTCTCGCGGAAGTCGTAGTTTTTTTTTTTTCTTTTTCAGTCCCGAGAGCTTCGACTCGTGCGAGGTTTGCTGTATATGCAACATTTGCCATAGCCTGTAGCTTGTCACATATTTTCATACTCATTGCTGCCTCTCTGTACAACTCCCTTTGAAGAATATTTAATTTCAATGTTGTCATGGGAACTATTATAATGTTGCGTTGTTTTTTATGTTTGTGTTTGTGATGTCATGTATTTTGTAAGGCAGCTTACCACAAGCTTTGCTTTTTTTAGGTTGCCTTCCTGTACAATAATTTCATGCATGTGATTTCCTTATGAAAAAAAAGATGGAAAATAAATATTATACAAACTTGAACTTGAAAGTAATTTCATCAGAAATAAAGTCATGATTGACAATGTGATAAGAGAAATAATTATATATTTTTATATTTTGTCCACATTGATCAAAAAAAAATGAAGTGGTAACATCATCGACTCACTAATTTGCTTATCACATCAACTCTACGAGAATAGTTCTGTAGAAATTATGAAACAACATTATTTCACAAATTTCCTTATCTTATTTGTCCATTTTGACCTAATGTTCACTCTTACATAGCAATACTCATTAGATTTTAATCTTTCTTATCAGACTAACTTATGGACTGCACTTCGTCTTTAAAATCGATTTTAATCCCTGAGTAATTGAGTTTGATACCCTTGGTATGTATACGGACGAATAGAAAGACCTGGAAGTGGGTGTTATGCGATCGAGGCCGATCTAGGGTCTATCGCTGTGCGACCTGATTGCGAGTTTAGGGGTGGTCGCAACACTTTTTTTTTTTCGTGACCAAAAACCTTGTAACCTCCAGCAACCTCACCTTTCCGGCCGCGAGCTACTGCGATTTGGTCCCACTTGGCGACCTCAATTTTACCGAGATCGCAGGATTTTGCTCCATCTCGCGAGAGATCGCAGGCGCATGTCGTACAATAGACATGGGGTTTTACACACTCTTTTAAATGTCATGCTGTAATCATGGTTAAAGAATAAAACTTGTGATGCGTCTTCTGATTTGACTTTATTTATTCAACAATCAAAGTATGCCCTTTGTGTTAAGAAGACATTCAAATTCGGGCCTGGGCTATAAGTGTGACCCTGCACCAAAACATCAACAAAAAAAGTAGCCAGACATGGATTGTTAGTTGAGGGCACATTCAGAAGAGCGGACTCAAAGAGCAGACTCTAAGCTTTAAAATGATGTATAACTCAGTTCAAACGGACATTCCTGACTTATCTGAATTTTGGAAAGAAAGCGTACCCTGGAAAAAGTGTAAACTGAGAAAAGAGGCACCGAAGTGAAGTGTCACCTCAAGCGCTAATTACAATACATACATACAATTTCTATAGCGCCATTCTCCACTCTGATTACATGCTCAAGGCGCTTTACATCGAAGCAAAAAGACTGAAAATACAAGTACATACATCGTAATAGAAGAAGATGAAAAACAAGACATGAAAGTCTGTCTTCAAAAGGCACTGGTCTTCAAAATGCACCTCTAAACAAATACGATTTTAAATAACTCCTTAAAGACGTACTGGAGCTTGAGTCTTTGAGCTCACGAGGAAGTGAATTCCACAGTGTTGGTCCAGCGTGATCGAAAGCTCGTTCCCCCAAGATTGTCTAGAAAACGGAAAATGTAAGAGACCAGAAGTTGAGGATCGAAGAGTTCGTGTAGGTTGGTATTGACGAAACAAACAAACATCGTAACCAGGAGCTGTTCCCTCAATAATATGTTAAACCTAATACGCTCCTGTACAGGCAACCAATGAAGGCTCTTCAGGATAGGGGTGATATGCCTGCGTTTACTTGACAAAGAAACGATACGTGCAGCGGTATTTTGTAGCTTTTGTAATTGGGCAATTTGTGAATTTGGTAGATTGAAAACAGACCATTACCGCAGTGAATGAGCAAGTTTTTGGTTTTTTTTTTTTTCGTTGCAGAGCGAGTCAAATACTTGCGAATAAAACCAATACATGTTTTGCTCAATAGTGATTTGATCAGTCATAGCCATGTGAGAGTAAAAAATAACACCCAGACTGCGACATGACTTTGACAGAGGGATATCGTTTCCTTCAGTGGAAATGGAATTAATATCCAACTTATTCAAGTGAGATTTAGAACCAAAATGTATAAATTCACACTTGCTGTGGTTTAGAAGTAATGAGTTAGACCTCATCCAAGCATCAATTTCAATGATGCAATTTTCTAGACAGCGCAGTGCATGAGATGCATGGATTTCATTTGTACATGAAAGATACAAAAACCTGTATCGTGAAAGATACAAAAACCTGTATGTCGTCTGCATATAGATGGTGCCGAATACGGAGTGACTTTGAAATATTTTCCGCAGACCAATCAAGTAGATAGAAAAAACGGGGGGGGGGGGCGCCAACAGAGCATTGGGGTACACCACAGCTTGATGGCTTTGAGGACGATCTGACACCATACAAAAGAACAGACAGTGAATGATGTGATAGGTATGATTTAAACCATTCGAGAGCCTGTCCCTGGATACTGAAACTTGTAAGAGTAATGACAAGAATTCTGTGATCTACAGTGTCGAAGGCCGAAGACAGAACCAACAAAACTATTGCAGTCGATCCGAATGCCATTTCCCTTAAAATATAACTAGAAATGTTCATCAAAAGGGTCTCCACACTATGGTGAGGACGATTAGCCGACTGTAAAGGATCGAATAGACCATGTTCCAGCATGGTCTGAGAGTCTCGAAAACACACACACACACAAAAAGAAACACTCTCTAAAATCTTTAGCAACAAATGGAAGATTGCATACAAAACGATAACTTGTCAGTGATTCATTATGCAATGAAGGTTTTTTTTTTCAGTAAAGGACGAATCTCTTTAAAGATAAGAGTAAAGTAGGTTGCTTACTACTGATGTTAACAATTTGAGAAATAATCGCGGCAAATGTGGGTGCGCAGTCCAATGAGAGAATGGTTGGAACCGGATCCCATGAACAGGATTTTGGAGGCAATTTACGAATAAGGAGAAAGAATCTTTACCAAGCCGTACCAGTTGTGGGATGAATGGGACAAAACAAAGATGTAAACCACTGTAGCAACAATAATGAAGGGGGTATCAGATTAAACCGAAATTGACCATGATCTTTTAACACATTTTTGATAATGACTATTACACAATTCCAAGGCAATAGCACTATCTTTTCCATAGTTCTTAGAGTTGAAAGGGAAGAGTGCGCAAAAGTTGGGGTCTCTAAAGACGTAAGATCACACTACTCTACCAAAAAAAAAAAAAAGAGTTGTAGAAAAACAACTGAAAACACACTTTCCAATTTACTTTATGATTCCAAACATAAGATTAATTAATAAGAAGAATAATTCTATTTAAAAAACGAAAAAAAAAAACTTAATGCTAACTTGGTACATGCGTTTCATTTATTCTAAGTCATCACGTGAATGAAGGGGTGCGACTTTTTATTGGTTTTGTGATGAACGGTCACAAATGTGTGTAATCGTCCTATCTTCACAATTGATTAGATGTTATTATTCTTTTTGTAGTTATTAATAATTAATCGGGAAGGATATTTGTTTTTATTTTGACGTGATCTGAGTAAATTGAGACTTATCGCTTATTTAAATAACTGATTATGAGGTTTAATAATAAAGTTTGAGATATTGCAACACGTTCAAGGATGCCTTTGTTCTAAATTGTTTACTATGATATGAAGTAGGGTCTATGTGAACTTTGCGATGGGTATATATTTATTTTCGGACGATACTTTGACAAATAATAAACACCCCCGCTGAGACTAACGTCTTTCAAGTTGTTTTTGACATTGTGAAAATCACGGCTGCGCATTTTGCTTGCCTCTGCATGTGCGAACTGGTTAAGATAATTTCTGATATCTCTTGTTATTCTGCCATGATCTGTGTAAGCTTTGCCCTATCGCTTATTTAAATAAGTGATTATGATGTTTAATTATAACGATTTAGACATATCAGCACGTTCCAGAGTGCCTTTATTCTTGCTTATTCTGCTATGATATGAAGTAGGGCCTATATGTGAACTTTGCGGTGGGCACATATCTTGACAGATAATGATCATCCCGGGTGAGATGAACGTCTTTCAAATTGATTTTGTTTGCAACTTTAATGATAACATGTTCAAACTGGTTAAGATAACGTTGTCATCACGTCATTACAATGTCATGTATACGAGCAGATTCTGAAAGAGCAGACTTTTAGCTTTAAAGATGTGAAATTAAAATCGAATTTATTCTCTTAATCTGTCTAAATTTTGGAAAGAAAACTACACTTTGCGGTATGTTTGGAGAAAAAGAAATAAGGCTTTTGAAAAGGATATATTCAAAAGCCCTTAATCTTTCAAGCCGCGTACTAGCTGTTCAATGAATGGGACAAAAGAAAAAACAAACAGACTAGGATTTAAAACACTATAGCAACAGCAATGAAGAGATTATCAGATTAAGTTGAAATTCAGCATCCTACATTAGCACATCTTATCCATGATTTATTCAAACTTTCAAAGCTTTACAATTATTTTTTTCAAGGTTATTTACTAGAGTTGATAGTGAAGAGTGTTTGAAGGTATTTATAAGAAATGAAAAGGTACCTCTACCAAAAAATTAATACGTAATCACACTTTTCTACAATAAAAAAAAATCTACAAATACTACTAAACAACAAGATTTCCCTTTTGTTAGGTATCCCCAAAATTAAGAATTATGTAAAACTTGGATTGCTTTTTCAGAAAAGAAAAAAAAAACAACTCAAGCATGACAAGTTATCTCTGTTTCACTTATTTTGAGCACTCATGTAAAATCAGAGGTTGCGACTTTTAGATGGTTTTCTGATGCACGGTCACATTATTATTAGAGTGTCATAGACCAGCAGCAGAGCTGCTGTAATACTTTGACGCCAAAGCTTTGAGTTTAATATCAAATTTCACATCAAACATAAATATATGATGGAGAAATGTGTTCAAATGGCAACGTGTGCGGCATTGTCATTAAAATTGAACTCCTGCGATTTTTGAAGGTCCCAAGGTTTTGTTATATTTTGATCGACTGTAATAAACCCAAGTCATTCTGTTTATGTTGCTTTATTAATGAAATCAACTTCAAAATGGAGTGGAATTACAGTCTGCTTTCCTACGGCAGAGGACTCAATTCTTTTAGAACCCTATACTTGCAGATCAAAAGCAATCACCACCTTTTGTGAGGAAAATCTTTGTTGTATTTCAATTTCAGTATATTTTTTTTTTCTCTTCTAGACTGATGTAAAGCAGGTTTATCATACAGATGATTGTGACTTGAGGATATAAAATATTACAATTGCTATCATTATTATTATCATCTTATCTATTTGAGTTTTGTACTTGGTATTTTATGATAAAATACAAACAGATAAACATATTACATGATAAAAAAGATTGGTGATTCTAGGTGCATACTGCTGGTTTCCAGAGGAGGAAAAAGCAAACTTAATTCCCAAGGCTCGAGGCCTTCCTCCCAGAGCAGTGCATGGACCCAGAATCAGCTATGTCAATGTAAAATAGTTACAAAAAATATCAAATAATACATCATTACACAAGAGAAATGAACATAGTCAAGAATTATCACCGGCAATATGTAATGAGTGCGATATAAAGCCATGAGAACGTGTAGTAAAATCATAAGCATGGCTCCGCTCATCTTTGAGGAAATTGGGACCAAGGCAGTTAGGGTTCCACTTCCTGCACTGATATATCGTAAAGCGGCTTAACAGTAACAAGGTTCACAACATGTTACACTTAACTCTTGTCAGGCATTAGCATGGGTCATGTATGTATATGTATATGTATGTATATATATATATATATATATATATATATATATATATAATGGTATTATTATCCGCGTATTGGAAAAAGAGCATGAAGACGATGAAGACAAACAAGTTCACATAATGCATTAGAATCCAACTTCATTTATTTGTAAACCAAATTTCCGACCCTTGCACGGATCTTCCTCAGGGTAACTGTTACCCTGAGGAAGATCCGTGCAAGGGTCGAAAATTTGGTTTACAAATAAATGAAGTTGGATTCTAATGCATTATGTCAATTTGTTTGTCTTCATCGTATATAATATTATATATATATATATATATATATATATATATAGTGCTTATAAAGCGCATGTAACTACCGTAGTGTCTCTATGCGCTTTAAGGGAGAGGGATGGGAGTAGAAAGAGGAAATGTGTTCAATGCAAACCCAAACTTATTCATAATACTTTTTGAACAGAAACGTCTTGAGAGCAGTTTTTAACTTTCAACACTGTGGGAGCAGCATGAGCAAAAGATCGCTCACTATAAAATTTTGTTGTGATAACAGGACATTGAAGAAGATTTTTCTGAGTTGATCTTAGATTACGGCTGTATATCATAGACCCTATACTGTTTCCAAAACGTTGAAAATTACGTGACTAGTCAAAAACCACTACTGACTACACGTAATCCAGTTAACGTGATGGAATGTACACTCCAATTTTCGCAGCTGGGCTTGTTTATCAATAAAATTTAAAAAATCTTAATGATTTTGTAGATGCAGTTATGTACTCTGAAATATATATATATTTCCTCATTTCCACACGGATCCTACAACGAAAAGCATTTAGATGACATACTATAAATGACTCATTTTATCCAAATTTTCTTAAAATTAATGATTTGTATTGTTTAAAGGGATCGTATAGTATTGGTTGGGACGTAATTTCAAGTTCCCAACACTTTTTGGTGAGATAATGAGAAAACTCTTATGAAATATGAAAGAGCATGTAATTCCACGATTAATTCAACTTTTATTTAATGAAAATTGGCTTTGAAATGACTGAGATATCCAAAACAGAGCAATTTTAATAAAGTGTGGGACCCACGATTTACTATGATCGCTTTGTTTTACCCGATTTTCATCAAATAAACTTTGAATTCCTATGAAAATGGTTACTCTGTACTATTTCATAAGTGTTGTCTTGGTAGCTCGCAAAAACTTAAAAGCCCAATTCTGATCTCCACCAATACTGTACTATGCCTTTAAAATAGTACAGTTTATGTATATACTAATAAAAATTCCTTTCTTCTTTTGTTTGAACATTACATATACATTAAATTTTATAATCCCACCAGACAGTCCAATGAATTTTATTTGCAATAATCAAGGACAATCCTTATAAAATCTACATTCTCCTTTGCGGACCAAAATTCTGGAATTCTTTGATTATGGTATAAAAAAAAAAGCTTAAAGTTTTAATACTTTCATATTTAAATTAGAAATCTCTTTTTATTGATTCTTACATCACCGGGGACTGCCATCTTTGAAAACAGCAATTTTAGTTCATTGTTTTATCGCTGTCAAGTTTGTTTGATTCATTTCAGTTAACACAATTTTTATACGGTCCGTATCTTGGCAAGCCTGGTTTCATGTATGCCTTGGCATTGACCTTGAAATCTTCCTCCTTTGTACCTTTCTCTGTTCTCCTCTTTCTGTCCCTTTTTCTAGCTTCTTTGACCTAATGTGTATTCTTTCAACGCGTACGTGCTGCTTTGCTTCTTTCTGTGTGGGCGATCGTGTGTGTACAATTTGTCCACTCTGTTCCTCGCACAATTTGTCTTATCATTTCGTTTGAAGACCTGAATATAAGAACGACCCAAGTCCAATTTTTGGCCAAATTTAGTTTGACATGGGAAATTGTAGCTTATGCATGAACTCATTGTGTATAAATCCTAATTACCCCCGGAAGTGCCTGAAATGAATGATTTAAATCTTATATGAATGTAAGAATGAAGGACTTGGGTCATTCTTACATTCATATTATAGCGCCCTCTCTCATCCTTTTCTCATCTCTATAGAAGAATAGCATGTATTATGATTCAAAGAACGACCCAAGTCCATCACACAAAATGGCCTCTCCACAATTAATGTAAATGTTAATTGTCATAATGATATATGTTCTAATTTCTATATACAATGTTGCCTTCCCATCACAGTTAAATAGAATATTATTGGACAAAAAAAAAAAAAAACGATATGAAGTTTTTTTTTTTTTTTTTTTTTTTTTTTTTTTAAGTTTACTCGAAATGGTCTCCCATTGACTTGGGTCGTTCGATCTTATATACAGATACTCGATTGCCTATTACAACTATTTACTACCCACGAGGAGATTGCATTCTACAAGGTAGGCTTTTTTGACAGTTCCCTCCATTTCAGACTTTTTTCCTTGATATGATTCCTTAAGAGTATTCCTGTATGCATGCATGTCGTCAACAATGATTTATTTCATTATAACGAAAAAAAAAAAAGAAAAGCCAATGCTTTTATGCATTGATTTCGCTGGAAAATTCAAAAGTAGCATTATGCTTTTTTTTTCTTTTAATATGCGAATATCATATGATCGGAAATGAGATAAAATGAAATTTAATAAATAAAAAATCTGGTCAAGTTCACATTCAATAATGACCACAGTAATATGTAATCAAAGTGAAATATGAGACGATAGTATACACTGTCTGGCGGCTTAATGAAAAGGAATTCATTTCTCAGCTATAAACAGAACAAGCACACATTTCCAGGAATTTCAGAAAAAAAGTCGATATATTATATGATCGCATTAGTTTTGAAGGGATTACGTTAGTGAAAATGATATTGAAACATTTTCGTGTAGGCTTCATCTTTCGTCATAGGTGTCTACTGGAGAGTACCAACTAAGTTTAATATGGTGAGCGATATTTTGCTCGCCATGTTGCTCCCACGCTATGGAGTACTGTCTCATATTATATAAAGGAAGCTTCCCCAGTGTTAAAGTTTAAAAACTGTACTCAAGACGTTTCTACTAAAAAGAAAAAAAAAAGTATTATGAATGAGTTTGGGTCTATACTGTGCGTAAATTGTGCCGTACATTTCTTCTTTTTTTTATTTTCATCCCTCTCCCTTAAAGAGTATAGAGACACTAAGGTAGTGATATGCGCTGTAAAATCATTGTATATTATCAATATAGTAAAGCGTCACAGTTGGACTTCCAGACTATCTGTCTGTACTTTTTTTTTCTTCCCAGAATTTCAAGGAGCAGGATGAAATACACATCATTTTGAAGCTTAAATTCTGCTTTTTCAAAATCTGTCGTTGTTGTTGTTTTATTTCCGTACTAAAAAAAAAATCAACACATTTCATACATAAAGGTCAGTAAAGAAAAAATACATACGGAGGGTAGCCCATTTACAGTAGTGACAATGACAGTCACTTCTGGTCTTCCATGGGGCCCTGTACATACAGATTTCATACAATCAGAGACTGACGATAGAATAAAATATACACAAACACAAATAGAACGGTACATACATTACTACATTGTTACTACATTATCACACATTGTTCAAAGGTTTGAAGCACAAAAAAAAATCAAATAAAAAGGATTTCGGTTTTAACTAAATTGAACTTAAAAACGGGTAAAGAGGAAATTTGACGCAAATCATTGGGTAAGTTGTTATACGCTGATGCACCTCTGTATGAAAAAGATCTCTTTCAATAATTAGTTTTTGGCCGAGGTAACTGTAAATCGTTTTGATAACGGAGAGAGTATGGTGATGTCTTGTACTTAAAAATATCTTTCATATATTCGGGGGCCATGTTATTCATAATCTTATACATAAATGAAAGCAGATGAATTTTTTGTCTATTGATTACTGTATTCCACCCTAAGCTATAATGAACATCACTGGTAGTCATATGGGAATAAGGGTTAACTTTTAAAATCAATCTCCCGGCTCTATTTTGCATCTTCTGAAGTTGGGAAAGAGAGTTACCGTTGGCGGATTGCCACACTACATCACCATAATCAAAATGAGGTAACACAATAGAATTATATATCAGTTTCAATTCAGTCATATCAACAAACTGTCTCAAACGACCCATATATCTAATCATTTTACTTAACTTGTTGCATCGTGGTTCAATGTGAACATCCCATAATAACTTGTTATCTACAAACATTCCCAGATATTTAAAACTATTCACCTGAAGTAATTGTTTACCCCTAAGTTTTATATGCAAATACTCTTGCTTTGTTAACATATTATTTGTACCAAATAACATACAAACAGTTTTATCGAAATTGATTTTTAAATTGTTATCAGCCATCCATGATTCCATACATACAAACTCTTTTTGCAAAACATTTTCTACAAATTTCGGGTTTTTATGTGAGTAATAAATGTAAATGGGCCCTGCAGTCAGTAAAAAACCGAATTGATATCATTGATAAATATACTAAACAACAATGGTCCTAACAAGGATCCTTGTGGCACTCCGCTAGTTAATAATCTTTCATCCGAAAGGGTATTATTGATTGACGTCCTTATTCTTCGGTTCGAGAGATAACTCTCGAACCACTCAAGTTCTATACCATTAACCCCCATGTTTTCAAGTTCAGCTAGAAGGATCATGTGATCAACCATATCAAAAGCTTTTTGCAAATCAACAAAGATGGCGCCAACGTATTCACCCTTATCAATAGAGCGGTGCCAGTCGTCCGTGACGGTAGCATGTGCAGAAATAGTAGAGTGCTTGGGACGGAAACCTGACTGGTTTCTGTTAAGCAAAGAGTGCAAGTTTAGATAATCAAGTAACTGTTTTTGAACAACTCTCTCCATGACTATAGAAGCACAGGACAATAATGAAATGGGTCTGTAATTACTACAATCCAACTTATCCCCTTTTTTATATATCGATACAATTTTAGCTATTTTCCATTTTTGTATCAGGCACTATCCCTTCAACTAAAGATGTATTTATAATGTAAGTGAACGGCTCTAATATTTCTGAAATTGACTCTTTCAATATATACATAGAAATTTCATCTAATCCAAACGACTTCTTTGCTTCCATTAACCTCACATACTTCAGAACATCTAACTGAGATACAAAACAAAAATTAAATTGTTTATCAGACCTTTCCCGATTATGCGACTTTTGAAAAAAAAAAAAAATTCCTTTTCCTTTGCTTACCTCCACCACTTACCACATTTACAAAATAATCATTAAATGTATTTGCTATAACCTGTGAATTTTCTTGAGGGAATGCACAATCTGTAACTTTACTCTTGCCCATTATTGATCGCAGTGTTTTCCAGGATTCATTTCCACTTGTTGCATTTGAAAATTGTTGACATATATATTTACGTTTTGCTTTTCTTATTTCATTTGTTACTCTATTTTTCAGACGTTTATAACTTTGCCATAAATCATTGTCCATTCTAATTTTTGCCTTTGATTTAACTTTATCTCTCTGTTTCATTAATGACATAATTATGCTATTCATCCATGGCGAGGGAGTTTTTCGTACTCGTCTCGTCCTAACAGGCATATGCTTATTAACAACCTTCATCAACATACTTTCCCATATATCAACTGAATCATTTATATCACTGAATTCTTCTACCGTCTTCCAATTTTGTTTACGTAAGTCCGACCTGAAAGCTTCCATGTCACGTTTCGTGATTTTCTGAAAGTTATGTATGTCTCACTTTGTGATGAATGTTTGCATTTCCATACCATATAACTGATATAGTGATCACTCATGCCGTTCTGAATTACACCGTATGATTTCACTTTATCTGAATAATTCGTGAGCATGTGATCAACAAGTGTTCTTGATCATGCAGTCACTCTTGTATACATTTCATTATTAACCTGTTACAAACAATATACACTATTAATTTGATTATAAACCTTAATATTTTTTCGGGTGTTTTCTTCTTAATATCACAATTTATATCGCCCATAATAACCAGTGGGCTATCAAAACTACTCGCAAAATTTAAAAAAAAAATCCTCATAATGATTAAAGAGATCAATTTTTGAGTTTGGAAGTCTGTACCAATTCAAAAGCATTATTGGTTTGGAGTGTTTCAGACAGATCTTGATGCACAAAGCATCCAGGTTGACAAGTGAATCATGTGTAACCAAGGTGAAAGGAATAGATTCATGAACATAAACTGCGACACCACCTCCATTTCTGTCTCTGTCTCTCCGAATTAAAGAATAATGGGGAATACCGATTTCATTGTCTGAAATAAAAGAGTCAAGTCTAGTTTCATTTAGGGCAAATACATGTATTTCATTCTCAATCATAATGTGTTTAATTTCCTCATGATATTTCACAAGGCTAACTATCATTCAAATGAACAAACTTAATTCCCTTCTCAGAAAGTTGTTTATACCTAAGGGATGGATCTCTCTTTTCACCAGAGTCAACAGACTTATCTAATAAATTGCTGTCTGGAAGAGTTTCCGAGTTGAGTTCAATGAAATTGGGAAGATGTTGAAAAGTACATCTATTACACTCCCAGTTCAAAAATAATTCATTGGGATCATTGTATCTACTCACGGGGATTCCTGAACATGTGCACCCATTTCCGACATGAGGTACATTGGAGTGCTTTCTGGTTATTTCTAACACATTTTGTACAAAGAACACATGGAAATAGTTGTACCATTTGAAAATTTTTACAAAAAAAAAATGTATTGAATGTAGTACCAAAACAAGATCTAAAGAAAGATCTAAACAAAAATAAAAAAATGTAAATGTAAAGAAATAAAAGAAAAAAAAAAGCTACTTCAGTCAAAAAGGAATAGGAATAATATATAATTGCAATCACAGCACTATTCTAGGATTACTAAATACAAATACAATACCGAAGGCGGCAGTAAAACAGCGTTATTTTCATGTGTATGACACAAAATAGATCCCTATCTCCTCTTTCACAATAAAACTATTGTGCCCTAGTGACGAACCAGCAGGAAAGAGACAATAAGATCATAAAAACAGGGAAGGGAAGCGAAAGTCGCTCATAGAACAAAGATTTCTGGTGTAGGGTAGTCACGAC
Source organism: Diadema setosum (assembly GCA_033980235.1). Classification (NCBI taxonomy): domain Eukaryota; kingdom Metazoa; phylum Echinodermata; class Echinoidea; order Diadematoida; family Diadematidae; genus Diadema; species Diadema setosum. The sequence continues at coordinate 32,392,207 of CM067072.1, read as the reverse complement.
ACAGCATGAATTTTGATAGGCCTGCTAAAATTTGTACGGGAATGCCACATGGCAATTTCACATCAGTGGAGAGGGCACAAGCTCAAAACAAAAAAAAAAGGGGGGGGGAGAAAAAAAGTTGTGTTTAGAACTTTGTAACACTGTAGTGACAATATAATAACCCTGTTCGATTATGCACCAGTCGACACTCCCTGTCCATTCATAATAGACACGCGAAACATAAAGATGAGAAGAGAGTAGAGGGATGACAAGGTACACATCGACGAACAAGCTCACAGTGTTTGCAGCTCAGCAGTTTGAAGGTTCTGCTGACTGAAGGAAGACAAATTGACTATTATCTTCATTCCATTGATCTTGACACAAAACAAACCAAGTATGTGAGATAACAGAAATCGCTGGCACTCGTTGGATTATAGCGGTAAGTATAGCAACCTAGATCGGGATGAAAGAAGCAAATTCCCGCAATAATGCCTATCTCACACCTCGCGACACTGAATTCAATTGACTTAATCCGGAGATTGTAATTTGACAATGTGGGACTTTTTCGTCAATGTGAGGCGATGTCCACCATTGGTTAGCACACGAATGCGGCCATCTTGGGTCCAGATGCTTTTACATTTACTTCTGAACTTTGACGTGGTTTCTCTGAACAGGTCCGATCTCAGGTTGGTCAGGCTTTCCTGAACGTAGATGGGATCCCCTTGTAGATCTCTCAGGAGCCTTCGGGCTTGATATACACGGTCCCTGACGTCATAGCTGGTGAACTTCACGATGATTCCACGTGACCTGCCATTCTTGGCGCCGAGATGATGCGATCTGTCGATGTCGCCATTTTGAAGCTTCACTTTCAATTTTTCCTCGCAAATTTGTTTCACGATTTTGCTTGTGTTTTCACCCTCATGTTCACTGACACCATAAAATACAAGGCAATTTCTCCGAGAGTACTGTTCTGCCTCCTCTTGCTGGTCTTTCATTTGCTCAATCTCTCTCTCCAATCTTGCTATCTCATCACTTTTCGACTTCATTTCAAAGTCAAAGCTCTCATTCAAGTTTTCACCAACTTTCTCTGTGATAATTGACGTGAGTTCTTAAACAAGCAATGATTTGATTTTACTCACAAGAATGCCAATGACATTGCTGTCCTCAAGAGCTTTCTGAACTTCTTCGCGAGCATTCAGGCTGTCTCTCACAGGCTCATCGGCACCACGTTTACCTTTCGTCATGGTGGGTGTCTGCTTGGCAGCTGCACAATCTCACAAAAAGCAGGCAAACTCTCTCGAAATATACACAGTTCTGTCGAGTAACATGTCAAGAATTGCGCAGAAGTCCACAAGGTTACTTGTAGTTTAAGAAACGGAGATGAAGGAAGAACATTTTCGGCTGTTTTACCACACACAAGCCATTTGTGAACGGAGCTAAAATAAGACATGTCCGTCCATGGCGACGGTCAAGCGACGTCGTAAACTACAGATCCATGTCTGTTGACTTTCTGTTGTTTTTTTTTTTTCGTTTTTTTTTTTTTGGCCATGCAGGGTCATATATATATATATATATATATATATAATCTATACACGCACAAACATCACAAGCACAAGATATCCGTTTTCGGTACAACAAAACAATAATTTTATGCAAAGAGTTCAAGGTTGAATACTGTATTCATTTTTGCCAAATTTTATGCCAAAAACAGATGTTTTGTGACTAAACATTTTTCGGCGACAGATGCATAGATGCAATAAGGAGATTATATTATCACTACACAACCTCTCAGTGTAACGTTTATGTGTGTATAGATATGTGTGTGTATATATATATGTATATATATATATATATATATATATATATATAGCAATAATAAAGTCACAACAGAGGAATGCAGGGAATGCATAAATAGCCAATCTTGATTTAATGAATAATCCGAATTTTCGAGGATCCTTCCTCTACTTCAGGGATGACGATGCGAATATTCACAATGATTATTAAGAATAATAATTATTCATAATAATCATTGTGAATATTCGCACTGTCATCCCCGAAGAAGAGGAAGGATCTTCGAAAATTCGGATTATTCGTTAAAACAAGATTGGCTATTAATGCATTCCCTGCATTCCTCTGTTGTGACTTTATTATTGCTATTTCTAGTACTGCCAATACGTGGAACAACTACAATGTATATATATATATATATAGAGAGAGAGAGAGCATGCTTTCAAAAGGCGCTACATTCATCATTTTCAATGGATTTGGCGCCTTTTCGTCTTAAGCTCTTCATAATTGTTATATAATTACATTTGATAACATACATGTAGGATAACATTAGTTGACAGTAGTTCTATACAAACAAAACATTGGTTTTATTTGAATAATGCAAGGTATTTATTTTTGCCAAATTTCCTGTCCAAAGCAGATATTTCTTGAAGATATTTTCGTACGACGAGAAGATACATGTGAAGCAATAACATAATTTCCTAATCGTTTCAATTCGTTTAAACTATTCAATCTCAAATTAAGATATTACAGTAGAGACATACACAGTTATTAAGATAAATCTGAATTTTGTATATTTCTAATATTTCTAATCTGGGGCTATGCCTTCGTTTTAATCGTTTTAATTCAATGTCACATGTTTGTTCTATATTGGGAAAATACACTAGCATTATGTTAGCTTACACTTGTGGAGGGGTCAAGAGAAAAATCAATAAAAATAAGTAATTACGCAAGATAGAATTTAATTGAGTATATGAATATAAGAACGACCCAAGTCCATGGCAGACCATTTCGTGTAAACTTAAAAAAAAAAAACTTCATATCTTTTTTATTTGTCCAATAACATTCTATTTAACTGTAATGTGAAGGCAACATTGTATATGCAAATTAGAACATACAGTGTTTATTATTATGACAATTAACATTTACATTTATTGTGGAGAGGCCATTTTGTGTGATGGACTTGGGTCATTCTTTGATTCATATGGACTTGGGTCGTTCTTTGATTCATATACATGATATTCTGCTATAGAGATGAGAGAAGGACGAGAGAGGGCGCTATGATATGAATGTAAGAATGACCCAAGTCTTTCATTCTTACATTCATATAAGATTTAACTCATTTATTTCAGGCACTTCCGGGGGTAATTAGGATTTAATTTTATACACAAGATGAGTCCATGCATAAGCTACAATTTCCCATGTCAAACTGAATTTGGCCAAAAATTGGACTTGGGTCGTTCTTATATTCATGTCTTTAATTGTTTTTCGAATAGCCGTTCGTTTGGGCACGAACCTATGTCACTTGATGGTAGTCCAAGTATTGGGAAAGCTAAACTGAAGATGTGTTTGGTATAACAGAATTAAGTTTGAACTGATGAAATGAAAATTATCGCGTATGCGGGAAGTCAATGTAAGGAAGAGCATTACCATATCAACTAAATATGAATGACGTATTCGTTTATAGATAACACATTCTGAAAGAATAAAAAAACCCAGATTTTGGAGGTGTGGAGTGCTTTTATATACTCCCGGCTTTCTACTGTAATTTCAGGAATCTATACTCATGTTTGACTGATTACAGTTGTCTGTAAGTGTGACCCTGTATCACAAAGCCAACAAAAAGTTACCAGACATGTTGTTGTTGTTGTTGTTGTTGTTTTTTAGTTAAGAGCAGATTCTAAAAGAGCAGACGTAAAGCTCTAAAATGATGTTCAACCCAATTCATATGAACTCTTCGAACCTATCTAAATATGGGAAAGAAAGCACACTCTCCGGACTTAAAGTGTAAACTGAAAAAGAGGCTCTGAAGTACAGCGTCCATTCATGTGCTTGATCTTTACCAAGTTATGCTAGCAGTGCGATGACTGGGACAAATACCAAACAAAAACAAAGAAAAAACGGGGTGTAAACCACCGGAGCAGTAACAATGAAGAAATTATCAGATTAAACTGGAATTAAGCATGCTCTATTAACACATTCTGTCAATGATTACTGCCAACTTCCAAAGCTCTAGCCTTATCCTTTCTTAAGTTATTAGAAATGAAAGTGAATAATGTGCGCAGGGTTTTTTAAGAAATGAAAAGGGGATTCTTTAAGACGCACCTAATCACACTACCGAGTATTCTAGAAAAAAAAAAGTGTTCGAAAAAAAATGCTGAAAACACAAATTTCTGCTCGTTTTATAATCCTAAACTTAAACTGTAGAAAATAATCTGAAATTTCATTTTCCGTCCTAAAACAGGGTGCATGCCTACTTCTAAGACAATGAAGTAGAACTACCCAAGTCTCTACTGAAATAAAGTACTCTTGTACTTTTAGGCTATACTTGTGACATTGTTTCAAATTTTCAATTATTTTTGCATAGATTATAGATCATAAGTAACCGTAACGTGAAAAAAAATGCTGATGATGTACATAACTATATATGTACATTTTGTAGATCCATGAACAGTTTTCGGTACTAAGATTAATTGAATTCTAATGATATAAGGCAATAAAGCCAATTGTACACGTAGCGCAATACGAATCTACCCACTTATTTGCTAAAATCACCAAATTGTAAAGCTGACAAATAATCGAAACACCTTTATTTCAATTTCACTTCTGCAAATTATCAATCATACCCACTAAATATTTATAGACTATTGATTTTTTTGGCGACTGGTGTCAGATTCTGGTGCATTTTTCGGGTAGAATTTTTACCTGTTAAAGTGATTTCTTTCGAATTGTTATTCTTTCAGTTCCCCCTAAACTACCACAGATGTCTGATATATCACACTTCAAGGCTGTGACGAGTCAGAGTCCTACTAGACCATTGCTGGCTTAGAATATTTAAAAACCTGTTAGTGACCTGTGGCATGCCCCAAGACTACCACATGTCCGAAGTCCTCCTCCTGCGTCCTATGTTAGCCTCAGCTAGAAACAGTCGTGTTCCACACATTTCTTTGAATATAAATGTTTCTTTTGTTTGTTAGTTATTTTTGTATTACTAAATCTAATATTTCACCAAATGTGTGCACTAGATCTCTAAATAACACGTCTGAAAATGCGAAATTTCCCTAATGTCGTAAATGTGGAAGGGAGCTTATTTTCCCTTCCACACACTCTCCCAAACATTCCCTTGAACATGAGTGTTTCTTTCTCCTTCTTTTTTTTTTTTTGAAAGAAACAAAAATCGAATATTTTAACAAATGTTTGCACTAGGAACGATCAACGACAGGTCTGGGAATGTAAAATCTCTCTCGTGTGGGAGAGGGTATCTCCTCCGACACTTTCCTAGTTTTCCTCACCTTCTAACCCATCATTGAAACCAATCGACGCATATCTGTTGATGATTGTTTTGATTGACTTTGTTCGAGGGAAATTGAAAAGTCCGGTAGAAACAAGAAAAAATATGAACTACTAAATATATATATGTAGGCCTATACATATTGAAGAAAAAATACAAATTGCCATATCATACATTATTTGTGTAGGTACACATACGCCTGTGCGTATCATCGGTTTGTACTCGTGCTATGGAATGATTATCGCTGATAATCAGCCCCACCCCTACCCCCATCCTCGGAACTGATTTACGTCCACGCAGTTTAACCACTATAATGTTTAACACTGTCTTCGACAGAGAATTCTTTTCAGTGGGCCAATTAACGTCTCACAGATCAAGATATAACATTTTGATAAATCATTAATGATTGACATCGTTAAGCTCATAAGAGAATTTGACTGAAATCTAATCAACACCAATGGCATTTTGGTAATGACGAAATGAGTACTTATGTAACCTTATTATTTCGATTTGATGTTCATTAGGGGGAAAACAACAGAAAATAATGTTAAAACTGGATATAGAAAAACCATGGTAGCTTTGAAAAACGTGCTTTCTGTATTGGGAAAAGGGAACACGAAAGAAGTTTATTCGTTGTCTTTTGCATCCATACGTAAGCGCTCATAGTCGCCTCGATCACGACCTCGGTATACAGACTTCATAATGACGAATACGGTAACCATGACGACTATCATGAAGCCTGCAGCTACTAACTCTCTTACGACGGCGCCAATTATGAGATAAGTGAACTGTGGTCCTGTAGGGTAATGACAATATAAAAAAAGATAAATGAATGTCGTTCAGTTGAATTGTTGTCTTCCTTCCTTTTTATATTTCCAGGACGTGCATCATAATAGACCAACCATGGCACAATGAAATTGGAAATTGTGGTTTGTATTTGACCTGCATACAATGGAAAATGTTCCTTCATACTGTTGTATAGTCGTTTACTAGATACCTCACAACATGTCATTCGAGGCACGAAATGTGTACTTCGTCCATATGAATATAACCACTTCGAGAGCTTGAAAACTAAGGATGTGTTGGTCCCATTTCACTTTGTTTGTAACACTGGAAAAGCAAAAACAACCAACATAAAATCGATGGGAAGTGGAGTAAGGATTTCACTGTTGGAATATCTTGAACAGTGAAGTAATCTCTAAATTTGAAAACGAAAATACATAGATACCGGGAAAGAGTGTCGAGAGATTACACAAGTGAATAGAGGTGAAATGTGGTAGTCTCCGTATCAAACTATTACTAAAATGTTACAGAGCAGCTGAATCACAACATACAGCAAGCTGAAATAGTTTTAGGATGTCAACCGTGGTAAAAGGCTGACACCAAAATTTACCTTGAGGGTTATCTTCAATGCGAGAGGTGCCGTCCCTTCTGAGGGAGAGAGGTCCGTTCGAGATGAGATGCTGAGCGGACTTCGTACCACGGGGCTGTCGGACGCTGCGACGATCGCGTGACTGGCATCCCTGAACGCAGCGCGATGCTGAATCCTTGCTGTCGCACACGAGCACCTCGCAGTGAATGAAGACCTTTGCAAATGAACATTTGAAAAACACACACGAAAGTTTTGCTTGCGAACAGGAACCAGACAGAATATACTATGGATGGCTGTTTTCTCACACGTTTTCTCACTCTACCGACAGCATTCAAGGATATGCATTATTTTAGTCATCTGTTAGTATTTGTTACGAATGAAATCTTAGAGTAGACAAAACAAAGGAGTTTAGCGAGGTTTGGTGAGAATGGGTGAGAATTTCTAATTCTCTCACAAAGACTGTCAACAATCATGGTTGTGGCTTGTCGTTAATTATGATTCAGCTTGAAAACACACAAACCAACAAAGTAACACACTATATTTACGTTTTAGCACGAACAAACATCTGATTATATTTATGGAAATAGGTACGTGCAGTCATACCACAAATGGTGTAGTGTATGTTGTTTCATTGGACTGTGTTTTGACAGTGGAGAACTGGACGTTGAAGTTACTACTAGCAATGCTTCTTAGCAGGTTCATTCGGACTATCACACTTCACAAAACAAACAAATAAGTGATAAAATCACTGAATAGGTAATATATAAATGAATATATAAGGTTCACACACACACACACACACACACAACGAAAACCACTGTCCCACTGTGAAGGCGGAGGCCATTAATCTGCCACTAACCTCTGGGTTTTCTTTGATGAAGGTGAATGCCTCAATGATGAACGGCTGAAATGACGGGTCGCTGTGATCAATAATATCGAGGGTCGGATCCTCCTCACATCTTGAAAACAAAGATAGAAAGGAACAAGGTGATAGTAATGCAGTAATGCTCATCATTGATCTACATCGTGTTCAACCGCAAATAATCACATTATTTCACTTAACTCTTTATGTGCCATGGTGGAAACCCCCTGTGTGCCACGTTATTCTGAGACACGAAGGTAGTCATGCTTTGAGAAAGAATTCTGTTTTTCCTATTTGTGTAATTTCTACAAATTTCTGTTAAGATGTGCATAATAGTAGGCAAAGTTAAAGAGGAATGCCAAGCTTTATTTCGATATAAATTGTATGACGACTCTATTTTCAATTTTTCTTTTGAATGACCAGTTGCTGCATTACTGTAAAGGCATGACTTTTGCACATTAAACCGTGACAGAAACTTAGAATGTACGAGCAAATCTAGTTGGGAACATCGCTTGATAGTCGATCACCACATAGAATGCAAGCCGTATATGAGAGAAACAAAAGCACGAGAAACGCTTTCATTGTGCCGCGGGATTAGCAGTAATTAGCGGTTTATCGATCGTTCTTGGCGGCTTTGTTTGTTGAGCAGAATATGCGAAGTTGGCACGCCGTCGACTGAGTCGGAGGTGCGAACGTGGCACATAAAGAGTTAAAATATCAATACAAATATCCATGACAATGATTTTCACAGTAGAAAAACAAGATCGTTTCAATAAAAAATACCACTAACAATCGATCTTTTTCTACGATCTTTCAGCCAAGTCATCATGGCTATCTAGTCAGCCTATGTTCATGGAAACCGTAGGACCTTATGACTAACGGAACAATAAATCCACTTTCTGTGCACATTTCAAAAAGAATTTTTTTTGTGCCTTAGTTCATTTGTTACCATATTCTATAACCCTAACTACATCAAGCCTAACCGTTCACAATTCAGACAAGTATTTTTTTTTTTCATCTGCTTAGAAAGAGGAATGTTGTTGATTGTTGTTCTAACAGTCAGGTGAACCATCATAACGTCAAATCTTGGATGGCTGTATACGTATTATTTGCAAGAAGATTGACTTTGGTCAGTCTTTTACAGCGAATAAGACACGAACAGCTCACCCGTCCGTAAGGAATACATAACGTTTGTGGCTGTTGGGGTACGGGGTCGGAGTGGCCCAACAGTTCTCAAGAAACACGGCTAGCCCTCCGACAGACAGCAGTTCCACAGCAAAATATAGCGGGTCTCCCAGTTCGACTTCGGACTGGTCGTCGACGATGGGCGCGTCAAAAGAATCATCCCTGTAGCGAGCGAGGCTGAGAGCATAGTTCCCGAAACCTGCTTTTCTATATGAAATGACGCCAATGACTGTGAGGTAATTCTCTTCCAGGAGTTGCCGTCGATCTAGCTGGCATTGCACCGATACCTGAAGGCTTTTGTCGCGAGTGATATCTGTCCCGTTGATGGCCTGAGCAGAGAAGTATGTCACAACGTTCGAGTAGATGATTTTGTCATCCGTTACCTACATTCAAAAAGGAATGAGGATACACTCATGATATAATATCTTATTACACTAGTATCAAAGAAATGTCATTTATTTTATTATATACGAGCATATAGCATTTTTACGGCAGTCGAGTCTCAGTAAGGTATCGGGGATGTGCACTTGATGAAGTGATGCTTATGGTGCTTCGGGAACGAAAAAAAGTACTATACGGTCATGTGGACATGTACAAAACATTACAACAGGGTAGACAATAGCAAACAGACACGCAAATGTATACCTTCACAAGGAACACAGTATTTCTAAATAATAAATCATAGATTACAGTTATGTAATCCTCAAATTGAGAGGAGCAAATACACGTGCTATCGAGATGGACATCGATATGGATATGGTTAACAATCAATCTTGCTTAGCACGTGCTTTGAACCCAATGACGAAAACTTTATCATCATTCAGTTTAAAGCCATTGGATAAGCCAGATTTTCTGATATGAATAGAAATATTCGTGACCCGCTACAACAAAATGATCCTAAAGTCGGGCGAGGTCGATTATTTGAAAATTGCATGATATAATCCCCTAATCTTTCTGCTTTAAATTGATATATAACACATTTTATAAAAATAATCGGCTGCGGAGATATCGATGTTTAAAAGAGAGCATGTCGAGACGTCTGGAAAATCACTTTCGAGAAAAGCGCCCTAAAAGTCTTCCTCTCGATGCAATCGCGATCAAGGGACACGCAAGTCAGTTTTCACCTCTGAACAATAGAAGGTAAGCCCTAGCAACCCCCGAAGAGTTTATTCAAGCACATCAGCGTCAGCGGTCTCCTCACCAACCAATCAGTGACCAGGATGTGAGAAGCGGCTGATCATAGCGCACCCCGCCCGCACGCACCAGTCGACTGGGCAGTGTGCGAACTTCACGCTTCGGTTAGCAGCACGGTCGTGATTTGGCAAAAAGGTGTATGTCTGCCGTTTTACAGCGACTACAAAGCCGAGAAAATCGACTTTAAAGTTTTGGCAGTTTCCTTGACCGTAGAAGTCACCTAAACTGTATACACTTCAAATTTCATTTCCTGATAATTTTCTTGCATCTAACTTTAAAGAATACTTCAGAATTAGCACTTTTAGCATGTTTAGAGACATACACCTTTTTGCCAAATCACGTTTACAGGGACTGCGACCCACGCTATTTTGGCAAAAAGGTGTATCTTCACATACACCGTAAGAAATCATGCATTTAATTTGGCAAAAAGGTGTATGTATAGAGATACACCTTTTTGCCAAATCACGTTTACAGGGACTGCAACCCACGCTATTTTGGCAAAAAGGTGTATCTTCACATACACCGTAAGAAATCATGCATTTAACTTGGCAAAAAGGTGTATGCATAGAGATACACCTTTTTGCCAAATCACGTTTACAGGGACTGCAACCCACGCTATTTTGGCAAAAAGGTGTATCTTCTCATGCACCGTGAGAAATCGTGCATTTAAGTTGGCAAAAAGGTGTATGTATAGAGATACACCTTTTTGCCAAATTAAACGATAACAAAATATACCAGAGATTTTGTAGGGAGAAGGGTGTATGTGAGACCATTTCTAATCAAATGTTAACTCTTGACAATCTTTACTTCATTATTACAAAAAGATTTTAAAAATAACAATAAAGAAAAATATCAGAATGCACAACTTGTTCATCAAACATAGAAAAATGTGCGCAAATTACAACTCACCCTAGAGTCTAAATATTAACAAAACATGGTCTCATGGATATGCATGGTTAAGGATTACAGCTGAAGAATTTTTCTTCTTCCTTCTCCTCCCTTTTTTTCAAAAACTTCTACTTCCAATGAGATGATTCATCATATTTTTAGCTTTGTGCCCCTTTTTTTCGACAAAAGGTTCGTTTGTTTTCTCTACTGAATGCTTTCGCAAACAAAGAGGCAGTTGTTTGCACATCATGTATCTGTTCTTAAAAACGCAGTTATCATGCTGCTCCCAATTTTTGCAATAAATTCAATAAATGTGAAAATTCAGGTAGGATCATTTAACTGTTTGTATCCACTGAGCACTTCGAGCAGTACATCCAAGTATCATTTCCAAAGACAGGGACACATCTTTCTCTAGACCTTTGTGTGTAACTGCCACTAAATGTCTGTTAGGTAACAGCCCCATACGCATAGCGTAATGGGTAGCCGATCTTACAGTCACACAGTCACACAGCACACCATTACACTATGTACTAACTATACACAGCCCAGTCGCTGTACATGGTACGTCGCGACAGGGCTGTACGCGCGCGACCACCAACCACTAGGAGAGCGACGTAATCGTATTACGATAGCTTTGAATTTTGATACTTAACATCATTTTTGTCACCTCAAACTCAACGAGTATACTTTTCAATATTTACTCTACATCTGATGCTATCAGTATTCAAATGTACGCAATGAAACTTACCGAAATTGATCACCATATCCAGCATGTCCACACGGTACACAATCTTTCACGCCAGGCCTAACTATACACAGCCCAGTCGCTGTATGGTACGTCGCGACGTACATTACCATGTACAGCGACTGGGCTGTGTATAGTTAGGCCTGGCGTGAAAGATTGTGTACCGTGTGGACATGCTGGATATGGTGATCAATTCCGGTAAGTTTCATTGCGTACATTTGTATACTGATAGCATCAGATGTAGAGTAAATATTGAAAAGTATACTCGTTGAGTTTGAGGTGACAAAAATGATGTTAAGTATCAAAATTCAAAGCTATCGTAATACGATTACGTCTCTCTCCTAGTGGTTGGTGGTCGCGCGCGTACAGCCCTGTCGCGACGTACCATGTACAGCGACTGGGCTGTGTATAGTTAACTATGTACAGGCTTCTACATGCAGTGCACAACACGGACAGTGCAGGGATCACTGTCATTTTGAAGCGTAGAGAACTCTCATCCCACAGCCACACTTGCCGGAAAAGCTGTCATTTCATCAGAAATGCTAGATTTTACGAATCTGCGCATCTAATGGCATAGAAGTGGCCATAGAAGTCTAGGACAAACGTTAGATCTGAACTTCTAGATATTAGGTTCTATCTACTCACCGACTAGCAGCAAGGAGAAACTTCTGCAGTGCAACGGGCTGCCAGTTTGAGTCAGGAGCATGGCCCGCCACCGCACCGACCGGTGAAACGGTACACATACATGCCAGCAGCACGTATAAACAACAGAGTATATAATATACACAGAGTATAAAAGATACACCTTTCTGCCTTATCATACTTCGCAACTTTAATTCATGATTCATTCGGCAGATGGATGTATCTAAAGATACACCTATCTGCCAAATCTTTAAGCTCTCCCCAGCGTGCACGGTTAGAGGTGTATCTAGAGATACACCCTTTTGCCAAATCATGTAGTTCTCTGTCCTGGTACGTCATTGTACGTCAAGGGTGTATGTAATGATACACCCTTTTGCCTAATCAAAAGCAGGAAAATTGATAAAATAATACAGAGATAGCCCCAAGTATCTCGGAAACAAATGATCGATGACTTACGAAAGTTGGTCACATGAAAATTTCGGCATCGAAAACCCCCCAAATGGTAAAAACCAAAAACATGATATTTTTCAGACATACACCTTTTTGCCAAATCACGACCGCGCAAACAGCAAACTGACCAATGAGATCACTCTGGTCGTTGTTAGGGGCGGAACCTATCTGTGGCGCTCGATCCAAATTTTCGAATCAGTTTCTGCTTCGTTGAAACGCCAAAAAACATGGCTCAGAAAAATGCTATTTTTTGGTCTTTCCTTTGATCATTTTGCTTCAAAATTTCGACAGATGATAGAAGACATGTTAGACTCCAATAATATATCAAAATCAGAAAATCGTAAGTTTTGACCAATTTTAATGCTCTGACTTCAAACACGATTTTCCCGGCTTCGACCGTGCGCGACTTTAGGACCTTTTTGTTGTAGCGGGTCACATTCTTCAAATTTTACAATGGGTTTAAAAACAGAGCTGTATATCACCTGTATAACTAATGATAACTACTATTTGTAAAAATCCTTCACCGATTAGTTGCATATATTTATATACAGGGAAAAAAGCGGCGGGTATCCAAAGGGCTTTTTACACTTGTGTTTCTTACCCCGGACTTTCTCTGACCCAGGACTTTCGTTAGTCCCGTATCAATTTTTTTTCAGCTTTTTACACTAGCCAATTAGTCCCGTACTATCTCTTGTCCGGGGCTAAGGAGAAAACTGACCTTTTTACACTCGTATTTCTTAGCCCCGGACTTTCCAAACCACATGAATATTAATAATTACGCTGTGTACTGTACACGTACACGCACGCACCGGCAGCACTTGATTACCTTGTTTCTGATTGGTCAGTGAGGGTCGGACTTCGTCTCCGTCGCTTAGCCCAGGATTATTTTTTGGTTCTGTTTACACTCACTTGCTTGGCACCGCAATTGCGGTGCTAACCCCTGCTATTTTGCAGGGCCAGATAGTACCGTACTATCGGTGGGGCCAGCCCACTTTGGCAAAAACGAGTGTAAACAGAAAGTGGGCTAAGGATAGTCCCGTACCAACGGTGGGGCTAAGCCCCCCCCCCCCCCCCCCTTCTTAGCGCCACCGTTGATCCGGGGCTAAGCAAAACTTTACAAGTGTAAAAAGCCCTCAAGAGAACCCTTTCATGCCTGTGGTAGAGAAAACTTCGCTGTGGTTTTACCAGAGGTAGAGTCACCGATTCTGACATATTTAAATCGTTCAGATAAATAGTACATGACCAAACAAAGATGGTTCCCTTCATGCACATATATTACAACTTTTAAATCAGAATACATCGCGGTGCGATTACTGTCTCAAAACGGAGGTCATATCAAGCATGATAAGACCAATGAATTTACCATTATCCACCAATCCTCTTGACACATTGTCTGATAAACAAAGTGTTAAATTGACTTACAATGAGGGTTCAATGTTCTCTCCAATGCCATGTACTGTATCTCTGATATTGATAATATATATTGCTGCATAATTCTTGTATGCCCATGTATTGTTTTAAGTGTGATCTATGCATGGATTCCTTGTTGCGTGTGTACCGATATGCTCTGTGCATGCACGCAAAGGCATTATTTTCAGCAGTAATGATGGACAATCGAATTTGCCTACATCCGCTTACTTTAAAATCCCCGATTCTCAGAAATATCATGAAGTTATGAAATTATTGAAAACTACATGAAAATAGGAGGAAAAAAAAGTTGAAAAATACCCTTGTCGAAAAACAATATTTGAACAAAAAGGTACTGGTAGTGGTAAATCCCTACTGGGGAGAACACAGTATCCCACAGTTTGTTCACATTTATGTTAGCAGTGTGTTCACAGTGTGTTTTTATATTCGACTATAATGTGAAACGCTCACACTGTAATGTGGTTTTATAACAGAGCTTTCACATAGTAATGACTTGTTTCGCACTGAAGGAATTGACGACTACAAACATTGTGTTCACACTGTTAAAATATTCGAATTTAACAGACTGATTGTGAGATTGTGAGATTTCAAAGTGTGTTCAAATATTGGTGTTCACACTAAGTTCACACTGTGTTCACCCTTTGGTTCTCACACTGTGGGACACTTTGTTTTTCCAGCAGAGCTATTACATATCAGGAATTGACAAAGGCCGATTGATGAAACTTAAACAGGCAAAAATAAGGACCCAATGATAAACTTACCGTCATTTTAGTCCGACACATGTCATAACTCGTGTTAAGCGCCACGTATTGAGGACCATAGTCGAAGCTACCGCAAGTCTCATCTTCAAAATGAACGTCATTTGCACTGTCATCTGAGAGGAGGCTTTTGTCGATAAAAACCGTCATTGAGAAGCTAGTGCATATAACCTGGGTGTCTAAGACAGAACGATTAATTGCGCATTCTCAGTATGGGGTTTTCTCATAAAGAATCTATGTCGGTCTTAGATTTTAAGATCAACTTAAACTCATGGTACATGTTGTGTATGTCTACAATACACTGCAAAAAGTCCGGTGTTAAATAGTGAACACCGAGCTGGTGTTAAATTTTCGGTGCTCATTTATGGTGTTAAATTAACACCTCCGGGTGTCATTTCCAAATATAAAACTGTTTTTGAAGAGTTTCTTAGTAAGTGCACTTCTTGTTGATTTTTAATTTAAACAAGACGATCAAGAATTTTACAATAAAACACTAGATTTTTGAAAAAATGTGAAAATAAATTTACACCACAGTAACACCAGCTGGTGTGGTCTCTTATTGAAGCTGGACGGGTGTTAAACCATTGATATTATCACCAACAAATATCAAATCAACACCATGTGGTGTCATTTTTGAATTAACACCAGTACAGTGTCAAAATAACACCAGGTACAGTGTCAAATTAACACCACGAAGTGTCAGGTGAACACTTTTCAACACCATCACAGTGCATTTTCTGCACCTGTGGGTGTGGTCATCTATTGAAGTATCACCCATGGTGTTAAATCTAACACCGATGTTTTTACAGTGTAGTTTCATAGTTTCCAAATAAAAATTGCAATTTCGAGGATATTCATATGCAGCCAAGAATGTACAAGATAAAATAAATAACCAACTATTTTTGTCTGTAAAATCCAGTACCAATTTAAATTGAAATGATCCGAACGACTGATAGCACTATAAAACAGGGAGACATGTGACACATCGTAATTTCGAGGCGATCATAACTTTTAAGTGAAAAAAAAGGTCGTGGTTATGACACTAACTACGACATGTCGCTTTCTTTTCTTCGCTACCATTACTTTCCCTCTCCATAATTACCTGCGTCTTGCTCTCTGTAACCCCCTCCCCAGTTTGACTCACGGTTACTACAATATGGTGTCATGTATATGAGTGTAAAGTCTTCACTTTGAGCTAATGACATTTCAGAAAATTCCAAATCTCATCGGTAACTTCGCTTCTTAGAGCTACTCCTCGTACTTAATTTGATACAATTTTTTCTTCTTCTTCTTTTTTTTGCCAAATCTACAAGCGTGAATATTTTTCATCTCACCATTTTCCTGTGTTTGATTAAAAACTAATTTAAACGTTCAACTCAATTTCAAATGACGAAATGTTCATACAAACTGTAAGTTGGAAGAAACCGTCTCGGAATGTCAACCAGGGAAATTTTGTTTGCTTTTTCTTTTTGTATTTAAACATCTATATTGAAGTAATTGATCAGAAACTTACATTCAGAGGATTGAGTTGGAGGAACGATCGTTGCATCATCTGTTGGTGTAAACACAGGTACACCGACAATGGTAATTTGACTGGAATTCACTCACAAACATGTATACAAGATCTTTTGGGAATTATGTTTAGCTTTTAAATTATTTCCATTTTGATATTCTACAATTTGCATTGTGTTTGTAATTTAATACACAAGTGTTTTTGTATGTATTCATATTTGCATTCTTGTGTTGCTCTTATCCAGAGCCCCTCTCTAAATCAGGTTGTTGTTTTTTTGAACTGAAAGGGCTACCATAATTTATGAAAAATGGCATGAACCCTGTTAGAGATCAAGTTACGCGAAACGCAGGGGGATCAAATATCAGTCGCCTGTAATTGCACTCTTTTAAAGTAAGTTACAAATAAACTAGCAGTATGCTGTTTTTAGGATAGAAATAATCACACCCTCAATTACGACTCTGGTCTTTTAATACGACCATGAAAACGATTACGGATTGGAAACTATACTGAAATAGATTTGTGTTATTGAGTGACATACCTGCATGTAAAACTTGAGTACATGTGAAAACTTTTTTATATAACGAAAAAAAAAAAAACAAAGACAGGAAATTCGCATATGTATGGGTGTACGAGAAAGTCGGTCTTGCAAGATCTGTAATTGTTGAAATAAAATCTTTCTCATAAACAGAATTAAGCATAGCATGACGCAAAAAAAAAAAAGGAAAATTGTAGTATAGTTTCAGTTGAGATAGAGTTCAATTTTTCAACGTTTTAGGAAGATAATTTTTTTTTTTAGATAATGCCAAACTCTTTTGGAATACGAAAGGGCATATGAAGAGATTGTTCGCAAAAACCAATAAGTCCCTTTTTTAAGATTATGAAGTACGAACTCTGTCATAAAGTACAAAATAATACCTTTTAAATGATATATTGGTCACAACATATAAAGGTACATTTTTTAAGTTATGGTCAAAAGAAGCAAAAAATTTCTTATTATTCTCTTTATCTTTCTTGAACTTTAATCTCAAATATAACAACAAATAACATGGAGGGGGAGTATTCATCTGCAAAGGCATTGATTTTATAGCATAAAATCACAAAAAAATGTAATTGTATATTAGTGTAGCGTTAAGGATTCAGAAAAAAAAATGATGTATCCATGAAAACAGTTATTCTATTTCATAAAAATGTGATGTTCTGAGGAGAACAATTTTACAAACACAAGCAACAAATCTAGGTGAATCGCTGCGGTAAAGGTTTTCATCCGTTGAATGTCATACATTTTAGTTACAGAGAAAATTACAAACTGAATGCTAAGCAGGCGAGTATAAGCAGGCGGACAGGATATCTAATAGGGCCTACTAAACGGGTGCACGTCACGAGACCGACACCCACGAGTCATACAGCCCACGAGTTATACAGCTCACAAGTCATACAGCCCACAAGTCATACTGCTCACAAGTCATACAGCCCACCAGTTATGCAGCCCACGAGTTCGACACTGAGTAAATAAAGCCCACGAGTTCGACATCAAGTAAAATAAGCCCAGGAGTTATACGGCTCACGAGACCGACACTACGCACAAAAGGCTCATGAGACCGACAGTAAGCAAACAAAGCCCACGAGACCGACACTACACTTCAAAGGTCCACGAGACCGACGCTATGCATACAAGGCTCACGAGACCGACAGTAAGCAAAGAAGGCCCACGAGACCGACACTAAGCAAAGAAGGCCCACGAGACCGACAGGATGAACAGCGCCACCTATAGACCAATAAATGGTATAGGGCGTCCTGATAATAGCATACGAAGATATGAGACATGGAAAAGAAGAGTTGCCATCTCCTGTTACCCAATCAGTTGCCCCCCCCCCCCTCCCCCACCCCCCCCCCCACCCCGAAATGATCAGGATCTTTAATTGTGTTTGCATGGGTGTTTGTTTTTGAAAAAAATGAACAAAGTACAGTAAAAGTGTGTAACAGATCTTTCGACAGTAAACCTGCGAGGGTGTTGAACTAGTATTAATAATAAAAAAAAAATAAAATAACGTCATCGTCTATTAAGGTAGCGTAAGGGATTCGGAAATTAAAATTAGATGGATCCATGAAAACAGCTATTGTATTTCACGAAAAAATGTACTGTTTGGAGGAGAATAACACAAGCCACAAATTGAGGTGAATCCGTGCGATATAAAACGTTTTAATCAGTAGCATTACATTATAGTTACAGAGAAAATTACAAATAGATCTTACTGCAAAACTTCCAAGCAGGAGGGTAGCATATCTAAAATAGAACAAGTAACTAGTGAATCGGGAAAGAGAAGAGGTAAAAATTATATCCTATCAATCTTCTAGCTAAAAACTGGGAAAGCCCATCAAAATAGCACGATGGCATTATCAAAGCTCTAAAATTAATCCATACATCGTTCTTGCCCTCTTTTTAATTCATTTGTGGGGGGTTTTTTGTCTCTTTTTTTTTTTAGGAGGGGGGTGAAGGAATACTAATTCTTCTATTTTTTTTTTTTTGGGGGGGGGGGGGCATGAAGAATACAATTCTATTTTTCTACTTAATAACAATGTCGCTCCCTGACACACTTGCCCCCACCCCCAAGTATGTAGAAATACAATGTCATGTTTGATGTCGTTCATAATTATGTAGATGGTCACCATCTTTCAATTGATAGCGTGACGAAATTACAACCGCCAGTATGTTATTTTTCCGTTCATGGAACACCCTGTACAGGTGATTGACATGTAGATGGCGCTGTTTATCCTGTCGGTCTCGTGGGCCTTCTTTGCCTACTGTCGGTCTCGTGGGCTTTCTTTGCTTAGTGTCGGTCTCGTGAGCCTTTATAACTTAGTGTCGGTCTCGTGGGTCTTTTTTGCCTACTGTCGGTCTCGTGGGCTTTCTTTGCTTAGTGTCGGTCTCATGAGCCTTTATTGCTTAGTGTCGGTCTCGTGGGCTATGTTTGCTTAGTGTCGGTCTCATGAGTCTTTTGTGCGTAGTGTCGAACTCATGGGCTGTATGACTCCTGAGCCGTATAACTCTTGGGCTGTATGACTCATGGACCTATTATTGATGTCGGTCTCGTGGACCGTATGACTCATGGGTGTCGGTCTCGTGGGATGCCCCCCTACTAAACTGGTGAAGCGATAAAGAAAAGGGCGAAAAAAAAAACTTACATCCTGTCCACAGTCTAGTTAGAAATTGGGAAAGCCTATTAGAAAGAGTACGATGGCATCTAAAATAAAACCATACATCGTTTTTGTCCTCTATTATTTTTTCCATATTTTCATTTCTTTTTTTTTTTTGGGGGGGGGGGAGGGGTTTCATGAAGGGGACACTATTCTTTACAAATTGGTAACAATGTTGTTTCCAATGGCGTGACAGACCTGCCCTGTAAAAGACACACGTGTAGAAATACATACTTGATATCGTTGATATGTAGATGGTGATGTTAATTTTATTTGTTAGCACAATCTTTCGCTCGACAGCGTAACGAAATTGCACCCGCCATAATGAAATGCTCCCCTTCATGGAACACCCTGTACAGGTGTCATTTGTAATTGACATGTAGATGGCGCTGTTCATCCTGTCAGTCTCTTGAGCCTTCTTTGCCTAGTGTCGGTCTGGTAGGCATTCATTTCCTAGTGTAGGTCTGTGAGCCTCTTTGCGTACTGTCGGTCTCGTTGGCCTTTATTGTGTAGCGTCGGCCTCAGTGTCGGTCTCGTGAGCCTCTTGTGCGTATAGTGTCGAACTCATGGACTGTATGACTCGTGAGCGATCGCAATGCCAATTTGATTGACGAACTTACGAAATAAGCTTTTTTTTAAAAATAATTATTATCTTATTATACAACGGAATTCCATTATCTTTGCTCAATTCTCCACTAATATAATATTAATTCTGGTCAGTTTTTCTGTTTGTGTTTGTTACATACTCAAAAAGCTGCATTACTTCGGTGATTCCTCGCATTTATCCCCAAGTTGAATTATCCCACGGGTTTATGCCAGGTTCAAGTGTGTACGTGTGTGTCACACACAAACACACTGCTATAGCTTCTGGACATTTGAGCACTGAGAATTTAAGGTTTTTGGCACGAACACTGAACTAGGGCTTTCCAAAGCTCAGTTGGTAGAGCACTGGACTATCACTCCGGAGGTCTCGGGTTCGAATCCCAATGGAATCCCATTTTCTTTTTCTCAATTTTCCACTAATGAACATATTCATTCTGTTATTTTTTTTTTCTGTTTGCGTTTGTTACATACTCAAAAAGCTGCATCACTTCGGTGATTCCTCGCATTTATCCCCAATTTGAATTATCCTTCGGGTTTATGCCAGGTTTAAGTGTGTACGTGTGTATCACACAAAAACACACTGCTATGGCTTCCGACCACTCCAACATTCAGAATTTAGGGTTTCTGGGACGAACACTGAACTAGGGCTTGCCAAAGCTCAGTCGGCAGAGCACAGGGCTAGCAATCAGGAGGCCTCGGGTTCGAATCCCGATGGAATCCTTTTTTCCTTGCTCGATTTTCCACTATTAAATTAACTTATTAGGCCTATGTTACAGACTGATACTATGTCCGTGAGAGTGAATGTCATACTCCAGACTTCGTAAAGTTGAAAGTGTTTTCATAGTCATTCACACTTTCATTAAGAATTCGAATTTAGGATACAATTCAATTCAAGATAGTAGAAACCATATATAGCATTGTACCCTAACTTCCATAACTTACCAACAGAGATTGTTCCATTTATACGACTCTCGGGTCCCGGTAAGTCAACCGAATTGATGATCACAACGGAGAACACATATTCAGTAGATGGACTTAAACCGGTCACATGGTGAGTGATGGAGTCAGTACCTTCAAACTCGATGACCGTATAATCGGCTTGGTTTTCGCTCGACCAATACGTTAAGTTGTAGCTGTATGAAGACGAGTCGCACTGGAGCCACTTTGACGCCGGTGGTTCTGGCAACTTAGATAGGAAGTCAGGGACAATTTATTCAGAGCAACCAACTTCGGACGTTATCAATAATAATTGGCCTAGTGGTATAATCATTGATATCTGGTTGGTGAGGACACTGGCCTTTTCTGATAGTATGGGTGCTGGAGGTAAAACTTGTTTTACCGTCAGCCCTTATAGTTGTCTTTGAATATACAAATGATGCACAGGATAGAGTGTGTTAGTGAAGGTGCGGCGCGCTCGAGAGTATTGACAATGGTGCGACATGCACGAGGTGCAGCCGATTACATGTTTGCAACCGTTGTCAATACTCGAGAGAGCGCCGCACCTTCACTAACGCCACGAAATAATCCTGTGCATCATTTGTTTTATAAAATGGGTCGAAAACTAACAGCATTATTCACGTACCTTTGTGGGTCAATACCAGTCAGCTACATGTAGCACTCGCTCAAAAGTCAAGATGTCCGAAGATGTTCGTCCCAAACATTTACGCACGTCGCACTCGGAAATCCCGCACATAAGTACTGTACGTACGTATAAGAGTATACGTACGCCACGTGTTATGCAAAAGAAAGGCCGCCGGCTGTTGTGGCAGCCCGCGGCCCGAACTAGAAGTTGTTTACAGGATTGACAGCGCGTATAGTAGCGCGTGACGCACTTGTAAAAACTGATTGAGTGCGCACTGCTAGTGTAAACATTGTGACGTACGTCAGGCCAGGGAGGTGGAAGAGAGACTCTTCTTAGTGCATACCTGAAGAAATTAATGCACGCACACGTGACTCATTTCAGCGCTTCCAATGGCTACATTCTTGAACCCATTTTATAATATGGTATAATGCATTGTTTCAAAAGTTGAAAATATAAAATGGGGGGAAAAGGCTAAACCTGTTAGGCATCATACTGAAATCATCATACAACACAGAAAAATAAGTGCAATTAAAATACTAACGAACGCAAAAATGCATATTATTATTCGTCTACTACAACGATTACACAAAGAGTAAAGAAGGGAGAGAAAAAAATGTGTGCAGTTTAGTAATAACCTGTCCACATCGCTATGTAGTTATACAGTTTAGTTGTTGAACAAAAGACCTCGGCTTCACATCTAACCGACAGCTCTTCTCACCTGCCATGTTACTGCGATACTGTTTGAACCAGTGATGTTGGAACTCATCGAAGATGGCGCGTAGAGAGGCGCTGTGTGCGAAGAGACAAGCAAACGTCAGAAACGGGAAACAGGCCTGTACACAAGGTTGACACATTGCCATGTCATTGTTCGTATTCACATTCCTAATCATGGCATTTCAGTATGGGAAAATATTCATGTGGAACTGCAAGGAATGTTCTTTATTTATACAACCTTTGTGAGCAGAAAAAAAAAATATCACAGCGATACTGAAGAATTCATAAAAAAATAAGATATTGCTTGGGCTCACCATCGCATTGTGTCTTTACTCTGATCGGTGAACTGCTGATCCCACCAGTTGGTATACCGTCAACCTCTCGCCTGACGGACAGAAGAAACTCATAATCTCTATATCCATAAAGACCATTGACATTAGCAGTGCTGTCCCCAGAGATGATAACTGGTTCATCAGAGTTGCCTGTATTCCCCACGTCATCTGTCCAACTGTACATAATCTGGTACGAGTGCACTGGCCCTGTTCCGTAATCGTAGCCGTCCTTCCAGGAGTTCCATGCAATCAAAACCGAGTTGCTTGTGGTGTTCAATATCCAAGGAGAATCCAGCAACCTAGGCAATGCTAAAAATAAAATTCAACGAGGAAATAAAGCCTGGAATGTTTATGTTAGAAAAGGTAAAAGATTACTTACTCTCGTGACTAACAAGACTCGACCTGGTGTAAGCCTTCTCTGATTGTCTGTGTAGTATAATAATTTACCTGAAAATTCTGGATAAACGGTATGTTTATTATTAGGTGATACGCTATCAGCGTATCACCTATTGTGATTGTCAAAATCTCTCTTTATTTCTTTTTATTAGGTGATACGCTTTTAGCGTATCACCTATTGTGATTGTCAAAATCTGTCTTTTTAGGTGATACGCTTTTAGCGTATCACCTATTGTGATTGTCAAAATCTGTCTTTTTTCTTATTCTTCTTTCTTTCTGGCACATTTTGTGTCGTCAATATCTCAAGAATGACATTACGGAGTAACATGACATTTTCAGTCAACATGTTTCATGACAATATCTAGCCACAATAAGGTTTTCATGACAGTAACGTCTCTATGACGTCATCTAGGCGCCATTTTGTGATTTTCGGACCATGTTACATGATCGAACATAACTTCATAACTAAAGGTCATTTCTGTATCATTTTTTGTGGACATAAAGTTCAGGTCACGCTCTATCTTTCTTTCTCTGATGCTAATTACCTAGGACGTCATCTAGGACGCGTAAGCGCGCGTCAAACTTTTAAAAGGCTCAAAACAACTTTCCAATGGGAAATCTCGAAGTTTCAGACAATTTTGAGCGTTTCAAACAATTTTGCGCGTGCGCGTCCGTCCGCGCATTTTCGCGCGCACAGCGCGTCAGTAACATGAAAATGCACTTTTTTTGACTGATTTGGATTCCTGATACTTTGAGTAACAATATCCATTGATTTCTGATCGATTCTGACAAATAACAAAGCAATGCACTGGCGTCAAAGTTGAAATTTCGCGTGCGCATCTATGTGCAAATATAGTTAAAAAACATGTCTTTATTAATTTCGCCATAGCTCTTTAAAACGTCAGGTGACCCTATGTTTTTAGTGCATATTACAAAAGCATATAAATTGGACATAACGTTTCAAGTATCATTATTTCCATAGATACATTATGACGTCATCATATTGTCATCTGAAATCAAAAAAGTGGAATTAATTTTTTTAAGGTACTGTTTTTGACATTCATTTGCTCGTATCTCTGTTGTTTAAGCTCAATATTATCCCAAATTCAGATATGTTGTACTTTGAACATTTGCCTTTCAAGTCCATGTCATGCTTTTGATATTTGATGACGTCATCATACCTTAAATTGTGATTAAAGGTAAAGACGCAAAATCGGACAAGTTTACGTGTATTGTCTATGGGAGGTGATTTTTTTAAAAACCATGCATTGACTTAACAACGTTTAAGCACCTTTATCTCAGCTGATTTTGCTTCATTTCCTCTGAAACTTTAGTATGTTGTAGCTGAAACATTAAGCTGCAGTAATCATGCATTTTATTCTTTGAAATCTTCTCATCAGATTGACAATTTTGCAGTTTAAAACTGAAAATGAAAATGGAATGTGGACAAAACGATTCCTCATGTATCTTTCACATACATAAGTTTACGTTCCCCATTTTCTCGTCGAGACGTATGGCCGAGTGGATAAAGTCGACGTCTCAGAGACGTGAGATTGTGGGTTCGAACCCCACAAGATCACGAAACAAAATACTTACCTATTTTACTTTTTTTTCTTCAATTTTGTATTACATATTTGTCCATGTAGAAATCACGTTCGTATATAAACGCACCTATACACACACACAGACACACACACACGCCATATCCCTCTTTTTTGTGTGTTGGAGACCACATTGCTTCGACTGCAGCAAAATTTTACAGGTTGACTTTGTCAAACCGATCATAGTATGTAATGACGACGACTGAGGTGCTGTACTTTGAACAATTGTCTTTCAAGACGATGTCATTGTTTTGTAATTTGATGACGTCATTACACTGAAAATTGTGATTAAAGGCAAGGTATCAAAACCAGCCGATTATAGGTTTAATGTCTGCGGGACGTATTTTTCCCAAGTTGCCAGAAATGGCATAGCGACCTCGGTCGTTACAAGGCCGCTTTTCCGTCTAGCAATGCAATAGATGTTCAAATGGCCACGTTAGTTGAGTGGGCATTGACTTTCCCCCTCTTATATCTATACATTGTTGGTTTTTTTTTTGTCTTACCATTTCCGTGGATGACCCGTGGCCGAGTGGTTACAGAAACGGTTTCGCATGCACGCTCAATATAACTTCAAGGTGCCTATATCACATTTTTTTTCTTGTCGATCACAGATGACCGTCATCTGATGACCACAAGCGTATCACCTAACTCGTCCTCAATGTGACGAGTTTTCATGTCTCGTTCTTCTTTCTTTCTGGCACAGTTTGTGTCGTGAATATCTCAACATTGACATGACGGAATAACATGACATTTTCAGGGAACATGTCTCATGACAATATCTAGCCACAATAAGGTTTTCATGACAGTAACATATCTATGACGTCATCTAGGCGCCATTTTGTGATTTTCGGACCATGTTACATGATCGAACATAACTTCATAACTAAAGGTCATTTCTGTATCATTTTCGTTGGACATAAAGTTCAGGTCACGCTCTGTCTTACTTTTTAATCCTAATTACCTAGGACATCATTACGCGCACATTAGCGCGCGTGAAAGTTTTTAAATGCTTAAAACGACTTCCCAATGGGAAATCTCGAAGTTTCAGACAATTTTAAGCGTTCCGCGCGTTCGCGTCCGTCCGCGCATTTCCGCGCGCAGTGCGCGTAAGCAACATGAAAATTCACATTTTTTGACAGATTTGGATTCCTGATACATTAAGTAACAATATCCATTGATTTCCGATCAATTTCGACCTATAACAAAGGAATGCGCTGGCGTCAAAGTTGAAATTTCGTGTGCGCGTCTATGTGGAAATATAGCGAAAAACATGTCTTTGTTTATTTCGCCATTGCTCTTTAAAACGTCAGGTGACCCTATGTTTTTATTGCATATTACAAAAGCATATGAATTGAAAATAACGTTTCAAGTATCAATATTTCCCTAAATACATTATGACGTCATCATATCATCATCTGAAATAAAAAAGTGGAATTAATTTTTTTGAGGTACTGTTTCTGACATTCATTTGCTCGTATCTCTGTTGTTTAAGCTCAATATTATCCCAAATTCAGATATGTTGTACTTTGAACATTTGCCTTTTAAGTCAAGTCATGGTTTTGAAATTTGATGACGTCATCATACCTTAAATCGTGATTAAAGGTAAAGATGCAAAATCGGACAAGTTTACGTGTTATGTCTATGGGAGGTGATTTTTTTTAAACCATGCATTGACTTGACAACGTTTAAGCACCTTTATCTCAGCTGATTTTGCTTCATTTCCTCTGAAACTTAAGTATGTTGTAGCTGAGACAATAAACTTCAGTAATCATGTATTTTATTTTTTGAAATCTCATCATCAGGTTGAAAATTTTGCAGTTTAAAACTGAAAATGAAAATGGAATGTGGACAAAACGATTCCCGATTCATCTTTCACATACATAAGTTTACGTTCCTCATATTTTCTCGCCGAGACGTATGGCCGAGTGGTTAAAGGCGACGTCTCAGAGACGTGAGGTTGCGGGTTCGAACCCCACAAGATCACGAAACAAAATACTTAGCTATTTTACTTTTTTTCTTCAATTTTGTATTACATATTCGTCCATGTAGAAATCACGTTCGTATATAAACGCACCTATACACACACACAGACACACAGACACACACCATATCCCTCTTTTTTTGTGTTGGAGACCACATTGCTTCGACTGCTGCAAAATTTTGCAGGCTGACTTTGTCAAACCGATCATAGTATGCAATGACGACGACGGAGGTGTTGTACTTTGAACAATTGTCTTTCAAGACCATGTCATTGTTTTGTACTTTGATGACGTCATCACACTGATTGTGATTAAAGGCAAGGTATCAAAACCAGCCGATTATAGGCTTTATGTCTACGGCGCGAATTTTTCCCAAGTTGACATATATGGCATAGCGACATCAGTCGTTACAAGGCCGCATTTCCGTCTAGCAATGCAATACATGTTCACGCGGCCACGATTGTTGAGTGGGCATTGACTTTTTCCACCTGTAATATCTATACATTTCTTTTTTTGCCTTACCATTTCCGGGGATGTCCCGTGGCCGAGTGGTTAGAGAAACGGTTTTGCATGCACGCTCAATATAACTTCAAGGTGCCTATATCACATTCTTTTCTTTGTCGATCACAGATGACCGACATCTGATGACCCCAAGCGTATCACCTAACTCGTCAGCGTGACGAGTTTCATATCTCGTTTCTTATTCTTCTTTCTTTCTGGCACATTTTGTGTCGTCAATATCTCAAGAATGACATCACGGAGTAACATGACATTTTCAGTCAACATGTCTCATGACAATATCTAGCCACAATAAGGTTTTCATGACAGTAACGTCTCTATGACGTCATCTAGGCGCCATTTTGTGATTTTCGGACCATGTTACATGATCGATCATAACTTCATAACTAAAGTTCATTGCTGTATCATTTTTTGTGGACATAAAGTTCAGGTCACGCTCTATCTTTCTTTCTCTGATGCTAATTACCTAGGACGTCATCTAGGACGCGTAAGCGCGCGTCAAACATTTAAAAGGCTCAAAACAACTTTCCAATGGGAAATCTCGAAGTTTCAGACAATTTTAAGCGTTTCAAACAATTTTGCGCGTGCGCGTCCGTCCGCGCATTTTCGCGCGCACAGCACGTCAGTAACATGAAAATGCACTTTTTTTGACTGATTTGGATTCCTGATACTTTGAGTAACAATATCCATTGATTTCTGATCGATTCTGACAAATAACAAAGCAATGCACTGGCGTCAAAGTTGAAATTTCGCGTGCGCGTCTATGTGCAAATATAGTGAAAAAACATGTCTTTATTAATTTCGCCATAGCTCTTTAAAACGTCAGGTGACCCTATGTTTTTAGTGCATATTACAAAAGCATAGAAATTGGACATAACGTTTCAAGTATCATTATTTCCATAAATACATTATGACGTCATCATATTGTCATCTGAAATCAAAAAAGTGGAATTAATTTTTTTAAGGTACTGTTTTTGACATTCATTTGCTCGTATCTCTGTTGTTTAAGCTCAATATTATCCCAAATTCAGATATGTTGTACTTTGAACATTTGCCTTTTAAGTCCATGTCATGCTTTTGATATTTGATGACGTCATCATACCTTAAATTGCGATTAAAGGTAAAGACGCAAAATCGGACAAGTTTACGTGTATTGTCTATGGGAGGTGATTTTTTTTTAAAGCATGCATTGACTTAACAACGTTTAAGCACCTTTATCTCAGCTGATTTTGCTTCATTTCCTTTGAAACTTTAGTATGTTGTAGCTGAGACAATAAGCTGCAGTAATCATGCATTTTATTCTTTGAAATCTCCTCATCTGATTGACAATTTTGCAGTTTAAAACTGAAAATGAAAATGGAATGTGGACAAAACGATTCCTTATGTATCTTTCACATACATAAGTTTACGTTCCCCATATTTTCTCGTCGAGACGTATGGCCGAGTGGTTAAAGGCGCCGTCTCAGAGACGTGGGGTTGCGGGTTCGAACCCCACAAGATCACGAAACAATTTTTTTTTATTTTACTTTTTTTTCTTCAATTTGTATTATATATTCGTCCATGTAGAAATCACGTTCGTATATAAACGCACCTATACACACACACAGACACACACACACGCCATATCCCTCTTTTTGTGTGTTGGAGACCACATTGCTTCGACTGCAGCAACATTTTGCAGGTTGACTTTGTCAAACCGATCATAGTATGTAATGACGACGACTGAGGTGTTGTACTTTGAACAATTGTCTTTCAAGACGATGTCATTGTTTTGTAATTTGATGACGTCATTACACTGAACATTGTGATTAAAGGCAAGGTATCAAAACCAGCCGATTATAGGTTTTATGTCTGCGGGACGTATTTTTCCCAAGTTGCCAGAAATGGCATAGCGACCTCAGTCGTTACAAGGCCGCTTTTCCGTCTAGCAATGCAATAAATGTTCACACGGCCACGTTAGTTGAGTGGACATTGACTTTCCCCCTGTTATATCTATACATTGTTTTGTTTTTTTTGTCTTACCATTTCCGTGGATGACCCGTGGCCGAGTGGTTACAGAAACGGTTTCGCATGCACGCTCAATATAACTTCAAGGTGCCTATATCACATTCTTTTCTTTGTCGATCACAGATGACTGTCATCTGATGACCACAAGCGTATCACCTAACTCGTCCTCAATGTGACGAGTTTTCATGTCTCGTTAGGTGATACGCTTTTAGCGTATCACCTATTGTGATTGTCAAAATCTGTCTTTTTTCTTATTCTTCTTTCTTTCTGGCACATTTTGTGTCGTCAATATCTCAAGAATGACATTACGGAATAACATGACATTTTCAGACAATATGTCTCATGACAATATCTAGCCACAATAAGGTTTTCATGACAGTAACATATCTATGACGTCATCTAGGCGCCATTTTGTGATTTTCGGACCATGTTACATGATCGATCATAACTTCATAACTAAAGGTCATTTCTGTATCATTTTTTGTGGACATAAAGTTCAGGTCACGCTCTATCTTTCTTTCTCTGATGCTAATTACCTAGGACGTCATCTAGGACGCGTAAGCGCGCGTCAAACATTTAAAAGGCTCAAAACAACTTTCCAATGGGAAATCTCGAAGTTTCAGACAATTTTAAGCGTTTCAAACAATTTTGCGCGTGCGCGTCCGTCCGCGCATTTTCGCGCGCATAGCGCGTCAGTAACATGAAAATGCACTTTTTTTGACTGATTTGGATTCCTGATACTTTGAGTAACAATATACATTAATTTCTGATCGATTCTGACAAATAACAAAGCAATGCACTGGCGTCAAAGTTGAAATTTCGCGTGCGCATCTATGTGCAAATATAGTGAAAAAACATGTCTTTATTAATTTCGCCATAGCTCTTTAAAACGCGGGGTGACCCTATGTTTTTCTGGCATATTACAAAAGCATATAAATTGAACATAACGTTTTAAGTATCATTATTTCCATAAATACATTATGACGTCATCATATCGTCATCTGAAATCAAAAAAGTGGAATTAATTTTTTGAAGGTACTGTTTCTGACATTCATTTGCTCGTATCTCTGTTGTTTAAGCTCAATATTATCCCAAATTCAGATATGTTGTACTTTGAACATTTGCCTTTTAAGTCCATGTCATGGTTTTGATATTTGATGACGTCATCATACCTTAAATTGTGATTAAAGGTTAAGACGCAAAATCGGACAAGTTTACGTGTATTGTCTATGGGAGGTGATTTTTTTTTTAAACCATGCATTGACTTAACAACGTTTAAGCACCTTTATCTCAGCTGATTTTGCTTCATTTCCTCTGAAACTTTAGTATGTTGTAGCTGAGACAATAAGCTGCAGTAATCATGCATTTTATTCTTTGAAATCTCCTCATCTGATTGACAATTTTGCAGTTTAAAACTGAAAATGAAAATAGAATGTGGACAAAACGATTCCACATGTATCTTTCACATACATAAGTTTACGTTCCCCATATTTTCTCGTCGAGACGTATGGCCGAGTGGTTAAAGGCGCCGTCTCAGAGACGTGAGGTTGCGGGTTCGAACCCCACAAGATCACGAAACAATTTTTTTTTTTATTTTACTTTTTTTTCTTCAATTTGTATTATATATTCGTCCATGTAGAAATCACGTTCGTATATAAACGCACCTATACACACACACAGACACACACACACACGCCATATCCCTCTTTTTGTGTGTTGGAGACCACATTGCTTCGACTGCAGCAACATTTTGCAGGTTGACTTTGTCAAACCGATCATAGTATGTAATAACGACGACTGAGGTGTTGTACTTTGAACAATTGTCTTTCAAGACGATGTCATTGTTTTGTAATTTGATGACGTCATTACACTGAAAATTGTGATTAAAAGCAAGGTATCAAACCAGCCGATTATAGGTTTTATGTCTGCGGGACGTATTTTTCCCAAGTTGCCAGAAATGGCATAGCGACCTCAGTCGTTACAAGGCCGCTTTTCCGTCTAGCAATGCAATAGATGTTCACACGGCCACGTTAGTTGAGTGGGCATTGACTTTCCCCCTGTTATATCTATACATTGTTTTTTTTTTTTTGTCTTACCATTTCCGTGGATGACCCGTGGCCGAGTGGTTACAGAAACGGTTTCGCATGCACGCTCAATATAACTTCAAGGTGCCTATATCACATTCTTTTCTTTGTCGATCACAGATGACTGTCATCTGATGACCACAAGCGTATCACCTAACTCGTCCTCAATGTGACGAGTTTTCATGTCTCGTTCTTCTTTCTTTCTGGACAATTTTGTGTCATCAATATCTCAAGAATGACATTACGGAATAACATGACATTTTCAGGGAACATGTCTCATGACAAAATCTAGCCACAATAAGGTTTTCATGACAGTAACATATCTATGACGTCATCTAGGCGCCATTTTGTGATTTTCGGACCATGTTACATGATCGATCATAACTTCATAACTAAAGGTCATTTCTGTATCATTTTCGGTGGACATTAAGTTCAGGTCACGCTCTATCTTGCATTTTAATGCTAATTACCTAGGACATTATTACGCGCGCGTACGCGCGCGTCAAACTTTTAAAAGGCTCAAAACAACTTACCAATGGGAAATCTCGAAGTTTCAGACAATTTTAAGCGTTTCGCGCGTTCGCGTCCGTCCGCACATTTTCGCGCGTAGTGCGCGTAAGCAAAGTGAAAATGCACATTTTTTGACAGATTTGGATTCCTGATACATTAAGCAACAATATCCTTTGATTTCCGATCAATTTTGACCTATAACAAAGGAATGCGTTGGCGTCAAAGTTGAAATTTCGTGTGCGCGTCTATGTGCAAATATAGCGAAAAACATGTCTTTGTTTATTTCGCCATAGCTCTTTAAAACGCGGGGTTACCCTATGTTTTTATTGCATATTACAAAAACATATGAATTGGAAATAACGTTTCAAGTATCAATATCTCCATGAATACATTATGACGTCATCATATCATCATCTGAAATCAAAAAAGTGGAATTAATTTTTTTAAGGTACTGTTTCTGACATTCATTTGCTCGTATCTCTGTTGTTTAAGCTCAATATTATCCCAAATTCAGATATGTTGTACTTTGAACATCTACCTTTCAAGTCCATGTCATAGTTTTGAAATTTGATGACGTCATCATGCTTCAAATTGTGTTTAAAGGTAAAGACGCAAAATCGGACAAGTTTACGTGTTATGTCTATGGGAGGTGATTTTTTTAGAAACCATGCATTGACTTGACAAGGTTTAACCACCTTTATCTCAGCTGATTTTGCTTCATTTCCTCTGAAACTTAAGTATGTTGTAGCTGTGACAATAAGCTGCAGTAATCATGCATTTTATTATTTGAAATCTCCTCATGAGGTTGACAATTTTGCAATTTAAAACTGAAAATGAGAATGGAATGCGGACGAAATGATTCCTGATTCATCTTTCACGTAGATAAGTTTACGTTCCTCTAATTTTCTCGTCGAGACGTATGGCCGAGTGGTTAGACGCGTCGTCTCAGAAACGTGAGGTTGCACACGTACGGGTTCGATCCTCACAAGAGCACGAAAGAAAATAATTATTTTTTTTTTAATTTTTTTTTTCTTCAATGGAGTACTACACCTTCGTCCATGTAGAAATCACATTTGCATGTAAACAGACCTATACGCACACACTCACACAGTATACCTTTGTTTTGCGTTGGAGACTGCATTACTTCGACTGCTGCAAAATTTTTCAGGCTGGCTTTTCAAAATGATCTTGTAACAAAATGAAATTTGTTCATATCAATTCAGTAACACAATGTAGTCGTGGTTACTTTGTGCTGATTTATACGTGTAACAAGCTATGCATAGTAAAAAAGGTATTTGAATTGTTCCTTTAAGTCAGTCTTCTGTATTGATGATTATTTGTCAATTAGTGGTTTTTGTGGAGTTTCAGATAGTGATAAAAAGTATGGATGATAAGTGCAGCGATAATTCCTACAGTTAGTTCAAAGTTGAGTTACAGAGGTTTGATACATACATTTAGCATAGTGTGTGTGTATACGTGTGTATACAGGTTGGCCATATGACACATTCTAGACAATTAATCTTAATTAGCAAACGTGATCAGCTATGGAACTGAATATAGTACTAATGTATGATGTTAACGATGCAAATTAAACTGTGACGAGTTTAAAGGGATAGCTTAACTGTGTGTAAAAATAAAGCAATTATAAGGAAATTTTAGGGGAATCTGATAACCATGCCTATAATAATTTCATACAGGTACTAATAGCTGCCTCATATATGTGTGATCGATCGTCATGTCAATAGCAAACTGACAACGTACGATGAATATGGTATACATTGAACAACTGTCTTTGAAGTCCATATCGATGTTTTCTAATTTGATGACGTCATCGTGCTAGAAGTTGTGATTAATAAATGGCAAGATACCGAAATCAGCGAAGATTATACGTTATGTCTATGGGAGGGGATTTTTGTTTTTTAACCATGCATTGCCTCGATAACGCTCGAGCACCTTTACCTCACTTGATTTTGCATCATTTCCTCTGAAATTTAAGTATGTTGTAGCTGAGACAATAAGCTGCAGTAATCATACATTTTACTTCTTTTCAAATCTCATCAGGTTGACAATTTTGCGGCTTAAAACTGAAAATGAGAATGGAAGGGGGACGAAACGATTCCTGATTCATCTTTCACATAAAATCTTACGTTCCTCATATTTTCTCGTCGAGACGTATGACTGAGACTTTGGAGGTTAAAGGCGACGTCTCAGAGACGTGAGGTTGCACACGTGCGGGTTCGAACCCCATAAGAGCACGAAACAAAATACTTAGCTATTTTACTTTTGTTTTCTCTTCAATGGTGTATTACACATTTCGTCCATGTAGAAATTACGTTCGGATATAAACGCACCTATACACACAAACACACACACACAATATCCCTCTGTTTTGTGTTGGAGACCACATTGCTTAGACTGCTGCAAATTTTTGTAGGCTCACTTTGTCAAACCGATCATAGTTTGTAATGACGACGACGGAGGTGTTGTACTTTGAACAATTGTCTTTCAAGTCCATATCATTGTTTTGTACTTTGATGACGTCATCACACTGAAAATCGTGATCAAGGGCAAGGTATCAAAACCAGCCGATTATAGATTTTATGTGTACGGGACGTATTTTTCCCAATTTGCCAGAAATGGCCTAGCGACATCAGTCGTTACAAGGCCGTATTTCCGTCTAGCAATGCAATACGTGTTCACGCGGCCACGTTTGTTGAGTGGGCATTGACTTTTCTCCTGTTATATCTATACATTTTTTTTTTCTTACCATTTCCGTGGATGTCCCGTGGCCGAGTGGTTAGAGAAACGGTTTCGCATGCACGCTCAATATAACTTCAAGGTGCCTATATCACATTCTTTTCTTTGTCGATCACAGATGACCGACATCTGATGCCCCAAGCGTATCACCTAACTTGTCCTCAGTGTGACAAGTTTCATATCTCGTGGTATGTTTAGAATTACTTAGTAGTTACCCATGTTCTGTTCCGTACAAAAAATTATTAGAAACATGACTATAGCAATTCGATTTAGATAAAGTTATGATGTCATCGCTTCATAAGTCTAATATCAGACTGTTCCTGCAAATACCAAGAAAACGAAAAACTATCATACAATGGCGGATCCAGGAATTCCGCAAAGGGGAGGCGCCTTTACAAAATTACAGAGGGGGCTCGCGCCCGGTACGCCTCCTCTGGATCCGCCACTGATATATCAAAACAATATCAAACGGATAGTATATCATTGGTAGAGATGAGGATGGCGCTTTTAACTTTTTGTGAGATACAAGAAACCACTTATGAAATAGTATAAAACATACGATTTTAAGAATACTTCAAAGTTTATTTGATGGAAATTGGTTTTTAGGAATAGCCGAAACATCCAAAAACAAGGTAAAACAAAGTGATTATAGTAAATGGTGGGACCCATATTTTATTACCATCGGTCTTTTTTGGATATCTCAGCCATTTCAAAACCGATTTTCAACAAATAAACACTGAGTTCCTCTTGAAAATACATGCTTTTTCATATTTTATAAAAGGTTTCTCATCATCTCACCGAAAAATGACAGAAACCTGAAGTTAGGTCTCAACCCACCTATGCCATCCCTTCAAGTTTCCGTTTAGCTGAGAACAGTTATTTAGCAAATGCATGGTTCTTAGATTTTCTTTTTGTTTGTGTACAACTTAATCAGTGGCGGTATATTTAATTATGCAAAGGAGACGAAATCGCTATGTCATTTTACACGTGACGATGAGATCAAAATCAGTCTTAGATAAAAACATATCATAAATTTATAATCTGAAGGCTGCTCATTTTATTGCAGTAAACATTTGCGATGGTGAAGTCTTAAGCAAGTTGTGAAATACAATATCAGACGTTCATTCATAACTTTCCAACTGACTATAGAGATGCATGAGTGAAGCCACGTGCTTCCATGATAACATTGACCTTATTCAATGCTAAAACAGAGAAATGCCCGATTCCAAGCATTATCTTACCCGCTACAGCAAAATACAAAAATATCTCACATCCTTAATTCCACTTTTATGTCATTCCCAACATGTCCTGTTCTATTTTGGAGATAGTAACAGGTAGAATTTTGTAAATAGAGGAACTTTTATTGTACCTTGCTGGCAGTCCGACCCAGCCCAGCCATCTACGCAGGAATCATCAGCAGGGCACTGGCCGCTAGCTCGATTGCAGGTCCTGCTATTCTTACAGTGGCAGAGATAGTTACACAGGGTTCCGAAATAACCTTCGTTGCACGTTCCAGAAGCTTGTGCAATTAGTTGACAAGGGGAAATTCAATACAGTTGAAGACGGATTAAAATTTTCACATGAAAACGAAAAACACACTTGATTATCATGCTCTCAAAACAAATATTACATTTCATAACAAGTAAACAAGAAGTTAAATGGTAAGTATTTCGCTACAGAGACCCTCGGGTGTCCATATGCACGTTATAACACCATCAAAAAACAAAAACAGTATATATATATATATATATATATATATATATGGCTTGTATGTAGGACATTTCACTTAGTCCAGTTAAAATATGGAAAAAAAGTGGGTCAACCAAAAACAAATTACAACAGAAACCATACTACTTTCATTAAATCTGAAAGAGTTATCAAAATAATACACATGTACTGAAAGTTCCTTAAAATTCGAATGTGGATCAATGCCAAATTTGCATAAATTAAAAATGGCCGCCATGTAACCTAGTTATGCTAATATTTTGTAACATAAAACCCATAGAAAGTCAGTCGGTGTCTAAACTTTTGAAGATAATTTGCATAAAATTTGATATAAATGCACCCAAAATGGGCGCTATATTGGAATATTAATACATATACCTCTGGATATAAATTATTATAACCTGTACATAGGAAATTCATTTGTCTATACCTGCGGGATTTTATTTTAGGTCAAGTAACACAATTAGGAGATTAGAAGATTAACTTAAAAGCAATCTTAGATACACATTATTTGTATATACATTATATATATGTATATATATATATATATGTGTATATACATATATGTATAACATATGATTATATATATATGTATAACATATGATTATATATATATATATATATATATATATATATATATATGTGTATATACATATATACATATATGTATAACATATGATTATATGGAAAATGGACGCCGTATGCTTTGTGCATACCCATTGTTACACCAGTAAGTGGGTCTGGTGGCCTGGTGACAAATTAAAAGAAGAGCTTTTTCTTCAGCTTTTTCAAGAAGAAGAAGAAGAAAATGAATTCCCCCCCCCCTCCCCATCTGCCACGAACAAACTTGAAAGTACAGGCAACATTCTATCAAATCATGTTAATATTACTTGCTTTATCCCTCTGGGGCTTTGCCTCCCCAAGCGACGACCGACGGGGAAATGTGCCTCTTTGTAGGGCCCCAAGAGGGGAATGTGGTGCCAATTTGCACATATATAGGTCTATTCCATATACGCTAAGTTTCGTGCGGTTAATGTTTCCAATTTTTGTGTGTTTTGAAGAAGATAGAAATGCGAAAATTGGGACGAAATTCGGTTTCCCCTTGGGCTCATCCCGTGATATACCACAATCAAACAATCACTCTGTCCAGTCACTAGTCTTAGTCGTGGCTATGGCCAAGCTTATCATTCATCAGTGTGGTTATACTCAAGGCATTAACTTAGTTCTATATATATCACTTATGGTTCTGAAGTTCTGAAGGAGTAGAATTCTCTTTTGGAGAAAATGTCCTTTGTATAAAGTATAAGGAGGTTTGCGTTGGAGGGAGGGGGGTAGTGTCAATCTAAACAATTGACATATTTCTCCCCTAGAGATCATACCTTTCAACTTTGGTGAAAATCCGTCATATTTATTTTTTTTTATAAATGATGGCAAAAGCTCACTTTAAATCACTAGTGAAGTAAGAAGATTTGGATCATCTTCCTACCCTGACATAGATCTCCTGAGTACCCAGCGGCACAGGCTCCTTGACATCCAGTGGCCGAGTTACACGTCGCTCCGGACGCACAGTTACAGTCCAGCTCACAGTTCGCCCCAAAGGTTCCTCCGGAGCAAGCTGCAGAGAAAATAAGTCAGTTCACAGTTCCAATCTGAGCATGTGTATATAATGGTCATTGCAGACCTTCTCTTGAAATGGATTTGCAACTGAGGTATTCAAAACCTAGATAGGTCTTCATGATAACTGTGTTATAATTGAACCACGTGCAGATTGGTATTTACAAGTGAATGTCCATTCTTTTCAGCAGCATTGACAAAAGCCCTTCATGCAGCACTGACATGTATATTACCACTTTCTGCATGGTGTTTTCAACTGTTTTTCTTGAAGACTATTCCCTGTTTTGCAAAGTCTGTGGTTGGAGAGGTCATTGCAAAATAGTGCTAACTGTGAACAACGCGACTGCGATTGTGACTGCTTTAAATATATTTAGTCCAGTCAAAATAGGGTTTCACCCACCACTAATTCCAACAGTAGGAACTCCACTGCAGTGCAACTTGTTATGGGCTCCTAAACACCATACTAAAAGTCCTAAGAAATCCAGTGGGGTTAAGTGGCTAAATTTGCATAATATGCAAATTAGCTCCCATAATGATAGCAATACGGTGTCTTCATGAAAACTATGCTTCTAGGTTTCAGATTGGAACACCGAAAGTGTTCGAAACTATGTTAACAATGTCAGTTAGTGCGATGCAAACATTTCTATGTACATAATCCGGGCCTCATTTGCATAATATGCAATTTGCATAATATGCAAAGTAGCCTCCATAATGATAAAAATACAGAGTTTCCATGAAAACTATGTTTCTAGGTTTCACATTGGATCACTGAAAGTATTGTAACCTATGCTTACAATGTCAGGTAGTGCGATGCAAACATTTCCATGAACACAATCGGGGCCTCATTTGCATAATATGCAAATTAGCTCCCATCATGATAAAAATGCAGTGTTTCCATGGAAATTATGCTTCTAGGTTTCAGATCGGAACACCGAAAGTGGTGAAACCTATGTTTACAATGTCATTTAGTGCGATTCAAACATTTCCATGTACATAATCTGGGCCTCATTTGCACAATATGCAAATTAGCTGCCATAATGATAAAAATAGAGGGATTCCATGAAAACTATGCTTCTATAGGTTTCAGATTGGAACACCGAATGTGTTGAAACCTATGTTTACAATGTCAGTTAGTGCGATGCAAACATTTCCGTGTACATAATCCGGACCTCATTTGCATAATATGCAAAGGGACCGAAGCAACAGAATATTCAAATGCATCAAATTGCCCGATATGAGCATATCAAGAGTGTTCAAAAATTATATTTCAGTTTCTCTTCACCAAAAACAAATTTTACAGCAATAGTAACCTAGCATGAATAATATCATGCAAATTAGAGTTTGTTATCAGACAGATAATGATAGCTTATCCATTAATTACGTGGAATCAAAGTACGAAATTAAACAAGTGTCAACATCTATAACTTGTCTAATTTTGTAATGAAGGAACTCTATTTGGAGGGTAGTTTATTCGATTCTTGATGATTCAGCTCTTGCATCCTTGAGGATTTTTAAATACTAAAGATGGCACAAAGGAAACCCTGTGGGTAGTGCCCAAAGTTACCCCTATCAATCATATTATCCCCACGATAATTTACAAAACATGCATCAACCAACGCAAGTTCCGTTGTTCTAAGCGTACACGATTTTTTTTAAGTCGTTTGGTCGTCTAGCAAATACTCCCTTATTTCCATAAAATAGAATTGGCATTGACAGCGGAGACATTTTTCTACAATGTGTATATCTTTAAAAAGTGGTGCACAGTCAAAGCGACTCGCAGGGAGGTACCCGAATTTATCCCTATTATATCCTCACGGCCCGGTACAAAACATAATTATACACACGTGAATACAGCTGTTTGAAGCGAGAAAAAAAAAAAAAAACCCAAAACTCTATAACGTCCTTGTCGTTTCATTTTCATCAGAATTCAGTGGAAGTTATAGAAGAATTATTGTTCTACAGTATCTATAAGGTGAAAATGGTTCACATACGAAGGCAACCACGTGGAGGGTGCCCAATATTACCCCACCCAAAGGCAGTCTAAGACATGCAGTAATCATGTACCAACGCAAATACATAATTATGTTCTATGGGTACATGCCTTTAAACAATCCTTCTGGTCCTCTAGCAACGAAACTTTTATTAATTAAATTCAATGGGGTTAACAGAAGATATATTGCTCTGCAATTTTGACTTACATTGACTTAGTTAAAGTGGTGACCATTCGAAGGGAGCCTACTATGGGAAGTGCCCACATTAATTGCCTCTATATACAATCATCACCCTTATAACGCAAATACCAACGCAATTACAGGCGTTCCCAAAGTGCATGTCTCAAAAAAAGGTCGTTCCTTGAGTTTTATGACTGTGTATAATTATCTCAAGGTGCTACAACCATTGCACATTTTTTTCATCCTACATAGTTTTACGCACCTCATTTTCTGTTTAAACAAAAGTGATGTCTATAATTATGTTCTTGTTGAAAAATTAAATAAAAATTTGAATTGAATTGTATTGAATTGAATTCCTACCACATCAAGACACTTTTATTTCTATAAAAATTGCCGGGGTAAAGATAAAAAAACCAACATTGATCAACAATATTCATTTATACAGCCCAAATGGTTCACTTGCAGAGACCACCTTGTGGGAGGTGTTCAAAGTAACCCCACGCATCCTAAAGGCAATGAAAAACATGCAGTATATACACTGCAAAAAGTCCTGTGTTAAATAGTGAACACCGAGCTGGTGTTAAATTTTCGGTGCTCATTTATGGTGTTAAATTAACACCTCCGGGTGTCATTTCCAAATTTTAAACTGTTTTTTGAAGAGTTTCTTAGTAACTGCACTTCTTGTAGATTTTTAATTTAAACAAGACGATCAAGAATTTTACATTAAAATGCTAGATTTTTGAAAAAATGTGAAAATAAATTTACACCAAAGTAACACCAGCTGGTGTGGTCTCTTATTGAAGCTGGACGGGTGTTAAACCATTGATATTAACACCAACAAATATCAAATCAACACCATGTGGTGTCATTTTTGAATTAACACCAGTACAGTGTCAAAATAACACCAGGTACAGTGTCTAATTAACACCACGAAGTGTCAGGTGAACACTTTTCAACACCATCACAGTGCATTTTCAACACCTGTGGGTGTGGTCCTTTATTTAAGTTTGATCGGTGTTAGATTTAACACCCGTGGTGTTAAATCTAACACCGATGTTTTTACAGTGTACAACCGCGAAAAATGCTCCATGGGTACATACCTCTGAAAAGTTCTTCCGCCTGTCTAGCACATACGATTTTATTTTCGTAAAATGCAAATAAAGGGACTGTACAGTACTGGTTGAGGTGGGGATTCATGTTTTGAGCATTCCTAATGAGATAATGAGAAACCTCTTATGAAATATGAAAGAGCATGTAATTTTAAGAAGGATTCAACGTTTATTTGATGAAAATTGGTTTTCAAATTGATGAGATACCCAAAAAAGTGATGATAATGATAAAAGACTACTTGCCCCGACTTTATTAGGATCTCTTTGTTTCACCTTGTTTTTGGATATTTCTCAGCCATTTCAAAACCGATTTTCATCAAATAAACTTTTTATACCCCTTAAAATTGCATGCTCTTTGACAACTTATAGTGCGGTTTCTGAATATCTCTCAAAATGTTAAAAGCTAAATCCTCACCTCGACCAGAACTGTACACACCCTTTAAGGTAATTTAGGA
This sequence comes from Diadema setosum, assembly GCA_033980235.1. Lineage (NCBI taxonomy): Eukaryota > Metazoa > Echinodermata > Echinoidea > Diadematoida > Diadematidae > Diadema > Diadema setosum. The sequence goes on along the minus strand of CM067072.1, from coordinate 32,350,539 downwards.
GACGTTGCTTTGCAATATCTATTTTTTCAAAAAGGTGGACATTCAATGGCAAGCCCTTGGAAAGTGCCCAGATCACCCCTACCCTGACCGTCGTCGTGGTTCCAAAACAGGTTAACAAAACATGCATTATTTGCCAAAGCAAACTCAGGTGTACATGCGTCGTTTTGCCGGGTGGTAAATAAAGACACTTTACTTTTCATAATTTTTTATATAGTACAGACACTGCTTTACAATAATCATATAGTCAAAGGGGTGCACATTCAAAGGCAACCGAGTGGAAGCGTTCAAAATCATCCAAACCCCAGGACAATATAGGAAACATGCACTACCATAGCACGAATATGTTCCAATTTTCCATGCCTTCACATAGTTTCATTTCATTTCATTTATTTCATTCCTTCTTTCTTTTTCGTCAAACATAACACGAAATGAATCAGAAGATATAACATAGGCATGTATTCGACTTTACATGGTAGATAATGGTTAACAAATACGAAATTATACATGCATACCGGCAAAATACAAAGTTATGTTTGGAGGGGGAAAAAAAAAGAAAGAACTGAGAGGTTCACTGAAAAGCATGCTTGTAAATTGTGAACCACTCAAAGGATTCTTGTGAATACATTATTTTTTTTTTTTTTTTTTTACAAAGACAGGAGAGAACAAGACAGGACAGAACAAGACAGTAGAAACACAACGACATTACATGACTTTACAGTAGGGTATACCATGACAAGAATAAAACACAAAAGAATAATGGAAAGAAAGGAGAGAAAGAAAAAGGAAATGAAAGGAAAAGGAAATGAAAGGAAAAGCCAACACGCTGAACTTCGGGATCAGAAGAGGGAATTGAGGTGCTGAACATCGGGATCAGAAGAGGGAATTGAGGTGTTTCAGCTCGATCAGCCGAGCAAAGCTTATACAAATAAGATAATGTAAAAAATACACAATGATGAAATCAATGATTGACGATGAACCCTTAGGCTGTAAAGACCAGCTAAGTAATGAATCGTATATATCTTAATATGAGTTCAAAAAAAAAAAAACAACATAACTTACGCTTAAACGAATTCAAAGATAAAGAATTTTTTATATCACAACTTAAAGAATTCCAAAATCTAGGGCCAGTGTATATAAATGTATTTTGAGCCAATAACGTTCTCAGAAGGGGTAAATGAAACTCATTTGATCGCCTGGTGGGATAATTATGAAAAGATTGATTTCGTGGAAACATTGAAACAAAAATGTTGGGAAGTGCATTTGTGTTATGATCAAACATAAACTGACCCAGCTGAAAGAAAAACAAGTCTTTGATTTTCAAAATCTTATATCTAACAAATAATAATAACAATAGTCGTTACAGTTGTACAGCAATTGTCCTTTTATTTTCAAAAAATATAATATAATTACAAGAAGAAAAATTGCTCTACATTTACTATTGTCAAAAGGGTGAACATTCAAAAGCAATCCCTTGGGAAGTGTCCAAAATTACACCTCCGCTCAAGCCCCGTAATTACAACACACAGATACTATGAACGCAAATACCGACGCTCTTGCGTGCATGGTTTTAGAAGTAGTTTCGGCAATACAGCTACACACTTTTATATCAATGAATGTCGTGGAAATGATAGAAGAAGCATTGCTTCACAATATCTATTCAGTGAGAGGATGCACATTAAATGCCAATCCTGTGGGATGTGCCCCAAAGTAAACCATCCTCATGGCAATATAGAAAACATTGAATATCATTAACGCGAATATACTATATGTTCCATACGTACATGTTTTCAAACTTCGATCGTGCGTACATCAAGGGCACTTTCGTTTTAAAAAAATGCATTGTAGTTCATAGAGGAGACATCGCTCTACAATATCCATATTGTCAAAAGGGTGAACATTAAAAGGCAATCCCTTGGGAATGGTCCAAAGTTACACCTACGCTCACGCCTCCTTAATACTAAACACAGATATTATCAACTCAAACACCGTTGTTCCAGAGTGGATGGTTTTAAAAATAGTCCCGGCAGTACAGCAAATACACTTTTTCTCAATGTAAAGTAATGGACATAATAGAAGAGGCTTAACTTTACAAGATCTATACAGTGAAAAGGATGCACATTAAATGGCAACCCTGTGGGATATGCCAAAAAAAATACTCCACCCTCACGGCAATATAGAAACATAAAATATCATATAACGCGAATATGTTCCAAACGTACATGTTTTCAAAATTCCATGGTGCCGTATAGCAAAGGCACTTTTGTTTCCAAGAAATACAAATACAATGTAATGAATAGAGGAGACATTGCTCTGCAATAACTATATTGTCAAGAGGGTGAACATTCAAAAGGAATCCCTTGGAAAGTGTCCAAATTCACACCTGCGCTCACACCCCCTTATTACAAAACACAGATATAAGCAACGCTAATACCGTTGTTATAGTGTGAATGGTTGTAAAAGTAGTCCCGGCAATACAGCGAATACAATTTTCATCGATGACAAGTAATGGAAATGATAGGAGAGACTTAACTTTACAAGATCTATATAGTGAAGAGGGTGCACATTAAACGGCAACCCTGTGGGATGTGCCAAAAAATACTCCACCCTCACGGCAATATAGAAAACATATAAAATCATATAACGCGAATATATAATGTTCCAAACGTACATGTTTTCGAAATTCCATCGTGCCGTATAGAAAAGGCATTTTTGTTTCCAAAAAATGCAACTTATTAATAGAGGAAACATTGCTCTACAATAACTATATTGTCAAAAAGGTGAACATTCAAAGGTAATCTCTGGGGAGGTGCCTAAATTTACACCTACGCTCACGCCCTTTGTTACAAAATACGGATTATTAGCAAAGCAAATACAGTTGTTCTAGCGTGGATGGTTTTAAAAGTAGGTCCGGCAATACAGCAAAGACACTCTTATATAAATGAAAAGTCATGAAAATGATAGAAGAAGATTTGCTTTACAAGATCTACACATTAAAGAGGGTGCTTATTGAACGGCGATCCTGTGGCGTGTGCCCCCAAAATGCCCTTTATTCTCTTGGCAATATAGAAAACATATGATATCATATAACACGAATATTATATGTTCCAATCGTACATGCTGTCAAAATTCGATCGTGCCTTATAGCAAGGGTACTTTTGTTTCCAAGAAATGTAATGTAATCGATAGAGGAGACATTGCTTTACAATACTTATACAGTAAAAAGGGTGCACATTTAAAGCGGCCCCTTGGGAGGCGCCCAAAGTTACCCCCTCAACCCCGCGTCCCCATATGCAAAACGTGCATTATGCCAACGTGAGTACTGTTGTTACGAATGTACTCTTACAGTTACCGCTAATTTGCATTTTATGTAAATTATTTTTGTACGACCAATTCGAAAAGGCATCAATCGTGTTCATTGACCTACAAAATATAAGTTTATACATTTGGATCTTTAAAATTGGATAATGGGAAGCTGAGATCTGTCAATTTTCTCTCATGACAGGTGCTAATTTGCATATTATGCAAATTTTACTATTTTGCCCCACTGGATTTTTTGGGATTTTAGTATGGTGTTCAGGAGGCCTCAGCGACTTGCACTGCAGTGAAATTCCTACTGTTGCAATTAGTGGTGGGTTACCCCCTAAAAAGCGCTAGATTGACTGGACTAATTGGTATGCGAATGGAATGAAGTGAAATTAGAATAGAACGAAAGGAAATGAAATAATATTGCAATGCATGATTGTTAGAGTAGCCGATACGCCGAGCCTAATTATATACTATAATGCTGCCAAATGTGTGTGTGTGCGTGTGTGAGTGTGTGTGCGTGCTTGGTTAATTGTGTTGACATAGACGGAAAACAGGCCTATCAAGAAAAAATAGCAGAACAGTTGAGTTTCACAAAAATTCTATTAAATACATAACGATGAATAGAAAAAGAAATAATTTCGTCAATGGTTTCATTTAGAATTTCATGGCACACGTTCTGCCAAAGTAGTAATCATCAATAAGCTTACAATTCAAATGCTGCCGAAGCGATGTGTAAAGACAATGACTTGAAATGACAAATGACTTTGTGTATTAAATACCAGAACTGCGTCACGCGTTCTCGTTTGCGTTGATTGACTCTTCGTATTTTAAATTGATAGTGTCAAATTTGTTATAGTGTAAACATATAAACATGCATGCATTATCTTCTATAGTTTTGATTCATCTTTACCGTCTGTTACATGGCTATAGAACTGGACTTCACTGAACGTAAAACTGTATAATGGCAAGTGTTTGGCTCATGGGAACTATCATGGTACTTTTCGGAAGCAAACTTCGTCCGTCAGTTAAGACAACTACTGCTCTTTTCAAAAAAAATACGATATTGCTACTATAAGCAAATGAACAATTCGTTCCACTGTATTTATCAGGGATATAATAAAAGAGCCAACCTGTTTCACATCTGTTTCCTCCGAATCCGGCTTGGCATGAGATACCCACAGGGTCAGGGACGGACAAAAGGCGATTTTGGCAGTTTCCACGTGATGAGCATCTCGACTGGCATGTCTTACCCCATTCATTGTTACCACAACCTGGAAACACAGGTACAAGTACGTAAATGTTCTACTTCGTTGCATAAGATAATCCGAACATCCTTTTATACAATACATGTATTAGAATACCGTATAATAATATGATAATTATAATTCCCCACAATCTAATATTAAGTAAATCATTCCAGTCTGTTTAGAAAAGTAAACGAAAAAAAAAAAAAAAAAAACCAGTGGATATAAAAGGAATGCAATGCTAGAAGCTTTTTCAAGTCAATAGTACAAAATACTTTTCAGGTCAATAGTACAAAATTTTGGGGTTTTTACATTGATAGTGATTTATCTTGGAGAAGCCATGTTGGTTATGTAAGTAGAATTATTGCTAGAAATACAGGGGTTCTAAACAAACTTAGTTATTATTTTCCATGTAATATTCTACAGAGTATATATTCAACTTTGATATCTCCCGATCTTAATTATGGGATTCTGGCGTGGGGAAATGCTTCTAAAAAACTTATCGATTCGTTATTTATTGTGCAAAAACGCGCTATTAGAATTGTAAACCACGCTGGATACTTATCGCACACAAATGAACTTTTTATGAGCAATAAAATTTTGAAAATTCCTGAGTTATTTTCTTACAGCGTTTGCCTGTTTATGTTTCAATTCTCAACTGGCCAATTACCAGATGCATTTTCCAAAATGTTCACAAGAAACTATACAGTTCATGATTATCCAACCCGCAAGCGTTATGCGTATCACCTTTCACTTACCCGAACAATTTTTGCGAAAAAAACTATCATGTTCACTGGACCTAAGTACTGGAATGAACTCCCTACGGAACTTACAAGCTGCACCACTTTAACCTCATTCAAACGAAAATTAAAACAATATCTTTTGAGCAGCTACGGCATGCATATTGTATTCAATTCAATTCAATTCAATTTTATTTCCATTTCCATTGAATAAACAGAAAAAATATATACAATACATTTACAGAACAAATTTATAACAATTTCAAAGAAAACGTACAAGTGGTCACGAGTAACAACAGAATTTCGTTTCAAAGGTATATACCTAATACAAAGATTAGAATGGAAATGGAGGGTCCCACTTAAAAAGCAAAGCTTGTAGGGTATGGGATCCTCTAAAAATACGTACACAAAGTCAAAGAAACTAATGTCAATGTCAACTGACATGAAATTAACTTGGGAAGGGGAAAAAAAGAAGAAGAAGAAAAAAAAAGAACAAAAAAAGAGGGAAATGAGACTATGGTACACACGCGCCATCGTGGACACAAGCATACTGTACTTCATTATGAAAATGCAATAACAAAACAATACAACGCTCCCTGGTTTGAAATTGCGATTGATTGGGTGCATATGCCGGTATGAATGCATAGGAACGGATATAAAAAAAGAGAAAGAGAATAGACTCACTGTTACTGGTACAATAAAAGAAATATCTGAGGTAAACTTATGTTAGACAGATTGTTTTCCTTAAAAGATGATTTCTGTGTGATAACTTAATACTTGTAAAAACAAACAAACAAACTTGTTTGTACTTGTTGTACTTGTTCCTCAGTATTTTCTCCCTTGTCTATCTTATTTATCCTCTAGTAGTAGTCCGACGGGATCATAACCATGTACATTATTATTTTTCGATCAGTCTGCCTGTTGCGCTCTCTGAGCACTTATTGTTACACTCGATTGTTGGAATTCTTGCGCGTGGCAGCTGTCTGTTACCATGGTCACACGTCCTGCATGGTTTAGGACCCCGCTGGAATTTGACTCCTGAGCTCCATTGTTCTTGTGTGTATCTTTTATATTCACGACAAAATTCTTTTAGCCCACCTTCCATTTATGTATTTATGCCAAACTGTTACGTCATCATCTATACCTCCACACCCACTTAAATCCTTACAATCTCAGTCGTTGTTCTCTCAATGTCGTTACTTGTAGTAGGTTATACTGTAGTTGCAACATGTGACCTTTCTGTATTTTATTTAGCAACATTTGATTGATCTTGTTCGTTTTAATCGGATCCCCCAGTTATAGTATGGTCTAAAAATATCTGTACTTATGCTTCCCCTAATCTGATTTTACCACGGGACCTGCGGCTCTATACAAGCTTGCTTTTACGCAGGCCCCATCATATTTTTCGCATCATGATCTCAGTTTAACTCGCATGTATACAGACCTTGTGTATACCAAGACAAACTTCTGAACATTCCGGTGAAGTTTTATTTTGAATTATGTTTTGTATAGATTTCGTATCAATTTACTTTATATTGTGATATATGTGAGAAATATGAAAATAAATTGAAATTGAAAAATTGAAAAAAGTTATATCGTGTGTATGTTGTTCTTTTTTTCTCTGAAATTCAGCAAAGATTTCATGATGGCTGAGTCATTCATCTGTGGGATATTAGAAGAACACCTACTTGAACAGAGTTTTGTGACAACCCTTGTAAACTACTTCTTACTTTTTCTGGGTTTTTTTTTTTTTGTTATTCTTTCGGGATTTACCGCAGTAACTTTCTCCAGGGCCTAATATATTGAACATTGAGTCGGTCAACCTTAAAACATCTCGTTTCTCGTTTCGAATGTTGATATTCTAGTTTGAAAATCTCGGAATTATGTTTTAAGTGGCAGCTTGAAGAAAAAAAAAATCCATGTGTGTGATGCGCCTTGAACAAGGCTAATACCAATAAAGCGGTCCGCAGCAAGTTATCGCTCTCAGATCAAGACATGGCTTCCCAATCGTGGTCTTTTGCAACATTGTTGTGATGGTTTGGGTGCGATCTGCCAGGAATGGAGCGGAACATTTTGATTGTCATGATGTGGTGATTGGGTTGAGTCGTGACAAATTGGGACCTTGTCCGGGAAAATGAACAGACAAGCCGTTTTCTTTCGCATGTTCCATGCGGATTGTGGTGAGGACTCTCACGTCTGGTTGTACACGTGTGCTGTAAGTACGTAGTGTATAGCGTCGATGGTGCATAGGCTCATGTCGTATCGGGCCTATGTACCTGCTTGCATGTAGGTTCTATTAGGCCTCATGCGTTTTGGTGAGGACTCTCACGTTTGGCTGTACACGTTTGTTTTAGTATGTAGACAAGTGTATAGCGTCGATGACAGGCTTATGTATTGGGCCTGCATTGATTGCATGTTGGTTTTGACAGGCCACATGCGTTTTGGTGAAGATTTTCACGTTTGGTTGTGCACATTTATTGTGTATAACATTTATGCTGCGTAGGCTTTGGCAGTCATTGACTGTGTTTGTAGTTTTTAGACTACGTTTTGTGTGAAGGCCTGGTGCAGATTTTGGTGAGGATTCTCACGTTTGGTTGTGCACGTTGTGTATAACATTTATGCTGCGTAGGCTTTGGCAGTCATTGACTGTGTTAGTAGTTGTATAGGCTACATTTTGTGTGAAGGCCTGGTAGTGCAGATTTTGGTGAGGATTCTCACGTTTGGAACGTTTGTCGTTTTTGCATGAAGGTCTTGTGTAGACCGATTCAGTTGTGTGCGTATATAGTGCATAGCGTGGGTATTGCGCATTGGGCTCGCACGTGTTTTGTAGTCGCAGACGGTCGGTCGGTCTAGCGCGTCGTGTGTAGGGCTAGTGCAGTTTGTGAGTGTGCGTATGCTGGATGTGTATGTGTGGGGGCTTGCGTACACATTGGCTACGGGTCACGCCGAATTTTCTGGAAGATTAGCCTCGGTTAAAGGCTTTGATATATTTTCCTTGGTTTGCACAATCGTGCTATGTGGTCGTTTGTAGTGAGTGTGTATACTCATTTTATGACCTTAGATCACATGCTAATGTGATGTCGTGGTGTTCTGATTGTATGCCTGATTCGAAGGCTTAGGGATTTTGATGTTTTCTGCTTATCGTAGAAAATTTTTGCCTGTTCTGCTTGTGTGACTGGGTTCATGCGTACATGTGTACTCATATGCAGTGCATTTCTTTTGATAAGGCTTTGTAGTTTTGTGAGGATTTGTGACTTCTTGCAAGTTTTGATTTTGATATTCCCACAATGGCTGATGTCGTGCAGAGCTTTGTTGGTGAACCCACTCAGGAAGGTTTTGATAACCTGAGGAAGGCAGAACTGGTGGAAGTTGCTCGAATTTTAGAAATCCCGATCAAAACATCGGATCGAAAAGCAGAGATCAAGGACACAATTTCTGAGTTTTTTACCAATACTGGTATCTGGCCTGCCTCTTTGTCAGAGGATGAAGCAGGGACAGATGATGGTGAAATTATCACACCTTTGGTAACCCCTGCAGAAAGTGAATTGAAGAAAATTGAGATCCAGCTTCGGATGAAGCAGCTGGAAGTCGAGGCAAAGAAAATAGAACTCGAAATCAAGTCAGTCGATGCAAAATCGAATGAACCTTCTTCCGGCAGTTCAGCAAAGTCATCAAAATTTGATGCATTAAGGCAATCTCAATTGGTTCCGAAATTTCGTGAAGACCGGGTAGAAGAGTTTTTCCAGCACTTTGAAAAAGTGGCTGTGAGTTTAGAATGGCCCAAGGAAGTGTGGCCGACATTGATACAGAGCTCGCTGGTAGGGAAGGCCCAAGAGGTCTATGCGTCTCTCACTATCCAAGAGTGTTCTGGCTATGAGAATTTGAAGAGTTCCGTGTTCAGGGCGTACGAGTTGGTGCCGGAAGCCCACAGGCAACTGTTTCGGAATTATAGGAGACGGGATGATCAGACATTTGTTGATTTTGTGCAACACAAGCAGACCCATTTTGAACACTGGTTAAGGTCGTCTGGTGTTGATGATTTCCACAAACTGAAAGAGTTGGTATTGTTAGAGGAGGTGAAGAGGTGTGTTCACCCAGATCAGCGGCAGTACCTGGAGGAAAGGGAAGTGAATGGTGCCAGGAGAGCTGCTGTCCTCCTTGATGAGTATGTGCTTACGCACAAGGGTACTTTCAAACTTTCTTCAAGCAAGAAAGGAGGCCAGGGTGTGCCAAGAAAAGGAGCTGTTGCTCCGAGCATTTCCAAGCCTGATCTTGATCAAAAGCCGAACAAGGCTTGCTTCTATTGCAAGAAGGATGGACATGTGATGTCAGCTTGCTGGAAGTTGAAGAAGAAGCGAGAAAAAGAGGGGATTAGCAACCCCAAAGCATTGCCAGATGCTTTTGCTATCACTTGCACAGATCATCTGCCATCGTTTGAACGGGTGGCAGAGAATTACAAACCTTTCATATCTTCAGGGTATGTTAGTTTGACGCCTGATAGTGAGCAGGTTCAGGTTCACATTTTGAGGGATACAGGAGCATCACAGAGTCTCCTGTGTGCAAATACATTGCCCTTTTCGGTTGAATCTTCTGTGGATTCAGAAGTGTTTGTGAGGGGAGTTGAAGGTGGGAGTGTCCGAGTGCCTCTTCATAATATTGAATTGAAGAGCGATCTTGTCAGTGGCTCAGTTGTAGTAGGTATTTTGCCTACATTGCCAGTCGAAGGTGTCACCTTATTGCTCGGCAATGATATCGCTGGAGAGAAGGTTTTGCCTCACTTTCTCCCAAGTAAGACACCCGTGGTTGACGAAGCCACAGAGAAATTGGTTCAGGATATGCCTGATGTGTTTCCCTCATGTGCTGTTACCAGGTCAATGGCTCGTGAACTGGAGAAAGAGGAGCAAGAGGATATCTTGGCTGATACTTTCTTCTCTAGACTTGAAGAGTCTAGCAGTAGTGATGATGTACACATGGACCATGGTCAAATGTCAGAGATTTCTCGTCAGAGTCTGGTTGAATTGCAGGGCAAAGACCCTGAAATAGTGCGTCTTGCACAGTCACTTGTACCTGAGGATGAGGAAGTGAATGAAACTGTGAAGTTTTACAAGAGGGATGGTATCTTGATGAGGAGGTGGCGCCCTCCTGATGCCACAAGTGATGAGGATTTTCGAGATATTCATCAAGTAGTGGTACCAAAGATGTACCGGAAGGAGATCATATCTCTTGCCCATGAAGCACCATTGGCAGGTCATTTGGGGATCAACAAAACCCAAGAGAAGGTGTTTCGATATTTCTTCTGGCCAGGTTTGCGACATGACGTCGCAGAGTTTTGTCGGTCTTGCCATGTGTGTCAGGTAGTTGGCAAGCCAAACCAGAAGATTCCCCCTGCCCCTTTAAGGCCAATTCCGGCCTTCGAAGAACCGTTTAGTCGGGTCATTGTGGATTGTGTCGGTCCTCTTCCAAGGACAAAGTCGGGTAATCAGTATTTGCTGACGATGATGTGTGCATCTACCCGCTTCCCCGAGGCAATTCCATTACGGACGATTACTGCCAAGAATGTCAGTAAAGCTCTTGTGAAGTTCTTCACAATGGTAGGACTTCCAAAGTGTGTGCAGTCAGACCAAGGGTCTAATTTCACATCCAAAATCTTCCAACAGGTGATGAGTGAGTTAGGTGTAGAATGTAAGAACTCAAGTGCTTACCATCCACAGAGCCAGGGAGCTCTTGAACGCTTTCACCAAACCTTGAAGAATATGATGCGTGTGTATTGCAGTGAGCACGAGAAAGAGTGGGATGAGGGTATTCCTCTCCTCTTGTTTGCAGTTCGAGAATCGATCCAGGAATCTCTTGGATTCAGTCCTTTCGAGCTGGTCTTTGGACACTCAGTTCGTGGTCCCTTGAAGATCTTGCAAGAAAAGATCTTGGTTGAACCGGAGTCCAACCTATTGGACTATGTGTGTCAGTTCAAGGATAGACTTTCTTGTACTCGTGAATTAGCTGCAGGTCATCTGAAGGCAGCTCAGTCTAACATGAAGAGACTGTTTGATCGGAAGGTGAAAGAAAGGCATTTCGAGCCTGGTTCTAAGGTTCTTGTGTTGCTCCCTCTTCAAGGAGATGCCTTGAAGGCTAGATATGCAGGGCCGTATGTGGTTGAGAAAAGAGTGAGTGATGTCAATTACATCATCCTGACACCTGATAGGAGGAAGAGGAGAAGACTCTGTCATGTCAACATGCTAAAGGAGTATGTTGAAAATGTTGAAGAGGCTAAAGAAAAGCCTGTTGCTACGGTTGGAATCGGTTGTGAAGTGGATGGTGAAGACAGTGAGAGTGATGATGTGGAAATTCCGCAGTTGATGTTGAAGAATTCTGAGGTGTTAGCAAATCTTTCTGACACATTATCTCATCTTCCAGGAGTAGAGAGAGCTCAGGTGATGGATGTAGTCCATGAGTATGAACACCTCTTCAGTGATGTACCAGGTCGTACTAGTGTGGTGGTGCATGATGTTGATGTGGGGGACTCCTCCCCTGTCAAGCAACACCCATATCGTGTGAATCCATTGAAAATGGATGTTCTGAGGAAGGAAGTTCAATATATGCTTGAACATGACCTTATTGAGCCCAGTAAGAGTGGATGGAGTTCTCCCTGTGTGTTGGTTCCAAAGCAGGATGGTTCTTTGCGTTTCTGTACGGATTACAGGTTGCTCAATTCGAAAACAAAGTCAGACTCGTACCCTTTGCCCCGCATCGATGATTGCATTGATCGCGTAGGGAATGCCAAATACGTCAGTAAGTTTGACCTTTTGAAGGGGTACTGGCAGGTTCCCCTCAGTGAAAGAGCGAAAGAACTGTCTGCATTCGTGACTCCTGACGGATTCTTCCAATACAAAGTGATGCCGTTCGGGATGAAGAACGCGCCCGCTACATTCCAGAGACTCATCAACACCGTCACGTCTGGCTTGGTGGGATGCGAGGCGTATCTCGACGACATCATAGTGTACAGCCATACATGGGAGGACCACCTTCTGAGAGTCAGAGCACTGTTTGACCGCTTGACCAGTGCCAACCTTACGGTGAACTTGAGGAAATGTGAGTTCGCCCGAGCAAAAGTCGTGTTCCTGGGTCATATTGTGGGACATGGTTCCGTCAAGCCTGTTGAAGCAAAGGTGGAGACGATCCTGAACTTTCCCCGCCCACAGAGTAAGCGAGAGCTGAGACGATTTCTGGGCATGACTGGCTACTATCGGAAGTTCTGCCATAATTTCGCTGATGCTGCAACACCGCTCACCAACATGTTGCGGAAAGATTCGCAGTTCGAGTGGTCAGATGACTGTCAAGTTGCTTTCAACCGGCTGAAGGCAATGCTAGCGAGTTCTCCGGTTCTTGCAGCGCCGAACTTCGACAAGCAGTTCATTCTTATGGTGGACGCGAGTGACACAGGAGGAGGAGGAGCCCTGATGCAGAAGGACGACAACGGAGTTGACCATCCCGTCGCGTACATGTCCAGAAAATTCAACAAACATCAGCGACGGTACTCCACTGTCGAGAAGGAGACGTTAGCGCTCGTCATGGCTCTTCGTCATTTTGACGTGTACCTGAACACTACAAGGTATCCAGTGCTGGTGTACACCGACCACAATCCGCTTGTGTTCCTGTCGCGAATGAGGAACAAAAATGGACGCCTAACCAGATGGGCGCTAGTGCTACAGGAGTACAACCTCGTGATACAGCACGTACGCGGAAAAGACAATGTCATTGCAGACGCTTTGTCCCGTGGATAAGATAGAAGTACGCGTATTTCCACGGATAGGACAAAAGGACACCAAATGTGCTTATTATCCATAGATAATAAGACTGGTAATGACTTGGAAACATGAACAATACGAGACAAAAGAAATGTGTTTCCATGCATTTGTAAGAAAATTATATTTTTCATGTTGAAGAAAGAGTGTTATTGATTGCTTTGAAATGATGACACAAACATTGTGTACACTGCTTTAATTTATTCTTTTTGTTCTTGTCTGCAGGGAAAAAGACAGCGTGTTTTCCAAATTGTCATGATTTTTGCACCAAAACAGGGCAAAATCATTTCAAGTGATATAGCATGAGTTTTGCTATGTTTTATGCTTTATATGCTGAAGAAAGGGGTTTTCAGTAATACAGCATATTTTGATACAGGGTATAATGTAGACGTTGTATTAATTGCAACTGCAAATTAAGTTGCATTGCTGTTTGCAGAAAGCACACACAAGCACACAAAAGCTGTTGTTGCATTTTTTTTTCAAATGCTTAATTTGCAAGAGTTGGAATTTGTGGCATCACAGAATTGACCAATTATACACATTTTCCATAGCATAGATATCGACTGAGTGAAATTATGACACTATGATATTCATAATGTTGTGAATGTGTAAGGTACATGAGACCATACAGGTGTACAGACATAATCAGGTTATATTCATGTGATATCTTGTTTCAGAAACAGAGAGTATAGCAGGTGTTCATAATTGCATTGTTTTGCTGTACTCTAGTGTACTTACTGTACATGCATTTATTGTCTTGACGAACAAGGCTTTACAGTACTTGAACAGAAGTGTCAAGGAATTAGAAATGTAGAGATGTTTGTCATACCAAACAGTTGAGCAGAACACGTTGTTATATCAGCTTTTTAACAAAGTTGAGATTGCTACAAGCTCACCATGTAAAAATGGTTACTAAGTATAGTGAATGGAAGATTATTTCTATTATTGGTGACATACACAATAATCACAACAAAAATGTGTGAAGTTCATTATTCAAACTGCATGATTGTCAGTGTATGCAGGTTAGTTAGTGATATGTGTAGCGGTTTTTTTTTTAACATATGCACATCAAACTAAGAGAGAAGTTTGATATGTCCATACTTATGGTATATTGTTTCATGATACAAGTACAGTGTATTTTGTTCTGAACCAGCAGCATTTCTTAGACTTCGATTAGGTGTTGAAATGTTTGGCCATTTGATACTCATAAGCATTTCAGGAAAGCTAAAGAGAATACATGCTTCATGATTTATGACCAAACAGAAAAAAAAAAGAAGAAAAGAAAACAAGGAATGTTGTGGTTGTAAAGTTTTGCGCGTATACGCACATGCTTGTTCCGAGCAGGTAGTGGGTCTATATTTAGACAGTTAGCCTACGCTCAAGAAAGGTTTTGATAAGGCTCATAAGTCTGAGCTTGTTTATGTGAAGAATAGACTTTAGTGTATGAAAACACAACTGTGCATTTTTATGTATTGTGTTTCGGAACATGTTTGTAACGACTGTTTGCAGTTTGACTGGAAAGTTCTTCCATAACTTCCCGTCTTAAGGGGGGAGATGTGATGCGCCTTGAACAAGGCTAATACCAATAAAGCGGTCCGCAGCAAGTTATCGCTCTCAGATCAAGACATGGCTTCCCAATCGTGGTCTTTTGCAACATTGTTGTGATGGTTTGGGTGCGATCTGCCAGGAATGGAGCGGAACATTTTGATTGTCATGATGTGGTGATTGGGTTGAGTCGTGACAATGTGTCCAACGGTTACTCGATATTTTTTAGTTCTTTAGTTTTTAACTCTTTATGTGCCACGTTCGCACGTCCGACTCAGTCGACGGCGTGTCAACTTCGCATACTGCTCAACAAAATAAATAAATCGCCAATCCCGCGGTACAATGAAAGCGTTTCTCGCGTTTTTGTTCCTCTCACATACGGCTTGCATTCTATGAGGTGATTGACTATCAAGCGGTGCTTCCAACTAGATATGCTTGTACATTAAGTTTCTGTCACGGTTTTATGTGCAAAAGTCATGCCTTCACAGTAATGTAGCAAACTGGTCGTTCAAAAGAAAAATTGAAAATAGATTTGTCATACAATTCATATCGAAGCAAAGTTTCGCTTTCCTCTAAACTTTGCTCACTATTATGTCCAGCTTAACAGAAATTTGTAGAAGTTATACACATTGAATAAAAAAAAACAGAATTCTTTCTCAAAGCATATGTACCTTCGTGTCCCAGAATAACGTGACACACAGGGGGTTGCCACCATGGCACATAAAGAGTTAACCACACTTTAATCATGATTAGTAGCGCAGAGTCCCAAGCTACTGTTAGTCCCTCATCCAGCCGTTTGTACAAGAACACGTTACAAGTGCAGTATTGCTTTCACTCTGGAAATTCTTTGAGATTGCTTTTGATAAAGTCAACACCACCTCTACAAGCTATATACACAAACCTATAGCGTGCTGTCCAGTAATGTTTGAAAAAAAAAACAACAACACAAATTCACTGACTATTCTGAATTGTCTAAATAAATGTTCAATTTCTACAATTTTGCAATCCCCATTGAAGCAGTGTACTAAACATCCTTGCAAGGCAATTATATTTTGATCTCTTTAATTTCTTTTTAGCTAGTCTGGAAAAAAAAAAACAAAAGAGTACAAATCTGCAAAAACAACCGTGAAAATTTTATCAAAATTGGATAAAAAGTAAGGAGGTTACAAAGTTATTTTTTCGCTATTCTTCACAAAACAGTTCTTGCAAAATCAGTATGGATACGCGAATAAAGAAGTGATTTTGACAAAGCTCATAACTTCATGCATAGTTTGTACAAAATCGTAATGATAGTGATCCTGATTCTTTTTTTTTTAGGAGCGCAGATGTTTCCTAGTCTTAAATCCCACGTATCTGACGGATCGTTATTTTGAAGTTATTCAGCCATTATTCTTTTTTTTTGTATGTAGCAGAGAAAAAAATCTGTAAGTTTTTTAGGTGGTTAGTGAAACTTATGTGGTGTCGATATCATTAGCTCACTTCTTTGCATATTCACTTTAAATATTCGAAAACTGTTTATTGTAAGAATCAATCAATCTTTGAAATCTAATATCTCTCTTTGTTTTCGTCCGGTTTTTGATCAGTTGATAATTCACTGTTGTGGTCGGTAGATTTTATCCTTTATTTTCTAAATCAATTCAAACTGATCCGAACTTCCTCTTTAAATCTTCCGAGCTCCAAGGGGAAACATCTCTTTATTGTTATCAATGTCGTAAGAAATTCGAACACTTGTCTGAAGATGACCAGTAGGTCAGTCATATACGCCTGTACTGTAATATCTTGCTGTCGGCCCGGGAAGGTATTCTTGTTCAGGCAGACTGCTTACACTGCTGCACCCTGCGTTCGTGCATGTACAAAACAGTTTGAAATATCTATGACCATTTTATATGATTAGTTATTACTCATAAGCATACTAAAGTTGTTAGTTGTAGTCTGGGTGCCAAAGCCACTTTTTGGGCCTAACCTTGTTTTACCGTCCACCCAATGTTTTTGGATGGTTTTGCCCTATTTCGAGGGTGCTGAATCCGAATCTGGATGATGCAACTCTTGCATCCTTGAGGATTTTGAGATATTCAAGATGGCCGCCAAAATGGCCGCCCAAACCGGAAATTCCTATGTATTCCCTTTTAAATGTTGAAAAATTGAAAACATTGATGGTTTTCCCCTATTTCGAGGGTGCTGAATCCGAATCTGGATGACGCAAGTCTTGCATCCTTGAGGATTTTGAGTTATTCAAGATGGTAGCCAAAATGGCCGCCAAAACCGGAAATTCCTATGTATTTCCTTTTAAATGGTGAGAAATTGTAAACATTGATGGTTTTCCCCTATTTCGAGGGTGCTGAATCCGAATCTGGATGACGCAAGTCTTGCATCCTTGAGGATTTTGAGTTATTCAAGATGGTAGCCAAAATGGCCGCCAAAACCGGAAATTCCTATGTATTTCCTTTTAAATGGTGAGAAATTGAAAAACAATTGATGGTTTTACCCTATTTCGATGGTGCTGAATCCGAATCTGGATGATGCAACTCTTGCATCCTTGAGGGTTTTGAGATATTCAAGATGGCCGCCAAAGTGGCCGCCGAAATGACCGCCAATTAAAACTGAAAACTCCGATGTATCTCCTTCTAAATGGTGAGAAATTGAAAACAATTGATGGTTTTACCCTATTTCGATGGTATTGAATCCGAATCTGGATGATGCAACTCTTGCATCCTTGAGGGCTTTGAGATATTCAAGATGGCCGCCATTGTGGCCGCCGAAATGACCGCCAATTAAAACCAGAAATTGAGATGTGTTTCCTTCTAATGGTAAGAAATTGAAAACAATTGATGGTTTTACCCTGTTTGGAAGGTGCTGAATCCGAATCTGGATAATGCATCTCCTGCATCCTTGAGGATTTTGAGATATTCAAGATGGCCACCAAAATGGCCGCCAAAACCAGAAATTCTCACGTATTTCATTCTCGATGGTTCAAAATTGAGAACAATTGATGGTTCTATCCTATTACCATTTCAAAATGGCGGCCAAAACCGGAAATTTCCACGTATTTCAATTTTAATGTTTCGTAATTGAGAACAATTTCATTGATGATTCTACCCTATTTTGATCACAGTGCTGAATGCGAATCTGGACGATACCACCCTTGCATAATTGAGAGTTTGGAGATATTCAAGATAGCCGCCAAAATGCTCGCCAGAATGGTGAGAAATTGATAACAATGGATGTTTTTACCTTATTTCTGGTTTTCGTCAATGGCAAAATCTAAACCCAACCATACTCTGCTAATAAACGGACACATATTGCTGTACAGTAAAACCAGCTTTACCAGATATCTTGGAGTTTGTAAGATACAGCTGTGCCAGGAATGAACCCTGCAAGACTACAGATGTGGTTGAATATTTGAAAGATTACACTATTTCATCTACATATCACGGATATGTTTTGAACACTAACGATCAGTGGACAAGACATACCTATCTCGATCATATTGTGATAGTGATGTATAGAAGTTTACTGAGATTCCCAACATTACCTGTTTTAATCCATGAACTGTTTTAATCGTTTCATCCATGAACGCTCACGTTGGTTAATTGGTTTATATTGGTGGTCTGGATGACATTGTTGAAGACAAGAGTTGGACATTTTTATAGTTCTGCTTCAAATTTTTCTTCAATGTGATGTAATATCATATATATATATATATATATATATATATATATACAAAATATGGGGCGACAAACCTCGTATCTACAAAATGTCACATGCTCAGGAGAGAAAAACAAAAACAAAAACAAAAAGCAAACAAACATGGCAGCCGAAGCACTATAACAAATGAGAGAACATTTCATTGGACATGCCATGGTAGCTTCATTTTTGGGGTAAGACAGCTAAGGTTTGGACAGGACATCAACTGATTATCTGACTGTTTATTCGAAAAAGTTATTTTCACTAATATTTGAGATACAGGGTCTTGTCGTTCAAGCGACGATATTATATATACACATGAGGGGATGGAAAAATCGAAGGTAACGCGCAATAAAAAAAAATGACAACATGTTAGGTAATAGTTGATAGTCAAGTACTTACGAATATCATAATCACGCTGAGTCCTTTTGAAATTACCCTTATATTGATATCTACTATAGTGGTCATGGATGCAACCATTTCTAGTGACGTAATCAGAATGTGCCACAAGTTTCAAAGAGTACGCGGCGAGACTCATAAGAATACAAGACAAATTTCAACACCAAATACCAGCAGGCCATAATTTGATATTACTCTTATAGCCAAAAAGGATTATCTTCACATCAGTTTGCGGAGCCCTTATTGGCTGCCACAGGCATTACTTTATAAAAATTGTGCATAAAAAAAGAATGTTCAGTCTTATCTTTGTGTTTGTACGTTTCAGTATGATGTCAATACCATTTTTTCTTTCCATTACGTGTTAAAATTCCGTTTGAGACATATAGGAATATCTCAGTATATTACAATACCATTGTGACAGTCATTTTGGATGCCATTGATTGCTAGCTGATTTGACAAAATTGCTCAGTCGAGTTGAATTCAAGAACACGGATTATTGCTTTTAATCCCTCGCTTCACGTTAAAGCACAATGTAAATATCAAGGAATTTCCGTTTATACAGGACATTTGTAAATATCTCAAAACCTTCAGCACCCTCGAAAAGGGGTAAGACCATCAATTTATTTTCAAATTTTCACCATTTAGAAAAAAAAATATCAACATTGGAATTTCAAGTTCTGCCAATTATTTTGGCGGTCATCTTGGACACCTGAAAACCCTAAGGAATGCAAAAATGGCAACAACAAAATGTCGAGGGTGCTGAATAGGGTCTCAAAAATTTCAATATTGACAGTTATTTTGGCGGTCATCTTGGAATTCCCATAAAACCCCCAAAACACAAAAGTTGCATCAACGAGGTTCGGATTCAGCACCCTCAAAATAGGGTAAAACCACCAACTGTTTTCAATTTTAAACCATTTACAAGGAATTAGGGGACCTACATGGGAATTTCCGTTTTTGACGGCCATTTGGGGGCCATTTTGGCGGCCATCTTTATCATCTCCAAACCATCAAGGATACAAGAGCTGTATCCTGCAGCTTCAAATTCAGCAAACTAAAAATAGGGTAAAACCATCAATTGAAAAAAAAAAGGGGGTCTACATGTGATTTTCCATTTTTGGCGGTCATTTTGGTGGCCATCTGAATTATCTCAAAACCCTTAAGGATACAAGAGTTTTATCAAGATTCTGATCCAGCACCCACGAACTAGGGTAGAACCATCATCAGTTTTTCAATTTCTCACCATTTACAAGGAAATACAGGGGAATTTCCAGTTTTGGCGGCCATTTTGGCGGTCATCTTGAATATCTCAGAACCCTTAACGATGCAAGAGTTGCATCATCCTGATTCGTATTCACCACCGTCGAAATAGCTTCGAACTATCAAATGTTTTCAATTACTCACCATTAAGAAGGAAACACATTGGAATTTCCGGTTTGGGCGGCCATTTTGGCGGCCATCTTGAATATCTCAAAATCCTCAAGCATGCAAGAGTCGCATCAGCCAGACTCGGATTCAGCACCCTCGAAATAGTTTAGAACCATCAAATTGTTTTGAACTTCTCACCATTTAGAAAGAAATATATAGGAATTTCCGGGCTTTGGCGGCCATTTTGGCGGCCATCTTCAATATCTCAATATCCTCAAGGATATAAGAGTGGCATCTGCCAGATTCGGATTCATCACCCTCGAAATAGGGTAAAACCATCAATTGTTTTCAATTTCTCACCATTTAGAAGGAAATACATAGGAATTTCCGGTTTTGGCGGCCATTTTGTCGGCCATCTTGAATATCCCAAGATCCTCAAGGATGCAAGAGGTGCATCATCCAGATTTGGTTTCAGCACCCTCGAAATAGGGTAAAATCATCAATTGTTTTCAATTTCTCACCATTTAGAAGGAAATACATGGGCATTTCCGGTTTGGGCTGCCATTTTGGCGTCCATCTTGAATATCTCATAACCCTCAAGGATGCTAGACTTGCATCATGCAGATTCGGATTCAGCACCCTCGAAATAGTTTAGAACCATCAAATTGTTTTGAACTTCTCACCATTTAGAAAGAAATACATGGGAATTTCCGGGCTTTGGCGGCCATTTTGGCGGCCATCTTCAATATCTCAATATCCTCAAGGATATAAGAGTGGCATCTGCCAGATTCGTATTCAGCACCCTCGAAATAGGGTAAAACCATCAATTGTTTTCAATTTCTCACCATTTAGAAGGAAATACATAGGAATTTCCGGTTTTGGCGGCCATTTTGTCGGCCATCTTGAATATCCCAAGATCCTCAAGGATGCAAGAGGTGCATCATCCAGATTTGGTTTCAGCACCCTCGAAATAGGGTAAAATCATCAATTGTTTTCAATTTCTCACCATTTAGAAGGAAATACATGGGCATTTCCGGTTTGGGCTGCCATTTTGGCGGCCATCTTGAATATCTCATAACCCTCAAGGATGCTAGACTTGCATCATGCAGATTCGGATTCAGCACCCTCGAAATAGTTTAGAACCATCAAATTGTTTTGAACTTCTCACCATTTAGAAAGAAATATATAGGAATTTCTGGGCTTTGGCGGCCATTTTGGCGACCATCTTCAATATCTCAATATCCTCAGGGATATAAGAGTGGCATCTGCCAGATTCGGATTCAGCACCCTCGAAATAGGGTAAAACCATCAATTGTTTTCAATTTCTAACCATTTAGAAGGAAATACATAGGAATTTCCGGTTTTGGCGGCCATTTTGTCGGCCATCTTGAATATCCCAAGATCCTCAAGGATGCAAGAGGTGCATCATCCAGATTTGGTTTCAGCACCCTCGAAATAGGGTAAAATCATCAATTGTTTTCAATTTCTCACCATTTAGAAGGAAAGACATGGGCATTTCCGATTTGGGCTGCCATTTTGGCGTCCATCTTGAATATCTCATAACCCTCAAGGATGCTAGACTTGCATCAAGCAGATTCGGATTCAGCACCCTCAAAATAGTTTAGAACCATCAAATTGTTTTGAACTTCTCACCATTTAGAAAGAAATATATAGGAATTTCCGGGTTTTGGCGGCCATTTTAGCGGCCATCTTCAATATCTCAATATCCTCAAGGATATAAGAGTGGCATCTGCCAGATTCGGATTCAGCACCCTCGAAATAGGGTAAAACCATCAATTTTTTTCAATTTCTCACCATTTAGAAGGAAATACAAAGGAATTTCCGGTTTTGGCGGCCATTTTGTCGGCCATCTTGAATATCCCAAGATCCTCAAGGATGCAAGAGGTGCATCATCCAGATTTGGTTTCAGCACCCTCGAAATAGGGTAAAATCATCAATTGTTTTCAATTTCTCACCATTTAGAAGGAAATACATGGGCATTTCCGGTTTGGGCTGCCATTTTGGCGGCCATCTTGAATATCTCATAACCCTCAAGGATGCTAGACTTGCATCATGCAGATTCGGATTCAGCACCCTCGAAATAGGGTAAAACCATCAAAAAAAAAAATTGGGTGGACGGTAAAACAAGGTTCAGCCTTTGGCACCCAGACTATTGCTGTTGTTGTAGTGACTAGTGAAAGTCGTTTTGCTATCAGAGTACGTGATAGGAATCTCTTTCAATACTGAATCTTAGTTGCACGTAATTTCTGTACTTTATAGTTCATATTCAACATATTTATATATTTTATCATATTGTACTCTGATGTTGAGAATAACACATCAAAGAACGGTCACTAAGCCGAAGAGGAATGACATTTCGTAAAATAATTTATCAGGAATTCTGCTACTGCGGCGAATTACCCATGAAAGTACAGGTCAATAGAAAACTGCAAGTTTCTAAACACAGTACTCAGAGCACTGGTTATCAAAATGAAGATACTTACCTGTTTCACAAGTACTGCCTTGGAATCCTGGTCTACAAACGCATTCTCCTGTCATGTGATGACAAACGCCCCCAGCGTAACAGTCCGGACAGTCATTCGAGCAATCCAGCCCATACTTCGTAGAGGGACAATCTGTAAAAAAGAAAAAAAAGAAAAACAGAGATCCGATTAAAAAAGTCCATTCACCGCGTTTTCACGATAGAATGGTATTTTCCTTTATACAATTATCTGTGATATACAATGAAAAGCGACAAAAGCGTGTGGAAGAATAAAATCACTTTCCGCTACTTTTGGGCAAAATGTTGATTTTATCATTTTGAACGAGAAAAGAATAAAATACTAAGTATACTGGTCAATGAAAGCGTTTTTGTCTAACCTCTGACAAAGAGCCTCATAATAGCGTGCTTTCCAGTTTCCCTGTTGCCATCGATGTAGCATTCATAAATGCCTTCATCGGACTTCCTGATGTCATTAAGGGTTACTGATGCCAAGCCCCGCCAAGCAGTAATGACGTCATCTCCGTTGTGCCTCCAGACGAGGTCCCCTTGATTCAGCCCGCTTCTCATTTGCACTGATAGTATGATGGTTTCACCAACTCCAACTGTGTAAGACAGCTTCTCTGCCCATACCTCAGAATTAGAATCTGAAATGAAGTCAAAAGATCATAATCCGACGTACATGTAACATGCTAGATACAAAAATCGTTTTTCGTTGTTGTTGTTGTTGTTGTTGTTTCATGTTTGTATTGTGATTATTCGTTGCTTAGACCCCGTTTACATTACGTGGCTCGGCCGCGGCCGAGCCCGCCTTCATTTCAGTGTAAACGCGCAAAAGGCCAAAATTAGCCTCGCATTTGGCCTCGCTCAGGAGGACCCCGTTTACAGTGCGGGGCTGGGCCGAGCCGCGGTCGAGCCCAGCCTCAATAAGCCAGTTCGGAGATAGCTCATGTGCACATGGGTACAAATGACCTTTCATTTTTTATCAGTTGGTTAGGCACTTCACTCAATTCAAAGTGACATAATGTAGCAGCTTGCCCAACATAGCAATTTATGGAATTCGCATTCTAACAGAGAATAAACCTGTGTAGATGAAGTGACCAGAATGGTTTCTAGTCAATCAACACTTTAGGAAGCATCTATTTCATTGTGCTGTTTTGAATACACTAACAAACTTTTTCTGTTAACACTGCCAAATAGCAGGCTTGCTGTCACTGTTGTCAGGTGGATGTACTGGCAGGCACCATTTATAAGGATTCCATGACTTATCATAGCATTACAGATGCTTATCTAGTGAAATTAAAAACCAACCTGTCTCTCGGTACAAATGACCTTTTTCTGCTCATGCTCAAACTGGAACCCCGAACTGGCTTACTGCGAGGCCGAGCCCCGCAATTTTGTCCGTTTACACTGCAGGGCTCGGCCGCGCTTTTGGTTCGAACTTTTCATTATTTTGTCGTAGTGGCGCTCTGCAAACGCAATTTGGTATTGTCTGGTTTTCAGACCCTTTGGCAACTGAATTCCGTGGCGAGAAAGTCGCCGTTCGGGCAAAGGCGTTTGCCGAAGGAAAAAAAATCCATTGCAGGACAAAAACACATTAAACTATACTAGTTTTCGACGTTGAGGGGGTTAATATCCTGAACAGTGAAAGATACAGGCAGAGGGTTTGGAAGCCAGACTAAAATTGGCCGCGCATTTGGCCCAGTTTAACACTGAGAAAAGGCCGAGCTCGGCCGCGGCCGAGCCCGGCCGAGACCACCTCCAGAGCGAGGCCAAATGCGAGGCCACTTTTAGTCTGGCTTCCAAACCCTCTGCCCATACTTTTTTGCTGTTCAGGATATTAACCCCCTCAACGTCGAAAACTAGTATAGTTTAAGGTGGTTTTGTCCTGCAAAGGGTTTTTTTTTTTTTTTCTTCAGCAAAGGTCTTTGCCCGAACGGCGACTTCGTCGCTACGGAATCGAGTTGGCAAATGGTCTGAAAATCAGACTATACCAAATTGCGTTTGGTTTACAAGCAGAGCGCGACTACGACAAAATATTGAAAGGTTTGAATTAAAAGTGCGGCCGAGCCCGGCAGTGTAAACGGAAAAAAAAAATTGCGGAGCTCGGCCGCAGCTCGGCCCAGCCCCGCACTGTAAACGGGGTCAGAGACCAAGTTTACAGTCCGAGCCGCGGCCGAGCCCTACCTCAATTGCGCAAAAGGCCAAATGCGGGGCCAAAATTGGCCGCGCATTTGGCCACGCTCTGGAGGTGGACTCGGTGACGGCCGAGCCGCGACCGAGCCCGGCCCTTTCTCAGTGTAAAAGCAAACTGGGCCAAACGCGCGGCCAAATTAAGTCTGGCTTCAAGACCCTCTGTCCGTACTATTTCGCTATTTAGGATATTAACGCCTTCAATGTCGAAAACAAGTATAGTTTTAGTATAGAAGAGTGGTTTTGTCCTGCAAAGGATTTTTCCGTCGGCAAAGGCCTTTGCCCGAACGGCGACTTCGTCGCCAAGGAATCCAGTTGGCAAAGGGTCTGAAAACCAGACTATACCAAATTTCGTTTGTTTACAAGCAGCGGCCGAGCCCGGCAGTGTAAACGGACAAAATTGCGGGGCTCGGCCCCGCAATTGAGGCTGGGCTCGGTCGGGGCTCGGCCGCGGCTCGGCCCAGCCCCGCACTGTGAACGGGGTCAGAGCGTGGCCAAATGCGCGGCCAATTTTGGCCTCGCATTTGACCTTTTTTGCGCGTTTACACTGAAATGAAGGTGGGTTCGGCCGCGGCCGAGCCTCGCACTGTAAACGGGGTCTTATTGCCTGTCAATCAATTTGGAGATCGAACCATTGATCTCTAAAATGCCTCCTTCAATCAAGCGTCAATTTTCTGATCCGATATTTTCCTTACATTCTCCAGTTTATGATACCAAGGTAGCATGTAACTTGCCCCTATATTTCCAGAAACGTAACTCCAAACCAACTGGAAAACAATAAACCGGGTGAACAACTTTATTCAAATCGGTTTGAAAGGTCACGGATTCATGCACCAAGAGCATAAAGGTATCTCAACACAACAAGCCAATTCAAAACACCACCGTTTCACAAACAGCACAGACTTTTCTCAAATCTTCCGACAATTGGAGAGAAAGGGGAAAAAACACTTCATATTTTCAAACCAAATCATCTCATTTTTGCGGTTTTTTTTTCGGCTTCCAACTTTGCGGCTTAATCAGGATATCGTGGAGACGCATGGCATTTATCATCATCTGTGTATAAGCGTGCACGTGCGTGTGTAAGTGGGTGTGCGTTTGTTACATCTGTTCCATATTGATTATTATGAATGAACCCACGCATAATTAAATTCATGGAATGCAGGAATATTAGCAAAACACGTTACCGAAGTCTTAGGGGAAACCGGTCCATTCTTTCTACATTTATTATAATTAAGTTCTGGTGCAGAGATTGCATGCTGGCTGAGAAAACTGCAGACTTGTTTCGTCACTATGTTCAACGTTATCAATAAAATATACAGAGAATTCAAACAAAATAATTTTTAATAAAAATATCACTCTCCCTTGGCTTTTTCAAGGAAGGTTGACATTCTCCCTGCCTTTCTAAAATCGGTAAATCAAGTGCTCTTTTATTATGGTAGAAATTTGAATCCCCCCCTTTTTTTTTAATATTGCTGTACATAATGAGAAGTAATGAAATGCAGTACTCTCACCCAGAGATTGAACGGATCGGAACGGAACGGTCTGAATGGCCGATGTTACGACCTTAATTGTTTAAAAGTTGAGGAATTTTCGGGATCATCGACTTGTTTGTTGGTGAAAGATTGTGTCAATCCCCTCCCCCATCTGCTAAGGGTAGAATTTTCCCAATAAACCTCTATCACATGCTGTTTTTTTTTTTTTGTTTTTTTTTTGGTCATTTTACCTCGATGAAGCAAAATCTACATCGATATATTCTGAACTGATGTTTCGATCTTTATGAAACTTGCCTGATGATCTTATTTATTGCTGCGTTGACTTCATGAATAATTCACACGCATATTTATGTTTCATTCCCCTTATTTTGTTCTTTTTTTGTGACTGCGCGTGGTGTGTATAATACATAGAATATCTATGGTTAATCAGTGAACTATACATTTTGAATAGAAGTATGATTATTATCATTACATATATATATATATATATATATATATATATATATATATATTACATCATATTAACGCTATTTCCTGCCATAAGGGAAAATGCGGAATAAATGATACTTTGGGGAATTTTGATTTAAAAAAAAACATGAACATATTCAGAAAAAAATGAAAATATTGCACTAAATTCTGTATGTTAATAAGAAAATTCAGCTCTTTTTCCAACAAAAAAAAAAACAAAACAGACATACCTTAGTTCCCCCATTGACCCGTTTTCTACACACATCCAATGTATACACCCATTTTTTTTTCATCCATGCCAATCTCCCTTATAATTGTATTGATGGTACAGTCTTCAATCTATTCCCTACACAGCTAAACCATCAGTGTCGATACTGTGGAGTAGTCCTGCAGGACTACTGCACACTACTGCACTATTTATAGGCCCTATATATGCCCTATTATAAGCCCTAGATCAATGACAGGGTTTTGAAAAACGTCAAAACCATTAATCAGGTGAATAAAAAGTTTCCCCTTTGGTACGAATCTCGCTTAAGATACCTCATTTTCAAACGTATATTATTCCCCCTATATGGACGCTTTTTTACACACACACACACACACACACATATGTATATATATATATGTATATATATATATATATATATATATATATATATATATACATATATATATATATAATGTGAGAAATAGTTCCCTGGGTCCCGAACGTACGCGGTGCCGCATTGTTGGATGCATATAGTTGAAAGAAATTGGACTGAGACGGGACGTTGCTCTCGATCTTAGTCTCCCTTTTATTTGTCAAGCTTTCGGCCCGTCTTTGGGCTTCGTCAGGACCTACCAACAGAACGATTATTATATGAATAACCTGATGTGTCATATAATATATAATGCAATTTCACAAATTACCAATCTTCTAAATCATTTCCTTTATATACACAAATCAATCATTCAATTCAATCTAACCTCAAATCATCATCAGAATAACATCCTATATCAAAAAATATATATAAATAAATTCTTATATCATAATGCTGCCATATAATAATCACATTGTCTTATAATTCTTAGCATGATGATCACAAACAGAATCATTATACATATATATCATATTCATATGTCTACAATTGTATTTGCATTGCGTATATGTATACATCCGCATACGCACACATAAATAGATTCTTATATTATAATGCTGTCATATAATAATCATATTATCTTATAATTCTTAACATGATAATCACAAACAGAATCATTATACATATATATCATATTCATATGTCTATTTGCATTGCGTATATGTATACATCCGTATACGCGCACACACACACCCACATATATACATATTCACATATACACACACAAGCAAACATACACACACTCACATACGCACACACACACACACACACAACTCCGGTTGATATAATACTATCTAAATCAACATATCCTATTTTATTTCGTTTATTACCGAAATATAATAGCGTCAACCCTGCCAAAAATATATCAACTCTTAGTAGTGGAGCGGCATAGCTTGAAAAATTAGAGGAATTGTGCATTTTATGATAAAAGCACCAAATTTCGCACACATGTTGACAATGACATTTGAAATAAATTCAGATATTGGGCCACCATGAATAGCGCCCTCAGCGGCCATGGCAGCCATTTTTTTAAAATGACCGCCATAAATGCCATTTTTCGTAAAAATTTACAAATTTCAGAAGAAAAAATCGATAAGATTTTGCAAACGAATGGGAAATAACATTTAAAATAGATTTGGAAGTTGGGCCACAGCAAATTGCGCCCTCAACGGCCATGGCAGCCATTTTCAAAATGGCCGCCATAAATGCCATTTTTCGCAAAAAAAATAAAAAATTTCAGAAGGGAAAACCAGTAAGATTTCGCAAACGAGTGGAAAATAACATTCAAAATAAGTTCAGATATTTGGCCATCGTTAATAGCGCCCTCAACGGCCATAGCAGCCATTTTTACAAAATGGCCGCCATAAGTGCCATTTTTTGTAAAAGTTTACAAATTTCAGAAGGGAAAATCAATGAGATTTTGCAAATGTGTCGGAAATAGCATTGAAAATTAATTCAGATAATGGGCCATCGCAAATTGCGCCCTCAACGGCCATGACAGGGATTTTTAAAATGGCCGCCATAAATGCCAGTTTTCGTAAAATTTTAAAAATTTCACAAGGGAAAATCAATAAGATTTTGCAAACGAGTGGGAAATAACATTCAAAATAAATTTAGATATTGGGCCATGGCAAATTGCGCCCTCAACGGCCATGGCAGCCATTTTTTTTTTCAAAATGGCCACCATAAATGCCAGTTTTCAAGTTGACAATTACACCAATGATGAATGCATATTTTAGGTGGCAAATATGAAAAATTTCCGAAAAAGAGTAATATGAATATCCAGGGATAATGGTGCCAAGTATCAACTTTGACAGTTACACCATATCATTGAATATATGGGACTATATGACGTGTATCTATTCTAAAATGTAACTTCCTAAACATTCTTAAGACATTCTTAATGGCCTTTCATTTTACGAAAAAAGTTAATTTACTTTATGCTATGCTTCCATAAAAACACATACATTTGATATCCATACTGTTAGCCGTCACATGCAAAATACTGCAATTAGAACTAAACTGAAAACATAAATTTAGAACTAACCCATGAATGAAACCTTTTTTTTTTAAATTTCTTTGAACACCAGATTGCATTAGATATAATTGCTCTTTAGCAGTGTGTGGAAGCCATTTTGACAAAGAGCTGCCATAGCCGTTGGGGACGACGTTTAAATGGTGGCTCAATATCTTCATTTCAAATTCAAATTCAAATTCAAACTTGAATTTATTTGAATGTCTTTTGTCAATTTGCACAAGAAATTGTATTGTCTTCTGGCATTATCATATTTTCAAGAAATAAATGGCTGCCATGGTCGTTGATGGTGCCATTTGTAATGGCCTCATGTATTATTTTCTTTTGAATATAATTTTCAACATATAGACAAATTTCATTGCTTTTCTCTCTGAAATTAGCAAATCTTTCAAAAAAAAAAAAACGAATATAAAAAAGAAGCAGACATCCATGGCGGTCAGCATGGCCCTTGAGGGCGCCTTCTAAGAAGACCTTATACTTAAATTTATTTTTGAGCAGAATTTTCAACTTGTTTGCAAAGTCTTATTGACTTTTCCTTCTGACATCAGCAAATTTTTGGGAAAAAAAAAGGTGGGGGGGGGGGGGCATCCATGGCAGCTGTTTGAAACTTGGCTGCTATGGCTGTTGAGGGTGCACTTTTGGATGGCCTATTATCAAATTCAGTTTGAATGTAATTTTCCACCTTTGTGGAAATTCTGATTGCCGTCTGCAACACTTTACGAAAAAAAGACACTCATGGTGGCCATTTTGAAAAATGGCTGGAATGGCCATTGAGAGGGCAATTTGCAATGGCCCAATAAGTTTACTTTTGAATGTAATTTCCTACCTGTTTGCAAAATCTCGTTGGCTTTCCTTTCTGATTTTAGCCAATCTTTTCGAAAATAAAGCAGTTATGGCGGCCATTTTGAAAAATGGCTGCCATGACAATTTTCGATGGCCCAATATCGAGATTTATTTTAAATGTCATTTCCCATTGATAACCAAAATTTCATTGACTTTTCCTTTTGAAATTAGCATTTTTCTTATTGAAAAAGTGGCACTTATGGTGCCCATTTAAAAAAAAAAAATGGCTGCCATAGCCATTGAGGGCGCAATTTTCAATTGCCCAATATCTGGATTTATTTTGGATGTAATTTCACGCTTGTTTGCACAAAAAAAAAGAAAAAAAATTGGCTTTCCCTTCTGAAATTTGCATTTTTTAACAAAAAATGGCTTTTATGGCGGCCATTTTGAAAAAATGGCTACCATGGCCGTTGAGGGCGCAATTTCCGATGGCCCAATATCTAGATGTATTTTGAATGTAATTAACATTTATGGGCAAAATTTTTCCCTTCTGAAATTTGCAAAATCATCGAAGAAGTGGCACATTAGACAGCCATTTTTAAAAATGGCTGTCATGGACGTTGAGGGCGCAATTAACAATGGCAAAATATTTAAATTCATTTTGAATGTAATTTCCCACTGGTTTGCAAAATCTTACTGGCTTTCCCTTCTGAAGTTAGCAAATGTTTTGAAAAAATGACATTTATGGCGGCCATTTTGAGAAAATGGCTGCCATGGGCGTTGAGGGCGCTATTTCCGATGGCTCGATATCTAGATTTATTTTGAATGTAATTTCCCAGTTGTAACCAAACTCTTGTTTACTTTTCTCTCCTAAAATTAGCAAATTTTATGAAAACATGGCATTTATGGCAGCCATTTTGAAAAATGGCTGCCATGGACGTTGAGGGCGCTATTTACGATGGCCCAATATCTAAATTTAATCTGAACGTGATTGTCAACCTGTGTACGAAATTTGGTGCTTTTATCACAAAATGCACAATTGTTTGGCTATGCCGCTCCACTATAGATCAAATGTGTAAACAACAACAATTTCTGTAAATTACCTGCGTGGGACTCGTGTGGTTATCGTGCATCCCAGCACCGTGTGCTCATATTCTGTTCAAAAATACAATAATTACCATTCAATCATTCATAATACCTCTTATTTTGCAGATATAATCAAACATAATCATATTAAAACATCACAAGATCATATTCACAAATCCATCATACACTATTTTCCATATCATTCTTATCCATGCAGTCAGATCAACTCGTGACGCTCAACAGTAATCATGAATCGTGTGATGATACAATAAATATCAACAGAATTTCACAATGATAGTATTCAATCATAATATCTATTATGTTACATATAAGAATACAGTCAAAAATAATCATATCAGAAATCACAGATTCATACATTTTCCCAAATTCATCATTGTACACCATTATACATTTCATTCATATCAGATCACATGAACTTATTACACTCAACTTTATTCATACATCTTGTGATCATACAATATATCAGTACATATACAAATGAAATCTCAATAATCACAATATATCTAACCTGAAATTTATTAGGGTGTTTTACCTGTATGTTGGGCTGTATTTTGTCCTGTCTGGTCATGGCCAAGTTTTCTGCTACGGGTGTTTTACTGTGAGTCTGAAGTTAGAGTGAGGGGGTTCGGGATAAGAGCTATGTAGGGTTCATTGGTCAACGTTAATGCCATCGGGGGTCAGTGTTTTCAATTTCTTTATCCAGAAGGATTCTCTATGTAGGATTACTTGGCGGGATTTTGTTCGAATTGTTTCGATGCCTGTGATCTTTACATTGTCAATTGAGTGGTCGGGCTGGTTAAAGTGTGTTGTGTACGGTGTAGGGGAGGGTTTTTCGCTTGTTGGGTGTATTGTAGTTCAGTATTTCCGATTTAGTGTTGCTGAATCTGGTGTACAAGGATGTTTCTGTCTTTCCCACGTATTGTTTGTTACATTTCGTGCACGATATCAAATAAATGAGCCAGTCTGACTTGCATTGTATTTTGGATGTGATTGGGAATTCTTCCCCCGTGACATTACTTTTGTATGTTAAGACAGACTCTACCACATTCCTACCTCCCTCCTCATGCAACCCCCGACATGTGTTCAAAAGCATACCATACAGCCAGGCCCTTAGAATCAGAACTGCTCTCAGCCAGAAAGCACAGACAAACACCTCGAAAATCTCCAACACTATCTCGACAGGTGTGATTACCCTCCCCAACAAACTAAACTACAAATCAACAGAGCTCGCTCCATCCCCCGCGCGGAATTATTTGACAAAAAAGAACGGCCCCCCTTAGAAAGAACCCATTTCGTCTTAACATACAGTCCCGCCACCGCCAAACTACACAAAATTCTCAAAAAAGAACAAAAAACCCTAGATGAATCAGCTTCACTCATAAGAGATACTTTCAGATCCCCCGTTGGTTGCATACCGACGCCCCCGCACCCTCCGCGACCTACTAACATACTCTGGCGACCCCCAAAATGACCAGCTGAATGAGAACAACACAAACGGCTTTGCCAAATGCGAAGCCAAACGGTGAATGCTTCACAACTTTGTTAAAGAGGGCAAAAAGTTCAAAAGTAATGTCACGGGGGAAGAATTCCCAATCACATCCAAAATACAATGCAAGTCAGACTGGCTCATTTATTTGATATCGTGCACGAAATGTAACAAACAATACGTGGGAAAGACAGAAACATCCTTGTACACCAGATTCAGCAACACTAAATCGGAAATACTGAACTACAATACACTCAACAAGCGAAAACCCCTCCCCTACACAACACACTTTAACCAGCCCGACCACTCAATTGACAATGTAAAGATCACAGGCATCGAAACAATTCGAACAAAATCCCGCCAAGTAATCCTACATAGAGAATCCTTCTGGATAAAGAAATTGAAAACACTGACCCCCGATGGCATTAACGTTGACCAATGAACCCTACATAGCTCTTATCCCGAACCCCCTCACTCTAACTTCAGACTCACAGTAAAACACCCGTAGCAGAAAACTTGGCCATGACCAGACAGGACAAAATACAGCCCAACATACAGGTAAAACACCCTAATAAATTTCAGGTTCGATATAAAATTATTGTGATTATTGAGATTTCATTTGTATATGTACTGATATATTGTATGATCACAAGATGTATGAATAAAGTTGAGTGTAATAAGTTCATGTGATCTGATATGAATGAAATGTATAATGGTGTACAATGATGAATTTGGGAAAATGTATGAATCTGTGATTTCTGATATGATTATTTTTGACTGTATTCTTATATGTAACATAATAGATATTATGATTGAATACTATCATTGTGAAATTCTGTTGATATTTATTGTATCATCACACGATTCATGATTACTGTTGAGCGTCACGAGTTGATCTGACTGCGTTGATAAGAATGATATGGAAAATAGTGTATGATGGATTTGTGAATATGATCTTGTGATGTTTTTATATGATTATGTTTGATTATATCTGCAAAATAAGAGGTATTATGAATGATTGAATGGTAATTATCAGTCAGTCCGCAGCACGTATGCTAATGAGCCGATCCGGCAAGATTTATTCAGCACTCTCGTTGACGATCTTTGCGTTCGAAAGGTGTCTCGTCGTGCGAGATTTTGCGAGACTTTGATAGGGCTATGGTTTTCACAGTGTAGCGACTTGTACATACATTCGTCATGGCTACAAGTCACGGTAAATTGTTTTCCAGACTTTGATCTTTATTTTGATACTAAATTTGCCTATAACAGCGGATCTTATCATGACTATATAATCAGTTGAATTTGCGTAAATTTTACCTGCTTTTCACGGAAGATTTTGTCGTCTAAAGTTCTTTTTTGGTTCCTGACCGGATTAAGAAACTGTTGTTTCTGATTTTGGCTTTTTCGTAGAGAGGAAACTTAGATGCTCATCATATATTGGAGTCAAGGAGACGCAAGCATGATTTATACTAGTTTTTCCGTTTTGAAATGTCTGTAAAATTCACTCCTAAGCCGGAAGTATGCTCCGCACAAAGTGTACAGTGGCGCGAAAGCGCTCTCTCATTGGACAGTGCGTGCGTTCAGCGCTTGAACTACACGCGTGCCAAGAAACCGCAAGTGGCATGAAACCGTTATGTAGCAGCGTAATGACGTAATGCAAGCGCTGAGTGCAGGCGCTGTCCAATGAGAGAGCTTACTCTTGAGATTGCACGGTTTCAAGCTGATCAGCACTGACATCGATGTATATTTTACTGGTTCCTGACCGGATTAAGCAACAAATTGTCAAGATATTTACATGGATACAAAGATTAGGAGATGGACTACCAAATAAAGCATTTTCATTGAGACGCAAGGTGAATTTGGTATTTTTTTTGACGTCTTGAAAGTGTACTGCACGAATTACTTTTTTCATCATTTTTATAGCTCAAATTACGCTATGATATTTTTCATTTACAATAATTTGAGTAACATGTGACGATAGTTTACATATTTTCCTTGAATTTGATACCAATGTGAACATAAGGTGTATTTTTGTTGCCGAAAGCCCAAGGACAAAATCCCCTTACGCAGCTCATTACGTATGCAAGCCTAAACCGGGCTTGCATACGAGTTGAATAAATACGAGCGAATTATCGGGTGCTGCGGACTGACTGTTATTGTATTTTTGAACAGAATATGAGCACACGGTGCTGGGATGCACGATAACCACACGAGTCCCACGCAGGTAATTTACAGAAATTGTTGTTGTTGTTTACACATTTGATCTAAGAGTTGATATATTTTTGGCAGGGTTGACGCTATTATATTTCGGTAATAAACGAAATAAAATAGGATATGTTGATTTAGATAGTATTATATCAACCAGAGTTGTGTGTGTGTGTGTGTGCGTATGTGAGTGTGTGTATGTATGTGAATATGTATATATGTGGGTGTGTGTGTGCGCGTATACGGATGTATATATATACGCAATGCAAATAGACATATGAATATGATATATATGTATAATGATTCTGTTTGTGATTATCATGTTAAGAATTACAAGACAATATGATTATTATATGGCAGCATTATGATATAAGAATTTATTTATATATTTTTTTGATATAGGATGTTATTCTGATGATGATTTGAGGTTAGATTGAATTGAATGATTGATTTGTGTATATAAAGGAAATGATTTAGAAAATTGGTAATTTGTGAAATTGCATTATATATTATATGACACATCAGGTTATTCAAATAATAATCGTTCTGTTGGTAGGTTCTGACGAAGGCCCAATGACGGGCCGAAAGCTTGACAAATAAAAGGGAGACTAAGATCGAGAGCAACGTCCCGTCTCAGTCCAATTTCTTTCAACTTTATAACATATATCAATGAGACCGTGCATCACAAAACCAGCAAAAAGTTGCACGCAGGAATTTTGTGCGAAGACTGAAAATGGGTGAAATGGGTCGACTTAACCATTCTTGCGTGTTTTTCATATTTTCTGAAAGGGCAATTATTCGTCTTCATTATGCTAATATTTGGGTTCATAAACCAAACAGTGAATTGTGTTTCAGAGGGTTTTTTATGATACTTTTTGGTAAAATAGTGTGATAAGGTGTGTCTTAGCGTCCTCCTTTCGTTTCTTTTAAAATTCTGGATATAGGCTTCACTTTCAACTCTAATAACTTTAGAAAGAATAATGCTACTGCTTTAAAAGCTGGCATCAATCATGGGCAGAATGTCTTAATAGAGCGTACTCAATTTAAGTTAATAATCTCCTCATTGTTGTTGCTCCGATGGTTTACATCATTTTTTCTTCTTTTTTTTTCTCGATTACTGGTTTTTGTGAAATTCATTGCACAGCTTGCACGAGTTGTTTAAAGTCAAGCGCTTTCTCTTTTCTCAGTTCACCCTTTTCCAGAGTGTGGTCTTTTTTTTTCATGATTTAGATAGATTAAGAGACTCTGTTTGAATAGATTTATACACCATTGTAAAGATTAAAGTCTGCTCTTACCTAAAAGGCCATGTCTAGTGACTTTTTGTTGGTTTGTGATGCAGGGTCATATATAAATATGTAGTGAGCTGAAAAAAAAAGGTGGCTCCGAATAGAATGGGCATTATAAGGAAATAATAAGAAATTAGAGGGTCAGGAAGTAGATAGGGCAAAGCACAGAGTGAATGAATAAAGGGAATGTAAGGGAAGGGATAAGGTTCAAACAGCGGGCTGGGCATGGTAGGACATTAAAAAGAAAATAAAGAAGGGGGACATTTAAAGAAGGGGTACATTTGATAGACTGCAGGTGATCTTTAAAGGGATAAAGAAATAGATAGAACCGGCAGGACGTTAGGAGTATATGTTTGACAAGGAGTTGAGGTGTTTAATGAGAATATTGTGGTAGTGTGAGTTAAATCGGGAACCCTGCAGGAGGAGAAAGTTAAAGAGCTCGTAGCGAAGCCAGGTTTTGTTTTATTCAAGTGTAAATAATAGGAGGAAGGGAGAGTGTCAGGTTGGGTTCGACATGCATGTAGGTTACACAGGTGAGAGGAGAGGGTCAAGTTTGGGACAGGTAAGCGGATTGGTCGAAAGAGGGTTGTCAATAATTCAGGTGGGAGAAATTCAATTCAATTCAATTCAATTCATTTATTTTCATTCTTGTTTTTTCTTTCAACAAAAACATAACACAAGATAAATCAGGTATTATACATCATAAACAAAAAACATTTTGCCTTTGCAATAAATAAATGATATCGATAAACATCATTTTAATGATTGGATAATTGTAGTGATTGGATAATGGAATTGTAGGAGGGATTTAGGAAATAGTTTAAAAGTTTGATTTGAATTTGATTTGAATTTATTGGTTCCTGCATTATATCATTGCTCATGCAGATACATACACATATATCATATACATTGATGGTACCATACATATAAATGGATATACATAAACATTAATTGCTAACAAGGTAAGTTTCTTCATTACCTTTAGAATTTACAGCAATACATTGCCTTACAATGTACAACAGAACATAATCAGTGATGCAATGAGAAATGCAGAATACTCTGTAAGCTTAATTCATTGTATGGAGAGGAGAGTTCTGCAGGCATTTTTTTCCCCGAAGACTTCTGCACACACTTTTGGAGAGATTTCTGCGAGCATTTTTTGCAAGAATTTTTTTTTTTTTTTGCAGAGACTTTTGCCGAGTTAGGGAGAAAACCCCTCCGGGCGTTTTAAATAATTATTCCAATGGTTTTTTCCAGCGTTAGCAGAAGATTTATAGATGTCGCACTGTTAGTGTATTTATTTCCTAAAACTGTTTTTGAAGAGGGAAGATCGGGGTTGGCAACAATCATGTGGATTGAGATGAATTGGGCACTGGAATGTTTGATGGGCAATAACGCCTAGCTAGCTCTCGTGAATGAGAGTGGCGTGTCATCCCGAACAAGTAATGATTCCTGAAAGGCCCCAGTCACATAATGCTCTGCGTCCGGAGTTACGTCAAAAAAAAAGTCATTTTTCCTGCGGACTCTCACGGATCCCTTGCCGTCACAAGAAATTTTTACCAAAAAAAAAGGAAAAATGCGGGCGATATGGACAGATACGAACTGATGCGGACACCTGCGTCCACTTGCGGATAATCTTACGAATTGACACCTTATATTTGTTTTTTCGACTCGCGTAAACTTCCGAATATTTCTGAATACTTGCGGAGAGTTACGGATAGTTACAGATTGTTATGATAAATTATGGACAATGTGGTTTTCGCTGACGATCCCTGCTCAGTTAGTGTATTATGACAACAAGACAACAAGGTTATCACATATATCGGACACGAGGGAAAGCTGAAATTATGTCACGTACAACTTGTGAAGACTTTTCGCATTCCTTTAATTGGTTTTACTGCAACAGAAGGAAAATGCAATTTTGAACTGTAAGTTTGAATTGATTTTGTGCAACTCAAATATGAATATACATCATCAATGTCCACTACATATAGCGTAATTACACCACAAATAAAATGTAATATAGATCGATAAGTTAAAGAATAGAGTAAGAAAAAATACAGAGTAATGGAATAGACAAACGTTGATTTAGCTGTAATTGTGAATCGATAGTCATTGTTACTGGGTTATACATGTTAAGGAGACTGATATGATAAAGTTACCGTAATGCTTGATAAGTTTCCAGATATGAAAAAATAAATAAACATCTGGACTTTGGAACACCCCTCCATTTTCAAAATAAAACATTAAAAAATGGAATACACATTCCATGGAGTCTAAATCGGTTGAGACTTTATAGAAATACTGTCGTTCTCATTTTATATAGTTTATCGCTGCCCCACATCCTCCCCGGCCAGAAAAGTAAATTAAATGCTGTAACCCCATTCCCTACCCAAAATATTGAACTTTTTTTCGAATAACATACATTCAGAGAGTGCAAGAAATATAAGTTCAGCAACAAGGGTCAACAATGTCATCAGGATATGGGTGTCACGTAAAATTACCATTTGTGACCGTGTACCACAAAACGAACAAAAAGTCGCACACACTGATTAGATTTTGCGTGAGGACTGGAAATAAGTGAAATGGGTCAACCTAGCCGATCTTGACTTTTTCATATCTTCTGAAAGAGCAAGTCTTCTTTTACATTATGCTAAAATTTGGGATCATAAAACGGGCAGGCAAATGTGTTTTTTATCTCGAACATTTTTGGTAGAATACTGTGATCAGGTATGTGTCTTTAGAGTCCCTTTTTCATTTCTGAAAAACCTTGTACACACTCTTCATTTTCAACTCGAATAACTTTTGAGAGGATAGAGCTACTGCTTTGAAAGTTAACATTAATTATGTACAGAATGTTTTAATGAGGCATGTTTAATTTCAGTTTAATCTGATAATCCCTTCATTGTTGCTACTCGGGAAGTTTACTTCCTGTTTTTGGTCCCATTCATCGCACAGCAAGCACGGTTTGGTAAAGATTAAGCGCTTGAATAGACACTGTACTTTAGAGCCTCTTTTCTCAGTTCACACTTTTCCTGAGTTTGTGTTTTCTTTCCAACATTTAGATAGGCTATAGGGGAGTCCATTTGATTCGAGTTATACATCATTTATAAACTTAAAGTCTGCTCTTTCATAATATGGTCTTTACTAAAAATTCATGTCTAGCGACTTTTCGTTTGTTTTGTGGTGCAGGGTCACATTTGTGGGAGAAATTTCATAACTCGATCATGCAGCGGTTCTGCCACACCACCGCTCCGAGTGTGTTGCAGTATTCCTTCAGATACAATGCGCTGCAGCTTAGCAACACGGGTGGTGTAGTTTTGATACTATGAGTCTCTATTCCCATGCGAGAGGAAAATGTCCGTAAGCGGTCGTAAGTGTTGTGATACGTTAACTTGCGGTTAATCTCGGATACGTACGGTGGACGGGAATAAACGCAACAAATGAACGGGAGGTTAACTTATTTGCGGATGGTCTGCGTCTAAGCTACGGATCGTTACATTCAGTTACGGATAGTTACGTTTAGCTACGGTTACTTGCGAAATTCTGCATCCGTGGAGTCCCTCTGAGAAATTTTGAACATTTCAAATTTTCGCAGAATTGGCCCCGTCATTTTGCGTTTCTTTACGGATTAGTTACGGACAGTTACGTCTACAAACGACCCTGCGGATGCCTGCGTCCACCCTGCGTCCCCTTGCGTCCACTCATCCGTATCTATCCGCGGCGGACGTAACTCCCCAAAAAGACAGTTATAAAAAAAAAGAGTTATAACTAATTCTTGTATTTATGCCCACACCAGCAACCTGTTTTCTCAGCTTCGTGTATTACCTATTACTGATTCAATATCATTTAATTCTTTAGTCTTTATGTATAAGCTTCACACTGGTTTATTACCAAATGTGTTTAATGATCTATTCGTATTAAATAGTTCTGTTCATTTGTATGATACCCGTCAGAGAAACTCACTGCGACAACCAAAGGTACGCACAACATTAGCCTTGAACTCATTCCAAGTAAAATTCCCAAAACTATGGAATGCTCTTCCAGAAGATATAAAGCATAGTTCTACTTTATCACGATTTAAGAGATTGTCCTTTAATTTGCTCCTTCAGAGGGAAAATTGAAAAAAAAAATCTATTGTCATCCTAGTCACACTTGTACTCACATGAATGAAAATCATTGCTTGCGATCACTACGTCTATTGTCTATAGTCCATCTATCGCTTATATATTCCCACCTTTCCAATCATACTCACCTTGTTTTCTATTCTTTTTTATCTCTCCTGGATTTTCGCTGTTGTTTTCCATGGTATCTGTGCATATATATGTATTTATATATGCATGCTGTTTTTCCCCTTTCCATTCCCACCAAACCAAATGTACAACCTTGAAATGTATATTAATTCTTTTGCTTGTTTGTTTTCCATGTATATTAATATTTAAGCATTACTGGGGCCCCTATTTATAAGCACTGCTTCTCCTGGGGTTCCCACCATCAAGTTTAATTGTTTTCTGCTTTGTTTTTGTTTGCTTTGTATATAGTTATGTATCTTTGTGTATGTTTTTTATTGTATACTCCTAAATTGATGGTGAATAAAACTGAACTGAACTGAACTGAGTGCACTATTAACCCAATCCCCTCGCGTCATCACAGAACGGGCGCGAGCCTAGCCCATCCCCTGCCGCTGGTAGCCCCAGCCCAGGGCGATGAGCTGGGTCGGGAGCGCACGGTTAGATATATAACAGGCGCGGTGGAGCACCCCAATTATCTCGCAGAAATCCATCGGCAGCCGAGCCTCATTTGCATAAAGTAAACAACATGTACTCGCGTAGTTGAGAAAAAGTAAACAACTTCTCAAGCTAATAACAATTTAAGGAAACCTATTTTTGGGTTAAAATTGAGTTAGTTTGAATTTGAAAACATGTCCGAATATTCACATATAACATATCAAAGGATTTGACAATGATAAAATGTGAAATTTTAGCGAAAACCTGGCGAGCAAAATTACCAAAAATATGCCTCGAAAATCATCCTAAGATTCACGAAGTGTGATTGCGGAACAAAAGCGCCATTCGGACAAAGTACACCGACATTTATTTATCTGCTTGCATTTTAAATGTCATACCGTAATATTCCCGGCCATGGTTGTGTCGGAAAAAAAACAGAAGGTGATGTCAAAAATGACACGAACGCTAAGCGTACAGGTCGGTCCCATGTATATATAATCGCGTCACTGTAGCGTTGCATGTCACAGCACACACAACGCATTGCTGCATGCAGCGTGCGCGGCAGCAGCTCAGCAGTCACCGCCGTGCGACACTCGGCCACTGCACTTTTATTTGATTGAATAAATGTAATTTCTTGTACCTTCTACGAAGGAGATATTTTAACAGAAACAAAAACACGAGAAAGTAGAAGTATGCAGACTGAACTGAGCTGACATGTTAATCTAAAAACTGAGAACTGTGTTCTGAGACAATATAGATCTAAATGCAAAAAATCTACTCCTGTGTCACATTACATGGCATGTGTGAGGAAGAAGAAAATTTGGCTTAGGGAAGGGGGAGGGGGGAGGAGGAAAAACTATTTGTTCATAAATATTCGATGACACAGAAAATCCAATCTTTATCATTTTTTTTTTCATTTATATGATTTCTATTTAATTTTTTTTTGATTACCTTCTACTGGGTGGATGGCATAGTTGGACGAAAGCAGATGGGGGCCAGTTTATGTAAATCTGAATTATTTTCAGCGGCCATGTTCTTTATTGATGTACATGCAGGTAGGCATTAATTTTGTGTGTGTGTGTGTTTATCACTATCATGTGTGTGGTACTGTCTTTCTTTCTATGTACATTGTTTTAAAGTGTTTTTATGTATTACGTACTAGTAATTTTTGCTACAATTATGTGTATGCACCTTCTTCCAACAAATCCTTCCATATTTCCTCTCAGATGTTGTCCACATTTACAAAATCATGTATCATCCTCAGGGCTGCCAACTCTCACTCATTGAGAGTGAGACTCACTCATTTTGGTCCTTTCTCACTCTAAAACTTTATTTCATTTGCATGCATTTCTATTGATCTCACTCATTTTGACTCCGAAATTATAGCATTGGCCTATGGGAGTCTCACTCTCAAGTAGTTTCCAATGTTGGCAGCCCTGCATCCTTCTCACACATTCCAATAGCAGCATCACTTTCCTCAATGATTGCCTCTTCCAACTCGGTGCACATCAATCGTACAGAAACGCATAAACAGAAGTATGCATCCCACTGAAGCTACGGTCACAGAAGTCCTTACGAACGCTGTAAAAATGACCGATTTGTACAGCCCCAAATGGACAAAAATCTTTGTACGGCATTTGCAGGGATATCTGTGACCGTAGCTTTAATTCCGAGAGAAGTAATATTAGATTCTAGTTCACAAGTTAACAGAGGGATGATCTGCATGATTGAGTGCTTTGATTTCTACTTGAATTTTATTATAATTTAGAGTTTAAATGTTAGTGTTACTTAAATACGGTGTTATTCATTCAGCTTTGCTGGCCATGGTCATTGCTGAATTCATAACTAGGAATAGAAAATTTCATAACAAACACATTCCTGCTTATGATTTTTATGAAGAAGTTAATCGCATGTGCTACCAAAATCGCAAAAACAACGCGCAAAATCACAAGCTTCACACCCGGGCCTCACACATTCACAAACACAATCACAGGCTCCGCTCAGCTTTCTACCAACTGCTAAGGTCCACCGCCCGGGCCGACCTGGCCGGGCCGAACCTCGAGCTCGGCCTCGACAGAGACGCGCCGCAGAGTCCGATCAAAACCACATCATATCTGACCGTTACATTGTTATGATTATTTTACTCATTTAAACGAAACATTAAGATGTTTGTAAGAAATACAACATTCAAATATGATTATCACGAATTAAATTTCATCAAACTTCCTACTTACCAAATCACACAGCACGAGAATCCCAGCTGGCAAAATTGACTGCGGCCGCACAGCGTCACATGCAAACCAACAACAACGCACGAAATCCTGAATCTCACGTATCCACGCACGCATCCCCATGTTACGGGAAAAGAAATGACGTCATTTTCAAATGTTTCGCTGACTACAATTTTCTATTCCAAACCCTGTAGAAACAAGTTGATTTCTCAAAAAGTACAGGTGGAATCAAGCGAAAACTTTCACCATACATGGATTGAGGCCTGATGAACTTATGTTGCCAATTTCGGACACATTGGAGCCCGGCCATGGTCCAGTCGAAAAAAAAAACAGAGAGCATGTTTTGCGAGAGGCGATTATCAAAAAGGTTTAATATCTCAAGTTTTAGTGCAGCAAATTTCATAATTTTTTCATCAAAAGGAAGATTTTTAAAAACTTAGATAGTGTGGGAAGTTTGAGTTTACTAGCGGCACGCATAGCGGCACAAGGAGAAGGTAAAGATTTGACTTTTTCATGCACTCAGTTTCGGGCAGCCGTGGATGCCCGTTGGAAATTCAAATAGAACGGGGGCGATAATGAGATGCAAATTGGGGTGCTCCACCGCGCCTGATAACATAAATGATTATGTGTATTATAAAATGGGTAGCGAGAATCCTGCGATCTGATTGGTCGAGAGCTATGTGTTCATTTGTACTGGCCGCACGCTGAGTCACAGTGGTAAACATGTTAGCAAGAGTACGCGTACTTGTAACAAAGGTTCGCGCACTAAAGCAAGCGTTCGCGCACTCAGCTTGGCCATGCATCCAGTAAACAGGCGCGGTGGAGCACCCCAATTATCTCGCAGAAATCCATCGGCAGCCGAGCCTCATTTGCATAAAGTAAACAACATGTACTCGCGTAGTTGAGAAAAAGTAAACAATTTCTCAAGCTAATAACAATTTAAGGAAACCTATTTTCGGATTAAAATTGAGTTAGTTTGAATTTGAAAACATGTCCGAATATGCACATATAACATATTAAAGGATTTGACAATGATAAAATGTGAAATTTTAGCGAAAACCTGGCGAGCAAAATTACCAAAAATATGTCTCGAAAATCATCCTAAAATTCACGAAGTGTGATTGCGGAACCAAAGCGCCATTCGAACAAAGTACACCGAAATTTATTTATCTGCTTGCGTTTTAAATGTCATACCGTAATATTCCCGGCCATGGTGGTGTCGGAAAAAAACAGAAGGTGATATCAAAAATGACACGAACGCAAAGTGTACAGGTCGGTCCCATGTATGTATAATCGCGTGACTGTAGCGTTGCATGTCACAGCACACACAACGCTTTGCTGCATGCAACGTGCGCGGCAGCAGCTCAGCAGTCACAGCTAGCGGGCTAACCCGCTAGTTTTTTAGTTCGGTGGGGTTAACCCGCTCTGAGCAGTCACCGCCGTAGCGCCGTGCGACACTCAGCAAAATTGACTGCGTCACATGCAAACCAACAATGAGCACGAAATCCTGAATCTCACGTACTGTACCACGCATGCCCAACATTACGGGAAAAGAAATGACGTCATTCTCAATTGTTTCGCTGACTACAATTTTCTATTTCAAACCCTGTAGAAACAAGTTGATTTCTCAAAAAGTACAGGTGGAACCAAGCGAAAACTTTCACCATATATGGATTGAGGCCTGATAAACTTATGTTGCCAATTTCGGACACATTGGAGCCCGGCCATAGTCCAGTCGGAAAAAAAAAAACAAAAAAAAAAA
Organism: Diadema setosum; assembly: GCA_033980235.1. Lineage (NCBI taxonomy): Eukaryota > Metazoa > Echinodermata > Echinoidea > Diadematoida > Diadematidae > Diadema > Diadema setosum. The sequence goes on along the minus strand of CM067072.1, from coordinate 32,305,540 downwards.
ACAGAGAGCATGTTTTGCGAGAGGTGATTTTCATGACGCTTTAATATCTCAAGTTCTAGTGCAGCAAATTTCATAATTTTTTCATCAAAAGGAAGGTTTTTAAAAACTTAGATAGTGTTGGAAGTTTGAGTTTACTAGCGGCACGCATAGCGGCACAAGGAGAAGGTAAAGATGTGACTTTTTCATGCACACAGTTTCGGGCAGCCGTGGATGCCCGTTGGAAATTCAAATAGAACGGGGCGATAATGAGATGCAAATTGGAGTGCTCCACCGCGCCTGTAAAACTGATGCATGGCTGGCCATGCATCCAGTAAAAACGCCATGCATCCAGTAAAAACGGTAAGTACGGGTATGCATCACCGAGTTCGGTGGTATGCATGCCCGTTTACGGCAAGCCAAAAGGAAATGCATCTAGTAATTTTGTCATCGGGTTACACGATAGAAAAATGGGTTTTTGACAAGAAAATTACCCATTCTATAAATCAGATGACGCACATGTCTTTCGTGCGTCAATCGGAATATAGTGTGCATGCGGTAACTATGGAATTTAGCCTAAACCCACTCGGCTTCGCCTCGTGGGTTAAGCATTCCATAGTTACCTTATGCACACAATTCCGACTGACGCACTCAGACCTGTGCGTCATTTGTATAATATTCATACCTTCATAATATATGATATGATATGATATGATATGATATGATATATGAGTATTCATTGTCTATACTCATTGCGACAGAAATTCTATTTTCACTGGTGTCATATTACAAAAAAAAAAATACAAAACTCAAATACAATCATACAGTCAGCCACTACATCTTGACAAGTCAAGGCGAGTTACTATCATGACTATATTAAACACAGTTATTCTTTTTCAAAACTTACATGTTGATTTCACCCAAACTTAGGATATGCACACAGCTATTATAAGCACTAGTTAAGAGAGGTTTAGTTTTGAGGTGATGTCACAGTTTCATCTGTCACTTTCTGACTTCCGTAAAAAATAACTTTATTTGTAATTTTCAATGAAATACGAAAAACATAGAATGAAGCATGATTTGAATGAAAATCCTTCAATTCTCTCTGATTGTGAAAATCTGACAGCCTGGCATAACAACTTCATTTGAGTGTGTTGCAATTGTTGACATTTTTTGTCATTACTTGCTTCATACTTTACTGACAGATTTCCGACCCAACAGGAAAATTGGAAAAAAAGTCACGACCGTGTAAATTAAAACCGCTATAGATACAGACAAGAGCACGTGCATGTCAGTTGAAGACCTGCTGTTACATATTACTGTCCCTGTCTGAACGGGTTTATGCATCCATGCGAAAGGATCCCATACCCCCCCCCCCCCCCTCCACAAAATTACAATTTGCACTCTGAAACGGCGTAGAAGACAAACGCTTTGAAAGATAATAGGCAGTGGACATAAAAAGGAGTAACAACATCCCCTCATCCAACCAACACTCTTACCTCCTCGGTATTCGTTGATCACGACCACTCTTTCCGTTCTTCCCTTGTAACTCACAGCTGTCTCGAACGCCCCGGCTCTAGCAGCCCCTCCAGTTTGTCGGTTGAAAGACGAGCGTAACGAGCGGCCTGTAGAAATTGTTCTTGTCGATTGAACTGTGCCTTCTGGTAAACCTGAATCCTGCCAGTCTTGACCTCCTTCAGTCACCCCATGACCGGTTTCTCCTGGTCCAGTGTCTACCTCTCGTCCAATGTAAAACTTGATAGAAGGATGGCTTATGTCTTCCATTAAGAAGGGACCGAAGAAATTATTTGCGGTATCTGTAACACCAGCATAATGATTGTACGTTGCCATATCGACGATGTGCACTGGAATTAAAAGCAAGAATCAAAATATGTCCATGGAAAAAACAAATCGGAGAATGAATTCCTTTTAAAGAAAATATTTTCTTTAAAAAGAGGAAAATAATTTAATTGATAACCCCTAAATTAGGGACGAACTTCTTAAGGGATGCATACACCCATTTACCCTCCACAAAGTACACTAATACAAAAGGCTTTTATCTTTTGTTATCGCATATAAAGATTTAAAAATTTAATAATGTCTCCTATAAAAATGTGTTATTCATAATTATAAATCAGTCAACGTTTTCAAGGATTACCTTTGGTTGTGATCAATGTCATCACATTAGGTAGCACATCGTTATCTTAATAAAGGAGTGGGTTTCTTTTTTCAGCTCTTGGGTATTATCATTATTAATGTTCTAGAATTGCATATTTGCACTAAACAATGATATGAATCGTAACCATTAATCTGCATAACGCGCTATTGTCATCACATACAAATCTCTACTTAATTTCATGTTTACCTTCGAAGAAGAAGAAACAATATCTTTGACAAAAATCTAATACAATGAAGTCTTGTACAACAGTTTACCTTTCTTTATATTCAACGTGTTAGTCATTGACGACAGCGACAAACCGATGGGAAAGCCTGTATTGAAATTTGAGTTTCGTTTCACGTCATACCTTGACACTGGGGACCATACCAGCCTGTATCACAGCCTCCTTGACCGTCACAGGAACCAGTTACTGGGTCACATTGGTTGGATGACGCACTACAGTGGCAAGTCTGAGTGCAACCCGCACCATACATACCGGCAGGGCATCCTTGATAATCGTAAAGGAGAAGGTTAATGAGCATAACAAACACATGCAAGTAGGGGAGAGTGGGGTGAACTGGGACGCGGGAGAAGTGGGACACCTCTCATATTATCTCAAAAAGTTTTGAACCAATCAGATTTCAAGTCTTATCGCCTATTAGGCATTTGGCATCAGAGTACAAGCACATGGTAATTGCTCTGCATCAACTCTGGTGGAAAATTCATTTTGAATTACTTTTTCGGCAACATGTTTGTAGCTTTTTGCATTCAGTATGTAGTCCTTTCTGAATTTTTCGAATAGCTTTAGCAGATACTTCGCACGCTATACGTAGGCCTTGTAATTTCCAATAATCAATTTTGCATGAAATGGTTTTGACGAAATTAGCAACAATGTTCAGGGAAATCGTGGTCCTTGATATAATCATATCAGGTATGTGTTTGCTTTTTAGTTCGTGTGCCATTTTCTTCCCTATTCTCATGTTTTGTACATGTAATTTTCTTAAATAATTAATGCTAATTGATTTTAGGGAGGAAATTCTGACTGAAAATTTCGAAAGAACCGCGTAAATTTTATCCATTACCTGTACTGCAGTCGAGTCCTGACCAGCCAGCTGCACAAGAGCATCCGTACGGGTCTGGAAGGCAGAATAGCGCCCTCTGACAGTCATTGTTGGAGGAGTTGATATCCGTGCAAGAAACTCCGCAGTTCTTTCCCACATAGCCGGATATGCATGCTGCCATGATTATAGTGAATGTCGTATTTTTTCCTTTTTTTTTAAAAAATCATAAATGTGCTTTCATGATATTTCAACCTATATCATGATTAAATTCCTCACTAAAGGGTTGTAAAGCTGCGTAAAAAGACACTTACAATAAATAATGCACATTCAGTTTTTCAAAATAAATCGTGCAGTGTCGATATATCATTGTATATACGATAACTGCATGTATCTATAATTATATTCGTTTGATAGAATCTATAAGATGAATATATAAATAAATGCAGTTATCCTTGCATGAGGCAAGGGAAATCATCATCACCTTATTGTCTACAAAATACTGTATAAGACTTTGATTTGTCAAAAAGATCACGTTTATGTATTTTGAACTATGCATCAGTGGTAGCCAAAACAAAGAAATACATTTAAATACCACAATCCGTACAAATTTATATGACATTGTCCACTTCATTATTTATGAATTCAATTACTAAGATCTAGTATCACAAGAACTTAAAAGAAGAGAGAGCGGGGGTGGGAGGGGGAGAGGGAGGGAGGGAGGGAGGGAGGGAATTGATAGTTGACAAGCAGAACTTTTGTGTGCAAGGCATTTTCCAATGACTTGTGTGAACTATTACATACATACTCTATAGCTCATACAGGTAAATAATTCCCGATAGTGCAGTGTGTTATGATTCAAAATGCAAAAAAGAAAAAAAAAAACTGTCAATAGGTGGGAGAAATAAAAATGTTTCATCTTCGGTAACCTGACCAAAAAAAAAAAAAAAAAAAAACAACGGTACACCCTTTCATCAATCAAATTTACAAGAGGAGTTCTTTTGTGATTTTTAATATTTTTTTCACTTTTACTGTAGTATAAGATTATATATATATATATAAACATATATATATATATATATATATATATATATATATATATATATTTGTACGATTTGTGATGCAGTCAGGGATATTGCATTTACACAGAGTACGATAAGGACAACGGACCGGGTTTTTGCTATAGGGTGCGTCAAAATGAACCATGTTTGGTTCTGTTAGAATATCATTTCCCCGCTGAAAGTTTTGTTACAAAATTAATCTTCTACTATTGATTTTGTTGCTCTTAATTTTTGCATCAAAAGAATAACATTTTGGGTGATTTTGTAACAAATTACTGATTCTTTTTTTTTAACCGAACCAGACATGGTTTTTTTTTTCTTCTTTTTTTTTTGCGCACCATAGCAAAACTCCCTGACCGTTGCCCGTACCTAGCTCGGTGTAGACTTGCCCTAAAGCGAATACATCCTTCCATTGAATGAACGTATGAATGTTACAATCCTGTATTAAAAAAAAAAAATGGTAATTATTCGATCGCTTTATGAAGTACAGTGGGATATAGAGAGGTCAATATCAAACTGCATCTGTCTATAACAGTATAAACAATGGCCGAACATTTATTTGTGACTCTCGTAATCACACACACACACACACACACACACACACCCACATATATACACACGCAACACTTTCAGACACACAAATTATTAATGAGAATTCGAGTGTAAACACATATGAGTGAGTATTCTGTTTCGGTGTGATCGGTCACTAGAGCTAATTGCATTCAGCTGGAAGGTGGATGATGGCAGACTTTGCGCTTTGTATGTGAATGGCATTCTCGAAGTAATCCAGGGCTCTGTTTTATGACGAGTTATAATTAATTATAGTTGATTTCTGTGATAAGTCTATGGAGGCAAAATGAATTTACTCATCCTTTGATAAAACGGGGCCCAGGCTGCTTAGGATAGCTTACAAAAACCGAATCGGTTACATCGGTTACTATCAATGTTTTACAAAGATTTTTGTTATGCAAGTAGTATAAACCGCACTTTTGCTTTGTATTGCTCCTTTGCCATTTGGTTATGTTTGGTTTAAATTTGTCACATTGATGTTATTCATTTTTTATTTGATTTGATTTGAGAAGCAAAATAGATAAATACAAACTAACGAACGAACATAATCGACGTTGCCAGTCTTTGTTTATTTGTTTGAGAGAGAGAGAGAGAGAGAGAGAGAGAGAGACATGTGTATATCAGATTTAAAAAAATGATATAAATTTACTACAAAGGACATTGTGAAAGGAAGAATGTGACCGTGCACCTCAAAACGAACATAAAGTCGCACACACTGATTTTGCGTGAGGACTGAAAATAAGTGAAATGGGTCAACCTCGCCGAACTTGATTTTTCATATTTTCTGAAAGAGCGGGATTTCTTTTACATTATGCTAAAATTTGGTATCATAAAACGGGCAGGATAGTGTGTTTTTTTTTTAGCAGTTTATCTCGAACATTTTTGGTAGAATAGTGTGATTAGGTGTGTCTTTAGAATCCCCTTTTCATTTCTGAAAAACCTTGTCCACACTCTTCACTTTCAACTCTAATAACTTTTGAAAGGATAATGCTACTGCTTTGAAAGTTGGCATTAATTATGGACAGAATGTGTTAACGAGTGATGTTTAATTTGATAATCTCTTCATTGTTGTTACTCTGGTGGTTCACTTCCTGTTTTTTGTCCCATTCATCGCACACCAGCACGGTTTGGTAATGATTAAGCGCTTGAATAGACACTGTACTTCAGAGCCTCTTTTCTCAGTTCACACTTTTCCTGAGTTTATGCTTTCTTTCCAATATTTAGATAGGTTAGAAGAGTCCATTTGATTTGAGTTATACATCATTTTAAAGCTTAAAGTCTGCTCTTTCAGAATATGGTCTTAACTAAAAATTCATGTCTGGCGACTTTTTGTTTGTTTTGAGGTGCAGGGTCACAAATGCGAAGTTGAATACTAAACAGTAATAGGCTTACCTGAAGGATGATATCACATACTCACAGATTTCACAATGATCACCGTTAAATCCAGGGGGACATACACAGCGCCCGCTATTGTCATCACAGATTCCTCCATTGTAGCACGTAGGGCAAGTATACTGACAAATTGGACCCCAGTGGTTATCCAAACAACCTGATTTTCATGTCGAAACACGAATTGAATTCAACCATGTAGCATCTATAAAGTGACTTGAAATGACTTGTTGTTTGTTCAATGGTTGTTTGTTACTAATTTTATTAGATCGAATGACCTGCAGCAAGACTGCTCACGTAGCCGAGCCAGCGATGCTAAGAAGAGATAATTATGCTCAAGTTGTTTATGCAAACAATATCTGTTGATGTTTTATTTTTCGTCCTTTTTTTGTTGGTCACAGCTGTCAACTATAACCTACGAGAAAATTACGTTCATATTATCAATTGGAATATAGCACGAGATATCAGCGAACGTTTGACTGATAGGGCCAAAATACTATGGTGCAAATGTTATAAAAGATTGATGTAGCTGGTGATAATCAAAATGTATCCTACCCCTGGGACTTAAGAATTTCATGACACATTGATATGAATGTTCATGAGAATAATTTTAAACCTTTTCACCGACAAGAGTTTTATAATAACATCATAAAATACTTGAAAGGAACATGACTTTGAAATGAATCCTGCCAATGTAGATACGAGTGTGAAATGAATAAAACAAATTATACACGTTGTAGCCAGGGTCGTCGAGCCGCTTTTATGACGGGGGGGGGGGGGGGGGGGGAGGGGTTGGGGTAAAGGGAAGCATGGATTAGAAGATCTGAGCGATGGATAGGAGCGACCGAGCCAGGGGAGGGGGGGGGGAAGGTTGTCTGGAGGGGGAGGACTATGTTCCCTCTCACACGGAGGAAGACCTGAAATTCACACTTTTGGCGATTTTTTTACATTATTTTTTCCTATGAAAAAGCAAGAAAGATAATTGTTGGCAGACATGATTGTGAATGAGCAAATTCCGGCATCCGAGCTCATGTTCATTATGTGCGTCACGACTGTGTACGGATGGAAGGTTACGAGGGGGGGGGGGGGCAAGGTGCTAGAGGGGTTATTTCCCTCCCACACGAGATTTTGCATTTAGAATTGACATTCAACAATCTGGTGCACACTTATATGGTAACGTATTTGGACAATTTTTATAAAAAAAGGAAGACATTTTCCACGTTTCGGAAATATTTCGAAGGGCCCAAAATGATAATAAATATTGTATGTCCCCGCCCCCTCCCCGATATTAGTCCATACCCCACCCCCCTCCCTCCCTCCCCCCCCCCCCCCCCCCCCCACCGGCCCGTACGATCGAAAATGAGGAAAAGGCCTGTAAGATTGGTAATGTTCAAGATTTACCTCGAACTAGCAGTCTAATGATTCCACCTCTTTCAGGCATGTCACTGTAGTAGTAGTGATGTATTCCAGCCATGGATTCGCTTGCCCTGCTGATGTACAGTTCGTCAGATGACACGGAAGCGGAAAGGTCTGTCTGACCGTTGAGCATCCAGACGGGTGAGCCTGTGCCAGTTCCCACAGCGTTCATGACGAGGCGCACTTCTTCATCAATGCTAGCAGTTACCGTCGATTTATAGGGTGTGAAATGGGCTGTATTTATTACAGAAGACAACACCACCAAATTCACCACGTACTAACGATTTGTAGTATAAAGCCACATTCCGTCCATTCTTGATAGATCAACACACTTATTATCTAACTATTCTTCTCATGAATGAAAAAAGAAACTGACAATAAACAAAGTAAACAGGGCTAACCTCTCGTTTATTGAAAAACAAAAACCGATTAATCCGAACGTTAAGATTAGCACCATGAAATTCTGTTTTCATATTCAAACAGAAGTAATTAGCTAAGCGTTACTTTATAAATTTGTAAACGGAAATTTGCTGTCACTAAAGACTGTGGTAGAACTACTAGTATACTTATATTCGACTCTAGGGCGCATCTTTATTTTCTATAGGCCTATACTTCATACCTCTTATCAAACACCCGACCAAACCATAATGCTATAGAACTTCCCTTGAAGATCTAAAAATGCAAATCTATAATCTGACTTGCCGACAGCCACCTTTCAATGCCCTCAGACGTGAATACAACTTGGAAAGATAAACAACGCATCAAATTTATGCTGCAGAATGGTAAGTATATTATTTATGATAAGTCAGTGTCATTGCGATATAAAAGTGCACCGCATTTACGTCGGGCCAGGAAAGACGCCCATATATCATTATTGAGTGTTCAGTTTGATTTTTATTGGTTGGGTTAGGCACCTATTGCTTTTGTCACTGTGTTTTCATCGTGATTTTTATGAAACAGTATAGTAATGAAAGTAACCCTAAATCATTATGTCCGCAAGTAAGCATGTACAATTTAGATTTGACTTTAATACATAGAAACCGTTTTTTGTGGGGGGGGGGAGGGGAGAAATGTGGAATGTAATAATATTATTCAGTTTAATCTACGTCCAATGATTACTTTTTGTCCCCTTTGTATGTTTTTGTCCCCTTTGTATGGGTGATAAATAGTACATGCATTACTTAAGCAGGGTTGCTAGTCGGGCGTGCCAAAGTATATGCAAGCATAAAACCATGGAAATAATTATGCAGTGGTATGAGAATCTCAGAGGGGATAGATGACGTCTTAAAGAAAATACAGTGTGCCAGCAGTAAGAGTATTTTACCGTCGGAACGAATGAACAGAGTCGTAGCGGTTGTTGTCCAGTTGTATCGTTCAGCCTGACAGGAGTAAGCCCCTAAGTTATCCCCATTAGAATCAACAGGTAAGGTGACCTTTGCTGAAGAGTTGAGGTAACTTTCGATATCTGAACCCGATGGTAACTGACACGAGGAGACATCATCATCATCGATAGAACACCAGCTTGTTACATCTGACCCCGAGGTGAAGTCTATTGACCTCTGAAAGGTCAATGTACTTGTAGTATCAGCACCGCTCAGTATAGCGGCAAATGATGCTGGTTGATGGGGATCGTAGGTTGGGTTGAAATTAACACAGGTCATGTCCAGTATATTCCCTGTCGAATGAAACATAGGTACATTTACTAGTAAGATTCTCACACTGCACAATTCAACTGTTGTCAGAATCTTGAGGGAGTTCTGAATTACAAATCATTTTCAAAATAAAACAAACAAACATACTAACTAATTAACAAACTTCAATTAACACTCTTTACATAACAATGTTGTGCCCATTTCATTGCAAGTGGCTAGTAAATTATTGTTGAATTGTTGGTTTATGTTTTTCTTCCCAATAATCCCCCCTGTTGCGACACGGATTGTCGCCCCAACATGGATTGTCGCCTCCTGCTCGGGGCGACAATCCGTGACGGGCGCTGGCGGCACGGATTGTCGCCTGGCGACATTCCGTGACGCTTGTGCAGTTCCCAGTTTTTGACCTCGAAGGCGACAATCCGTGTTGGCAAAAATTTTGTTGCGACGCGGATTGTCGCCCCGTCACGGATTGTCGCCCCGGGCTCGGGGTGGTTCCTCCGCCTCCGGTGTTAAGCTTTGGTGGGATGGGTATGTCTGGTAAGTTATGCGTATGTGTGTATGTGTGTATGTGTGTGTGTGTGTGTGTGTGTGTGTTTGGAGTATAATAATACAATATGTAGAAACTGTGCATGTGTGGTGGTTGTACAGTGGTAGTGGTTTGTTTGTCTGTGTGTATACGTGTGCCTGTATGCTTACGTGTGTATGTGGAATATAGTGGCGCTTCTGTGGTAATACAAACGCCTTCAGAGTGTATGAGCACGTGTTTAAAGAATTCAAACCAGCGTTGATCTAAAAATAGTATGGGTGTGTCAACCAATATCAGCGGTGAGGCTAGTCCCGATACGGGACTCTTTTCTTTTTTCTCACTCTCTCATACGCCCTCATTGGCGGTAGCGCGAAGTCTTCTCGATCGCGACAGTCCACGCATCGCGCGAGTCCACAAATTGCTGCCCCCGGATTTTTTTTTTTCTCACTCTCTCATACGCCCTCATTGGCGGCAGTGCGAAGTCTTCTCGATCGCGACAGTCCACGCATCGCGCGAGTCCACAAATTGCTGCCCCCCCCCCCCCCGAAAAAACAGTGTCTTCGGGGGTCTCTCCTTATACTACACGCCCTCAACGACGGTACTTCCGTGTGCGACCATGCTAGTACACACCGCACATACACGAAGGCAGTCCAGGCAGTGGACTACGGTGAGGCGGGCTAGGCGAGAGAAAGACCGAGAGAAAATACATACGAGGGAGGTACCCTCCCCAAATGTTATTTGTCTTTGTTCATTTTTCACTGCTGTCATTTTCTTCCATCAGTCTTATGAACTAGAACGTCCATGCCACTATTCTTTGTCCCAGAATAGGTTTGGCATGCTTTATACATGAGCGAATAATTTCCACACGCCGTAAAAAAATTGTCAATCGTTAGTTGATTTTAGCACAAACGAACTGCCATTGCACACCGCTAATACATACGTAATACAAACAAACACCAACAAACACTCAAATAAATCCTCATAATGCAAATAAACCAACTCAACACTTTTTTTCCTTGATATTTATTGATTTCATTCAAATCATTCATAAATCGACCAATTCTGGGTGTGACATGAACAAAAAAGTTACAAATGGCAATTTGGAACACAAACAAATCCATTTGTCAATTTATACCACAAGTAATCTCACTTCAACATAGATGACTCGATTATAGACCAACCCTACTAATAATTTCTTCACGAGAAAGTTTTGACATGTATAGGGCCCTACCAAACCTATATTCCTTGAATATATTGGTTTGGATCATGTAACACCTTCTTACTTACAAGGGCATATACATAAAAAAAAAACACAAATACATTACACAAATCTAGAATGAAATCAGTCATAAAAAAAAAACCCGACCACCCCCTCCCCTCCCCAACCGAAACAAATCTAGGGCCTACATCTATCCGTGTCTATCCTAAATATTAAATCTTACCAACATCTGTCTTACCATTTATAACTATCCTTTTTCAAATCCAATCCCCAACCCACCAACCCCTGATTAAACAAAACCTAAATTATCCCACACCTACATTCACCAACCCAAATACATACACACAGACACACACACGCACGAAGGTTCGTTATTCCGAAGTTTCGTTGTTTCCGAGGCTTCATTTATCCAAAACACACAATTCCCTTTACCTAGAGGTTCGTTGATCCAAAAATGAAATTCGGAATAACGAACCTTCGGAATAATGAGCCTTCGGACGAATGAGCCTTCGGACGAATGAGCCTTCAGAATAACAAACTTTTGCAATAACGAAATGTAACCCCCTTCCCACATACCGACGCACACCCGAACCGATACCACATTCCTTCCTGATGAAACGATTTCCCAATGTTGATAAATAAGACATAATGGACCGTATGCAGAAAAGCAGCATCCGCCCGCACTCAAGCTCCACTCCGAATTCATAATAAAATCTGCCAAACAAACTCATCAAATTCAAAGCTGCTGATAAAATCAATATCAACGTTTATGCCAGCAACAGCTTACTAGTTAACCCTCCCCACGCGCAGCTAAAAAAACATATAATAAACACATTCTTCCATCACACACACACACACACACACACACACACACAAACGGACACTAAATTATCATGTGCACGCGCACATAGGCCTACACACTTCCTTGAAACATCACCATGACTTTTTACATGGTATGTTTGCATGGATGTAGCCATGTAAGTTATGTGTTAGTATTTCAATGATTATGTCCAGAACGATATTACCCAGCAAAATGTGCTTCGAGGGCGGGCGACAATCCGTGCCGCCAACGCCCGTCACGGATTGTCGCCCCGAGCAGGAGGCGACACTCCGTGTCGCAACACCCCCCCCCCCCTGCCTTCTCAGTACCGAGATATGCTCTTTTCTACTAATGTCCAAATTGCCTTTTTACACTATTCATATGCCATCAACAATGTAATTATAACAATTATGAATTCGTTAGCATTTATGTGGTTTGTTTGCTCTCCCAATCTGTATTTTACGAGAATTTGCTGTTCCCTCAAGATTTTCGTCCTTCCTTTTTTATATTATTATATTTGGTCCTATGTTTTATCAGTGCTCTTTATAGTAAATCGTGATATCAACACTCAATTCATTACTGGGGCATACGCTTAAGCTTGCTTTTAAGTGTAATAGGTTCCATCGTATTTTTTTCCTCATATTTAGATTCAAACTTTAATAGATTGACCACCACCTTAATGTTTCCAATTTGGTAATTATTGTGCATCCTGGCTGAATGGAATGTATCATTTTACGTTGTTATGTGCATTACCTTTCATTGAGAAACAATTATGAAAATACATTTAGTTTGACATTGAAATTAAAATAAATAGCGATAGTGATGAAGCTAAAGCTATTGTTTTAAGGGGGGAAGAAGTACTCGTTAGTATATTGATTGCATGTTTGAAGGTATCGACAGATGAAGAACAGGATGATAGACAGCTACTGAGGAAGGCCCTGTGAATATGTGTTTGGCATGTAACACATTGATGTGAATAGTTTACTCTCTGTAAGTGTACTAGGAAATTGTTGTAGGTTTAAAACAAAACATGGTATTGGAAGAAAGGTGGGGGCAGTCTATAATTGAGATCAGGCAAAGTCATGACATCATGCCATTTTGTGAACAGAGCGTTGTATCATGGGAGAGTTATGAGTAGATGACGGTATCAAACTCAGCTGATTTGTATAATGATGAGGATAGAAGCAATTCAAAGACCTTATGCCATGTCCAATATTAACAAAAGGCCGACCATTTTGTTCCACCGATCTCTCACAATTGAACAAAGTTGATCCAAACAATCATGGCCAGGAATAACACTTTGCATATCGATGTAGATTTTGAGTCATCCAGGAAGTACGCTAACAATGTACGTAATCATATCTGTTGTATTGAACTTACTTGCACAAATCATGGAGTACGGTTTCCTGACTGTCACGAAACTGAACTCCCGTGATTTTCACGAGTCAAGCCAAACGGATGTTTTACGTGTTGTTACTTTCATTTTATTTTTCATTTTGTCATTTTAATCGAAAATTAATCAATTCAGCACGCACTAAAATAATGTATTGTGCGGGGATGGGCTTGATAATTTAACATGATCAAATTTGCCATCCTCTACCTTGTTTAATTTCATTCTGTATCGTTTGCGTGCGTATGTGTTGCTGTTTATGTGTTGTCTTCAATCAAAGTCAGACAACCGACCTTGACAATAACTCGTTGACACAGCTACTTCCAAGACATTATTCACGCGTAGCGTCACAAAACTTACCGAAAACGGCCACTTCCAGGCTGATAATGACTGCACATCGAAGCAGTAGAAATCGGGAGGGTTGTTCCATTTTTTTTTTTTTTTTTTACCAAGCCAGGAATACTAGTTTATTTTGCCGATTAAACTTTCGTCCATAAGAGCAGTCACATGACAGGGAAGGCACCAGGCTAGAGAATCACAAAGACCGTCTCCTAGCTTCGTCAACCCATGGCGTCTTTCTCGTCCCATATGCACTCATCTAGGGGAGATTCTTCCGAGTATCACCGTTTATTAGAGCACTCCACGGGAGTTCACCAATTCGTTTTTTCTTAATTGTAAAAAAATGATATCTACAGTTTGAAAAAAAAAAAAAATCCAGGAAGATAATTCAAAGGGCACGTCGAAGAGCGCCAGCGAAATTCACTCTTCGTCAGTACATGATCTGGAAGCAGTATCGTCACTATTGATTTGAGTTCATTATTTTCTTCATACTTCCTCATATATGGAAGAGTAGACCGGTACCCCTATCTTCTGTCTTTCTGTCACGTGCGAACTTTGTACACTTAGCAGTATTGTAGCGCTTATCTAATATATATATATATATTATATATATATATATATATATATATATATATATATATATATATATATATATTGTATTTATATATATATTATAAATATATATATATATATATATATATGTCTGTGTGTGTGTGTGTGTGTTTGTATTGTCAATGTTCTCTTTTACTCCTCCATAATGTCAAGCACTACTTTATAGCAGTATTTCATGCACTCTAATCAATTCGCGAATCAACCTCCCAGTGAAACTATATAAAATTGACCTTCATAAATAGAGACAATTTCACAAATAATAGGTAAATTCATTTTCCGTCGCATTTGTACACCATAATAGATTTCAGCTCAAAGTTGTTTTGAATTAGAGGAACTCATTTGAACACACACACACACAAGATCGAACTTCCCTTTCGCTATTATACAGCGCCGCAGAGCTTCCCGGAAACCGTCAGGTTATGGAATACAATGATTACACGTTGTAGACAGGGTCAGCTGATATGGCTAACATCTGGGCTTAGAGTTCCAAACTCCTGACCCAATCAACAGCACAACAAATCTGTAGGAGACGAGTTGTGGTGCGGTTAAGTGTTGTAATTTAGTTGTAGTTGTGGCGTATCATTAGAAAACTTTCAAATAACACATAATGGAGAATGTCTGGATTGATGCAGTGTGGGTAACCCGGCCTACCGATGCTTATAACTTGCGTAGTTCTCCAGAGAAGGGTCTGTGGGATTACAACAGACAACATAGTGTAGACGAGATGTCTTTGTCAATTCATCATTCATTCGATATGCAAAGCAGGTTTTCATGAATGTTGGGATTGTTGGTGTGTTTTATAACATTTAGCCCAAGAAACTTCAACGACTGTACATGACGTCAAGTGACTCAAAACACAGTCATAACCTATAATGTACTCGATGACATGAATCTGAAACACACACACACCCCACAGGCCTATCGGTTATACATGTGCAATGCAAAGTTCAGGGAGAGTGCTTCCCAGCATCAATCAACTTCAGGGGCGGATCTAGCTTTTTTCCAAGGGGGGGGGGGGGGGGGGGGTCAGGGGCTGAGCTGTGTATTGCGAGGGAGCGTAGGGACCAAGCCCGAGCGAGCAAAACGAGCGAGAGGAGAGAGTGTGAGGTATTCCCCTCCCACATAGGGAGATTTTACATTTCAAGGGTTCCCCGCTTGCGATTTTAAGCATACGTAAATGCTCTATTATTTCTCTTTTTTGACAAATAATCCGGGAGGGGGGGGGGGGGGGGGGGGGGGAGGGCTGCAGCCTTTCCCCTGCACCACGGTCCCTGGGTTGACCCAACGTCCACAAAGTGGACGATGTCTGTGAGCCGCGTTGTAGCGTGGCGTGTTTTTTTTTTTCTTTCTTTCTTTTTGTAACCCCTCGTAAGTAATGTTTTCCTGGCATCTTCTATCACAATGCAGACCATAAAAGGCAGTCAATAATTACGTCTTTTTATAACAATTAACATTTAAATACTCAGTTATGTCCAGAGTTATCACGTGTTTAGTTATTAACTTAATAAGACTTAATATGTATGAGTCTGTACATAATTGTCATGATAGCGTTTTCCTATGCACATTAAATTTTACTTGTCAGCCCAAGGGGGGTTAAACTCCTGAACCCCCCCCCCCCATATTCGCCACTGCACTTGGCAAGGCAAGTATAAGTACAAAATACAAATGTATTTTGTTTGGCATCTTCAATGAGGAAACACCGGGTCTGAAATGAAACAAGAGACAGTTATCATGATAAGAGGTTTTGAACAAGAACTGCTTGTAAAACTTCCCTTTCCCGCTGGATACGGATACTGTCAAACTACACTTGGATATTTGAGACTGTAAGAGCTTGGTTGAAGTGTAAGAATGCCCACATTTTGAGCCTACAATCGTCTCGTTCAGAGTGTGTGTATGTGTGTGTGTGTGTGTGTGTGTGCTTACTTATTTTGTGATCAGGTGGAGCCCTATGCCCAGATTGAGTGTGTAGCACATACAACAAAACCACAAACCAAATATCAAAGAAAAATATAAGAACAAACTCTTAAAGATAATAAAACGTTTTGGTACCTCAAAAGTTTCCCTGAATTTCCGTGTTTCAGGTTAAAGGCATAATTTACCATTTGCAGATAAAACAAAAACCTAGCATTACTGCTTCAAAATAGTTCTAAAATATGAGTAAGGGATAGAAACAACCACTGTAAAAATTTGAATCCCTATGATCGATGTTAAGTTTGATAAATACACAAAATATGAACAATAGTTATAATAAGAATGTTTCCAGACTAAACCGTCTACAGTTACGGTTTATTGAGAAGAACACTTATATCTCCTTATATTTTAGGCTTTCTTGCGAAAATTTTATATGGTAGGATGTTTTGTGATGCAACAGACCTACACATATGCATCAAATGTGATATCTTGAACATTTTTGAAATCGCTGCTCCCAAAGGTAAACTGGACCTTTAAAGTGCCTTTCATATAACTAACACTGTGAGACTTACTCGCCCCAAAGTGCTCTCATTTCTTAGTAATCATGCAATCAACTGCGACTAGCAGCCCCATACGCATAGCGACCAGGTCCTCAGCTCATCTCTCCCATCCACGTCCACTTCCGGGTTTCTTCAGCTGACAAGCAAGCAAAAAAAAAAAAAAAAAAGTCCTCAGCTCATCTCTCCCCGTCCACTTCCGGGTTTCTTCTGCTGATAGTAGAGCAGATAAGCCGAAGAATTGTGCAAAATTTGACTAAAGCATGAAACTTTCACCATTGTTAGTACATGCTATAATATTAATTTTAAGATCGGGAGGTAAGTCTGAATTGACCTCTGATGACCTCTAGAGGTCAATGACCTCAAAATCTAAGAAAATTGATATTTTGCGTCATTGGTTAATGATAAACACAGTAATGATGTACTAAAACTTAATATTTGTCACAGTGAAATTGTCTTTATGTTCCACAGAGCCCTGACAGGTTTCTACCTTTGACCTCTGATGACCTCCAGAAGTCAATGACCTCAAAATGTCAGAAAATTGATATTTTGCATCATTGGTTAATGATAAAACACAGTAATGATGTACTAAAACTTAATTTTTGTCACTTTGAAATTGTCTTTATATTCCACAGATCCCTGACAGGTTTCTATCTTTGACCTCTGATGACCTTCAGAGGTCAATGACCTCAAAATGTCAGAAAATTGATATTTTAATGCGTCACTCATAACTGAAACACGATAATTATGTACTAAAAACTAATTTTTGTAAGAGGAATTGCCTCAATGATCCACTGAGCCTTTCGAGTCAGATTTCTACCTTTGACCTCCGATGACCTCAGATGACCTATGATGAGGCCAATGACCTCAAAATGTCAGAACATTGATATTTGGTGCAATTGGTTGATGACAAACATGATTTAGATGCTATATTCATTTGTATTACAATTGAATTGTTCTCCTATTCCACAGAGCAAGAGAAATTACTCACGTGTTTCTACCTTTGACCTCTGAGGAAGGTGACAGGTCAATGACCTCAAAAATATCAGAATATTGATATTCTATGTATAGTCAATGGTCAACTTTGTAATACCCGATGTACAATCATTTATGCTATAATAGAAGAATCTTGTCATTCCATGGAACATTGGTCATTAGCCTGTGCATTATATCCAACTTTGACCTCTCAGAAAAATGAGAGGTCAATGAGGTCACATGTGTAGGCTTACCTGTATTGATGTTTGGCTTCATTGGTGTAATCGTAAATGCTTAATCATGTACAAATCACGCATTGATGTTTTGATCAAAGTATGTATGCATATTCCACAGAGCATTGGTTTATAGTAACAGGTCTCTGAAATGTGAGAGGTCAATTACTTCAGAAATAAAGCTTAAAAGTTTCTTGAGTGATGGCAGTGACCTCAAATACAACTGTTATGTTTGGGTTAGTTACGTAGACTAGCAAATATGGCCATTATCTCGACACTCGAGGAAAACAAGGCCCACGAGACTGATATACAGAGTGTTTAATCTATTCAGTGTAAGTCTCATAGATCTTTTCCCCCATTTGTTGGACTCATTATGGGACTGGTTTGCCTACGTGTCAAGCTCATGGGCAATATTTGCATAGTTTCCAGCTGGTGGGCCTGTATTGGCCAGTGTAAAGCTGGTGGGTTAAGACTGCGATGAATGACTCATGGTCCTGGAGTATACAGTCCACAGCTGCGACATCATGGACCATCTTGAAAACTTCGACATACTGTGAGGCCCAACATGCATTCCACATGAAGCAATCCTGTGTATTGCAACTAGCTATTGCCATCCGAGACCTACCCAGGGAATAGATAAGCATTCATGGCAAACCATGGAGAAAGCGGATTGTGCAAAATATTTTGGAGTTCCAATAGGAGGCTCAGCTGGAATCAAATCGCCACAGCAGCTTAAAAGGTTATACTTCAACCAAAGACTCTCTCCAGACGAAGATACGAGTATCATAAAGTTCAGGTGTTTTGCTACTCCATGCCGCTCAGGACTGTCCTGGAATATGCATGCATCATCTGGGATCCATTCACCCAGGTGAAACATCATGAAGTTTGGAATGATCCAGAGAAGATATGCACTCTTTAGCCGCAATGGCCATCATATTATATGCAAAACAAGCAGTGTTACAGCCACACTTGAAAAACAAAACAAAGCAAAACAAAACAAAACTACAATGGCAATCCCTGTAAGAAAGTACAGCTCAGGCAAATTCAGCGATGATGTTCTGCATCAAGAACCCCACAATATCCACTCCGCAGGAAGTTGTGGCTCTATTGCTGCATTCTTCAAAAAGGGCAAATGACCAAAAATGTCAGGCATCATTTGCAAGAACACAAAGTAGGCCTAGTCCCAAAAAAGGTGGCGGCTACTCTCGGCCACTGTCTCTTGTATCTCTTTGAAACACTTCAGGAGAGAGATACTCAATATTCAGCTCTGTTATTAAAGATACATATGTCTCTCTTTTTGTTTTTGCATTTGTTTGTTGTTTTTTGCTTCATGTAGCTCTTTGGATACCTTCTTTAACCAATTAAGAAAAGGCTCCATGGCAGAATATTACAAGATTACACAGTATAATGAAGAAGAAGAAGAAGAAGAAGAAGGAGAATAGGAAACGAGATCTGCTGTCAATGATGCAGAGCCAATACCAATCAGTTCCATGGCAGATCTTAGTCGGCACTGCAAAGGTTTGGATGTCTCTCTCTGTTGACAAAGAATATTCTAAAGCTCCAAGTAAGTCCATGGGGTGGTTTACATTGTCTGGGCATAGAGGGTTGGGTTGGGTATATGAGGATATGATGCTTTGTTATAACAATTAGGTCTGAGATATCAAATTTTTATGTTTGTTTTGACCATCCCGCATGGATCTCCAACGAAAAGGAATGATAATGTGTTAGACCCAGCCGCCACCGTGTTTTTTCAATAGATTTTGATATTACAGTGTAGTTGAGAAACCTCCTCGGTTTCTACCTTTAGATTTGGTACACTCCTTTTACTGATAATTTCCCAAATATTCCATCATAAATGTGTATACTAGATTTTTTTTTTACATTTCTATTCTTACTGCAAAGGCTCCCTCGCATGGGAAGGATTGGGGGACAGCCCCTTTCATACCCTCCTCTCGCTGTATCAACCTCTCCTCCATGCATTGATTATGGCTACACATTTGGGTATGGACTTTTTTTTTTCAAAATGGTAGCTCAACCAAGAGTGGCACGAGATCATTGAATTGCAAACAAAAGAATGCAAAAGCGCCATAATTTCGGAGGGGGATACCTCCACCCACATCCTTCTGTCGATTGGTCTTCCTCCATAGATGGCTGACTTACTACACCTTTTTGATACAAATTTCGAGGTATTCCTTCAAAAGTGCCTGTGTGCCAGGTCGTTGAATCTCATTTCTCAAAATACAAGAGCTCTGTCGAATGGGAGTGGAATACACTACCCTCGCCAACGCTGCACTTCCTGGGTTCCCATCCATATAGACCTGGTACATCTTGGTGATAAATAATTTTCCAAATATTCCCCAAAACGTATGCATCAGATTCTTAAAAAACAAAAACAAAAAACAAAAAACAAAAAACTTCGTCTTTGGGAGGAGGGTAGGTGAGATGCGCCCACACCCCATCAACTTCCGTATAAGTGATGACGCACACATTAAACAAGAGCTACACTGAATCACTGATTTCAGGTCTAAACCTGCAAAAATCCAATCCCCCACCCACATCCTCCCCCTCCCCCTCTGCTTCATTCCTTTGCACCATGAACTTATGCTTTTACATATTTTCCAAGTCCCCCCCCCCCCACGTGAAAACAGATCGCCACCCCTTGCTCTGTGCACATACCCGACTTAGATAATTACCTGAAAAGTTCTGCGGAATGAGTAGCCACTTTTTTGGTAACAGAAATGCATGGTTTTTAAGCCCTACATTGTAAACAATTATTAACTATTAACTATCGCAATATCAATATTAACATCCTCACATTTCATTCAAGATATTTGACCTTGTGTGATTTTCATAGGTGAACGGTAATGGCTCGTTAATAAACAGGGCCTACGAGTGCTCTCTAAAACATCATCATGTTTACCATTGATGATGCCAAACTATTCTGATACTTTGAGGTCATTGACCTCTCGAGATCATCAGAGGTCAAAGGCAGAAACTCGTCTGTGTGCCTTGGAATATGAAGACGATGTCATTGTACACAGATATGCTTGTTTTGTACATCCTTACCATGTTTGACCTTTCACCAATGATGTCATACTTCAATATTCTGATATTCTGAGGTCATCGACCTCTCAAGGTCATCAGAGGTCAAAGGTAGAAACCTGTCTGCTCTTTAGAATATGAAGACAATTTCATTGTAAGATGTTTTGTACATCTTAACAATGGTTACCATTAACCAATGACATCACAGATCAATATAATATTTTGAGGTCATTGACCTCCAAAGGTCATCAGAGGTCAAAGGTTAAAACCTGTCAATGCTCTGTGGAATCAGAAAATGGTTTCCCTGAAGTGTAGATGCATGTTTAGTGAATCATAACCACATATATCATTCACAAATGTCTAAAAACATCGATATTTTGATATTTAAAGTTCATTGACCTCTGGAGGTCATCAGAGGTCAAAGGTAAAAACCTGTCAGTGCTCTGTTGAATCTGGAAATGATTTCTCTGTGGTATAAATGCATGTTTAGTGCAACATAACCACATATATCATTTGCAAATGTCTAAAAACATCGATTTTCTGATATCTAAAGTACATTGACCTCTGGAGGTCATCAGAGGTCAAATTAGATTTACCTCCCGATCTTAAAATAAATCTTATGGTATGTACTAACACTGGTGAAAGTTTCATGCTTTAGTCAAATTTTGCACAATTCACGTGATTTTGAGGGCTTATCTGCTCTACTATGACAAAAAAAAAAAAGGTCCTCAGCTCATTCTCTCCCCTCCCATTTTAGTGCCACTTACGTACTACCTGGTTGAAAAAAGTGTGGGGTCCCAAAGTGATGACACCTTATGTATTCCTTTGTATGGTGCACAAAAAAGTGTGGGGGCCCGAGCCCCCACGGCCCCCACGGCTCTGCCGCCCCTGAGTCTCACAGTGTTAGTTATAAGAAAGGTACTGACACACAATCTAAGACAAGGAAATTCAGGGAAACCTTTGAGGTACCAAAACTTTATATGTGACCGTGCACCTCAAAACGAACATAAAGTCGCACACACTGATTTTGCGTGAGGACTGAAAATATTAAAGTGAAATGGGTCAACCTAGCCGAACTTGACTTTTTCATATTTTCTGAAAGAGCGGGTCTACTTTTACATTATGCTAAAATTTCGTATCATAAAACGGGCAGGAAAGTGTGTTTTTCTTTTAGCAGTTTATCTCTTTTTTCGGTAGAATAGTGTGATTAGGTGTGTATTTAGAATACCTTTTTCATTTCTGAAAAACCTTGTCCACACTGTTCACTTTCAACTCTAATAACTTTTGAAAGGATAGTGCTACTGCTTTGAAAGTTGGCATTAATTATGGAAAGAATGTGTTAATATGGCATGTTTAATTTCATGTTAATCTGATAATCCCTTCATTGTTGTTACTCTGGTGGTTTACTTCCTGTTTTTTGTCCCATTCATCGCACAGCCAACACGGTTTGGTAAAGATTAAGCGCTTGAATAGACACTGTACATCAGAGCCTCTTTTCTCAGTTCACACTTTTCCTGAGTTTATGCTTTCTTTCCAATATTGAGATAGGTTAGGAGAGTCCATTTGTGACCCTGCACCTCAAAACAAACAAAAAGTCGCCAGACATGAATTTTTAGTTAAGACCATATTCTGAAAAAACAGTCTGTTTTTTTTTTTTCAGAATATGGTCTTAACTAAAAATTCATGTCTGGCAACTTTTTGTTTGTTTTGAGGTGCAGGGTCACATATTATCTTTAAATTTATTGAAATTCAACATGTTTGGAATAAAAAAAAAAGCATACACCTCATTGCACACTAGAGCCTATTGTGTCAAGTACTAAACCTTTGGAGAATTAATTTGGGGTGTTGTTGTTTTTAGAGTAAAATTGATTCGATTTTGTAATAAAAAAGGCACAGTAGTGAAGAAAATAGATGATTGACGCAATCATCTATGATAAAATCATGGAAAGTATCAAAATATAAAATAACAGAATAATAACACCGTTAAATTTCATGCAAGCATATAAAAAAGAAAACAAATTACTCAGGGGGAGGTTTACTTTCATCACAATGCACGTGCACATGATAAATATGGTTTTAATTAATTGGATAGCATCATTTAGCAGCTGCCGATACATAAACATCGATACCCAATAGACATTTTCACCATTCCGGTTTGATTCAGTGTGCTTTTCGCATAGACTAACAAATGAGGCGTGATAGGAACTTATGTGCTCATTCTGACATCGATTTCCATCCATACAAAGGAATTCTCGAGAATGATCGAACATCCAACTTCCACTGCAGAACTGCAGTATTTATCAGAAAATGTCCATGATAATGACACCTTCATCTGGAGAACAATCGAGACCTGTCATTATATGATAATACCTTGATAAACAATTTCGTATTTGTCTAATTAGGTTATCGGTTTTAGTTGTTGAAACAGTGACACGGTGCCAATATTTACATAAGTCAGGTATTCACTAACCTACGAATATCATTATTACCATGAAGGCAGAACTTCATAAATCATAATCATTTTCCTGCACAGTTGCGTTCCTATCAATTCATGAAGTCATTTGGTTTTTCCCTTTTCAGTAAACGAGACCAAAAGTAAATACGTCTTTGCTGAAACAAACACGATCTTTTGTGTGTACTTATCGACGAAATGCCTCTGTTAGAATTAGCCGGCGCCCCCTCATTCTCCTCTCCCACTCTCTCTCTCTCTCTCTCTCTCTCTCTCTCTCTCTGTCTATCTGCCTCTGCTGACATCTCTACTGACTATTGATGAGGACGAACGCTGTGTGTGTGTGTGTGTGTGTGTGTGTGTGTGTACAAAGGGAATGAAGAGCTCTATAACACTACGTCACACAGAGTTGCCAATTGTCCTACACCCTGTTAACTTTATCAAAACTTCAGTACAATGTTTTGTCTAATTATTTGTCCCCCCCCCCCCTTTGAAAAAGAGCCATTGATCTACTTTTCTGATTTTTCTATTCTTATCTGATGTCACATGATATCAGGATGAAATTCCCATACAATGTTTGGATTTCCCACAAGATTTGTGCATCTGCGTTGGCAAAATATCAATTGTGACCCTGCACCACAAAACCAACAAAAAGTCGCCAGACATGGATTTTCCGTTAAGGGCAAACTCTGAAGCTTTGAAATGATGTATAACTCAATTCAAATGGACTTCCCTAACCAACCTAATCCTGGCAAGAAAGCACACACTCTGGAAAAGTGTGAACTAAGAAAAGAGGCTCTGAAGTGCACGGTCTATTCAAGCGCTTCAGCTTTATCAATCCGTGCTAGCTGTGCCATGAAAGGGACAAAACACAGGATGTAAACCACCGGGGCAACAACAATGAAGAGATTATCAAATTAAGCTGAAATTAAGCATGTTCTATTAGCACATTCTGTCCATGATCAATGCTAACTTTCAAAGCAGTAGCGTCATTCTGTCAAAAGTTACTAGACTTGAAAGTGAAAGACATGAAAAGCGGACTCGAAGTCATACCTGATCATTCTACGCAGTGGCATATCTAGGGAAAACGGCGCCCGGGGCAAGCACGAAAATTGCGCCCCTAATTTCTGAAAAAGTGTTCAACCCCAACCCCATCCCGGTAGGGACTTTAAACAAAGTCCACATGATGCTTTTTCAAGCACTTAAAAGGGATCTTTTGAGGGTGATTTAAATGTAATGAATTTTGATAGATTTTGGCGAGTGAGCCGAAAATTTTTGTATTTCACGTTACAAAACAAGGAATTCTTGTCATTTTTTGCTTACCAAATCTTACAATTCTAATGAAGATATAATGACGGCCTTATAGATAGCGATTTATACAAAAAAAGTGAGGACTTGAAAAAATACTCTAAATTAGTACGCGCGAGTGAGCTGATATTTTGTATATGTCCTCGTCATCATCACGTATTGTTCTTATCTTTTTTTTTATATAAATTTTGGCGAGCGAGCGCAGCGAGCGAGCCGAAAATTTTTGTATTTTAGCTTACAAAACATGGAATTCTTGTCATTTTTTGCTTATTAAATCTCACAATTATAGTGACGACCTTATTGATAACGATTTATACCAACAAAGTGAGGACTTGAAAAAATACTCTAAATTAGTACGAGCGAGTGAGCCGAAATTTGTATATTTCTGCGTCATCATTATGTTTTTTTCTTATCTTTTTTATTTTTTTTTTGCGCCCCCCCCCCCCCATATGTTCGAAACTGTTGGCGTCCTCTTTTGATAAAATCGGCGATCGCTTCAGAACGAATGAAATTGCAAGCGCTGCTCCGTGTAACATTTTTCCTACTAAATATAAAATGACATAAGTGAACACAATAGACATTATCATTTTGTCCGCGTCATCGTCACGTTTTGTTGTTATCTTCTCTTTTTTTATACGAATTTTGGCGAGCGAGCACAGCGAGCGAGCCGAAAATTTTTGTATTTCAGCTTACAAATCATGAAACTCTTGTCATTTTTTGCTTATTAAGTCTTACAATTCTAATCAAGATATAGTGACGGCCATAATAGATAACGATTTATACCAACAAACCGAGGACTTGAAAAAATACTCTAAATTAGTACGAGCGAGTGAGCCGAAATTTGTATATTTCCGCGTCATCATTACGTCTTGTTATTATCTTGTTTGATTCGGGGTTTTTCCGCCCCCCCCCCCCCGTATGTTCTTTTGATCCAATTGGCAAACGCTTCAGAACGAAAGAAATTGCAGCCGCTGCTCCGTGAAACATTTTGACTGCTAAATTTAAAATTACATGTGTGAACACAGTGGACACTGTAATTTTGTCATCATCATGTTTTGTTCTTACCTTCTTTTTTATATAAATTTTGGCGAGCGAGCGCAGCGAGCGAGCCGAAAATTTTTGTATTTCAGCTCACAGAACATGGAATTTTTGTGTGAACACAATAAACATTGTCATTTTGTCCGCGTCATCATCATGTTTACTTTTTATCTTGTTTGATTTGGTTTTCTGCCCCCCCCCCCACCATTCTCCCCCCCCCCTTTTCTTCTTCTTCTTCGTTTTTTTTCCGTTTTTTTTTTCTTCTTCTTCTTTTTTTTTCGTTTTTTTTTGCGCCCCCAAGGAGTGGCGCCCGGGGCACGTGCCCCCCTTGCCCCCCCCCCCCCCCAGATACGCCACTGATTCTACTCTTCCCCCAAAAAGGGGGTGTAGAAAACACACTTTCCCATTCATGTTAAGATACCAAACTGAAGAATAATGTACAAGAAGGATAGCTCTTTCAGAAAATATGACAAACTCAAGAATGACTTGGTTGAACCATTTCACCTTTTTTGAGTCCTCATTTAAAATCAAGGGTTGCGACTTTTTGTTTGTTTTGTGGTGCACGGTCACAATTACCTATCACAGACACTTATGTCGCAGATTAAAATTCTTTGTCTCCTGACTTCAAAACTGAATGATTCGTAGATGACAAATAGTTGTGAAGATAGATGGCACCTACATGCATACGATCAGTAGAGGTCGCTCTTCATCATTCTCTCCCTGGACATGGAGGATGAGCCCACAAAGGTTACTCTTTGATTTTGGCACACTCTGTTTTTTTTTTTTTTTTTGTCCAGCCATGAAAATAATACTGAGTGAAACTGCGTGCTTCCTGACGGAGAAATTAATAACAATTAAAACAAAGGATAATGGCGGGAAGATTATGGTGGCAAGATCAACAATAAAAAAAAAAAGTTTAGCATACTTTTTACGTCCGTCCTTGCTCATGGTTGAATTAGCAAATGAAGATAATTTATATGATAATAAATCCAGGTAAGTATTCTAAGAAATTAGGCTAAATCCAGGAAATGGAATCTAAAGGTGGAGAGGACGATTCACGTGTCTATCAATGACGGGCCGCCATGTTGATTTTTATATTAATACATAATAATATTGTGAATTCAGTTATTTTTTTTTCAGTTTTTGAGTATTTGATTTGAAATTTGGGATAAATATTTGTGATGTCTATGATAATTATCATAGTTGTGTAGATTTAAATTCTTTTAATGTCACACATTGTGTTCCCATGATAACATCATTTTCTATTGACAATCATACATTTTGCCGATTTGTTTATTTTACTTAGGTTTTGAGCATTTGACTTGAGATGCGATGTATGTGATTGTCAGTGGGCAGTATATATCTCTTGAATGTTGATTATTATATTGTTATTGTAATAATGCTTTTATTAGTAAGAATATAAGATGGTTGCTGCCTGAGTTGATTTTTTTTTTCCCGTTTTGGGTTGGCGTATTAATCACGAGCAGTGAAAGTTTCGTTTTTTGATGAAATATATGGTTAATTTTTTTTGCCAATAATAGATACGAAGACCCACCACGGTATCATCGTTTGTTTGATTGGATTGTGTATAAATGTCAGAGCATTAATAGCTATTGTGTGATTGTTTGTATGGGTCTCAGTCATTGTCAGTGGAAGAACTGTACTTGTCCACGTACAGTATGTTGTATTTATGTTTTGTCATATGTTATATGTTCCGGGCCCCCAGGAAGAACAGTTCCTGGCTACTGATGGGGCCACCCTGTTGAAAGAAGACTGAATAAATAAATAAAAATCTTAAAAAGGGGCATTTCATCCTGATATTATTTTGCTTTACATAAAAAAAGAAAAGTCAGAGAAGAAGATCATTAAAAGGATGTTGGGAAAAATCAGACACACCAAAAAGCTAAAGATTGATAAAGGCCACAAAGTAAAACAACTTGGCTACTCTGTGTGTCGTAGGTGTTGAGCAGCTATCCATCTGTTTTGTACAAAAACTCACAACTTTTCTTTTTTACATTTACATCGGCGCAGACAGAACATATACACTGAAGAGGACATGCAGAGACGTATTTACTTTACTTTATACCCAGAACAGATCTAAAGAAAGTTTGCCTGCTGACAAAAATGAAAGGTATTACTTTTTGTGTACAAACGGAATTGAGAGCTGCTCAACACCCACGTCACACAGAATTACCAATTTGTCCTACTCTCTCTAAGCTATATCATAACTTCACCAATAATTCACCAATCTACTTTTCTGATTTGTCTATTCCTATATGCGACATGATATCAGGATGGAATTCCCCTACAATGTTTTGATTTCTCCCTACGAGATCTGTGCATCTGCGTTGTTGAAATGTTAATTACCTATCATAGACACTTACTTCAATAATTGAAATTCTTTGTCTCCTGACTTCAAAACAGAATGATTCGTACCACAAACAAATGTGAACATAGACAGCACCTACATGCATACGATCAGTAGAGGTCGCTCTTCATCATTCTCTTCCTGTATGTGAAGGATGAGCCCACAAAAGTTGCTCTTTGATTTCGGCACACTGGTTTTTCGGCCAGCCGTGGAAATGATACTGCGTGAGCCTGCGTGCTTCCTGACGGAGAAATAAATAACAGTCAAAATAAAGGATAATCGCGAGAAGATTATAGGTGGAAAGATCGACAGTCACAAAAAGTTTACCTACATTAATCATGATTAAAAAAAAATGGTGGAGACTAACTTCAGTGAGTAAGTTTTTCTTTTTATTTCAGTAAGTTTTATTTCTCCACTTGTAGATAACAAAAAATAAGTATAACAATATCAAACATACTATTCACAGTTCATGAAAATACAAACAAGATTTCACATTACAAGTATATTATCATGTAAAATAATACATGAATTTAATGACAGATCTGTAAATGTACTTGTGGGGGAGACCGTTATCAATAAACAAATCGCTTGACTTGGATAACGGCCTCTGAACATAAAAATAATGCATTGTAACATTTTTTTTAAGGGGAGGGAACACACGCACGTAGAACAAATAACGTAAATCCTTAAAGTATCTTAAATGTCATTTGACCAAAAAGGACAACGCAAGGTGTAATGTATAAAGACGAAAAAAAAAAAAACACACACCGAGAATAAGGGATCCGAATAGGAAGAGTAGAGAGAAGAGAGAAGATAGGAGAAAAGAAGAAAAGCGATGAGATACAGTGTTCAGGAGTTGGGAGGTGACAAAAGCGTAATTCTAATTCGGGTGGTACATTGCGAGAAGAACGCTTTAATAGGATGATTTAAAACATTGTAAAGAAGAACTGCGTTTAAGGTCATCATTTAATGAGTTCCATACATCTGGACCATGATGCCTTATGGAATTTTGAGTTGTAATAAGTTTAGGATTTTCCAAATGACAATCTGTTGCATGACGGGTAGGATATGAATGAATACTAACTAATACTCTGCCGAAAAAAACCCAAACAAACAGATAAATTCACTAATAAAACTCTCACACTGCACGATTCAGCTGTTGTCAGAATCTCGAGGGAGTTATGAATCACAAATCATTTTCAAAATAAAACCATCAAACAAACTAACTATCTAACAAACTTCAATAAGCACACTTTTCATTACAATGTTGCACACATTTCCTTGCAGGTGCTAGTATAGATCATCGTTGAATTGTTGCTACATGTTTTATTCCCAATAATTCCCCGTCGCTTGTAAGTAGCCAGATACACTGTTTCCTACTAATGTCCAAATTTCAGTTTTTACCCCATTCATATGTCATTAACATTGCAATTATAACAATTAATAAATCCGTTAGCATTTATGTGGTTTATTTGCTCTCCTAATCATTCTGTATTTGTCAAGAATTTGATGCTCTTTCGAGATTTTCGTCTTTTCCTTTTTAAAATTTTGGTCCTATGTTTTATCCGTGATCTTTATATCATCTTGATCTTAACACTCGATTCAATACTGGGACATACACTTAGGAGGCTTGTTTATTTCTTGAACATTTATACTTTGATACAAACTTTGGATTGACAACCATGTTCTTCAATGTTCCCAATATCATATTGTGCATCAATTTACTTTGATATATTTAATGTATTATCCATTGACAAATACGAAAATAAATTGAAATTGAAATTGAAATGAGTAGCGATATTAATATAGAGAAAGCCACTGTTTTTAGGGGATATCATTATTAAACAGAAACGTCGAAGAAATACATTAATTGAGGGTTAAAAGTATCCATAGATGAATAAAAGAATAATGAGAGTCAGATATTGAGGAAGGAACTGCTGATGAATATAGATATTTTTGAACTGTAACACACTGGTGTTAGGAGTTCGTTTCCAGTACTGACATGACTGATAAATTATTGTAGGTTTAAAACGAAGCATGATATTAGAAGAAAGGTGGGAAAATCTCATTATTATACATGAGATCAGGCAAAGTCATGACATTATGCCTTTTGTGAACAGATCAATCCATCATGGGAGAGTAATGAGTTGATGGCGGTATCAAACTCAACTGATTTGTATAATGATGTGGTTGCGAGCAATTTCACTTGTTGGTGAAACTGTGAAATTAAAATGAAAAAAAAAAAGTTTAAAGATACAATGATCCCGTGGTATGTCCGCATTAACAAGACGTCGACCATTTTGGTCAACCGATTTCTTTCAGATGAACGAAGTTGAACCAAACTGTCATGGTCAGGAATAACACTTAAACGATATTTCGATGTAGGTTTTGTTTCTGCCAAGTATAGTACAAATAATAACTACTACTCTGATCTGTTCGACTAGACTAAACTTGTGAAAATGACGGAGAGTACACTTTCGTGACGGTTACGAAATTGTGCTCCCCAAGACGTTCACTTTTAAGCAAATTCAGATTTGATTACCGTTTGTTATTTCAATACTTTTTCATAGTCATTTGTCAATTATGAAAAATAAAAATCAACTCAGCACGCACTAAAATAGTGACTTGGTTCTCCAGGGAAGGGACAATATTGTCATTGTGGGGGGAGGTCTCACTATAAAAACATTATTGTGTCATTTTTGCCTCTGCTAAATTTCACTTTCTATCCCTTGCTTGCTTAAGTGTTGCTGTTCATCTCTGGCCGTCTGTTAAAATCAGACGAGTACAATAAGCACCTTGACAATAACTCGTTGACAGCTACTTCCGGGACATCAGGCGTAGTGTCACAAAACTTACCGAAAACGGCCACTTTCAGGCTGATAATGACTGCACATCGAAGCACTAGAAATCGGAACGGTTGTTCCATTTTTTTTTTTCAACCAAGCTTATGTTGCCGACCTAAAAACTATCATCTGTCCATAAGAGCAATCACATGACAGGACAAGTCACCCGCTCCATAAAACGAAGACCGTCTCATAACTTCGTAATCCTGATGGTTTCTTCTCTCGCCTCATGTCGCCATCTGATAGGAGATTTTTAAACTGTGATTTCCGGTTTCTTACAGCATTCTGCGGGAGTGTCTTTTCTTAAAGGTGAAAAGTTTTTGCTCAGTTTAAAATTCTAGGAAGATCGTTTGAAGGGCAAGCCGTATATAATAGCGCTAACGAAATTCACTCTTCGTCGGTAGATTTATCTTTATAATCACAGGTAGGAGGATATGTACCGTGAATGACCTGGTAGCAGTATTTATTCGACTTGATTATTTTCTCATACCTCCTCATACGTGAGGGAGTATAGGCCCCTGAGTATCTCTCGTTATTTTGTCACGAACTTTGTACATTTAGCAGCGCGCTTATTTAAACAATTGATTATGATATTTTCTTTTACCCCTCAATGACACTAAGCCTTTGGGACTTAGCAATAATTTACTTCATATTCACGCTAATCTAAAGGTAAAATGAAAAAAGAAGTGTAAAGATTCAGCGACCCCATACATGCTAAGTCCGATATTAACAAAATATTGACCATTTTGTTCAGTTGAACGAAGTTGACCCAGACGGTCATGGTCTGGAATAATACTTCAGATATTTCAATGTAGATTTTGTTTCATCCAGGTATAGTGCGATAACAGCGACTAATCAAATCTGTTCGACTGGACTTACTTGTGAAAATCATGGAGAGTACACTTTCATGACTGTCACGAAACTGTACTCTCCAAGATGTTCGCTTTTAGGTAAAGTCAGATTCGATAATGTTTTGATGCTTTCATTTATTTGCTTTCATATTTGTCAATTATGAAAAAATCAATCAACTCAGCATGCACTTAAATAGTGACTTGAATCTCCAAGGAAGGGACAGTATTGTCATCGTGGAGGGAGGTCTTAGTAGCATTATTTTGCCATTCTCTGTCTCTGCTAAAAATCTTTTTTTTTTCATCCTTTGCTTGCTTAAGTGTTGCTTTTCATCTGTGTTAAGATCAGACGAATAGTTGTACTGAGGTAAAGTGCAGACATGATAGTTGGGGCTAGAGCATTCTCAGGAATCTTCGGACGTCGGAGTTTTATGAGTGCCACTCACCTATTAGAAACTTGGACTAAGACAGGGTTCCAATTCATTAGGAAAGAGAGGGAGAGAGAGAGAGAAAGAGAGAGGAAGTGGCAATTAAAGTAGAGCCCATTCGAGAAGATGGCCAACATATCCTTGATAATTTTGTAAGTCACAGATGTAATTACCTGTAAAGGAACCTCGGTGGCTCCAGTCCATGAAAATTGAAGGAAGTTTTCAGGATCTCGAAAGAAATATGTTAATTTCATGCGATGAGAGTATGTTCGGTCTTAGAACGGTTACCTACACACTCCAAAGAAGTGACAAATTAATTTCCTTCAGCTCAAACCTCTTTTAAATTAAAGGTTACTCACTCGAACAAAAGGGGCAATTCAATAACTTCCTTTTTCGCAGGTATGCACCACGACGAAACTTTTTTTGGAAACTGTCAGGTTCAAGTAGATAATGGTTAGTTGATGGTGGAGCTAACAGTGGGGATGGGAGTCCCAAATTCTTGACCTGCTCAACGGCACAACACATCATAGAAGACTTGTTGTGGAGTGGCTGCAGTATTGGGGTCGTGGTTGTGGTGTTTTGTTGTTTAAATAACCATGAATACTTCCATAAAAAAGCACAAATGTCTTTTAGAAGACTTCTTTTTTCTAGGTCTCTGTAGAGATAGTAGGGAAAGGAGAGAGAATGTCTGGGTTGATGCAGTGTTGGTAGCCTGGCTTACCGATGCTTATTACTTGCGGAGTCCTCCAGAGAACATAATTAAAAACAGACACCATGCATGGCAGACACAATGTCTCTATCATCATCATGAATACAATACGTATAACACATGTTTCCATGAATGCTACGATTGTCGATGTGTTTTTATAGCATTTAGCCCAACAATCCTAAAAGACTTTGTTAGAGGCAAACTGACTGTAAACACACACATATCATCTTATGTACATGAATCTAGAAACCACACAGGCCTATTATACTGGTGCAATGCAAAAAAAAAAAAAAAAAAAGTAGGAGCGCTTTCCAACATCACACTACTTGGCATGACATCTGTTTTTGAATTTCAAATACCAACATTAATTGTCTTTGAATTTAAATCTGTATTTTAATTCCAAGCAATTCCCCTCTCCTGAGCTTTCTAAATGCTTTTTTATACTAGATGATTAATTCCTGGCAAGTGGGTATAACAGTTTCAGAAACTTACTGTGCATTTATAAGCACCGTGCCGTATTACATTACATCTCTGACCCCGAGGCACTGGTGGTATAGTAAATGTTTGCAAAGCACTTAACTGTATCGTTAAAACATTGCTACTACGTGTGCATGGGCAGACATTTGAATATAGTCACATGTAGTCTTGTTAACATGATCGTTGAAAGAAATCACACGAAATTCATGCTATACCACAAACAACATGAAACGCCATGCTATGACACGTATTGTTATTTGAACATATTTACGAATGCAATAAATAAGAGATATGCTTACACGTACACGTTGTACGTATCAACCTTTGATATCTTATGAGATAAATTTTGTTTTTCTTAGAAATTTTATACCATCCTAAAACGAGTTTTATTTTCCTTTATCACTATGCACTGTCTATAGTTCTTATACATTTTCCTATATGGTGTTTAAAATGTCCTATTGTTGTATGTAGGTATAAAAATTCTGATGAAAACGTTCGGAAATGTGGTGTCCTGAAATCCTGATGTATAAAATAGAAGACTAGATGCCTTGTTACACGGACTTTCATCCAATTTTTTGTTGATCGGATTTTTTTTTTTAATCTCGTCATTGGCAACTAGATCTTTGGACATCTTGGGGCCGAAGTAAGAGCATAATAGTCCTGTCTCGTTCCGTAATATACCAGATTGAGAAAGTTTCAACTTTGATAACAGGTTAGGGATTTAAAAAGATTGCGGATTTGTTGTCAGTGTATGATTTATGTTTTGTAACCTGTTTGTCAATACAATACAGAGTTTACACACTCATTAGCCATGATAGCATTACATTAAAAGTACACGTGTCGGGTCGCATCGCAAAACGCAGATTTTTTCATCAAAACAGGCGCACGCATTACTGCATACCGAATAATCAGATTGATATTTGACATATGGAGCAAATTAATATCACATTACAAAGATGATAGACGAGAAACACCAGTGAGTAATCAACATAAATGAATCATGTTGGCCGTTATATTTTTTCACTCCTAGTTAACTTTATTTACAGTCCATGCGTATTTCTCGTATTAAGGTCATTACAAGGAATAATGATTATGAACTTTTATTCTCGGAGAAATCATTCTGAAGTGGCGTTTGCATTTTTGTCATGATAATGACAGCTAATTGTCGCAGGTGGCAGCAATCATTTAACCCGAGGAAAACGACAGATGAACTCTATGGACGAAAGATAGAACATTCACAAAAATTATTCAAAAACAGAACATGCAATCGCAATGAACAAAGGTGTGGACCTAAATCATTCTATTCCTAAGGGGCTCATACGTATAACGTGCCAAGGCAGCAGAACTTTTTGAGGGATGGGAGTAGGCAGTAGCCTTCATTTTTTTTAAAAAAAGTCGAAGGGGGGGGGGGGGGTAACCATT
This sequence comes from Diadema setosum, assembly GCA_033980235.1. Classification (NCBI taxonomy): domain Eukaryota; kingdom Metazoa; phylum Echinodermata; class Echinoidea; order Diadematoida; family Diadematidae; genus Diadema; species Diadema setosum. Next base: position 32,270,746 of record CM067072.1, on the reverse strand, counting down.
GTAACTTTTTTGACCTTGCCTATTGGGATTTCTTAATGCGCTGTTATGTTTTATCCGTGCATCTTTAAACTGTGTATGATACCGCATCTCTATTTTTCTCACATTTTTTTTTTCATTTATAACTTTGATATGTTTGTTTCGTCTTCTTATTTTGTTTTCTTTTTGATGGCATTGCACTGTGTATATATATCTGCAATATTTCAATATTCATAACAAAGTGTATAAATGTACTTCTATTCGTTACCACATCATTTATTGCTCATTGTTTTTTACACTTTGGTAACGTGATTTATTCAATCTTGCGTATGGTTATTTCTTGCCGCTGTTATTTTATATATATATATATATATATATAACTTTTTTTTTTTTTACTTATGTAGATATCACGTTTTGTTTGTTTCTACATGTGCATTTACTGTCCTTTTTGTTGCCGTTGTATTATGTGATTTTTACTTGCAATATGTGCTATTTGAGGGCTCACTTGAAAAGCCGGCCCTTTGGCCCTGAACGTGACTTCCATGTTCTTTTTTTTTTTTTTTTTGGATAAAACTGAATAAATAAAATAGTACATGATTGAATTGAATTGAATTGAATTGAATTGAATTGATTGTTTTATTGTCCACAATGGACAATGTTTGTGATGTAATGTATTTTTGTTAGGCAGCTCACCACAAGCTCTGCTTTTTGAGGTTTTGCCTTCCTTGTACAACCTTATGTATGTGATTTACAACATGAAAAAGATAGAAAATAAATGTTTTACAAACTTGAACTTGAATGCGAATGCGAATGTGGAAATGCGCCTTTCACCAGCGTAACATGCAAGAGATACAAACAAATAGCAATTGTTCAAAGAGCAACATATGCGTCACAGATTTCGAATAACATGAAACACAAGTGTTTTGCAATACTTGTTGCAGAAAATAAAATAATAACCGCTATATTACATATATCTCATTAAATTCATTAATTTAAATAAATTCCATAATCATTCTGATTATTATCAGAAATTCAACTTTCAACAAATCTCCCGCTTCTAATTAACACATTCTCCATTATTTTCCTTCATTTGTAACTCATCATTCATCTCACGTACATTATCTTCTCTATAATATCTAAATGAACATAATTATTAAAATTATCATACTTTGATATGATGAGAATGAAGATTTCATACTGCAGTTTTTTTTTCCAAAAGAATTTAAAAGGGTTGTTACTTCATGTATGTTTAATTCACAATGAAATTTCACTTAATGATTTGTATCTATTTTTTATTGAATTAGAACAACGAAAATGTCTTTCGAATCTCCTTAAACACACCATTCGTGGTAACTAATATCCAAGTTTCACCGCTACGATAATCGCAAGTGTGCAACTTGTGCAATTTATCTTGCATTGAGCATTATGGAATCAGTCTGTAACCTCCCATGGGGCATCAGCAGTACATCAGCAAAACAAACAAACAAACAAACATCAAAACCAAAAACATATAAAAACGAAACTAAAAACAGAGTTGAAGTCATTCTGCAAATAATGCGGCTATTTCTTTCAAATATGATAATTCAAACTGTATAACAGGATTCCAATTGATTGATATCATTCATTTGATTTGGCAGTTTATATAAGTTAAATTAGCAGAAACTAATTGCAACAAATTTCTAATCATTCGTTACTGTTATGTGCAATATGAAAAGAGGCATTCAACGGGTGAGATGATCCACGTTGCAATACGTACAAAGTACAGGTGTGTTATGTTTGGCACCATCCATGAGGAAACACCGGTTCTGAAAAGAAACAAGAGACTGTTATCACAATTAGAGGTGTTGAACAAGGACTGCTTGAATAACTTCCTTTCCCCGCTGGATAGTTATCACAATTAGAGGTGCTGAACAAGGACTGCTTGAATAACTTCCTTCCCCGCTGGATACGTATACTGTCAAACTACACTTCGCTGTTTGAGACTGTAAGAGCTTGGTTGAAGTGTAAGAATGCTCACACCAGGGAGGTGAACAATCCACCTCCCTGCTCACACCGTTGATCCTACTATCGTCTCGTCCAGTGTGTGTGTGTGCGTGTGTGTGTGTGTACTTGCTCATTTTGTGAACAGGTGGGGCCCTATGCTCAGTGTGTAGCCCGTACAAGAAAAAAAAAACCGAACAAAATATTAAAGGAAAATATTGAAACAAATAGTGAAATTCAAGGTTTCAAATTTTGTTAAAAAAGATATGTATATCATACACATTATTGCACACTCCAGTCTACTGTGACAAGTACGAAACCTTAGGGGAATTGTTACTTCTACGGAGGGGGGGGGGGGTGTTGTTGTTTTTAGAGTGAAATTGATTTGATGCTTTGATAAAAAGCCTTTGATAAAAAGCAAAGTAGTGAAAACAAAAAATATGATTGATGCAATTATGATACAATCATGGAAAGTATCAAAATATAAAATAACAGAATAATAACACGGTTGAATTTCATATGAGCTTATGAAAAAGAAAACAAATAACTCAGAGGGAAGTTTACTTTAATCACACTGCACGTACGTATCATAAGTATGGTCTTAATTAATTAAATAACATCATTCAGCAGCTGCCGATACATAAACATCGAAACCTCATAGACATTTTCACCATTCCGGTTTGATTCAGTGTGCTTTTCGCATAGACTAACAAAGAGGCGTGATATGAACTTTGCTCATTCTGACCTTGATTTCCTTCAATGCAAAGGAATTCTCGAAAGACAAAACTGGCTTTCGAGAATAGTTGGTTGTATATCCACTTATACAATCAAAACTGCAGTAATTATCAGAAAATGTCCATATAATGACACCTTCCCCTGGACAACAATCAAGACCTGCAATTGAATGATAATACCTTGATAAACAATAATTGCGTTTATGGCTAATTAGGTTATCAGTTATAGTTGTTGAAAAAGTGACACGGTGACAATATTTATATAAGTCAGGTATTCACCAACCTACGTATGTCATTATTCCAGTGAAGGCGGAACTTCATAAAACATAATCATTTTCCTGTACGGTACCGTTCCTATCAACTCATGAAGTCATTGGGTTTTTCCCTTTTTGGCAACGAGACCAAAAGTAAATACGTCTTTGCTAAAACAAACACGATCTTGTGTGTGTACTTATCGAAGAAATGCCTCAGTGTAGAATGAGCCGGTGCCCCTCGTTCTTTTCTCTCTCTATCTATGTGCCTCTGCTGACAACTGCACTATTGATGAGAACGTACGCTGTGTGTATGTGTGTGTGTGTGTGTGCGTGTGTGTGTTTTAGAACATGCAAGCTACACCTGTAATTGACTTCTATTAAGGACAAGTGACAAAAATTTTGCACATTGTCTTTCCATTTAAATTTCAGTTGTGGTCTCGTATCGAGATGCACAAAAGAGCTGAACTGAAACAAACCCATACCACTTTATTTGGAGTTACACTCACATCAGGACAATAAAACAAACGCTACAGGACGGATACGGCCATAACATACCATACACTATAATTGTCTGCTTACGTGATTCTTTTTTTTTTTTTTTTGTTAAATGCTGTGGCTTATATTTTCTCTCTGTTCAAGGGCAACAAAAGGAAATAACACGTTCACATTGTATGCGGAGTTGATTTCATAATGCCAACATTGTGAGATATATGCGATTTAAAGTGCAGTTGCACATGTTCATGTTGACCCTAATAAAACATGTAAACAGGTAGAGTGGAAAAAACGAAAGAACCACATAAGTTCCTCCTGATACCAAGGAAACAAAATTCTTTTAAAGAGATCACGTGTTTTCACAAATCATATCTTATGAAGATATTCTTTGATACAACATTATACACATTCAATGCGGCTCTTGAGAAAAAAAATGTTTGTGATGTTTTAGACAAGAAGCAATAATTACTTCATCAACCAAGACTTTTGTGTGTGTGGGGGGGGGGGGGCTTTGTTTCGCAAGCAGATGACTTCATCAACTGAAAGCACATTTGCCTTTTCATTTTTTTTTCAGTATTATCATTTAAACCAATGATTTGGTGAAGGTTTATGAAAACTTCCTCAACTTGGATATCTGAACTTTATTTCACGTCGAACTTTCATTAAACTTCTTCGTCTTATCATCATCATCATCATCATCATCATCAATGATTTACTTGATCAAGAAAAAGAAAATATATAGTCGACGCTACTAAATACAATACAAATACACTACATAATAAGAATGGCGCTGGACAATAAGGAAAGGTAGATGCCATTTATAGATCCTGGTAAGGGTCGGTAAAGGCAGAATGGATTGTTGCTGCTCGGTTGTATGTCAGCTCAAACCAAACATGAAACTTCTACTTTTCTGTTCGTCTGATTTCAATCTATTCATCAAAGTTAAACTCGGAAATGGTGTACAACGATGTACTGAAATAATGATGTCTGTTTTTTTTTTGTGTGTGTTTTTTTTTTTTGGTTTTTTTTTAATGGTGCATCAAAATCAAACTGCAGCTTAACTAACTGATAATGCTCCTTGGTTTATGTTAGCGCATACATGCGGTCAACTACGAGGAAATAAAACGGTCAGTTTGTAATTTCAGACTATGATATAATGACATGATAATAACATGCAGAAGGAAGTGATAAACACGCAAAAGAAAGCTCCAATATGATTTTTTCTCTTTTTGTCTCCTTCCCCTGAAGTGAGGAAATAACAACAAAGGAATAGTCGGGGTGTGAAATACGTGAATAGTTGTGCGCTAATACGGTGTTCCGATTTTAAATGTTTAGGCTCTATGTTGACAATAAACGCATCCAAGCTTCCAATTATGAAAGAAGGTTAATTTACTCTTATGACGGTGTGCCCTTTGAACGGGCAACTTGGAATTTGTAACACCATGACTAGCTCTTATCACCCTTAAACAAAATAATTTGCTACCGCACATTGTTATACGCAGCATCGAACCAGGAAATTAAAGTTGAAAAAAATATGATATACCTGGCCTGGAGTTACATGAGACTGCGCAAGAAATACGGGAACGACAGAGAAGACAATCACTTTCATGTGCGCCTGATCATTTTCTTTTGATCGCATGGGGTAATTCTTACTGTGGAGAAATTACAGTATTCCGAGCAGAACAAAGAGTCATTGAATGGGTCAGGAGAATGGAACTACGATCCCCAATGCTAGCACTTCGATGTGCAATCTTCATCGCCATGAACATGGCAGTTTGCGGTAAGTTTTGTGATGTTAAGTTGACACTGTGCGCTGGGGGATAGTGTAATACCAAATTTTGATGTTGACTCGTTCTATTCAGATGGATTGCAACTAGAGGCAAGAAGTGGCAAAATGGTACGAAAAGAGCAAAACAAAACATAGGTAAATGAAATACAACATGACTTTGTTCAATATTTGGCGTACTGGATATACAATTTATTCGTAGTAAAAAGATGATTGAGTGACAGAGCTGCTCATGTTTTTGTCAACCTATACAATTCCCCAAATTGTAGTTTTTGTAACAAAGTTGAAGAAACAATAATACATCTTTTTTGTGTGATTGTGAGAAGGTAAGCTCCATTTGGAATTATTTGTTACGCATAATACATAAAAAGTATGTTTTAGATTTTAATTTAACAGATTTCAATTAATTTTTGGGGGTTGTCAACGATAAATTTTTGACATTTCTTTTTTCTGGCAGTTAAATATCGTTTTTATGTGTGCAAATTTTAAGGTGGTAATCCTAATTATGTGGCAGTAAAGTCTTTTATTAAAACTCTGAAGGAAACGGAATATTATTTGGCAAGAAAGAGAGGCAAATTACCAACCTATTTCAAAAACTGGAAGTTTGATTTGTAACGTGCATATGCATAGTGTAGTACCTTTTAGATCATGAAACCACTCTTGTTATATGTATGTTTACCTTGTTATATCTATCTTATATATTTATCCTGTTAACTTTCAAATACTTCTGTTATATTGCTGTCTGCACCTTGGCCGACCGAGTTGTCCTCTGGGAACTACATGTTGATAAATATTTCCGCGTACAGAATACCCAGTTGTATGTTTATACAGCTGTAGTTGATTCTTTTTTTTTTTCGAGATTTTCGCCATTTAAAGGAATGTGGAGAAGAGGGCAAATTCTTCCGACCCTGTGTAGTTGTATGTATGTGCATTTATGTACAATCAATTTTGTTACGATGGTATGTTTACAATGTATGTAGAATATACATTAGAGTGTTTTTATGCTTGGAAGGGAATAGATGCTCCCTCCACATCTATCTATTTCATCACAATAGTCATACATTCAAAGTGTGAGTGAGTTTGCCCCTTTTCCCTCTTTCTGTTGCGAATCGAAATCATCTCTTATTTTTGTTGTGAACTACTGCGTATCTTCCGGTTTTTCATTTCCCCTCTCCCCTTGATGGAGGGCTGAAGGTCAAACATACCTCTACTTTGCTGCCCTTTTTCTCTTTTTCTTTTTTTTTTCTTTTCTCGCAAAATTTATTTTTCTTGTTTGTGTTATTTGTATACCATAATTAGAAATGAATTATGTTTGTATGCCAATAGTTGAAATCAATAAAATATATAAAGAAAAAAAAAGAAATTTTGGTCTACAGTCATGAGGGATTTATGACCAACGAAGACGGACAGTCACACCCATTGGATACGGTGATATAGTGTATTAAATAGAACAAGAATTGAGGAGATTTGCTATCAAATTCAGTGTGGTGTCAGTGAATATCCTATCTTGCAGATTTTAATAATTAGAATGACTACTATTCGTCATTTACTCAGTGGTCAAAAGAAGATAGGACGAACTCTAACAAACACTCCGACAAGCTCTCTGATTAATATCGGGTAACAGCTAGGATGGCTATTACTGTTACTTATTCCCAAATACCAAGACAACTTTTAGAGATATTCGAATGACCATAAATATGGCAGAGATTGAATTGGATACTAGTATTTCATTCCCTTCAAAGTTGCACACCGTCAAAATTTCTGTCTCAGACTTAACTAATCTTCCTGATGTCTTATGTCCCTTATTGTTAGAGCAGGAATTGTCCCCTTAAGTTTTGCTTTCCCGACAATAACGTTTATCACAGTTGTCGTGACTTGTAAATCATTCTCAGGCCTTTCTCAGGTATTTCTCGATGAGTTACATTTGTTTCGTCAGCAAATACCAGATAAACTCTGTAGAGGTTCCTAATAGGATTGAAAGTATAAAGTACACTATGGCCCTGCAACACTGCACAAAGGATATGTGGATGAATGTAATTTCTTTCCTCTTTTCTTTCCTGGAAAGCAAACGTGACACTTTCCGTAATCTATGGTATAGAAGAAAAAAACCCAGAGATTTTTGTAAGTAGGAAACGATGGGCATCATCCTCTATTTTTGTGAACATGCTATTCTCTTCCGTCATTCCTCTAGTTATTAGAAAAAAAAATGACAGCTGATTAAATAATTTTATATCTGGGAGTCCAAACATTTTGAGATTTTTCCTATGAACATTTTTTCACCAGTCTTGCTTATCACATTCTTATTCTTCCAAAATTATCATTGTTATCATTATTACCATTTTTTAAGCCCACCCTATTTAGCAAATCTAGAGATTGCAGGAAAAAAACAAACAAACGCAAGAGTGGATTTGGGGGAAACTTAGTCAAGTTGTTTTAAAATAATATCAGTTTTAATATCGCGGATCTTAGAGAGCACAATGCATGGATGAAGTTATGAATTTGAAAATTCATAAGTTTGGAGCACATAATCAGATTTTCTTCAAACTTCTATGATGTGTTTTATGAATGTTTCAGTGTTCAATAATATCACGTGTTTATCTACAGGGAAACTTCAGTGGAACAAAAAGCTCATTTCGTTCATATTGTTTCTTGCATGGACTTCTATTTATTTCATCTTGACAGGAAACATCCTGGGCATGACCTGTGTTAATTTCAACCCAATCTACGATCCCAGTCAGTCCGCTTCATTTGCAGCTATTGTGAGCGGTGCTGACATGACAAGTACATTGACCTTTCAGAGGTCAATAGACTTGACCACGGGGTCAGATGTGGCAAGCTGGTGTTCTTACGGTGATGATGTCTCCTCGTGTCAGTTACCATCGGGTTCAAATATCGAAAGTTACCTCACGTCTTCGGCAAAGGTCACCTTACCTGTTGATTCTAGTGGAGACACCTTTGGGGCTTACTCATGTCGAGCTGAACGGTACAATTGGACAACGACCGCTACGACTCTGTTCATTCGTTCTGACGGTAAAGTATTTTATTCCGTTGTACTTAACTATAGTCAGTTTTACCTTATAATTATCTTCGACGGGAACGGAAAGGGCAAAATACCCGGGAGCAACTAAACATTTTGGACTTTCAAAGTCAGATTGAGTATACTGCTTACTGAAACATGTAATCAAGCACAATCTTGCACGTTAGTCGTGCGATATTCCCATCTATTTAAGTTTCTGTGTTCAAAGATGTAACGTCAATGCCATAGCGTTTATCAGTGCTTTATTTACATGATTCCTTCGATTATTGTCATACTTGCTTTACGTGTGACGAACATCCTGGCAGTGACATTGCTACACTTTTTCATTCATAACTTAGGTACTATAGGCCCATAGTAAATGAATAACGTGCATGTTAACCAGTCAGGTGAAAAGGGACAAGACGAAACGAAACGAGGAGTTAAATTTACAACCCTCTCCTCCTGAGTGCCACATTCCTTATTGTATTGAATGATGGAGCAGATTATAATCAAAATATTGGTTGAAACGTACACATGACCATTTGTTTTTCGCCTACAATGAAACGCATAATTTTACTTATGACTGTTCATTAGAAAAGCGTAATGACCTACCATTAGCACTTCACGTCGCGATATCATCGTTTTATTTAGGCCCTACTTGCTATGAGGATGATTTTAAATATCAAACGAAAGGATTTATTTCATCATTTTATAACATTTTTATAACATTATAAAACAATCAATACACATGACTTTGTTCGCGCATTAGTATAGTCACCCACTCACGGTATTTTCGAAACAGTCCAAACTTCCTCTTTCAAAGGTGTACCTGTGTTGGTAATTATTACTGATGACCTTAGTGATGTAATAAAATTTTGTATAATGATAGGTTTTATATTGTAAAGACATTGTTTTTGATACCAAGTCGGAGAAAAAAAGAAAAGATAACAAAAGTAACAAATGCAAAAATGATTTCAAAGTACACTCTTATTGGTCTCAAGTCTATGAGGCCTTACACTGACTGCATGACTTTCTTTCCTACTAAAGGTGAATAGTTTGGAAGATATCCACATTAATGTCTCCCATCTCTCCAGGGAGAGAAATGACAAGATAAACAGTATGTTCCCTCTATCTTGACCACTCCCTTTTATGATAATATCATCAGCATGAAGGAACCATCTACCCCCTCCGCTACTTATTAAAGTGATTCGTACTTTGTAGATTTCATATTATTTCTCTTTGTCTTGATGCCATGTACTGTATAAGCTGATAAAAGCATGCAGTCACAGGAGAAAATGGTAATTCCTCATAAACCAAGGCTATAGAAAAATAATTTACAACCATGTGAAACAGCTTTTCTGTAGTAATCTCATAAATAATATGACAATGTAGTCCAAGCACCGGAAGAATTCTTCTTCTCCGTATCAAAATACACTCAATTCTACAGTTAAACATATGATGGACCCTCGGAATAATAACACTCATTTACAGTTACAAGACTGCGATTTTAATCTTTAGCTTATCGCAACTTCAATATCACTAATTCTCATGACATCACATTTGTTTTTCTTTGCTTGAGTATCTTATAACTATTTTCAATTCAATGTATTGCGATGTCCTAAATCTAATGACAAGGAGACGATGAGCTGATATCAAAACGAACAAAAATGTGAGACAAAGTCATACTTATACATACATAATCACTTTAAAAGCTTATAGTAGACGGCGAGTTGTCACAATATTGGGGTGTAATCTTCTCTAGATTTTGATTTTTGTGCTATTTCCCCTATTTTGGGGGTGATGAACACGAATCCACTTGTTGCCCTTTTTCTAACAGACGTCTTCACCCGTTGCCATGGCAACGAATTATTTTCTTTTATCGAACGTGTATTCTTCATTAAACATGATAAAAACATTGATTAAAATTTAAAATCGCAGGATACCTCATAGTGATGAGGGTTGCCATGGTAACACCTATTTTTAAACGAAAATAGTGATTTTTTTCATCAAAAAGCATGAAAACATGGAATGATTGAGTAGTTATTCATTATCAGTTAGTGTCCTCTTGTGATTATCAGCTTTTTTTCACTATGCTCATCCCACATTATTATCGTTGCTATGGCAAAAACAAGAGGGAAACTTTCTTTTATAGAAAGAACTGTTTCATTCAAAAGGAAAGAAAAAATAAAATAATCAAATAATCAATTTCTGTAAAGTTTTTGAGCTTTTTACTGTATTTCGGGAATGCATCTAGGTCATTTTTCTAAATGACGTCTTCAGCCGTTGCTATGGCAACAAATTATTTTCTTTAAAAGAAGATGTGTTCTTCTTTATAATACCACCAAAATGTGTCAAGATAATGATGTCTATTCAAATAAGTAAAACATCACAATTTTTCAATTTTCATAGTTACCTCATACATGTAGCAATGACAGTTGCCATGGTAACAACAATATATCACAGAAAATATTATTTTCATAAAAAATGACAAGATTGAGTAACATATTTATAACGAATTACTATCAGTTCTTTTTTTCACTATATTCATCCCAATTCGTCTTTGTTGCTATAGCAATAACATGAGAAAAACTGCTTTTTAAAGAAAAACAATATAACGTTAAACGTTAAATAAGGAAGGAAAGAATATACTAAACAAAAACAAATAAGTAAAAACACAAAAGTTTCGTCAGCTTCCTGAATTTCTGATCACATTGCACCTTCAAAACCTTAAATATCCGTAATAATGGTTAATATTTAACATGATGGCCATAGAAATGCATCAATTCTTTTGACAAAAAAAAAATCTTCATAAAAATTGTTGAAATTATGGCCTAAATTTTGAAGTATTACAAATGAGCAAGACTATTAGCCATTCACAATTCTGTTCATGGAACATTAATTCTGTTCCTGTCGTAACAACAAAGGAATATATATATATATAGTTTTTTTTTTTTTTTAACCATAGAAATACCTAGGGAATATGAAATACAAATAACAAGCAATACAAATGTGTAATAACCTCCCCAAAAGTTCCAATTTTTTCGTCATGATGTACTCTTTTTCAGCATTAATAACTCCAAGACATTTGAAACCCTTAAAGGGTATGTACAGGTCTGGTTAAGGTGAGGATTTAGCTTTTAACATTTTGCGAGATATTCAGAAACCACTCTATGAGATGTCAAAGAGCATGCAATTCTAAGAGGTATCAAAAGTCTATCTGATGAAAATCGGTTTTAACTTGAAATGGCTGAGATATCCAAAAACAAGGTGAAATAAAGAGATCTTAATAAAAGGCGTGGCCTGTCGCCTTTTATTTTTATCACTTTTTTTGGATATCTAAACCATCTGAAAACCAATTTTCATCAAATAAACGTTGAATCCTTAAAATTACACGCTCTTTCATATTTCATAAAAGGTTTCTCATTATCTCACTTAGGAATGTTCAAAACATGAATCCCCACCTCAACGAGTACTGTACAGTCCCTTTAAATGACTATGATATCTCCCCTATAACAATTTCCAACAGATTGATATAGAACTTTTATCCTTAAAAAGAAACAAAAAATTTTCATGTTATTGCTAAAGCAACAGAAATGATGCGGAATTAACGTTGTAAAAACAAAAGCTGATAGTAATTTGTAATTAATATGCTACTCAATCTCGTCATTTTTTTCCATTTTTCATTAAAATATAAGTATTTTCTTTTAAAGAATTGTTACCATGGCAGCTGTCATTGCTATGCGGTAACTATGCAATTGAAAAAAGGGACTGTTTTTAATTCATTGAAGAGAAATGTATATATTGGCATATTTTGGCCTAAACAACATGTTTTTATGATGTTTAATGAAGAACACAAGTTCTTTTAAAGAAAATAGTTTGCTGCCATGGCAACGGCTGAAGACATAGAGAAAAGTGGCGATAGGTGGATTCCTTTTCAGCATCCCCAAAATAGAAAAAAAAAGAGCCGAATAAATTACACTGTACAGAAATTGATCATTTATTTATTTATTTTTCTTTTAATAAGGTACTTCTCCTTTCTGGGGAAAAAATCATGTTGTTGCCATAACAACGATAATAATGTGGCATGAACATAGTGAAAAGAGTTGATAATTATCATAGTAATTTTTAATGAGTATGCTGCTCAAACATTTCATGTTTTCTTGATTTTTGATGAACTAAAAATCATTTTCTCTCTAAAGAATAGTTGTTACCACGGCAACCGTCAATGCTATGAGGTTTGTCTGACAGTCGGAAATTGTGACTTTTAATTTGATTGAAGCGATATGTTTAATATTGACTTATTTTGGTGTTAATTGCATGCTTTTATTGTGTTTAATGAAGAATAAATAATCTTAATACCCCGTCACTGTACAGGCATGCTAACCTGGAAACATTAAACTGCACATTATTTGGATATGAGACCATTCTGAAGCAAATAATTTTCACACAACAATAGATATACAACGTGTATAATGTACTCTTAAATGAATCACACAAGGATTAGAACAATCATCCCCCAGCATTCTCACCGATTCCCACTGATCAGTTACTATATAGCCATCCCCTTTAAGCGTTTTTTAACATGCATGACTAAGTAGCCGGTTCACCACAAGTGATCATTACAATGTAGAGTTAATTCCTTCGTACTTAGGAACGCCAGAATGATCACTAAGTGTCTGGGTTTGTTTTGTTTGTCGAGTTCATTTACATATTTACGGCAGTTAATTAAACAACGTAAATGATAATGATTGTATTGAAATAAAACCGATATAGACGCGGTCACAATCCAAAGTCCATAGCGCCATGACTCATTTCATAGCCTAAAACTTGTCTATCACCACGTCTCATACGGCACTGTCTAGAAACGGAAGACAAAATCATGATTTTTATATTTCATGTTTCAGAAACATGAACATGTATATCAACAAAAGACAGGCATTGAATCAATATAGAAGGGATTAGTGTAATATTCATGAACAACACGTAATGCAAAATGTTTATATTATGCCAAGACAACATTTTGACCCATTAACTTTATTTGTAAACATCACCATTCACAATGGAGAAAATGATCGTTATAATATTTCGCAATTTTTTACAGAATCATGAGGAAACTTAGAACTGAGACACTTCTAAATTTTAGGCACCTAATTTCCTTTCTGTTCTTATCATGATTGAGTACTATTAAATCAGTGCATTTCTTCCATCCTTTTTTGAGTTAAGAGTCCTGTCCGTGTCATAATTTGCCTGAACATGAAATTGAGAGAATGTTTTTGTATCTTAGCCAAGTAGTGTAAGATTAGCTTAATAATGTGTTCTCTTGTTCACATTGTATCAATGCACAGCCAATTTCACACCCAATAAATTGACGGTAACTGCCAGCATTGATGAAGAAGTACGTCTCGTCATGAACGCTGTGGGAACTGATACAGGCTCACCCGTCTGGGTGCTCAACGGTCAGACTGATCTTTCCGCTTCCATGCAAGGTAACGTGTTGTACATCAGCAAGGCAAGCGAATCCATGGCTGGATTATATCAATACTACGACGGCAATGCGAAGGAACAAGGAGGAATCGTCAGACTGATAGTTCGAGGTATTAAAATAGGCCGACAGAATTATTCTAAATAAAGAGAAAATGCTCAATGTCACAAAAACAGCATGCCATAACCCAACTAAATGTGTGACCCTGCACCACAAAACAAACAAAAAGTCGCCAGACATGGATTTTTAGTTCAGGATAGATTCTAAAAGGGCAGACTCTAAGCTTTAAAATGATGTATAACTCAATTCAAATGGACACTCCTAACCTATCTAAATATTGGAAAGAAAGCGCTCGCTTTGGAAAAGTGCGAACCGAGAAAAGAGGCTCTGAAGCACATAGGGTCTATCTGTCTATACAAGCGTTTAATCTTTACCAAACCGTGCTAGCTGTGCGATGAATGGGACAAAAAAAACAAACAAACAAACAAACAGGATGTAAACCACTGGAGCAACAACAATGAAGGGATTATCATATTTAATTGAAATTGAGCAGGCTGTATTAAAACATTCTGTCCATGATTAATGCCAACTTTCAAAGCAGTAGCGTTATCCTTTCAAAAGTTATCAGACTTGAAAGTGAAGAGTTTGCAAAGGGTTATCAAGAAATGGAAAGGGGTCTCTAAGACATACCTGATCTCACTGCTCTGCAAAAAAAAAAGGGGGGGGGGTTGTAGAAAAACTACTGAAAATGCACTTTCCCATTCATTTTATGATCCCAAACTCAAGAATAATGTAGAAGAAGAATAGCTCTTTCAGAAAATATGGAAAACTCAAAATTGACTTGGTTGACCCATTTTACCTTTCTTGAGTCCTCACATGAAATTAAGGGGTGCGACTTTGTGTTTTCGTTTTGTGGTGCATGGTCACATATATCCTTTACTTAAACACTGATTTTTTTAATCGACATTTATAATTAATATTCTCCCACTGACTTTTGATAATTGCGTTCTTTCAGGTATTAAGAGGTTTATGTCCCTTCTGAACAAAGGTTCACTGATCTCGTGTCGCATTGCAACTGCTGTCAGTAAAGTTTAATTTCCTTTGATTATTTCTCGTGTTTACATTAAAGATAATATAAAGTTTTGGTACCTCAAAAGTTTCCTTGAATTTCCTTGTCTTAGTTTGTGTTTCAGGTTAAAGTACTTTTCATATAACTAACACTGTGAGACTTACTCGCCCCAAAGTGCTCTCATGTCTTAGTAATCATGCAATAATGGTTTCGTACCAAAGCCGCCGCTGTGAGGTAGTACACGTATTGTACGTGTTGTACGAAACCATTATTGCATGACAACTGCGACCAGCCGCGTGCAGCCCCATACGCATACTGTAGCTAACTGTGACCAGCAGCCCCATACGCATAGCTGAATGGGGCATGTAGCATTCAGCGTCATGACAGAGTTAGTATCGCGGGTAAATATCAACTTAAATCCAAAAATTTCTTCAATTTGAAGACTTACCAGTTAAGTTGAAGTATTGGAAACAGGCTTCGGGCAACGTTTGGTTTTGCCAATAGTCCCTTTCTGTTCGAATTGATGACTGAATGTGACGCGGTCGAGAGGACCTTGGGAGAGCTACACTGAATTGACGGCCAGCGCATGCGCACACAAACATCTTATCCGTTCATGGATTTGAAATAATGTATGTGCGCATGTGACGTTTGCCAATACGCTGGCCGTAGTATTCAGTGTATGTGGCTTGTGCCGAAAGGGTGGGTTGGGTGGTGGCGCGTCGCGTTAATGGGAACACCACCCTTCGTCCAAAGCCCGCCCGGTTTTGCCGAAAGGGTGCGTTGGGAGCGTTGGGTCGCGTCGCGTTGACTGGAACCCCACCCTTCGTCCAAAGCCCCCCCCCCCCCCCCCCCCGGTTTTGCCGAAAGGGTGCGTTGGTACTTTTTCTCATGTAATATTAAAAGACGAGTTTTGAATTTATATTTAACCTTCAAACAACCATTTCAAAGAGGCTATCGTCCGGATCGGCTTACACTCTATTACCACTTGATCTACAGCCAGGTGGTCTAATAGACTGTTTAAATATCAGTTGGTCTAATAACCAGTTGGTCTAGTCATCATTTCGTTCAATTACTGTTTGGTCTAATTGTTATTTGGTTTAATTACTACTTGGTCTACAGTCAATTCGTCTAATAATAGCCATTTGGTCTATTTTTGGTCTAACACCAATTAATATCTTCAAATACCGATTTGGTCTATTATGAGTTGGTCTAATCATCAAATGGTCTAAAATAAAACCAAATTTGTCCAATATAAATTTGGTGTACAAATCATTAATTTTGGTCCATTGCCCATAAAATTTGGTCAAGCCCCGGTCTATCATCATTTAGTTTACACACATTTAGTCTAATAACCATTGATCTTACTGTCATTTGGTCTAATAGACAGCCTCCTGGTCTAATCAGGTACCATTTGGTCCAATCATCGTTTCGTCTATATGACCAACTGGGCTTTTTTTTTTTGGGGGGGGGGGGGAGGGGGGTGGGCCCTTTTTATTGGTGTGTACACCAAATTTATATTGAACAAATTTGGTTTTATTTTAGACCATTAACATTTTGATGATTAGACGAAATGGAATTAGACCAACTCATAATAGACCAAAAATAGACCAAATGGCTATTATTAGACGAATTGACTGTAGACCACATAGTAATTAAACCAAATAACAATTAGACCAAACAGTAATTGAACGAAATGATGACTAGACCAACTGGTTATTAGACCAACTGATATTTAAACAGTCTATTAGACCAGCTGGCTGTAGACCAAGTGGTAATAGAGTGTAAATCGATCCGGACGATAGCTTCTTTGAAATGATTGTTTGAAGGTTAAATATAAATTCAAAACTCGTCTTTTAATATTACATGAGAAAAAGTACCAACGCACCCTTTCGGCAAAACCGGGGGGGGGGGGGGGGGGGCTTTGGACGATGGGTGGGGTTCCAGTCAACGCGACGCGACCCAAAGCTCCCAACGCAACCTTTCGGCAAAACCGGGGGGGGGGGGGGGGCTTTGGACGAAGGGTGGTGTTCCCATTAACGCGACGCGCCACCACCCAACCCACTTTCGGCACAAGCCAGTGTATGTAGCTCTCCCAAGGTCCTCTCGACCGAGTCAAATTCAGTCATCAATTCGAACAGAAAGGGACTATTGGCAGAACCAAACGTTGCCCGAAGCCTGTTTTCAATACTTCAACTTAATTGGTAAGTCTTCAAATTGAAGAAATTGTTGGATTTTAAGTTGATATTTACCCGCGATACTAAATCTTTCATGATCCTGAATACTACAATGCGAAGCTACATTACGCTATGCGTATGGGGCTGCTGGTCGCAGTTAATTGCATGATTACTAAGACATGAGAGCACTTTGGGGCGAGTAAGTCTCAAAGTGTTAGTTATATGAAAGGTACTTTAACCTGAAACACAAACTAAGACAAGGAAATTCAGGGAAACTTTTGAGGCAGTACCAAAACTTTATTTTATCTTTAATGTAAAAACGAGAAATAATCAAAGGAAATTAAACTTTACTGACAGCAGTTGCAATGTGACACGAGATCAGTGAACCTTTGTTCAGAAGCCTGAGGGACATACACCTCTTACTACCTGAAAGAACGCTTTTACATGGTTTCTAGTTGTTATTTGATTTATATTTTCATACCTCCAAAGCTACAATACGAAAACAATTTTAAGCACTGTATCGGACTTCTCATGGAAAGCGCAACAACGGCCTACTTGGAATGAAATTTTTAAATATAACTAATTTCTTATAAATGGAAATATAGCTGAAAATTGCATTGTCTTAAAAAGTATGGGTTATACCCTCCTCAGCACAAATTATGTTTTAAATTTTCAAACCAGGTTGCTTGGATAACCTGTGGGGGCCGAGTTGTCAGTATACCTGTCCGACATGCTACAATGGAGGAATCTGCGACGACATTAAGGGTCGCTGTGTTTGTCCGCCTGGATTTATGGGCGATCATTGTGAAATGGGTGAGTTTATTTTGAATGTCTTTGCGTATTTTAGTAGCGCATCTTCGCAGTGCTAGCCACGGGCCGCGGAATCGAAGGTGATCGCACCCCATCCCCCCCCCCCCCCGTTTTGGCCTCTTAAAAAAAAATAAAAGAGAGAGGGGAGGGAGGGAGAGAGAAAGAAAGAAAGAAAGAAAGATCACAAAAACCATATTTTGGAAGGTTTGTCCTTAAATTCTTCCCGCCTGAGCGAGGAATAGCATTGACCAACATCCTCATTCCCCCCCCATGGCCTAAAAACAGAAAACAAACCAAAAAAAGCCAAAACAAAACAAAACACAATTATCCCAAGGCAAGTGTAGTTTTATTTCACCTCGGTTTTCGGCCTCGGTGAAAAAGAACTGCACAAGGCCAAATTGTGGATTTGAAGTGCATGTTGGCTAGGATAGTGCATGAAAGACCGTGTACGTTGTTATTAGTAAATAAAGTGTATTTCAACACTTATTTTTCTAGCTCTAGGATGGTCTAGGCCAGGACGGTTAGCCTCGTAGATTCTGCACAATCATCAGAATTCCATCTTACCACTGCAACTGTAACTTTTTTGCTGTTCCACATTCCAATACCCTGCGCTGTCCATGGAGAATCAAGCCTGTGTTTCCTCAAAAATAAAACATGCAAATATAAACAGATTTTGTCCAAATGTAAATAGAACCGATCAAAAGGTTGTATACGTTCCACGAACCTCGCACTGAGTGTGATATTACGTGCCCCAATGCATTCAAAAAATCATAAATGATTCGTTTTATGCAACACCTTGTCCATATCACACTAATGATATTTGCAATGACCGGCAACTCGGGAAGGCCCAAAAATGAATGTAACAATTAAGCCAAGAATAACCAAAAAAGTTTATTCAAATGCTGACGCATGATTCGACCACACAGGAATCAACTTGCTTTTGTATGAAACTCTGAGG
This sequence comes from Diadema setosum, assembly GCA_033980235.1. NCBI lineage: Eukaryota > Metazoa > Echinodermata > Echinoidea > Diadematoida > Diadematidae > Diadema > Diadema setosum. The sequence goes on along the minus strand of CM067072.1, from coordinate 32,252,015 downwards.
TACTAAACCCAGTCTATAACACTAGTTCGAGAATGTTCTAGGCCTAGGCAAATCTGAAATGGTACTATAGATATACGTAGTAGATGTAATACCAATCAGATCGATCTCTCACGTTAAAGACTAGGGCCCGAATTCGAAGGTGGTACAATTAAAACCATTGTTTAAGCCATAGACAATTTGTATGGAGCGCCAAATGTCGCATGGCCCATTTCGTTACGAAATCAGTTATTTCGTCGACGAAATGGCCATGAAATGATCCTATCGTCGACAAAATGTCGTCCATTCACCATGATTATTTTGTCGACGAAATGACTGATTTCTTTACGAAGTACATGTAGGCCATGCATTACTTGGCGTTCTATACAAATTATCCATGGTTCAAACCATGGTTTCAATGTACCACCTTCGTGAATTCGGGCCTGTAGGTCTACACTATGTCTATTTCGGACTATGATTTTGTATAAAAACACAGGCAAATCAAATTACGGTTTCTCAACTTGAAGTGAAGGCTTCATTTGTAGCAGATCCACCTCCGCAATACGTAATAGTGTATATGTGTACATACAGGTTCTTAACACAGCTGCGCGCCCACATACAATGTTGCAGTATCCGGCGCCGAGCCTGTGAATGAACAAGCCAGCACTAAATTGCTGCGGGTGTCCTGCATTAGGCCCATGCCACAGGCCCAATGTTTAGAGTTTGATAGGTATTTTTATCGAATGTCACGTGACATGTTTTTGCCTAATCACAATTCGATATCATTCATAGGTGTTGTGTAATAAAGTTGAGATGTTGCGTACCGACTATACGGAGCAGGCGTATGCAGGTAGCATGTTCTGCGCTTATACACACTTAGCCCGACCAGACAGGGCGGTGTATAGTATTTAACAAAAAAAAAAAAAAAAAAAAAATTGCCTACGCCTCCGTTTCGTGGCATGGCTGCAGCGTATTTATGCACAGTATGTATGAAGCGCTAGCACGGTCGTAACAAAACACTTATTACATGACTGTGTGTACTGCAAGTTTTGTCTGCGTATCAGTACATGAATGTATCAGTACTACGCAACGGAGACGCTAGACGACGGCTGTACACACACCATGACTGTGCAATAGTGCGAAATAGTTATATTTACCGTGTATTATAACAAAATTTATGCACGTCACGTGGTATCAATCTGGCCAATCACAAATGTTGCTATTGATGGCATAGTTTACTACATTTACATGGGAAGACAGATTGAGCGGGAGGATACACAAAATGATTTTTTTTCAGTCTGGAGACAAGATTAGAGCTTTATGCATTTCAATCCTAATGGGCTTACTCAAAGTACTTTGAGACAAGTAAATGCCTTCATTTTCACATTCCCGCCTAGAGGAACGAGCTCTTTTTTCATAATTGTCTGCGAGCCTATGTACCATGCATGCACAAGACAACCGGGCACCAATGAGTTGTGCGTAGTCATTTGTAATGATTACTTTTGCAGCTTCTTGATTAATGACACTTTTCCGTACACGTCACAAGTTAGCAGTCACTCAGTTTTTATTTTTGAATAGAATGAGAAAATTTGCCCGTTGTTACTCATATACGAAAACATGAAATGTTCTCTTTATTTCACTGTGTGCGTGACATTCAGTGCAAGTTCGTTTCGTCCATCAAGCCCCGAGTCCAACTCAATTCAGTTTAATCCAATTCAATTTCTTTTCATTCATTTTTCATCCAACAAAAAGAAAAAATAATACAGGGCATACATTCCACAATCGCATCGTTTAATCGAATTGAAAGAAAAACAAATAAATAAAGGCAATGTAGGTCCTAGTGCGTGAATGTAGGCCCTACAACTAAATAGAATAACTGAGGTCACTAATGCCTGCTTTAAAAAGTTAACAGAGGTCCGACCAAGACCAAGATTAAGACCAGGTAAGCATGAAAAAGAAATGGTCCATTAAAATCAAGACTAGCAATACGTGGGATACTCAAAATGTAATCTGTCACAAAACATCATCATTATAAACAATAATTCAGACTAATCTAGCAATGTCAAAAACTGGAGCCATTTTTTTTTCTGAGCTGTGTGTAACCGACAAAAAAAAAAAATGGTGAAAAAAGTTTAATACATGCACACTTGGGTATGCACTCACCTACACACGTAAGAAGCAAAAAAAAACAAAAACAAAACAAAAAAAAAAAAAACAACAGATAAATACATACACAAAAGACGTGACATCGTATATAATTACAGGAAGAGAGTGCAATGACATTACGAAACCAAGAAGTACAAGATGAGGAAGGAGAGAAAAAAGGAAGAGGAGCAGAGAAGAATGTGAAAAGGTCTGCATAATTAGAACACGCCACTCCATCGTCAGGACAGGGTGCTGTTGTTGCCATTTACCATAAATAGAAATCATACAATTTCGTTAGGATTTTTTTTTATGTGTGTTTGTGTGTGTGTGTGCATGTTTGATGACGCCTGCGTTTTTGATATCCTTGCTAATGACAGCATTTGGTAATTTCATGACAGCATGCAGTTCCGGTCATGTGGGAAAATATTGCGAAGTTTCTTGCCCGGATATTAACCCCCAAAGCAATGACTGCCAGAGGGCGCTATTCTGCCTTCCAGACCCGTACGGATGCTCATGCGCCGCCGGCTGGTCAGGACTCGACTGCAGTACAGGTAATCAAATAATATCCTTCAGATAGTTGTAGCTGTTGTTGTTGTTTTTGTTGTTGTTGTTGTTGTCGTCGTCGTCGTCGTTGTCGTCGTTATGGGCATTGATTCCCAGCAAACGGGGGAAAAAAAGATAATTATTAACAATGTGGCTCCGAAACCTCGGTACGGTTGTGAGAATTTTACAATAGAACCTCTTGGTTCGAGGCCCTTGGTACAACCAAACAGAACATCGAAAAGTTTGACTATTAAAATTTCGTGTAGTTTGTGAGGGTCACTTCGACTCTATTCCATTAGAGGAAGACCGCAAAGTGATCCTACAACCTGACGTCCAGCACAGAAACTATGAAACAATTCCCCTACTTTAAAGGGATGCTATAGTATTGGTTGAGATGAGAATTCAGCTTTTAACTTTTTGCGACATGCTTAGAAACTACTTCATGAAATGTTAAAGGCATAACATTTTAAGAGGAATTCAAAGTTTATTTTTTCTTTTTGAAAAACGGTTTTGAAATGGCTGATATATACAAGAACAGAGTAAAACAAAGCGATCCTAATACAAGGCTGGTCCCTCCTTTTATTGGGATCGCTTTGTTTTGGAGATCTCAGGTATTTCAAAGCTTATTTTCATCAAGTAAACTTTGGATTCCTCTTAGAATTATTATGCTCTTTCATATTACATTAAAGGCTTCTCATTTCATAAAAATCATTAAAAAAACAAAAACAAAAACAAAACCAAAAAATGTTGGAAACCTGAAGCCCCATCTCAACCGAAACTGTACCATCCGTGTAAAGCTTGATCGCAACGGACTGATTCGAACGCCGTAAAAACGATATGTAAAACTATTCCGTCAGATTTAAGAAGACCATTATATTATGTGACCCTGCATCACAAAACAAAATAAAAGTCACACCTCTTGATTGTACATGAAGACTCAAGAAAGGTGAAATGGGTCAACCGAGTCAATTTTGAGTTTTCCATATTTTCTGAAAGATCTTTTCTTCTTCTACATTATTCTTGAGTTTGGGATTATATATTGAATGGAAAAGTGGGTTTTCAGCAGTTTTTTCTACAAACCCTTTTTATGGTAGAGTAGTGTGATCAGGTTTCTCATAGAGGTCCCTTTCTTTTCTTGAAAATCCTTTCCACCCTCTTCACTTTCAACTCTGATAAATTTTGAAAGGATGATGCTACTGCTTTGAAAGGTGACATTTATCATGGTCAGAATAAGGTTATAAAGAATGCCCAATTTCAGCTTAATTTGACAATCCCTGTGTTGTTGTTGCTACAATCGTTTACATTGTTTTTGTCCCATCATTGCCAGGTAGCACGGCTTTAGGAAAGATTAAGCACTTGAATAGACACTGTACTTTAGAGCCTCTTTTCTCCGTTCACACTTTCTAGAGTGTGTGCTTTCTTTCCAATATTGATATAGGTTAGGAGAATCCATTTGAATTGAGTTATACATCATTTTAAAGCTTAGATTCTATTCTGCTTTTTCAGAATCTGCCCTTAGCTAAAATCCATGTCTGGCGATTTTTTTTTTTTCATTTGTGGTGCAGGGTCACATATACGAAACCACCACTATCGATTGCCTTCCTTAAACGGATCGTAAGTTGGCAGCCTGGTTGATGATTTTGTCCAAGATTTTGTTTTTCCACATCATACAAACCCCATCATGAGAACAACGTAAGAACCCCGCAAGACATTTTTTTTTTTTTTTTTTTTTTTAGATTTCGTAGGGTCGTAAGACAATTCTAGAAGTCTCAAGGCCGTGTCACCCCTTTCCGGGCAAGCTACGCGGGCTTGTTGCGAGGAGGGATTTTCCAGCACGCAGGAGAATATTCCGCGGGCGGACAAGAATGTTTGCGAGTTTCGCACTTGTTTCTTATCTGCTAGACGCGTACTACTTACCTTCTACTTGCATGTATTCCGTGTGACCTGGGTGAGAGGTTTGAAACGGATCCGTTTTCTGTCACGAGCGACTTACGATACTGAGAAGTGCCTGCGTTGTAGTTACCTGCGAGGTGCTTCCGGTAAGGGTCTCTTACTGGTGTTCTGCGTGTACCTCTGCAGGGGCGTCACCAACTTTTTTTCAAGGGGGGTGCGTTTAGACACTAAATGTAACGAGATTTTTTGTACAGACATTTGGAATATAGGAAGATCTCAATCCCCAGACTATGTAGTGCTTTTTTGAGGGAAACCAAGCGGGGAAAGGGCACCGGCGTAGCTAGGATTTCATCTGGGGGGGGGGGGGGGATGTTAGTATGCGAGGGAGCCAGCAAGGGGGGGGGGGGGGGAGGGTGTGGAAGTGCCTGTTGTCCCCCCTCCTCCCACGGTGAAAACTTTTTGCATTTTGATGTTCTAAATGGTGCAATTTGATGCAGGTTTTTTGTGTTTTTATCGACTTGAAACAGTTCCACTTGTTTAACCCATTGAGGACGAGTCCCGAGTATACTCGGGCAGGGGCCTATGGAAAATGCGTGTTGTAGCAAAATCAGTCCGTCCTCAGTGGGTTAAGGTAGCAGTACATTTGATGGATATTGTTGTTGAACAATGTGCCTATCATTTCAATAAATTTCTAATATTGATTCTTATACTGATGTCATGAACGCGACCGAGCCCGAGCAAGTGGAGCGAGGGTGAGGGTGTGGGAGGGTGTGGGAGGGGGCCAACCCCCTCCCTGCACGATTAGAACTGAAATTGCATTTTGATGTTGTAAATGGAGCAATTTGATGCATGTTTTTGCTTGTTTTATCGACTTGAAACAGTCCCACTTGTTTAAGGTAGATATTTTGATGTAGATTATTATTGAACAATTTGCCTATAAAATGGTATCATCCAAATAAACTTCCTGTTTTGATATTTACACTGAATATCATGAACGCGGCCAGGCAAGAGCGAGCGGAGTGAGCGAGGGGGAGGATGTGGGAGGGAGTGTCCCCCTCCCACGGTGAGCACTTTTTGCATTTTGATGTTGTAAATGGGTGCAATTTGATGCAGGTTTTTTGCGTGTTTCATGGACTTGAAAAAGTCCAACTTGTTTAAAGGTAGGGGATACCTTTTACAGAACTCCCAAAATGCAGCAAAACATTAAATATGAACCTCAGGGGACTTGTTTAGGCCACTGCTTAGAAATTTGGAGTCAACAGTTATCTACAATTTGAATAATGCACAAAACTCAACTACTCAGTAGTTCTGTGTGTCAGCCACACTTAAAGGGGAAGGCTAGTAAGTGATCAGTGGGAATCAGTGGAAATGCTGGGAGATGATTGTTCCAATCCTTATGGATTCATTCAAGAGTTCATTGTATATCTATTGTTGTGTGAAAATTGATTTGCTTCAGAACGGTCTCATATTCAAGTAATGTGCAGATTAATGCTCCGTCACTGACCAGGGACGCTAACCTGAAGCATTATACTGCACATTACTTGAATATGAGACCATTCTGAAGCAAATCATTTTCACACAACAATAGATATACAATGAACTCTTGAATGAATCCCATAAGGATTGGAACAATCATCTCCCAGCATTTCCACTGATTACACTGATCAGTTACTAGCCATCCCCTTTAGGCCTTTGTGTTGCCAGTCTTCTGTATTTTTTATCTATAAACACAAATCTAACAGTATAACAGCTGATCTAATAACATATAGAGTGTGTGGCAAGAATGTATAAAAAAAAATGTTTGTAAGTTTTGATGAACTTTATTCACAAAATATACATGATGGACACACATGCAGTGATGGGTCTGCAAAGGTAGCCTAGTAATGTATTGGAATTTACGGTGAGCCCCGAAAAGAATTCAATTCAAAATCTAACGGTCAATAAAAATGTACTAAATGTTACCTTTCACTGTCAATACTTTATGGGAGTTTCTAAAATGATACTCTCTTCAACATACCACTGTGTTTATACAACTCTACATTTAAGGCATGCAAATGGGATTTCCTACCTTTAAGGTATCAGTACATTTTGAAGTAAATTGTTATTGAACAATTTGCCTATAAATGGTATCATTTAGATATACTTCTAGTATTAATTCTTATACACTGATGTCATGAACGAGACCGAGCCCGAGCAAGCGAAGCGAGGAAGGGGGGGGGGGGGGGGGGGTTGTGGGAGAGAGTTGTCCCACCTATACTATAAATGGATTATAGAATGCCGGTGTGAAACGACAAATTACTGGCAGCAACATCAGGAGAATTGCACGATTTAATGCAAGCGAGCGGAGCGAGCGAGCTTGAAATTTGACATTTTACAGTAAAAAAAAAAAAAAAAAAATGCCGTTTGTAGCTATATTTTTCGCTTGGGAATTTAAGGGGGGGGGGCACCGCGCGCAACTGCTTGCAATAACTGGCAGCAATATCAGGAGAATGGCATAACAATAACATGTGTGCGAGCGGAGCGAGCGAGCATAAAAATTACACATTTTACAGTCCAAAAAAACTGCCGTTTGTAGCCATATTTTTTTCGCTTTGGAATTTAAGGGGTGGGGAGCTTGAAAATTTTGACATATTACAGTCCAAAAACTGCCGTTTGTAGCTATATATTTTTCTTTCGAAATAAAGGAAGAGGGCGCACCGGACGCAAATGCTGGCAATTACTGGCAGCAATATCAGGAGAATGGCATAATTGAATGCGAGCGAGCCAAGCGAGCGAGCTTGAAAATTTTGACATTTTACAGTCCAAAAACTGCCGTTTGTAGCTATATTTTTTTTGCTTTCGAAATTAAGGGGGGGGGGCACCGGGCGCAACTGCTGGTAATTGCTGGCAGCAATATCAGGAGAATGGCATAAAACTAAATGCGAGCGAGGTAGAACATTTTGACATTTTACAGTCCAAAAACTGCCTTTTGTAGCTATATACAGTCAAACCTGTCTATAGCGGCCATCCAAGGGAAACGAAAAAAGTGGCCGTTATAGACAGGTGGCCGCTATAGGCAGGTTATCCAACTTTGTGTGCATTGCCTACAAATGTACATATATCATCGTTGTATAGATGTACATCTATGAGTACCGGGTACGTACATGTTCATGTATCTGTGTACGTATGCACACGTGAGTTTCATGCATTGAACAATGCCGGTGTTCTTGAAATAATTATTGTTGCACAGTAGCATGCGTACAGTCGTGAAGAAAGCTTGATACTAAATGAGCGATGAATGCAGTGATGGCGATCACTGAAAGTTGCCCATGAATGACTGGCACGTCTACTAAAAGCAGAAAAACGCGCTGAATTATCATCTCTTTGGCCGCTATAGACAGGTTAAAGGCTACCGCGGGAAACAAAATTTGTGGCCGCTGGCCGCGTTAGACAGGTGGCCGCTATACACAGGGTCTTAAACAGGGCTTTTCTCTTGGGGGATTTTTCAGTGGCCGCTACAGACAGGTGGTCGCTATATACAGGTGGCCGCTAAGGCAGGTTTGACTGTATTTTTGCTTTCGAAATTAACAGGGGGCACCGAGCGCAACTGCTGGTAATTACTGGCAGCAATATCAGGAGAATGGCATAACAATTAAATGCGAGCGAGCGGAGCGAGCGAGCTTGAAAGTTTTGACATTTTAGAATCCCAAAATTGCTGTTTGTAGCTCAGTATATTTTTTTGCTTTGGAAATTAAGGGGTGGGGCGCACCGGGCGCAATTGCTGGCAATTACTGGCAGCAACTTCAGGAGAATGGCATTACGACTAAATGCGAGCGAGCGGAGCGAGCGAGCTTGAAAATTTTGACATTTTACAGTCCAAAAAACTGCCGTTTGTAGCTATATTTTTTCGCTTTGGAAATTAAGGGGGGGGGGGGGGGGGACGCCCGATCCGCCCCCCCCCCCCCCCCGGATTCGCCACTGGTAGTCAAGGGTGTCGGTTTATGTTCATGATTTGGGGAGGTTTGACCAGCGAGGTGGCGTCGAAGTGACCAAGAGGGGGGAAGGATGTCCAAAATCTGCACTTTAGAGCAACCCCTAATTGTGCGTGTTTGTTTGTGTGTGTGTATTATATACACCGTTGTACAAGGAAAAGTTAGAAATTAGCCCAGGTCAAGTCTTTTTTATTGGCAATGCAAGACATTTTTTATATAGACTAGTATGTAAAGCAACGCTGCAAAATCAATGATCTAGCTTTGATATAACGAAGCGTAAGGTACAAAGGTGTACATTCTACATCGCATTGCGCAACATTGCACCGACTCTTTTTGCCGTTCGGATGCTCTGAGTACACTACGCACACCCTGCTTATATGCAGAATGCTAACCAGGAATCACGTTGAATCACAACCTTTTGTCGGCTCCGGGCTTTTTGAACAATTTTTCACACTATACACCTCTTGAATTATGGTTAAAAGAAATCATAGAAAAATATCTTATTTCTTGATCACCCTTTCATGTCGATTTCAAAAGCAGTTTACTAACCCTTGATTTACCATTTTGGCAAGTCTTTTTTTTTTTAACCAGCGGATGGAGGGGGGGGGGGGTGGGGGGAAGCCCCCCCTCCCCCCCCGTGCGCCCCCCTCTCCCCCTCCCCCCCCCCCCCCCCCCGTAGTTACGCCACTGCTTTTGGGTAAAATAATTGGACAGATTTCTAACAAAAAAAGCAAGAATTTCATTTCATCGCGGGAATCATGATTGGTGGGGCAAATGGTGCGCTTGCCTTCCAATATTTTTAGGGGGCAACATTTTTTTTTCTTTCAAAAGCAAGATAATCTTCTCATTTATCAATTATTAATTGTGGAGGCAAAATTATAATATGCTTGCTTCTCCAATATTTTTATGGGGGGAACTTTTTTTCTGTCAAAAAAAAAGGTAAGAAGGAATTCTTCTCGTCTCTGGAATTATGGAGGGGGCGGACAAAATGATATACTTACCCCTCCATTTTTTTTTTTTTTTTTTTTTTTTTAAGGCTCGCATTTGGGCTGGCAATATGGATTGGTCAGAAGTAACGTGCACGGACCCGACATACTTGAAAGTAGCACACGTACAAATGCAAACTCGTACGTGCTCCGTATAACCGTACGGATGTACAGTGCGGTTGATAAATAGTAAACACTGTATATAGTCTAGTAGGTATGATAAAATCAGTGCTGCCAGAGCCAGGGGGTGCGAATTGTTTTTGCCCACGAATTTGTTGTCCCTGGTGCAAAATTAAAACCAAAAAGTCTAATCATTTAGCGTCCGGCGTTGAGGTCGCTAGCAGACTGATTTTTCTTTTATTATTTTTTTTTTTAGGGGCTGAACGCCCCCCCCCCCCCCCCCCTGGTGACGCCCATGCTCTGGGAGCGATCAAACCCCAACGACTCACTCGGAACAAATTTTGAGCGTGCTCAAGGCCTTGACATACCGTATCGGGGGAAGATTTGTGGGTTGGCTTGTGGGAAACAAATTTGCTACCCGGATCTCTTCGCAGTTGGTCCCCACCTGACAATGCATAGCGCGTATCTCGCCTGTAGTTGCCCGAAGGTGGGCACACAAGTCCAATTTAACCGCAGCCAAGTTTTGAGCATGACCAAAACTTTTTTTTCCGGGTGAGTCGCGGGGATGTCCGGAGAGGTCCACGCAGAACGCCAGTAGGAGGCCCTTAGCGGCAGCACTTCGCAGACAACTCCACGCAGGTACTTCGCAGTCCCCGTGTGCAGCCAAGATAATGTCTTTCTGTAGTACTTCTGCCATTCTTTCAGAGGAAGTCCTTCACTGAGTTGTCAGCCCCCAGGCGTCCTGCACACCGTATCCGGGCACTTACCCCCTGGGCAACCACCCTCCGGATAACTACCACCCGGATAATTACCCACCAGGTCTATTCCCCCTTAGGGCAACTACCCCCCGGACAACTACCCTCCAAGGGCAATCACCCTCCAGGGCCATTACCCCCTAGGACAACTACCACCCGGTCATCTACCCTCCTAGGGCAACTACCCCAAATGGCAATTACCCCTAGGACATCTACCCCCAAGATAATTACCCCCTTGGTAACTACCCCTGGATGACTACCCTCCGGATAACTACCCCCCAGATAACTACCACCCGGATAACTACCCCCTGGATAACTAACCCCCGGATAACTACCCCCTGGGTAACTACCCCCCGGATAACTACCACCCGGATAATTACTCCCCGGATAACTACCCCCAGTATAACTACCACCCCGATTACTACCCCCCCCCCCCCCCTTAACCATACCCCGAAACCCCCCCCCCCCCGCCCCCGAAAGTTACCACTCGTTGTAATTTTTCCATAAGTTCATAACACCATATCAGAAGATGCACCTTTCTCTTACACTGTCATCATTTACTCTTTTGGTTTGTCATTTTCTACCGTTATAACACATTAGACGATAAACATAAGAAAAGGAGAGTTGATTGCACTGCAATTCATATTCCCTTAACATTAGCGAGGGACCCTTCGATTAAAGCCATAATTTCTGATAGGATCCGGGCACGGTTTTATAAAAGTTATCAGTCCTGATAAGCTGTCAGTTCCACACAATTACCAATCGCTGTAGGTCGATCAAAGCAGGTCCATGGTAACAAGTCAGTGACTCGAGCTTATCAATCAAGCAGAACCCATGGTTTTATTGAAATTATTAGAGACTAACAAGATGTCATAACTGGCAACTTTTATCAAACGGTGCCCTAATCTGTCATAAGAGTAAAATTACAGCTTGTTTTACATACAAGTAGAATTGTGCTGGTTTTCAAATTAAATGTTCTCGACACTGAAATCAAGTTCAAATATAAGTTAGTCTGATTAGAAAGAGTAAAATATTACGAGTTTAACGGTATTTCTTTTTTTTTTCTTTTTTTTTTTACAAAACACCCCTAGTTGTTAACGAAGTCTTTTGTCCTGCACCCTCTTTTTGAATAGATCTATAGAGAGTTGTAGTTGACAGATTCCTTTTTGCATTATAGGGCTGCTCTGTTTTATCCCGGTCATTTCAAGAGTATTTTTTTTTTCACAAAAATTTGAAACCTTGGAATAACATGCTCTTTAATATTTCGTAAGGGGTTTCTAATTATCTCACCCAAAAGATGTTTAAAACCTGAAGTTAGGTCTCGACTAAAACCAGACGATATGAAGAAATGTTGGTTTTTTTTTCCAATTCGAATAGCAAACGTTGTTCGAAAATAATATTGGATCCTAATTCTAATAAGGAGTACTTGTCAAGGGAGGTAATGCTCCGCGGTGATCATACCAAGGAGGTGACAATCTCTTCCCACATCCTTGATAAGTACTAGTTGTTAATGCCAAATGATGCAGTAGGGCAATTCTGAAATGAGTGTTAACGGTATAACAGTAAAATAGTTACAAAATTAATGAAACAATGCAAAGAAAGCAAATTAAGACAGAGACGAAGTACACAAATAAAGATTCAGTGAACTCCCGTTACAACGAACACGGTTATAACGAAATATCGTTATAACGAAGCAAAACTTCTGGTCCCAAATGTATCGCTATTAAAGTCTATGGTACAAAATTCGATTATAACGAAGACGGTTATAACAAAATTTTCGTTACCACGCAGTCTCTTCTGAGCGCCACTGACAAAGAAAAACAAAAGAAATGTGCTCCTTTACAACGAAATGCGGATCGCATTCGAAAATGCGTAGCGGAACAAGCATTTTTATAGCGTCTCTGCATGCATGAGCGAACGCTTCACATCATTGTATGTTCACTCCGTGTATCACGCACAGTTTCCGAGGGGAACTTCCGTTATTGTAATACAATAATCTGAATTCAGATAAGGTTTTGTTTCATTGTTCCGAAGTCCTTTGATACAAAACACACAGATTTTGATACAACTAAATGTCCGTAATAGTTCGGAAATGAAATATTAAGCACATTTTGGCGTTATTCCAAAGGTTCGTTAATCCCAAGATAAAATATGGTTCTTATTCTTATTCTTATACGGTTCGTTAGTCCGAAAATGATAGGAATTCAAAACGTTCGTTAATCGGAACATTACAAAAAGAATCGTTAATCCATGGTGGAAAAAGGTGAGTACAGTAACAAAACTTAAGAATTGCAATCCTTATAATCGTCTTAAGATAAATAAATCTTCGAAATAACTAACCTGTCTAATTTTTTTTTTTTCATTAACAAACTTTCTTCGGAATAACGAACCTTATTTCATTTCGGATGAAAAAGCCTTCGGAACAACGAACTTTCTGAATAGTGAACCTTTCTCATTTTTTTTTTTTATTTATAGTTAACCTTCAGAATGACGAACCTGATTTCATTTTCAGATCAACGAACCTTCGGAAAATGAACAATATATTATTTTAACTTAAATTATGAACTTTCGGAATAATGATTCTTCGGAAATGCGAACCTTCAGATAAACAAATCATCGGAATCCCGGGAATGGCAAAACGTCGGAATAAGGAGCCTTCGGAGTAACGTAGTTAAGTAAAAAAAAAAAAAATTAAAAAAATAAAAATAATAACCTTTGGAATATCGAACTGTAACCAAATCCTACACCGTCATTTTCTACACATGTGTGCCAACACAAAAAACTTTATGCTCTTTTTAAAATGTAATATTTAAACGAAATTAAAAAGGTATACTCTCCCATTTCACATAGCTTTCCAGCGTATGATGAGGATTCAACAAACAGAAATGTATTTTTATTCGTGGTTTCCTTCTTTTCGTTATACATTGCATATTATTATAACGATATTTCGCTAAAACGAAAAAAAAAGCAAACAAACAAACAAACAACTGTCGGTCCTGGGCATTTCGTCCTAACGGGAGTGCATTGCACATGAACACACAAGAGATAAATCCCTTGTAATGAGAGAAAGAGGAAAGGTGAGTAATGAATGACAGGAATAGACTACCTTCACGGTACATGGACAGAGAAAAGCGAGAAGGAAGAGGAAGATGATGGGTCAAAACCAGGGCACGTGAGGCATGAGATATAAGCTCCTCAAAATAAAGAAGTGTTACATGGAGTTGTGGTAAACGATAGACGATTGTGGTTAAAAAAAATGCTAAAAGTGAAGTGTAACATTTCTTCAAAATGTCTTTAGTTCAATGGTAAAGGCATTCAAACTTAAAACTTCTTTTATACTACTATCAAGAGAAATCCGAAAAATCGGAACAGTAAAAGAAAATACAGATTTAGCGAAAATAGTTTTGGTTAAAGGCATTGACATTTACTGGATTACCGGGTAGGATATGCAGGGACAGTTTCGTTTTTGATGAACATAGAATCAAAATACAGAAGGGAGGAATTAAGCTTGTACATAAATCGTCCTAAATGCAAACGATACATATCGTAAATCCTTAAGATGTTGTTTTCATAAGATGAAGTATCAGTATGGCATCTCCGTGATTCCTGGCAAATGATACAAAGAACTTCGTTCCCTGTAGTAATGATATTCTTTTTATTAAAAGTAAAAGTTGGGGGGGGGGGGGGGGAGTGACCCGGGAGGTAGTTATCCAGGGGGTAATTGATTGGTGCAATGTCCTGGGGGTAATTTTCCTTTTGATAGTTATATAGGGGAGGGGGAGTTATAGGCCTACTTATCCGGGGTAATCATCCACGGGAAGTTATCGGAGGGGGTAGTTATCGGGTGGAAGTTATATGGGGTCTAGTTATCGGAGGAAGGGGTAGTTAACCTGGGGAAAATTATACTGGTGGTAATCATCGGGGGGGGGGGGGTAGTTATCTGGAGGGTAATTATCCGGGGGGTAATTATCCTGGGGGTAGTTATCCGGGGGTAGTTATCCGGGGGTAGTTATCCGGGGGTAGTTACCCAGGGGGTAGTTCTCCGGGGGGTAGTTACCCAGGGGTAGTTTTCCTAAGGGGGAATAGCCCTGGGGGTGATTGCCCTAGGAGGGTAGTTTTCCGGGGGGTAGTTGCCCTAGGGGGGAATTTTCCTGGGGGGGGGGGGGTAATTATCCGGGTGGTAGTTATCCGGAGGGTGGTTTTCCAGGGGGTACTGTTCCTAGAACCGGAAAATCCCTTCACGCAACAAGCCCGCGTAGCTTGCCCGGAAAGGTGCGACAGAGCATAAACATGATTGCGGGTAAAACGATACGCGTGCGCACCTCCGGGCGATTACGGGTGAGATACGTGCTCGGTAATGTCATGTGCGGGTCATCTGCGGGCACCTCCGGGTAGCAAAAATTGTTCTTCGCAAGACGCACCCAAGGATTGCTCGGAAAGGTGTGACACGGCCTTCAAATTTTGAGATGATCGCAAGAACACCAAGTTGTTCACATAGAGCTCTCATTGCGTCCGTAAGAAAGCATTAGAAAGGTTATTCATGTACGGCGTTCATAATTATAGAAACGACTCATAGGAAATCACAAGACGTTAGTGAGCTGCTCGCAAAATGTAAATATTGTTGAATTTTTTGAAGTATAAAGCCAAATTCTCCCACAGTATAATTTATTCACAATTTGCAAAGACTTTATATAATTGTTGAATATGTTCAAAAAGTGAGAACTTGCTCGTGACTTCAGGCAGTGTTATGCCGAGTTACGCCAAGCCGTGTCGCGTTATGCGTTAAGCGAGTTATGGAGAGTGCCTCGTTTTAATAGGCAACTCATCATAACTAATCGAATTATGACGAGTTGCCCAAAAGTTGCACTGAATTACATTAAAAAAAAAAATGTTCATGTTCAAAAATTATGGAACAACTCCTAGCAATATTAAGAGGCCATCAAGGGTTACTCTCAGTCATGTAGAGTCGCACAAAATAGTGACTAGCTGTCTTAATTCGCATTAAGAGCTCTTACCGACTCTACATTGAAAGGGCGGAAAATTATAAAACTTTTAACAGAGAAGAAACTTTCTTGACCCAGACATTTTCCCGAACGCGGATACGACTTTGTTGCGTTCTTGTGTAATTGTAATTGGCAAAAACACTGGAGGGGACAATGTAACTTATGATTGCGAAACGAATTTTCTCCTGTTAAAAAAAAAAAAAAAAAAAAAAAAATTCTCCTGTTAAAAAAAAAAAAAAAAAGGATGTGCTGAGGGTACGTATGGCGCGGACTGCACGCAGACGTGTCACTGTGCGTCATCGGACCAATGTGACCCAGTGACTGGTTCCTGTGACGGTCAAGGAGGCTGTGATACAGGATGGCACGGCCCCCAATGTCAAGGTACGAAGTGAATAGCGTTATGGTATGCTACACATTGGTATAAGGGAAAACGCAATGAACTGAATTCAAGTAAAATGTTATGACTTTATGACAAACCGAATCAAAATTTTTGAAAATTGAGGAGGCTGCTAAAAAGTCACGTTCATATTTGGCAGACTCCTCATACGCAATCCTTATTTGCACACGATACGAGACATGATATGAATGTATTACATCTACAGTGCATGGACCTATACACTGTTCATTATCTAGACAGTTAATGTATATGTGACCGTGCACCACAAAACGAACAAAAAGTTGCACACTGTGATTTTGTGTGAGGACTTAAAAAATAGGTGAAATGGGTTAACCTAGCCAATCTTGAGTTTTTCATATTTTCTAAAAGAGCAAGTCTTTGTCTATACCACACTGTATATCAAAGTTTGGGATCATAAAACAAAAAGGTACTTGTGTTTTCAGCAGTTTTTCGCGAACGCTTTTTGGTGGAATAGTGTGATCAATCGTTTCTCATTTAACCCTCTTTCAATTTCTCAAAAACCCTGTCCATACACTTCCCTTTCAAATCCAATATCTTTAGAGAGAAAGATGCTACTGCATTGGAAGTTAGTATTAATCATGTACAGAATGTGCTAATGAAGCATGGTCAATTTCAGTTTAATCTGATAATCCCTTCATTGTTGTTGCTCCTGTGGTCAACATCCTGTTTTTTGTTCAATTCATCCCACAGCTAGCATAGATTGGTAAAGATTAAGCGCTTGAATACACCCTGTACTTCAAAGTCTTTTTTCTCAGTTCACACTTTCCACAGTGTGTCCTTTCTCTCCAATATTTAGATAGGTTAGGAGTGTCTATTTGAACTAAGTTATACATCATTTTAAAGCTTACAGTCTGCTCTTTCAGAATCTACTCTTAACTAAAAATCCATGTCTGGCGACTTTTTGTTTGTTTTGTGATGCAGGGTCACATACCGATGTATGTAACGAATGTGTTTATGTGCCTGATTATAATCTAATCAATGCTAACATTATTGATTTCTACTCATATGACATTATTATTTTTCTGTTCTTTTCTTTACAATGGGTCAAATGTTTTGTACAATGTAGTCTCTACTTCGAATTAATATGAGCTCTACATTTAAGAATTGTTCCAGGAAAACGGGGATAGTTTTAACTCAGTTTTCTAATTCATATAAATAATAAATGAATGGTAGGTGATAACAACTGTATAATCTAATACAAAGGAACTTTGAAGAAAACCTCAAGAAAGCTGTTTAAGCTATCGTTGCAATGATGGCATCATGTTTCAGGGATTGGACTATGTTAACACCAGTTTGAAGGCGTTTTAAATCTATTTGAGTGGTCTGATCGTGGTCATGCGAGATTTATTGAATGCAAATTTTGGTTTGTCTTTGATCAACGTGCCCAATGTAAGTGCTTTCTCATCAGCTAACTGAAGTGAGAAGGTATTTTTTTTTTTCAATATGAAGTAACTATGATAAGATTATTCTATAACATAATTATTCACCTTATCTCTTGTGAGAATTGAATACCTGAATAAAAGAACGACCAAAGTCCAAATTTGGCTATCGTCTTTGGAAACCATTTACGAAGTCATAAAAATACAGGTAATAATTCAAGTGACTGTTTTACATTCAAATTTGTATGAGTAACATCCCAATAACTGAGAACACTAAAAGCAGTAAGAAGTTATTTATTTATTTCTATTTTTTTTCTTCTTAATTTTCTCTATGGACTTGGGTCGTTCTAATATTCAGGTATTCATTTATATTGATAGTTGGCATAATTATAATATTAAAACAATCACAGTGGTTTTGATATTGATGTGTTTTTCATGTGTACAGGTTTCTCTTGCTCTTTCTTCCTTGTTTGATAAATTTTGTTTTTAACATATAAATGTACATAAAAAAGCTCCCGGAATAATATATTGCTAATTCACTGAGTGAAACCATATTCATTTTCTCCAGCTATTTCCTCTCAATGGCATCTTCAGAGGACACTTTCAATTTTGAACCCTTTAGTTTTGATCTTGCACATCTTGAAAAGATGCATTTTAGCTTGAAAATGTTTGTGGAAAAATGAAAATCACTTTTTTGAATTTAGGCCAGCTAGCATACAAAAGGTACTCTGAAAAGGATCATGCGAAATTCGTTGAATTCGCCTTACTCGTTCCATCTGAAACTTGCCCAAATCTCATGGGCAACTCTACCTGATCTGAAACAGCACGCTCGCAGTGCTCGAACTACACTCTTGGAAACTCGGATAGCACTCGTATGATATACTTGAAAGGGTTAAGTATAATTTTGGTTGGAAGGGGGCTTTAGATTTTTGACTTTCTTGAAAGATAAGGTGAAACCGCTTATATGAAATTAGAAAAAGCATGCAGTTTTAGGAGAAAATCTTGAAGGACTCGATTTTGAAAGAGTTGAGATATCATAAAACCAACAAATAGTCGCACCTCTTGATTTTACGTGAGTACCCAAAACAGATGAAACGGGTCAACCTAGTCAATCTTAAGTTTTTCACATTAATTTCAAAAAGAGGTGTTCTTCTACATTAACTCTAAGTTTGGGATCAGAAAGTGAATGGGAAAATGTGTTTCAGCAGTTTTTCTTCAACCTTTTTTTTTTCCTTTAAAGTGTGATATCACGTATGTCTTAGCGCCCCTTTTCATTTCTTGAAAATCTTTTGAACACTCTTCACTTTCAACTCTCATAACTTTTGAAATGATAACGCTACTGCTTTGAACGTTGGCATAAATCATGGGCAGAGTATGTTAGTGTAGCATGCTCAATTCTAGTCTAATCTGATAGTTCATTCATTGTTGTTGCTCCAGTGTTTTACAGGTTGTTTTTTGTCCCATTCATCACACAACTATCAAGGTTTGGTAAAGATTTTGAATAGACTTTGTTCTACGGAGGCTCCTTTCTAAGTTAACACGTTTCCAGATTGTGTGCTTTCTTAACAATTATTTAGATTAGGAGAGTCCACTTGAATTGAGTCATACATGATTTTAAAGCTTAAAGGCTGCTCTTTTAGAATCTGTCCTTACCTCAAAATTCTTGTCTGTCGACGTTTTGTTGGTTTTTTGATAAAGGGTTACATATGTGACCCCGCATCACAAAACGAACAAAAAGTCGCCAGACATGAAATTTTAGTTTAAGAGCATATTCTGAAAGAGCAGGATGTAAACCGCCGGAGTAACAATAGTGAATGGATTATCAGAGTAAACTGAAATTGAGCATGCCTTAATTAACACGTTCTGTCCATAATTAATGTCAACTTTCAAAGCAGTAGCATTATACTTTCAAAAGTTATTAGAGTTGAAAGTGAACAGTGTGAACAAGGTTTTTAAGAAATGAAAAGTGGACTCTAAAGACACACTTAATCACACTATTCTACCAAAAAATGTTCGAGATAAACTGCTAGGAAACACACTATCCTGCCCATTTTATTATCCCAAATTTTAGTATAATGTAGAGGAAGACTTGCTCTTTCAGAAAATGTGAAAAAGCCAAGATTGGCTAGGTTGACCCATTTCGCCTATTTTCAGTCCTCACACAAAATCAGTGTGTGTGACTTTCTGTCCGTTTTGTGATGCACGGTCACATATGATCCTACTAAAAAAGGTGGCCACACTTTGGCATCTCAGCCATTTAAAGCCAATCTTCACCAAATAACATTTTCAGAACTAAATAGATTTAAACATAAATACTTTTTTTTTTTTCAGAATAGCGGACAGGTTTATGTTCGCTTAGCGGGTTATTCGATGAAAATTATTTTTGATGTGCCTGAGATATCCCAAACAAAATGGTCCATATATAGAATATGAACCCTAACATGTGATCAAGATCACTTTGTTTTTCGATATCTCAGCTATCTTAAAACCAGTTTCCATCAAACAAACTTTGATTTTTTTTTAAATACATTCTTTTTCTCGGTGGAAACCTTGGTTGTCCCACTTAGCCGAGTTAAGTCGACGAAATACCGATTACTCAGTGTTTTAGTAATAGCATTGGCATACATACTCAGATTAGACTCGACAACAACTTGAGGCAAAGTACCCGCTGCTATAGTTACGTTCCAACTCTATCCGAGTCGAAATATCGAGTGATGGCGAGCTAGGGCGAGCTTTAACTTGCGTGAATTCGCACACCCATCTTCTTCTCAATTAGCCGAGTTGTAGCGGCGAGTTATCGTGAGTTATGGCGAGTTGCCTTAAAGGGGCCCTGAAATCTAAGTACATGTTGATTTGTGCTGATTTATGATACCCTCAACATCAAATTTGCGGTGAAACGAATGTCTAGAACATTCCATTATTTTTAATGAGTTTTTCTTCTATTTTTCTTCTGATTACTCGGGAACGCCCACAAAAACAAAACAAAAAAATCCTTCCGAACCAATATTCCTCAGATGACCTCATCTGTCAATCATTGCTAAAGTACGGTGAAATGTTTAACAAAAGACACTGGAATGCACCTTCCCCTCGACTCAGCATAACTTGCATGTTTCTGTGATGTTAATGTGAGTAACAAAAGACATGGCGAGGGAAGTCCGCAATTTTTGTTCAAAAATTCATGAGAGATCAGAAAAATCACTCTCTATTTGACGGAAGCTCGGTTGTCACAATGGATATGACGCCTGTTTAGTAATCAGGTCGTTGGTTCGAGTCTAGCTACGGACGAATGCCTATATGTGATTTTGCATTAATACTATTAAAACACCGAATTATCGCTGTTTATTTACAACAATGTGGAGCAACTTATCATTCAGTTACAAGACACATTTTTATTTTTCATTTTCACGCAGTGCACATTGTTGATGTGACGACGTTCAATCAAAATGCCGGAGTTTACGATGGCGTCAATAATATCATTGGCCCCTATATGATGGAAGACCTAGGTGAGCCGTCCATCGAGCATTACATCGGACGAGAGGTGGACACCGGACCGGGGGAAACTGGTCATGGGGTGACTGTGGCAGGGACATCAGAGTGGCAGGATTCAGGCTTACCAAGCAACACTGCCGTGGGGAGAAAATCGATTATCAACAAGTTTAAGAGCTTGCGCGCGGCTTTCTACTCGCAAAGTGGAGGGGATGCTAGAGCTGGGGCGTTCAGGACAGCTGTAAGCTACAAGGGAAGGACAGAAAAGGTTGTCATGATTAACGAACACCGAGGTGGTAAGAGTTGATTTCTTTTCCCTTCATTACATAAACAAAACGCTTGCTTGCGTTGAGTTTGAATGCTCGTGGAAACGAAATAAAATTAGTACAATTTTTTGTATGTGTCCCTCTGCGGTAGGATTCAGTTTGTTGGAATACTGCGCGTATAAAAAAAACAAAAAACAAACAAAACAAAAACAAAACGGGGTAATCCAACTTTGGAGTGGACGAGGGCTACCATTTCATAATTATCAGCTATGGAGAGCGCAATAATAGTTGTGAGAAAAGGAGAACTCTTCTTACTTCCACTGGTGCCGAATTATGTTGACAAGTGTCATGCATGACTGAGCCCATTACTTTTAAAGGCAACAATAACAATTGCATTTTTCCAAGTTTGAGTACCACATGTAGGAAAAATAAATGTCTCACTGAGTGGATGACATCTGTCAATATAAATGTTCAAATTGACAGGCCAGCCTGCACGACTGCAGGTTTGTGTTTCAGTGTCTTTTAAAGAGACAGGTTAAAGGTTGAGGTAAGGATTTAGCTTTTAACGTTTTGCAAGATATTCAGAAACCACTCTATGAAATGTCAAAAAGCACGCAATTCTAAGGGGTATCAAAAGTGTATTTGATGAAAATCAGTTTCGAAATGGCTGAGATATCCAAAAACAAATGTGAAACAAAGAGATCCTGATAAAAGACGTGGCCTGTCGCCTTTTATTATTATCACTTCTTTGGATATCTCAGCCATTTGAAAACCAATTTTCATCAAATAACCGTTGAATCCTTCTTAAATTACATACTCTTTCATATTTCATAAGAGGTTTCTCATTATCTCACTTAGGAATGTTATAAAACTGAATCCCCGCCTCAACCAGTACTGTACAGCACCTTTAACCTTTTATATTCTATAACCTTCAAAATGGCCATGTTGTCGTTAACTTGGTCAGTCCCACAAAGGCTATCCCATTATCCATTTTCTCTCTTCACATTCAAGACATGGCTTGTCGCTGCAAGCAATGTGTTGAATATGAACAGAGAAAAATGGACTGTGTGGATTGTCCTTTGTAGTAGTGACCAAGATCTATCGGACAGGTGGCCATGCTAAAGGTTATGGATCATAACATGTTAAAAGAAACCCTAAAGCGTGCTCAGCACAAACCCTAGGCACAAACCTGCTTTCGCACAGGCTGGCCTGTTTATTTAGCCATATTCATTGGCAGATCCTATGCATTCAGTGAGACATTAGACACTCAAACTTCGATACAGCGCAATTTGTCATTGTAGTCTTTAAAGTTCATGTACTCAGTCATGCGTGACATTTGTCAAAATAATTAGGTACCAATGAAAAAAAAAAGAGTTCTTCTTTCCTTACAACCAACATTACGCTCTCCATAGTTGACAACTACGAAATGGTAACCCTTCAAAGTTTAATTACTTTTTTTTTAACTACGCACTGTATGTTATGTTGACGGTGGTCGGCAATACGTGCGTAGGATGCTTTTACTAGTGGTGGGAGGTTGATTTTTTGTGTGCCATCTTATAACTAAGTGCCACTTGACTGATCTGTCATTGGTGTATCACTAACCTGTGAATTTGACATGCCAGCCCAAATGACACTTAGTTATAAGACGGCACACAAAAAATCAACCTCCCACCACCAGAGGCTTAAACCGCAATATTTTACCATGCCTTTTCAGTCTTACATACAGTTCGCATAAAACTTGTTTGAAACACTATACATAATTATTAATGGTAAATATTATAAGACTGGCAAAAGTTCATCCAAAATCAATCATATAAAGCATGTTTTTACACCATTTCCATTCACATCAAATTAAGAGAGCAACGACTAGAGACGACATTCTGTAATAAAAAAAAGCTACTTATTGATTATGTGTATGATATACATAAACTGTTAATTTCTATTCAATCAAAAAGACATAAAAAACGAAAGTTGGTGAAAAAATATCGGTTTCTCCATTAAAATGAAGTCACGTCGAAGTAAGACAACACTACATCAAGTTACTTAAAGAAATCTGAACAAAGCTCAAGCAGTTTATTTTTTCCACCACTGATCTAGTTCTTCATGCACGATATCAACTCAGACATGCATGTTAGCCAACTCTCCCAATAAAAAAAAAAAAAATGTTTTTTGTTACGTCATCAACCTCCAGGTGCGCGGCGCGCGCTCGCCCTGTACGAAACTAGAACAAATGTCAATGTATTAATAAATAAATTAAATATCATATAAATTTATTAGTGACTTGTAAATTACGTAAATGGTGTTGTACTCCCATACCCCTCGAGGGTCGTTAAGTTAATAAACTTCAACTTCAAAGCATTCAAACCTCAAATACGAGCAGCTTGATCTCCCGAGTTCATCGACTCTACCTGCCAAGATATCGCACCCCTTGATTTACATAAATGAGGACTTACAAAAATGTGAAAAGGGTCAACCACGTCAATTTTCTTTTTTTTCCGTATTTTCTGAAAAAAAAAAAGCTTTTCCTTTCACAATCTTTACAAGTTTGGGATCAAAAAATTAACGGGAAAGTGAGGTTTCAGCAGTTTTTCAAAAACTTGTGTGTGTGTGTGTGTGTGTGTAGAGAAAAGTCTGATCAATTATGTCTTCGAGGCCCCCTTTCATTTCTTGAAAATCCTTTGCACACTATTCACTTTAAACTCTAACTTTTGAATGAATAATGCTACTGCTTTGAAAGTTGGCACTTATCATGGACGGAATGTGTTCATAAAGCATGCTGAATTCCAGCTAATATAATGATAATCCTTTTATTGTAGTTGCACAGGTGGTTTACATCTTTGTTTTTTGTCCCAATGTGGGTACAACACATACCATCTATTATGAAAGTGGGAAAACGGCAAATTACGGTGATTTGCCTGTGAACGGGAATTGTTCAAAATAGTGATGCCTTTGTTCAAATTTCAATGATTTGAAATGTTTTGAAATTCCAAACTTTTTTTTTCTATCTTCATGATTCGCGTTTCTCCGATGGTGTTTTGACCTAGCCTATTGCGTTTCAAAGCGTAGGTCCTAATCTCTGTTATGTTTGGCCCGATATAATTCTCATAACCGATTTCCTTAAACTTGAATTTCTGGCTTTCTTATTGCATCGCTGGAGCTATCCTTTGCAGGTTTTTTTTTTAATTCTTTTTTAAGTATGTTTTTAATGCTTGTGCTAATAATGGCAAGACAGAAAAAAACAACAACAACAGAGAGATTGCAGAGCAGTCCACAAAACAGGACTGTTAACTGCTCAAAACTATCGAAATGTTGTAATGTAGGAAAATAGTATGACATGACAACTTTCTCATGTATTTACTAATTTGTTCCAGATTCTCTTTCTGAGGTTTGGGCAGATAAATTGTCATACACAGTTGGAGCGGGTGAAACAATCAGTCTCACTGTCCAAGTTAAAAGCGGAGTGGATCAGACAAAGCTCCAATGGCGGCGTAACGGAGGCGATGTCATAAATGAGTGGCAAGGGTCAACGTCTCTGACACTAACCGACGTCAGGAAGTCAGATGAAGGCATTTATGAATGCTACGTTGACGGCAACAGAGAAAATGGACAGCATGCCATAATGCGGCTTTTTATTAGAGGTAAGCCTATACGCTGTAGAGTAATTTACTTACACTTTTTGCCAATGTAATTACTAACGATTCTTAACAAATGCGTGGCTAGGCCTACATGACACAGTGAAGAAGTGAACTTATGCATCCAAGGACCATCTTCCTTAGTGGATCATAACGAATGACCTGATAATTGACACAAAGAGGCAAACGATGAGAGGAACGTACAATACAATAAGAACAACTAAGAAGCCGAACGTTTGTTAACTTTCTTAAGCAACTTTCAATTTCATTTTTTTTCTACACCAGAAAAGACCAAAACAATGAACATTACCTATTCAATTTGAAAGAGTTTATGATCTTAAGGAGCAAAAACCATACCATAAATCGACGGTTACTTCATGAAAGAAATAAAATCAATAATAATGATGATTTACCTGAAGTTCTATGTCTGTAGAAAATTAGTAACGCAGTTAAATGTGAATGAATTCTTCTGGGCAAGTAGGTTTATGATGCTTGTCTAGTTTCATAGTCGTGTATTCGACATGTTCAATGCATTCTTTTTCTTCTATGATTATAGGTTAGCATAATCATTGGCTATGAAGTATCCGTATGTAAACATTTTCGTATGTTGACGTTGGTATGGAAGTGTCAGTTGATTTTTTTTTTTCATGTCCCAACTAAACTGTCGTTGGAAGCGACATTCGTGTTGCCATTATTAATAACAAACACCACTCATGTTTTGCCATTCAAAGAGGCTTTTCATTTAATTTGCGCCCGTTTCTGCTCATAACGCGCTATAGCTTTAAAAAAATAAATCAATGACATATCCTATATCACAATGACCAGACTATTTTTCTATGACACAGATTGTCCGTCTAAGAAGTATGGGCTGGATTGTTTGAATGACTGTCCGGACTGTAACGCCGGGGGCGTTTGTCACCATGTGACGGGAGAATGCGTTTGTCGACCTGGTTTTAAAGGCAGCAATTGTGAAACAGGTATATATAAATCATCATCACGTCATTATTTCTCGTGTGTCATATGTGATAGTAATTTTACCTACATTCTCCGGAGCGCGTGTTCGGTATTTACTGCTGCATTAACGGAGGTAATTAAAAGAACGGCATCGAAAAGCGTAACATTTCTATTCACTTTGGTCAACCTAAATGGATGTGTTTGTAGTACTGTGTCAACGCACATAATGATGGTGTAGTAAGGCACAAAGTGCATCATAAGATTAAGGGCAATTAAAAAAAAAGAATTGTATAGCACACTGAATTCCTAGATTACAGTCATTTTTGTGACTTCAGCTCTACCGGAGATAGATGAATATAAAGCACTTGACAAACATAAGTTTTAGCCCTAAAAAGACTGGGATATTTTGGATGTTTTGAGGACAGGGGGGGGGGGGGGGGGCATGATGCCCCCTCCCCGGTAAGATCTCGGTCATTGAATATTCGATTGTCGCCAAATTCGGCATGCATCCAGTTTATGATGTACCCTACAAGAATGCATTCACCGTTGACCTTTTGGAATTTCACCCATGTTCAAACTTAACCGGTATCTTTAGGTTATTCACCTGCGGTGTGAGTTTCGTGGTCATAGCTCAGATCTGTGAATAAAAAAATAATTGAGAGACAACCACAATACTGTGTTAATGTGATTGCTTATCAGCAATCAGGGCAAATTTTTTTACTTTTTTACCATTGGACTTCAACAATATTCAAACTTGACCAGCAATGTCAGGTAATGTACCTTTAGTGTGAGTTTGGTGGTCAGAGCTCAAAGCTGTGGAAAGTTATTTAGAGTACACTAAATTGTTGACGACGCCGACAATGATGAAGACCACTGAAAAATGACGCCTATACGAACGTCTCACTTCTGCAGCTATACGCAGGAGAGACAATGAATGGGATGCTGAAAAGATCAAATTGTTTGTATCAAAACTTGCTTGTCATTGTTATCAGTAACAACGAATTAGTGCAATTTCATTATTTTGAAATTCCAGGGTTGTGACCACTAGCATATACACAAGAAAAATGAATGAAAAATGAAGGGAATTCGCAGGAACGAACGCAGTGTAGCATTGGTAACAAGACGTGCTGTTAAAGATGACACCCTTACCCGCGGGAAGAGTGTAAGACAAGTGTACGATATGTTATCACACTGCAAACGAGACGTTTGCGCCTGGATGCGCTGACGATGTATCGACTCTGCAGATACTAGTATCGAATTCACTATACGTCAGGATCAGATAAATGACAAGATTGTAAGAAACCAGCAAACCATCGTATAATATTATCAATTTTACTATAACGCGGAATGGTTTGTATGTTTATTCTTTTTTTTTTTTTTTTTTTACAGCGTGATAGGGATTCATTTTGCCGTGATATGTCAAGATATTATTGCCATGATTGGTGGATGATCTCTCGTTCAAAGTTATCTTTATTATACACTTACTCTTCCAGGTGCTGTTATTGAGGGTAAAGGTTGAATCAAAGTGTTCATTGCTGCTTGCCATTAATCATTGTGGTGATTAGTAACCACGATCCAGAAGTACATACTGAGAAACCCAGAAGCCATATCGCTTTACAAAGAAGCAATTCAAAATAAATGAAAGCGTCCAAGTTACTGACTTGCAACCGAATGTTTCCTCACGTAAAGAGTCGACGAATACTGATTAAACTAAACACCAGTTTCCTGTGGTTGCTATTAAATATACATTGCACTCATAATTTGATTCGTGAGGAAACTTTTCAAAATAACGACTTTGATACAATAGCTGGTTATTGTCACAGCCGGTGAGAGCGTGTGATTGCTTGTTGGTCCAGCGTGACTCCTTGAATACAGTACTCAGACAAAGTAAGCACAAAACACCATAATTCCGGAAATTATAAGATTTATTTCCGGTCTTTCAATCTAGATACAAATGAGATGGTGGTACAAGAAACAAAACAACACACAGACACGTCACATACGCCGATGCACACAGTTCAGTCAACGCTTATCATGACACCTCAAATCTCACTCTGACGACGTAATACTTGAACGCCGGCTTCATATCAATCTCCTAACTATTCATTAGCATAGAGAAAACTTAACAAATATTTCGCAATATGGCCATGAATATTGCCTAAACTTTACTCCAGTTACTGATATGGTTTTGCATAAGCTTCTTTAATTAAACTCAACACTTGCAATAACTCGTCAGTTTATACTACCTGTGCGCACAGTTTATAATTGGGGTTTGATTATTAACAGTCCAAAGTGTTTCTTTCGGGATAAACAAAACCTGGTATTGTCATGCTGAATTTGTCTCCGTGATCGTCGAAGTCGAACGCGAAACAGTTCGCTGCGAAGACGGAGTGCAAGACCTCGTCGAAGGGACGGTTTCCAACTGGACGTGTAGTACACGGCGGGTTCCTTCCTCGTCCGAAGTGGCCCAAACACATCGTCACGAGCTGGGGTTATCTTTGCACGGCGTGCACGGGTTGTCTACGTACACCCGAATGACCCAAGTTAACGCCATCTACAGAGTCCAGTAACGAAATTATCACAACATAAAACCTACTTACTCTCTTACCATTTTATATCAATAAACACCTATCCACAAGGAATTAATACTGCAGCTATCACTTCGGTGCCTACAGAAAAGAGTTAAACATTTTCTCATGTCTATAGTCTAGTCTACATTGTATAAACACAACCATTTTGAGGTTGGGCATTTATCTTGCTTCATAATGCTCCCTTCTGTATATCAAATATCAACATAAAAGCACTTCAGCATTCTGCTTGAAAGTAATCATTATACGCCAGTAACCACCATGTATAATCTATTATCCTCTTACACATGCAACGGTGTTATTAAACAGGGGGGGGGGAATAACTTCTCTGCATTACACATTATCACAGACGGTATATAATTCAACCTGCTTTCAACTAGCTTGCTCTATACCAGAGACTACAAAAAGCTGTGCACATAATATAACACGTGGTCGGTTTACCAAAACCACTTTTCCTTTGTAAAATACAACTTCAAATAATAACTGATATTTGGAAAAAGGGGATATCGTAATAAAACTATTAACTTACAGTTTGGTGGCTAAAAACTGCCGGTATCCGACCTCATATCGTCTGCTCAAGCCTTTTCCAGCAGACCGTGCAGTCTAACTGCTGCCCCTGCAACTGCTGCATAGCCACTGAGGTTGCTTCTATGAAGCAAGTATGACATGTGGTTGTATTGCCCCTATGTATTAAATCAACTTGCATTGTTCTGTGCAAACACCTGTAGCTTCCCCAGCACAGTGCTGCTCCACACTGGCAGCCAGACACTGTATGATTTCAGCAATGTATTGTTGCTTGGCCAGATTTCTATACACAGGAATGTTCTGTCCAGGTGTTCATAACTCCCTTTTGTCTGTCGGTAGCAGCCCAGATTCTTGAGTAGGGCGTAACAATAGCATTAGAAAAATCAAGGGAGAAATGACTTGTAACAGTTATAAACATTCGTTTATTTAAAGTTTACTCGAGGAGGTGCACACAAAAACCTAAATTTTTGGCTTTATTTTTGCTGTGAATATTGAACAGTGCGGAACTGATCAATATTATGATCCACAAAGCTATTTTGATATATCACGCATGCATGACATCAGACAACAATATATTGCATCGTCAAACTATTTTTTCTTTTACTTCCAGTAATATTACGATTCCGTAACAATAATATACTTCCTAACATTTTATTCAGTTTTGTCGATGTGTCTTTTCTTTTCTTTCTTTTTTCTTTTTTTTTGGGGGGGGGTGGGGAGGCGTGGGCTGGACAGACAGCAATATTTACTCTGTAAATTAAGGCATATTCCGCCATTACTTATTTAATTAAGAAAGACAGTGTGTGCCACAGTGTGCTTCTTTATTTATGTATTCCTGCACGTGCTTCCAGGTTGTGGCAACAATAATTGGGGAAAGGGTTGCACGGTTGTCTGCGCTGGTGGTGGAAACTGCCAAAATCACCTTTTGTCCGTCCCTGACCCTGTGGGTGTGTCTTGCCAAGCCGGATTCGGAGGAAACAGATGTCAATCAGGTTGGCTCATTCATTGTTTCCTTTACTATTATTGAACAGAGCATTCGTTTGTATGGCGTCTAATTTTTCTACATGACTATTACGTCTGTGTATACCCGATCCGTTTCCTTGAACTTTGTGGGCGCAATGTTGATGTGGGTCTGTCTGAGTGCGTGCGCGCGCGCGTGTTTGTGTGAGTGTGTGTTGGGTGTGTGTGTGTGTGTGGGGGGGGGGTAGTGTTAATGGGGAAAGGCCGGGAGGAGTACAGCTGCTCGATTATTTGGGTATGCGTGCTTATGCTCGATTCTGTATCTGGGAAAGGAGGTGTAAATTCTTAAAACGCACTCGCACTCTTTTTCTTAAAACAGGGAAATGAGAGGATGATACATAGCGAACAGCCTGACAAATAGTATGAGAACATTGATGGAGGAGAAAATAATAGGTGTGGGGTTGAGGGAGAAAGCACCAGTCATTGAAATTTATTCATAAGGAATTCATACTTCTTGCCCATGTTGGCAGTTTACATTGAAAACGCAGGTTTAGCAATTCTAGAAAATGGTTGTATGATCATTGGAAAAGAAATAAGATTATTGATAAATTGGCCAAAACTGCACATTACTACTGTGTGGCATAATATTCTAGAAATCTTTTCATTGTGGTGTGAATTATTTCAAAAAAAAAATCAATAAGTGCTTAAGTAAATTTTCGAGGATTATGAGCAGTGTTATCAAGTAACAAACATTTTACAAAATTCGTAAAATGTTTACCTGATTGTTCCACAGCTAGTCTTCGTAACAGCTAACTATCAGCTATTTTATTGTCCCCGCCGAACGAGTTCGAGCAGGGGACTATGAAACGGGCTCCGCACGTGTGTGTGTCCGTGTGTCCGTATGTCCGTCTGTCCGTCTGTCTGTCCGTGTGTGCGTCCGTGTTTGATCAAAATCTTCAATTTGCTACTTCTCTCTCATTTATGAGCCAATTTTGATTCTGTTTGCTTTATATGATAGCACTACATGGGAGCTTTGAAACTTCTACACAGAATTTCATTTGTGACCTTTGACCTTGACCTTTGACCTATATTGTACATTTTGCTACAAAATGCTACTCCTTCGCCATTTCTAACCCGATTTCGATTCTGTTTGCTTTTATGATGGCACTAGTTGAGGGCTTCAAAACTTCTACACAGAATTTTGACCTTGATTTTTGACCTATATTGTACATTTTGTACAAAATGCTACTCCTTCGCCATTTCTAACCCGATTTCGATTCCGTTTGCTTTATGTGATGGCACTAGGTGAGGGCTGCAAAACTTCTACACATAATTTTGACCTTTGACTTCTTTGACCTTTGACCTTGATTTTTGACCTACATTTTATTGTACATTGGCTGCACGATGCTACTCCTTCGCCATTTCTAACCCGATTTCGATTCCGTTTGCTTTATGTGATGGCACTAGGTGAGGGCTTCAAAACTTCTACACAGAATTTTGACCTTTGACTTCTTTGACCTTTGACCTTGAGTTTTGACCTATATTGTACATTTTGCTACAAATTGCTACTTCCGGCGGGGACATATATTACGCACAGCGTAATTTCTACTTTTCCTTGTTGACTTTGCATTGTGATAAAAGTTCACAATTATCTTTTGAAGATAAAGAGAGACAATGAAGCTATAAGACAACACTCGAAGCTTATTATAAGAGATATGTAAACTCTGTGTTGTTGTTGTAATTGTTGTTGTTGTTGTTGTTGTTGGATAGCAGAGCAAGTGAGTGTCGATATCTGATCGCTGGTATAGTTATTACCTCTTCTAAAACATTTTGTCATACTGTTTCCTAGACTTAACGATAACCAGGAAACATTATGCTTAAATTATTTAGACGAATTATGTGTTGATGATAATTATTATTGGCATCTGATTTCAGAGTGTCGGTTATAACACGATAGTGCCCCCACCATCTCAATAAAATGGCGTTTTACTACCCTCGTGCCTTGTTTTTATGTTATATTATACTCCCAGTTATTTCGGAGCTCTAGTTCTTTTTTATTTATTTTGCAAAGCCGTACCCCTAAAAACAGGGAGCTTTAGAATGTGGATAGGGGGAAAAAATGTCCTGCGCATGCGCAGAATCGCTTATACATGTGACCGTGCATCACAAAACCAAGAAAAAGTCCCTCACATTGATTTTGTGTGAGAACTGAAAATAGGTGAAATGGGTCAACCTAACCAATCTTGAGTTTTTCATATTTTCTGAAAGAGCAAGTCTTTTTCTATATTATATTAAAGTTTGGGATCATAAAACAAACAGGAACTTGTGTTTTCAGCAATTTTTCTCCAACAGTTTTTGGTGGAATAGTGTGCTGTTTCTCATAGAACCCTCTTCCCATTTCTCAAAAACCCTGTCCATACACTCATGGGCGTAAATCCCGGGGGGATGGGGGGGATATATCCCCCCCCCCCCCTGAAATGGAGGAGGGGGGGGATGGCCTGTACAATCATCCCCCCCCCCCTGAATTTTGGAAAAAAATGGAGGAAGCAGAAATGTGATTGTATCAATTTTGGCATATTGCATGACGTTTGTACGCCGGCCTTCAGACAGGTAGCAGAGCTGAACAGTATTCTATCTTGTAGGAAAATGTATACATAATTTTCTCAAGCGCTCGCTCGCTTCGCTCGCTCGCGAAGAAAGTAACATCGACATGCACTGTAAGGTATGGCTCAGACGTTAGCAACGTCAAATAGTATAGGCCTATAATGTAAACATGCTATGACGCGAGTAACTGCGGACCATCTGCAAGATATGTAGGAAAACAAACAAACAAACAAACAATAACAAAAACTTTATCGACATAAATGAATCCCCTCCATTTCCTGAATCATTCCTGAGAAACGACAGTGACTGGTGACTCAGTCAGGATACATCTATGAGCATACCCAGGGAAGATCAGGGGCGTCGAATCTATCTGGGGGGGGGGGGGGGGGGGCAAAGGGGCATTTGCCCCGCCCCTACGGAACTGTTTAGGCAGACAAATCATTTATCCCCCCAAGCAATTCCCGAGATGAGGACAAATCTCGAACTTTCTAAATGGAAAATTGTCCAAATATCGCCAGAAATATGCACCAGTTCGTTGTACTGCAATCATAAACATGCAAAAGCTCCGCTGTACAGGATCCCTTTCGATAGACTTTGTACACTTTTGAGATTGACGTATATTTCCCTAATTTATCAAAGAGTGTGCAGCAGATCTTTCACTTAACAAAAGCACCCTCATATGCAGAGGCGTCGATGGGGGGGGGGGGATGGTTCCCCCGTAAAAGTGGGACAAACAAAAGCGAAAAATATAGCTACAAACGGCAGTGTTTGGAGTGTAAAATGTCAAAATTCTAAAGCTCGCTCGCTCCGCTCGCTCGCATTTAATCGCTATGCCATTCTCCTGATGCTGCTGCCTGTGAATGGCAGCAGTAGCGCCCGGTGCGCCCCGGCCCCTTAATTTCCAAATCGAAAAATATAGCTACAAACTACAAACAGCAGTTTTTGGACTGTAAAATGTCAAAATTTTGAAGCTTGCTCGCTTCGCTCGCTCGCATTTAATCATTATGCCATTCTCCTGATGTTGCAGCTAGTAATTGCCAGCAGTTTTCGCCCGATGCGCCCCCCCCCCCCTTAATTTCCAAAGCGAAATAGCTACAAACGGCACTTTGGGAACTGTAAAATGTCAAAAATTTCAAGCTCGCTCCCTTCGCTCGCTCGCATTTAATCATTATGCCATTCTCCTGATGTTGCTGCTAGTAATTGCCAGTAGTTTTCGCCCGGTGCACCTCCTTAATTTCCAAAGCGAAAAAATACCAGCCACAAACGACAGTTTGGGGTACTGTAAAATGTCAAAATTTTCAAGATCGCTCGCTTCGCTCGCTCGCATTTAATCATTATGCCATTCTCCTGATGTTGCTGCTAGTAATTGCCAGTAGTTTTCGCCCGGTGCGCCCCCCTTAATTTCCAAAGCGAAAAAATACAGCCACAAAGGAACGTTTTTAGGACTGTAAAATATCAAAATTTTCAAGCTCACTCGCTTCGCTCGCTCGCATTTAATCGTTATGCCATTCTCCTGATGTTACTGCCAGTAATTGTCGGCAGTTGCGCCCGGTGTGTCCCCCCCCCCCTTGATTTCCAAAGCGAAAAAATACAGCCACAAACGACAGTTTGGGGACTGTAAAATATCAAAATTTTCAAACTTGCTCGCTTTCATTTAATCGTTATGCCATTCTCCTGATGTTGCATGCTGCCAGTAATTGCCAGCAGTTGTGCCCGGTGCGCCCCCCTTTAATTTCCAAAGCGAAAAATATAGCTACAAACGACAATTTTGGGACTGTAAAAAGTCAAAATTTTCAAGCTCACTCGCTTCGCCCGCTCGTATTTAATCGTTATGCCATTCCCCTGATGTTGCTGCCAGTAACTGCCAGTAGTTGCACCCGGTGCACCCCCCTTAATTTCCAAAGCAAAAAAATACAACCAAAAGCGGCAGTTTGGGGACTGTAAAATGTCAAAATTTTAAAGCTCGCTCGCTTCACTCGCTCGCATTTAATTGTTATGCCATTCTCCTGATGTTGCTGCCAGTAATTTCCAGCAGTTGCACCCGGTGCGCCCCCCTTAATTTCCAAAGCAAAAAAATACAGCCACAAACGGCAGTTTTTGGACTGTAAAATATCAAAATTTTCAAGCTCACTCGCTTCGCTCGCTCGCATTTAATCGTTATGCCATTCTCCTGATGTTACTGCCAGTAATTGTCGGCAGTTGCGCCCGGTGTGTCCCCCCCCCCTTGATTTCCAAAGCGAAAAAATACAGCCACAAACGACAGTTTGGGGACTGTAAAATATCAAAATTTTCAAACTCGCTCGCTTTCATTTAATCGTTATGCCATTCTCCTGATGTTGCATGCTGCTAGTAATTGCCAGCAGTTGTGCCCGGTGCGCCCCCCTTTAATTTCCAAAGCGAAAAATATAGCTACAAACGACAATTTTGGGACTGTAAAAAGTCAAAATTTTCAAGCTCACTCGCTTCGCCCGCTCGTATTTAATCGTTATGCCATTCCCCTGATGTTGCTGCCAGTAACTGCCAGTAGTTGCACCCGGTGCACCCCCCTTAATTTCCAAAGCAAAAAAATACAACCAAAAGCGGCAGTTTGGGGACTGTAAAATGTCAAAATTTTAAAGCTCGCTCGCTTCACTCGCTCGCATTTAATTGTTATGCCATTCTCCTGATGTTGCTGCCAGTAATTTCCAGCAGTTGCACCCGGTGCGCCCCCCTTAATTTCCAAAGCAAAAAAATACAGCCACAAACGGCAGTTTTTGGACTGTAAAATGTCAAAATTTTCAAACTCATTTAATCGTTATGCCATTCTCCTGATGTTGCATGCTGCCAGTAATTGCCAGCAGTTGTGCCCGGTGCGCCCCCCTTTAATTTCCAAAGCGAAAAATATAGCTACAAACGACAATTTTGGGACTGTAAAAAGTGATTTTCAAGCTCAGTCGCTTCGCCCGCTCGTATTCAATCGTTATGCCATTCCCCTGATGTTGCTGCCAGTAACTGCCAGTAGTTGCACCTGGTGCACCCCCCTTAATTTCCAAAGCAAAAAAATACAACCAAAAGCGGCAGTTTTGGGACTGTAAAATGTCAAAATTTTCAAGCTCGCTCGCTCCGCTCGCTCGCATTTAATCGCTATGCCATTTTCCTGATGCTGCTGCCAGTGATTGACAGCAGTTGCGCACGGTGTGCCCCCCTTAATTTCCAAAGCAAAGAATATAGCTACAAACGGCAGTTTTTGGACTGTAAAATGTCAAAATTTTCAATGTAAAAAGATTTCACCGTGGGAGGGAGAAACCCCCTACCATACCCTCCCCCCCCCCTCGCTTGCTTCGCTCCCTCACGATCTCATAACCGCTCCCCCAAGATCAAATCCTGTCTACGCCGATGATAGGCCCCACTATTTAGTAGGCCTTCGCAGTGATGTCGCACAGGCGGAGCAAGAGCTGAAATACCACGATTTAGTCATTCAATAATATATTGTGAATATTTCATTTTCTATTGGTTTTTTAAAGAAAAAACAAACAAAAATTTCACCAAAAGTGTGCACCAGATCGCTGAATTTCAGGTCTGAAAATGCAAAATCTTCCTCGTGTGGGAGAGGGAAACCCCCCCCCCATACACACCCTCCCCCCGTTAACCCGGTCGCTCCGCTCTCTCTCACAGATATTTCAAAAACAAAAAAATGTCTTCATACTTTTAAGGTCTGATTTTCCGTCGCAAGTCATCTGACAAGCAAAAAAAAAAAAGGAACAACAAGAACAAAAAGTCTTCATATTTTTGCTGCCACTTTCCTCCCATTTTATATTTCATGCAAAAGAGTGGGACATCCGATCCCTGTAAAGTGTGCGTGTGGGGGGGGGGGGAGATGCTTCTCTCTCCCCCCCCCCCCCCCCCCCCAAGGCTGCGCCGGTCCGGTTATGGGCTTGTAAGCGTGGTGATGGTGACCATCCCCCCCCCCCCCCACTCCTCAGTACGGATTTACGCCGTTGCATACACTTCACTTTCAACTCCGATAACTTTGGAAACAATTCGTCTGGGTTTTATGACGAACTGACGCTATTTCGATTTTGGTCAAAATTTTCAAAATCGAGATATTGGTACCAAATGAAAGTGCTTTCAAAACTCTACCAAATCCCAAAATTTTAGATCACAAAATTAATTATTCTTAATTTTATCAAAGAAAGAAAAAAACGACGGTACTCGAAATATCGAGAAATTGAGGAAAAGGAGTTTCACGAACCGACGCACGAAAGATACGCCGGTTCGTAAAACCCGAATTGCTACGGTGAAGAGCAATGCGGGTTTTACGAACCGTCGCAGTTGCATTACTTTGAGCTTTGTTCAACTTACTGGCCTAGAATTAGGTTTTGGCCCTAATCCAGATCTCAGAGTGAGAACCAAACCTTCTGAAAGATGAATGACGGCCTAAGCCAGCCCACTGTCCACGAGTGAAGTGAATGGTAAGCTATAATCCTATTAAAATCATGCTCAAAATAACAGTTTCAGTTGGACTACCATAACCATTAATTGCGGTAGTGTGTAGTCCCATGTATTCAATCGCGTGATGCTTATGAAGCCTAGCCTGTAAACGCCATCCATTTCAAATTAGATCCCAAATCATATTATTTATTGTTTCTTTTCAACTTATGTCGTTACCGTGGCTTCTAAGACTACTGAGTACTGTAGTCGTAACGTCTGTGTGCAAGACATGCAGATTGCAAGATTTCAAAGTCTCGAAGACACTAAAAGCCTTGACTATTGAGTTGAAAATGAAATCATGAGATTGACAAAGTAGGCGTACTAAACTAAAAAAAAAATAAAAAGTCTAACAGTAAAACTCAAAGGAAGAGTAAAGAATAAAGTTAGACATGTTAGACTTTTACTTTCAAGTCTAACTATTAAGTCTAAGTTAAGACTTTACTTGTAATACCAGTTACTAAAACTAAGATCAGCTGAAGTCTAAGACCAAGTCAAATTAACACAGTTCAGAGCCATACCGGTAGTCTAGCTCTAGATCTACATCTAGACTAGTGGTAATAGTAGGTAGAGTCCACCCATTTTTTCCCCCAATCTTTACTGGTCCATTCCTGAAAAAGTTACTGGTCAGTGTTCAACAGTGATTTTTCCTGGTCAGGGACCGTCGGACCAGTGCCAGTGTGCAGCGTTGGTGTAGATGTCATCTATGACAGTATGTGGTCTAGTGATACTACCTAAACACTACGAGTACTCTACAGGTTAGGTGGCTTTCCTGTACAGTGCAGTGTTAAAGTATACTTGTGAATTCAGCCCTAGTACCGTACTGTGTGTAGTGTATGTCTAACGTTAGTTCGAGTGGAGTACCTAAGCACAGCGGTGGGGCTTTTTTCCCCTAAAACTTGTGAATGTGGCCCAACCAAATGGCGTTTATATATTTACGCTTGATTGATAGTGATACAGTGGCGCTGTCGATTTCCACAGCAGCCATACATAATCTTTTGTTCTTTGTTCTTTCCTTTTTTCCCTTTGTTCTTTCACTCTTTTTATTCTTGGAATCGAAGGACTTCCTAAGAAATGTCCCTCGACTGATATAACCAGGACTCTTGAGTCCTGGTAAACCTAACCTTACCGAGTAACCGTTAACGTTTGTTAGGCCTAACATAACAGTAACACTGACTTAGCCCTGTATTGACTTTGTCTTTGGCCGACTTACTGAGATGGCGAGTCTCACTCTTTAACGTTAGTCTAAACGTAATCGCTAGATCTGTCAGTGTCAGTGTCACCGGTTATTGTATATGGTGCCATCTCTAACGTACTTTAACAAGTTGATGTTAGTTATCTATGTCAACTTACTGATTTAGTAATAGTGGTACTGTCATCCTGTTGGACATCGCCGAAATATCATCCGTGACGTGTTAAAGGGACTGTACAGTACTGGTTGAGGTGGGGAATCATGTTTTGAACATTCCTATGTGAGATAGTGAAAAGCCTCTTATGAAATATGAAAGAGCATGTAGTTTTAAGAAGGATTCAACGTTTATTTGATGAAAATTGGTTTTTAAATGGCCGAGATATCCAAAAAAGTGCTAATAATAAAAGGCGACATGCCACAACTTTATTAGGATCTCTTTGTTTCATCTTGTTTTTGGATATCTCAGCCATTTCAAAACTGATTTTCATCAATAAACTTTTGATACCCCTTAGAACTGCATCTCATAGAGTGGTTTCTGAATATCTCGCAAAACGTTAAAAGCTAAATCCTCACCTCGACCAGAACTGTACACACCCTTTAATTTCGTGTCACAAAGACAAAAGTTGCCAAGATCTAATAGTATTAGATGTCTAGATTTAGATGTAGTCTAGATCTAAGTAATATGAAATCTGTGTAACTTAAAAGTGAAAGGTCTAGACTTCACTTAGTCTATAATTAGACCAGACATTCATGAGGCAAAGGCCTATTTAGTAGATCTATTCTTATTCTATTTTAATGTCAATTCCTGCTAACTCGCCACGTGTTATTCCTAAGGCCAAGGACTTCCGGGTTAGTGATTTTTTTTTGATAAATACCAAACAGCAGACGTGTTTCATTTGCATTCTTGCACAGACTTCATGAATATATGTGCAGTATCAAAGAAATATGATGCACATGACAATGCCACTGTTTTATAGGTGAATGGTTAATACCCTTAAAAGCTGAATGATAATGTAGAGTCTAGGTCTAATTAAGATGATACAGTCCCTGATAAGAAACAGGTTTGATTGTCGTAGACTGTTTCCCAAATGCAGGTAGTAATATTCAGCTACTTCAATGCAATGCCTTGTTTACAAGTACATGTAGATGTATAATCATGTGAATGATAATTCAATTTCTACATGAGACTTACTAAGTGCTAGACATAAGATCTTGCATCATTAAAATGTGTAAATGACGAGACAATTTGAATATGGATCAAAGACGAACAGCAGTATATTTTGACATTCTTGATCCTGCATAGGCCTACCATTTTGTTTTATGTTTAATATAAATAGAGCAAAATAATTTCAACTTCAGTTTTGTTGGCTGATTTTTTTTTTCTTCTCAAAATTAAAGTTGTATCTTGTACCATGGTGTTTGATTTTAATCAAAAGTTCTTAATTTCTTTCTTTTCTTTCAGATGACTGGTGCCATGTAGTAGCGAAGAACTGGACTGTCTCAGAAAAGAAAAGAAAAAGTACAGGGTCGTGTACATCATCAACGGATGTGAATACAATGGTAATTAGAGTCTAGGTCTAATCAAGATGTTAAAGTCTCTGATAATAAAGAAGTTTGATTGTCGTAGACCGTTTCCCAAATGCAGTTAGTAATATTCAACTTTTTCAAAGCAATGCCTTATTTTTATACAAGGACATGTAGATTTATTCATGTGAATGATAATTTAATTTCTACATGAGACTTACTAAGTGCTAGACATAAGATCTTGCATCATTAAAATATGTAAAAGGCAAGACAATTTGAATATGCATCAAAGACGAACAGCAGTATTTTTTGACATTCTTTAATCCTGTATACCATTTTGTTTTATGTTTAATATAAATAGAGCAAAATGATTTCAACTACAGCTTAGTTGGCTGATTTCTTTTTCTCAAAATGAAAGTTGTATCTTGTATCATGATGTTTGATTTTAATCGAAAGTTCTTAATTGCTGTCTTTTCTTTCACATGACTGATGCCATGCAGTAGCGAAGAGCTGGACTGTTTCAGAGACGAAAAAAAGTACAGCATCGTGCTTATCATCAAGGAATGTGAATACAATGGCTTAGGAAAGAAGACAATCTACAGATAGGATAGAAGGGAGAACTTGGAATGAAGGGCGACAACATAAGGACGGTATATCTACATTAAAATGTGATTGTAAAGTGGAAACATGAAAGAAGATTCTAAGATTGAAGGTGAAAACATGCATTCCATTCTGTGATGTCGTAATTACAATTTTGCTACACTTTAATAACACTACTGAGAGACATTTATATCAAGGCAAGCTTCATGTGGATATGGAATGTTAGATTTTCTTTAAGTGTTCATTTGTATGTATTTCATGATAATAAATCTTGAAGGTTTTGTGTGGTAATCATAACCTTGTGATACATCTTGATAAATTTCTAAGTGCACATTGGCAATATTCAGATGATGCTGTAATCAGATGAAGTTAGATGGTTGAATAATCATTGCATAGTTGTAATAGTTATCGACTGAGGATTAACATGCCCTTCACTGATTTATTTTTCGTAAACGGTGATAATTGCGAGAGTCAATCTAAATTGTCGGGGGCATAACCAAATGTGTCACACTGTCAAAATGTGTATATCAGAAACTTTTAGCTCGCTGTACGAATTTCACAGAAAACAGATTTATGAGAGTCACCAATGGTAGCTTAGACCCATTAACAAAAAGTTCCAGCTTCATCTTCAACCATGTTCATGATACATGTTCATCTACATTTTGCAAACATTCTGAAT
Organism: Diadema setosum; assembly: GCA_033980235.1. NCBI lineage: Eukaryota > Metazoa > Echinodermata > Echinoidea > Diadematoida > Diadematidae > Diadema > Diadema setosum. Next base: position 32,211,349 of record CM067072.1, on the reverse strand, counting down.
GTTGATTGAGACATGTTATACATGTATGTATTTTTATGAAATTAATGCAACAAATAATCAAATATGCATCTCTGCTAGATGATAATATTAATCCAGTTAATGACATGCCAAACTCACCTCAAACTGTAATTCATTCTATTCTCCTTTATTCTTTTATTTATTATTTTGTTGTCTTCAACCCACTTTGAATGTGTTACGTATGATTCTTATAAACATGGGAAATGCACTCCATATAACTGATAGGACTTATAACAAATTGACATAATCATTCAACCATCACTAGACAGTTCTGTTATGAGATGTTCTTTATTTAACTAAAATTGTAAATTATGATACGTGTATGCTCCCATGCAAACTCACAACAAAATACAGAAATATGATTTCTTTTAATAATAATTCATTATGTCTCTAAATGTACAATTAAAGAAAGTGATTACAAAAAGGATGTCAAACATTGTATATTAAAATAATAGATTATTCATTTGTCTCCATCCGTAGTAACACATGCAACTGCAGTGTGCAGTTTGTGGGTTGCTGTGAAAAAAAAAAATTACAGGCAGCCAAAACGTGATTCAAACCCACGACCTCCGGATTTCTAGACCAGCGCCATAACCACTAGACCACCGGGATGCCCTAGCACTACCTTTAGACATGAATGATTAAATATAGGAGGGCTTGGGGGCGCTTCGAAGTTAACTGCTCTTATTAAATATGCACATGTCATTTGCAACTCGACTAAAGATGATTAAACGCACTGAAATTCTTACTTTAAATAATATTCATAATCTGTTTTTTTTTTTCTTTAATAGCTTGGGATGTACACTTTATACACTGTATCGGTCTACATTTCGCCTACAATATGGAATTCTTTACTTCGAGACGTTTGTTTTTTACAAAAGAAAATTAAGAGTCCTTTAAAGGTGCTGTAAAACAGTGGCGTGTTTTTTTGTTTTTGTTTTTGTTTTTTTTTTTTGGGGGGGAGGGAGTCAAATTAGCCTTGGCCCCTCTCCACCGTCCTTTTTTTCCCCCTTTGGCCGCATTTTTTTTTTTTTAGTCATCACATGAAAATTCGTCTGCATCCACCCCGTAGTTTTGCCGATGACCTTTCTTTTTAATTATCTTAACCACACACAATTTTGGCCGAATTTCCCCACCCCTCTTGTGAATTTGCTAGCACATGTGTTTATAGTACTGGTGGATTAAGGATTCGGAGGGGGGGGGGGGGTCGGCCAAAATTTCTCTTTTCTCATATGTGTAACAAGCCTACGGGGCGAAAGGCTGATATTATGGGCTTTCTACACACATTTTTAGATGCTAATTATTGGTTAATATGAGCACGATCATTTATGTTGTGATTAATTTGTTTCCTTTTCATATATATATATATATGACTTCTATTAGAGACTTAATTGGCTTGACACTCCTTACATCGACCTATTTTAGACACCCATTTCCTTCTCTCTCTCTTGCTTTTTCTCTACTGTCCAGTGAATAGTGTAACTACATGTACATGCAGTACCTCTTCTCTTTTGTATGATATACATCAAGTTTCCATCTGAGCATAATGTGTGTTGCAGCACTCTCAAGCTTCATGCATATGCAGCAACATCTTTTTATGTTCATATACATAATTATGCTTGATATATTAATTTGAGAATGTTATTCTTTCTTTTGTATATGTTCCGTCCGCACTCTATATATGTAAATGTACATTGTAAGATTTGGTGCGCATGTTCGAACTGTGTTTCTCTTTTTGTGAACAAACAAGAACTGATGTAATAATGAACTTGAATTACGCATATTCTTTAATATTGATTCCATCTCCATTTGCCATTAGATATTTATTGATTTATGGAGCTCTTCCACAATTGTTATCCTTCCCATTGTCATTACTCATCTCTGAATAATTCAAATTTGATACTTTATTGAGAACCTATGTTTCTTCGATTACATAATGTACCTCTTCAATATATTGCTGCAAAAGGCATAATAAAACATGACCATTGTTATATATTTAAAATGAAGCTTGAAATTCTGATAATTTTGATATTTATGTATTTGTTGCGACACGGATTGTCGCCCCTACACGGATTGTCGCCTCCTGCTCGGGGCGACAATCCGTGACGGGCGCTGGCGGCACGGATTGTCGCCCCCTACACGGATTGTCGCCTGGCGACAATCCGTGACGCTTGTGCAGCTCCCAGTTTTTGACCTCGCAGGCGACAATCCGTGTTGGCAAAAAATTTGTTGCGACACGGATTGTCGCCCCGTCACGGATTGTCGCCCCGGGCTCGGGGTGGTTCCTCCGGTGTTAAGCTTTGGTGGGATGGGTATGACTGGTAAGTTACGCGTATGTGTGTGTGTGTGTGTGTGTGTATTGTGAGCTGCATGATATGTGATGTGTATGATTTGTTGTGTGTGTGTGTGTGTGTGTGTGTGTGTGTGTGTTTGTGTGTGTGTGTGTTTGGAGTATGATAATACAATATGTAGAAACTGTGCATGTGTGGTGGTTACATAGTGTTAGTGGTTTGTTTGTCTGTGTGTATACGTGTGTCTGTATGTTTACGTGTGTATGTGGAATATAGTGGCGCTACTGTGGCAATACAAACGCCTTCAGAGTGTATGAGCACGTGTTTAAAGAATTCACACCAGCGTTGATCTAAAAATAGTATGGGTGTGTCAACCAAATATCAGCGGTGAGGCGGGCTAGGCGAGAGAGAGACCGAGAGAAAATACATACGAGGGAGGTACCCTCCCCAAATGTTATTTGTCTTTGTTCATTTTTCCCTGCAGTCATTTTCTTCCATCAGTCTTATAAACTAGAACGTCCATACCACTATTCTTTGTCCCAGAATAGGTTTGGCATGCTTTATGCATGAGCGAATAATTTCCACACGCCGTAAAAAATTTGTCAATCGTTACTTGATTTTAGCACAAACGAACTGCCATTGCACACCGCTAATACATACGTAATACAAACAAACACCAACAAACACTCAAACAAACCTCATAATGCAAACAAACCAACTCAACACTTTTTTCCTTGATATTTATTGATTTCATTCAAATCATTCATAAATCGACCCATTCTGGGTGCAACATGAACAAAGAAAGTTACAAATGGCAATTCGAAACAAAAGCAAATCCATGTGTCAATTTATACCACAAATAATCTCACTGCAACATAGATAACTCGATTATAGACCAACCCTACTAATAATTTCTTCACGAGAAAGTTTTGACATGTATAGGGCCCTACCAAACCTATATTCCTTGAATATATTGGTTTGGATCATGTAACACCTTCTTACTTAAAGGACAAGTTCACCTTCATAAACATAAGGATTGAGAGAATGTAGCAATATTAGTAGAACACATCATTGAAAGTTTGAGGAAAATCAGACAATCCGTTCAAAAGTTATGAATTTTTGAAGTTTTTGTGCAGTACCCGCTGGATGAGAAGACTACTGCAGTGTATGAATAACTTAGATGTCACATGCGTACAACAATATAAGGAAAATATAAAGAGAATTTCACAAAATTCCATCTTTTGAAAAAAGTACACATTCCCCTGACTCGTTACCGACACATGTTATGGGTAATATTATTTCCCCTGCCTTTAGAAAGAGGCAAGTCAAGTGCTCTTTTATTATGCGAAAAAAAGTGAAAATACGTTGAATTTTCTTTAACATTTTCTTTATACTGTTGTACGCATATGACTCACAAGCTGTAGTAATCTCCTCATCCAGCGGTTCCAACACAAAAATTTTAAAAATTCATAACTTTTGCATCGATTGTCCAATTTTCCTCAAACTTTCACTGATATGTTCTACTAATATTGTTGCATTTTCTCAATCCTTATGTTTATGAAGGTGAACTTGTCCTTTAAAAGGGCATATACATAAAAAACACACAAATATTACACAAATCTAGAATGAAATCAGTCATAAAAAAACCCCATCACCCCCTCCCCTCCCAAACCGAAACAAATCTAGGGCCTACATCTATCCTAAATATTAAATCCTACCAACATCCGTCATACCATTTATAACTATCCTTCTTCAAATCCAATCCCCAACCCACCAACCCCTGATTAAACAAAACCTAAATCATCCCACACCCACATTCACCGACCCAAATACATACATACATACACACACACACACAAACACACACACACACACACACGAAGGTTCGTTATTCCGAAGTTTCGTTTTTTCCGAGGCTTCATTTATCCGAAACACACAATTCCCTATACCTAGTGGTTCATTGATCCAAAAATGAAATTCGGAATAACGAACCTTCGGAATAATGACCCCTCGGACGAATGAGCCTTCGGACGAATGAGCCTTCAGAATAACAAACTTTTGCAATAACGAAATGTAACCCCCTTCCCACATACCGACGCACACCCGAACCGATACCACATCCTTCCTGATGAAACGATTTCCCAATGTTGATAAATAAGACATAATGGACCGTATGCAGAAAAGCAGCATCCGCCCGCACGCAAGCTCCACTCCGAATTCATATACAAATCTGCCAAACAAACTCATCAAATTCAAAGCTGCTGATAAAATCAATATCAATGTTTATGCCAGCAACAGCTTACTAGGTATCCCTCCCCACGCGCAGCTAAAAAAACACATACGCAAAAAACTGACATAATAAACACATTCTTCCATCACACACACACACACACACACACACACGCACACGCACAAACGGACACTAAATTATCATGTGCACGCGCACATACACACTTCCTTGAAACCACACCATGACTTTTTACATGGCATGTTTGCATGGATGTAGCCATGTAAGTTATGTGTTAGTATTTCAATGATTATGTCCAGAACGATATTACCCAGCAAAATGTGCTTCGAGGGCGGGCGACAATCCGTGTAGGGGGCGACAATCCGTGCCGCCAACGCCCATCACGGATTGTCGCCCCGAGCAGGAGGCGACAATCCGTGTAGGGGCGACAATTCGTGTCGCAACATGTATTTTTAGGAGTTTATCAGTTTCGAAGAGTGCATGCAGGATGAGTTTATGTTTTTATATGATCAAGTGCAGCTATCAAAGAATCTGTTGAGCAGGAAAGAGAAAGATGGAAAATGAGGAATTATGAGTGAAGTCGCATGCAAGCCAAATGACAATAATGACACCGATAAAAATTGTGACAAAGTAAAAGTCACAAATAATGTGGAATAATAAGAAATAAAGAAATTAATAGATTATTTCAGAGAAAGAAATAACAGAGTGCATGAGTATGAAAGATGAGTAAATGCAAGTAATCATTACTGACTGGCACATCTTTTTCCCTATATTTAGCGGTATCCTTCATCTTAGAACAAACATTCATAATTATTATGAAAGAAGTGAATTGAATTTGAATTAAAAATTATGTGAAAAATAAAGAAAGTAAGTTAAAAAAGTTAAAAAAAAAACCAGTAAAAAGTAAAAAAAAATATGAAACACAGTATACCGAGTACATATTAATTACCAAATGATAAATGTCCACATGCAAAAGTGTTGAATAATATATCCACACAAAAAAGGAGGGGGGAGGGCAAAGAAATCTTTGGAGCGATCAACGACAGCTCTAATAACAATCCTAAATGAAGATGAAAACAAGGACAAGACGCTTTTTAGAACAATTAAGAGAAACTGGCTTATATTATCATCTTAATTATCACCTAATGTATTATAATCATCACAATAATCATTACATGACAATTAATTTCAATTAATAAGGTTATTGTTGATAAGCAGGTATAGCCCTAATAGTATTTGTATGTAAACACATACGAAAATGAAATAGCGACGGTTCGTAAATACACGCGTATTGCACGTTACCTATTGTGCAGGCCCTACAGCGCGGGTCTCACGAACCGGCGTAATACAACTTACGTCGGTTCGTGAGACCCGCGCTTAAGTACATAACCTATGGTGCGCGCAAGAAACGATGGATTTACGAACCGACGCAGTGAGTTTGAAGACAGAAATATCGTAATTCTTTTGAATTCACACTAAAATTACACTATGGATAGGAAGAACAACTTCCACTCTCATCACCCTGTCAAAATTTTCACACACAAGACAGGAAAAGTCATTGAAAACGTTGTCTAAAACTTGTGAGATCTTTAAACGCGATTTTCTCAGAATTGCATTTTCGCTCAAAAACGAAATAGCGTCGGTTCGTGGTAACACCGACGAATTACGTCACTGCAATGGAAGTTGGCAGTAATCGTGCACAGAATGTGCCAATGAAGGGTGCTCAATTTGAGCTTAATCTGATAATCCCTTCATTGTTGTTGCTCCGGTGGTCAACATCCTGTTTTTTGTTCAATTCACCCACAGCTAGCATAGGTTGGTAAAGATTAAGCGCTTGAATACACCCTGTACTTCAGAGCCTGTTTTCTCAGTTCACACTTTCCAGAGTGTGTCCTTTCTTTCCAATAGATAGGTTAGGAGACTCCACTTGAATTGAGTTATACATCATTTTAAAGCTTAGAGTCTGCTCTTTCAGAATCTACTCTTCCTTAAAAATCCATGTCTGGCGACTTTTTGTTTGTTTTGTGATGCAGGGTCACATATATAAATAAATCATTTGTATATCTCGTGTACGCGTTGTCTGAGTTTTCAATACCCGTTCTGAGCTATTTTTGCGTCCGCTCAAGCCACTGCGCAGAGTGCTATGCTTGATGTAATGATCGTATGAGGACGCCATTTTACTTTGTATAGGTTGCGTCCTCGCCTAATCTAAAGCTAAAATTGCAACACGGCGCATGCAGGGAGAGAGGAGAACGGTCAACGCAATCAATGGCAATCATCGTCTCAAACTGCGTCCGCTCGTAAATCTAAAGCTCCCTTTTATGTAATATGATATGTTTTAGATTGTGTACATGAGAATCTGTAACAGTGGCGTGTAAATGCTCTAACTGCTTTTTTTTTTAACTGAGGTAAACAGAATAAGTTGTTCATTACAAATCAGTGTATGCGATTAAAAAGCGGATAATCGGTTGCTCGTATACCTTCTGTGCCTCTTACAAGTTAAAAGTATTCTTGCAATTTTCTTTGTTTCACGGAATACGGGAACAATAATGTGTTACCATTTTTTCCACTTAACATAGCTTAACATACATTATCACTGACAGCGCAGCATCCAGTTTTGTTGTTGTTGTTGCCCTGTTCATTTCAGCTCAGTTCAGTTCAGTTTATTTCTTTCCATATAGCAAAAAGTGAAGCTAGATAAAGCATGCGTAATCACATAGTTTGACTAATTTCAATCAAACAAAAAGAAATACACAACGAAAAGTGAATCGCATAGTTGTTATGGGATATGATATAAGTATAAATTTAGAACACCTTTTTCATTTCACCTCATGAAATGGTTCACCATAGACAACTTGATTGAGTGAATACAGTATAAATGTTAGAAGAAGACATTAGTGAGGGTTTGAGGAAAACCTGACAATCCGTTCAAAAGTTATGAAGCTCTCAAGTTCCTACTCAGTCACTGTTGGATAAGAAGACTTCTACAACTTTTGATGTCACATGTGTAGAACGATATAAGGAAGATACACAGAAAATTCAACATATTTTCTGTATAATCTTCGCATAATAAAAGAACACGTGACTTGCCTCCCTCAGAAGGCAGGGGGATATCACCCTTAATAATACATCAGTGACAAGTGGAGAAAATGTGTTTCTTTTTTTTTAACAATAAAATTTTGCGAAATTCTCTTTACATTTTCTAAAACATCTTTCTACGCATGTGGCATCGTACACTTTTGTAGTCTTCTCATTCAGCAGTGACTGCGCAGAACTTTTGAACGGATTGTCCCTCACTTTTTCACTGATGTGTTCAAATAATATTGCAGCTTTCACTCAGGCCACACTGTATACAGGTGTACTTGTCCTTTAAAGTGCAGAAAATACAATTACAGGCAAGTCTAGCAATGTTCAAATTGCAAGAACTATTCAATGAGCTGTGTGTATACCCAACAGAAGAATGGTGAAAAAAAACACAGACCAAAGCAAAAGAAACACAATAGTGGAAATGGTTATGTGTACACACACACATGCACGTTCATTGCCAGCTATGTGTAAACAAAAGAAAAAGAAAAACAAAAACAGATGAATACATTGACAAAGAACGCGACATCATACAAGACAACACAGCAGCATTACAAAACAACAGAGAGGACATTAAAGGGAGAATGAGCACAGACGAATATACAATGATTTGCATATTTAGAACACGTTACTCCATCGCCGCAGCAGGCAAAACTACGAAAATTATTACATAAAAATTATGTATTATTATATTGTTGAAAGCATTTTTTTTTTCGTTTGTATATCAACGTAGTTAGTTTACAAGATTCCTTTATACTGTTGTCAGGGTGGTACTACAGTTTTGGTCCAGCATATACAATGTAATGTATTTTGGGTATGCACTGTTCTGAAAAAGGGAAGGTGGAATTCATTCGATTGTCGCGTTGTCACTATTTACGTAAAGAAAAAAAATCTTGATATATCTTAACAGATGATCACTGTTATAATGTTATAATTGTACATAAACTGACCAAGCTAAAATAGATACATATATTCCATTATCAAGATTTTAAAGATTTTGTGATTGGGAAACGCAATTTCCTTCAAACATTATTCGATTCTTGATATTTCATGATATAATATCAATGCCACTGACAACTGACTGAAGGGGAAAGGAAGTAACCGTGCTGGCTGGTAATCATCAGAATGACATAATGCACTCGGGAAGTTATACAGTGAAATTAGCAGTCGATTGCCGATTTACCAAAGACCTGTAGTCGACCTTGGTTCAATTGTTATATGCTATGTTATTTTTTCTCCTGGTTAGACCATAAAAGCATGCACACACAAACAAACAGACAAATTAACAACTCTCGCTCTTGGGAGATTTTGTATATCACCAGCTGTACTGATACTGGTATACGGTAAGGACATGCTATCATTCAAAGCTGAATTTATCATCAATATCGCATTGCTATTTTGATTCCTTTTGCAGTATGTTCAGCAGGAACCTTTGGGGCGAACTGTGAGCTGCGCTGCAACTGTGCATCCGGTGTGACATGTCTCTCAGCCAGGGGATGTCAAGGAGCCTGTGCTGCTGGGTATTCTGGAGATCTGTGTCAGGGTAAGAAAACAAACAAGCAAACGAACATAACCAAAAAGTGATGATGTTCATTTTTTTTTCTGTGCTCTGGGTAAAAATTTTCGGATTTGATATTTCTTTGCTGTAAATGGAATGTGATTGGTACAAAAGAATGATATTCAAATATGTCTTTGCTTCTTTCACTCGATATTTTTGGTCAATTTTTATTGAAATATTTGCACTGAAGCCCCTGGAGTATGCAGAGAAGGCTATTTTGGAACCCTGTGTAACTATCCCTGCCACTGTAAGACCAGCAGGACCTGTAATCGGACTAGCGGCCGGTGCCCTAACGATGATTCCTGCGCCGATGGCTGGGGTGGTTCGGACTGTCAGCAAGGTAAAGCAGAAGTTCACAAATTACGATATACAGCGTGTCCCAGAAAAAAACAAAACAAAACCGGGTTTCAATGCACTTTTTTACTATAGAAATCATACATTTTCTTTATGTGATATACATCAATGGAAAGATAAACTTTTCTTCTTTCATTTGATGCACAACTCATTGTTCAAAATTCGTGCATGACTGAGTTAGAACAATAGAGATTAAAGCTACTAAATTTTCATTTGCACGAGCAAATAGCGACTTTGGTCGAAGTTTTCAGACTTTTTCAGCAATCTTTTGCAAAATACAATCATAGCCTTAATATCTATTCTTTTTCCTTTCATATGATATCCCAGCCATAAGAAATGATCAACATCTACTCGAGAAAACTTAATTTGAAAATATGCTTCCATTTTACCCAGATAGATAGATAGTAAATAAGGAGCGAGTTAGCTTTCCCGACACCTGCCCTACTTGGCAGATAACAATGGCCTTCATGCTTCAATGAATGTACACAAACATGAAGGGAGAGGTAAAAACGATTGCTACAGACGGTTCGCTTGTGAATAGGGTCGTTAATTAGCACATAATCATGAGCTTGCCTGACCATGCAGTTAACTACAAAGCAAAGGGTGTTCATCAGCGGAATGTTTGGGAAGGTGGGAAGGGAGTAACGGACCGAAAAAACCTTCCAAGCCCCCCCCCCCCCCTCAAAAAAAAAAAAAAAGACGACTTTCTGCCCTGCACTGGTAACATTGAAATGTTAGAAGCGCAAGTTCAGTGATAAATAAAGTGATGGACCCTCTCTTTCTACTTCACCTCCCCCTTCAAAAACTTAAAAACCCTGTCAGTAATGAAGGACTAACCACCCGTTAGGGAAATGTGGAGAGGAATGAAAACAGTGAAGTAAGTTTGAGGTACAAAATCATCAAAATGTGTATCATTGTTGTAATGTTGATTTCCCATAGCCATTGGACTGCGTGCAGCCTGAAAATACTCACGACATTAGTCTTCAATTATTGGTTATATCTCATAGCTAATTCTAAATAAATGACAACAAAGGGCTTTCCGTCTCATACAGAATTCTCTGTAAATACCCCCCCCCCCCACAACAACATTTACTGTAGCACTGCGGTTGTTTTGTGTGAATTCATTGGTGCACATGAGCCTATTGTCTAATGCTATAAAGTCGGGAGAGCTGAATGCTCGTTTTTCGACTATGGCGTAGAATCGGTAGAAATGAAGGATATTTCATGCATATTTTTCTCAAGCATGCGTTATTCATATTTCTTTTTTTTTTTTCCTTTTTTTTTTTTTTGGGGGGGGGGTTTCACTTCCACTCGAAACATAACAATGAATATCCAGAAATTGAATACATAAATTGCAACACATTACATACAATATGTTTACAAAATGTTTTAAGTGAAATGCTGGAAATGGGGACGAATGCTAAAGATCGGTGCTTTTATGGTACATTCCCCCATCCCCCGCCCCCCACACACACACACGCACACACACGTAATACAACAAATCATACAATGATCGATATACTGTTATACATAAAAATGAGATTTAAAAGAGAAGCTAAGATATGGTGACCTAACTAACCCGAAACAAACACCCGGGACAAATCCCTACACTTAATAGGCCGGCCAAGACGATTTTTTTTTTTTTTTACTTTGTTAATGCTAAGTTTTCCAGCTGAAAGTCTTGCAAAAATACTGAAGTTTAGCGTACGGCCGAATGTCAGCGCGTGTTTGCCGAAACATGCCTTTTTTTAGCACAAGATTTGAAAGAATGTAAAAAATCACGATTTTTATTTTTTTCTCGAAATAAGTAATGGTTGATAAGTACCTTTCAAACCAGAAATGTGTTATCTTCCATTTCAAGTTTAGAACGTAATATACATTTGAATGTAGAATATTACACGCACATATATGGCGCAATGAAACATAAGACCGTGATTTACTCAAAATTGTACTTTGTAAAATTTACCAATATTTAAAGGTTTTTTTTTTTTTTAACTACCTAAATCAATCTATTCAAATTTTTCATTTTTTCGAAATATAATAATGTTCTGATATCTTATGCAGCAAAGAAATTATATGATAAGGCGAAAGTTAACTCGTTTTATATTATCCTAAATGGGACGATGTATTTTTACTGGACGCGCATTTTGAATGATAAATCGAATGTATAGCGTAGGCCCATTATATTGTACATGGTATAGTGCGTTTAGGTATTTATCTTACATAATCGGCGAAGTCAATGGACAGGTTGAATATAGCTGACTGCAAAAACCATTTGTGGCACCTTTATATGACTGAAATGTGCTTCTTTGCCCCCCCCCCCCCCCCAAAAAAAAAAAATACAAAGAGGGCTGGTCAGTAGTGATCATTATTAGGTCACTCCCTGAAAATTTCAAATATTCATGATTGTAAAACGTACAAGTGTTGAAACATGTTGTTTGTGTGTGAAAAATGTATCAATCCAACTAATCTTTGTTTAACAATGAAACCTAAGAGAGTTATATATAAATTGTTTACTATGTTTGGAAATGGGTGTCATGGAAACCGTGATAACAAATCACATTTTACTGGGAAAAATTACGATACCAAATCTCCCATCCTGCATACTCACCCCTTCCCCCGAGAATGCTTAGGAATTCATGGTTATCAATACAATGCTATATAGTTTGCATTCTCAGGCCCTGAAACGCAGCCCTGCAAGAGATTGGCACGAAATCACTTTTACTTTTGTAATGTTCTAAGGCGAGGTGTTTGCATTTTATTTTGATCTATCCTCCCGCAGAAGACTTACTAAATGTTTCTTTTATGATGGTTGATTGTTTACATGAACGTTGTTTGGAACGCACACTGTAATATTCGGCGACATAAGAATATTATATATGTATCCCAGATATCTGTGTGAAAAAGTAAGGCAAATATCACCCTCAAAAAAGAAAACACGAAGTAAAAAGGAAGTAGAATTGAAATGCGTACAATGCAATAAAAGCCTCATTTCCCCTTCCCATCATTAAGTCGGTTATAGGGATCGTATAGTTTTGGTTGAGACCTAGTTTCAGATTTCTAACATTTCTTTGGTGAGATAATGAGAAACCTCTTATGAAATATGAAAGAACATGTAATTCTAGAAGGAATTCAACGTTTGTTTGATGAAAATTGGTTTTGAAATGGCTGAGATATCCAAAAAAGGGCGATTCTAATAAAGTGTGGGACCCACACTTTATTACGATCGCTTTGTGTTACTTTGTATTTGGATGTTTCAGTCATTCCAAACCCGATTTTCATCAAATAAACTTTGAATTCCTCTTAAAATGGTATGCTCCGTACTATATCATGTGATTTCTTGATATCTCGCAAAAAGTTAAAAGCCCAATTCTCATCTCCACCAATACTAAACCGCCCATTCATCGAGTCTATAGTGCAGATTATATTTATCCTTTGCCAAGTTCTATGTCCTTGGAGCTGACATGTAACAAATTGTTTGTTTGCAATTCGATTTGTTTTTGTTCTATATTTTCACATCTTTGTGAAAAAAAATCATTTCAGTTATCACCAACACTCTAAATTCAACCAACAAAATGTACTACACAATGTGCACACGCCCGCAACCACCGTCTCAAACAGCGTTCACAGACTATATCAACACAATGAAATACAGTAAACAGTAAACGAGGTAATTTCTCTTTTTTTTAGATAGCAGCACTTGACATCTATGTTGCTGGTAACCAAAATGCTGATAGAAATACCATACACAGTAAGAACATGCTTAAATCCTGCAAAATATAAATAATTATTTGTCTTCAACAGTATTTCGTTTTGAAAGGTAAAGAACCTCATTCTCGATTTGTGGACATCTAAAAACAAAAACAAAAATTCCATCTGAAAGCAATCTTCTCAAATGATTAAAAGCATTAAAAAAGAATGAGTCCTCAGTGAAAATTTTTATCATGAACAAATCTCTGTGACATACATCCAAAGACTTTGAAAATCAACAATATAAATTGCGCTGACTACATTAACTGCATTGATAAACTCATTTTTTTTTTAATGTGACATATACTATGTGTCCACCATCACAAACGTTACACCAGTTACAAAAACAACATTTTCTCTTTAGGCAATATTTCAATATCTCTATATTTTTCACAGTTTGTGGTTACATATCCTAGCTAATTATGACTGTACGCTGTTGCATTGAACTTTCGTCACTGTACAACTAAATTAGAATGGTGACTGCCAAATTTTTAAGATTCTACTTTTAGTCTGAAATTATTTTTGTGTTCTGCAGACCAGTGTGATAAGATATCTGTACCGAGTATTCGTCTCTCAGTGAAGAAAAAAAGAAATCACCTCTCCAAAATGCGTGGGTAATGCTTCCCTCTAATACTTTCCCCTATTCCAAGTACCAGAATACATTGCTGGGGCCCTGAAAAGCTAACATATATTACAGTATTACCAACATCATGACAAGTATGGCACATGTGAAAAAAAAAAAACCTGGCAAAACATACATCTTGACCAGATCATATTCTTTTCACTACTTCTTGTACTTGTGTTTGGATAGGAACCGTTTACTTATGTCTTTTATATCTCAAACTGGAAAAAAAAAAACATGCTCTGTGCTATTTTCCTTCAGATTCACCAACTGTTCCTTTGTGAAGTTTTCTCTTTTTAAGCAGTTCAACGTGCAGTTTTCTTTTTTTTTCTGACCAACATGTCATAAGATATTTTCCTCCATCTGATGAAGAAAGGCAAAGTTCACTTCCCTTTTGTTGACCCCTCCCCATAAAAACAAAAACAAAAGACATTCCAATCTGACAAGATTAAAATGTTGGCGTTTGGGCTTCAAAGGAAAGAACAGGATCAATTTCCATGAACTACTAGTATGCGGCTTGTAACTGTGAGGCTCAAAGGCATGGAAAAGTTTTGGTTGAGATGGAGATTCAGACTTTAACTTTTTGCAAGCAAATTAAAAACAACTTATAAAATATGAAAGAGCATCAAATTCTTAGAGTAATTTGAAGTTTGTTTGATTAAAGTTGTTGGTTTTGAAACGGCCGAGAAATTTTTAAAAAAGTGACACAGAATGATAATAATTAAAAGTGGGTGCCACTTTTATTAGGACCTCTTTGCTTTCGTACATCTCAGCCTTTTCAAATTCAATTTCAATTTTTAACAAATAAATTTGGAATTCCTCTTGGTATTGTTTACTCTTTAATATTTCATAACAGGGTTCTCATTATTTCACAAAATCTGCATCTCAGCCCCCATCTCAACCAAAAGTAGACCATCCCTCATCCCTTTAATGCTGCAATCAAAATTGGAAGTAGATCTATATCGAATCATATTGTAAATTCTGTTTGCCAAGTAGTGTTGTGCACATTTTGATATCAGACCTTGTTTTACTTCATCACTAAAGAAAAAAAGAACAAAAAAGATTAGAAAAGAAGCATTTAATCTGGATTAGTAGAAATTCCTAATAAATATACATGTCTTTCATATATATATATATATATATATATGAAAGACATGCACATTTATATACATTTATATATATATATATATATATATATATATATATAAATACAGCTGTATTCAACTTCTATGATTGTCCTGAAAGCACATTGTGATTACATTTGAGAAGTTTAGATGGATGCATTCCACATGTAATGTAATGTAATGTAAATTCAGGTTCTAATGAATGACATCCTTCATACGGAATCTGGATGCGGACCGGTTAGTCTGGCAGGGTTGTTTCGAGAGAGAGAGAGAGAGAGAGAGAAAGAGAAAAGAATGGTAAAGTGACATGGGCATTTTAATCTTTGGTGAAGACACAGTGACATATACGCTAAAGATATACGGTTACTTGATTTCCTCTATATGTAGTGTTTCCTTAAAACGGTAAAGTATACTTTATACAGTAGATCCTAATCGTAGCAAATTTAACCGTGAGTACGCAATAAGATATAAAATGTAGGAAACTGTCATGATCCAAATATCCAATTCTTTCCATTAAGCTTTTTACTCCATTCAGAAGAATTTCAAGGTAGTGCTTTTCTGATACTGCAACTGGATACATTCAACACTTTCGTGCATATAATAACCACGTGACCTTTCACATCAATACCCTCATAACTAATCAAAGTCAAACATGCTTAGAGGTTATGGTAACTTTGCCATCCAAAGGTAAATACAATACCATGGCAGCAATGCTCTACAGTCAATAGAAATCAGGGTTTCCATGTAATTTACAATCAGCAGCAAAATCACAACAGAAACTAAAATGCTACAAGGCCCAGGTAATCATCTCTTCTGTATAAAACCAAATTTGAAGATGATCTGCTGAGTACATGTTAAGTTATTGCAAGATGAGAATAGGACAGATGTGCCACGGTTTGAATGGATGACTGCAACAACATAAAGACTCCTGCAACCATCTGTGACAGAGGCTCAAAAAAAAATAATCAGCGTTAATTCATGTGAATCTTGCTTGTTGGAGTGATTGACTACATGCATATGCAGTACTGCATTAATTTAGCAAAACATGCATTAATTTTCTGCCAAATGAACGATCGACAGTCAAAAATTTGGTCAAGATGTCAAAGGCTTGACAAAATATTCCAACCTATTTGGGGTTTACATTTTACATGCATTATTGCTTACCTCCCGTATTTCCTTTCGATGCACAGATTAGAAGTTAGTAGTCAGAACATCTGTCTCTTTCGTTTTCTATCTTGTCCGTAGTTGGCTGTGGTTTGCAGGGTCCATTTTGTCCACTTTGTGCTAATTCTGGTCGAAAATATGATTAACGAAAACTTAAATAAGTTATAATTTTTATGAGTGAAACAGGATACTTATACTGCCTCAATAAACAAACACATTCATCATGAATTAGAATTAATCATCACGATCTCATGAATCCCTTAGTATGTGATTTTGGATCTTCAGGTCACTGTCAACATTAATTTGTATTAAATGTAATACATTAATCATGTCATTGTTATTATCATCTTTGATGCTCTAAAGCCATATCTTACTGAAAATGAATTATATAGGATGGAAGTCATCTTGACAGCTGTAATTCCTGTTCACAAATATTTGATTGTATCATGCTCTCATTTGTATGTGGATTACGATATGATTTCTTTGCATAAATCGGTTTGTATTCATGAGATAATATTCCTAATTTCAAATCGTTGACACTTACTTGTGAGCTGGAAAGGGGGTTTACATCGCAGTCAAGACATCTTTCTATCTCCCCCTCACTCTAGTGGATGTGATCTCAAACTCAGCATGTTCATTTGTTGCTGATACCTTGATAAAAATAAAGAACAATACATCACAGCATATTACCCTTACATCATACTTAACGCAACATAATAATAATGGAAAGTAAATTGATTTGAGACTACAGACGTATTTTCATCTGTGCACACATTAAACACTTGTGCCACCGCCATTTCCAATTGACATGGTTGAGAAATAATTCATTACATATAATATCTTACTTGATTACATTTATGTTTGATTTTTATATCATCTCCTCTTCAGTGGATAGAATACCGTTCTTTCATATGATCCTCTACAATAGAACATGCAATGAATTTACAAGAAAACAAGAATACACATTTAATCAAAGATTTGCTTCTCTTTGTATATAAATGGAGATATAAAATTCTTCTCCTCTCTTTGTTTGCAAAGTACTTGTACATTGTATTGTAATGCAACTGTCAAAGTGAAAACATGCTTGTTACAACTTATTCAAATGGAATAGGAATATTTAATACTCATTGTATTTAGATTTGGCATTATTTTCAACTGGGCACTTAACTGAAACATTTGATAATCAAGCACATAGTAACTTAGTATTTAAAAGATATTTGAAATTAGACCGCTATAATGTATTTCAGACATTTACCGTTTCTTACCTTCTGGTTGTTCTGCACTTTGTTGCAGATAGAAAGAGCTCAGACTTTACAATTAGATTTTGGCAAGTCAGGATATGTCTCTCTCTGGCGAAGTTTGAAGACAAGACTCAGTCTGTCCACATGTTGGTACATCTAGCTGAAAACAGAAATCAACATGACTCAAATATTTTTTTTTTTCATCTTTAAAGCAGAGCATTATAAGCTAACAGTGAACAAAAAAAATGTGAAATTTGATAGTTTTGAAAAGGCATCTTGGCATTGACATAATTTTCTTCATTCCCCATGGAAATCAATTATAACGAGATATGAAACTCGTCAGACTGACGAGTTAGGTGATACGCTTGGGGTCATCAGATGTCGGTCATCTGTGATCGACAAAGAAAAGAATGTGATGTAGGCACATTGAAGTTATATTGAGCGTGCATGCAAAACCGTTTCTCTAACCTCTCGGCCACGGGACATCCACGGAAATGGTAAGGCAAAAAAGAAATGTATAGATATTACAGGGAGAAAAGTCAATGCCCACTCAACCAACGTGGCCGCGTGAACATGTATTGCATTGCTAGACAGAAATGCGGCCTTGTAACTACTGATGTCGCTATGCCATTTCTGGCAACTTGGGAAAAATACGTGCCGTAAACATAAAACCTAAAATCGGCTGGTTTTGATACCTTGCCTTTAATCACAATTTTCAGTGTGATGACGTCATCAAAGTACAAAACAATGGCATGGTCTTGAAAGACAATTGTTCAAAGTACAACACCTCCGTCGTCGTCATTACATACTATGATCGGTTTGATAAAGTCAGCCTGCAAAATTTTGCAGCAGTCGAAGCAATATGGTCTCCAACACAAAAAAGAGGGATATGGTGTGTGTGTGAGTGTGTGTGTGTGTGTGTGTCTGTGTGTGTGTATAGGTGCGTTTATATACGAATATGATTTCTACATGGACGAATATGTAATACAAAATTGAAGAAAAAAAAAAGTAAAATAGCTAAGTATTTTGTTTCGTGATCTTGTGGGATTCGAACCCGCACGTGTGCAACCTCACGTCTCTGAGACGTCGCCTTTAACCACTCGGCCATACGTCTCGACGAGAAAATATGAGGAACGTAAACTTATGTATGTGAAAGATGAATCAGGAATCGTTTTGTCCACATTCCATTCTCATTTTCAGTTTTAAACTGCAAAAGTGTCAAACTGATGAGGAGATTTCAAAGAATAAAATGCATGATTACTGCGGCTTATTGTCTCAGTTACCACATACTTAAGTTACAGAGAAAATGGAGCAAAATCAGCTGAGATAAAGGTGCTTAAACGTTGTCAAGTCAATGCACATAAAAAAAAAAAATCACCTCCCATAGACATAACACGTAAACTTATCTGATTTTGAGTCTTTACCTTTAATAACAATTTGAAGTATGATGGTAAGTCTTCTCGAACCAAGAGTGTGGAACGTAAGCTTCTACGTGAAAGATGAATCGTGACGATCACCCGCGACCGACACAAGTCATCTTCAAAGGGATCAGTTATTAGAAGTGGAAGCCCTCGTGCCAAGCATATTGTCTCATCAATTCCAAAGCAATGATACCCTTACATTTAGGCATACCATAATTTCCCTCTGAAATCAATGGTAGGTATTATTCATGTACAATTGCTTGCCTTGTCCATAAACTTTGCTTTACAAACTTTCAGTGAAACGTGTCATAACACTTATTCTGTAACTCCATTAGCAGTGATTGACTACATAAAGAAAGATATGTCAAATTGAACGCTTAGCGCGTATAACTAAGGGGGATTTTAGCCTGATGCTCTGTTCTTCACTGCTCAGATACCAACAACACTCATTACCTACGGCTACGTATAGAGAAACAGCCATGACGAAAATAATTTTTTCCTTTTCTTTGGCAGATAGACACACAACCCCTTTAAACCACACTATAATTGACATGGAGGGACATGAAAAAGTTCATTACTGCTACTAAACAGTGATGCCTTCTACTCATGTGGCACAAGATACCTCTATAGCAACATAAAACCTGTCTACAACTCCGTTATTGCGTCAAACAATAACATCCTGGAATTTCAAAGAGATGAGCGAGACGCCATACACCTGGCCTAGAGTTAATTCATTCAGTTGCCATTCCTGCTCCAGTTGAGTTATGTAAATTATTTTCCGACCTGTCTTGTGACAGGGTAACAGGAACAAACGTAGAGAAAAGGAAAGAGAAAAGGAAAGGTGGCAAGCGGAGCACTGTACTAGCACCTCCCTGACTGTACCAAGGGCAATTTAAACAATACGTATGATAAATGAAGCAAATCCAACCTCCAGGCTCCGACAAAAAAAAAAAAAGGAAATTGAGTGACTGTGTGTCGTTGGTAGTATAATTGATAAGATAATACGATAAATGACATCGATCGGAATAAAGCCGAACTGCCAAAAGAAAAACAAAGAAAGAGAGAGTGAGAAAAAAATGATAGCGTCCTGCGGGTCTCGAACATCTCGTCCTAAGGTAGTGCATAATGACCATGCAGCGCGATAAGCGACTATAAAGCCACACGGCTGTACCGAAGATTGGATGTGAAATGTATCTTTAATATTTTATATATATATATATATATATATATATATATATATATATATATATTTATCTTAAATCTTTATACAATTTACAACATAAAAAAGTTCATTACTACTACTAAACAGTGATGCTTTCCACTCATGTGGCACAAGATACCTCTATAGCAACATATAACCTGTCTACAACTCCGTTATTGGGTCAAACAATAACAACCTGGAATTTCAAAGAGATGAGCGAGACGCCATACACCTGGACTATTAATCAATTCAGCGCCCATTCCTGCAAGTTATTTAAACGTACATGTTCCTACTTATCCTGTTACAGTATAACAATAACCAATGAAGAGAAAAGGAAAGAGCAAACGAAAGGTGGCAAGCGGGACACTGTAACAAGGGGCAATTTACAACATTAAGTGTGACAAAATTAATGAAGCAAACCCAATCTCCAAACTCCAATACAAAACAAGGGAAATAGAGCAGCCGTGTTCACGGGTTACGTACACTTGATAAAATAATACGATAAATGACATCGGAGTAAAGCTGAACTGCCGAAAAAAAGAGAAAAAAAGAAAGAACGGATAAAAGTCCTGCGGGAGTCGAACCTCTCGCCTTCCGGTATGGCGTTATGAACAACCTCCAGCGCGCTAACTGATTATGCCACATGGCTGTCATGAAGATCGAGTGCGAAACTTAAATCTAAATACTATCGTGACAGTGTCGACTTGTGATGGCGCTATTCAAATTCCCACAAGTGGCAGCGTGGATTCGATCAATATACAGTTGCAAAGAAAAATTGGGAATCGTTCCATACAGATTGCATTCTCATTTTCAGTTTTAAACTACAAAATTATCAACCTGATGAGGAGATTTGAAAACATAAAATGCATGATTACTAAAGCTTATTGTCTCAGCTACAACATATTTATGTTTCAGAGGAAATGGAGCAAAATCAGATGAGGTAAAGGTGCTTAAACGTTGTCAAGTCAATGCATGGTTTGAAAAATAATCACCTCCCATAGACATAACACGTAAACTTGTCCGATTTTGAGTCTTTACCTTTAATCACAATTTCTAGTATGATGACGTCATCATATTCCAAAACCATCAATTGGACTTGAGAGGCAAATGTTCAAAGTACAACATATCTGCATTTGGGATAATATTGAGGTTAAACAACAGAGATAGGAGCAAATGAATGTCAGAAACAGTACCTCAAAAAAATCAATTCCACTTTTTTTATATAAAATGACGATATGATGACGTCATCGCGTTTTCCTGGCAATATTGATACTTGGAATGTTATTTACAATTCATATACTTTTGTAATATGCAATAGAAATATAGGGTCAACGGATGATTTAAAGAGCTATAGCGAAATAAACAAAGACATGTTTTTTCACTATATTTGCAGAAAGACGCGCACGCGGAATTTCAACTTTGACGCCAGTGCATTCCTTTGTCATAGGTCGAAATCGATCGGAAATCAATGGATATTGTTACTCAAAGTATAAGGGAACCAAATCATTCAAAAAATTGCACTTTCATGTTGCTTACGGGCTCTGCGCGCGAAATTGTGCGGACGGACGCGCACGCGAGAAAATGTTTGAAACGCTTAAAATTGTCTGAAACTTCGAGATTTCCCATTGGGAAGTCGTTTTGAGCCTTTTAAAATTTTGACGCGCGCTTACGCGCGCCTAATGATGACCTGTGTAACTAGCGTTAAAAAGTAAGATAGAGCGTGACCTGAACTTCATGTCCACCGAAAATGATACAGAAATGACATCTAGTTATGAAGTTATGATCGATCATGTGACAAGGTCCGAAAATCACAAAATGGCGCCTAGATGACGTCATAGATATGTTACTGTCATGAAAACCTAGATTTTGTCATGAGACATGTTGACTGAAAATGTCATGTTATTTCGTAATGTCATTCTTGAGATATTGACGACACAAAATTGTCCAGAAAGAAAGAATAAAAAAAAACGAGACATGAAACTCGTCACGCTGACGAGTTAGGTGATACGCCTTGGGTCATCAGATGT
Source organism: Diadema setosum (assembly GCA_033980235.1). NCBI lineage: Eukaryota > Metazoa > Echinodermata > Echinoidea > Diadematoida > Diadematidae > Diadema > Diadema setosum. Next base: position 32,189,246 of record CM067072.1, on the reverse strand, counting down.
CGGTCATCTGTGATCGACAAAGAAAAGAATGTGATATAGGCACCTTGAAGTTATATTGAGCGTGCATGCAAAACGGTTTCTCTAACCACTCGGCCACGGGACATCCACGGAAACGGTAAGGCCAAAAAAAAAAAAAATGTATAGATATTACAGGGGGAAAAAGTCAATGCCCACTCAACAATCGTGGCCGCGTGAACATGTATTCATTGCTAGACGGAAATGCGGCCTTGTAACGACTGATGTCGCTGTGCCATTTCTGGCAATTTCGGAAAAATACGTCCCGCAGACATAAAACCTATAATCGGCTGATTTTGATACCTTGCCTTTAATCACAATTTTCAGTGTGATGACGTCATCAAAGTACAAAACAATGACATGGACTTGAAAGACAATTGCTCAAAGTACAACACCTCCGTTGTCGTCATTACATACTATGATCGGTTTGAAAAACCCAGCCTGCAGAATTTTGCAGCAGTCTAAGCAATGTGGTCTCCAACACAAAACAGAGTGATTGTGTGTGTGTGTGGGTGTGTGGCTGTGTATAGGTGCGTTTATATACGAACGTGATTTCTGCATGGACGAATGTGTAATACACCATTGAAGAAAAAAAGTAAAATAGATAAGTATTTTGTTTCGTGCTCTTATGGGGTTCGAACCCGCACGTGTGCAACCTTACGTGTCTGAGACGTCGCCTTTAACCTCTCAATCATACATCTCGACGAGAAAATATGAGGAACGTAAGCTAATATGTGAAAGATGACTCAGGAATCGTTTCGTCCACCTTCCATTCTCATTTTCAGTTTTATGCTGCAAAATTCTCAACCTGGTGAGAAGATCAAAAAAAAAAATAAAATATATGATTACTGCAGCCTATTGTCTCAGCTACAACATACTTAAGTTTCAGAGGAAATGAAGCAAAATCAAGTGAGGTAAAGGTGCTCGAGCGTTATCGAGTCAATGCATGGTTAAAAAACAAAAATCCCCTCCCATAGACATAACGTATAATCTTCGCTGATTTCGGTATCTTGCCGTTTATTAATCACAACTTCTAGCATGATGTGGTAATCAATTCAGAAAACGTCGATAAGGACTTGACAGACAGTTGGTCAATGTGTAACATATTCATCGCACGGTTTCAGTTTGCTGTAGATGTGAAGTTCGATCATACGAATCTGAGGCAGCTATAAGTACCTGTATGAAATTATTATAGGCATTGTTATCAGATTCCCTTAAAATTTCCTTATAATTGCTTTATTTTTACACACAGGTAAGCTACCCCTTTAAACTCGTCACAGTTTAATTAGAATCATTAACATTATACATTAGTACCATATTCAGTTCCATAGCTGGTCACGTTTGCTAATTAATTAAGATTAATTGTCTAGAATATGTCATATGGCCAACCTGTATACACACGTATACACACACACACAATGCTAAATGTATGTATCAAACCTCTGTAACACAACTTTGAACTAACTGTAGGAATTATCGCTGCACTTATCATCCATACTTTTTATCACTATCTGAAACTCCACAAAAACCACTAATTGACAAATAATCAGCAATACAGAAGACTGACTTAAAGGAACAATTCAAATACCTTTTTTACAATGTATAGCTTGTTACATGTATAAATCAGCACAAAGTAACCACGACTACATTGTGTTACTGAATTGATATGAACAAATTTCATTTTGTTACAATATGCTACATAAGTTGGAAAGCCCAGTCTGCAAAATTTTGCAGCAGTCGAAGTAACGCAATCTCCAACGCAAAACAAAGGGATACTGTGTGAGTGTGTGCGTATAGGTGTGTTTACATGCGAACGTGATTTCTACATGGACGAAGGTGTAGTACTCCATTGAAGAAAAAAAGTACAAAAAAAAATATTAATTTCTTTCGTGCTCTTGTGAGGCTCGAACCCGTACGTGTGAAACCTCACGTTTCTGAGACGACGCCTCTAACCACTCGGCCATACGTCTCGACGAGAAAATTAGAGGAACGTAAACTTATGTACGTGAAAGATGAATCAGGAATCGTTTCGTCCGCATTCCATTCTCATTATTAGTTTTAAATTGCAAAATTGTCAACATGATGAGGAGATTTCAAAGAATAAAATGCATGATTACTGCAGCTTATTGTCACAGCTACAACATACTTAAGTTTCAGAGGAAATGAAGCAAAATCAGCTGAGATAAAGGTGCTTAAACGTTGTCAAGTCAATGCATGGTTTCTAAAAAAATCACCTCCCATAGACATAACACGTAAACTTGTCCGATTTTGCGTCTTTACCTTTAAACACAATTTAAAGCATGATGACGTCATCAAATTTCAAAACTATGATATGGACTTGAAAGGCAAATGTTCAAAGTACAACATATCGGAATTTGGGATAATATTGAGCTTAAAGGGGATGGCTAGTAACCGATCAGTGGGAATCAGTGGGAATGCTGAGTAATGATTGTTCCAATCCTTGTGGGATTCATTTAAGAGTACATTATATATCTACTGTTGTGTGAAAATTATTTGCTTCAGAACGGTCTCGTATTCAAGTAATGTGCAGATTAATGCCCCGTCACTGACCAGGGACGCTTACCTGGAGGCATTAAACTGCACATTACTTGAATATGAGACCATTCTGAAGCAAATAATTTTCACACAAGAATAGATATATAATGTACTCTTAAATGAATCCCACAAGGATTGGAACAATCATCCCTCAGCATTCCCACTGATTCCCACTGATCAGTTAGTAGCCATCCCCTTTAAACAACAGAGATACGAGCAAATGAATGTCAGAAACAGTACCTCAAAAAAATTAATTCCACTTTTTTGATTTCAGATGATGATATGATGACGTCATAACGTATTTAAGGAGATATTGATACTTGAAACGTTATTTGCAATTCATGTTTTTGTAATATGCAATAAAAACATAGGGTAACCAGACGTTTTAAAGAGCTATGGCGAAATAAACAAAGACATGTTTTTCGCTATATTTGCACATAGACCCGCACACGAAATTTCAACTTTGACGCCAACGCATTCCTTTGTTATAGGTCAAAATTGATCGGAAATCAATGGATATTGTTACTTAATGTATCAGGAATCCAAATCTGTCAAAAAATGTGCATTTTCATTTTGCTTACGCGCACTACGCGCGAAAATGTGCGGACGGACGCGAACGCGCGAAACGCTTAAAATTGTCTGAAACTTCGAGATTTCCCATTGGTAAGTTGTTTTGAGCCTTTTAAAAGTTTGACGCGCGCGTACGCGCGCGTAATAATGTCCTAGGTAATTAGCATTAAAATGTAAGATAGAGCGTGACCTGAACTTAATGTCCACCGAAAATGATACAGAAATGACCTTTATTTATGAAGTTAAGATCGATCATGTAACATGGTCCGAAAATCACAAAATGGGGCCTAGATGACGTCATAGACATGTTACTGTCATGAAAACCTTATTGTGGCTAGATATTGTCATGAGACATGTTCCCTGAAAATGTCATGTCATTCTGTAATGTCACTCTTGAGATATTGATGACACAAAATTGTCCAGAAAGAAAGAAGAATAAAAAGAAACGAGATATGAAACTCGTCACGTTGACGAGTTAGGTGATACGCTTGGGGTCATCAGGTGTCGGTCATCTGTGATCGACAAAGAAAGAATGTGATATAGGCACCTTGAAGTTATATTGAGCGTGCATGCAAAACTGTTTTTCTAACCACTCGGCCACGGGACATCCCCGGAAATGGTAAGGCAAAAAAGAAATGCATAGATATTACAGAGGGAAAAAGTCAATGCCCACTCAACAATCGTGGCCGCGTGAACATGTATTGCATTGCTAGACGGAAATGCGGCCTTGTAACGACTGATGTCGCTATGCCATTTCTGGCAACTTGGGAAAAATACGCGCCGTAGACATAAAGCCTATAATCGGCTGGTTTTGATACCTTGCCTTTAATCACAATTTTCAGTGTGATGACGTCATCAAAGTACAAAACAATGACATGGTCTTGAAAGACAATTGTTCAAAGTACAACACCTCCGTCGTCGTCATTACATACTATGATCGGTTTGACAAAGTCAGCCTGCAAAATTTTGCAGCAGTCGAAGCAATGTGGTCTCCGACACAAAAAAGAGGGATATGGTGTGTGTCTGTGTGTCTGTGTGTGTGTATAGGTGCGTTTATATACGAACGTGATTTCTACATGGAAGAATATGTAATACAAAATTGAAGAAAAAAGTAAAATAGCTAAGTATTTTGTTTCGTGATCTTGTGGGGTTCGAACCCGCAACCTCATGTCTCTGAGACGTCGCCTTTAACCACTCGGCCATACGTCTCGGCGAGAAAATATGAGGAACGTAAACTTATGTATGTGAAAGATGAATCGGGAATCGTTTTGTCCACATTCCATTCTCATTTTCAGTTTTAAACTGCAAAATTGTCAACCTGATGATGAGATTTCAAAAAATAAAATGCATGATTACTGAAGCTTATTGTCTCAGCTACAACATACTTAAGTTTCAGAGGAAATGAAGCAAAATCAGCTGAGATAAAGGTGCTTAAACGTTGTCAAGTCAATGCATGGTTTAAAAGAAAATCACCTCCCATAGACATAACACGTAAACTTGTCCGATTTTGCATCTTTACCTTTAATCACAATTTAAGGTATGATGACGTCATCAAATTTAAAAACCATGACTAGGACTTAAAAGGCAAATGTTCAAAGTACAACATATCTGAATTTGGGATAATATTGAGCTTAAACAACAGAGATACGAGCAAATGAATGTCAGAAACAGTACCTCAAAAAAATTAATTCCACTTTTTTTGATTTCAGATGATGATATGATGACGTCATAATGTATTTAGGGAAATATTGATACTTGAAACGTTATTTTCAATTTATATGCTTTTGTAATATGCAATATAAACATAGGGTCACCTGACGTTTTAAAGAGCTATGGCGAAATAAACAAAGACATGTTTTTCGCTATATTTCCACATAGACGCGCACACGAAATTTCAACTTTGACGCCAGCGCATTCCTTTGTTATAGGTCGAAATTGATTGGAAATCAATGGATATTGTTACTTAATGTATCAGGAATCCAAATCTGTCAAAAAATATGCATTTTCATGTTGCTTACGCGCACTGCGCGCGGAAATGCGCGGACGGACGCGAACGCGCGGAACGCTTAAAATTGTCTGAAACTTCGAGATTTCCCATTGGGAAGTTGTTTTGAGCCTTTAAAAAGTTTGACACGCGCGTACGCGCGCGTAAAGATGTCCTTGGTAATTAGCATTACAAAGTAAGATTGAGCGTGACCTGAACTTTATGTCTACCGAAAATGATACAGAAATGTCCTTTAGTTATGAAGTTATGATCGATCATGTAACATGTCCGAAAATCACAAAATGGCGCCTAGATGACGTCATAGATACGTTACTGTCATGAAAACCTTATTGTGGCTAGATATTGTCATGAGACATGTTGACTGAAAATGTCATGCTATTCCGTCATGTCAATGTTGAGATATTCACGACACAAAATGTGCCAGAAAGAAAGAAGAATAAAAAGAAAGAAAGGAAGATTTTGACAAACACAATAGGAGATACGCTAAAAGCGTATCACCTAACGAGAAATGAAAACTCGTCACATTGAGGACGAGTTAGGTGATACGCTTGTGGTCATCAGATGACGGTCATCTGTGATCGACAAAGAAAAGAATGTGATATAGGCACCTTGAAGTTATATTGAGCGTGCATGCGAAACCGTTTTGTAACCACTCGGCCACGGGTCATCCACGGAAATGGTAAGACAAAAAAAAAAAAACAATGTATAGATATAACAGGGGGAAGGTCAATGCCCACTCAACTAACGTGGCCGTGTGAACATCTATTGCATTGCTAGACGGCGAAGCGGCCTTGTAACGACGGAGGTCCCTATGCCATTTCTGGCAACTTGGGAAAAATACGTCCCGCAGACATAAAACCTATAATCGGCTGGTTTTTAGATCTTGCCTTTAATCACAATTTTCAGTGTAATGACGTCATCAAATTACAAAACAATGACATCGTCTTGAAAAACAATTGTTCAAAGGACAACACCTCAGTCATCGTCATTACATACTATGATCGGTTTGACAAAGTCAACCTGCAAAATGTTGCTGCAGTCGAAGCAATGTGGTCTCCAACACAAAAAAAAAAGAGGGATATGGCGTGTGTGTGTGTCTGTGTGTGTATAGGTGCGTTTATATACGAACGTGATTTCTACATGGACGAATATCTAATACAAAATTGAAGAAAAAAAAGTTAAAAAAAAAATGTTTCGTGATCTTGCGGGGTTCGAACCCGCAACCTCACGTCTCTGAGACGGCGCCTTTATCCTCTCGGCCATACGTCTCGACGAGAAAATATGGGGAACGTAAACTTATGTATGTGAAAGATAAATGAGGAATCGTTTTGTCCGCATTCCATTTTCATTTTCAGTTTTAAACTGCAAAATTGTCAATCTGATGAGAAGATTTCAAAGAATAAAATGCATGATTACTGCAGCTTATTGTCTCAGCTACAACATAGTAAAGTAACTGTTTCAGAGGAAATGAAGCAAAATCAGCTGAGATAAAGGTGCTTAAACGTTGTTAAGTCAATGCATGCTTTTAAAAAAAATCACCTCCCATAGACAATACACGTAAACTTGTCCGATTTTGCATCTTTACCTTTAATCACAATTTAAGGTATGATGCCGTCATCAAATTTCAAAACCATGACTTGGACTTGAAAGGCAAATGTTCAAAGTACAACATATCTGAATTTGGGATAATATTGAGCTTAAACAACAGAGATACGAGCAAATGAATGTCAGAAACAGTACCTCAAAAAAATTAATTCCACTCTTTTGATTTCAGATGATGATATGATGATGTCATAATGTATTTAGGGAAATATTGATACTTGAAACGTTATTTTGAATTCATATGCTTTTGTAATATGCAATAAAAACATAGGGTCACCCGACGTTTTAAAGAGCTATGGCGGAATAAACAAAGACATGTTTTTCGCTATATTTCCACATAGACGCGCACACAAAATTTCAACTTTGACGCCAGCGCATTCCTTTGTTATAGGTCGAAATTGATTGGAAATCAATGGATATTGTTACTTAATGTATCAGGAATCCAAATCTGTCAAAAAATGTGCATTTTCATGTTGCTTACGCGCACTGCGCGCAAAAATATGCGGACGGACGCGAACGCGCGGAACGCTTAAAATTGTCTGAAACTTCGAGATTTCCCATTGGGAAGTTGTTTTGAGCCTTTAAAAAGTTTGACGCGCGCGTACGCGCGCGTAAAGATGTCCTTGGTAATTAGCATTACAAAGTAAGATAAAGCGTGACCTGAACTTTATGTCCACCGACAATGATACAGAAATGTCCTTTAGTTATGAAGTTATGATCGATCATATAACATGTCCGAAAATCACAAAATGGCGCCTAGATGACGTCATAGAGACGTTACTGTCATGAAAACCTTATTGTGGCTAGATATTGTCATGAGACATGTTGACTGAAAATGTCATGTTATTCCGTCATGTCAATGTTGAGATATTCACGACACAAAATGTGCCAGAAAGAAAGAAGAATAACGAGATATGAAACTCGTCAGACTGACGAGTTAGGTGATACGCTTGGGGTCATCAGATGTCGGTCATCTGTGATCGACAAAGAAAATAATGTGATATAGGCACATTGAAGTTATATTGAGCGTGCATGCAAAACCGTTTCTCTAACCTCTCGGCCACGTGACATCCACGGAAATGGTAAGGCAAAAAAGAAATGTATAGATATTACAGGGAGAAAAGTCAATGCCCACTCAACCAACGTGGCCGCGTGAACATGTATTGCATTGCTAGACGGAAATGCGGCCTTGTAACTACTGATGTCGCTATGCCATTTCTGGCAACTTGGGAAAACTACGTGCCGTAAACATAAAACCTATAATCGGCTGGTTTTGATACCTTGCCTTTAATCACAATTTTCAATGTGATGACGTCATCAAAGTACAAAACAATGACATGGTCTTGAAAGACAATTGTTCAAAGTACAACACCTCCGTCGTCGTCATTACGTACTATGATCGGTTTGACAAAGTCAGCCTGCAAAATTTTGCAGCAGTCGAAGCAATATGGTCTCCAACACAAAAAAGAGGGATATGGTGTGTGTGTGTGTGTGTGTGTCTGTGTGTCTGTGTGTGTGTATAGGTTCGTTTATATACGAATGTGATTTCTACATGGACGAATATGTAATACAAAATTGAAGAAAAAAAAGTAAAATAGCTAAGTATTTTGTTTCGTGATCTTGTGGGTTCGAACCCGCACGTGTGCAACCTCACGTCTCTGAGACGTCGCCTTTAACCACTCGGCCATACGTCTCGACGAGAAGATATGAGGAACGTAAAGTTATGTATGTGAAAGATGAATCAGGAATCGTTTTGTCCACATTCCATTCTCATTTTCAGTTTTAAACTGCAAAATTGTCAAACTGATGAGGAGATTTCAAAGAATAAAATGCATTATTACTGCAGCTTTTTGTCTCAGTTACCACATACTTAAGTTACAGAGGAAATGGAGCAAAATCAGCTGAGATAAAGGTGCTTAAACGTTGTCAAGTCAATGCACATTAAAAAAATCACATCCCCTAGACATAACACGTAAACTTGTCTGATTTTGAGTCTTTACCTTTAATAACAATTTGAAGTATGATGGTAAGTCTTCTCGAACCAAGAGTGTGAAACGTAAGCTTCTACGTGAAAGATGAATCATGACGATCACCCGTGACCGACACATCTTCAAAGGGATCATTGTTAATAGAAGTGGAAGCCCTCGTGCCAAGCATATTGTCTCAGCAATTCCAAAGCAATGATACCCTTACATTAATTTTAGGCATGCATAATTTCCCTCTGAAATCAATGGTAGGTATTATTCATGTACAATTGCTTGCCTTGTCCATAAACTTTGCTTTACAAACTTTTAGTGAAACGTGTCATAACATAATTCTGTAACTCCATTAGCAGTGATTGACTACATAAAGAAAGATATATCAAATTGAACGCTTAGCGCGTATAACTAAGGGGGGTTTTAGCCTGATGCTCTGTTCTTCACTGCTCAGATACCAACAACACTCATTACCTACGGCTACGTATAGAGAAACAGCCATGACGAAAATAAGTTTTTCCTTTTCTTTGGCAGATAGACACACAACCCCTTTAAACCACACTATAATTGACATGGAGGGACATGAAAAAGTTCATTACTACTACTAAACAGTGATGCCTTCTACTCATGTGGCACAAGATACCTATATAGCAACATAAAACCTGTCTACAACTCCGTTATTGCGTCAAACAATAACATCCTGGAATTTCAAAGGGATGAGCGAGCGCCATACACCTGGCCTAGAGTTAATGCATTCAGTTGCCATTCCTGCTCCAGTTGAGTTATGTAAATTATTTTCCGACCTGTCTTGTGACAGTGTAACAGGAACAAACGTAGAGAAAAGGAAAGGTGGCAAGCGGGGCTCTGTACCAAGGGCAATTTAAACAATACGTATGATAAATGAAGCAAATCCAACCTCCAGCCTCTGACAAAAAAAAAAAAGGAACTTGAGTGACTGTGTGTCGTGGGGTAGTATAATTGATAAGATAATACGATAAATGACATCGACCGGAATAAAGCTGAACTGCCAAAAGAAAAACAAAGAAAGAGAGAGAGAAAAAAAATGATAGCGTCCTGCGGGTCTCGAACATCTCGTCCTAAGGTAGTGCATAATGACCATGCAGCGCGCTAAGCGACTATAAAGCCACACGGCTGTCCCGAAGATTGGATGTGAAATGTATCTTTGATATTTAATATATATATATATATATATATATATATATATATTTATCTTAAATCTTTATACAATTTACAACATGAAAAAGTTCATTACTACTACTAAGCAGTGATGCTTTCCACTCATGTGGCACAAGATACCTCTATAGCAACATATAACCTGTCTACAACTCCGTTATTGGGTCAAACAATAACAACCTGGAATTTCAAAGAGATGAGCGAGACGCCATACACCTGGACTAGAGTTAATCAATTCAGCTCCCATTCCTGCAAGTTATTTAAACGTACATGTTCCTACCTATCCTGTTACAGTATAACAATAACCAATGAAGAGAAAAGGAAAGAGCAAACGAAAGGTGGCAAGCGGGACACTGTAACAAGGGACAATTTACAACATTAAGTGTGACAAAATTAATGAAGCAAACCCAATCTCCAAACTCCAATACAAAACAAGGGAAATAGAGCAGCCGTGTTCACGGGTTACGTACACTTGATAAAATAATACGTAAAATGACATCGGAGTAAAGCTGAACTGCCGAAAAAAAAAGAGAAAAAAAGAAAGAACGGATAAAAGTCCTGCGGGAGTCGAACCTCTCGCCTTCCGGTATGGCGTTATGAACAACCAGCGCGCTAACTGATTATGCCATATGGCTGTCATGAAGATCGAGTGCGAAACTTAAATCTAAATACTATCGTGACAGTGTTGACTTGTGATGGCGCTATTCAACTTCCCACAAGTGGCAACGTGGATTCGATCAATATACAGTTGCAAAGAAAAATTGGGAACCGTTCCGTACATATTGCATTCTCATTTTCAGTTTTAAACTACAAAATTATCAACCTGATGAGGAGATTTGAAAACATAAAATGCATGATTACTAAAGCTTATTGTCTCAGCTCCAACATATTTATGTTTCAAAGGAAATGGAGCAAAATCAGATGAGGTAAAGCTGCTTAAACGTTGTCAAGTCAATGCATGGTTTGAAAAAAAATCACCTCCCATAGACATAACACGTAAACTTGTCCGATTTTGAGTCTTTACCTTTAATCACAATTTCTAGTATGATGACGTCATCATATTTCAAAACCATCACATGGACTTGAGAGGCAAATGTTCAAAGTACAACATATCTGAATTTGGGATAATATTGAGGTTAAACAACAGAGATACGAGCAAATGAATGTCAGAAACAGTACCTCAAAAAAATCAATTCCACTTTTTTTATGTAAAATGACGATATGATGACGTCATCGAGTTTAGCTGGCATTATTGATACTTGGAATGTTATTTACAATTCATATGCTTTTGTAATATGCAATAGAAATATACGGTCAACGGACGATTTAAAGAGCTATGACGAAATAAACAAAGACATGTTTTTTCACTACATTTGCAGAAAGACGCGCGTGCGGAATTTCAACTTTGACGCCAGTGCATTCCTTTGTTATGGGTCGAAATTAATCGGAAATCAATGGATATTGTTACTCAAAGTATCAGGAATCCAAATCAGGCAAAAAAATTGCATTTCCATGTTGCTTACGGGCTCTGCGCGCGAAATTGCGCGGACGGACGCGCACGCGAGAAAATGTTTGAAACGCTTAAAATTGTCTGAAACTTCGAGATTTCCGATTGGGAAGTCGTTTTGAGCCTTTTAAAATTTTGACGCGCGCTTACGCGCGCCTAATGATGACCTGGGTAAGTAGCGTTAAAAAGTAAGATAGAGCGTGACCTGAACTTTATGTCCAGCGAAAATGATACAGAAATGACATCTAATTATGAAGTTATGATCGATCATGTGACAAGGTCCGAAAATCACAAAATGGCGCCTAGATGACGTCATAGATATGTTACTGTCATGAAAACCTTATTGTGGCTAGATTTTGTCATGAGACATGTTGACTGAAAATGTCATGTTATTCCGTTATGTCATTCTTGAGATATTGACGACACAAAATTGTCCAGAAAGAAAGAAGAATAAAAAACGAGATATGAAACTCGTCACACTGAAGACGAGTTAGGTGATACGCTTGGGGTCATCAGATGTCGGTCATCCGTGATCGACAAAGAAAAGAATGTAATATAGCACATTGAAGTTATAATGAGATACTTCGTTGAACTTTTTTGGGCCTACATTATTCAGATCACATTTGTTTTTCTGTCACACAAACTAAGTGGAAATTCTGTGCGTGTGCGACTAAGTCGATTTACGGACTTTTTGAATACGTACAGTGCATAAACTTAGACCCCGTTTACGGTGCGGGGCTGGGCCGAGCCGCGGCCGAGCCGCGGCCAAGGCCAAGCTCAATTGCGAGGCCGAGCCCCGCAATTTAGTCCGTTTACACTGCCGGGCTCGGCCGCACTTTTGATTCAAACCTTTCAATATTTTGTCGTAGTGGCGATCTACTTTTAAACAAACGCAATTTGGTATTGTCTGGTTTTCAGATCCTTTGCCAACTGAATTCCGTGGCGACGAAGGCGCCGTTCGGGCAAAGGCCTTTGCCGAAGGAGAAAAACCTTTGGAGGACAAAACCACCTTAAACTATCCTAGTTTTCGACGTTGAAGTGGTTAATATCCTGAATAGCAAAATAGTACAGGCGAGGGTTTGGAAGCCAGACTAAAATTGGCCGCGCATTTAGCCCAGTTTGCGCTTACACTGCGAAAAAGGCCGGGCGCGACCGCGGCTCGACCGCGGCCGAGACCACCTCCAGAGCGTGGCCTAATGCCAGGCCAATTTTGGCCCCGCATTTGGCCTTTTGCGCGTTTACACCGAAATGAAGGTGGGCTCGGCGCGGCCGAGCCTCGCACTGTAAACGGGGTCCAAGTGATCCTCGGCACGTACAAATAAAACATGACAATTAAGTGTTTATAACCATCCTGGCATTAACAGTGGCCTTTTGAAACATGACCTTTGACCATTATTTACATAACCAATATGACTCCCTCTAATCTTGCTATTACAATGATCAGTTCAGAGATCTCTTTCAGCTATATACAAGCCTGTGAGATTTACCAGCATTAAAACCAATGAAGCCTCCGATACAAAACAAGGGATATAGAGCAAGTGAGTCTGTTTACATGAGAATGTGATTTATCCTGGACGAAAGTGATACCTCAATTAAAGAGAAAAGGGCAAAAGAAAAATGGGCCAAACGTACGGCTCCAGCGAAAGAGACATCGCCTTTAACCATGTAACTATAGGTCTCCTCTAACTAAGAGTACACTTTGAACGTAAGCTTATACGTGGATGATAATTTATGACGATCTCACGTGATCGACACACATTCAAAGGGGACAGTTAGAAATGGAAGGAGTGCTTAATCGTTTCATTAATTCCTAATCAATGACACCCCTACTAGAGGCATATCATAATTTCTCACCTAAAATCAATGGTCTATATGACTCATGCACCATTACTTGTATCGTGCATTAACTTTGTTTTTTAAGCTTTGAGTGAAACGTGTAATAACATAATTCTGTAATTCCATCGGCAGTGATTGATATAATAAAGAAGAAAGATATATCACCGTATTGAACGCTTAGAACCTAACGGGGGGGGGGGGGGGGTATTATACCATGATACTCGGTTCTTTACTGCCCACATGCCAACAACATCCATCACCCACGGCTACGCATAGCGAAACAGCCATGGCGAAAATAAAACTTTGTTTTCTCGTAGGCAGAATGACACAGAACCTCGTCAAACACACTTTTATTGGCAGGGATGGACATGAAAAAGTTCATTACTAATACTAAACAGCGTATGCATTCCATTCGTGTGGCGCGAGATACCTCTATAGCAACATAAAGCCTGTCTTCAACTCCGTTGGTCGAACAATGAAAACCTGAAATTTCAAAGATATGAGCGAGACGCTATATACACCTGGCCTAGAGTTAATTTATTCAGTTCTCATTCCTACCTCAAGTTGGGTTATGTTATTGTACTCATTCCCATCTGCAGTATAACAAAACCAAAGTGAGGGAAAGGGGGAGAGAAAAACGAGAGGTGGCAAAAGCAAAAATGCAAGCACAACTGCAATCCATATAATTGCGTGTGACAAGTGAAGCAAATGTATTAGTTGTTATAGCAGTGTTTTATAAGCATAAACTGGCAAATAGACAGACCATGTCAAATATAAAAACCATCAATTTAATGTATGAGAAGATGGTAAACAAGATGCATTGAAACTGTAACTAAATCGCTGCTTTTCTATTCGGTCACGGAACGTCCAACTTTATATTCAACAAAAAAAAAATGTTAGGGGAAAGAAACAAATTTAGATATAACATTCTTGAATTAAAAACAAGAAAAAGAAAATGCCCACGTCAGGATTAAAAAAAAACAACAACGCCGCACGAACATGCATTATATTCTAGATGGGAATACGGTCTTGATGCAAAGGTCCAATGATTGTCTCATTACTTTAAAAGCAATCTATGGTTCCCTTACCATCACCAGTACCACACCACAATGACGTCTCTAAAATCAATGGTAGCACATTTATCATTGCATCGTGCATTAACTCCCTTTTCCTAAACTACCAGTAGAACGTGTCATATTATATTGTGTATTTCGATCAGTAGTGACTGACTTTAAAGAAGAAAGATAATGCAAAAAATTGAACGCTTACCACATTGCTTATAGGGCTATTCCAGTTTGGTACAGATCTGTTCTATTCTCCCAGATGCCAACAACATATGTCACCTATGGCTCAACTAGTGAAACAACCATGACGAAAATAAACGACAGAGAACCCCGTCATAATCACTACACTTGGAAAGGTGTTGCCCGAAATTCCTCATTATGAAGCAATATCACGTCACTTCCTTCCCTGCCTGTCTTTAACTCCGTCATTTGGTCAAACAATAACAACCTGGAATTCCAAAGAGATAAGCGAGACGCCATGCACCTGGACTAGAGTTAATTAATTCAGTTCCCATTCCTGTTAATTATGTAAACGTACACGTTCCTAAATATCCTGCTACATATAACAAGAACAAATGAAGAGAAAAGGAAAGAGAAAACGAATGGTGGCGAGCGGGGTACTGTTTTAATTCAAGGGGCAATTTACAACATTACGTGTGACAAAATTAATGAAGCAAACCCAACCTCCAAACTCCAATACAAAACAAGGGAAATAGAGTAGCTGTGTTCGTGACATCAGAGTGAAGCTGAACTGCAGGAAAAAAAAAAGAAAACAAATAAAAGGAAAAAGTCCTGCGGGACTCGATTAACTTCTCTCCTTCCGGTCGGGCATTATAAACACGCAGCGTGCTAAGCAAATCTGCCACACGGAAGATCCGAAGATCTTGTGCGAAACTTAAATATATCTATGTATGCTATACATTGATATTCAGTTTTTTGGCTATATACGTCAAGTGACTGATAGCGCTATTCAACTTCCCACGAGTGGCCGCGTGGATTCGATCAATATACAGTTACAAAGATAAATCGGGAATCGTTTCAACCAGATTCCATTCTCATTTTCAGTGATCGACAACGAAAATAATGTTAAGTAGCGACTTGAAGTAATATTGAGAAATGTTCGTGAAGTCCAATTCTTTATACAGTCCTACATAATTCAGATGAAATTGTTTCTGTCATGCAACTAATTGAAAATTTCGTTTGGTGTCGGCGTGTCCAAGCAAGTTGATTGGAAAGGATATGTGAATGAATATTTACCAATAGGTCTTTATATTGCAAAAAAAAAAACAACAACAAAAAATCAAACATGGCCATGCGGTCTTTTAAGAGTCATCTTCACTTTAACATTTGTAATTTCAAGTCCAAGTTGCCTGTCAAAGCTATGTGGTCTCAAACACAAAACAAAGGGATATTGTGTGGGTGTGTGTGTGTGTGTGTTTGTGTGTGTGTGTGTGTGTACGTTTACATGAAAACGTGATTTCTACATGGACGAAGGTGAATACTCCATAAAAGGAAAAAAGCAAAAGATATAAGTATTTTGTTTCGTGCTCTTATGGGGTTCGAACCCGTACGTGTGCAACCTCACGTCTCTTGTGACGTCGCCTTTATCCTCTCGGCCATGTACGTCTTGACGAGAAAATATGAGGAACGTAAGCTTATATGTGAAAGATGATTCAGGAATCGTTTTGTCCACATTCCATTCTCATTTTCAGTTTTTAGCTGCAAAATTATCAACCTAATGAGATTTGAAAAAATAAAATGCATGATTACTGCAGCTTATTGTCTGAGCTACCACATACTTACGTTTCAGAGGAAATGGAGCAAAATCAGCTGAATTAAAGGTGATTAAACGTTGTCAAGTCAATGCATGGTTAAAAAAAAATCACCTTCCATAGACATAACACGTCAACTTGTCTGATTTTGAGTCTTTACCTTTAATCACAATTTGAAGTATGATGGTAAGTCTTCTCGAACTAAGAGTGTGGAACGTATACCTTCTACGTGAAAGGTGAATCATGACGATCACCCGTGACTGACACATCTTCAAAGGGATCAGTTATTAGAAGTGGAAGCCCTCGTGCCAAGATAATATTGTCTCAGCAATTCCAAAGCAATGATACCCTTACATTAATTTAGGTATACAATAATTTCCCTCTGAAATCAATGGTATTATTCATGTACAATTGCTTGCCTTGTCCACAAACTTTGCTTTACAAACTTTCAGTGAAAGGTGTCATAACATAATTCTGTAACCGTCCATTAGCAGTGATTGACTACATAAATCAAGATGATAAATATCAATTGAACGCTTAGCGAGTATATAAGGGGGATTTCAGCCTGATGTTGTGTTATTCACTGCTCAGATACCAACAACACTCATCACCTACGGCTACGTATAAAGAAACAGCCATGACGAAAATAAGTTTTCCTTTTCTTTGGCAGATAGACACACAACCCCTATAACCCCTATAACTGACATGGAGGGACATGAAAAAGTTCATTACTACTACTAAACAGTGATGCCTTCTACTCATGTGGCACAAGATACCTCTATAGCAACATAAAACCTGTCTACAATTTCGCTATTGGGTCAAACAATAACAATCTGGAATTTCAAAGAGATGAGCAAGACGCCATACACCTGGCCTAGAGTTAATTTATTCAGTTGCCATTCCTGCTCCAGTTGAGTTATGTAAATTATTTCCCGACCTGTCTTGTGCAGTGTAACAGGAACAAACGTAGAGAAAAGGAAAGAGAAAACGAAAGGTGGCAAGCGGGGCACTGTATACCAAAGGCAATTTACAACATTACGTATGGTAAATGAAGCAAATCCAACCTCCAGCCTCCGACAAAAAAAAAAGGAACTTGAGTGACTGTGTGTCGTGGGGTAATGACATTGGAATGAAGCTGAACTGCCAAAAGAAAAACAAAGAAAGAGAGAGAAAAAAAAATAATAGCGTCCTGCGGGTCTCGAACATCTCGTCCTAAGGTAGTGCATAATGACCATGCAGCGCGCTAAGCGACTATAAAGCCACACGGCTGTCCCGAAGATTGGATGTGAAATTCATATCTTTATATCATTTACAACATGAAAAAGTTCATTACTACTACTAAACAGTGATGCCTTCCATTCATGTGGCACAAGATACCTCTATAGCAACATAAAACCTGTCTACGTCTCCGTTATTGGGTCAAACAATAACAACCTGGAATTTCAAAGAGATGAGCGAGACGCCATACACCTGGACTAGAGTTAATCAATTCAGCTCCCATTCCTGCCAGTTATCTAAACGTACATGTTCCTACCTATCCTGTTACAGTATAACAATAACCAATGAAGAGGAAAGGAAAGAGCAAACGAAAGGTGGCAAGCGGGACACTGTAACAAGGGGCAATTTACAACATTAAGTGTGACAAAATTAATGAAGCAAACCCAATCTCCAAACTCCAATACAAAACAAGGGAAATAGAGCAGCCGTGTTCATGGGTTACGTACACTTGATAAAATAATATGATAAATGACATCGGAGTAAAGCTGACCTGCCGAAAAAAAAAAGAAAAAAAAAAGATCGGGAAAAGTCCTGCGGGAGTCGAACTTCTCTCCTTCCGGTATGGCGTTATGAACACCCAGCGCTAAGCGATTACGCCACACGGCTGTCCTGAAGATTGAGTGCGAAACTTAAATATATAATAATACTATCGTGACTAGTTGACTTGTGATGGCGCTATTCAACTTCTCACAAGTGGCAGCGTGGATTCGATCAATATACAGTTGCAAAGAAAAATTGGGAATCGTTCTGTACAGATTGCATTCTCATTTTCAGTTTTAAACTACAAAATTATCAACCTAATGAGGAGATTTTAAAACATAAAATGCACGATTACTAAAGCTTATTGTCTCAGCTACAACATACGTATGTTTCAGAGGAAATGGAGCAAAATCAGATGAGGTAAAGGTGCTTAAACGTTGTCAAGTCAATGCATGGTTTAAAAAAAAAATCACCTCCCATAGACATAACACGTAAACTTGTCTGAATTTGAGTCTTTACCTTTAATCACAATTTCTAGTATGATGACGTCATCGTATTTCAAAACCATCACATGGACTTGAGAGGCAAATGTTCAAAGTACAACATATCTAAATTTGGGATGATATTGAGCTTAAACAACAGAGATACGAGCAAATGAATGTCTGAAACAGTACCTCAAAAAAAATAATTCCACTTTTTTATTTAAAATGACGATATGATGACGTCATCGCGCTTTCCTGGCAATATTGATACTAGGAATGTTATTTCCAATTCATATACTTTAGTAATATGCAATAGAAATATAGGGTCAACGGACGATTTAAAGAGCTATGGCGAAATAAACAAAGACATGTTTTTTTCACTATATTTGCAGAAAGACGCGCACGCAGAATTTCAACTTTGACGCCAGTGCATTCCTTTGTTATAGGTCGAAATCGATCGGAAATCAATGGATTTTGTTACTCAAAGTATAAGGAATCCAAATGAGTCAAAAAAATTGCATTTTCATGTTGCTTACGGGCTCTGCGCGCGAAATTGCGCGGACGGACGCGCACGCGAGAAAATGTTTGAAACGCTTAAAATTGTCTGAAACTTCGAGATTTCCCATTGGGAAGTCGTTTTGAGCCTTTTAAAATTTTGACGCGCGCTTACGCGCGCGTAATGATGACCGGTGTAACTAGCGTTAAAAAGTAAGATAGAGCGTGACCTGAACTTTATGTCCACCGAAAATGATACAGAAATGACATCTGTAGTTATGAAGTTATGATCGATCATGTGACAAAGTCCGAAAATCACAAAATGGCGCCTAGATGACGTCATAGATATGTTACTGTCATGAAAACCTTATTGTGGCTAGATTTTGTCATGAGACATGTTGACTGAAAATGTCATGTTATTTCGTAATGTCATTCTTGAGATATTGACGACACAAAATGTGGCAGAAAGAAAGAAGAATAAAAAAAAAGAGAAATTTTGACAATCACAATAGGTGATACGCTGATAGCGTATCACCTAAAAATAAAGAGAGATTTTGACAATCACAATAGGTGATACGCTGATAGCGTATCACCTAAAAAGAAAGAAAGGAAGATTTTGACAAACACAATAGGTGATACGCTAAAAGCGTATCACCTAATAAAGAGAGATTTTGACAACCACAATAGGTGATACGCTGATAGCGTATCACCTAAAAAATAAAGAGAGATTTTGACAATCACAATAGGTGATACGCTGATAGCGTATCACCTAACTATAGATATATCTCTTTTATTGAGATGTGATTTTTTTTTCTAGCTTTTTGAAAATTTAAAAAAGAAGAAGGAAGATATTCAGGTTTCAGTGAGTCGGTACAAACGATCGATTAAAAATGTATTTTTTTTTTTCAAATGAACCTTTATTCTATGAGACATTAACATAAGAAGTTGGTACTTATGAGTAAAGACATTTCTAAATAGTTCCTTTTTGACTAGATCTATTTGTAAACTAGAAGAGTACATGTAAATGATTCACAGATTAGGAGAGGTTGGCAGTCAGGACTGAACACTTTCTCTCTCTCTCTCTCTCTCTTTCGGGCATATTCGAATGGCAAGATCGCTTGGTTGTAGACTCGCTTGTATTATTATATAAAACACCTAGGCCAAAATCCTAGACTCTATTTCTAAGCCCATGTAGGTCTACACAGGCCCGTAGCCGGGGGGGGTGCGTCGGGTGCGTACGCACCCCCCCCCCCCCCAAAAAAAAAAAAAATTCTGAAAGGTCCACTTTTTCATAATAACGGTTTTTAGCAATTCTCAAGATAACAATCCAAATAAATATAAAGACACATTATATGCTACGTAAATGTGGAAGAGTACGTTTAACATTGTTAAAAATAATTGTACGAAACCCTTTTGTTGTATGAACCATCGGATCGTCCCCATGCACACAAACACAAATGTTATGTATCAATTTGTGCGAGCTATTATTATATTGGCACTGCATGCCATGGCCCTTGGCGCGTGTGACCGGTGTTTTTTTTTTTTTTCCACTGGCCGCCCGAGTACGTGCGATTCGTGGATGACATTGAGGTTGACACTTGCATTTTTTCACAGGAACAGAGGTAAGTGGATGAAAATCTAATAGCCTCAAGTTTACATATATGATAAAAATTAAAGAAATTTCCTCGAAATTATTATAATCGAAAACCTGAGACATTTTATATCTACGTCTCACAAAGATATAGTAGGAAAAGCCTGAATATTGCAAGAGCTCCGGAGTAAAAACAGTCAGTGAAAAACCCTATGTATGATAGCATTGTGACAGCGTTAGACTGCATTGTGACGCATCGTTATTTAATTTACATTCTTTATTGATATATTTTCATAAATATCTCAGGTAATGAGTCGGATTGGATTACAATTCTCACTTACAGCTTTGTAGAAGTCTGAGTCAACAGTATCACACAGTACTTCAAGACGTATTATAGTACAAACGATTTCTTGAGCCTGCACCGTTTCAGGCTCTGTTCGGGATACGGCGGTAGAAACTCATTCTTTTTTGTTGTGTATTTTATCATTATTTACTAATCTCTTTTCTAACTTACAGGTAGCGGATTTCTTTGCAGGCCAAATTCGGAAATGTAGTGTTGATTATTACTTATACATTTTCTCATGTTGTGACAGTTCTATTGGTTCTCATTTTAAAGTGAGCCAAAACCTAAGAACATTTTTACTTATAATTTCCAAAGAGTATTATGCATGCACGCAAACTCATTTTAGTTGTATTTCATTTAAATGTAATGGGTAAGAGGGTATGAGAGAGAATGGAAAGTGCTGAGCTATGAAGTAAAATGGTAAAGTAAAAAGTTTTTCAGATAGTATTACAAAAGAAACTCATTCTTTTTTGTTTGTTTATTTTATCATTATTTACTTATCTCTCTATTAGCTTAAAGGTAGTGGATCTCTTTGCAGCCCAAATTCGAAAATGCCTAGAGACAGCTAGTAACCAAATATGCTACTATAATTTAATAAATAAGAAATAACCATTCCAGTATGTATCTTAGTGTGCACAGTAAGACAGATCAAATCAAATAGGAAAACATCTGACCACTAAGCCTGAGGTCTGAATTTGCACTCAACTTCTTCCAATGGCTAACGGATGTTTAATTTTTGAATTTCACTGACCTCTAAATTTCACAAAGAAAATCTTCTTAGCATGATGGTTAATATGACATTTGACTGATGTTGGAGATGTTTGCGAATCGGATCTACTACCTTTAATATTATTAAATCTAAAATGATTATTTGAAAGTTCGGAAATGCTGGAAATATCCTACCAGAAGGAGGCAAAATATAAATGGTTCACATTTACAATTCATTTTGTTTTAAAAATTTTCTTATTTATTTTCGTTTTTGTCAAACTCGCATACCATCGGCTGATATACTGTATAGTAAAGTGAATGTTTCATCTTCCAAACAGCATCCAATGGGATGGAAAACTCCAACTGAAATGGACACCGTGACCATACTCGCTAAAGAAAACGCGTAATAGGGGCCGTTTTTTTCTCACGGATTAGATGGAAAGTGTGATGTACGAGCGTATGTAATCACAGGGTATCAAAAAGGCCGAAATTTGGGAAAATGGTATATTGTTCAATCATGATGAAGTACTTCTTTAGGGTGCAGGAAACATTTAAGGAATACATGTTTTTAAGGCCCGAAAAAATCATATGATCATTACTCGTTTAGGGGCCATTTTGAAAGTCCATGTATGAGCATGGTGTCCACCTTTTAATTGTCGCTACCCCTCTCGGGACAGTATCAAAGGACCGTTTTGTTAATTAACGCAATCCCCCCTTCCTTTAAAAATCCTGACTTCAGGCCTACTAACGCGGGTATACAATAGAAAAAAAAAAGTTAAAACAACACCAGGAAAATCACTATTCTCAATTTTGCGGCGCGCTACGCGCGCAGAGTCTCGAACACAACTAAACTTTGCAACTTCCTGGCAAAATGAGTTTTTACTATTTCCTAGATGAAGGATACCGTAACGCGATTGCATGCAACAGACAAAAAAAAAGTCATTAAAACAGTCAAAATTCACAATTTGCGGCGCGCTTCGCGCGCAAATTCTTATACAACTTTTGTAGTTCGGTCGTCCAAAGAATATACACCTATATATATATATATATATATACATAATTGTGTGTGTGTGTGTGTGTGTGTGTGTGTCATCATTGGTATTGGTACCGAAGGTCCGTTTTTTTTAGTGACCGCACCCCCCCTTGAAAAATCCTGGCTACGGGCCTGCTACAGTACCATAAAGAGTGGTGTCAACCTTAGACCTCTGGTCTAGAGACTAGTATTAGTGCTAAAGTTAGAGCTAATGTTAGGTTATTCTAATATTAGATCAAGATAGAAATGTTAGATCTAACGTGAACTTTTACGCGCGCAGAGTCTCGAACACATCTAAACTTTGCAACTTCCTGGCAAAATGAGTTTTTACTATTTCCTAGATGAAGGATACCGTAACGCGATTGCATGCAACAGACAAAAAAAAACGTCATTAAAACAGTCAAAATTCACAATTTGCGGCGCGCTTCGCGCGCAAATTCTTATACAACTTTTGTAGTTCGGTCGTCCAAAGAATATACACCTATATATATATATATATATATATATATATATATATATATATGTGACCGTGCACCTCAAAACGAACATAAAGTCGCACACGCTGATTTTGCGTGAGGACTGAAAATAAGTGAAATGGGTCAACCTAGCCGAACTTGACTTTTTCATATTTCTGAAAGAGCGGGTCTTCCTTTACATTATGCTAAAATTTGGTATCATAAAACGGGCAGGAAAGTGTGTTTTTTGAGCAGTTTATCTCGGAACATTTTTGGTAGAATAGTGTGATTAGGTGTGTCTTTAGAATCCCTTTTTCATTTCAGAAAAACCTTGTCCACACTCTTCACTTTCAACTCTAATAACTTTTGAAAGGATAGTACAACTGCTTTGAAAGTTGGCATTAATTTGTAGGCAGATTGTGTTAGTGAGGCATGCTTAATTTCAGTTTAATCTGGTAATCCCTTCATTGCTGTTACTCTGGTGGTTTAATTCCTGTTTTTTGTCCCATTCATCGCACAGCCAGCACGGTTTGGTAAAGATTAAGCGCTTGAATAGACACTGTACTTCAGAGCCTCTTTTCTCAGTTCACACTTTTCCTGAGTTTGTGCTTTCTTTCCAATATTTAGATAGGTTAGGAGAGTCAATTTGATTTGAGTTATACATCATTTTAAAGCTTAAAGTCTGCTCTTTCAGAATATGGTCTTAACTAAAAATTCATGTCTGGCGACTTTTTGTTTGTTTTGAGGTGCAGGGTCACATATATATATATATATATATATATATATATATATATATATATAATTGTGTGTGTGTGTGTGTGTGTGTGTGTGTGTCATCATTGGTATTGGTACCGAAGGTCCGTTTTTTTTAGTGACCGTACCCCCCCCCTTGAAAAATCCTGACTACGGGCCTGCTACAGTACCATAAAGAGTGGTGTCAACCTTAGACCTCTGGTCTAGAGACTAGTATTAGTGCTAAAGTTAGAGCTAATGTTAGGTTATTCTAATATTAGATCAAGATAGAAATGTTAGATCTAACGTGAACTTTTACTTAGATCAAAGTTAGCCTAACGTTAGATATATAATATATGCATAGATTTTAGAACCTCTAGATGTCGAAACTTAGGTCTAGCTAGGCCTTGTTAGCTGGGTCTTTACAACAAAACTGCCTACATAATCTAGTAGGTTACTAGAAACCTCTAACGTTAGGTAGAATCAGTGGCCCAGATCTTGACTAAGGTTAGATCCTAATTCTAGACGCCAGCTATTTATACTTCAGACCCGCTAAATTTTATACAGGCCCAGCATTTATTAGACTCTAAACGTTAGTAGATCTACATCTACACCTTCTGTATAGACTACAGTCCCTTGCCCTGGACCTGGCTCTAGCCCTACAAATACATCTAACGTTAGTAGTAGTGGGCCTGTACTGTCTACGTTATACAACTGCTAATGTGCTAACGTTAGGTGTTAAAGGACAAGTTCACCTTGAGAGAATGTAGCAATCGTAGAACACATCATTAAAAGTTTGAGGAAAATCAGACAATCCGTTCAAAAGTTATGAATTTTTGAAGTTTTTGTGCAGTCACCGCTGGATGAGAAGACTACTGTAGTGTATGATGTCACATGCGTACAACAATATAAGGAAAATATAAAGAGAATTTCACAAAATTTCATCTTTTGAAAAAAGTACACATTCCCTTGACTCGTTACTGACATATGTTACGGGTAATATTTTCCCATTGCCTTTAGAAAGAGGCAAGTCAAGTGCTCTTTTATTATGCAAAAAAAAGTGAAAATATGTTAAATTTTCTTTACATTTTCTTTATACTGTTGTACTCATATGACATCCCGAGCCTTAGTAGTCTCCTCATCCAGCGGTTCCAACACAAAGTTTTAAAAATTCATAACTTTTGCATCGATTGTCCAATTTTCTTCAAACTTTCACCGATGTGAAATATTGCTGCATTCTCTTAATCCTTATGTTAATGAAGGTGAACTTGTCCTTTAAGTTCATTGTGATTAGGGCCTAGCCCGATTGAATAATTGTTTTGGCATAACAGGCGTAGCCGTACATCTAACAGTAACCCCTAACGATAGCTTAGGTCGACAGTTAGAGAGAGTGTAACCGTTAGATAGATTAGACCTAACGTTAAACGAGGATTCAGTCTAAGTGCATGTGATGAGGCCATAGATTAGAAACCTAGATCGAACGAACGAGACACCTAAATCTAGACATAGATCTAGACCTAATGTAGGCCTCTTTTCGCACGTGTCAAGACGTGCCTTACGGAATAATCGGTGTTCCACTAACAAGCACCGAGGGCACGGTCGGGTGGCGGGCCGGGGGTTGGTAGGCATGCCCACGGGATCGGTGCGAAATGCAGTCATTAGACATCGGCCTAACGTTAGATTCTACGAGCGCTTGAACCTTGATATTTACCAAGTCTCAGATCAAAGTTGTATATCTAACTGTTAGATCAAAATAGATTTTAAAGTTCCCTTATGCAGGGCAATAAAGAACTATTTAATAATTTACTTATGTTCGATGGAAATGGTCCCTTTTCAGTCACCACGTTTCCAACTCAACGACTGAAACCTGCAGCTAGTCTCGAGAGAGATTTTACCTGTAGACGTACGCACACGTATTAAGTATTCGCGCGCGCACAAGCAGCGTGGGGCTACTGGAAAATGCTCGAAAATGCATTTTCTGAGTTCTTGCATGTTCAGAATTTTTATTTTTATTTATTATTATTATTATTACTACTATTTTTTATAATGCGCTTTTCCCACAAGGCCCAAAGCGCTTACAATCAATTCAAAACATGTACGACAGTATGTGTAATTGGATAAATGTTATATGTACAGCTACGAACTAGTTGCTACTGAAAAGATGTGTTTTCAAGGCTTTTTTAACACACTGACTGATGGAGACTGTCTAACGGTAATTGGTAAATTGTTCCAGTGCTTTGAAGCAGACACAGTTAATGTCCTATCACCGGCTAAGGTGCGAGTAACAGAGTATGTGAGACGAAGCGGATCACTAGATGACCTCAAATTTCTAGTAGGTGTATAAAGTCAAACAGGCGTCTAAATATTTCGGAGCTTGATCGATAAGGATTTTATAAACAAACAAAACTAATTTGAAAATTATCCGTTGCTTCAAAGGAAGCCAGTGCAACGACTTCAGAAGTGGCTGAGATGGGTAGTCCCTAGAAACCTGAAACACTAATCGGGCTGCCCAATTTTGAAGTCGCTGCACACGATCCAGTTGAGTTGAAGGAATGGAAGAGAGAAGCCCGTTACAATAATCTATACGGGATAGAACTAAAGAATGCACTGCGTTATGACATGCAGATTGATCAATAAATCTCCTAATCCTAGCAATATTTCTTAAATAAAACGTAACAGTACTACAAATTTGAGAAATATGTTGAGACACTGACATTCGACGATCAAAAATGACACCAAGATTTCTTATTGTTTCTGAGGGGCTAATTAGTGTGCAACCAACATTGAGCTGAATGTTTGAAAGACCGCGCAGATTGTGGGCTGAAGCTGCTACAAAAAAACTCAGTCTTCGAATCATTCAGTTTCAACTTATTTGATACCATCCATTTCTTAATATCTAAAATACACATTTGAAGTTTAGTGATGGCATTAATAGAAGCTCCTGGAGTCTTCGGGTCATAAGAAATATATACATGTAACTGTATTAAATCATCAGCATAAAGATGGTAATTAACATCATAATGTTGGGCTATCTCGCCAACTGGAAGAGTATAAATTGAGTATCCTGTGGGTCCTACTATTGATCCCTGGGGAAGTCCAAACTCTAACACAGTGGGGTTTGACAACTTACCGGCAATGTCAACTTGAGAAGACCATCCCAAAAGGTATGACTGAAACCAGGACAAAACTGTTGACCTAACACCTGTTCGTTTATATAAACGGGAAAGGAAAATTTGATGATCAATCGTGTCAAATGCGGCTGACAGATCTAAAAGAACAGCAAAAACAACCTTGTTTGAATCAATGGCAAACATAATATCATTTTTCACTTTTACTAAAGCTGACTCAGTACTGTGCCGAGACCTGTAAGCAGATTGAAAAGAATCAAAAAGATTGTTAGACTCAATGTGATGAACTAACTGTTTACAAACTGCTTTCTCAATAAGTTTACCTAGAAATGTTAAATTTGACACTGGTCTATAATTCTTAAGTTCGTTTTGGTCCAGGCTGGGTTTCTTCAAAAGTGGTTTTACTATTGCCGAGTGTGCTCCTTTGGGAAAAACACCTATGGAAAGAGATTGATTGACTATGTTTGTAAGCAAAGTAAACATTTTTTCAAGAAAACTAGAAATAATATTGACACATTCAATTAAAGAAGCATTTGTAGTTTTATAAAACATTAAATTACTTTTGGAAGATCATCTAATTAGCGTGGAAAAACAAACTTTGCAGAACGTTAATTAATCTGTGAATATTATTTCGAGAAAACAACATCCAAACATTTGAGAGCCCCATATATGGCTGTACAAAATGACCTTTTAGAATGCTAAGGAAACACATTTAAATTGCAATTTCATTAAAAGGGACAATTGAAAGTCATGATCTTTCAAATATGAATTGAATGCAAACAAAAAATAAAAATCATGATTTTTTACATGATTCTGAATTTTGAGCTAAAAATGACATTTTTCCGCAAAAATACGCTTGACATCCGGCCGTACGCTATTCCTCAGTATTTTTGCAAGACTTTCAGTATGAGAACGGAGCATTAACAAAAAAATGCCGTCGAATCCTTATCTAGAGCCTTTTTTGAGGTTTGGCAGGTCTACTAACTCTGTCATGCAGGAAGAGAGTGTGTGTGTGTGAGAGAGAGAGAGAGAGAGAGAGAAACGGATTCCGCGGTCTGAAGATAAAAGATAGAAGAATAAACAAGACCGCTCAGCAATAATTACTTGATTGTAACAGGAAATAGTTTCAGTTCTTTGCAACCATTAAAGAATCAACACAATTTCACAAGTATTTCATGATGTTAATGTGTACAACATTCATTGGTGATGGGACTCAGATACATTCCTGTAAATAATAAAAGAAAACGTCAAATCATTTTTGAAAGACTTAAACTTCGAGACGCTTTAAATGTATCGCAAAGATTGTTCGAATATTTAGGTCCAGCAGAGGCGTCGATTCATTTTCACAATTGGGGTGGGGGGGGGGGGGAGCAAAACTTGGACTGTCTTAGAATATCTGTGCTAGGAAACGGAGCGACCGAGCGGGGGAGGGGTGTGGGAGGCCACACCAGGGAGAGTTTGCATTTTTAGACCTGAAATTCATCGTTCTGATGCACGCTTTCGGTGAAACTTTTGAGCATTTTTCCTGTCCAAAAAGTTTTTAAAAATTCACAGATAACTAAATGACTAAGTCGCGGGATCTCAGCTCTTGTCCCGCGTATGCTACATCACTGTGTAGGCCTATAGTGATACATGGAAGTTGACTAGAGGGGGAGGGGGTGTATAGCCCCCTTCCATATGATGGAGCTTTTGCATTTTTACTACTGAAAAAGACCTGATGCACACTTTAGTGTGTGGAATATTCGGAAAATTGTCAATTTCCAAAGTGTGCCGAGTGTAAATCTATAGACCGAGCGGGAGAAAGGTAAATGAATGAGGATAAGGAACATGTTGAATACATTTGAATTGAAGTGACAGATATGATGCACACTTTTCAATGACATGTTCTGATATTTGTCAATCCCCCAAGGGACAATTGAAACTCAACAATCTGTTTCACAATGGGTGATTAATATTTTGGCACTTTTCTATCCAAAAAGCAAGATTTTTTTTTTTTTTCATTTCGGGAATTATTGGGGGACAAAAATTATTGACATGTTTGCCCCCCTTGTCCTCCGGGATTGATGCTCCATGCATACGAGGGAGCTTGTGTATTTTTAGAATTCAAATGAAAATATATCGTAGACACATTTTTGATGGAATTTAGGAAGTTATCAATCCCCCAAGATGAAGGGAAACCAAGCGGGGAAAGGGTTAATTGAAAGGAGATGTCACCTATATATAGGTAATTATAGATAGTCCTGGTTAAAGGCATATGAAATTCGTCAAAGTGACGAGTTGGGTATTTATGGAGGTAGCGGTTTCTCGCAAACATGCTGGTAAAAACGGTAATTATTGATACTGAGTTTGTGCATAAATTGGCCAAGATGATAATAATAAAGATCGGTTATCTTTAAATAGGCTTAATGTTTGTTTTCTGAAAACAAAACATCGGTGTCATATTTCCAATAAAAATGGCAAAATATTGCAAGGATGTTCTTTTTTTCTCTGGAGACTGCAGACAAGCAACAACAAAACAGAAGAAGAAGAAGAATATAATTAAGTCTTTACATTTTTGGCTGCTTTTTTTCTCCACAAATTAGCTGACAAACAAAAAAAAAATCGGCTGACAAGTAACACAAAAATAGAGGGAAAAAGACAGGATTAACATTCTGTCGACAAATCAACTGACAGACAAACAACAAACAAAAAAGGCAGTTATATAAGAATCATACTAAAAACACAGCAACAACAACAACTTATACCTATAGCATAATGCTACATGCCGAATCGTCAAAAGTTATGCCAGGAAGCTTTATTATGCCGACTTTGGCAACAGTGGGCTGAGTCTGACACAAAGCGCTATTCCAACTGTAAATTCGATATTGATTTTAAAGTTGTTGTTGTTTTCGTTTTCGTTTTCAGTCATTCATTGCTGTTGTTTGCTTGTGAGAAAGAATATAATTGGTGGCGATTTTTTTTTTTTTTTTTTTTTTTTGTTGAGCAGGAAGAGACAGATAGACACAGGAGACGGTCAGGTCACTTTCTCTAATTTGTTAGCAATTCTGGAAATAGAAAATGAGTCAGTAAAAAGTGATGATAAATACATACATACATTTTGACAGCAATAATAAGGCTGAGTAACATTCAACAAAGAAATAACTCACTTTGTCCTCTTTGAAACACAAAGACGTAGCGCTTTTTTATTCCTCTTTTCAATGCACTTGATTTTATCTGTAGCTTTGCCAAGATTTGTGGATTCTCCCTGGATATTGGACGTCACAAGCGACTCAGTTTTGATTGCATGGAATGCCTGGAAGGACGGCTACGATTACGGCACAGGACCGGTGCACTCGTACCAAATTACGTACAGTTGGACAGATGACGTGGGGAACACAGGCAATTCTGACGAACCAGTTGTCATCTCTGAGGACAGCACTGCTTACATCACTGATCTTCATGCATTTAGAGATTATGAGTTTGTTTTGTCCGTCAGGCGAGAAGTTGACGGTTCACCAACGAGTGGGATCAGCAGTTCACCGGTCACAGCAAAGACACCATGCGGTAGTAAGTACACTTTTTTCTGAATGTTAACACATTGTTCACACTTTATAAACATGTAACATTGCGTCAATACTTAATTTTCGAGTGCGAAACGTCAGCACCATTTTTTATACATTTGAATCCATGGGTACCAAAAGTATGACAATTATATTAAACATTCTGTATATTTTTTTTTTTCAGCTGTTAATATTGTCATCCCGTGTTGATTGTTGTTCGTTTCAGACAGGCTTATTATAACAATTAAGTAGTGTGGCATTTCCATCTTTCCAAAATACGGGGTATAATGGGGAATATAAATAATGTTGTTGTTCATTACAAAACAAAGAGAACGTTTGATGTATAGAAATGGTCTCAACACAACCTTAAAGATAATAAAAAGTTTTGGTACCTCAAAAGCTTCCCTGAATTTCCTTGTCTTGGTTTGTGTTTCGGGTTAAAGTACGTTGTCTGTGAGAATTACTCGCCCCAAAGTGCTCTCATGTCTTAGTAATCATGTAATAATGGTTTCGTACCAGAGCAGACGCTGTACAGCGTCGATAAATATTGTACGAAACCACTGACTGCGACCAGCAGCGTGCAGCCCATTGTACGCATAGCTAACTGCGACCAGCAGCCCCATACGCAGAGCGTAATGGGGCTTCGCATTGTAGCATTCAGGATCATGACAGAATTAGTATCGCGGGTAAATGTCAACTTAAAATCCAAAAATTTCTTCGATTTGAAGACTTACCAATTAATTTGAAGTATTGAAAACAGGCTTCGAACAACGTTTGGTTCTGCCAATAGTCCCTTTCTGTTCGAATTGATGACTGAATGTGACTCGGTCGAGAGGACCTTGGGAGAGCTACATACACTGGGTACTATGGCCAGCGCATGCGCACACAAACATCTTATCCGTTCATGGATTTGAAATTTGTGCGCATGTGATGTATTCGCAGGCACTGGCTGTAGTATTCAGTGTACTGTATGTAGCTCTCCTAAGGTCCTGTCGACCGAGTCACAGTCAGTCATCAATTCGAACAGAAAGGGACTATAGGCACAACCAAACGTTGCCCGAAGCCTGTTTTCAATACTTCAACTTAATTGGTAAGTCTTCAAATTGAAGAATTTATGGGATTTTAAGTTGACATTTACCCTGCGATACTAAATCTGTCATGATCCTGAATGCTACAATGCGAAGCCCGATTACGCTATGCGTATGGGACTGCTGGTCGCTATGCGTATGGGGCTGCTGGTCGCAGTTAATTGCATGATTACTAAGACATGAGAGCACTTTGGGGCGAGTAAGTCTCACAGTGTTAGTTATATGAAAGGTACTTTAACCTGAAACACAAACTAAGACAAGGAAATTCAAGGACACTTTTGAGGTACCAAAACTTTTTATTATCTTTAATACACAAACGTTTTGGTGCCACTCTACAGCGGAACATTCAGGCGTAAAAAGCTCGGAGTCGCGAAGATGGCGCTACATATTTTATCTTCTCTGATGCCGAATATGTACCAACAAAAAAAGAAATACAATCGGACTTTCTGCAATGATAACCTTGAAAATAGAGAAACAAACAAAATGCAATTCTAGGATATGAAACAATAACATATTACCTACATCCTGCAGAAAACCGCATTTGCAGTGTGACCACTGAAGCCAATTAAATGAAATAAATTAAATTTGGTAAACTACCAAAATGTGCAGTTACCAAAATGTGCCGTAACATGTAACGGCACATTTTGGTAAATTAACCAAAACGTGCAGAATATTGACGGCACATTTTGGTAACTTTCTGCTCCTCCACAATCATCACAAAACCAACTTGAAACTGCATCGCCACCCAAGACCCAGTATTATAAAAGTTCCAGGGCACCACAGCTAGGGAATCAATAACTTGACATATCTGTGCCAGAAAAATGCACCCTCCCCTTCACAAAATTACTAGCACTGAAAAAACTATTCCTGCCTGGAACAATTGATCACCTTTAATTGAATTCTTACTCCAGGATATCTAACTTTCCTACCGATGCACTTGACCCACACTTACTTACAACTTTGGGATCATACCCAATAAGAATGATCCTCACCAAGTTCCATTGTCTGAAATCCGCCCACTGGTTCTGAAGACGATGAAAATGTGTTTTCCCCATTGCCCCCCCCCCCCCGTCTCCAAGAGGGATGTATTCCCATAAACATATTATATTCTTCATCTGTAAAGATATCCACGTACAATATATCTTGCGTGTGATGCTTTTTGGCCTGAAGCACAAATTTCTACATATTATTTCCCCTTGGGGGCTCCTAATGGGGGCCATATTCCCAACAGAAACAACCTTATTACCCAACCCCCCTAAGCATGATCCCCACCAAGTTTGATTGAAATTCGCCCACTGTTTCTGAAGAAGAAGATGAAAAAGTGTTCTCCCCCCTTGGCCCCCGCCCCTCAAACTTTCACCCCCTTCCTAGATGGGGGTGAAAGTTTGAGTCCAAAACCGAAAAGCGATCGCAATGTGAGCTAAAAAAAGTGTCTTGCCTGACTTTACTGCAGGACCGTATCACCTTAAAGGGATCGTATATTTTTGGTTGAGACCTAATTTTAGGTTTCTAACATGTTTTGGTGAGATAATTAGAAACCTTTCATGAAATATGAAAGAGCATGTAATTCTATTAGGAATTCAACGTTTATTTGATGAAAATTGGTTTTGAAATGGCTGAGATAGACAAACAGGATCGTTTCTAATGATGTGTGGGGCCCACATCTTATTATGATCGCTTTGTTTTACTTTGTTTTTGGATGTTTCAATCACTCCAACCCCAATTTTCATCAAATAAACTTTGAATTTTTTTTTAAAGGGGATGGCTATAGTAACTGATCTGTGGGAATGCTTGGGGATGATTGTTCCAATTCTTGTGGGATTCATTTTAGAGTACAATATATATCTATTGTTGTGTGAAAATCATTTTTTTTTTTTTTTTTGCTTCAGAACAGTTTCATATTCAAGTAATGAGCAGTTTAGTGCCCCGTCACTGTACAGGCATGCTAACCTGGAAACATTAAACTGCACATTACTCGAATATGAGACCATTCTGAAGCAAATGATTTTCACACTATACCATAGATATATAATGTACTCTGAAATGAATGCCACAATGATTTGAACAATCATCCCCCATTATATTATGCCCACTGATTCTCACTGATCAGTTACTAGCCATCCCCTTTAAAATGGTATGCTCTGTACTATAACTTCAGTGTTTTCTCGCAAAAAGTTAAAAGCCCAATTCTCATCTCCACCAAATACTGTACCATCCCTTTAACTCCTTGACCGTATCAACTCATGGATTTTTAGTTCTGTCACCAAAATGTGCAGATTGTCCGAAATGTGCAGGAAATACACATTTAACTGCCCATTTTGGTAACAAATTTCTTTTACCAATTCAAATGTGCAGTTATAAAAATGTGCCGTAACAGATCTCTGTATAAGCATTTCAGAAGTCCCTTCCCTCCAAGTTTTGTAAGGGGACGCACTGTCTATTTTGTTCACGCCTTACAAATACCAAGTTGTTCATTGTGTTTAATCTCATTTTTTTTTAAGTGACTCTTGTTTATTTTCATTTGTCAACTAAAGAAATTGAAAAAATGAATTACGTAGTGTCCATTGAAATGGGTGCAGATTTCTGAGTTTAGCAAAATTAGTAAGGAGTAAATTTAAATGATTAAAGAAAGATATGTGACCGTGCACCACAAAACGAACAAAAAGTCGCACACACTGAATTTGTGTGAGGATTGAATACAGGTGAAAAGAGTTAACTGAGCCGATGTTGACTTTTTCATATTTTCTGAAAGACCAAGTGTTCTTCTACATTATGCTAAAATTTGGGATCATAAAACGGGCAGGAAAGTTTGCTTTTTAGCCGTTTTTCTGGAACATTATTTGGCAGAATAGTGTGATTAAAGATAGTTTGTCTTTTTTTAAAAAGTGAGTCCCGTTTTCATTTCTTAAAAACCTTGTACACACTCTTTACTTTCAAGTCCTATAACTTTTGAAGGGATATCGCTACTGCTTTGAAAGTTGGCATTGATTAAGGACAAAATGTCTTGATAAGACACAATCAATTTCAATTTAATTTGATAATCCCTTCATTGTTGTTACTCCGGTGGTTTACATCCTGTTTTTTGTCCCATTCATTGCACAGCCAGCACGGCTTGGTAAAGATTAAGCGCTTGAATAGACGCTGTACTTCAGAGCCTCTTTTCTCAGTTCACACTTTTCCTGAGTGTGTGCCTTCGTTCCAATATTTAGACAGGTTTGGAGAGTCAAATTGGTTTGAGTTATACATCATTTTAAAGCTAAAAGTCTGCTCTTTCCGAATATGCTCTTAACTAAAATTTCATGTCTGGCGACTTTTTGTTCGTTTTGTGGTGCAGGGTCACATATTGAATTACCAATTCAATGACGACCGGATTGAGGTTCTTTTTTCATTTTTTGCTTTCTGTTTTCCGTTTTCTTTTTTCTTTTTTTTTCTTTCTTTCTTAATCAAGATGGTCATAACAACAATATCTGCATATAATATATACAAATTTGTATACTGTCACATCTTGACGTAATGCTATGCACAGAATTTTAATTCATTTATTGGTTGCCCTGTCAGTTGCATGGCCGGCGCCACGTTTTGAAGAGTGGGGGCCACTTCAGACTTCTGGTGCCACTTCCGGGTTTCATCAGCCAACAAGCAGAAAAAAACAAACAAACAACAAACAAAAACAAAAACAGAAACAAAAGGGTCTTCGTCCTCAGCGCAACTTCTGTAGTTCTGGAGTGCCACTTCGGGGTTTCTTCAGCTAAATAAGCCTTACCAAGCTGACACTTCAAGGTTTCTGTCTATTTCTTTCTAGTGCCACTTTCCGGGGTTTAAAAAATAGTGGTGAACCCAAAGTGGTGAGACCTTATATATTCCTTTGTATGGTGCAAAAAAAAAAAAATGGTGGACCCAAAGTGATGACACTTTATGTATTCCCTTGTATGGTGCAAAAAGAAAACTGGGGTCGAGCCCCCCCCCCCCCCCCCCCCCCCCCGTTCCGCCGGCCCTGATATATGAGCAACATATTTTCATTCATATTGATGCCGATAACATCAATATGCATTGTAGTATTTCCTGAAATAACGTTGAGGCTCTTTCATTGTCCCCGCCGAACGAGTTCGAGCAGGGGACTATGAAACGGGCTCCGTACGTGTGTGTGTCCGTGTGTCCGTCCGTCCGTCCGTGTGTCCGTCCGTCCGTCCGTCCGTCCGTCCGTGTGTCCGTGTGTGCGTCCGTGTGTGATCAAAATCTTCAATTTGCTACTTCTCTGTCATTTATGAGCCAATTTTGATTCTGTTTGCTTTATATGATAGCACTACATGGGAGCTTTGAAACTTCTACACAGAATTTCAGTCGTGACCTTTGACCTTGACCTTTGACCTATATTGTACATTTTGCTACAAAATGCTACTCCTTCGCCATTTCTAACCCGATTTCGATTCCGTTTGCTTTATGTGATGGCACTAGGTGAGGGCTTCAAAACTTCTACACAGAATTTTGACCTTTGACTTCTTTGACCTTTGACCTTGATTTTTTGACCTATATTGTACATTTTGCTACAAAATGCTACTCCTTCGCCATTTCTAACCCGATTTCGATTCCGTTTGCTTTATGTGATGGCACTAGGTGAGGGCTTCAAAACTTCTACACAGAATTTTGACCTTTGACTTCTTTGACCTTTGACCTTGATTTTTGACCTATATTGTACATTTTGCTACGAAATGCTACTCCTTCGCCATTTTTAACCCGATTTCAATTCCGTTTGCTTTATATGATGGCACTAGTTGAGGGCTTCAAAACTTCTACACAGAATTTTGACCTTTGACTTCTATGACCTTTGACCTTGATTTTTGACCTATATTGTGCATTTTGCTACAGAATGCTACTCCTTCGCCATTTCTAACCCGATTTCGATTCCGTTTGCTTTATGTGATAGCACTAGGTGAGGGCTTCAAAACTTCTACACAGAATTTTGACCTTTGTCTTCTTTGACCTTTGACCTTGATTTTTGACCTATATTGTACATTGGCTACAAAATGCTACTCCTTCGCCATTTCTAACCCAATTTCGATTCCATTTGCTTTATGTGATGGCACTAGGTGAGGGCTTCAAAACTTCTACACAGAATTTTGACCTTTGACTTCTTTGACCTTTGACCTTGATTTTTTACCTATATTGCACATTTTGTTACAAAATGCTACTTCCGGCGGGGACATATCTTACGCACCGCGTAATTTCTACTTTTCCTTGTTATTTTGAAATTGTCAACGCAAAAAGTCCGATTATTTTTTTTTTCTGGGGACTTGCTGCATTAGCACTTCTCCATTCGTGCTAAAGATGGGTATGTCCAATTCATATCTCTCCTATTGCGTGTTAAAAAAGAATATACATATTTCGCTTTAACTAGGTCCGCCAGATACTGCAACAAAGTGACATTGTAAGGATCGTTAAAGATTCATGTTGGACTCTTTAAATGTTTTAGCCTTGTAAAAATTATATTTTATACAACAACACAGTTAAATGAGGTTAGTATAATAACTATTTGATTTTTTTTTTTTGATTTGGCTGTTATTCGACACACACCAGTAAAAGGTAACGTATCTCAAACAAAGTTTGTGTACATCATTATGATTCGACTGTGCAACACATGTCTTATTGTTGGGCACTGATTGTGGAAGGAATGTAAGGAAGGCACGACCTCAACAGGTCCTATCGTGTTCTTGCGAAATGCTTGATGATTTTAAAAGGATAACAAATCATGATGTAAATTCCCTTCAACAAAACATATTTTACCCCTTAATAACAAATATGTGTCAATTTATTACTTTTTCCACTATAAATAGCACCACTCTTCGCGCCATCGGAACTGAATGTAAATGTCACTGGTACAGACAGTATCTTGGTATCTTGGCAGGTGAGACATAGTGACTCATGTACTTCAAATTTTGTGAATGTACGTGACATGATAGAACTGAGTTAGACATGCGAATGAATGTATGCTTACAGTTCATTTAATACTTGTGTGTATACTGTTGAATTTGTATTTGACTTGAAATTTTGCAAAACATACGCACTTTGTTAGTTATTACGCAAATTATTACACATTCAGGAGTGACTGCTCCCTCGGATATTATTCTTACAAACTGGAATTTGTATTAATGCCAGAATTCGTGGTAATGGAGGTGACGTGGCTAAGTGGATGGTTCGGCTCCACGCCAAGCCCGACACGTTTGCCCTTCAGCAAGGCACTCTGTGCACATTGCTTGGTTGTTTATTAGTAATATCATAAAATGAATACAATTACAAAAGTCTTGTGAAAATAAAGTGTTCAAACAAGACTTTCATCACCTGGGAAGATATCAAGTCAATGCAACCATTGTAAGAACAACAAATGTGACGGATAAATGTACCATAATATATTCATGTTTTCGATAGTTGTAGAAATGAAGCATGTCGTTTATCTTACAGGCCTATCTGCGTACTATACGTTAACGTAGTAAAGTCTTTTATCACGGATCACGATTCTTTAAAAGAAAATTTAGTAAAGGATTATGATCCGGACAAGACCCGAACCAAGGAATGTCGTACGAATGGAATCTTAGAATATCCTATGAATCAAAATCACACAATATTTCAGCTTGTTTATCCAATAATTTCGGGATTATTCCCCATTTACTCCTCTTAAACATTTACTGCATAAATCTTTGTCTGGAAGTGATATGTCAGAGGTTGAATGATAGACTGGAGTGAAAACATAATGAGGTGTTCTCTGACGAAAGTCTTCTGTGCTCACCTTTAAAGGTGCCCGACGTCCCGATGTCAACGTGGCTGCGGTGCGAATCTGCTGCTTACTATAGCTACAACTTGACGTACTGGCCTAGCGAAAACCAAACCGAGAATAAAGTAATTGAGTTCGAAGGTGCCGATTCCATCACGCACCATGCCACCGCCTTGAGTCCCTGTACGGATTATATTTTCTCGGTGGTGATTGTCAACTCAAGAAACTTGCTCGGACCTGAGAGCCAAGTGAGTGGCACAACCGATGGGATACGTAAGTCATGAAAGGGGCATAGGCTGCAAACTTTTTTTTTTTCAGTGTGTGCGTTTGTGTGTGTGCATGTATGCTTGTGTATGTGAAGGGGGCAGTTTGTGTGCCAGTTTATATAAAAACTTAACCAACGTTCATTCAGCATGGATACATTTCCTGCAGCAAAGAAAAACGTATACTTTCATTCACAGATGATAATGATTTGTTAAGATGTGTGTACATTAATTTTCTCCGTTCCCAAGGACGTCAGCTACACGCGGATATTCGAACAATAGCATAATCTCCATTTCGTATGTGTTTTGGTGTGCTCTTTTATATAAATGTAATTTAAATGTTACCAATGAATTATCCAAGAAAAAAAAAAATATCATGTATGAAAACACAATGTAGAGTGACAAAACATCACCGGACTCATCTCATATCTAGGCCTAAGATGCTTGCTTTTCATTTAAAACAATTAGGGACTTCCTAAGGACCACAGAAATAATATAAATGATTTGTCATGATTTGAGACAGTTTGATGATGAAGTGCATTTTTATCCTAATAATAATTTGTATTTCATTCATCACCTGTATTAGATTTTGTAGTAAAGGGAAAGTAATAAATGTAGAATTTTTAAATCAAATTAAATACTTGGTCTACCCCTGACCAGCGCCTGATCCAGTGGACGATCTTACAACTTCCACGGAGTCGTATGATATAGTCGACTTGTTCTGGACAGAACCAGCAACAAACTGCTCTCCAGTGATCTACGAAGTCACACGCACCCTCTTGCTTCGGGACCAGTGCGACGACTCAGAATCAAATAATTTGGAAGTCTGTACAACAAATGTCACGTCCTACTCCTATGATGACATGTATGCATACTCAACATACAACTTAACGGTCATTCCATATTATGAGGATCATAAATACCAGGCTATCAAGGCATCATGGACACTATTTACTTCCAGCGATTCGGGTAATTAACGAATGGTGAAAAGAACATGGTCATTTATGCTGTATTATCACAATTAGCCTGTCGAAAAATCACACGCAAGATATTACCTCTCTCTCTTTTATCCGTTCTTATGAGACTGCTGTGTTCTCTTTTATCATGTTTTGTTCTCGTTGAAGAAAAAAAAAAGGCTATTCTTTTTCTTTTTGACATCTTGTCAATTGTAACATCGAGTGTATCAAGTATGCATGCATACAATAATTGTGAATTCAAGCATGCGAGAGAATTAGCTTTTAATGTACTTCAGGGAGCGTCAGAAATGGGGTATAACAACGGTAAGGGGTTATTATAACTGCAAAATAAAAAAATTAATCTTTCAAAAGCAATCATAATATTTGTCATTTGTCAAACAAATGACACATGGGTGCTAGTGTCTGCGGCTGATCGATAATCAAAATAAGACGACTAAACAAACAACTGAGATATCTGCTTATCAACGACAAACCTCTCTCATGCCTTCTTTTCGGATTGATAAAGTACATATCACCATACAGAATTTACATATGAATAATACGAAACAGTTAAAGAAAATAAGAAAGATCGTATTTGAGGTCAATTTTATAAGTTCGTCCTCTGAATGGTCCCTTAAAATTGACCAACGCTATAAAAGTGTCATAACTATGTTTCGTTTGTTTGTTTGTTTGTTTGTTTGTTTGTTTGTTTTTACCACGCTGTAGTCCCTACAGAGAAACCCGGTAACCTCGCTGTAAACAATGACACAAAACAAACGTTGACCTACGAGTGGGTCACACCGCCGTGTAAAACCAGGAATGGAGATATTTTCTACATGTGTACCTTCGTGAAGCTACAGGATGATGATACACCTACTCCCACGGAGGAAAACATCACAACTGCTACGACTTTAAAGTACCAATCCTTATCACATTACACAAGATATAACTTCACCGTTTGTGCGTACACATCTGCTGGAGGGGGTCCGTGTGACAGTATCCGAGCCAGAACTCTGCCAAGCGGTACGTATAGATAGTCCATATTTTATAACCATCTTGTGTTTTGTATAACCGCAGAATGCACGCACAATTAAGGTGTAAAAAATGCCAATCTACGGCTTGATGGAATGTTTCGCTCACGTGCGTCTTTGCAGTAGCGCCTTATGCAATAATACCAAGTAAGATGACATTTAGGAAGAATCATACACCCAAGACACTCAATCAATGTGGCTTTCTTTTAGCAATCATCACATTTGCCTTTGTAATATTGTTACCATAATATTGATGTTACACATTCCCGGGGACTTGTTCCACACACCGTAATAAAATAATATCCTCTGCTAAGATCCTTCAGTAAATATAGGCCCTTTATATCTTCGTGGGACATTACTCTTTTTTTTTTTATTCTCCACACTCATAGCTCCTACTGTTCCACGCGGTGTGGGGATTCTGTCTGACTCTGTAAATCAAACATCTGCAATTATAACATGGCAAAAACCTGAGCTGATCAATGGGATTCTGATGAAATACACGATACAAGTGAACTCCGGAGAACCAGTGGAGATCACAGACAACCTCCAAGAAAGCATGTCCTACCAGTTAGTCGACCTCAATCCTGACACCAGCTATTCCTTCACGGTAACGTACAAACTTAACTTGGGCTGTAACCGATATTGAATAATATTAAATTATCTCATTTCGCTTCCCGAAACATGATGATACTTTCTTTCCTTTATTATTACGGTGGTCGCATTGTCATGATTGTACGTATATGTATCGGCGTTTTTGGTACTGTTACGAGCAAATCGTGCCGTCAAACCCCCGTTTGAGACGAGACCCCACTGGCAAACGAAGCTGATGGGGTGCTAACCCCCTAACGAATCCTCGTTTGAGAAGTGGGAGGATAATGTATTTGCCCATTGCAAAATAACTTTTTACTCAGGCGTGGCAAACCTGGAGGCCAAGCCAGGGTATAATGACTACAACAGCTGTCATATTACGTAAGAGCGTGATAAGGATATCTGCCTGTGGCAGACCATTCAAAATGAACTCAATTTTCTTTATTCTTTCTAAAGTTTTCAATTTCATATTCATATTCTATTGAGAAATTCTTTGGTCATCCGTTCTAAATTTCGAACCAAAAAATTTGACCCATAAATAATGAAAATACAGGAATAAGAAGGAAAGCATTGTCACTGCAGTACATGAATGCTCTGTCTGCATACACTTCGCACCCACAAGCCTATTAATACTGAATATATACACACACACACACACACACACACACACGTACACACACACACACGCACCATGGAGCTACATAGCCCATGCCAAAACCAAAACAATCTCCTCCTCCCTCCCCCCCCCCCCCCCCCCCCCCGTGGCGGTGACTGATGCTTAGATTAGGCCAGGGTTAAGAAACAGGTGTTTTTATATCTTTGGTTTTTAAGTCCTTGATTGCCACGATATACACTGGCATTGTTAACAGGGGTGTAGCTTCTTCAAACGAGAGAATTGCCTCATGTTATCGCACGAAAGGAAACTGAATTAATGTTCAGGCGCCTTATTATTAATGTTCTCGGTGCAAAACTGATCTATCAGTACAAGTAAGAATACAATTTATTTTTACATATCATATGTTACAGTTGAATGAAGTAATCACACGTTGCGTGTAGTCCCCTGGAAGTCAGGCTTGATGCACAGATGAAGGATCCTCGATACACAAGGATAAATGCTCCACTCAGACGTAAATTAGTGGGCGCATAGATTTTTTTCTGTAATCCACAGCGATACCTGTATAATCCAGACGTTGTGCTAGACGACCGCGTCCAGTCAATGTGGAAATGATAATCCAGCAAGCAATACATCAAATGTTCCAGCTAATCGCGGCTTCGATGTAGCAATGTCCACATAATTATATAAAAAAATTCAGCCGGCCACGAATATGCGGTGAATCAACTCTTCACAGACAACATATGCCTCCTAGGCATTTCTCCATAAAGTATAGTAGGTCTGTAGGTCTTTCCCTTCACATGCTTTCACTGAGAACTTTACAAGTGGAAAGTCCTTTTCAATTCTCGTAAATTCCGTGTTGTCATTCATAACAGTACACACGCAAAAGAGAAAGAATATCATGTCCAATAAAGTGAATTAATTTTCGTGAAATAAACATTTATGATCACATGAATTTGAAATAGTGACAGGATTGATTGTTAAAATTACACTGAATAGTGTTTTCATTTGCCTGTCATATTGGTTTCGAAGAATTACAGCAACATAAAAGAGATGTAACAGTGATCGAGGAGATGATGATTTATGCCATTATTTCGTTTATTTTCTAAAAGGTGGCAGCAGTAAGCAACGGAGGGGAAAGCGAATCCGGTGGCGGAGAAGTAACGACATTGCCCATTCCAAGTAAGTGATAGCAGAGACACTTCATCTTCATGTTCACTAGTATTTCATAAGGATATTACATGCCCTCCTGATCACTTTCTGCTAATCGATGATATATCACATAATGTATGTTTTTAACAGGTGGATAAGAATAATGTTACAGGTCAGTATTCTTTTGTTTGGGGGGTGTTCATTTTTAATCCGTCCGTGTTATTGAAAAGTTTGTCAGCTATGTGAGAGATTTGTTTTTAGCAGGGAGTGATAACAACAAATCAAAACAGTTTACGGGCTTTTACATGGACATGAATTTTGCATCACCTCAACATATCCAGTTCTAAAGTGTACAAGAATATAGCAGCCCCTTTACATGAATATTCATTTTGTTTCTGAATGTCGCATGTTTATCAAACCTCCTGATTCCATATCTTATTTCAATGTATCTATGTTAGCATGAGTATGTAGTGGAAACGATTCTGCAATACAACGTGTATGTGTTCTGTGTGATGTTACCTCTGTGTAAACATTGTGAGTGAAATCGGAA
This sequence comes from Diadema setosum, assembly GCA_033980235.1. Taxonomy (NCBI): domain Eukaryota; kingdom Metazoa; phylum Echinodermata; class Echinoidea; order Diadematoida; family Diadematidae; genus Diadema; species Diadema setosum. Next base: position 32,145,878 of record CM067072.1, on the reverse strand, counting down.
AACAATAGAGGCTTCTAACAATATACAAATGGCGTCACTTCTTCATCACATCAGTACCTAGAGCTCCCTCCCAGCCTGACGCTTTCAACATCTCGCAGACTTACATTGCTGTTACGTGGACAGCTCCGAGTGAACCTGATCTCGGCATTTATGAGATCAATGGCTACGAGTTAGAACTGTCATCAGGAGATGTGGATCCCGCCATTATAATCAAAGTACTTGATGGGCTCGAATATGAGATGATGTATAATATCACTGACCTGCAGGCAAACACCGTATACACTGTGAAGGTATCAATTATTGTCTTCTGGGCGTTTTTTTTTTTTTTTTTTATCCATCACTTAAAATTAATGTGTCCTGGACCTTGCTATTGTGAAATTTTGAAAAATCTTTGATTTACATGTATCATGATTATCATAATTCTGTTCTGAAAAATCTTGTTTTTATGAGAATGAGGAACGGAGGCTACATGCAGTGATATATGGAATAGTTATTTGAGGATAAACAGTCAAACCTGCCTATAAGTAGGAGTTACCTACTTTAGTTACAGGCTACCGGCCGTATACGGTCTTCCCCTCCAGCCAACCACCCCCCCCCCCCCAAAAAAAAAAGGAAAAAAAATCTTAAAGACCAAGACTATACGAAATTAATTGTATGTAATTTCTAACTTTTTTTGTCTCCCTTGTGTGTCTATCCATGACCACCATTGGGGCAGGGGATAGTGAGTAGAAATATTAGCTTTTCGGTTTCAGTCAAAGTCTCACGTTCAAATAGCTTTGTACAACTATCAGTGGCTCGTACCTATTAAAATTATTGTTCACAGCGAGCAACAAGAAGAAACGAGAAGCCTTTTGACGAGTGTTAAAGAAGCTCACCTACTCCATGCGGATATTTCTTGTAATGCGTGATTTGACAAACAGTTCAATGTTGAAGGTCACGTGCTAGTTCATTTAGGAGAGATATAACGTCTGTCATCTGTACTCTTCATAGGTTGCAGCCGTGAATGAAGGTGGGATTGGACCCTGGTCAGCTTCCATAACAGAAGAAACACTGGCATATTCAAAGCCTTCATCTGCAGGTACACATTGCCACTGCCTTGATCCTTGACGTACACACAATAGGTAGCTTTTTTTTTCGTTTTTTAAACAGTCCATCGACATATTTTAAACAGTAGATAGTCCGTTTTTCCGAGATATGGAGTGAGATAGTTCTTGCATTTTTCTTTTGTTGTGTCCAAATTGAGCTTACAGAGTATGTCAGAATGCGTATCCGGGCAATCACCCTCAGAGGGCAATTACCCCCAAGCTATAATAATACTGGTTAGTGGTAATGTTAGAGTAAAGATTATGGTTAGGGCTAGGTTTAGGGTTAGGAATTTCTGTTAGGGTTAGGATTAGGATTAAGATTAGGGCCAATACAAGGAAACACTCTTAAAACATCGAGTCAGAACTGACCCGGAACTGGGTCCGTTGGGGTCACACACCGTTCCGGGTCAAACATGACTTGGAATTTGGTCATGAAGACCCCAAATGGGGTCACCCTGACCCAATTCATGACTCCGAATGGGTCATATCTGACCTAATTCCTTGTCATTTCTGACCCGGAACGGTGTGTGACCCCAACAGACCCAGTTCCGGGTCAGTTCTGACTCGGATGTTTTAAGAATGAGGGTCCGGGGTAATTGCCATGGGGTTAATTGTCCTAGACCCGTCAGGAATGTACGACAGAGTATGCTGACATAAATAGAGTGCGCCAACAGAAATTTTGTTCGTATCTTTTTTTTTTTTACGTTAACCTAATAAAAATGGTAGAAAAGAAACGTGAACGCCAAAATTACAGTATGGATAGCGATTATCAGCTTACATTTTCACTCATTGGTAGCATTTGAATTTGCACTGAAGTCTTAAAATAGCTTCAGTCAGGGAGGTGCTTCAGTGCTGCAATGGGAGTGTCGTCGATTAGTTGAGTGCACACCTCGCTTTCAGTCAGGAGGCTAATTGTTTGAGTGTTGCCGCAACACCTTAAGTCCTTAAGCATGACGATGCACTGGCAAGATTTCTTTCTGTCGCCGGCTAGGATGAGCTACCTAACAGGTTTTTGGGCCAGCAGGACTACTGTCATGCCCGAGTCGGAGATCCGAGCATATTATGACATGGTGCTGAATGCGGAGTCCATTTTTATTGAACTTGTAAAAATGAAACAAATAAACCACACCTTCGTCAGCCTTTAGAATTATTTTCAATGGACCGTCCCGTCTCATAAAAAGTGACAGCAAGTAGTTAACCCAGCTTAGCCAGATTGCATTTCTATACAATTTTACAAAGTAACGTGCAACCGCTAGCAAGATGAACGTTACCTTGATTGGATTCAGCACGTGTGCGCCAGAAAAATAAAAAAATGGCTACCATGGTCGACAATGAATGAAAGAACAAGGGAAAGAACAAAACAAAACAAAGACCCACACAGAGACTGATAACATAAGAACAACATGTCTAAACTTACTCGTCACACTACTAATTTTTACATGTAAAATCCTAAAAGTCAAAATAAATTCAATAATAATTACATCATTCTTATTGTCGTTATGCCCATGTTCATCGTAACTGCGATTTGTAGCATATGTTACACTATCGTCTTTATGTCCATGTTATTCTGAAAGGATTGGCAGCTGGGCTTGGTGTTGGTATCTCTTTACTCTTGATAATTCTGGTCTCTGGTGGCTTTCTTTTCTTTCGAAAGCGACGGTGAGTAAAACATTTAACGCGCAGCCGTGATTTTTTTTTTTTTTTTGACATATGCAGCAAGTATAGGTTTTCCCGGCCAATTTGGCACTTTTGTCAGTCCATTTGATAAAAGGTTGATTTAATTTAGCGAAAATCCTCGTCACTGCACATTTTGTCATTCAAAATTGCAACTTGTTCGTTCAATTTAGCATTTCGATCAATAAAATTCGCACATGTGTCTTTCGAATTCGTAAAACGGGCATTCAAATTGGCACGTGCTCTTCAGTCATTCAAATTTGCCAGCACTGGCGGAAAATGGTATTTCAGTCATTCAGTTTCGCGTATGGGCAGTCAAATTCCAAACATGTTCAATCAAATTGGCGTAATGTTTCTATTTTGAAAAGGTGAGAACCGTGATTTATACGTATTCAAATTTGAATGTTTTGTTTCATCCACACACTGTTTAGTATATAGTAAAGGTATCTTTGATCCTAAATAACTCAAGTTTGTTGTTCTGTAACACCCCTCTTCTTTCATACATGATATCAGAAATATACATGCACCAGTGCCATAGATTCAGTTAACTTTCTTATGTCCAGTCATGACAGCACAAGTTAGATTCAGGCGTATCTCTCAAGAAGACAGGGAATCATAGAAGCATTTGAGGGTAATAACCTTGACAAATTGATGGCTAGGAGCTGATCCAAGAAGATTATTCCTAATGATGATTAACGCAATATAGCACCCACCAAATGAAAATAATGAAACATGCAGACGGAAGGAATCACGATGTAAATTGAAACCTCCTTCTCCCTATTAATGTCAAAACAAACTTAAGATTAATGTATCTGTGAATGAACTAATGCTATCGAACATTATAAACACTTACACATTTTTTGAAAGTATTGTTGCAAAGATGATATCAGAATAAAGAAGGAATACGAAATTATATGTTATGATTCTTGCAAACAATACCTGTGGTGAATGAAAATGAATAAAGGAATAAGAGCAGAATAAACGTGTCTGCTATTGAAAATTGACTGCAGTAAATGCGAAAGTGGATACCCAAGAATGAATTCGAATGAACGAGCGCAGCGTATACGTGATCACGTGACTATATCATGCTAAACTGAATGAACGATATGCGAAATGGTGCTTGTATTACGAATTTGAACTGAAAAAGTGCTGATTCGAATGATGTTAAAGGTAGTTTGAATGCTCCAAAATGAATTTGAATGAAAAGATTGTAAAATTGAAATACCGAACATGCCATTTGGGCTAAATTGTGCTAAATTGAATGCAGCAATTAGGAATTGGACTGACAAAAGTGCGAAATTGGCCGGGAAAACCACCTATATTCTACATATAAATTATATTTTCAATATATTTATATTTATATCAAAACCTAAAGAGCGTGCATTGGTTGCCTGTAAAGGAGCGTATTAGGCTTAAAATACGTCATCTGGTTTATCATGTCATTGAGGAAACAGCTCCTGATTACTATGTATGTTTGTTTCGTCTATACCAACCTTCACTACTCTTCGATCCTACAATTTCTGGTCTCCTGCATATATACCGCTTTCCAAGAAATCTTTGAGGGGAACAAGCTTTTGTTCATGCTGAACCAACATTGGAATTCACTTCCACGTTATCTGAAAGAAAAAAACAAATCAAGCTACATAACGTCTTTTAGGAGTATTTAACCTAAAATTATATTTCTCTGACAACGCGTTTTGAAGACAGACATTCATGTCTTCTTCTTCTTCTTCTTCTTCTTTTTTTTTATGGTACATGTATTTACAGTTTGTTTGTTTTTTTGCTTCGGTGTAAGGGCTACTGGCGCCTTGAGATTATTAATGAATACGGAAAATGTATTAACATGTATGTATTATTATTACTATTACTATTACTATTATCATTATTATTATTATAATTGTTATCATTGTTATTATAATTATTATTGATATTGTTATTACAATTATTGTTATAATTATTATCATTCTAGAATTCTGCTTGAACTAATATGACCCTTGACCCTCTCCCGCAAAAAAAAAACAAAACAAAAAACAAAACAAAACAAAACAAGACAAAACAAAACAAAAACCAGTAAAGTCATCAAACGTTGAATTTCCAATTCAGGTAATAAGTGGCCACTTTCAGGAGTCTTAGCTTTCTTGTTATATCCAAAAACCTCTGCAGAAATTGCAACAGAGCCAGTCAGACCCATTAAAGTAATAAGTGCTTGGCTACTTTCAGGAGTCTTAGCTTTCTATCCAAAAACCTGCTGCAGTAATTGCAACAGAGCCAGTCTGAGGAAAAGCTTGAGTTCTAGTGAAGTCTGCAGTAGCTTTGGTCATATCAAACTGGCGTACTCTCATGTGTCATAAAACACCGGACAGGTGGAACTGAAGAATTATGACTTTTGATTTTCAATAGATCATTCATACATTATATTGGCAGCATATTTTATCTCAGCGCTGATATCTGTTTTCTTTGGTAAAGTAATACTGTGGCGAATCATAATGTCCTTCTCAACACAAAGGTCGCCTTTAGAAACAGAGAATGATGTTATTCTTTTAATACAGTGCACTCCGGTTACAACGAACACGGTTAAAACGAAATTTCGTTATGACGAAGAAAATCTTCTGGTCCCAAAATTATCACCATTAAAGTCTATGGTACAAAATTCGCTTATACCGAACACGGTTATAGCGAAATTTCCGTTATAACGAAGTCTTTTCCGAGCGCCAGAGACAACGAAAAACAAAAGAAATGTGCTCTGTTATAACGAAATGCGATTATTGCTTTCGAAGATACGTAGCGGAACAAGCATTTATAGCGTCTCTGCATGGGTGAACGCTTCACACCACTGTGTGTTCGCTCCATGTGTCACGTACAGTTTCTGAGGGGAACTTGCGTTTATTATTGTAATACAGTTATCCCATCACAACGAAATTTCGTTATAACGAAAGAAAACTGCCGGTCCCGCGGCATTTCGTTATAACGGGAGTGCACTGTAGTGTACATCGATTTTTTGAAAAAAAGAGTCAATTGACGTTATTCTATCATCAGTCAAAAAGCTTCTAAATCATCAGTTTATTCGACCCTATATTATCCTACATTGTATATTATTATCCATATTGTGCCGTCGCATAAGAACAAGTTCCCTCATTCCCTGTCTGACGTTAACGTTAACGCTTGCCGAATTTCGAATAGGGACTAATGCTTCGTAAAGTAACATCGCTCCTTTAGAACATGCAACAATGGCGATGACTGACATTTTTCTCCTTGGACAGTGATATCCTTGGGGCTTTGTAGATTCTTGTAGATACAAAATAAATGGAGAGATTGTATCCATTCCATTTCAAGCATCATTGGAGTATATATTAAAGGTAATAGGTTTCTTTTGATAATAGACTGATTCATTCAATTTTGATTGTTCATGTGTTTCTGCTTTTACAGGTCCCCTCCAGCACCTACACCGAAACCGGGCATGACTAACCCTATACCTGTAGCTGACAATTGTAAGTAATAAGGAAGATTGGTATGTGCTCCTTTACTTGAACGTGAACATGCTACGTTGCGAATTATATTTATGCAACAGAATGTATATTGTAGTCATCTATTTAACCTAGTTTCTTTTTTTTTTTACAGAGACCAATAACATAATGTAAACCGCCACATGAATATGTTACGCATGATCGTAGGCAAGGTGGGATGATATGCAAGACATGCATATCGCTTTTGCCTGTCGATGTTGGGAATAATTTAACTCTTACTTGTAAACTTCTTTAAAAGGTGTTTAGCAGTAAATCATTAAAATATTATGTATTAGTTGGCTTGGTCACGTACGTGACGTGTGCTGCATTGTATATGCCATTGTGATGCCAATCTTTCGACCCTTTACAGGTCTTCGTCAGGGCTTGGGACGTGAACATAGCAAAAAGCAACCACTGTCCAAACACTTCAACAGAACACGGCAATGGCAAGGCAAAAGCAAAAGAAAGCTAAAAGAAAAAGAAAAAAAGAAACAGCAACATGACATGGGGTGGCAGTCACTACACTCGAACAGCAATATGACATGCATTGACATGCAATAATAAATACACAAAAGCAACGGTTATACAACTGCAATGACGAAGGCCTGTAAAGGGTCAAAAGCTTGGCATCCTTGAGGGTAATAATGTCCATCGTCAGGGTTCGATAATATATATATATATATATATATATATATATATATGTGTGTGTGTGTGTGTGTGTGTGTGTGTGACCGTGCATCAAAAAACCAATAAAAAGAAATCTGATAATCCCTTCATTGCTGTTTCTTTAAAGGGAAGATAAACCCCAAGAACAATGTGGATTGAGTGAAAGCAGCAACATTAGTAGAACACATCAGTGAAAGTTTGAAGAAAATCGGACAATCGATGCAAAAGTTATGAATTTTTAAAGTTTTGGTGTTGGAACCGCTGGATGAGGAGACTACTAGAGGTTATGACGTATGAGTGGACTACAATATCAAGAAAATATAAAGAAAAAACTACAAAAATCCATTTTTCATGAAAATTACAAATTCCATCAACTTGATATTGACATATGTTAAGGGTAGCAATTATTCCCCCTGCTTTCTGAAAGCGGTTGGTCCACTGCTCTTTCATAATTCTAGAAAAGTGACTTTTTGTTGAATATCCTTTATATTTTCTTTGTATTGTTGTCCACTCATACGTCATATCCTCTAGTAGTCTCCTCATCCAGCGGTTCCAACACCAAAACTTTAAAAATTCATAACTTTTGCATCGATTGTCCGATTTTCCTCAAACTTTCACTGATGTGTTCTACTAATGTTGCTGCTTTCACTCAATCCACATTGTTCTTGGGGTTTATCTTCCCTTTAAAAGTGGTTTACATCCTGTGTTTTGTCCCTTTCATCACACAGCTAGCACAGCTTGGTAAAGACAAGGAGGTACTATGCTCGCCTAGTACCTCCTTGGTAAAGATTAAGCGCTTGAAAAGACCCTGTACTTCAGTGCCTCTTTTTCTCAGTTCATACTTTCCCAAAGTGTGTGCTTTCTTTTCAGTATTAAGATAGGTTAGTGATGCCCATTTGAATTGATTTATACATCATTTTAAAGCTTAGAGTCTGCTCTTTCAGAATCTGCCCTAAAAGATCCATATCTGACGACTTTCTGTTGGTTTTGTGATGCAGGGTTATACACCTGTATATACATATATATATATATATATAACAAAACTCTTCCGCTCCTTCTAGCGTACAGTCTTAAGAATTACGCAAATATTGAGGAATCCCCATACGAAGTACCTGACGAGCAGCCAGCGAAGATCCCCTCCGTCATTTATCGGCCCATTCTTTTGAGTGACTTGGCGAAATACGTAAAAGAGAAGCAACTTTCAGTGGCCGGTCTCAAGGAAGAGTTTAAGGTAGGAGACAAAAGAACTCTTGTATGCTAATTCGATCATTATTCACTTTTCAGACTGTCTTTATTTGGCGATTTGTTTAACTGACATGTTTTCCCTTTAATTCCTGCTGTTTTAATCCCTTTCTTAACGCATGTTGATTTTTGTTTTTCCATTATAGTGTTTAGAAGGGGAAAACACTTTTAAACTGAGCTATTCGGGCACAATCATGTATGATCGTGTTTAAAAATAAAAATGTCATGATTTCTGTTATTGCCATGTATTGGGATAATCTATCGAGGTACAATGCTTGTGGAATAGTATATGTATATCGGACGATAGTCTTCTCATGCTATGATTATGATAATAAAAACTGACAATTATAAACTTTTTCACATTAGATAAAACTGCGATGTTATTGGTTTACAACTCCCCCGTTGTTGAACGGATGTCATTCTACGAGACCGACACCAATGAGTCAAAGAGCCCACGAGTCCGACACTGGCAAATAAGACCCCATTTACAGTGCGGGGCCGGGCTCGGCCGCGGCTCGGCCGCGGCCGAGTCCGGCCTCAATTGCGCGGCCGAGCCTCGCAATTTTGTCCGTTTACACTGCTGGGCTCGGCCGCGCTTTTGATTCAAACCTTTCAATATTTTGTCGTAGTGGCGCTCTGCTTGTAAACAAACGCAATTTGGTATTGTCTGGTTTTCAGACCCTTTGCCAAATGAATTCCGTGGCGACGAAGTCGCCGTTCGGGCAAAGGCCTTTGCCGAAGGAAAAAAATCCTTTGCAGGACAAAACCACCTCAAACTATACTAGTTTTCGACGTTGAGGGGGTTAATATCTTGAATAGCGAAAGATACAGGCAGACGGTTTGGAAGCCAGACTAAAATTGGCCGCGCAATTGGCCGCGCATTTGGCCCAGTTTGCGTTTACACCAAGAAGAGGCAGGGCTCGGCCGCGGCTCGGCCGCGGCCGAGACCACCTCCAGAGCGAGGCCAAATGCGAGGCCAATTTTGGCCTCGCATTTGGCCTTTTGCGCGTTTACACTGAAGCGGGGTTGGGCTCGGCCGCGCCTCGGCCGCGGCCGAGCCTCGCACTGTAAACGGGGTCTAAGCTCCTTGAGTCCGACACTTGGCAAACAAAACCACGAGACAGACATTACATCACAGTGTGACAGTGTCGGACTCTTGGTCCTTTTGCCTATACAGGGTGGCCCAAAAAGAACGGAACGCCTAAGATCTTTAATTTCAGTAATATCGTTGCAAATATGTCATCATGTTGCATACTTTTAGAAAGGCAATTCTTTTTCCAATAGAATGACACCAAGCTCTTTAATTTCAGTATAAGCGTTGCGATTTTAGGCCCATTTTTGTCAACCCTTGCAATTTTCAAAATGTGATCATTTTGCACTCTCAGAGATACAGAAACCAATGAGAATTCGGCTTACCGTAGAACCAGCAGCGTTCGCAATGTGCGGAATGTGGGGCGGACAGTGTTATTGTCGTCGGGTCGTCTCATTCACAATGGTAACGGACAACAAAAGCCACATTCCACACATTGTGAACGTTACTGCTTCTATGGCAAGCCGAATTCTCGCTGATTCCGGTGTCTCTGAGAGTGCAAAATTATCACATTTTGAAAATTGCAAGGGTTGACAAAAATGGTCCTAAAACCATGATGCATTAACCCAAATTAAAGAACTTGGTGTCATTCTTTTGGAAAAAGAATGGCCTTTCCAATAGATTACAAAATAATGACATATTAGGAACAATATTGCTAAAATTAAAAATCTTAGGTGTTCCGTTCTTTTTGGGGCACCCTGTTTAGTGTCGGACTCATGGGCTGTGTAATTCATGGGTGTTGAACTCGTGACGAACACCTGTTGTACGCCATGCTTAAAATCCTTGTAAGCATAACCCATGCCCCTGGGCGGACGTCCACTTGGGCGCGGACAAGCCCCAGAAGGGTTGCGGAAGCAAATTTTGTCATTTCGGCATCCTGTCCGCGACAGACGCGGAATAACTTTGTGAATCGGCTTGTCCTGGGACATTCCTAGGACTGTCCGCGGACTGTCCGCGGACTGTCCGCGGACTGACTGCGGACATTCCTAGGAATCACTCCGGAAGAGCGCGAAATACCTCGGAATATGCTAATCGTAGCCGGGCAGCGCGGAAACATCTAGGATTACACCAGGAATGAACGCGGACAATCAGGATGCCTTCCGGACAACATAAGTTAGGCATGCGGACAAACTGCGGACAATACCAGGAAAATGGAAAGGTATAAATTTGGCGCTGACTTTGACTTTTCCTCATTTGACTGCTAGCCGTCATTGATGCTCCTTGTTGTGCTTCCGCAGTAGCTGCTGATATTATATTGATATTATTGGTCAATATTATTTTACAAATGTGACCACCTAAAGTCGAAGAATAGGATTGTCTGCATGTCGGCTGACGACTCATTTTTTTTTTTTTAATATGTCTCATCTGGGAGAACAATCTTTTCTCTGCCTACAGTCACATGGATGATATTCGCAAACTTTTTGAACCATATATATATATACATATGTGACTGTGCACCTCAAAACAAACAAAAAGTCGCCAGGCATAAATTTTTAGTTAAGACCATATTCTGAAAGAACACACTTTAAGCTTTAAAATGATGTATAACTCAAATCAAATGGACTCTCCTAACCTTTCTAAATATTGGAAAGAAACCACAAACTCAGGAAAAGTGTGAACTGAGAAAAGAGGCTCTGAAGTACAGTGTCTATTGAAGCGCTTAATCTTTACCAAACCGTGCTGGCTGTGCGATGAATGGGACAAAAAAACAGGAAGTAAACCACCAGAGTAACGACAATGAAGGGATTATCAGATTAAACTAAAATTAAGCACGCCTCATTAACACATTCTGTCCATAATTAATGCCAACTTTCAAAGCAGTAGTTCTATCCTTTCAAAAGTTATTATAGTTGAAATTGAAGAGTGTGGACAAGGTTTTTCAGAAATCAAAAAGGGATTCTCAAGACACACATAATCACACTATTCTACCAAAAATGTTCGAGATAAACTGCTAAAAAAACACACTTTCCTGCCCGTTTTATGATACTAAATTTTAGCGTATTGTAAAAGAAGACCCGCTCTTTCAGAAAATAAGAAAAAGTCAAGTTCGGCTAGGTTGACCCATTTCACTTATTTTCAGTCCTCACGCAAAATCAGTGTGTGCGACTTTATGTTCGTTTTGAGGTGCACGGTCACATATATATATATATATATATAGGCCTATACATATAAATATATATAGGCCTATGGGCAATTCCGGCGTTACGGACATTACATTGAGAGATTTTTTTGCAACTTTGGGGGCCTATTTCTGGAAATCATCAGCACCATTTAGAACACATTTGTGGAAATCACAAACAGGTCATCCTGAAGTGTTAACAGTATGAATTTGAAATAATTTCTAATTATCATTTGGAAGTTATCACAGAAAACGTTGGCCGTTACGGACATTACATTTTTTGGACATGACTTTTCACCTGCCCACGTATTTGTAAATTTTTTTGCAAGTTTAAGCATGAAGTGAAGCCAGTTTGCTTTTGTAATGGGTGCTCAGATCCTGTTTAAGTTGTAGGATGACAATTAGGTACAACAGATTCAATTTGCACCATACAGGACCATAAATATTGCGTTACGGACATTACATTATTAACGTTACGGACATTACAACTTTGTCCACTTTTTTATGTCGAGATATCTATACTATAAAGCATTTGATAAGTAATGTTAGGCTAATGATAGTTATTTTTGGTCCTTTCTTAACTAAAAACAACTATGAAATCAATTCTGAAACACTGATGAATGTGAAATAATTAGAATCAAAGATTGTGTGTTTTTCAAAAAATATCAGAAAAATTTGCAAGAAAATGGGTTTTTTTAAGAAAAGTACATCTTAATGTGTTTCAAATGTATTCAAATATCACTCAAATCAAAGAGGTTGATGAGTTCTATTGTGTGGTACTAAATTTGTCATTGTAGCACATACATTTTTTGAGTTATTACATATTTTATGATTTTGAGGTAAGGTAACATTTTTCACGGAATTGCCCCTATACATATAAATATATATACCCTTTTTTGAGACCTGTGCTTTATCCATCGTGAAGTATATACATGCTTTGTCTGATACTTCTGCAGAGCATGCCAAAACGATCCTAATCATTAAATTTGTTTTTCTTTCTCTCATTTTTACCCTTGTGCATCTCTAACTCTCTCTTATTTTCATCACTTGTGAACATTTTGCATATGATTCAAGTCCGAGAAGTTTTGTTTGTTTTTTTTTTCATGCTGAGAGCTTACTAGCCTATTGTCAATGAAGTGTAAAAATGGGGAAATATTTTTAACCTACTTTAATTTACCTTTTGTAGGGGGGAAGGGGTTCGGCTGTGCTGTCAAATTGGACAATCGAGTCTATTTGTAACTACAACAAAAAGAGAAGATAACAATATTAGGTAATAACAACTACAAAAATCATTCAGGTAAAGAATATTTCTGAAATGATTTGTGATGCTAAGAGTGTACTTAAATATATACACTCAGCAAAAAAAAAAGAAAGAAAGAAAGAAATTAAACACTTTTTTGAGTTCATAATTTATTGCTTTTCTCTCATTTCACTTGAATTTTGATTTGATAGAAAATTCTTCATTTTCCTCCATTATCTTTAGCTTTTATTGTTATTTTGGGCTTCAAAGATATTACATTGTAATGAGACCAAAGGTATATTTTTGCAATTGAATTCATGCTTTTTATTGTGATGAATTTTTACTTTTGTTCTAATATATTGTATCATTAGAGAGCATTTACGTATGAATAACAACTTGTTCATGTTTATATAATACATTAACATTTAGCCAAAAATTATATGTTTTTTTTTTCTGAGTGTATTTCCACGTACTTTTGTGATTTTTCAGCTGGGCTGTCACATGGGACAACCTAGTTTGTTTGGAAATAAAATAAGAAAATAACATAAAGGAAAATGTACCATATTAAGTAATGGGAACCATGAAAGTCACTCAGATGAAAGATAATTTCTGAAAAGATCAAATCAACATAAACTTACTATGGGGTTAGGGGGCTGATTTCACTTCTTTCTGGTTGCTATTGGCACAGTCTCTACTACCTTCTTCTTTGCCTTCTGGGACCGTGAACACCTTAGATTTACTTGTTCTTCGTCACTTGACGAAAGGTGTGCCTGTGATGGGGATATTTGCATGGGGGCCTCGCCTCCCTTCTTGCTCTTTTTGCGTTTCATTGGCATGACGCGAAAGTGTCGACACTTTCGTGTCTGGATTACAAAATTTCCGCATCGGTTCCGGACACTTGCATATATAGATCCTTGTCCGGGTCTTGTCCGCGCCCTAGTGGACGCCTGGTCTTGTCTTGTCCGCGCCCTAGTGGACGCCTGGTCTTAAGACCAGGCGTCCACTAGGGCGCGGACAAGACCTGGAATGCAAATTTGGTATTCCGCACTCCTTCCGGAACCTGTCCGCACGTTCCTGAACGTGTCCGCTCACTGTCCTAAACGTGTCCGGGCCTTCGGGAGAGAGAAAAATTTCCGCGTTCAAATTTGATCGAGACCAAAATTTGGACGCGGAAATGAACTTCCTGACACCTTCGGCGACTTGTCCTGACGATGTCCTGAGGATGTCCCGCCTGCCCGGAACCCTTCCGCTCCTTCCGCACATGCTCCGGAAAGAATCCCAGGGTGTGGGGAAGCTTCGCGAATGAAAGCGGAAGACACCAGGAATGTTTAAGGACAGCGCGGAACCGATGCGGATCTATAAATGCAAGTGTCCTGAACCGATGCGGAAATTTTGTGATCCAGACACGAAAATGTCGACACTTTCCGTGAGCGTCATGCCAATGCAACGCAAAATGAGTAAGAAGGGAGGCGAGGCCCCCATGCAAATATCCCCATCACAGGCACACCTTTCGTCTAGTGATTAAGAACAGGTAAATCTGAGGAATTTCCACTCCCAGAAGGCAAAGAAGAAGGTAGTAGAGACTGTGCCAAAAGCAACCAGAAAGAAGTGAAATCAGCCTCCTAACTTCCTAGTAAGTTTATGTTGATTTGATCTTTTCAGAAATTATTTTTCATCGGAGTGACTTTCCTGGTTCCTATTACTTACTATGGTACATTTTCCTTTATGTTGTTTTCGTATTCTATTTGCAAACAAACTAGGTTGTTCCCTGTGACAGCCCAGCTGAAAAATCACAAAAGTAGGTGTAATTACACTCAGAAAAAAAAGTATAATTATAATTTTTGGCTATTAAATGTTAATGTATTATATATAAACATGAATTAGTTGTTATTCATACGTAAATGCTTTCTAATGATACAACATATTAGAACAAAAGACAAATTCATCACACTAAAAAGCAGGAATTCAATTACAAAGATATATATGTGGTCTCATTATTATTATACCTTTGAAGCCCAAAATAACAATGAAAGCTAAATATAGTGGAGGAAAACGAAGAATTTTCTGTCAATTCAAAATTCAAGTGAAATGAGAGAACAAGCAATAAATTATGAACTCGAAATAGTGTTGAATTTCTGTTTTCTTTTGTTTGCTTTTTTTTTTTTGCCGAGTGTATATATTTAAGTACACATTAAGCATCACAAATCATTTCAGAAATATTCTTTACCTCAATGATTTTCGTAGTTGTTATTACCTATAATTTTATCTTCTCTTTTTTCTTTAGTTGCAAATAAACTCGATTGTCAAATTTGACAGCCCAGCTGAACCCCCCCCCTCCCCCCCCCCCCAAAAAAAAAAAGGAAATAGAAGTAGGTTAAAAATATTTCCCCATTTTTACACTTCATTGACAATAGGCTAGTAAGCTCTAAGCATGGAAAAAAAAAAAAAAAAAAAAAAACTTCTCGGACCTGAATCATTGCAAAATGTTCAAAAGTGATCAAAATAAGAGAGAGTTAGAGATGCACAAGGGTAAAAATGAGAGAAAGAAAAACAAATTTAATGATTAGGATCATTTTGGCATGCTCTGCAGAAGTATCAGACAAAACATGTATATACTTCACGATGGATAAAGCACAGGTCTAAAAAAAAAAGAATAAAGATTATATGTGACACGCTACAACAAAAGGATCCTAAAGTCGCTGACGGGTGAGCCGAGAAAATCGAGTTTGAAATCAGATCACCAAAATCTGTCAAAACGTTCGGATTTCTGTTTTTAACATAATTTTGTAGTCTAATGTATCTTCCGCGGACAGTCATAGGAATGTCCCAGGACAAGCCGATTCCCAAAAGTATTCCGCGTCTGTCGCGGACAGGATGCCGAAATGACAAAAGTTGCTTCCGCAACCCTTCCGGGGCTTGTCCGCGCCCAAGTGGACGTCCGCCCTATAACAGAAAAAAAAAAGAACACACACACACAAAAAAAAAAACTACAATTGCTCTGATGCAACAAAGGTTTCCAAATCACGAAAACATAATATGCCTGCTTTGCTTTACTTGATTGTTTAACCTGTGTAGAGTCAATAGGGAATGGAATATGATAAACATGTATATTGTATTACAGATACTGTTTTCAAACTATATTTTCTTTGGATTCATTTTAGTTAATGTCATTTGTGTATACAAAATAAATCTTCTACATCATAAAAAGATGAAATAAATTACAACGAAAGCAAACCAATACATAAGAAATGAACAAAATACATCACCCCAAGGACATCATACAAACAATAGAAACGCACACACAAATATTCTTAGTTATGCTATGTTGACCTTAGTGGAGCTTGTTTCGGGTTTTTTTTTTTTCTTTTTCTTGTCATTCAAGTTTGCTTTGGATCGTTTATGACGGAATCCGCAAAAAAAAGTGTTAAAACATTACATTTGCCTACAAAATGTGCACTTAATAGTGGTATGTATATTCATTAATTACTAATTTGCATGCACTGAAATTCAAACATGAAATAACACAGTTTGACAATAAACATAATCTTAATCTTACACAATCTGACATAATTATAATAACCTCGAATAGGAATTTCTACACTATAATGGACTCCTTAACATAAAAACATAAAGCTGTTTCAAATTGATCATATTGATAAAACACATTCAAATGTTAAAAAAGTGTTTGTATCTGTCAGTAGTTGTCGAGGTGTTTAGTTTGGTGTATTTGTTGTCGTTGTCGTTCATGCACGTCAGGGTCTCTACAACGAAATCCCCGAAGAATGCGCAGCCTTTCTTCCACAGAACAAAAAGAAGAATCGCTACAAGAACATAGTCACATGTAAGTCAATTTCATTTTGCCTGTACAATAGAATTATGTTTATTTGACACATGATAAAGAGAATGTAAGCCTATGGTGTTGTTATGACCACTTTGTATACAATAACATAACGACGACGCTCATTGTAATCAACTTCAAATTAAACATTCTTTTAAATAATTTAATAATACTGAAAGACTAATGACACGCAGTCCTCTGACAACCAAACTCACCTTCTTGTTTCAACATGTATTAACAAGTCTACCCATGAAAGAGAATATTTGCGTCAAAGCCAACTTTGAACTTTTTTTTTCTTTTTGATTCAATTAAATTTTTCTGTTTTTTAAAAGTCGATGAGCACCGCGTAAAACTCAAGACAGAGTCGAACCAATCAGGAGCAGATTACATCAACGCTACGTTCCTCGATGTAAGTATATCGACTTTTAATTTCTCTCTTTAAAAAAAATTTACTTCTCCCACAGGAAGCATAAAAAAAAAATAAAGATTTTTCATCTTGCCGTTGAGAGATGAAATATTGAATCCTGTGGCATTACTCACAGATGTACTTCACATATGCAATTAAGCTGATGCCAGACATGTCCCTGTAGGACCAAACCCGGAAAGGCATCATACAGCATTTTGTCTTGTTATGTCTTGTTGATTGCCCAGTAAGATGAGAAGAAAATTTTATGTTTTCTTTTTAAGTTTTTGTATGTTATTCAAAATATGGTTGGTTATCATTACAATGATGCTAGTCTTCTTATAACGCGTGAAAACGATATCTCGAAGAGTTGTCTTGATTAAATAGTAAAAGTATCCAGCCTAATTCAGACCAAAGGTTTAATTACAGATATCACATCACTATTTTCATTGTATCTTTGTATCCTTTGCAGGGACACCGGAAAAAGAAGGCCTACATTGCAACACAAGGTCATTTATCCTATTGACAAATTTACTTGACTTTCAGGAGTGCATACATGATAATTATGTTAAACTGAACGAATGATCCTGCCACATAAAATACGTGCTTTTGGAGTGCTAACACGCACTCTTAAAGCATCCGCGAGTCAGAACTGACCCGGAACTGGATCCGTTGGGGTCACACACCGTTCCGGGTCAGAAATGACAAGGAGTGGGGTCAGATATGACCCATTCAGAGTCATGAATTGGGTCAGGGTGACCCCATTCGGGGTCTTCATGACCAAATTCCAAGTCATTTCTGACCCGAAACGGTGTATTATACCCCAACGGACCCATGCAGTTCCGGGTCAGTTCTGACTCGGGATTTTTTTAGAGTGTGAACATGCATGAACAGAGAGGGAGAGAGAGAGAGAGAGAGAGACACACACACACCCACACACTCATGACAATATAAATATAATTGATTGATTGATTGATTTATCGATTGATTAATTTATTGATTGATAGTTTGATTGATTGATTGATTGATTAAATTGAGCGATAAGCGACGTGAAATACTGAAACTGCACAGGTCTTACATTCGTGGACAGTTCCAGTACATTTATTTTCATATCATCATTCACTTTACATTGATGTAATTAGTCAGGCACAGGCGAAGAAAACAGCGCCTCCCACAGTTTTCTGCTTCTTTGGGGTTATCCGCCCGAGCGACAAGCAAGTGTGCCCGCTACAATCATTTCTCGTAGTTTCTGCGAACAGTCGGTTCCATTGGTACCGTCTGTGTACCAGGCGCTTGTTACTGCTTTTCTACATCTCTCTCCCTTCCCCCTATGCCTCCCCAACCCTCCCAGCCTGTTCCACTGATGTGCAGTGCACTCCTGTATGCGAGACAGTCAGTGACAAGTGTTAAACGTCCTTAGAACAAACACGATAGTATGTATACTACATTGTATCACCATGTCTACCGAAATACGGCATGTATCAGGCACATCACAGAGCCACACGCTCTCACAAACAAACGCCATCGTCATGCACAGAATACAGATGTAGCTCTTCACACACTGACCGTATTTAGCTCATTGATACATCAAGAAATAGGCTAGTAAGAATGGTACGATTAATTGTGATTACCTTGCTGGTTCTGCCTCAATCGCAGAATCATCTGCAAATAACTCTGATAACTCTGGTATATTATGGGCTCTCTGGTATAACTCTGTCTCTCTGGAATCTCATCTAAGTGTATGAGCCTTTCATACCCATCGCATAGTCCCTGCCTCTGTGCTTTGCCCATGGTCAGGGAGGTATATGCCCCACAGAGATGAGGCTGGCACTTTCACAAAACGTTCTTTGTTTTAAACTGCTGCTCTAAGTTTACAGAACAGCGATAAGAACCCAACCTGCCAGGGAGAGTACCAGGCAGAAGAGAGAGGGGGAAAGAGATGATGTGTTAAGATAGAAGGTGGCTGTGCTGGGGGAGAGAAAGGGAAAGAGTTTCATTTCTGTTATACACTATTCAACGCCTGTTGCGAGAGGCTAAAAAAGAAAGCAAACCGTTGGTCATTCAAAAAACATTGACCTAATTATGTATTCCGACCAGAATTACGCCAGATGTCATGGTTTTTTTCTCCCTAGAAAAGGATTATTATGCAAGATTAGGCATTTGGCTTACTACAGATGAAAAATCAGAAAAGTGTCAGGGTGCAAATTTTCCTACAAAATTAATATCGATTTGGTGTCCTTATCACCAAAATTTTCTCCATGCCTTTTACACTACGAGCATCGCGTTGCATGATGGGTATTGTCATTATAATATTCATGATAGCAGAATTCAGCGCTTTTCGACAGGCGCAGTTTTCTGCGCCTGGGTCTGACTGATTACATGCCTACATACTAAAGGCCGTGTCACACCAGCCTTGCGTGCGACTTGCAAAGAACAATTTAGACTATCCGGAGGTCTGTAGAGTACACTAATGTCAAAATCGACCACTAATGTCAAAACAACCACTAATGTCATAACACGTCGACGACAAATGTCATAACAACCACTAATGTCATAACACGTCGACGACAAATGTCATAACAACCACTAATGTCATAACACGTCGACGACAAATGTCATAAAGACCACTAATGTCATAACACGTCGACGACAAATGTCAAAATTTCCATTTTTACTGCAAATGTCATAACACGTCGACGACAAATGTCAAAATCGGATTAACCACTAATGTCATAACACGTCGACGACAAATGTCAAAATTTCCAAATTTTACTGCAAATGTCATAACGCGTCACAGGGGGCATATCCAGGAATTCCGTAAAGGGGAGGCGCCTTTAAAAAATCAAAGGCTGGCGAGACCCTCCCCCCCCCCCCCATTTTCTTATTTATATTTCTGTTGCGTTAACAAACGTAGACAGTTGCGTTAACAAAATATAGAGAGAGGGCACCAGAGGGGGATGCGCCTCTCTCGATCCCCGATTGCGTCAACCGCAAATGTCAAAATTGGGTTAATCACAAATGTCATAACACGTCGACCACAAATGTCAAAACACGTCACAGGGGCGGATCCAGGAATTCCGTAAAGGGGAGGTGCCTTTACAAGCTCAAAAGCCAGCGAAACCCCTCCCCTTTCTTTTTCTTTTTCTTTTTTATTTCTTTTGTTTAACAAAAACAGAGACGGGGAGGGGCCGCCGCGCCCCCTCTAGATCCACCGCTGCGTCAACCACAAGTTAATGTCAAAACCCTTCATTTGCATTACAGAAGCGGATCCAGGAATTCCGTAAAAGGGAGGAGCCTTTACAAAGTCAAAGGCTTCCACATTCCCTCCTCATTTTTTGTTTGTTTTTGTTTATGTTGTTAAAAATAAATAAAAGGGGGGCGCCATAGAGGAATGCGTGCCCTCTCCATCCATGATTGCGTTAACCACAAATGTCAAAACTCATTGCTTGCAATACAGGGCCGGATCCAGGAATTCCGTAAAGGGGAGGCGCTTTTACAAAATTAAAGCTGCCGCACCCCTCCCCCCATTTTCCCTTTTTTAGTTTTATTGTTTAAACTAAGGAGAGAAATAGAGAGAGAGAGAGAGGGGGGGGGTACCAGAGGGGGATGCGCCCCCTTTTTGATCCGCGATTGCGTCAACCACAAATGTCAAAACTCATTGTTTGTAATACAGGGGCGGATCCAGGAATTACGTAAAGGGGGGGGGGGGGCACCTTTACATAATTAAAGCCTGGCGCATCTCCTCATCTTTTTGTTATTATTTATGTTGTTTTGAAGAAAATAAAGAGAGGGAGCACCAGAGGGGGATGCGCCCGTCTCGATCCGCGATTGCGTTAACCACAAATGTCGAAACTAATTGCTTGCATTACAGGGGCGGATCCAGGAATTCCGTAAAGGGGAGGCGCCTTTACAAAATTAAAGCTGCCGCACCCCACCCCCATTTTTCCCTTTTTAGTTTTATTGTTTTAACTAAAGAGAGAGAGAGAGGGGGGCATCAGAGGGGGATGCGTCCCCTTCTCGATCCGCGATTGCGCAAACCACAAGTGTCAAAACTCACTGCTTGTAATACAGGGGCGGATCCAGGAATTACGTAAAGGGGGGGGGGGCACCTTTACTAAAGCCTGGCGGATCCCCCCCCCCCAATCTTTTTGTTATTATTTATGCTGTTTTGAAGATTTTTTTCTTTTTATTTATGTTGGGTTGTTGTTGTTTTTTTTTTAAGAAAGGGGGGGGGGGGGCACATGAGAGGGATGCGCCCCCTCACGATCCATGATTGCCTCAACCACAAAATGTCATAATTCCTGGATCCAGGAATTCCGTAAAGGGGAGGCGCCTTTACAAAATTAAAGCTGCCGCACCCCCTCCCCATTTTCCCCTTTTTAGTTTTATTGTTTTAAGTGAAAGAGAGAGAGAGAGGGGGGCACCAGAGAGGATACGCCCCCTTCTCGATCCGTGATTGCGTCAACAACAGATGTCAAAACTCATTGCTTGTAAAACATGGGCGGTTCCAGGAATTACGTAAAGGGGGGGGGGGGGGGGTGGGGGCACCTTTATATAATAAAAGCCTGGCGCACCCCGCATTTTTTGTTATTATTTATGTTGTTTTGAAGAAAAAAAAAAAAAGAGGGGGGCACCAGAGGGGGATGCGCCCGTCGTGATCCCCCATTGCCTCAACCACAACGTCAAAACTAATTGCTTGCATTACAGGGGCGGATCCAGGAATTCTGAAAAGGGGAGGCGCCTTTACAAAGTTAAAGCTGCCGCACCCCACCCCCATTTTTATGCCTCCGCCACGAAGTGGTGCCGGAGGCATTATGTTTTCGGGTTGTCCGTCCGTCCGTCCGTCCGTCCGTCCGTCCGTCCTTCCGTCCGTCCTTCCGTCCGTCCGTCCTTCCGTCCGTCCGTCCTTCCGTCCGTCCGTAATGAATTTTGTGGACAAGGTAACTATCGAAACCTGTTGAGGTATCCTAATGAAACTTGGCATGTATGTGTATTAGGGGGTGAAGTTGTGCCTATCAACTTTTGGGTGCACATGCTCAAGGTCAAAGGTCAAAAGGTCAAGGTCAAATACATAAAATTTCACTATTTCCACCATATCTATTGAATGCCAGAAGATATTTTCTTGAAACTTAGTGTATACATGTATTACCCAATTAAGATTCTCTGGTGAAAGTTTAGGTCATGAGGTCAAAGGTCAAAGGTCAAAAGGTCAGGGTCAAATACATAAAATTTCACTATTTCCACCATATCTATTGAATGCCTGAAGATATTTTCTTGAAACTTAGTGTATACATGTATTATCCAATTAAGATTCTCTGGTGAAAGTTTGGGTCATGAGGTCAAAGGTCAAAGGTCAAAAGGTCAGGGTCAAATACATAAAATTTCACTATTTCCACCATATCTATTGAATGCTTGAAGATATTTTCTTGGAACTTAGTGTATACATGTATTACCCAATTAAGATTCTCTGGTGAAAGTTTGGGTCATGAGGTCAAAGGTCAAAGGTCAAAAGGTCAAGTAGAAATATTAAAACTTCTTTTTTTTCTCTGTACCTTGGAAAATTGTTCAAGGTATCTTCATGGAACATAGTATATACATGTACTGACTGGAAGTGATTATCTAGAGAATGTAGGGTTCATGGGGTCAAAGGTCAGGGGTCAAAGGTCAAGTGCAAGACTTCAAAATTTTACTATTACCCTCATATTTATGCAATGCCAGCAGGGTTATTTTTTTTACACTTGGTGTATGTGTGTGTAACCTAATAGAAATTCTCTGGAAAGTTTTTTTTTTCTCTTTTTGCCTCAAAGGTCAAAAGGTCAAAGATCAATTGAAAGTGCTGAACTAACTTTTTCCTCCATATCTCGGAAGTGGCTTGAGTTACCTTGAAACTTAGTACATATTATGCATGTTCTACCTGAAAGTAATTATCTCATGAATTTTAGGGTCAAGGGCCAGATGAAAATGGTAACAATTTACTATTCAATTCAGAAATTGCACTTTTTCTCCACACCTGTACCTTGAAAATTACTCAATGCCTAAATGTATGAATGGTTCAAAGTCAAGTTAAAGTCCTTAAATCCCTAGATACATGCTCTCCTATTCATCCAATTAAACCTACGTCAAGGAAGGTGAACATTCAACACATTTGTGACAAACTTGTCATTCCAATATTTTGCCAATTTTGTGAAAGTGTGATCCACATGTACTATCTAGACCTATTGGGAAAATCATGCATTATGGCGGAGGCATACCAGTCGCCAAAGCGACATTTCTAGTCCCTTTTTAGTTTTATTGTTTTAACTAAAGAGAGAGAGAGAGGGGGGGGGGGCACCAGAGGGTGATTCGCCCCCTTCTCGATCCGCGATTGCGCAAACCACAAGTGTCAAAACTCACTGCTTGTAATACAGGAGCGGATCCAGGAATTCCGTAAAGGGGAGGCGCTTTTACAAAATTAAAACATGCCGCTCCCCCCTATTTTTTTTTCATTTTATTTCTGTTGTTTTAACAACAAAAAAAAAATAGATAGGGGGCACCAGAGGGGGATGCTCCCCCTCTCGATATGCGATTGCGTCAACGACAAATGTCAAAACTCATTGCTTGCATTACAGGGGCCGCGGCGGGTCCAGGAATTCCGTAAAAATAAAAAGAAAAGGGGGTTACGCCAGCCTTTCATTTTGAAGAGACGTCTTTGCGGAATTCCTGGACCCGCCCCTGTAATGCAAGCAGTGAGTTTTGACATTTGTGGTTGACGCAATCGCGGATCGAGAGGGGACTCATACCTCTCTGGTGCCCCCCTTTCTATCTTTTGTTGTTGTTGTTGTTGTTGTTGTTGTTGTTGTTGTTGTTGTTGTTGTTAAAACAACAGAAATGAAAAAAATAGGGGTGCTCTAGCTATTTTGTTGTTGTTGTTGTTGTTGTTGTAAAAACAATACAAATGAAATGAAAAAAAAAATAGGGGGTGCGGCAGGTTTTAATTTTGTAAAGACGCCTCCCCTGTGACGCCTTATTACATTTGCAGTAAAATTTTGAAATTTTGACATTTGTCGTCGACGTGTTATGACATTAGTGGTTAATCCGATTTTTACATTTCTCGTCGACGTGTTATGACATTTGCAGTAAAAATGGACATTTTGACATTTTGTCGTCGACGTGTTATGACATTAGTGGTTAACCCGATTTTGACATTTGTCGTCGACGTGTTATGACATTAGTGGTTAACCCGATTTTGACATTTGTCGTCGACGTGTTATGACGTTAGTAGTTGTTATGACATTGTTTTGTCGTCGACGTGTTATGACATTAGTGGTTGTTATGACATTTGTCGTCGACGTGTTATGACATTAGTGGTTGTTTTGACATTAGTGGTCGATTTTGACATTAGTGGGCTCTACAAGGTCCCCGTAGATATCCGCACATGACAGTACCTAGCATGTATCTCAAAAGTAGTCGCCTGGTGTTGCGCACGCATATTTTTTTACCCGCAACCGTGTTTAGGCCCTGACACACCTTTCCGGGCAAGCTACTCGGGCTTGTTACGTGTAGGGATTTCTAGCATACCGGACATTCCTGAGGGCGGAAAAGGATTTGTGCGAGTCAGCGCATGTGTCTTACTTGCTTGACGCGTATGCTTGCGAGTATACTGTGTGACCTCTGTACCAGTCTCGTGGGGGCTGAGAACTTAATGAAGGAATTCCTCTAATGGAATGGCTGAAATCTCACAGAATTTCATTATCTTGGCTGCATACGGGACTGCGAAGTACCTGCGTGGGAATTGCCTGGGAAGTACTGCCGCTAAGGGTCTCCAACTGGCGTTCTGCGTTGACCTCTACGCGGGCATTCCCGCGACTCACCCGGAAAAAGTTTTGGTCATGCTCAAAACTTGGCTGCGGTTAAATCGGACTTGCGTGAGCACCTCCGGGCAACTACGCGCTAGATACTGTCAGGCGCGGAGAGCTCCGAGGAGTAAATTTGTTTCCCCGCAAGTCAAGCCGCAGAAGTTCCCCCGTACGGTATGACAAGGCATGAATGAAAATTGCAAACATTCTTGTTCGTCCGCTGAAAATCTTCTACGTGCTGGAAACTACCTCCTCGCCACAAGCCCGCGTAGTGGTGTGACACGGCCTTAAACAAAACAAAAGAAAGCACGCAAGCACGCAAAATGTAATATACAATGGGTCATGACTAGAAAGTTTGTCACCATTATTTTATTATACGTAAACGACTACGCTCAATAGCATGTAAAATACGAAGGAACCAAAACACTTTTACTTTTGGTAATTCTCTTTGGATTACTCTCATTAACTCTTTATGTGCCATGTTCGCACGTCCGACTCAGTCAACGGCGTGCCAACTTCGCATTTTTCGCTCAAACGCGCAAACCCGCCCAAACCGATCGATAAATCGCCAAAAGCCACAATACAATGAACGCGTTTCTCGCGATTCCGCTCCTTTCGTCTATAGCTCACATTTTATGTGGTGATTGACTTACAAGCAGTGTTTCATACTGGATTTGTGTGCAAATTTCAAGTTTCTGTCACTACTTTGCATGCAAAAGTCATATATTTACAGTAATGTAGCTACTGGGCTTTTGAAAGAAAATCAGTTACAAATTTGTTATAGAATTTCAATCAATTCAAAGCTTGGCTTTTTGTCTACAACTTTGCTCACTTTGTCTACAAGTTAACATAAATCTATAAAAGTTATATAGATTTGAAAACAGAATGTTTTCTCAACGCATGACTATTTTTATCTTAGAATAATGTGGCACACAGGGGGTTTAGACCATGGCACATAAAGAGTTAAGTATGCAAAATAAATTACTCTTATGGTTAATTCACTTAGAACAGATTTGATAATACAAGACATTTTTGGAGTTCATTTTTAGTGTTATTTATATATCAATGTTATATATAAATATATATATATATATATATATATATAAATTATTCTTGTTTTGTTTTGTTCATTGTTGACAAGGAAAAATAACTTATGCTATTATTTTTGAGGCAATATTGGTATTTGAGAAGTATGAAATAAATTGAAATTGAATTCAAGTAAAAGTTGTGGGCTGCCGAAAAGGAATAATTTCATCGTAATCCAGAGAAAATAATAATTATTAAAAAACTATACAATTAAAGCATTATCTACATCATCATCGAATTCCATGCTTTGTGAGCTAAAATACAAAAATTTTCGGCTTGCTCGCTGCGCTCGCTCGCCAAAATTTACATATGAAAAAAGATAAGAACAATACGTGATGATAACGGGACATACACAAATTTCAGCTCACTCGCGCGCACTAATTTAGAGTATTTTTTAAAGTCCTCAGTTTTTTGGTATAAATCGTTATCTATAAGGTCGTCACTATATCTTGATTAGAATTGTAAGATTTGGTAAGCAAAAAATGACAACAATTCCATGCTATGTAAGCTGAAATACAAAAATTTTCAGCTCGCTCGCCAAAATCTATCAAAATTCATTACATTTAAATCAACCTCAAAAGATCCCTTTTAAGTGCTTGAAGAATCATCATGTGGACTTTGTTTAAAGTCCCTACCGGGATGGGGTTGGGGTTGAACACTTTTTCAGAAATTAGGGGCGCAATTTTCGTGCTTGCCCCGGGCGCCGTTTTCCCTAGATACGCCACTGGCTGCACATGATCAGATATTATTGGGTACTAACTCTAATAATAGATAGTACAGACGGAATATTACATGTATAAGAAAACATGATTGTAGTCTATCAACGTGGATGATGTATCAGTACACGGGTAGGTTTTCTTGTTTAACGATTTAAGGTATTTTTATCAGATCAAATCTAAAAAAAAAAAAAAAATACTTATCAATGAGGATTGTTGTTGCAGTAAAGCAAATTCAAGTTAAAGATCCCGAAGATATTCTTTCGATTTAGGAAAGGAGCTTACAATAAAAACGAATCATATCGTTTTGATATCAGGGCCGAACACAACGTCCTTGAACGACTTCTGGCAGATGATCTACGAGCAGAATGTAGGGGCCATCGTCATGCTGACCAATCTTGTCGAAGACGGCAAGGTAGAAAGCCTCCTCACACTGTATTCCCTCATTATTAATTTTTTCAAGGTGTGCAACAATAATGGAGATAATAACAGCCACAGACTGGCAAACAAATTACCTAAAATGTTTTAGAACAAAACTGAGAAGCGTTTTATCACCGAAAGCCGATTTTGCTCTCGTGCCTACCGAGCAATGGCGTAGGTTAACCGTTAACTTCAGTTTTACACTAGCCAGAGTCGGGAAGAGCTTGATAGAGAGACAAAATAAATGCATAGTATGAACATGTTTTGTTTGTTTTTTTTTCCCACCATACTGTACGAATAGTATGAGTCATGAAGTTGAAGTGATTCAAAGATGGAATCATTTATGTTTCCTTTTAACTTTTGTTTTGTTTTGTTTTGTTTTGTTTTGTTTTGTGTGTGTGCTTTGTGTGTGTGTGTGTGTGCGTGTGTGTGTGTGATATGCTGTGTTCTCTGTAGGTGAAGTGTCTCCAGTACTGGCCAGAGAAGAACAAAACAGAGCACTACGGCGATTTCTCTGTGAGAAATAAATGGGAAGAGAGGCAAGCAGGTTTCGTCCATCGTCGACTAGAATTGCAATTGGTACGTCATTAACACGTCCGTTCGATTATGAAAAGACCTTTTCTTTCATAATCTGCAGTTTGCAGCATCATTGCCCCACACTCTGTGCATTAGCTAATAATTAATGTTTTGACAATTACCTTACTTTGCTTTTCCTTAAAGAGGTATCATAATTATTATGTTGACAGGGTAGACTCGGCAAGAATAATACAAAAACTGAAATACGACTGCGAAAAAAAAATCAATAATAGGAGGTGTCTTAAGCCAAAATTGAGTGTTTGAGCCTGGAGATTTTTTTTTTTTTTCTCAGTGTCAACATTTGTGTTCCATCCGTAGTTGTGAAGTACAATTCTTCACAGATACGCATAGTCTAGTCATGGCTGAATTCAACATAAACTGTGTGAATGTGATGTGGAGTTTCACAGTTGGAATGGCCAAGGCCTGGGCCTAGACATAATGGGAAGGCTTTTGTTTGGCTTCCGAGATTCCTCAACTATCAAATAGTTTGTGATTCTCGATTCAGGTTGATGTCCCTGAATGAACATTAACCTTTGATGAACATTGATATTCATGATGAAGATGAACATTAGGTGTCTTGTCTCAAACACAAAACAAAACAAAACAAAAAACAAAACAAAAATAAATGAAAGTGTTGCTTATTGATAACTCGACACCACCGGATCAGAGGCATTAGGGTACTTACACATAACATATTTTTTATTATGTGACCGTGCACCTCAAAACGAACATAAAGTCGCACACACTGATTTTGCGTGAGGACTGAAAATAAGTGGAATGGGTCAACCTAGCCGAACTTGTCTGTTTCATATTTTCTGAAAGAGCGGGTCTTCTTCTACATTATGCTAAAATTTGGTATCATAAAACGGGCAGGAAAGTGTGGTTTTTTTTAGCAGTTTATCTTGAACATTTTTGGTAGAATAGTGTGATTAGATGTGTCTTTAGAATCCCTTTTTCATTTCTAAAAAAAACTTGACCACACTCTTCACTTTCAACTCTAATAACTTTTTAAAAGATAATGCTACTGCTTTGAAAGTTGGCATTAATTATGGACAGAATAGGTTAGTGAGGCATGCTTAATTTCAGTTTAATCTGATAATCCCTTCATTGTTGTTACTCTGGTGGTTTACTTCCTGTTTTTTGTCCCATTCATCGCACAGCCAGCACGGTTTGGTAAAGATTAAGCGCTTGAATAGACACTGTACTTCAGAGCCTGTTTTCTCAGTTCACACTTTTCCTGAGTTTTAGCTTTCTTTCCAATATTTAGATAGGTTAGGAGAGTCCATTTGATTTGAGTTATACAACATTTTTAAGCTTAAAGTCTGCTCTTTCAGAATATGGTCTTAACTAAAAATTCATGTCTGGCGACTTTTTGTTTATTTTGAGGTGCAGGGTCACATATACTTACATCTCTAGAAACCCTTACAGTTAATGAATCGGGAAAGTAAGGAACGTTTCTCGCCTGTTAAAGTGGTTGTTTCATTGACAATGTTGAACATGTTGAAGAGAGCCAATATTCGCTTTATTGATATTTCATGTCATTTTATTCATCCGTTTTATTTTTCATTTCCAAACATTATGTAAAATGTGAGCATGCCCACAAGTTCTCATGAAAAATCATAAGACTTCGTGTCTTTTCTTGTTTTTTTGTGTTGCTGTTGTTGTTTCTGTGTATATCGGTAACCAACTGCGTTCGTTTCACTAACCAGGGAGACGACGAAGGAATTCGAGCGGTGAGTCAGTACCACTACACGATTTGGCCTGACAAGAGAGAACCCGAGTGTTCTCAGCCTCTGATTGACTTACGAAACGTCGTGAGAAACGCACACCCACCTAGTGCTGGCCCGCTAGTGGTCCATTGCAGGTAAGCTTTTGAAGTACCGGGCACTAAACTACATACACAGTTTGTGTCTTAGCACACTTTTTTTCCAAAAGTGCTTAATACTGAAGTCGGATATTTAAGCGGGACTAGATGTATAAAAGAAAGAAATAGAGGCCCAGAGACCTCTGTGTTGAAAAGGATGTTTTGTGACCCGTTAATACACTACGTTACCAGAGTAGCATGTGTATCGGCGCAGAAACATGTAACAGCCTTTCGTGCATTGACTGGCCATACATTGTACTATATAATTATATTCAATCAATTAACGAACAGAGCCGATACACAAATGTCGTTCTGTCATTATCGTAAAAGCTTACCCTGTCAATGTGGCATTCACGTAATCATGTTTTTGAGGATCCTTCATTTCAGTTTCCTCTGGTAGTTACGTGAGTTGGATTACTTGCTTCCATCTTAGTCCTACCGTGTCTTGTTTTCTGTAGTGCTGGAGTTGGCCGCACGGGAACCTTCGTTGCCATAGACGCAATGATGTCCATGATCGAACACGAGAAGAAGGTTGACATCTTCAACTTTGTGAACAAAATGAGGAAACGGCGTTCATTCATGGTTCAGGTCCAGGTACGATAAACATACCATAGACATTGTCCAGATATGTAAGGTTATTATCAGGATTATTAGGGTAGGCCTACCTGATTCATGTTTTTCACTGTCGATTCGTGGATATCGATATTATGGCAAAGGTGTTCAGTTCAGTTCAAATTTATTTCATATTTCCATTTTCTCAATGATGACATTACAAAATTATTGACAACAAAACAAGAGTACAAAATATATACAATCATGTCTTTTGATTGTAGAAGAAAAAGAAAAAGAAAATATACTTGACACAAACGTACATGGTCACATCGTATGAAAATGTCACTAGTAAGTATAAGAAATATGATGGGGCCTACATAAAAGCTTTAAAGCTTTTAAAACTGTAGGTTCCCGAATTCATAGGCATATAATTTTACATGGAGAACGGATATGTTTGTCTTGACCAACTAAAATTACACCAGTACAAAAAATCGATGAGTAATAAACTAATGAACCACATAGATATCGCACAAACCAGACTGCATACAAATCTCGCAGTGTTTGAATAACAAAAATGCTATACATTTAAACTCGCCTAAGTCGACGTCGCATATGTCGAATAATCGCGCAAGTCGAAGATTTTAAGAAGTCCCGATTTTTCCCC
The DNA here is from genome assembly GCA_033980235.1 of Diadema setosum. Taxonomy (NCBI): domain Eukaryota; kingdom Metazoa; phylum Echinodermata; class Echinoidea; order Diadematoida; family Diadematidae; genus Diadema; species Diadema setosum. Next base: position 32,115,305 of record CM067072.1, on the reverse strand, counting down.
ATTGACTTACGTGTATTAATTCACTCACAAGTCGAATTTTGTCGAAATTCCAAGAACACTTTCACCGAAAAACCATTGAATTCACTGTGCCTAGGTCGAATAAGATTTTATTGTGTAATAAATCTCTGTCAAAATCACGAGACGCCAGTTTTTGTTTACATACAGTATATACAAAAAGAAACTTTGCGTTAATAAACATTAACGTTTCATTAACGCAAGCGGTTTCACCTGAATCGTTATCAACGCAAACTAACGATCGGGAAAATTAACGTTTGTAGTAACGATGAGTAACGATCCCAAGCGCAAATTAACAATGTTTCGTTGACATTAACGATAGGTAACGCAAGAACTCACGCGAGATTTTGGTTTCCGTTACCCAGACCTGGTGAAAGGACGACGTAGCCCCTGCCGAGTGTAGCGATCTATGCCTTATAATCAATACTTAGCGGAGTCTTTTCGCGAATCGAATCACGATTTCACGAATGGTTAATATGCGTTAATATGGGTATGGTACTGTCCACGTTCGGCCCTCAGCTGAGGGTGGAGCATGAGTCTAAACCACCACTTGTGTTTCCTTTTCTTCTTACGAGGCTCTTCTTTTTCAGGATTGGCCACCATAAGTTGATAGGCAGTGGCCACCTCAGCATCTCTCATGATCTTCTGATGGAGCAGTATCATCACTCCAACATTATCAAAAGCCTCGGACATATCGAAATTGTAAATAATAGTAGAGAATTTATTCATACAGCAGCTGAGGAGGTTCTGAACCAGGTAGTCGATGGCCGATATTTATATAGTCGGCAAGTAGCGCAAAGTGGCGGCAAGTAGCGCAAAGTGGCGGCAAGTTTAAACCAATTTTGCGACCGTTTGGCACAAACTAATCACTAAGTGGCGCAATGTAGCCGTCCATCGGCGCAAATGGCGCCAACATGGTGAAATTTGGAATCAAATAGGCGTGTAATGGCGCGAACTGGCGCACCATTTTGAAGCAAGGCAGGTGGCATTTGGCGCACGCCATAAATTATGACACCCAGTTTTTTCCACTTGGCGACATACATTCCGAGCGAACATTAATTCGGCGCCACAGCGAGCCACTACGCGCCAATCACGTAATCTTTGGCGCGAACTGGCACCAACTGGCGCCGGCCCAGTGGACTCCTAGCATAAATGTCTTAACGTTAGTCTAGATCTAGTAAAAGTTAGGCTTAGCATTACATGTAGATCAGCAACAAAACCTGCTTCACATTCACAATCATAATTATGAACAGACTCTAGCCTACATTACGGTATGTATTGTAGGTACATGCATAGATCTAATCGTGATTTGGTACTGGCAAAATTGGTAGTCTACTCGACCAGGGGCGTTGATCATGTCCCCCCTCAGCCTCGAAAGCAAAACGCCGGCAACAGTTAAACTTGAAAAGGTTGAATGAAAAATCCAAAACGCTATTTACATGTAGTCTAACGTAGGACCTAAATAGTCTAGGTCTTGCAACGGCGTAAATCCATACTGAGGAGTGGGGGGGGGGGGGATGATCGGCGATAGTCACCATCACCAAGATTACAAGCCGATAACCGAACCGGCGCAGCCTTGAGGGGGACGGGGGGTGAGATAAGCTTGGTACCCCCCCCCCCCCCACACACACACACACTTTACAGGGATCGGATGTCTCACTCTTTTGCATGAAATATAAAGTGGGAGGAGAGTGATATATTTCTGACAAACTGTTACAAGCGAGCTTGAAAATTTTGACATTTTACAGTTCCAAAACTGCAGTTTGTGACTATATTTTGTCCGCTTTGGAAATTAAGGGGGGGCACCGGGTGAAACTGCCGGCAATTACTGACAGCAACATCAAGAGAATGGCATAACAATTAAATGCGAGCGAGCGAAGCGAGCGAGCTTGAAAATTTTGACATTTTACAGTAAAAAAAAACCTGCCGTTTTGGGCTGTATTTTTTCGCTTTGGAAATTAAGGGGGGCGCACAGGGCGCAACTGCTGGCAGTTCATACTGGCAGCAACATCAGGAGAATGGCATAACGATTAAATGCGAGCGAACGAAGCGAATGAGCTTGAAAATTTTGAAATTTTACAGTCCCAAAACTGCCGTTTGTAGCTTTATTTTTAGCTTTGGAAATTAAGGGGGAGCACCGGGCGAAAACTGGTGGCAATTACTGGCAGCAACATCATGAGAATGCCATAATGATTAAATGCGAGTGTGCGAAGCGAGCGAGCTTGAAAATTTTGACATCTAAAACTGTCATTTGTAGTTATATTTTTCGCTTTGGAAATTCAAGGGGACGCACCGGGCACAACTCCTGTCAATCACTGGCAGCAACATCAGGAGAATGCCATAGCGATGAAATGCGAGCGAGCGGAGCAAGCGAGCCTTAAAATTTTGACATTTTGCAATCCCAGAAAAATATGTCGTTTGTAGCTGCATTTTTTCGCTTTGGAAATTAATGGGAGGCACACCGGGCGAAAACTGCTGACAATTACTGGCAGCAACATCAGGAGAATGGCATAATGATTGAGCGAGTGAGCGGAGCGAGCGAGCTTCAATTTTTTTACTTATTACAGTCCCAAAACTGCCGTTTGTAGCTTTATCTTTAGCTTTGGAAATTAAGGGGGGCAACGGGTGAAACTGCTGGCAATTACTGACAGCAACATCAAGAGAATGGCATAACAATAAAATGCGAGCGAGCGAAGCGAGCGAGCTTGAAATATTTTGGCATTTTACAGTAAAAAAAAAAAAACACAAAACTGCCGTTTTGGGCTGTATTTTTTCGCTTTGGAAATTAAGGGGGCGCACAGGGCGCAACTGCTGGCAATTCGTACTGGCAGCAACATCAGGAGAATGACATAACGATTAAATGCGAGCGAGCGAAGCGAGTGAGCTTGAAAATTTTGACATTTTACAGTCCCCCAAACTGTCGTTTGTGGCTGTATTTTTTCGCTTTGGAAATTGAGGGGGGGGGGCACCGGGCGAAAACTGCTGGCAGTTACTGGCAGCAACATCAGGAGAATGGCATAATGATTAAATGCGAGCGAGCGAAGCGAGCGAGCTTCAAAATTTTGACTTATTACAGTCCCAAAACTGCCGTTTGTAGCTATATTTTTCGCTTTGGAAATTAAGGGGGGAGCACCGGGCGAAAACTGCTGGCAATAACTGGCAGCAACATCAGGAGAATGGCATAATGATTAAATGCGAGCAAGCGAAGCGAGCGAGCTTCAAAATTTTGACTTATTACAGTCCCAAAACTGGCGTTTGTAGCTATATTTTTCGCTTTGGAAATTAAGGGGGGGGGGCACCGGGCGAAAACTGCTGGCAATAACTGGCAGCAACATCAGGAGAATGGCATAATGATTAAATGCGAGTGAGTGAAGCGAGCTTCAAAATGTTGACATCTTACAGTCCCAAAACTGCCGTTTGTAGCTATGTTTTTCGCTGTGGAGATTAAGGGGGGAGCACCGGGCGAAAACTGCTGGCAATTTATGGCAGCAACATCATGAGAATGGCATAATGATTAAATGCGAGTGTGCGAAGCGAGCGAGCTTGAAAAATTTTGACATCTTACAGTCCCCAAAACTGCCATTTGTAGCTATATTTTTTGCTTTGGAGATTAGGGGGGGGCGCACCGGGCGCAACTGCTGCCAATCACTGGTAGCAACATCAGGGGAATGGCTTAGCGCTTAAATGCGAGCGAGCGGAGCGAGCGAGCTTGAAAATTTTGACATTTTACACCCCAAAAACTGCCGTTCTTAGCTATATTTTTGCGATTTGGTTTGTCCCACTTTTATGGGGGAACCACCCCCCCCCCCCATCGACGCCTCTGCATATGAGGGAGCTTTTGTTAAGTGAAAGATATGCTGCACACTCTTTGACAAATTAGGGAAATAACTATACGTCAATCTCAACAGTGTACTTATCGAAAGGGATCCAGTATAGCGGAGCCTTTGCATGTTTATGATTGCAATTCAACGATTTGGTGCATAGTTCTGGCGGTATTTGGGCAATAATTCCATTAAGAAAGTTCGAAATTTGTCCTCATCTCGGAAATTGCTAGGGAGATAAATGATTTGCCTGCCTAAACACTTTCGTAGGGGCGGGGCAAATGCCCTTTGCCCCCCCCCCCCCCCCCCCCCGAGATATTTTCGACGCCCCTGATCTTCCCTGGGTATACCCATAGATGTATCTTGACTGAATTATCAGTCACTGTCGTTCCTCATGAATGATTCAGGAAATGGAGGGGGTTCAATTATGGCAATATAGTTTTGTTATTGTTTGTTTGTTTGTTTTCGTACATATTTTGCAGATGGTCCCAAGTTACTCTCGTCTTAGCATGTTAACATGTAGGCCTACACTATTTGACGTTGTCAAGCCATACCTTACAGTGTATGTCCATGTCCGCGAGCGAGCGAAGCGAGCGAGCGCTTGAGAAAATTATGCATTCGATTTCCTACAAGATAGAATACTGTTCAGCTCTGTTACCTGTCTGAAGGCCGGCGTACAAACGTCATGCAATATGCCAAAATTGATACAATCACATTTCTGCTTCCTCCATTTTTTTTTTCTTCAAAATTCAGGGGGGATGATTGTACAGGCCACCCCCCCCCCCTCCTCCATTTCAGGGGGGGGGGGGGATATATCCCCCCATCCCCCCCCCCCCCCCCGGATTTACGCCTATAGATGTTCACATTGCATCCATGGAAATTGAATATTTGTTGTTTGCTCGAGAAATCTTGATGCAGATGTTCTTCTTGCGACAACGAAACTGATGTTGGTGCGCGACGTGTCAGATCTGCCGGTAGATCCAGGTCTAGATCTAACTCTAAGTCTGAGCCTTTACTAGGACCAGGCATTATTGTAGAAACAGCTGCGCTATCCATTGAATCACGACTTTGAACCATTTGCAGAGTCAAAGGTTGTGCTTTACCTTTTTTTGGTTGCGTTTCTTCTGTGCCGGCTTCATTCAATTTCTGGCCGAGCATGGTACTCATTTCTTTCTTTCTTTTGTCGCTTGTTTTACTGTAGTTTTTAATTGACTGCTCACTATGATGACCGCTTACAGTCATGATATCACGCGAATGAAACCCTGCAGTGTCCAGAGTTGTGATACAAGTGGCCCTCAAACAATGATTCGTGTAGATCTTGCTACATCCAGACTTGATAGAAATGTCCTTCATTTTCTTTCCCAGAGTGTTCACACCCAGTGGAGCGTTGCAATACCACGGGTCATTTCCATTTTCTGGCATCTTTTGCTTGGGTTTTTGCCAGAAACATGAGCACATCGGATTGAGTTTAGACTTGTACTTGAGAAAAGATTTGACGGGACACCTTTCACAGCCAGGCACTTCGTACATCACACCCATGTTGGAGGACTCGTCTTGATCTTCTCTATTGTTCTTCGTCAATTGATCGCGTTTAGTGATATAACGGAGTCCATCTTCATCTGTCTTAAGGGAGAAATCTTCAGCCGTCATGGATCTCAGGTTCTCTCGACCGCGATTGCAAAAATAATATCATGACGTCCATGAAAACCTTATTCTGAAGGCCGGCTGGGTCATTGGTATCACAAGATGTAGCTATCTTCTCCATATCTTGACTTGAAATGACGCTTTTGTGATTAACAACCCCTTTACCTTCATGTTTAAGCTTTATCATCACAGCTTTAAACATCTTCACGCTCTTTGGAAACTGAACTTTAGAACAAATGTCCATGTCATGCTGATCAAGATAATGCCTCTGCACTCCATACCGTATCGCTTGTAGACTTTTCTTTGTGTATAGAGTCCCATCTGACTTTCAAAGAGATGCATAAAAGGAATACAAAAGGTGATCCAGTTCAGGAATGGTTCTGTCTGCGAGATTGATGTTCTGAATCAGTGCAAATTCCTGCAGTTTAGAAAATCCAAATTTGATGGAGCGTTTGGTACTCGGCGCATCAGTTCCATCCAGCAATTGTTGTAATTCCTCTTCAGAAAGTATCGGAAAATTCGGAGCTGTCGCCATTCTTTGAATCAAAATAAATCAATATAAGATTGGAAAAGTTCTTCGAAGAGATGTTCGATGTAACGTTAGACCTGGATGGCTTGTGCCAAAAGGGTGGGTTGGGTGGTGGCGCGTCGCGTTAATGGGAACACCACCCTTCGTCCAAAGCCCCCCCCCCCCCCCCCGGTTTTGCCGAAAGGGTGCGTTGGTACTTTTTCTCATGTAATATTAAAAGACGAGTTTTGAATTTATATTTAACCTTCAAACAACCATTTCTAAGAGGCTATCGTCCGGATCTAATATTTAGTTCGTCCAATGTTCATTTGGTCCAATATCCATTTGGTCTAATATCCGTTTCTGTTTTACATTACAGGGCATGGATCATGTGGATAATCAGTGGCTTATCTATAGTCCAGCTGCTGGGGGGTGCTGGCCTGGCACCATGGGGGAGAGGCGAGGGACCCTAAACTTTACCCTAATCTTATTTCATGTGTATGAACATATTTTTTGTTCTCCCTCAATTAAGGGTCAGAGGGTAGTCCGTAGTCGTAGAAAAAGCCTCCCCCCCAAAAAAATAAAAAAATAATAAAAAAAAATAATAATAATAATAATAACCCAGTTGGTCATATAGACGAACCGATGATTGGACCAAATGGTACCTGATTAGACCAGGAGGCTGGCTATTAGACCAAATGTCAATAAGATCAATGGTTATTAGACTAAATGGGTGTAGACTAAATGATGATAGATAGACTAAGGCTAGACCAACTGGGCAATGGACCAAAATTAATGATGTATACACCAAATTTATATTGGACAAATTTGGTTTTATTTTAGACCATTCGATGATTAGACGAAATGGAATTAGACCAACTCATAATAGACCAAATCGATATTTGATGATATAAATTGGTGTTAGACCAAAAATAGACCAAATGGCTATTATTAGACGAATTGACTGTAGACCAAATAGTAATTAAACCAAATAACAATTAGACCAAACAGTAATTGGACGAAATGATGACCAGACCAACTGGTTATTTTTAGACCAACTGATATTAAACAGTCCATTAGACCAACTGGCTGTAGACCAAGTGGTAACAGAGTGTAAACCGATCCGGACGATAACCTCTTTGAAATGGTTAAACTCATCTTTTAATATTACATGAGAAAAAGTATCAACGCACCCTTTCGGCAAAACCGGGGGGGGGGGGCTTTGGACGAAGGGTGGGGTTCCAGTCAACGCGACGCGACCCAACGCTCCCAACGCACCCCTTTCGGCAAAACCGGGGGGGGGGGGGGGGGCTTTGGACGAAGGGTGGTGTTCCCATTAACGCGACGCGCCACCACCCAACCCACCCTTTCGGCACAAGCCGAACTGGATCTACCGGCACAAATTCAGCTAAATTAACTAGCTAGCTGCGCGCAGCGGCCAGCTCGTAGGTCCCTAGTGATCCCCAGGGACGAGATACGAACACGTACGCGCTCTGCTTTAATCGGTACGTGCTGCTCGATTTATTATTAGCAGTCACATTGAAGCACACGCATGTTAGTAAAAACATGCACGCTTGCTAGGAAAAAAATGCACGCTTGCTAGGAAAAAAAAATGCACGCTTGCTAGGAAAAAAAATGCACGGTCGACGTAACAGTGGAAATGATGCATGTCATGTGACCGGCTCTTAGCCAATCATTTGATTAGGATCCATATATCCATTTTATGAATTATGATAATGATATGATGATAGCAATATTGATGTGCTCTATACTGTTGCTCTTATTTTCGCTGCTGGAAAAGATTTGCTAGAGATTGATTGACACTTAGGGCTGATATGATGAGTGCTCGGTATGTTGTGTTTTCCCATCAGCCATGGTAGCCTGTGTGCCCATAATGCAGTGCGCTGTGGAATTTTGACCACTTTTCCTTTTTTCCGTATTAAAGATTTCTCCTCCATTCTCAAATACACAGACTGGTCTTCTCTCTTCGTATTGTGGTAAAAGTTATGGAAAAAAATCTTTCTGGGAATATCAGTTTATCATATATTTTTCACTTAAATCCCCGTCATCAGCTATCTCGTGTTGTTATTCAATATCTCTCTTTTCCCAAACACTCATGTCATTCGCTCTACAGTCTCAGTACGAGTTCATCTACGAGACTCTGCTGCAGTGGTCAGTGTGTCCAGTTATGACCTGTCAGTTGCTGGACATCGCAATGGTCCGGCCTCAGTGGCAGAAAACGTATCCTGCTTCTGGCAAGTCAGAGATTGCAAAGCAGTTTGAGGTTAGTTTGAGGTGGATTCTTTAACTTTTTGATCTCCTACAAGGCCACATGCATTTTTTACAATTCATTTCCAATAAACTTTGACACAAGTTTGAGTGTCGTTTGCAATAAGCACTTATAATCAAGTTTGAAATCATTACCTTTCTTTATCAATCTCCAAGCTAAAATTATTATTCCTTTACATAGGCAATGATACTGATATTGTTACTATGAATATGACTTCAAATCATTTACACAGCTGAGCGGTATTGTGCAAATTGGCGCACAAAAGAACTTCGTTAAAATGCCCTTGTTTCGGCCTGATAAGGCGATCTCGTGAGTAATGGCACATTTAATTTTCATAAATAATTTCATTTTTTTTTCTTGACTTTTATAACATGTTGCCATCTCTAAATACAGCTGCTGGACTACGTTACACCAAGTGGGACGGATTTTTTGTCGAGTCCTGGTGGACTGAGATCAGAAAACATGGAAAAGAACCGTTTTCCAGACAGGGTGCCAGGTGTGTTCACCCAAATCCGTCTCTGCTTGTTACCTTTTGTTTTCCCCTTTGTTTTCTGTTTCTTGTGAATCTTCTGCAAAATAATGATAATAATAATAACAATAATAATAATAAAATACATATAAGATATACTAACACCATATATATATGTATATATATACATATATATATATGAAGAGTTTGTTTGCAAAAACCGATAAGTCCATATTTGCCAAATGGAGATATTTGCGATTAAAGGTCAAGAAGAATAAAGAGAATAATAAGAAAATTGCTGCTTCTTTTGACCATAACTTCAAAAATATACCTTTATATGTAGTGACCAATATATCATTTAAAAGGTATTATTTTGGGACAGAGATCGTACTTCAAAAACTTCAAAAATGGACTTATCGTTTTTTTGCAAACAAACCCTTCATATATATATATATATATATATATACATAGATTATGTACATATATATATATATATATATATATATATATGTACATTCAAAATAAACGACGGGAATGCAATTATGCAAACTGGACTCGCAAATCTATGCGCGATATTGAAAAGAGCTTTAATGAGAACTTAGATTCAACCATGCCGAACTTTAAACCTACAACATAATTATACTCTCATTGATCAAGCACATTTTACAAATGGAACACAGTGGTGTGATAAGTTGAGTCCATTTGATACTTGAATGAATCTTTCAAGATTGATTCCTTCGATTATCTCACTATGCCACATGTTTTTGTTTGCTTCACCCACAGTATTTTCCTCGTAACTGGTGTAAGATCTGGTATTTGACAATGCATCATTTTCTTAACGTCAGGGTCCTCTGCAATAATAATTTTCCCTAAATAGATGAGTCGAGGCAATCATTATCTGTGACTTGTTAACATAAAGTTGGAATCTACTCTTGAGGACGAAATATTCTTAAAAGTTTTCCCAGCTACTATACCATCTACAATTTCAAACTAGTTGGTTCAAATTTATTAATATTTTCTAGACCGTCTTTTACCCTTGTGTATTTTCTACCTCACTTTTTTATCTTCCATTCAGCGGATAAGTCTCGGCCTTATCTCATGATGGAGGGCGACTATCCAGGCGCGAACCAATACATCAACGCTTCATTCTTCGATGTGAGCTTGATTAGAATTCTAATGGTGATGATAAATACATAAACATATGCGCAGATCGCGTCATTCTTTAATGTGACCAGGATTAGAATTCCAATAATAATACAAATAATAAAACTAATAAAACATACAAATATACACAGAAATAGCTGTAATTCATTTTGTGCACAATAATTGATCATCAATTTATTTGTTAGCCACTTAATAAAAAAAAAATACAAATTACAAACCAAGCTTTTGAGAACAATAGATTTGGCGTCTTATTGCTCAATCTTCAGGGCCTATAAGATGATGACAATGTGTATTATTTCAATTGTTGAGGCAAACTTTTACCTCACATTTAAACAGTACTATTCGAATCATATGACGTTGCCATTTGTCTGCCTTGTCTGTTATTGATTCTTATATTTTATTTTTCTTTCCATGTCCACATCTTCTCCCATTGTAATCCCTATTACTTTGTTCATTTGACTACCTACCAAATCTATAGCTCTCTTTCAAAATCGTTTCAGTTCGAAGGTAAAAGGAACGCCCACATAAGCACTCAGTGCCCTCTGCCGTCCACGATCACTGACTTTTTACGTCTCGTGTGGGACTACGAATGTCGAACTGTGGTGCACCTCAACGACATGGACAAGGTACATATGTATAGACAATGAAATTATCTGATATCAATATATGGGGTATTTTGGTAGCTGGAAAGACTGGGGGGGCCTAAAGCCCCTCCCCCCCCCCCCCTTGAGATCTCGGCCGTGGATCGTGTAATCACCGTGAAAATTTGCACAATGGTAGTGTGCGATGTAATCTACAAGATGACATAATTAGATTTTTCAAAATATTCTTCTTTTATTTTATATCAATTAATTATGCTAATTTATGCAAAAATCAGACTTTTTGCTATAAATCAGAAAATAAAGTTCCAAAAGTGCAAATTTTTGGTCCAAATACTCTTTGTGGCATTCTTAGCAAATGTACTTGAAAAAAAATTTGGTATCAAAATTAATTTCTTATGTATTTTATTGTTTTATGAATTTCTTATGTATTTCTCTGTTTTTTGACCTTTTGTTTTTGTCTTTTTTTAGCAAAATTGTATGTCAGACGTTTTTGAAGAACAATACTGCTAAAACAAATTGATTTCAGCCATTGAGAGTAAAAATAAGCATATTTATATGAACCATGTGTAAAATATCAATTTGCATTCACTTTGTACACAAAATCACATTTTGGAGCCATTTTCAGTCCGATGTGCACGTACAAAAAGTTACATAACATCAGAACCATACCCCCGGGCGTCACAAATTTGGTGTCAAAGTGTGCGGGAAACTCAAAAGAAAAAAGTCATAGAGCGTCGCGGTGAAAGCAATGCACGTTGCTGAGTAATCGCAGAAAATGTCGAGGGGGGCCTTTTAGCCCCCCCCCCCCCCAGTCTTTTTAGGGTTAAGGATATGTATCAAATTTGGCTTCTTCAGACCGCGGAGGGTTGTCTGAGTCGTATAATCCAGATGGAAATACTGTTTTAAATATACTGCTGTCACAACAATGAAGTGCTACTTGAAACTACTGTAAGTTGTACTTATGTCGGGTGTTTAATTATATGCTGAGAACCTCCACTAGTCATTTAACTCTTAGAGTGTTCTTAAAGTTGCTATTTTTTGTAATTTCTTAGCTGTTCCATCCTTTAATGCTTCATTATTAGCTTAACATTACGACCATGATTGTTTATTCCCTTCTTTCTTTTTTCGTATTTTTAAGACGTGTGGACAATACTGGCCTTCACACGGCAAAGAAAGGTACGGCTCATTTACCGTGGAGCTCCTTAAAGAACACAAAGATACAGACTTCATGACTAAACGAGTTCTTAACATCACTTCCACAAAGAAAAAGGTAAGTCAGCCGTAACAAGCACGGAAGGTTTATATGAGGAGCTTGGTATACTGCGTGATGAGCAGTACATTATGATAATTATAGTACTTTTATCGGAAACTTCACTGAATGAAAAAAAAAAAAATGAGGAAGACATGTGACCATCCCAATTCTTATTGAAAGAAAACTTTGAAAAATAGGACTTTTAGTCTTTTTTAAAGGCAGCTCGCAATGGACTCGCACTCATAGTGATCGGATCGTATCGCTATAGGCTCGCAACTCACCGCTAGCGCGCTGTGTGAACTAGTCCACAGCTCTCCGTGTGCGTGTCCTCAAACTAAAGCGAGCTGCCTTTGTCAAAGGCTGGAGATCAGTTGAGGTACGTAGAGATAAAATCATAGTGACAGCTATTGGTGGCAAACTGTTTACTTTACAAGTTTTGATTGCATAGAAATACACGGGGCAATAAGATAGTGAGGCAAATTACACAGGTTATTTTAGATCGTATCCGGGCAATTACCCCCAGAGGGCAATTACCTCCTGTCAAATACTGGTTAGTGGTAAGGTTAATGTAAAGATTAGGCTTAGGGAGAGGTTTAAGGATAGGAGTTTGGGTTTGGGTTAGGATTAGGGTTAGGGGAAGGGGAAGGGTCAGGGGTAATTGCCCAGGGGGTAAATGCCCTAGACCCTTTTAGATAATACAATTTGCTTATAACTTCATGTTGTTCATCCAATTTTCTTTCTTCACTTCATGACAACAACAACCACCACTTTTGCCAAATTAACTGACACGAAATAAGATTAAAGATTCTCCTATTCGGAAGTCGTTTACAATCATTGTTGTCATTTTTTTTACTGCATTCGATTGAACGCGGAATGCCATACCATCATTAAAGTGCATTTTGATTGACTGTACTGACCAAAGCAAATATGTCAACTAATTCTAGTTTAAGATTTGTTGGCATTATTGATCAATTATTGTTCCATCTCTTAATTTGCACAGTTGTTGCAGTAATTGAAACTTAAACCGAATAACATAGGAATAGAAAATGCAACCCTGCGTAACAAAACCACCAAAACATCGCCGTGTATGCATTTTAAGTTGAGGGAAGATTCTGAAAGAACATACTCTAAATACTACTAAAGGTGTTTACTGCGAAAAGAGGCTCTGAGGTAGGTACTTAATCTCACTCCAAGCTATAATATATTGATATGTTCTGTGGAATAAATTGGGGAAAAAACAGGAATAAAGTCCCATAACAACCACAACGAATGCATTATTTGATTGTATATCAACTGTATCAACACATTCTAGTCATGCGTAATACAGACTTTAAATGCAGCTGCTGTAATGTCATGTTTTCAAAAGTTATTGGAGTTGAAAGTGAAGAGTGTGTTTTTGGAAAATGAAATGGGTCCAAGTTACATAAAATGTGTTCTAATTGAAAAAAAAATGCGAAAAACCCATTTGCGTATTAATGCTAAGTTTTAGAGTAACAAAGATGGAGAATTGCTCTTTCAGAAAATATAAAAGACTCAAGATCGCCTTGGTTGGAGTCCTCATGTAAAACCGGGTCGTGCGACTTTTTGTTGCTTTTGTAATGTACAGTCACATATTATGATGTACAATTATTATAAACAAATCTATTTCAATCTTGTACCAAGGCATCATCCACCAACAAAAGCAGATTGCTCAATGTTTGCTTCTTTGTATTGAACACTACGTCCCTGTCTCAGTCTTCAGCCATAATTATTTCTTGTGCAATTATTCACAAAGAGGAAACATCGTTTCTATATCGTTAATCTTTTCACATTATTTCTTAATCTTCCCTCCCAAACTTAAACTTATCGATCCTAGGAGCCAAAAAGCAAAAGAAAAATCTAGCTCAATCTTAACTCTTTATGTGCCATGGTAGAAACCCCCTGTGTGCCACGTTATTCTGAGACACGAAGGTAGTCATGCTTTGAGAGAGAATTCTGTTTTTCCAATTTGTATAACTTCTACAAATTTATGTTAAGATGGGCATAATAGTAGGCAAAGTTAAAGACGGATGCCAAGCTTTGTTTCGATATGAATTGTATGACGAATCTATTTTCAATTTTTCTTTTGAATGACCAGTTGCTTAATTACTGTAAAGACATGACTTTTGCACATAAAACCGTGACAGAAACTTAGAATGTACGAGCAAATCTAGTTGGGAACACCGCTTGATAGCCAATCACCACATAGAATGCAAGCCAAATATGAGAGGAACAAAAGCACGAGAAACGCTTCCATTGTGCCGCGGGATTAGCAGTGATTAGCGATTTATGGATCGGTTTTGGCGGCTTTGTTTGTTGAGCAGAATATGCGTTATTCCCTAATTCGCTACTCAAACGTGAATAAATTATTTTCAATCCCGCCTCCCTTCCCTAACGCATAACCTGCAAAAGAACATAATATATACATAATACCTGAATCCTAGGGGAGCACCAAGCTTCGACGGCAAGACAGAACGGACGGAGAGAACTGATGACTTACGTACGCGCCTGGAAACCCCCCTCACGAACTGCTTCTTGACATGCCGGAACCAATACCGCCTCCCGATGCTCTTATCCCCACAGCGTTTCGTCCTGGTCATATGGTCCTCTATCTTGAGCTTGCAGGCCGTCCCGACAATACCAGTGATGGACGTCGCAATTCCGTCTCTGAATAAGACGTCCGTTCTGCTGCGTGTCGAACTAGGTCAGTGAGCTCCACAGCTCTCTCCGCCTGCGAAAGCTTCGAACCCGGCACCTGTCAACATTCTTATGCTAATAGGTTAGCTCAGCTAACAATTGAAAATATATTTATTCCCTAATTCGCTACTCAAACGTGAATAAATTATTTTCAATCCCGCCTCCCTTCCCTAACGCATAACCTGCAAAAGAACATAATATATACATAATACCTGAATCCTAGGCAGTCCAGGCAACTACCCTGTGAAGGATAACGCCGAGATACCCTATAGAGGATAAAACGGGAGAACCGCGCGAGCTCGCCGAACCTGGCTCAGTGCCAAGCGAATCGCCTTCACGTGTAAAGTCTATGGGAACCGACAAAACCGCTTCGACATACACACGGTATATTTTGCTCCCCGCGGATTGCGCTCCTTTTCCCTCAGAGTGAAGATTATTAGTCTTTCCTTTCATAGACCCTTTTGCAGGATAATCCGCGGGGAGCAAAATTCACACGCTCTCTGTCATAGCACAACATGTTCGAAACTTTTGTCCACTTAGTCTCATTCAATCCGGTCTGGATTTTGTCAGGCTATCGCTACTGAAACAGAGAAAAACGCGCACACACCGCGTGCCTCCGTGCTGTTAGCCCACGTGGAATGGTTATCGTATTGCTCTCTGGCTCGCGTTGCTTGCTTGGTTGCCGCTGTTCGCTGCTGTACGAAGGAACCTCACTCATCTCACATTTGATGTAATGTACATGTAATCACAACTGTAAATTTTGGAAATGAATTATGTAGAATGAAATCGATGCTTACATCTTTATAGTATGAACTTCAGGGGACATTAAAAGATGGTATCAACGCAGTTTATCAGAAAAATCAAAAGTGAACTGATCACGTCCCTGCGTCGTTGGGAAAGTGCTGTGACATTGCAAAGGCAGTCTCGCTCGGCAGAGTGTCTGCTGTGGAAAGTTACGTACACATACCAGCCAGGGTTCTTCGGTGGGCTGGGGGAGTGATGTTGTTTTTTTTTAGTGGGGTTTCCTCGATACCAGTCAGCTGCCACTGAGACCTTACATTAGCATTGTACAGTCTATCCCTGTGCACTAACTAGGCATAATTATTCAATTCTCTTTCCACCTCCCTGAATTATGGAATATACGCTGCCATGACTGCATCGATAACATTTTATGAAGACTAAGATGGCGTTTTGTGTTATATCTACTTGGGACTGTGAGAGAATCATAACTGAAAATACAGCTGTAGTTCCAGTTGAGGAGATGTGTGATACCATCGTCTTTACAGTTCGGCAAGTGTACCGGCCACGGGCAGGTAGGAGAACGAAATCCATTCAGTTGCCAAAACTGGGTTTTGAAATTGCGTTCGATCGTCTATAGAAGATGTTCTTACTCTTATATTATAGATGCGTATAATATAATAATATCCACACTGCAGATGATACAAGATGTGACTATTAAATACAGATTTAATAATTGATACATCATGAAATGATTTGAAAAGAAAAAAAAAGTTATACGTTCTTCTCAAGAAACAAGTCATAACTGTATCTTGATAACATATAAAATACTCGAATTCAACACTTTCTGAATGATGCCAGTTTTCGTTTTGTTTTTGCTTTTGATGTTGTTGACACTCTTGTGTTTGCTGCCGGGGTGCTTGTGCTTGTGTGCGTACATGAGTGTAGGGGAACTGTGTATTTTGTTTATTTTTTGTGTTTATATCATCCTGCAACGACGTGTACTTAGTGTAGGCCTAGTTTAAATTAGTTTGGATTTGTGCAAATTGTTGCAATCCATCTTAGCGCGAGTTACTTTAGAATACTTGGTGGATGTGAAGACTGTGTGTGGTATCTCCCCGGCTGGTATGTGACGCTGCGACTTGTCCGGCCTGCATGTGGGTGTACAGGGCCACCCAGCTCATGGCGAGCGTGCAGCGCTCGCACGAGCCAGCAAAATCCGCAGAATTTCTAGTCATAAATCGGAACGACCGGCAATGAGAATAGAGATAACGATCGCAACGCTTCGTTGAGCCGCTGAATAGCCCTGAGAGGGTATTTCAGGTTTATCCCTCACAGGGTACTTGCTTGGACTGCTAGGGGAGCACCAAGCTTCGACGGCAAGACAGGGCTATTCCTATGCCCTCCCCTCTCAGTCAATTAAAGAACGGGTAACAAGGAAACAAAACGCATACAATTTCATTTAGGAGATTTTAATCCAAGTTTCATTCCATAAACAATGTGTCAGTAATATCTCACGTGCTTCATAATAGTGCAGAATAAACAAGGCAGTTTATTCGCTTACATAACGTTATCATATACAATCAACGTTATATCCATACGCAATGTTTTAGAGGCCCAAATTCAAAGATACCGAGAGACGATCATTCATACTACATTGTATCTTTAATGTATCCATCCTTGGCAGTTTCTGAACGCAGTCTACCATGCTTCTTAAACAGTCTATCTGGGACTCCAAATTTTGCGGCCGCTGTAGCACCGCCGCTTCGAAGGCTGTGCATGCCGATTTTTTTCGGTTCTAAACCCACTGCTGACAGGGCATCCCGTAACAGATCCAAACACCTACTGTATGACAATTGTCCATCCCTTAATTTGTAGGATTCTTTGAACTTACAATAATTGACGGGTCTGAAAAGAAATTTCTCATCAGCTGGATCATCTAACTCCGCAGCCAACAAATACTTCCGCAAAGCCGAAACCGGACAGGTTGGTGTATTAGTAGCACCTATGAGGACCCATGCTCCTTGTCTATAAATATCAGTTTTACTTTTCATAATGAAAATGTTCACATGGGAAACATACGTATCAAGATCGCACCTACGAATATTTATCAGTTCGTCATATCGTAGAAATCCAGCATATGCAATCAGTATCATGGCACATAAACGAATATCCACTAAACTAGTGGAAGAACTATATTTCTCTACAACTGCCTTCAAAATGTCTGGTGTAATAGGTTCCTTTTTTACAATAGGTTTATACAGCAGCTTCTTCAATCCTTGAAGTACAATGTGTAGAAACTTCCGATCACACGGGTTAATGTGTACCTTGGGATTACAGTCATAATGCCATTTTATAGCGTAAAAGGCCGACTCCATCCTGGAGTAAGGAGCACCACTTTGGTATAAATGAATGAGGTATCGACTTATGTCTTCTGGTTCAGCCAGAGCTGAATTTACCTTAAATTGCGTACACCATTCTTCCCAGGCTAACCAAGCTCTCTTGTATTTATAAACCGTGTTTTCAGCTCTTGAAGCTGCCAAAATCTTGGTCAATGTTTTACCATATTATTATTCGTCCTGTGGCGAAAATCTGGGGGGAATATAAAAAGAGAAATAGCACAACTTCCACCTATCCTGTGTGGTCATTACAAGACATGCTATACATTCGACACCTAAACAACATGGTGTATAGACCCCAAAGGCTAAAATTTTTGATGAATTTCATTCGCCGCTGCCAAGCGCAGCATAAAAATTCATCAAACCGCGGAAAGAAAGCTATGTAATAGCTTTCATTCAGCCCTGCGGCAGATTCCACAGCCATGCGGCTGATTCCATAGCCATGCGGCTGATTCCATAGCCAGGCGGCTGATGCCATAATATAGTCCTACGACTGATACGTTATGAAATTATGCAGAATTCAATCGTACACATAACACTGGACTTTGGAATTCCTTTGTCCCAAATATAGAATTCCTATTTCTGCCTTCAACGAAAACTCCTTCAGGATTATCAATCTTTACTACACGCGATATTAATAAACGAGATTCTCTATTCTCCGAAAACAAAAGGGGCCAAAATGGGGCAGAAGGCCAATATGGCACAACTAGAGTTCCCATAGCGGAACACACTCTAACGTGATTCAAAACTTGCCCAATACTATCGATAGGGGGCACCAGCCAATTATTCTCGCCCGCCCAATCGCACGAAAACGCGTCTACTGCATCCGTATTAGGACACCAATATTTAGAATTAAACTTTGGTAATTTGAAATTAGAATCATCTGCGAACCTGTCAACAGTATGGGGCCCCCACAACTCATCCAAAAATTTAAAGAATTCAACAGAAACTCCCCAGTCATCGAAATCAATAATCCGACTAAGTGCATCTGCACAACGGTTCTCCTCTCTGGGAACCCAGTAAACCTGTAAAGTGAACCTACTTTTTCTGCAAAAATTAAAAATGTCCAAGCTAAGCTCGTGCAATTCTGCAATCATGCTACCCTTCTCCACGATAGAGACTACACCTCTATTGTCTGTAATTATTTTCGCAACCTTACTTCGCAAGTAGGGTGCAAATGATTTCAACGCCAAACTTAGCGCCATAAGTTCTCTCCAAGTGGAGCTTTTCGACATTTCTACTTTAGTCCAGTTTCTTGCCATTTTCATGCCAGCACACTCACCAATCCAGGCTTCACAGTCTGACTTACTGGCATCAGAGTATACAATGGTCTGTGGAATAGAATACTCAAACAGCATGCGTTCATTAAGGATGACAAGATTTTCCTTCCAGAAAAATAACTCGGCAATCAAGTTATTGTCACTGTCTATATTGTACTCTTTATCCCAATGATCTCTGCGAATGATTTCACAATGCATAAATCTAGTTTTTAACTGAGTTAAACCACCCACTACTGGGTAAAGAGAATTGATCTTTCCAGCGATAGCCGCTATTTTTCTTGCTGAAACATTTGGCAAACGTGTCTGAAAAGTGTCCAAACATGACTCCAGGTCCTTCATCCTCCTCTTGGTAATCTTTAGACAACCAATACTGCTATCCCATGTTAACCCAAGCCAATCCAAACATTGGACTGGGATCCACTGCGATTTCTCGACATTAGGTACCAAACCTGCTTTTAATATGTCATCTTTCACTGCCTTGGCCACGGCTTCGCATGTATCAAACGAAGCAGCACGACCCCAACCATCATCTAAATACAAAACAATGAATATCCCTTTACTTCGCCAATGGTTAACAATCGGTTTGAGGCATTTTGTAAAGACGTACGGAGCTGTGGACAAGCCAAACGGCAATACTTGAAAAGTATAATATCTAGGACCATTACCAAAATCCCAACTAAATCCTAAAAAGCGAGTATGGTCCTGAAAATATCAAAATGATGATAACCTGACTTAAGGTCAAATGAAAAGATAAAATCTCCCTTTTTAAAATAAGTAAGTGCTATATTCCAATCCTCAAATTTAACTTTGTCCTTCCACAAATATTTATTAACTAAACGTAAATCAAGAATCAGTCTCTTTTTTTCCAGAGCTTTGAATTGACACTGAAAGGGGGTTAACAACATGAGGTGCAACAAGGGACTCAACAATTAGTTTTTTCTTTAATAAATCAAGAACAGCTTCATTGACAAATTCAGGGTGAGACAAGGCAGATTTACTGTTTCTTGATTCTAGTCGGGGAGGAGTCTGCAATAACGGTAACATATAACCGTGTTCAATGGTATCTAACACAAATTGAGATGCACCAATGTCTTTCCAAAATTGTATTGACGCCTTTAGTCTTCCTTTGACTATCGGTTCTGAGCTACCTTGCTCATATTCAAAGTAATTGTTTAAGTAAAATTCTTCTTCGTACCGTTCACTTTCAGCAAAAGCGATACTGCTAGCTCCGCTAGGGCAGTTAAAGTCTGTCTCCGAAATATCTCGAGAAGTACCGGAAGCTGTTTCCAACTCATCTTTCAGGGAAGACTGGATTAACTTGGCGCCATCGCCATGCAGCGTGTCATACCGAACGCCTGTACGTGGTAAAATCACAAGAGAACTCAGCTCGGAAGTACTAGCTCACGAGTTGGTTATGCCCGCTTCCAACAAGAAATAGACTACATTATCCATTCATCATTGATGACAACATTCTTAATTATTCCTCTGACCTCTCTCATTCACTATCATCTCATTGTTCTTCATCGCAATCATGTTGAGAACACAGTTATCCCGTAGCTTACGGTCTAGTTGAATACGCGAGTCTTGCTCGATACAGCCGCATTAACAGGGCGGACTTGGCTGTTTGATTTTCCACTCCATTTTCACTTCTAATATCTAAGGTGTTACCCCAAGGAAGTCTATGTCAGTTCCCTTGATTCATTAATTATTGAATGTTATTTTCAGTCAGATCAACATTCCACTATATGTGAATTTCTAGGTTTTAAGTGTGCATTCAAGGGCTCCTTTTTCCACGAGATAACTCATGCTTAGTATCTGAGTGGAGAACGGCTAACACGAGATAACTCGTGCATCGTAGTCAACGGATTAAACGATCGAACTAATCTACCTTGCTCATTTTGTTCCATAGAAGGAGGACCATTAGCGTTGCTGCGCGATGTTATCCCTGATCGGGGGACCTTGGTTACCGGCCCCTGGACACCCCCTTCTCCAGTGCCCTTGCTTTCCGCACGCGAAGCAGAAATCTGTCGACTTTGGCCCACTGCTGGCCCCTCGCCAACCAAGGCTGGAGTTACCGGTACCCCCATAAGCGTATCTACTTTTTCCGCTAAAGCCGCGAAAAAAATGACCAGAAGAAGGACTTGCAGTCCTATATCCATCACTCTTCGGAGGTTTGCCCTTGGCGGCTGGGATGTTCCGAGACGATTTGCGTTTTCTCGCCGCCCTTGCCTGTGCCTGCCTGATACGTTTTTCATCCTCAGAATCGCTTGCAAGGTCATCGCTCAGATATTCGTCAACTGCTGACCACCCTATAAAATGACATAGTGCTACTTGCATAACAATTAAATAATTAGTAGAGAATCACATATTCAAGAATTCACCGAAGCTGACAGACTGAAGCTTATTTACATAATAGCAGCAGCCTGCTCAATGTAATGCATATTTCTGTCACGATACAATTGCAGGTTGTATATATATATAATATGTCATGGAATTTCCATAACGAGTGTGCAGCCCTTATCGCCATGGCCTTACGGCGTACCCAGTAGGGGAGGGGGGCATTTGCCCCCCCCCCCCCCACACACAATTTTTTTTTTTTTTTCATACTGTATTTCCATACATAATCATACAATTTTTTCAATTTTTCACAGTGTGCAACAATCACTCAATTTCACTTTTAAAAGTACATACATTCTAGCCCAGGCGCTCCGCGCCCTCGCTTTCCTCATTATCACACCAACGATTAGAACCTCTCCCAAGAATGTTTATAATTCTTTTAAAACACTAACCTGCATCAGATTTATCAGCAAGCCTGATTAACTTCTTTCTTTTCCTGATGTCGGCTATGCCCTCTTTCAACTTGGAAAGGGCAGCAACGTGCTTGCCTTCCTCCAGTAAGGCCACGCCCTTCTCTAGCTTTTCCTGCAAACTAGAGTTGAATTCGAATTGAACTCTGTTGCCCTTGAAACGAAATGACAATTCCGACGCCCTTTTTAGTTGTTGAAGTTCCGTGGAAGCGGCAGAGAGCTTTTTCTCGCTTTCCTCTTTCACTTGGGCGATAGAAGAGTCAAAATACTCCTTAAAGGAACCGAAGGCCTCTTTAATGGCGTTGCTCACAAATGACGGGGTCAGTGTTGCGGGTTGAGAAACTGTGAGGACTTCAGAACCCAGGGTGTGGTCTTGCTCTCTGCTGAATTCCTGATCCGACATTTTGATTTCGGAGAGCAGAGTCACATTGCCGCTAGTGCACGATAATAATAGAAGCGAGAAGGAATAAGACGTCCGTTCTGCTGCGTGTCGAACTAGGTCAGTGAGCTCCACAGCTCTCTCCGCCTGCGAAAGCTTCGAACCCGGCACCTGTCAACATTCTTATGCTAATAGGTTAGCTCAGCTAACAATTGAAAATATATAAGTTGGCACGCCGTCGACTGAGTCGGACGTGCGAACGTGGCACATAAAGAGTTAAGCCCGATTTGCGACTATTCTGTAAGTAGCTTTATTTGCATTTCTCTTTTGTATTCCTTATACAATTCATGTTAGTCTCCTGTTGATGTTGTTGTCTTTGTTTTCTTACCCTCAGGGAGCACATCGTGTCGATCAGTTTCACTATCACGGCTGGCCGGAAACTCGAAGTGTGCCGAAATCAAAGGGCAACTTTTGTCAATTCATCCTCAATGTGGAGGAAAAGGACGACAAAGAGCGACCTCTACTGATCGTGTGCATGTAGGTTTCTATGCCATCTAACACAACCACATACAGTATGTGGACTGGAAGTTACATCCCTGAATGATTCCAAATTCTTGTGATAACCCGATGATATTATATGTCCAGGGCCGGCGCAGTGTTTTCAAAAGTGTGGGGCCCACTTCAGGGTTTCCTGAGCTAATAAGCAAAAAAAAAAAAAAAAAAAAGGTCCTCTGCTCAGCTCATCTCTCCCGTCCCCATCCCACTTCTGGGTTTCTTCAGCTGACAAGCAAAAAAAGAAAGAAAAAAAAAAGGTCCTCAACTCATTCTCTCCCCTCCCATTTCCGAGTGTTATAAAGAAAAAAAGGTCTTCAGAGAAAACACTTAACCTTACCGCCGCCATACATCAAGATCTCTATCTATTTCTATTTTTGTCCCACTTACGTACTTCCGGATTGAAAAAAAGTGTGGGGGCCCAAAGTGATGACACCTTATGTATTCCTTTGTATGGTAAACAAAAAGTGTGGGGGCCCAAAGTGATGACACCTTATGTATTCCTTTGTATGGTAAACAAAAGGTGTGGGGGGCCCAAAGTGATGACACCTTATGTATTCCTTTGTATGGTACACAAAAAGTGTGGGGGCCCGAGCCCCCACGGCCCCCACGGCTGCGCTGCCCCTGATGTCTGTAGGAAAAAAAAAAAAAAAGAAGTATCATATTTTACTGGCAAATTAGTGTATCATATTTGTGATATAATCATTGTACTTTAATCGGAAACTATGGTTCAATAAGATAGGCAAGATAGCGTTGGAAGTGCACACACCTACCCACACAGACATACACAGAGATAATACACACCGTACATATTCGCTTCAAGACTAATACAGCGTAGCAGTGTCTCCAAACATTAGAAAACCATGCCAAACAACTTATAAGATTTGTGAGTTTGTGTGTTGGCGTCGAGTATTGCCAGTCACTCTTAACTGCATTTTATATCCCATGCTCTTTCATTAGTAATGCTCTATTTTTCGAATGCATTCTTTAGAGACGGAGTTGGAATGTCTGGTATGTTCCTAGCTGCCATGGCAACCATCAACAAAGTGAAGCAGGACAAGACGGTGGATGTTTTCAGCGCGGTAAAACGTCTACGCAAGAACAGACCGGGCGTCGTGGATAGTTTGGTATGAAATCGTTATAATCACAATGCGAATTTATATTAAGAGAGTGAGGAAGAATAACTTGTGTAAGTCAATACTATGTCAAAGGGACCATTTCCAATTTCCTCAACAATTTCTTTTTTTCTGCAGACTACACGCGCCAACAGTTTTCTCCGACTTTCACGCTTGACTTTGTGTGTATTATACATATAAATATAATGTGTGTGTGTGTGTGTTTGTGTGTGTGTGTGTGTGTGTGTGTGTGTGATAGTCATTGCAGAAACACTCATAGGGGGACTGTATTTATCTTCCGTTGATTCTCCCTGTTTATGCGCAGTAAACTATGTTGGTTATACTGACGTTATCTTATTTAAAACAAACCACTCAAAAAAGTAAACTGAGATGTTTACAGATGTATTCCTCCTCTTTTTCTTGCTATCAAAATGAAATAATTGTCAATATAAAACGACTATTTTTATCTAAAAAAGTTCCAATTGTAGAACATTAAATGCCTGCAGATTCCGCAAGATACATGCCTCCAGACATAGTTGAGACGCATTGTCATTGCGAATGCAAATCTATCTGACGTAATTCTGGACCTACTACACACATGGACTGATCCGACCTGCATCGCCGCAGCTTGATTATGTATATCTTGATGAGCACATTCAGACGTTTGGACAATGACGACTGCGGTGTAATCGTTTATCGTCACTGACAAAAGAACCGTTTACCTCATTTCGGTATTATTTTGCTGAGGTGCCTTTTCAGACCTAACTGGCTTTGGAAAATCGACAATGGGGAGTATCAAACCTAAAATCACGACAAATTGCGTGTCACAAAATTAGTAATTACTGAAGTGGAAGCTTGTGGAGGCGCATGTAACGCTTAATGGTAATCATATTCACGTCGTCTGCCAATACTGTCCATGATAACTCTGAAACAATGTGCGAAAAATGGGGAAATAGATTACAAATTACAACCAACCTTCCGAAAAACTTGCTTTCTCTCGTAAAGTACGTGCATTTCGCGAATGAAATTAACTAAGCGATGATTTCCTAATGTGTACTACAACTGCACATGCACTTTTTTTTTCTTGACTTAAGAGAGTATTTTTTAAAGTAGTTTTAAATTTTATGTTTTTGTAGTCTTTAAATATCTCGAAGCGCCGTCTTGTTTAACTCCAGGCTGGCTGTCGGTGATGCACGATGAGATCAAAGCAAGAAAACATCTTTAGAATGTTATTTTGACGCTTTTAACAGAAACAGGTGTTTGATTTAATTAACGGGCGATGTATGTCCATGTGTGTAGTAGGTCCATGATATTATCAAGGCATGTCCAGTGACACCTATTTCAGACATCATTTTGTGTCTTTATGATCAGTGTGTGAGTGCTACGTTTTTGCTTTTTTTTTTCAAAGTGATAAGGACCCATTTTATTTCAGCAGAGACATCGAATCGTTATAATGATTGTGGAGGGCACGTGGGACATTTTGCTGCCACATTTTCTGATGCCACTTCTGGGGATAATTGGTTGGAAAAAAAAACGGAAAAAGGGCTTTACATTTTGGAGTAATACTTGTTTACTAACATCACCTGAAAAGCAGCAAAACAAAGCAAAAAGTTTCATCAATGTGTCTGTGTGTGGGGGGGGGGGACAAAAACTAAAACTCTATGAAATGTATAGTCTCCAGCAAAGTGGTAGTTCCCCCCCCCCCCCCCCCGGCCCCACCCCCTTCCCGGTTGCGCCGGCCAACTTTCTACGTCTTGTAGTCCTATAAAGGCTACATTAAATTGTGCTTGCTTTTTATTACTGTACCTGCTGATTTTTCAGTTCAGCACCCTTTCCATGCAATGAAGGTATTATAGCATACTAGTACTATGATACCATGGATACCATCGGGCAATCGAGAAAGTTCGATAAATTCCAGTAACTTCATTCTCACTCATAAGCACCACCGAACACTAAAGTCAGTGACATATACTATTTACTTATACATAGTGACGTCACTTGTCCCGTCAACAACGCGAAATTAGTGATGAGTTTAACCAGACATCTAAAGCCAGTGCACGAGAATACTGCTGACGCACTTGTAGTTGTAGTGTGTAATGGTTATTGGGGTATGCTACGGGGTTTCCTTATGTTTTAAAACATCATGATAAAAATTTAATTATTTCATTTTGACGATCAGAATGGCGATCAGTATCGGCCATTAACTTTTTTTTTTTCCTGATGCTCTCTTTATTTTTCTTTCCAGGAACGCTACGAATTCTGTTTCGATGTCGTCGAGGCCTACAGAGATTCTGTGCAAACCTATGCCAACTTCATGTAAACCTTCGTCTTGAAAGTCTATGACACATTCAGGAAAACAAACACGCGCCTGAAAACCCTAGAACATCCATCTCTCATCAATTTTGTTTTTGTTTTTGTTTTTCACTTTGGTTAATTTGCTCCTCCTGAACAAGGGTTTGTTATCTTAGCCCGTTTGTCGTTCATTATAAAATAATACAGAATAATTGTGGAGTTATGCACGAAGGAGATTGGGGACATTTTAAAGTGTTGACTTGCAAGAAGAAGCATGAATTTGCGATATCAAGGCAGGTACCAAGACAAAAAGCAACAACAACCACAACAACTAGACGCATTCATTAATGTAAAAGAAAACGCAGTACTCACTCTTATACCAATGATAAGAACCATGGTACTGTCTGTCGGGCGAAAACTCGGTAGTCTAGTGGATACGACGCCTGTCTAGTGGTCAGGAGATCCTTGGTTTGTGTCCAATTGTATACCCATGATTTTTTTTTTTCCCATGATGGCTCCTACGCAAACACTGAACAATTTGTGCTTATTTACATCGATATAGGGCAATTTTTTAATCAGTTGCAATAAAAAAAAAAAAACTCGACTCGTGAACTCATTAGTTTCAGTCAAGACCTTAATGTCAATGATCACCAGTTTGTTTGTTGATGTTTTTTGTTACTCCCATGCTTGATCGTTTCTGAAAGCGAGCCAAAAATATCGTTCCTAGGCAGCAAAATGCCGATGTTACTTAGCTGTTTCCGTGCAATAAAAAAGTATGACAAGTTGGTACAATATCTTAGTTCGGTGTTTTCTTTGTACCACAAAATGAATAGGAAGTCCTGGAGGAAGATTTGATGACCATTGTCAATATGACATAGTCGAAACATGCGAATCTTTTTGCCAGAATTAATGTGGCTCGACAACTCAAGCTCCTCCATCAGCAGATCATCTCAGATTACCATTCGCGACTCGTCAGGAGATGGCAGCAAACTTCCTCATTTCGATATTGTTCATTTAGAAGGATAACGCAAGGAGCCTTGAAGTGGAAATTCAACTGGGTATTGAATATCCTGGTATATAGAAGTACATCGAAGTACACTGGAAAAGAAATACGAAAATTCTGTCGATTATTTATTTTCAAAGAGCTAGGGCCCTGTTGAACAAGAACAGTACATTATAAAGGATACAATTATGATTATAAATAAAAAGAATGACAAACAAAGCGTGAGCCGTTTTAATCAACCTCTCTCAGACACCCCGTCCCCCCCCCCCCCAAAAAAAAAAAAAAAAAATCAGAGCGAAAGCGGAATGAATCGGGGCCACAGGTAATGACGTCATACTGACGACGATCCGTGGCCCCAGCTCTCGGCGAGCAGTGTAGTGTTGAATGTGCAATGGACATCTCAACTGGGATACCCTTTCTCAGAGAGGAGATTCTTATTGGTATTATGATCATTTTATTTTTTCATGACTATCTTAGTGTTTGATGTAATAATTGTATTATTTTGCTAATAATTGTATTATTTATCTATAAAGTGTTGAAGGCTGAAACAACCTGCTGAAAATTAGTCGTGTCATGGGATAGTGCGCACTGCAATATTAGGTGCTGGTCCTTCCACCATGCCCCTATAGGCTGCAGTCAGGGTTTATGTACAAAAATGCTGATATCCCATCATTTTACCAGTAAGCCTTTTAAAACAGTTCGAAATATATTCTTTGTTAGCCAAGTATAAAATGGTGTGGTTTTGTAGAATGTTTCTACTTAGTATAAACGATATATAGTACGCAAATACCTGTAAACTTTATATTACATTGTACATGAAGGGTGTCCTTTTGTCGTAGGATATAATTATTGAAGAAAAAACGATTGCATAGTCTTATTGTAACCATTAAACGTATATACTGTTTCGAAACCGTAGTTTAAGACTCGCCTTTCTTACAGTCTATGAAATTTGTAACCTTCATATATGTAAAGAATTGTCCTAATGTGTAGATTGCAAAAAAAAAAAAAATCGTCCTGTGTGCTCATTGAAGGTTGCATTTAGGCAAATATTGCATTGGATTAAGTTTTCTTGCAGTGGCAATACATGCGTTATTCTGATTCTGTTTTGTGTTCAGAATATGAAGATTGTTTGACTCCGAAGAAACATGAAGGATAATGTAAAAATAAAAATGCTTGAATTGAGAAAATTCAATAAACAAAACAAGAAATACACTTATTGTGCAAGAGACAGTTTTTAACTACAGCCTCACCTCTTGGGCTGCATGTTCTTTTGTGTATGTATGTTTATTATAAATGAATGCTAACGCTAGTCTAAGTTCGCAGCAGACCTGCGGGATTGCGTGAGTTGAAAAATATTGCATATTTACTCATGTAGACACTGCTGTCTGGCTCCAAGCTTAGCGCCCTAGAGCCTTTTTGAGCGAGGTTTATGTAATTTGCGTGAGGCCGAATCGATAGCATGTATTTCTCACCGACTCCTCGCACTATTGGATGAGTGCGTGCTGATCCACATCTCAAAGGCCAATGCTACTGTAGATATTCGCAAACTTACTTTAGGCTTCCTTATATGTATGAAATAATTGTATGCATACGTGTATTTGATTGTATTGCGGTGGCCCGGTGATCCGGCTCCATAAAACTGATTTTGAGCCACCAAATTAATATCCAAAAACTCCATTTACGGTGACTCTGGTGAGTCGATCGGGCAGCAAAATTCGAAACGAAATTCCATATATCCTCTTATTTCGGGTCACTACATTTTCTTTTTTCGGGCCACCAAAAATTTCAAGTTGAAAGATTCAAGTGGCAGAGGAAATGTTTATATCGAGCCCTGACGTGTGCATTAAAGATCGATAAAGCAAGTCATCGTATGATACATTACGATAACAACACTCGAATTCATTCAAGTATACAATGTCTGGTTTTTATAAACATTTAATTTTACACATTTCATTGCTAGTGAAGTTCGTATTATGCCCTATGAAATGTAATATTGTAACAATGTTGTCGTGAAAGAACGATTGAAAAAAAAAAAACATTTTTACTTCAGCAAAGATCTCATCAGTGTGAATTCTTTAAATAACGAAACGGTCACAGGTTGGGGTCACAGTTTCTTTATCCTGATTTGTACATGTAATGTGTTATGCACCTTAAAAATTGAGGAGTGTTTCATCTGGTCCTTTAAGACGGTTTGCTTGTATTGATGTTCATTGTTTTAATCATTAACTCTCGTGAAGAGACGCGGAGTTCTGTTTACGCCAAGGTTACTGACATTACTAGGTATATTAATAAAATGTCTTACAGAGGTTTGACACGATCGTTAACTTGATGTTTATACAGGTGGTCCACAAGACAATCTTTTTAGTAAACTATCTTTGATTAGCCAGTTTGATTAGTCTTAGGGACAAAAAATGGTGTTGATTACTAATTATGTATATCAATAATACTCTTGAAGGGATCGAATAGTTTTGGTCGAGACCAGGATTGTAACATTTTTTGGTGAAATTATGAGAAACCTCATTATGAAATATAAAAGAGCATGTAACTTCAAGGATTCAACGTTAAAGGTACTAGCCCACATTTGCAAACCCACGAAAATCAAAACTGCATAAAACAGGTCCAATATGACTTAAAGTACAAGTTATAACAGTAACATACCTCACCTGTCGCTCTTTGTCTATACAATTCGATAAAAGAGAGAAAATTATCGTTTGAAAATCAATTTTCAAACCGGGTCAACCCGACTCAAAATCGAATTACGAGCGCGGGCTATAGCTACGTACATTGTACATGTAACATGTGTGGACCGGACCTAGCGAGCGTTATACGCATGCATACGGATTACGGTGCATTTTCATTTATTTTTATGAAAGAAATGGACTAATTGGAACGAAATTTTGCACAGGTGTTACTGCAATCATACCCAAACTCCATGCTACTATGAGACCAATTGCTGCAGGTTTACAAATGTGGGCTAATACCTTTAAGTTGATGAAAATTGGTCTTGAAATGGCTGGAATATCAACAACAACAACAACAACAACAAAAACGATTCTGTTACAATTTTTTTTTTTAGGATCTCTTTGTTTACCTTGTTTCTGGATATCTCGGTCATTTCAAAACCGATTTTCATCAAATAAACTTTAAAATAGTTTTCCGGGGAATTGAATGCTCTAAAACATTTCATAGAGTGATTTCTGAATATCTCGCAAAATGTTGCAAGCTAAATCCTTACCTCAACCAGTACTGTACAGTCCCTTTAAGAGTTTAAAGGGATGGCTCAATCCAGTACAGAAGTAGATTAAGATATGATGAAAATGGTGGAAGTTAATAGACATGTTTTTAATAATACAATACAGGTATAAAAATGCTATCAGGGCCATAACCTCTGGTAGGATGGATTGCGCACATTGTAAACCTAAAAATATTTTTCGGCTAAAACTGTTTCCGTCATTGTCTCCACACCGATACATGTGTAAATAAGTACGCAATGCTTAAAGCTGAATCAAATGAAGTATCAAAAGTTTGTTTAGAAATATTTTTGGCTGAAACTGTTTGTTGAATTGTCTCCACACCCATACCGTGTGTGAGTAAGTGCACAATGCCTTAATAGCTGAATAAATATGAATTGTGTTTGTTTTCCCGTACGTTGTCTTTGTAATCGTGATCAGTCGAGTTCATTGAAAGTAACGTAGACACGGTAGAGGATAAATAGAGAGACCGAGTGTTGCTGATGACACGAGACTTACAACCATCAATGTGTGGTCAAGTGGTCGACTCACCCAGCAGCCTTTGCGATCATTTTCTACTGAGCTTGCTGCAACGAGGGACCTCAAGTAGGCAGCAATAAATGATCATTGCATCTGTCTGTCTGGACGGACCAGCACTCTTTTTTTTATCTTATACGGAAAATCAAATTATTACTAACAATTAAAAAAATATATATATGTGTGTCATTCTAATGTAAGAAGCATTTCGAAGAAAATTTGACCCATTATCATCTCTTTTTTTTTTTTTTTTGGAGAATGCAGATTTCATTACTCAGGAGTCGGTTTAATTCAAACATCACGTAAAGTTTGATGTCATTACAAATGTGGTCCTGCATCACAAAACCAACAGAAAGTCGTCAGCTATGAATTGTTAGTGTAAGGCAGATTCTGAAAGAGCAGACTATAAGATATGAAATGATGTATAACTCCATTGAAATCGGTTCTCATAACCTATCTATATACTGGAAAGAAAGCACACACTCTGGAAAAGTGTGAACTGAGAAAAGAGGCTCTGAAGTACATGATTTATTCAAGCGCTTGATCTTTACCAAACCGCCCTAGCTGTGCGATGAATGGGACCAACAATAAAAAATAAAATAAAATAAAATAAGATGTAAACCACCGGAGCAACAACAATGGAGGGATTATCAGATTAAGCTGAAATTGAACACATTTTCTGTGATTAATACCAACTTCCAAAGCACTAGCATCATCCTTTCAAAAGTTATCAGGACTAAAAGTGAAGAGCGTGAAAGATCGTTACTGACAAAAGAACCGTTTACCTTATTTCGGTTTTATTTTCCTGAGGTGCCTTTTCAGACCTAACTGCCTTGGAAAATCGACAATGGGGAGTAGCAAACCTAAAATCACGACAAATATTGCGTGTCACAAAATTAGTAATTACTGAAGTGGAAGCTTATGGAGGCGCATGTAACGCTTAATGGTAAGACATTCACGTCGTCTGCCAATACTGTCCATCAGCATGTCCATGTTAATTATGAAACAATGTGCGAAGAATGGGAAATAATAGATTACAAATTACAACCAACCTTCCAAAATACTTGCTTTCTCTCGTAAAGTACTTGCATTTTACAAATGAAATTAACTAAGCGATAATTTTCTTGTGTATACTACAACTGCACATGCACTTTTTTTTTTTTTTATTTAAGAGAGTTATTATATTCTGCTCATGTAGTTTTTTAATATCTCAAAGCGCCTTATTTAACTCCAGGCTAGCTGTCGGTGATGCACGATGAGATCAAAGCAAGAAAACATCGTTAAAATTTTATTGTGACACTTTTCACAGAAATTTGATGACCATTGTCAATGTGCATAGTCGAAACATGCGAATCTTTTTGCCAGAATTAATGTGGCTCGACAACTCAAGCTCCTCCATCAGCAGATCATCTCAGATTACCATTCGCGACTCGTCAGGAGATGGCAGCAAACTTCCTCATTTCGATATTGTTCATCTAGAAGGATAACGTAAGGAGACTTGAAGTGGAAATTCAATGTCATGTTAAAGCTGGGTATTGAATATCCTGGTATAGAAGTACATCGAAGTACACTATAGAAAAGAAATACGAAAATTTTGTCGATTATATTTTCAAAGAGCTAGGGCCCTGGTGAACAAGAACAGTACATTTTAAAGGATACAATTATAATTATAAACAATGACAAACAAAGCGTGAGCCGTTTTTATCAACCTCTCTCAGACACCCCGTCCCCTCCAATCAGATCGAAAGCGGAATGAAACGGGACCTCAGGTAATGACGTCATCCTGACGACGATCCGTGGCCCCAGCTCTCGGCGAGGAGTGTAGTATTGAATGTGCAATGGACATCTCAACTGGGATACCCTTTCTCAGAGAGGAGATTCTTATTGGTATTATGATCATTTTCTTTTTTCATGACGATGTTAGTGTTTGATGTAATAATTGTATTATTTTGCATATCTATAAACTTAGTGTTGAAGGCTGAAACAACCTGCTGAAAATTAGACGTGTCATGGGATAGTGCGCACTGCAATATTAGGTGCTGGTCCTTCCACCATGCCCCTGTAGGCTGCAGTCAGGGTTTATGCACAACAATGCTGATATCCCATCATTTTACCAGTAAACCTTTTAAAGCAGTTCGAAATAATTATACTCTTTGTTAGCCAAGTATAAAATGGTGTGGTTTTCTAGAATGTTTCTACTTAGTATAAACTATAATTATATAGTACGCAAATACCTGTAAACTTTATATTACATGAAGGGTGTCCTTTTGTTGTAGGATATAATTATTGAAGAATAAACGATTGCATAGTCTTATTGTAACCCTTAAACGTATATACTGTTTCGAAACCGTAGTTTAAGACTCGCCTTTCTTACAATCTATGAAATTTGTAACCTCCCTATTTTATGCAAAGAATTGTCCTAATGTATAGATTGCAAAAAAAAAAAAAAAATCGTCCTGTGTGCTCATTGAAGGTTGCATTTAGGCAAATATTGCATTGTATTAAGTTTTCTTGCAGTGGCAATACATGCGTTATTCTGATTCTGTTTTGTGTTCAGAATATGGAGATTGTTTGACTCTGAGGAAACATGAAGGATAATGTTACCAAAAAAAAAATGCTTGAATTGAGAAAATTCATTAAACAAAACAAGAAATATACTTAGTGTGCAAGAGAGAGTTTTTTAACTACAGCCTCACCTCTTGGGCTGCATGTTCTTTTATGTATGTATGTTTATTATGAATGAACATTAACGCTAGTCTAACTTTGCAGCAGACCTGCGGGATTGCATGAGTTGAAAAATATTGCATATTAACTCATGTAGACACTATGTCTGGCTCCAAACTTAGCGCCCTAGATCTTTTTGAGCGAGGTTTATGTACTTTGCGTGAAAAAGAATTGATAGCTTGTATTTGTCACAGATTCCTCGCACTGTTGGATGAGTACGTGCTGACCCACCTCTCAATTGTCAATGCTAGATGTTCGCAAACTTACTTTAGGCTTCCTTATCATATCTTTATGAGAAAAAAAAATGTATGCTAAATGTATTTGAATGTATTGCCAGTGATTGCGGTGGTCCGATGATCCGGGGTCACAAAGAACTGATTGTGAGCCACCAAATTAAGACCCATACATATAATATTTTTACATTTATTTATTTTTTTTTGGGGGGGGGGGGGTGGGGGCACCAAAAATTGCAAATTTAAATACTCAAGTTTCAGAGACGATGTTGATATCGAGCCCTGACATATGTTTGAAAAGTCGATAAAAACAAGTCATCGTATGATACATAACGATTACAACACTCGAATTTATTCAAATATGACTGGGTTTTTATAAACATTTACACATTTCATTGGGAGTGAAGTTCGTGTTATTCCCTATTAAATGTAATACTGTAACAATATTGCCGTGAAAGAACGATTGAAAAACATTTTTACTTCAGCAAAGAAACTCATCAGTGTGAATTCTTTAAATAACGAAACGGTCACAGGTTGGGGTCACAGTTTATTATACCCCCGCCACACATAGATGTGAATGGGGTATATAGGAATCACCGTGATGTTGGTCCTGCGGTCGGTCGGTCGGTGTGTTGCAAAATCTTGCGTCGCGAACTCCTACAGTTTTGAAGCAATTTAAATGAAACTTAGGGTAAATTATGATATTGAGGTATAAACGTGCAAGACGTTTTTTTTGTGTTTGTCGGACAATGCGTTGCCATGGTAACCATAATTTTACCAAAACCTTGTGGACTGGATAACTTTCATAGTATTTAGGCAATCAATTTCAAAATTGGCATCTATGATGATCTATAGGTGTAGTTATGCAAGACACTCTTTGTGTTTGTACTTGACAAAGCGTTGCCATGGTAACCGCATGTTTTCTTCGAAATCTTGTGGAGTGAACAACTTCAACAGTTTTGAAGCAATTGAAATCAAATTTGGTAGGCATTATGGCCTTGACGCATAGATGTGGAACACATAATTTTTGTGTTTGTCGGACAAAGCGTTGCCATGGTAACCATAATTTTACCAAAACCTTGAGGATTGAATAACTTCAACATCATTCAAGCAATTAAGGTCAAATTTAGTATGTATGATGATCGGGAGGTGTAGTTATGCAAGGCACCAATGTGTTAATAGAAGAAAAATGTGTTGCCATGGTAACCACTCATTTTTGTATCAAATTGAACCATTTAATCTATGAAGGTGAAATTTGGTGTGTATGATGCTTTTTAAGTGTTCTTTTGCAAAGTGTCCTTTGTATTTGTATCGGACAATGCTTTGCCATGGTAACCGCGTGTTTTTTTTTTTAATCCTGTGGAGTGAACTTCTTCCACAGTTTTCAAGCAATTGTAACCAAATTTGGTAGACATCATGGCCCTGAGGTATAGATGTGGAACACATTATTTTTGTGGTTATCACACAAACCATTGCCATGGTAACCATAATTTTACCAAAACCTTGCAGATCGAATAACTTTTCTATCATTCAAGCAATTAAAGTCAAATTTAGTATGTATCATGATCTAGAAGTGTAGTTTTGCAAGACACCAATGTTTTAGTTTAAGGAAAATAAACCCTTCAAGCTATGAAGGTCAATTTGGTGTGTACGATGGTCTTTAAGTGTAGTGATGCTGGGGGAAAAGCATGTTTCCATTTGCTGTAAGTTTTATACTCAGTGTCAACTCTGTAATTGTGCAGTAAACTAAAATTATTCTGTTTCCAATTCGAGAAATGCACAAACTTGGTATTAACGTCATTGCCCTCATGACATCACATACTATAAAGCAACACTAAGGGCGGGGTATTAATCACCTTCAGTGATAATTCTAGTTTATCCTGATTGTGCATGTAATGTGTTATGTACTTTAAAAGTTTAAACGTTAGAAAAGTATTTCATCTGGTCCTTTAAGACGGTTTGCTTGTATTGATGTTCATTGTTTTAATCATTTGCTCTCGTGAAGAGATGCGGAGTTATGTTTACGCAAAGGGTACTGACATTACTAGGTATAATAATAATTATTGTCTTACAGACTTTTGACACGATCGTTAACCTCATGTGTATACAGGTGGTCCATAAGGCAAGCTTTTTAGAAAATCATCTTTTATTAGCCAGTGTGATTTGTTTTAGGGCCAAAAAAACAACAACAACACATGGTGTTGATTACTAATTATGTATGTCAATAATACCCTTGTAGGGATCGTATAATTTTGGTCGAGACCTAATGTCAGGTTTATAACTCTTTCTCTTTTTTTGTGAAATAATGAGAAACCTCTTCACTTTCAGGTTTGATTGATAAAACTTGGTCTGGAAATGGCAGAAATATCCCCCCAAAAAGCGATCCTACTCTCTTTGTTTTACCTTGTTTTTAGATATCTCAGTCATTTCAAAACCGATTTTCCTCAAATAAACTTTTGATTCCCCTCAGAATTGTATGCTATAAAACATTTCATAGAGTGGTTTCTAAATATCTCGCAAAATGATACAAGCTGAATCCTCACCTCAACTAATACTGTACAGTCCCTTTGAGTTTAAAGGGGTAACTTAATCCAGTACAGAAATAGATTAACAAAATCATGGTGTAAATGGTGACAGTTAATAACTATGTTTGTAATAATACAGGTATAAAATGCTATCAGGGCCAAAACCTCTGGTAGGATGGATTACGCACATTTCAATCCTATTTTTTTTTTTTTTTTGGCTGAATCTGTCTGCGTCATTGTCTCCACACCGAGACGTGTGTAAATAAGTACGTAATGCTCAAATAGCTGAATCAAATGAAGTATCAAAAGTTTGTTTAGAAATATTTGTGGCTGAAACTTTCTGCTGAATTGTCTCCCCACCGAGTCGTGTGTGAGTAAGTGTACAATGCTTTAGTAGCTGAATAAATGTGAAATAAGTTTGTTTTTCCGTACGTTGTCTT
This sequence comes from Diadema setosum, assembly GCA_033980235.1. Taxonomy (NCBI): domain Eukaryota; kingdom Metazoa; phylum Echinodermata; class Echinoidea; order Diadematoida; family Diadematidae; genus Diadema; species Diadema setosum. The sequence goes on along the minus strand of CM067072.1, from coordinate 32,078,571 downwards.
TGTAATCGTGATCAGTCGAGTTCATTGAAAGTAACGTAGAGGATAAATAGAGAGACTGAGTGTTGCTGATGACACAAGACTTACAACCATCAACATCGCAGAGCGGTCAAGTGGTCGACTCATCCTGCAGCCTTTGCGAGCATTTCCATAATGTGCTTGCTGAAACGAGGGACCTCAAGTAGGCAGCAATGAGTGGTTATTGCAACTGTCTCTCCGGACGGAGCAGCCCTCTTTTTTTATATTATACGGAAAATCAAATTAACTTTAACATTGCTAACGATTGAAAAATGTTATTTTTTTTACATGTGTCATTCTAATGTAAGAAGCATTTCGACAAAAATTTGACCAATTATCATCTCTTTCTTCTTTTTCTTCTTCTTTTTTTTTTTTTTTGAGAAATGCAGATTTCATTACTCGGCTGTCGGTTTAACTAAAACATGAAAACTCTCGTTCCCAATCTTTACAAAATACCAAAGTTTAATGTCATAACAAAGCAGTGGCATCATCCTTTTAAAAGTTATCAGGACTAAAAGTAAAGATCGTGAAAGGGTTTTCAAGAAATGAAAAGGGTCTTTAAGACGTACCTGATCTCACTACTCTGAAAAAAGGCTGCAGAAAAAAACTGCTACAAACACTCTTTCCCATTCATTTTATTATCCAAAACTTTTGAACAATGTAGAATGAGAACAGCCCTTTCCGAAAATATGACAAACTCAAAATAAGATTGACTTGGTTGACCTGTTTTACCTCTTTTGAGTCCTCACGTAAAATCAATGGGTGCCACTTTTTGTTCGTTTTGTAATACACAAATGACACAAATGATTTTCAAGGCTGCCTCTATGACGGAAGTGGATGGTGTTTTGTTTCTACTTTGTTTTCTCTTTGTTGTGTGTGTGTGTGTGTGTGTGTGTGTGTGTGTGTGTGTGTGTGTGTGCTTGTGCACGCATGCTTGTTTAGGTGCACTTGCGTGCGAGTGCTGTGTGCATGTGTAAGTGACTGATTGGGTTTGATCTTTTTTTTTTTTCTAAGTACCTACTCCTCAAGCATCTGTTTATCTGTTGGTTACCCCGCACATAATTTTAAATATCAAATATGAATATGACGTACTGTACACTGATTCAAACACTTTCTGTGTAATGAAATATCATTTAAAGTCTGTATACACTGAACTTTTAATCTTTGTTACTATTCATTGACTTCTAGATGTATGCTACGAATGTGATGTGTGTGGAAATTCATAAATGAAATGAAATGAAAAATGGAAAAGTAAGACAAGGTATCAGATTGTGATTTTCCCAAAGGCTTACAAAAGCTAATATATGAGCTAGTTGCACACTAATGCTATACAATGTATGAATACGAAATATCTTAAATTTGTCTTTAGATTCCTCAATTTTATTTTGATGGATCATTTTATACATTATATCACTTACTATGCAAATGTTCATTGGTGACATTTTGTTTTTAAGCAGTTCCAAAATGATCAAATTGCTAAGAATGTATTTCACGTTGAAGATTTACTCAAAATAGCCTCTACATAGTCATCTTTCTTGTGTCACCTGTATAAACTCCCCTTGAAAATTCATATTGTGGACCATGACCATTATGTTCCCATCTTGATAGGATGATTGATAATTGTCAAACAATGACTTTATAGTCCTTTCGTGTCAATCAAAAGGTCCAATATGTCTATCCATGTATACCGTGGCATATATATGTGACCGTGCACCTCAAAACGAACATAAAGTCGCACACATCGATTTTGCGTGAGGACTGAAATAAAGTGAAATTGGTCAACCTAGCCGAACTTGACTTTTTCATCTTTTCTGAAAGAGCGGGTCTTCTTTTACATTATGCTAAATTTGGGTATCACAAAACGGGCAGCAAAGTGTGTTTTTTTAGCAGTTTATCTCGAACATTTTTGGTAGAATAGTGTGAGTAGGTGTGTCTTTAGAATCCCTTTTTCATTTCTGAAAAACCTTGTCCACACTCTTCATTTTCAACTATAATAACTTTTGAAAGGATAGTGCTACTGCTTTGAAAGTTGGCATTAATTATGAACAGAATGTGTTAATGAGGCATGCTTAATTTCAGTTTCAGTTTAATCTGATAATCCCTTCATTGTTGTTACTCTGGTGGTTTACTTATTGTTTTTTGTCCCATTCATCGCACAGCCAGCACGGTTTGGTAAAGATTAAGCGCTTGAATAGACACTGTACTTCAGAGCCTCTTTTCTCAGTTCACACTTTTCCTGAGTTTGTGCTCTCTTTCCAATATTTAGATAGGTTAGCAGAGTCCATTTGATTTGAGTTATACATAATTTTAAAGCTTAAAGTCTGCTCTTTCAGAATATGGTCTTAACTAAAATTTCATGTCTGGCGATTTTTTGTTTGTTTTGAGGTGCAGGGTCACACATATATATATAAATATATATATATATATATATATATATATATATATATATATATATATATATATATTATATATATATATATATGAAGAGTTTGTTTGCAGAAACCGATAAGTCCATATTTGCCAAATGGAGATATTTGCGATTAAAAGTCAAGAAAAATAAAGAGAATAATAAGAAATTGTTTGCTTCTTTTGACCATAACTTCAAAAATGTACTCTTTATGTAGTGACCAATATATCATTTAAGAGGTATTATTTTGTACTTTATGACAGAGACCGTACTTCAAAATCTTCAAAAATGGACATCGTTTTTTGCGAACAAACTCTTCATATATATATATATATTCCGTCGATATAAAAGTTAAAAAAGTTAAATGAGAAGGGAAGAAAACATTAAAGGAAGATCGCTGGACTGTCAGTAATTGCACGTATCCTCCCAATACCATCTCGGCATGCAGCACTGGTACATGTAAGTCAGAGGGGAATTCCGAACCAGTCAAAATTTGATCGGGGATTGCATAAAGTTTGGAAACATGAATTTGTAAACACTTGCAATTTTTGTCTTTTTTTTTTTTAGCCAAACACTTCTAGGGTAGCTGAAATGAATAGATTATAAAAAATAAGTGAGCAGATCATGGTATAATCTCGAAATTTCCAATTAATTGTGAACAAAAAAAAAAAATACTGAGACAAATTTAATTTTCCGGCAATGAGAGTATCAAATTCTTTCTGGCTGAATAACTTCAAAATAATGATCAGTCAGATGAATAAGGATTTGAGGCAGGGTTGAACTGTTTTTGAGCAAACACACTGGATGGTATTCCCGCTAATAGCAGCTTGTGCATGGGAAACAAATACGCGAAATATCTTTCGCCATCCCTATGAAATGTGAAAGGGTCTGATTGCGTCTAGTGATGAAGTTTCAGTTAACAATATGTGAAATGTCATGTGCACTCATCTATATTGTGACTGACAAGCTGATTGAAAGGACTTGTATACACAAGTGTATACACAGGCAAACGAAAAAAAAAAACCAGACAAACCTTTGCACTTATCAAGATATAATGGCAAATAAAAATGTGCTCATTACAATCCCATGCAATGCACCGTGTTTCATTAATACTTCAGATTACTGTGCCTTTCTATACACATGGCAATGCATAATTATATCAGTAATATTGTGAAAGGATTGATTTAATGTTCTCCGCCCCAATGATTTCAGGAGTAGGCCTGTTTGTGTTTTTTGTTATAATATTATGCTTCTTTGATGAAAGATCAATGTAAGTGTATGGGTTCCATGACATTCGCCCCTGCGACAATTGCTCCCATGTTATATCTGCACGCTCAGCCAAACATTCTACCCACAAACGTAATTCTAACTTTATTCCTGATCCTAAGGCAGGGTTCACATAGAGGTATACTATTTGGGTATACGGCGCACGTTTTCGAGGGCACGCGATTAGCCTGAATCGAACAATAGGATTTCCTATTATAAAGGCCAAAAAAAGTCCAAAAAAGTCATTTTCCTGCGGACTCTCGCGGATCCCTTGCCGTCACAAGAATTCTTTTAAAAAATTAAAAAATACGGAAAATGCAGGCGATACGGACAGATACGATCAGATGCGGACACATGCGTCCATTTGCGGATAATCTTACGAATTGACACCTATTTGTTTTTTCGACTTGCGTAAACTTCCGGATACTTCTGAATACTCGCGGAGAGTTACGGATAGTTACAGATTGTTATGAATAATTATGGACAATGTTTTTTTTTTTTCTCTGACAACCCCTGCTCAGTTAGTGTATTATGAAACCAAGGTTATCACATATCGGACTGTCTTATATTGTACACTAGGGAAAAGCTGAAATTGTGTCACGTACAACTTGTGAAGACTTTTCGCATTCCTTTTTTTACAGCAATAGAAGAAAAATTAAATTTTGAACTCTAAGTTTGAACATTTTGTGCAACTCAAATATGAATATATATCATCATTGTTTGGTATACATAGCATAATTATGCCACAAATGAAATATAATATAGATCGAGAAGTTAAACAATAGAGTAAGAAAAAATTAATTACAGTCATGGAATAGACAAATTTTGATTTAGCTGTAATTGTGCATCGATAGTCATGACATACTGGGTTATGTTAAGGAGACTAATTTAATAAAGTTACCGTAATGCTTGATAAGTTTCCAGATATAAAAAGATAAACATTTGGACTTTAACACCCCTCCATTTCCAAGATACAAAAAAGAAATGTAATACACATTCCATGAAGTTTAAAGTGGTTAAGAGTTTATAGAAATACAGTCATTCTCATTTTACCTAGTTTATCGCTGCCCCACATTCTCCCCGGCCAGAAAAGTAAATGAAATGCTGTAACTCTTTTCCCTACCCCCAAAAAATTACCTTTTTCGAATATTTAAAGCGATGAAATAATGCGAAACCTCTTATGAAATATGAAAGAGCTTGTAATTCCATGAGGAATTCAAAGTTTATTTGATGAAAATCGGGTTTGGTACGACTGAAACATCCAAAAACAAAGTAAAACAAAGCGATCGTAATAAAGTGTGGGTCACACACTTATTAGAATCGCTCTGTTTTGAATATCTCAGCCATTTCAAAACCAATTTTCATCAAATAAACGTTGAATTCCTCATGAAATTACATGCTCTTTCATATTTCATAAGAGGTTTCTCATTATCTCATCGAAAAATGTTAGAAACCTGAAATTAGATCTCAACCAAAACTATACGATCACTTTAACATACATTCGGAGAGTTCAAGAAAAATAAGTTCAGCACCAAGGATCAACAATGTCATCTGTATATGGGTACCACGTAAAATGACCATTTGAGGGAGAAATCTTATAACTCGACCATGCAGCGGTTCTGCCACTCCACCGCTCCGACTGTCTTGCAGTATTCCTTCAGATATACAATGCGCTGCAGCTTAGCAACACGGGTGGTGTAGTTTACCATGCATGAGTCTCCATTCCCATGGGAGAGGAAAATGGAAAACACCATAGGACGCAATAGTCCGCAACATCCGTAACTGTCCGTAAATGTCCGTAAGCGGTCGTAAGTGTTGGGATACGTTAACTTGCGGTTAATTTCGGATACTTACGGTGGACGGGAATAAACGCAAATGGACGGGAGGTAAACTTATTTGCGGATGGTCTGCGTCTAAGCTGCGGATCGTTACCTTCAGTTACGTTTACTTACGGTTATTTGCGTAAGTCTGCATCCGTGGAGTCCCTCTGCGAAATTATGAACATTTCAAAATTTCGCAGGCTTGGCCCCGTCATTTTGCGTTTCTTCGCGGATTAGTTACGGACAGTTACGTCTACATACGACCATGCGGATGCCTGCGTCCACGCTGCGTCCCTCTGCGTCCACTCATCCGTATCTATCCGCGGCGGACGTAGGCCCTAACCCATCGTAAGACACTGTGTGACTGAGACATTACCCATCGTAAGGCACTGTGTGACTGAGACATTACCCATCGTAAGGCACTGTGTGACTGGGGCATTACCATGCATATAGTGCTGTGGGCCGATCTTTGATTATGGTAGGGACCGGCGTGGATATTCTGAAATGACAATTTAACTGGTGGAAATCGGAACTGATTCCAATGAGATTGCCTTTCTGCCACTGTCCGCAAGACTCTGATATAATAACGGGTCGCATTATTGTGATTGTGAACTGTTGGTCACAGCACACCCCATGCACCCCTGACGCCCACTAATACCCCCGATGAGTCCATTGAGAAGGTGAAGCAGAGCCCAGACCGCCGGACGCAGCCGTGTACCAGCCGCCGGGAGAAGGTAGATGCTGCGGGGAGCCGGGCGCGGCGGGAGCAGTACGGCTTGACGGAGGCAGCCACCAGCGGAGTAGCGCCAGCGACAATGACTAAGCCAAGCAAGGACTTCGGTGACTGGTTCTAGCAGCTGATCGCGGACAATTTCCCTTTCCCCTATTAACCCTCCCCCCCCCTTTTTTTTTTTTGCACTTGCACTGAACATGCTGAAGCTGTATGTAAGTACATTTACCAAAGTTGAATTGTAAGAATGTGCATGCCATGTTAAATTGTGTATAATCATGTTTATATTGCCAGCGCCAAATAATCATTTATGGAAATCATTTGAACAAGAGGAGAATTTTCTCTTGAATAAAAGTTAATTAACTGTATGAATTTAGTGTAATATTTGTTTATACTGGCCTTAAATTAATAAACTGGTGATGACGTGGTGGTGAGTCTGCGAGTACGAGTGCACTAACCAAATCCCCTCGCGTCTTTACAGACCGGGCGCGAGCCCAGCCCATCCCCTGCCGCTGGTAGCCCCAGCCCAGGGCGATGAGCTGGGTCGGGAGCGCAGGGTTAGATAATATATAACATATCAAATAATTATGTGTATATACCTTCACATGATATGATATGATATGATATGATACGACATGAGTATTCATTGTCTGGTTACTTATTGCGACAGAAATTCTATTTTCACTGGTGTCATATTACAAAAAAATATAAAATACAAAAATACAAAACTCAAATACAATCATACAGTCAGCCACTACATCTTGACAAGTCAAAGCGAGTTACTATTATGACTATATTAAACACAGTTATTTTTTTTCCAAAACTTTTATTCATCTTACATGTTGATTTCACCCAAACTTAGGATATGCACACAGCTATTATAAACATTAGTTCAGAGAGGTTTAGTTTTGAGGTGATGTCACAGTTTCATCTGTCACTTTCTGACTTCCGTAAAAAAAACAAGGAAAAGTAGAAATTACGCAGTGCGTAATATATGTCCCCGCCGGAAGTAGCATTTTAGTAGCAAAATGTACAATATAGGTAAAAAGATGAAGGTCAAAGGTCAAAATTCTATGTAGAAGTTTTGAAGCCCTCACCTAGTGCCATCACATAAAGCAAACGGAATCGAAATCGGGTTAGAAATGGCGAAGGAGTAGCATTTTGTAGCCAATGTACAATATAGGTAAAAAAATCAAGGTCAAAGGTCAAAGAAGTCAAAGGTCAAAATTCTGTGTAGAAGTTTTGAAGCCCTCACCTAGTGCCATCACTTAAAGCAAACGGAATTGAAATCGGGTTACAAATGGCAAAGGAGTAGCATTTTGTAGCAAAATGTACAATATAGGTCAAAAATCAAGGTCAAAGGTCAAAGAAGTCAAAGGTCAAAATTGTATGTAGAAGTTTTGAAGCCCTCACCTAGTGCCATCACATAAAGCAAACGGAATCGAAATCGGGCTAGAAATGGCGAAGGAGTAGCATTTTGTAGCCAATGTACAATATAGGTAAAAAAATCAAGGTCAAAGGTCAAAGAAGTCAAAGGTCAAAATTCTGTGTAGAAGTTTTGAAGCCCTCACCTAGTACCATCACTTAAAGCAAACGGAATTGAAATCGGGTTACAAATGGCAAAGGAGTAGCATTTTGTAGCAAAATGTAAAATATAGGTCAAAAATCAAGGTCAAAGGTCAAAGAAGTCAAAGGTCAAAATTGTATGTAGAAGTTTTGAAGCCCTCACCTAGTGCCATCACATAAAGCAAACGGAATCGAAATCGGGTTAGAAATGGCGAAGGAGTAGCATTTTGTAGCCAATGTACAATATAGGTCAAAAATCAAGGTCAAAGGTCAAAGAAGTCAAAGGTCAAAATTCTGTGTAGAAGTTTTGAAGCCCTCACCTAGTGCCATCACATAAAGCAAACGGAATCGAAATCGGGTTAGAAATGGCGAAGGAGTAGCATTTTGTAGCAAAATGTACAATATAGGTCAAAACATCAAGGTCAAAGGTCAAAGAAGTCAAAGGTCAAAATTCTGTGTAGAAGTTTTGAAGCCCTCACCTAGTGCCATCACATAAAGCAAGCGGAATCGAAATCGGGTTAGAAATGGCGAAGGAGTAGCATTTTGTAGCAAAATGTACAATATAGGTCAAAGGTCAAGGTCAAAGGTCACGACTGAAATTCTGCGTAGAAGTTTCAAAGCTCCCATGTAGTGTTATCATATAAAGCAAACAGAATCAAAATTGGCTCATAAATGACAGAGAAGTAGCAAATTGAAGATTTTGATCACACACGGACGCACACACGGACACACGGACGGACGGACGGACGGACACACGGACGGACGGACGGACGGACGGACACACGGACACACACACGTACGGAGCCCGTTTCATAGTCCCCTGCTCGAACTCGTTCGGCGGGGACAATAACTTTATCCGTAAAAAAAAATAACTTTATTTGTAATTTTCAATAAAATAATATAGGTTTTCCCGGCCAATTTCGCACTTTTGTCAGTCCATTTGATAAAAGGTTCATTCAATTTAGCGAAAATCCTCGTCACTGCACATTCTGTCATTCGAAATTGCAACTTGTTCGTTCAATTTAGCATTTCGGTCAATGAAATTCGCACATCTACCTTTCGAATTCGTAAAACGGGCATTCAAATTAGCACGTGCTCTTCAGTCATTCAAATTCGCCAGCACTGGCGGAAAATGGTATTTCAGTCATTCAATTTCGCGTATGGGCAGTCAAATTCCCGACATGTTCATTCAAATTGGCGTAATGTTATTTCTATTTTGAAAAGGTGAGAATCGTGATTTATACGTATTTAAATGTTTCATCCACACACTGTTAAGTATATAGTAAAAGGTATCTTTGACCCTAAATAACTCAAGTTTATTGTTCTGTTTGTTGTTCTTTCATACATGTTATCCGAACTATACATGCCATGCTTGCACCAGTACCATAGATTCACTTCACTTTCTTATGTCCAGTCATGGCAGCACGAGTTAGATACAGGCGTATCTCTCAAGAAGACAGGGAAAGAATCATAGAAGCATTTGAGGGTAATAACCTTGACAAATTGATGGCTAGAGCTGATCCAAGAACTTTTATTTATTCCTAATGATAATTAACGCAATCTAGCACCTACCAAATGAAAATAATGAAACATGCAGATGAAAGAAACAATCACGATGTAAATTGAAACCTCCTTATCCCAATTATTGACAAAACAAACTTAAGATCAATGTATCTGTGAATGAAATAATGCTATCGAACATTATAAACACATACACATATTTTGAAAGTACTGTTGCAAAGGTGATATCAGAATAAAAGCATAAACGTGTCTGCTAAATTGACTGCAGTACATGCGAAATTGGATGCCCTAGAATGAATTCGAATGAATGAGCGCAGCGTATACGTGATCACGTGACTATATCGTGCTAATTTGAATGAACGATTTGCGAAATGGTGCTTGTCTTACGAATTTGAACTGAAAAAGTGCTGATTCGAATGACGTAAAAGGTAATTTGAATGCTCCAAAATTAATTTGAATGAAAAGATTACAAAATTGAAATACCGAGCATGCCGTCTAGGCTAAAAAAAAAGTGCGAAATTGGCCGGGAAAACCTATAAAAACATAGAATGGAGCATGATTTTAATGAAAATCCTTCAATTCTCTCTTTCTGATTGTGAAAATGTGACAGCCTTCATTTGAGTGTGTTGCAATTGTTGACATTTTTTGTCATTATTTGCTTCATACTTTACTGAGAGATTTCCGACCCAACAGGAAAATTAGAAAAAAAAGTCACGACCGTGTAAATTAAAACAGCTATAGATACAGACAAGGGCACGTGCATGTCAGTTGAAGACTTGCTGTTACATATTACTGTCCCTGTCTGAACGGGTTTATGTATCCATGCGAAAGGATCTCATATCCCCCCCCCCCCCCCTCCACAAAATTACAATTTACACTCTGAAACGTCGTAGAAGACAAACGCTTTGAAAGATAATAGGCAGTGCAAATAAAAAAGGAGTTACAACATCCCCTCATCCAACCTCCACCACCCCCACAAAAAAACAAACAAACAAACAAACAAACAAACAAACAAACTACTCCTCGGTATTCGTTGATCACGACCACTCTTTCCGTTCTTCCCTTGTAACTCACAGCTGTCTCGAACTCCCCGGCTCTAGCAGCCCCTCCAGTTTGTCGGTTGAAAGACGAGTGTAACGAGCGGCCTGTAAAAATTGTTCTTGTAGAACTGTGCCTTCTGGTAAACCTGAATCCTGCCAGTCTTGACCTTCTTCAGTCACCCCATGACCGGTTTCTCCTGGTCCCGTGTCCACCTCTCGTCCAATGTAAAACTTGATAGAAGGGTGGCTTATGTCTTCCATTAAGTAGGGACCGAAGAAGTTATTTGCGGTATCTGTAACACCAGCATAGTGATTGTACGTTGCCATAGCGACGATGTGCACTGGAATTAAAAGTAAGAATCAAAATATGTGACACTGCACCTCAAAATAAACAAAAAGTCGCCAGACATGAATTTTTAGTTAAGACCATATTCTGAAAGAGCAGACTTTAAGCTTTAAAGTGATGTATAACTCAAATCAAATGGGCTCTCCTAACCTATCTAAATATTGGAAAGAAAGCACAAACTCAGGAAAAGTGTGAACTGAGAAAAGAGGCTCTGAAGTACAGTGTCTATTCAAGCGCTTAATCTTTACCAAACCGTGCTGGCTGTAAGATGAATGGGACAAAAAAAAAAACAGGAAGTAAACCACCAGAGTAACAACAATGAAGGAATTATCAGATTAAACTGAAATGAAGCATGCCTCATTAACACATTCTGTCCATAACTAATGCCAACTTTCAAAGCAGTAACACTATCCTTTCAAAAGTTATTAGAGTTAAAAGTGAAGAGTGTGGACAAGGTTTTTCAGAAATGAAAAAGGGATTCTAAAGACACACCTAATCACACTATTCTACCAAAAAATGTTTGAGATAAACTGTTAAAAAAACACACTTTCCTGCCCGTTTTATGATACCAAATTTTAGCATAATGTAAAAGAAGACCCGCTCTTTCAGAAAATATGAAAAAGTCAAGTTCGGCTAGGTTGATCCATTTCACTTATTTTCAGTCCTCACGCAAAATCAATGTGTGCGACTTTATGTTCGTTTTGAGGTGCACGGTCACATATGTCCGTGGAAAAAACAAATCGGAGAATGGATTCCTTTCAAAGAAAATAATGTTTAAATAAAGAGGAAAATAATTCGATTGATAACTCCTAATTTAGGGACGAACTTCTATAGGGATGCATGCACCCATTTACCCTCCGCAAAGTACACTAATACTAAAGGCATTTATCTTTTGTTATCTCATATGAAGAAACACTTTCTTACTTTCTTTAAAGGACAAGTTCACCTTCATTAACATAAGGATTGAGATAATGCAGCAATATTAGTAGAACACATCAGTAAAAGTTTGAGGAAAATTGGACAATCGATGCAAAAGTTATGAATTTTTAAATCTTTTGTGTTGGAACCGCTTGATGAGGAGACTACTAAGGCTCGTGATGTCATATGAGTACAACAGTATAAAGAAAATGTAAAGAAAATTCAACATATTTTCACTTTTTTCGCATTTAAAAGAGCACTTGACTTGCCTCTTTCTAAAGGCAATGGGAATAATATTACCCATAACATATGTCAGTAATGAGTCAAGGGAATGTGTACTTTTTTCAAAAGATGAAATTTTGTGAAATTCTCTTTATATTTTCCTTATATTGTTGTACGCATGTGACACCATACACTGCAGTAGTCTTCTCATCCAGCGGTGACTGCACAAAAACTTCAAAAATTCATAACTTTTGAACGGATTGTCCGATTTTCCTCAAACTTTCAATGATGTGTTCTACTAATATTGCTACATTCTCTCAATCCTTATGTTAATGAAGGTGAACTTGTCCTTTAATAATGTCTCCTAAAAAAAGGATTATTCATAATTATAAATCAGTCACTGTTTTCAAGGATTACCTTTGGTTGTGATCAATGTCATCACATTAGGTAGCACATCGTTATCTTAATAAAGGAGTGGGTTTCTTTTTTCAAATCTTGGGTATTATCATTAGCAATCATAAATCATAACAACAGCAAGCTCTATACATCAACAGGTGTGGTGTTAGTCGTAAAATGTAGCAGTCACAGCAATTATTCGCTCTTACGTCCAATGTGCCATATAACATCAGTCACTATCCGAGCTCAAGATCCATCGTTCCACTAAGGCCAAGTCGAAAATTGATGGCACATGGCACATTGAAAGTTCCAATTTCATTAGATGAGGGCTATTAATGTTCTAGAATTGCATATTTGCACTCAACAATGATATGAATCGTAACCATTAATCTGCATAACGCGATATTGTCATCACATACAAATCTCTACTTAATTTCATGTTTACCTTCGAAGACGAAGAAACAATGTCTTTGACAAATTACAATGAAGTCTTGCACAACAGTTTGACTTTTTTTATATTCAACGTGTTAGTCATTGACGATAGCGACAATCTTTATGTACAAACCGATGGGAAAGCCTGTATTGAAATTTGAGTCTCGTTTCACGTCATACCTTGACACTGGGGACCATACCAGCCTGTATCACAGCCTCCTTGACCGTCACAGGAACCAGTTACTGGGTCACATTGGTTGGATGACGCACTACAGTGGCAAGTCTGGGTGCAACCCGCACCATACATACCGGCAGGGCATCCTTGATAATCGTAAAGGAGAAGGTTAATGAGCATAACAAACACATGCAAGTAGGGGAGAGTTGGGTGAACTGGGACGCGGGAGAAGTGGGACACCTCTCACATCTCAAAAAGTTTTGAACCAATCAGATTTCAAGTCTTATCGCCTATTAGGCATTTGGCATCAGAGTACAAGCACATGGTAATTGCTCTGCATCAACTCTGGTGGAAAATTCATTTTGAATTACTTTTTCGGCAACATGTTTATAGCTTTTTGCATTCAGCGTGTAATCCTTCCTGATTTCTTCGTATAGCTTTAGCAGATACTTCGCACGCTATACGTAGGCATTGTAATTTCCAATAATTAATTTTGCATTAAATGGTTTTGAAGAAATTAGCTACAATGTTCAGGGAAATCGTGGTCCTTGATATAATCATGTCAGGTATGTGTTCTTCCCTATTCTCATGTTTTGTACATGTAATTTTCTTGAATAATTAATGCTAATTGATTTTAGGGAGGAAATTCTGACTGAAAATTTCGAAAGAACCGCGTAGATTTTATCCATTACCTGTACTGCAGTCGAGTCCTGACCAGCCAGCTGCACAAGAGCATCCGTACGGGTCTGGAAGGCAGAATAGCGCCCTCTGACAGCCATTGTTGGAGGAGTTGATATCCACGCAAGAAACTCCGCAGTTCTTTCCCACATAGCCGGATATGCATGCTGCCACGATTATAGTGAATGTCGTATTTCCTTTTTTTTTTTATCATAAATGTGCTTTCATGATATTTCAACCTATATCATGATTAAATTCCTCATTAAAGGGTTGTAAAGCTGATTAAAAAGACACTTACAATAAATAAAGTAATGCACATTGAGTTTTTCAAAATAAATCGTGCATTGTCGCTATAGTTCTATAAGATGAATATATAAATACATGCAGTTATCCTTGCATAAGGGGGAATCATCATGACCTTATTGTCTACAAAATAATGTAAAAGACTTTGCTTAGTCAAAAAGATCACGTTTATGTCTTTTGAACTATGCATCAGTGGTAGCCAAAACAATGAAATACATTTCAATACCACAATCGTTCAAATTCATGTGACATTGACTACTTTATTATTTATGAATTCAACTACTAAGATCTAGTATCACAAGAACTTGAAAGAAGAGAGAGCGGGGAGGGGGAGAGAGAGGGAGGGAGGGAATTGATAGTTGACAAGCAGAACTTTTGTGTGCAAGGCACTTTCCAATGACTTGTGTGAACTATTACATGCATACTCTATGGCTCATACGGGTAAATAATTCCCCATAGTGCAGTGTGTTATAATTCAAAATTCAAAAAATTATGTCAATAGGTGGGAAAAATAAGATGTTTCATCTTCGGTAACCTGACAAAAAAAGAAAAAAAAAGGCGGTACACCCTTTCATCCATCAAATTTACAAGGGGGGTTCTTCAGCTCAAATTCTGTCCAAGGTCCCTTCAAAGTCCCTCCAAATTCCATCAGCAAAGTTTTCAACCCAAATGTGGTTTGCAGAAAAATTTATACTCAATATCTGCAGTTATTCAGTTTTAGCCAAACTGCCTTTTCTGATTTTTAATCATTTTTTCACTTTTACTGTAGTATATATATACATATATATATATATATATATATATATATATATATATATGTATATTTGTACGATTTGTGATGCAGTCAGGGATATTGCATTTACACCGAGTACGATAAGGACAACGGGCCGGGTTTTTGCTATAGGGTGCGTCAAAAGGAACCACGTTTCGTTCTGTTACAATATTTCCCCGCTGGAAGTTTTGTTACACAATTAATCTTCTACTATTGATTTTCTTGCTCTTGATTTTTACATCAAAAGAATAACATTTTGGGTGATTTTGTAACAAATTATTGATTCTTTTTTCTTTTAACGGAACCAGACTTTTTTTTCTTTTTTTCTTTTTTTGCGCACCATAGCAAAACTCCCTGACCGTTGCCCGTACCTAGCTCGGTGTAGACGTGCCCTAAAGCGAATACATCCTTTCATTGAATGAACGTATGAATGCTACAATCCAGTATTTAAAAAAAGAAATCGTTATCATTCGATCGCTTTATGAAGTACAGTGGGAAATAGAGATGTCAATAAGCTGCATCTACCTATAACAGTATAAACAAACGGTTCAATGGCCGAACATTTATTTGTGACTCTCTTAATCACACACACACACACACACACACACACACATACACATACATATACACACACACAACACTTTCAGACGCACAAAATAATGAGAATTCGAGTGTAAACACACTGAGTGAGTATTCTGTTACGGTGTGATCTCTCACTAGAGCTAATTGCATTCAGCTGGAAGGTGGATGATGGCAGACTTTGCGCTTTGTATGTGAATGATATTCTCGAAGTAATCCAGGGCTCTATTTTATGAAGAGTTAAAATTAATTATAGTTGATTTCTGTGATAAGTCTATAGCAGCCTGTGTGGTAAGGGAATTAACAAATGATTACTCATTCTTTGATAAAACGGGGCCCAGGCCGCTTAGGATAAATTACAAAAACCGAACCGGTTACATGGGTTACTATCAGTGTTTTACAAAGATTTTTGTTATGCATGTAGTATAAACTGCACTTTTGTTTTGTATTGCTCCTTTGTCAGTTGGTTATGTTTGGTTTAAATTTGTCACATTGATGTTATTCATTTTTTATTTGATTTGATTTGAGAAGCAAATTAAATAGATACGAACGAATGAACGACTATATTAGTTAGCCATGTTAGCATTACATTAAAAGTACACGTGTCGGGTCGCATCGCAAAAATCATCAATACAGGTGCACACATTACTGCATACCGAATAATCAGATTGACATTTGACATATGGAGCAAATTAATATCACATTGCAAAGATGATAGACGAGAAACAACAAGTACGAAACCTTAGGGGAATTATTACCTCTACGGAGGGGGAGGGGTGTTGTTGCTTTTAGAGTGAAATTGATTCGATGCTTTGATTTTTTTAAAAAAGCGAAGTAGTGAAAACAAAAAAGATGATTGACGCAATTATGATACAATCAAATAACAGAAAAATAACACGGTTGAATTTTATGTGAGCATATGAAAAAGAAAACAAATAACTCAGAGGGAAGTTTACTTTAATCACACTGCACGTACGCATCATAAATATGGTCTTAATTAATTGGATAGCATCATTTAGCAGCTGCCGATACATAAAAAATATAAAATAACAGAATAATAACACGGTTAAATTTCATGCGAGCATATAAAAAAAGAAAACAAATTACTCAGGGGGAAGTTTACTTTCATCACACTGCACGTGCACATCATAAATATGGTTTTAATTAATTGGATAATATCATTTAGCAGCGGCCGATACATAAATATCGAAACCCCATAGACATTTTCACCATTCCGGTTTGATTCAGTGTGCTTTTCGCATAGACTAACAAAGAGGCGTGATATGAACTTTGCTCATTCTGACGTTGATTTCCATCAATAGAAATGAATTCTTCAAAGACAAAACTGCCTATTCGAGAATGAGTGTGCATCCACTCATATTGCAGAACTGCAGTATTTATCAGAAAATGTCCATTATAATGACACCTTCCCCTGGACAAGAATCAAGACCTGCCATTGAATAATAATACCTTGATAAACAATTTCGTATATCGACTAATTAGGTTATCTGTTATAGTTGTTGAAACAGTGACACGGTGCCAAAATTTAATAAGTCAGGTAGTCACTATGTCATTATTCCAGTGAAGGCGGAACTTCATAAACCATAATCATTTTCCTGCGTGTACAGTAACGTTCCTATCAATTCATGAAGTCATTTGGTTTTTCCCTTTTCATCAACGAGACCAAAAGTAAATACGTCTTTGCTAAAACAAACACGATCTTTTGTGTGTACTTATCGAAGAAATGCCTCAATTTAAAATGAGCCGGTGCCCCCTCGTTCTCTTTTTTGTTTCTCTCTCTCTCTCTCTGCCTCTGCTGACAACTGCACTATTGATGAGAACGTACGCTGTGTGTGTGTGTGTGTGTGTGTGTGTGTGTGTGTGTGTGTGTTTTAGAATATGCAAGCTACACCTTTAACTGACTTCTTTAAGGACAGGGTGATCAAAATTTAGCACTTTGTCTTTCCATTTAAATTTCAGTTGTGGTCTCGTATCAAGATGCACAAAAGAGCTGAACTGAAACAAACCCACACCACTTTATTTGGAGTTACACTCACATCAGGACAATAAAACAGGACGGATACTGCCATTTCATACCATACACTATTGTCTGCTTACAGTACGTGGTTCTTCTTCCCTTTTTTTTTTTTTTGTTAAATGCTGTGGCTTATATTTTCTCTCTGTTCAAGGGCAACAAAAGGAAATAACACGTTCACATTGTATATGCGGAGTTGATTTCATAATGTCAACATTGTGAGATGTATGCGATTTAAAGTGCAGTTGCACATGTTCATGTTGTCCCTAATAAAACAGGAAAACAGGTGGAGTGGAAAAAACGAAAGAACCGCATAAGTTCCTCCTGATACCAGGAAACAAAATTCTTTTAAAGAGATCACGTGTTTTCACAAATCAAATCTAATGAAGATATTCTTTGATACAACATTATACACATTCAATGTGGCTGTTGAGAAAAAAAATACGTTTGTGATGTTTTAGACAAGAAGCAATAATTACTTCATCACCAGGACTTTTTTCGTGTGTGTGTGTGTGTGTGGGGGGGGGGGGGGCTTTGTTTTGCAAGCAGATGACTTCATCAACTGAAAGCACATTTGCCTTTTTATTTTCTTTCTTTTCAGTATTATCATTTAAACCAATGATTTGGTGAAGGTTTATGAAAACTTCCTAAACTTGGATATCTGAACTTTATTTCACGTCGAACTTTCATTAAACTTCTTCGTCTTATCATCATCATCATCAACATGATCATCAATGATTTACTTGATCAAGAAAAATAGAATATTATAGTCGACGCTACTAAATACAATACAAATACACTACATAATTCGAATGACGCTGGACGAAAGGAAAGGTAGATGCTATTTATACAGCCTGGTAAGGGTCGATAAAAACAGAATGGATTGTTGCTGCTCGGATGTATGTCAGTTCAAACCAAACAAGAAATTCCTTCTTTTCTGTTCGTCTGTTTTCAATCTATTCATCAAAATCTACTTGGAAATGGTGTACAATGATGTGCTGAAATAATGATGTCGGGTGTTTTTTTTTTCTGGGGGTGTTTTTTTTTTTTTTTTTTTTTTTTTTTTTTTACTTTTGTTAGCGCCTACATGCGATAAACTGCGAGAAAATGAAACAGTCAGTTTGTAATCTCAGGCTATGATTTAATGACATGATAATGACATGCAGAAGGAAGTGATAAACACGCAAAAAAAAAAAAAAAAAAAAAAAAACTCCAATATGAAGTTTTCTCCTTATGTCTCCTTCCCCTGAGGTGAGGAAATAACACCAAAGGAATAGTCGGGTGAATAGTTGTGTGCAACCATGCAACGATTTTAAATGTTTACACTCTATGTTGACAATAAACGCATCCAAGCTTCCGACTATGAAAGAAGGTTAATTTACTCTTATGACGGTGTGCCCTTTTGAACGGGCAACTTGGAATTTGTAACATCATGACTAGCTCTTATCACCCTATAACAAACTGGTTTGCTACCGCACAGTGTTATACGGAGCACTGAACCAGGAAATTAAAGTTGAAAAAAAAAATATGATCTACCTGGCTTGGAGTTACATGAGACAGGACAAGAATGCAGGAATGACAGAGAAGACAGTCATTTTCATATGTGCGTGATCCTTTTCTTTCAGTCGCATGGGGTAATTCTTACTGTGGAGAAAATACAGTGTTCCGGGAAGAACATCGAGTTATTGAATGGATAACAAGAATGGAACTACGATCCCGAATGCTAGCACTTCGATGTGCAATCATCATCGCCATGAACATGGCAGTTTGCGGTAAGTTTTATGATGTGAACCTGGAACGGTGCGCTGGGGGATAGTATAATATCAAATGTTAATGCTGGTCAACACGTTCTGTTCACATTGATTGCAACTCGAGGCAACGAGTGTCAAAATCGCAGAAAAAGAGCAAAACAAAACTACTCAAGCAAAAGTATATAAAATACACCGTGGCTATGCTTAATGTTTGTGTGTATTATATAATTCATTCGTAGGAAGATGTAAGATAATAAAGTAATAGAGCTGCTCACGTTTTTTGAAATGAAATGTTGGTGTAGAGTCACAAGATATTTGCGACCAACGAAGATAGATAGTCACATCCACTGGATACGGTAATATAGTGTATCAAATAGAACAAGAATTGAGAAGATTTGCTATCAGATTTAGTGCGGTGTCGGTGAATATTCAATCTTGCAGATATCAATAATTAGAATGACTACTATATGTTGCTTGCTCAATGGTCAAAAGAACGAACTCTAACAAACACTCCGACAAGTTCTCCGATAAATATCGGGTAACAGCTGTAAATTGATGGAAATATAGCTATGGTGGCTATTACTGGTATCAATTCCCAAATACCAAGACTACTTTTGGAGATATTCAAATGGCCATACATATGTGACCGTGCACCTCAAAACGAACCTAAAGTCGCACACACTGATTTTGCGTGAGGACTGAAAATAAGTGAAATGGGTCAACCTAGCCGAACTTTACTTTTTCATATTTTCTGAAAGAGCAGGTCTTCTTTTACATTATGCTAAAATTTGGTATCATATAACGGGCAGGAAAATGTGTTTTTTAGCACTTTATCTCGAACATTTTTGGTAGAATAGTGTGATTAGGTGTGTCTTTAGTATCCCTTTTTCATTTCTGAAAAAAACCTTGTCCACACTCTTCACTTTCAACTCTAATAACTTTTGAAAGGATAGTCCTACTGCTTTGAAAGTTGGCATTAATTATGTACAGAATGTGTTAATGAGGCATGCTTAATTTACTTTAATTTGATAATCCCTTCATTGTTGTTACTCTGGTGGTTTACCTCCTGTTTTTTGTCCCATTCATCGCACAGCCAGCACGGTTTGGTAAAGATTAAGCGCTTGAATAGACACTGTAATTCATAGCCTCTTTTCTCAGTTCACACTTTTCCTGTGTTTGTGCTTTCTTTCCAATATTTAGATAGGTTAGGAGAGTCCATTTGCTTTGAGTTATACATCATTTTAAAGCTTAAAGTTAATTAAAAATTCATGTCTGGCGATGCTGTGTTTGTTTTGAGGTGCAGGGTCACATATTATGGCTGGGATTGAACTGAATGCAAGCTCAAGTGCGAGCCTTAGCCTCATTTAAAGAAAAAATTGAGGGGCAACTATATCATTTTGCCAACCCCCCCCCCCCCCCCACCCCATAATTCCCGAGACGAGAAGATTTCCTTGCTTTTTTGCAAGAAAAAAAGATACTCCCATAAAAACATTGGAAAGGCAAGCATATTATAATTTTGCCTCCATAATTAATAATTAGTGAGATGAGAAGATTTTTTTTTTTGGTTTTTGACAGAAAAAAAAATTGCCTCCATAAAATGTTCGAGGGGCAAGCGCACCATATCTGCCCCACCCCACATGATTATAATTCCCGAGATGAAAAGATTCTCTTGCTTTTTTTTTGGTTAGAAATCTGTCCAATTATTTCACCCAAAGTGTGCACCAGATGGCAGGTTGCTGAATTTCAATTCTAAAAAAGCAAAGTCTCTCTCGTGTGGGAGTGGGATAACTCTTTCCACACCTTCCCCCGTTCGGTCTATTTTCCATGGACTTAATACACCTATAGATTGACCGATTTACAAATGTTTCATCAAAAGTGTGCACCAAATCTGTCACTTTACTTAATAAAAAAAATGCAAAAGTTCCGTCTTGGGGGAGGGGATATTATCTCCTTTCAATTAACAATTAACCCTTTCTCAATGGCGTAGCAAAGGGAGGGGGCGATGGGGCAGTCGCCCCCCCCCCCCCCCCCAAGATTTTGACCGGGGATTTGGAAGGCGGAAAAAATATAATCGAATATAGGAGAGGTATCTTACCAGTTGCCTCCCATTGCCTTGTCCCTTCTATAGACGTAGTACACTATGGGGAATGACAATTTCCTGATTTTCCACACAAAGTGTGCTTCAGATCGCTTTATTTCAATTCTAAAAACTCAAAACCTCCGTCGAGCGGGAGGGGGTATCCCCCTCCAACATCCTCCCCCTAAGCTCTACCTCACTACTAGTATACTTTGTATAATACACAGAGATGATGTACACTCAGAATAAAAGCCATTAACATTTCACCAGGAAAAAAAAAAATAAATTATTATTTTTGGGAGTGGGCTGCAAAAAAATTCAAGTACAGTATGTTGTATTGCACCAAAAGTTTGCACCAGATCGCTGAATTTCAGGTCTGAAAATACAAAATCATCTTCGTTTGGGAGGAGAAATGCCCCTTATGTACACCCTCGTTTGCATGCTTTTTTCTGTTTGATTGCTTAACAGACAGCGTTCATAATATTCAGTGTAGGAATTGATACAGTTTATTTAAATTACACCATTTTATAGGCAAAATTGTTTAAACATGATTTACATCAAAATGTACTGCTGCCTTAGTGGGACTGTTACAAGTCGATAAAACACGCAAAAACCTGCATCAAATTGCACCATTTACAACATCAAAATGCAAAAAGTTCTCACCGTGGGAGGGGGACAACTTCGTTCATATACTTATTTATAGTTATTTATAAATGATACACTTTCATCCTTTTTGTGGTGAGAACAACTCTATATTTTGTAAATCTCCCTCTCGTATGAGTCGCCTGCACGTATTTAATACTTAAGAACTTGTGGCTTAAATTCATTTTGATGATTGTTGTGACTCCCACTTTCTGGCACTGAATTTCTGCTTTCTCCTTTTGGCTTGAAGCCTGCAGGTATATCGATACGTCATTGAAACCACTATTAGTTTGTACAACATTTCTCCGTTGTTTGCTGCAAAACTACTTTGCTGTATCAACGCCTCTGGATTTTTCCATACAGCTATAGTAATGTTCCCTATTTTGAAAATAATATCATTGTGTGTGTGCTTTACTTAAATACTGTATTATTATTTTGGGTTGACCCCTGAGATTTGTATGTATGTGCGTGGCTGGAGGTGTGAGTGTATATGTGTTTGAATGTGTGCACGTTGGTGAGTTAGTGTGCGGTACACGCGCGCGTGT
The DNA here is from genome assembly GCA_033980235.1 of Diadema setosum. NCBI lineage: Eukaryota > Metazoa > Echinodermata > Echinoidea > Diadematoida > Diadematidae > Diadema > Diadema setosum. The sequence continues at coordinate 32,056,335 of CM067072.1, read as the reverse complement.
ATTGAATACTAGTACTTATTTGAGTTTGCGTGAAAAATATGAGGTATAATTCATCAATATCGTATGAGCTCCCTCGTGGAGACTTAATGAGCTCCTTTGTGGAGACGTAAATTATAAGCTCCCTCGTGGAGACAATAATGAGCTCCCTCGTGGAGACGATATGAGCTCCCTTGTGGAGACTTGGTATATCTAATATTCTTGTTTATATCTCTAAGATTTATAATGTTTGATTTGATTTGATTTGATTTGATTTGATTTGAAAATATTTCTGCTTAAGTCCGTTGCATCAGATATAATTATGTACAAGTCATTGATGACAAACAGGATATCGACACATAGTTTTTTTTAGTATACAAAATTATACAAATAACAGCTTCGGAAACTTAAACAGAAGGGTCTCCAAAATAAGCCGAGGCTTGACGGTATCGCATGGAGACTCTATGCTTAGCTACTCTGGATAGAATAGGGGATAGAGAGAGAGTTTTGGTATAATGTTTTGGTATAATTCATCAATATCGTATGAGCTCCCTCGTGGAGACTTAATGAGCTCCTTTGTGGAGACGTACATTATGAGCTCCCTCGTGGAGACAATATGAGCTCCCTCGTGGAGACGATATGAGCTCCCTTGTGGAGACTTGGTATATCTAATATTTTGTTTATATGTCTAAGATTTATAATGTTTTGGTATATAGTTGTATGTTAGTGATGTCTCGGGCAAATTATTTATATAGGGCCCCATTTTGCTCTCTCTCTCTTCTTTCTTCCTTAAAAACAACAAACAAACAACAACAACCCCTTCAACAACCTAAACCATCTCTCGCTCCGCTTGCTCGGGCTCGGTGGCGTTCATGACATCAGTGTAAGAATTAATACAAGAAGTTTATTTAAATGATAACCTTCTGTAGGCAAATTGTTCATTAACAATTTACATAAAAATGTACTGCTACCTTAAACAAGTGGGACTATTTCAAGTCGATAAAACACGCAAACACCTGCATCAAATTGCACCATTTGCAACATCAAAATGAAAAAGAGATCACCGTGGGAGGGGGGACAATCCCCTCCCCCCTTGCTCCCTCCGCTCGCTCTTGCTTGGTCGCGTTCATGATACTCAGTGTAAATATTAAAACAGAAAGTTTATTTGGATGATGCTATTTTATAGGCAAATTGTTCAATAATAATCGACATCAAAATATACTGCTACCTTAAACAAGTGGGACTGTTTCAAGTCGATAAAACTAGCAAAAACATGCAGCAAATTGCACCATTTACAACATCAAAATGCAAAAAGTTCTCACCTCCCACACCCTCCCCCTCCCTCCTTGCTCGCTCCATTCGCTCGGGCTCGGTCGCTTCGCTCCATTTGCTCGGGCTCGGTCGCTTCGCTCCATTTGCTCGGGATCGGTCGCTTCGCTCCCTCGCATATTAACAGCCCCCCCCCCCCCCCAAAAAAAAAAAAAATGAAAAAAAAGAAAAAGAAAATGAAATCCTAGCTACGCCGGTGCCCTTTCCCTGTTCGGTTTCCCTAAAAAAGTCTAGGGATTGAGAGCTTCCTGAATTTCAAATGTCTGTCCAAAAAATCTCTTTACATTCAGTGGCAAAACGCACCTTCCTTGAAAAAAAAGCTGGTGACGCCCATGTAAGCCCACCCTATTCTATATGTTCAAATGTATTTCCTTATATTTCTGTTTCCCCCTCTTTTTCCCATTTCGAATTAAGCAAATCTACAGAATGCAGAGGAAAAGAAATAGAAAGAGTGGATTTTGGAGAAACTAATTGGTCGAGCTGTTTTTAAATAAAATCAGTCTTGAAACCGCGGGTCTTAGAGAGCACAATGTATGGATGAAGTTATGAATTTGAAAATTCATAAAGCTGGAGTGCTTCATCAGATTTCTTCAAACTTCCCTGACATGCTCAGATGTTTCACTAGTGTTCAATAATATCACATGTTTATCTACAGGGAAACTTCCTCGGAACAAGAAGCTCATTTCGTTCATAATATTGTTTCTCACATGGACTTCCATTTATTTCTGTTGACAGGGAACATCCTGGACATGATGTGTGTTAATTTCAACCCAATCTACGATCCCAGTCAGTCCGCTTCATTTGCAGCCATTGTGAGCGGTGCTGATTCGACAAGTACATTGACCTTTCAGAGGTTAGGTGTAGCAAACTGGTGTTCTTACGATGACGACGTCATCTCGTGTCAGTTACCATTGGGTTCAAATATCGGAAACTACCTCACCTCTTCGGCAAAGGTCACCTTACCTGGTAATACTGAAGACACATTTGGGGCTTACTCATGTCGAGCTGAACGGTACAATTGGACGGCGACCGCTTCAACTCTGTTCATACGCTCGGATGGTAAACTATTTCGATAGCCAGTTTTACGTTATAATTATCGTCGGTAGGCAGCAGAAAGGACAAAATGGCCGGGAGCAACTAAAGATATTTGGCTTTCAAATACATATTGAGTACTTATGCCCTTCAAGTAGTATAGATGAAGTCTTTAGAGTCATCAATCTCGCCGTAATTTTCGAGAAACTGAATAATCACCGCAGATGCCGCCTGAGAGATAAATACAGAGCAATAATTATCCTTTTTGTCAATGCGTGTGGCTATAGGCCCAAAGCAGGCCAACTTGGACAACAGAAAAGACGATTTCAAAAGCGCCTCGTATACTTAGTTGTGAAATAAGTGCGTATTGAATCATGCAATCTTGCAAATTATCCTATGATATTCCCCCCTATTTGAGTGCATGTTCACAGATTTATAGCTTGAACGTCACAGCGTTTATCAATGCTTTACTTGCATGGTTCTTTCAATGAGTGTCACACTTGCATTGGGTGCGACATACAACGTGGTCGTGACATTTTCACTCTCTTTCATTCACAACTAAGGTACTATAGTAGATGAATGACGAGCATGTATAAACAGTGTGGTTAAAAGAAACAAAACGAAACAAAATAAGTATACTCTTCATAAGTAAGTCTCTCCTCTGACACATTCTTACATATTTAGTGAGTAGATCACAATCAAATGATTGGTTGAAAGTGTACACTTGCATGACCAGCCATATTTCTTTTCGCCTACAATAAAACACGTAATTTTGCTTAGGATCAGTCCTAAGAAAAGTGTTATAACCGATAATTACATAATGTAGCACTTTCACATCTCAATGGATATCGGAAGAGATTTCATATTTTTATTTACTCACGATGAGGAGAATTTATCAAACGAAAAGGATTTACTTAATCATTTTATAAAACAATTAATACGCACAATAATTGTTCGCTACTTTGAATAATAACCCACTCTCGGTACCTTCGAAACAGTCCAAGCTTTCACTTCCAAAGGTACCTATGTGGGTAATTTTTTACTGTGCCCTTACTAATGTATATTATTTGAATACTACTTTACGGATTTAAATTTTAAAGAAATTGTTTTGATACAAATTTAGGCATGACAGACCAAGGAAAAATGGAAAAAAAACACAAAGGCAACAAATAATTCCACTGTACACTCTAATAGGTCTCAAGTGTAAAGGCCGTATGTAAAAAGATCATGATTGTCTTTCCCACTGAAGGTGAATAGTTCGGAAGAGGTCGATATTGATGTGCCCCTATACTTCACATCTCTCTAGGGGGGAAAATGAAAAGACAAGCAGTACTTTCTCTCCGTCTTTATCATTTCTTTTATTGCCATCAGCATGACGGAATCATATATCGCCTCCGCTACTTGTTAAAGTGATTCGTAGATTTATATTTTTTTTCTTTATCGTCATGTCATGTATAAGCTGATAAAAGCATGCAGTCACAGGAAAAATATAAAAAACTTCGCAGCTACTTCTAAACCAAGGATATTAAAAAAAAAAATAATTCACAGATGTGAAATAGGCTTTCTGTAGTCATCTTAGGATGCATATGATAATGTAGTCCAAACACTCAAATTCATACAGTTTCACGTATAGAAACCTTAGAACAGTTACACTGTCTTACTAACAGGACTGCGATTTGACGTTCAACGCATATCAACTGCAAACACTGAATCTCATGAGATCACATTTTCTGCCCTCGAGTATTTTGCTATATTATTTTCATGTTTGTGTTATGCGACGTCATTGATCAAATGGGAGGGAGACGAATGTGTGAGACTACGTTATACTTCTGCAAATTAAAGTGATGAAAGTTGTGGTCACTTTCCGAGATAGTGACTTACTTAGGCCCATTCAACATTTTGATGGTAGGTTTGTATACCAATCACATGCCAATCTGCATAGTGCATGCCCGAGAGACAATGTTGTGAGTACCCGGTTGCAATATCTGCAGCTGGTATAGAAACAACCTCTGTGCTCGTAACAGTCACATTTATACGTGTAATGAAGCATCTTCATTGATTGAGCTCTCGGGCCCGCTGTATGAAAACGGCAAGCAGATGAGCTGTGATATTTGCAGTGATTAGTGTGGCGGTATACCAAGAATCAACCCACAAGTTAGAGTATTTGTTTTGTAATGTGTGTATATGTGTGTTTGTGTGTGTGTTCCGCAATTCTTGCAAGTTACAATATATAGTGTATATGGTGGGAGGGGGGGGGGGTTTACTGGTCCTCTGCGTGAATACGACAATATTGAATTGATACATTGCTTAAATAGTTTAGCTAGATTATAGCTCTAAAAAGAAAAGGGCAACCCCGGTTTCGCCTTTGTCATTTAATGCATTTCTAACCTTTTCGAACTTTTAATAATATTTATGTAAGAAACAAAAAACATCTTCTGTACGTGAAAACTGATATTATACAATTTGTTAGAGTAGGTTTTGATCATATTTTTTAACTCATTGAGTAATAGAATTGTAATTACTTGGTAATGCAACGTTTTCGTGTTAATATTCATAATCAAAGACCACTATCAATAGTGTTGATGTACCTTTTTTTGCGTCCGTCGTCGATGTCAGATAAACGTCATTAAAAGATAATGACATCTCACATTGACAAAGACCACAAATTTATTTTTTCACATAAATTATATGTGTCCATACAAGTCCAACTCTCCTTTATTACGCGGTTTGTAAAAAGCAGAGATGATCAAAATTACCGTTACATATAGACTACATCGTATATTATTATTAGCAATATGCGATGATAATAGCATTCAACCACAGCCAAAATTACTTGCATGCATGAAAACCTGCTCACGAGATAATCGTTCTTTTGTTTTCTGTTTAAAATGAAAAGTGTAAACATATAAGATATAACTTAACTTTCCGATTTGTTTTTTTAATTTACAGATCAGCAGTTTCGATCTTACCAAATCTAATTTGTAGAGAGAGACAAATTGAAGAAACTCACACCCTAATCTTCACCCCTCTGAATGATATCTTTTTTTTTTTCAAGATATGACTTGCTTGCATTGATGACTGCAACGACTGTATGATTCCTGCGTGAATGGGTATTTTTTTTTTATCGAGTTTATTCACAATATCACAGCAGCTGATTAAATGACGTACATGACATAATGATTGCTATTTTATAACTGAAACCTTTATAGACCTAGACACCACATAGCCATGCATCACTTCAAAGCTTAACATCACGACTCTTACAACACCGATTTGTTACGTAATGGATGTGCAGAGTATGTATTTGTAATTATTTTCTTTCAAGCAAAACAAAAAAACAACAGTGAACAACAAATTGTGCCAGCGTATGTTGTGCCGTGGCAACATTTGAACTCATTTTCATTTTTTAAGCATTATTGTTGATAAGGGAGATAATAATTGATATGTAATTATGTTTCGCACATCAACAGAATCACGAAGAAACGTAAGATGTGAGGCACTTCTGAGTTTTAGGCACCTAATTTCCTTTCCGTTTTTATCATGATCTCCAGTAAATCAATCTAATTCTTGTATCCATTTTTTTTTTTTTTTAGTTGAAAGGCCTGTCGGTGTCACAATTAGCTTGCAATAATATGAAATTGAGAGGGTTTTTTTTTGTTTTTGTTTTTTTTTTTTGTTTCAGCCCAGTCGTGTAGGATTAACTTATTTGGTGCTTTTTTTGTCTACGTTGTATGAATGTACAGCACATTTCACACCCAGTAAATTGACGGTAACTGTCAGTATTGACGAAGAAGTACGACTTGTTATGAATACTGGGATGGAGACTGGTACTGGCTCGCTAGTCTGGATGCTCAACGGTCAGACAGACCTTTCCGCTTCCGTGCCATCTGACGAACAGTTACTGTATATCAGCAGGGCAAGCAAATCAATGGCTGGAGTGCATCACTACTACTACAGCGACATGCCTGAAAGAGGTGGAATCATGAGACTGATAGTTCGAGGTAAATAATCAACAAGATTTGCGAATTTTCTTCATCTTGCCTCCTTATTCTTTATTTTCTACATTTCAAATCTTTAGCCTTTTTAAGCTAATCAATCTTTATCAGGGCTCTGTTCGGAGATTCTTGCATTTTCAGAAGTGAAATCCAGAGATTTGTTGCATCCCTTTGATAAAATAATATTAAATTTTTCTTTCCATGAGTAAATACTGTAAAATGTTATTATGTACCTTTTCATGAAATGTGCGAGAGGAGTGTGTGTGTATGTGTGTGTGGTGGTGGGGGGGGGGACTTACTTCAACACTACTAAAATTTTCCATTTACAGACCTTTAATTAAGAGCTATTGTGCACATTTTGGGTGAATGCTAATTTTTTTTCTATCAATAAAGAATTATATATAATATATATGTATTTATATACATATATACACTGTATATGTGACCATGCACCTCAAAACAAACAAAAAGTCGCCAGACATGAATTTTTAGTTAAGACCACATTCTGAAAGAGCAGACTTTAAGCTTTAAAATGATGTATAACTCAAAGCAAATGGACTCTCCTAACCTATCTAAATATTGGAAAGAAAACACAAACTCAGGAAAAGTGTGAACTGAGAAAAGAGGCTCTGAAGTACAATGTCTATTCAAGCTCTTAATCTTTACCACACCCTGCCGGCTGTGCGAGGAATGAGACAAAAAATAGGAAGCAAACCACCAGAGTAACAACAATGAAGGGATTATCAGATTAAACTGAAATTAGGCATGCCTCATTAACATATTCTGTCCATTATTAACGCCAACTTTCAAAGCAGTAGCACTATCCTTTCAAAAGTTATTAGAGTTGAAAGTGAAGAGTGTAGACAAGGTTTTTTTTTTCAGAAATGAAAAAGGGATTCTAAAGACACACCTAATCACACTTTTCTACCAAAAAAAAAGTTCGAGATAAACTGTTAAAAAACACACTTTCCTGCCCGTTTTATGATTTCAAATTTTAGCATGATGTAAAAGAAGACCTGCCCTTTCAGAAAATATGAAAAAGTCAAGTTCGGCTGGGTTGACCCATTTCACTTATTTTCAGTCCTCACGCAAAATCAGTGTGTGCGACTTTATGTCCGTTTTGAGGTGCACGGTCACATATATGTATATATATATATATATATATATATATACATATATATGCATGTATATACAGTGTGTGTATATGTATATATATATATATATATATATATATATATATATATATGTATATATATAGTGTACCCATTAACACATTTTTAACAGAATATTTAAGAAATTACCAATCAAAAGTGTATTAAATCTATGTCAGGAAACCGAGCGGCGGAAGGGTCAAAAGAAAGGGGACATCACACTCCAATATGAGGGAGCCTTTTCATTTTTTTTTTTTTTTTAAAGTGAAAGTTCTGGTGCACACGTTTTGATGACTATTCAGAAATTTGTTAATATCAAAAGTGTACAAAGTTTATGGAAAAAGGACCGGATGAGCCTTTGTTTTTGTTTTTTACGATTACAATTCAATGATCTGCGGAATACTGCTGGTGGAATATTAGGACAATTTTTCATTAAAAAAAAAATATATATTCAAGATTTTTCCTCATCTCGGTAATCACGTGGGAGGGATCCAATGTGCATCACAAAACCGACAAAAAGTCTTACTCAATTAGTTTGTGTGGGGACTCAAAATGGGTGAAATGGAGCAACCTAGGCAATCTTGAGTTTTTCCTATTCACTATAAGAGCAATATACTTCTTCATCATTGATGTAAAGTTTGGGATCATAAAATGAACGGGAAACGGGAACAGGAAAATGTGTTTTAGCAGTTTTTGTAGAACACTTTTCTATTAGAACTCTGTGATTATGTGAGTCTTTGAGTTCCCTTTTCCCTTCTCAAAAACCCTTTACATACCCTTCACTTTCAACATTCAACTCTAAGAACTTTGGGAAGGGTGATTTTACTGCTTTGATAGTTTGTATTAACCAGGGATAGAATGTGTTTATAGAGCGTGGAAATTTTTAGCTTAATCTGATAATCTCTTAATTGTTGTTGCTGTGAGATTTTACATCCTTTTTTTTTTTGTCCCATTTATGGCAGGGAATGCGGCTTGGTAGACGATTGTGAATAGACCCTATACTTCAGAGCCTCTTGTCTCACTACACACATTTCCGGAATGTGTGCTTTCTTTCTAATATTTGGATGATTAGGAGAGTCCATTCGAATTTACTTTTATACCATTTTAAAGCCTTAAGTCTGCTCTTTCAGAATCTGATATTAACTAAAAATCCCTTTCTGGCGACTTTTTGTTGGTTTTGTGATGCAGGCTCACAAAATGATATTTGCACTAAGAGTTTCATGAGGAAGGAGACGGGACAACAGCCCCTTTGCCCCAGTAGATTCGACGCCCCTGATTATTTCTGTGTATCCTCATAGATGTATCCTAGCTAAGACACCATCGTTTGCTCAATGATTAAAAAAAAAAAATTGCCGGGGGAGGGGGTTCAATTCTGACGGTTTTATCTTGTTTTATTTTCCCTTCGTAAATTTGTAGCTGGTCATCGCTGATCATGGCGCGCCATAGCAGGTACACTGGTATTACAAAGTGACGTTTTCAGCACCTGAACTGTGCCCTGTAGGTCCTGTTTACCTTTGGGAGCAATGATTAGAAAAAAAAAATCAAAATATCACATTTGATGCATATGCGTAGGTGTGTTGTACCACAAAACATCCTACCATATACAATTTTTCCAATAAAGTTTGAAATATAAGAGAATATCAGTATTTTTCTCAATAAGCCGTAACTGTAGACGGTGTAGTCTGGAAGCATTTTATTATAGCTATTGTTCACATTTCTTATATTTATCAATAGTTAGCGTTGATTTCATTGATATAGATTTTTACGGTGGTTGTTTCTATCAATAACTCCTATTTAAGAACTATTGTCTTCCCAAAGGGATTTTTCTCCTCTCCACCACTGGGGAAAAGCTCTTTTGGCTTTTCCATAAAGAGATCAGTGATTTCACCCATAGGTATACGTGTTCATGCTGAAAAATCGCCCGATTTCCCAATATAGAAGCGTTTGTTACGTCATAAACCCTCAGCTGCGCGGCGCGCCTCACCCGAGCAGAAACTAGAGCACGCACTTTAGTGCACGTTCAAAAACCTTAAAAATGTGCAGCTTGAACTCCCAAGTTCATTGACCCAACCTGTGAAAATATCAAAAATCCTTCATAAATCCCCCCCCCAAAAAAAAAAAAAAAAAAAAATTATCGGATCACTACCAAAATTTAACCATTTGTTACTTGTGCATGTCATCTCAACCATTTCTGTAAGTTTCATCCAAATCTGTTAACTACTTTTTGAGTAATTTTTCACACGAACAAACAAACAAAATAACTAACAAACAAACAAACTAACAAACAAACCAACAAACCAACGCTAACGAAAACATAACCTCCTCCCTTGGCGGATGATCGCCTTTAGAAAATGGATGAATGACATCACTGTTGACATAGGACACCCTCCTTAAGACTTCTCAGTTTTGAATTTTAAAACCAGGTTGTTTGGATAATCTCTGGGGTCCAAACTGTCAGTATACCTGCCCTACGTGCTACAATGGAGCAGTCTGTGACGACATTAGCGGGCGTTGTGTTTGTCCACCTGGATTTACCGGCGATCATTGTGAAACGGGTGAGTTCATTACGTCTCTCAGGGACGAATCTTCTACGCGCAAGTCAAGAGAGATCATAGCGATATTATGACGTCACAACATGAAAACTTCATAAGCTCTTACATTAAACGATAGCCGAACAGACGTGCACAGTCTCATGTCAGTTACAGTTGAATCCGTATTGTTGTTGTTTTTTTTTTTTTTTCTGGGGGGATGGGAAGGGTATCATTGTCCTACTCGTGGTTACTTGAAGAATGTTACCATGCTTCAGTATAGATATATACTATGCTACATTCAGCAAAAAAAAAAAAGAAAGAAAGTGAACACTCTTTCCAGATAATATTTTTCATAGAAAATTTTGATAAAAATCTATGTGTCATATACCATATCAAAGATTATTTAATTGGCTATCAATCTGGTAGGTTTATACAAAGGGAACTTTTACGCATGAGTAAACACATTCGTTCTTGTCCTCCAAGGCAGAAAAGTAAAAATTGCAGAATTTGACATATTGAAATTCTTGTGCAAATACCCCCAAGATAGCAATGATAACAAAATACCAATTTAACGCAATGAGAGACATGAATGAAACAGCAGAAATAAGTTTACGTTCCCTTGTTTCCCTTTATATTTAAAACAAAAACATATAGTGGGGAAACTAAAGGTGGAACGTAAGCATTTTCCATCAATTCAAACTTTAAATGACGTAGGGAGTAAGCCGTAAAGGTGATGAAATCGACAGAATTTCTTCATTTTACCTTTTAATTAAGGAATATAAGAATGCATGAGTCAAAGTCAAGAACTAAATATCATTTCAAATTTTCTTGATTTGGAATAACGTTTCAAAGTTTACTCTTTTTGTTACCATAATTTTTTCTCTTATGTCTTTTGACTGCGGATTTGACAGAAGATTCTTCATTTTCCTCCATTATTTTTCTACCTTCTTTATCTTTGGAGGGTTACAGAGACATTATATAGGTCATAGGTTGATTTTTGCAAATTAATTTGCATTTCTATTGCGTTGAATTCGTCTTTTGTTCTCATTATTATATGGAAGAGCACGCTTGAATAACAACTTTGTCCATTTTGCATGTTTTACTTTTGTGCCTTGGAAGAGAAAGACTAATGTGCTCACTCATGCGTAAAGTTAACCTTTTCATTGACCTACTAGGTTGATAGCTAATTAAATTACCTTTAACATAGTATATAAAACACCATTTTAGCCAGATAGTCTATGAGAAAGATGAACTTGAAAAAGTGTTTACTCTCCTTTTATGCTGAGTGTATTATATTATTATGTATACATAATTATAGGCCTATATGCATCACAAAAAAACACAAGGTCGCCAGACATGAAATTTTAGTTAAGAGCATATTCTGAAAGAGCAGTCTTTAATCTTTAAAATGGTGTATAACTCAAATCTAAGCTAACCTATCTAGATATTGGAAAGAAAGCACACACTCGGGAAAAGTGTGAACTGAGAAAAAAATCTCTAAAGTACAATGTCTATTCGAGCGCTTAATCTTTACCAAGCCGTGCTGGTTGTGCAATGAATGGGACAAAAAACAGGATGTAAACCGCCGGAGTAACAACGATGAAGGGATTACCAGATTAAACTGAAATTGAGCATGCCTTATTAACATATTCTGTCCACAAATGATGCTAACTTTCAAAGCAGTAGCACCATCATTTCAAAAGCTATTGGAATTGAAAGTGAAGAGAGTGTACAAGTGTGTACAAGAAATGAAAAGGGAACTCTAAAGACACACCTAATCACCCTATTCTACCAAAAAATGTTCGAGATAAACTGCTAAAAACACACTTTCCTGCCCGTTTTATGATCCCAAATTTTAGCATAATGTAGAAGAAGACTTGCTCTTTCAGAAAATATGAAAAATTCAAGATCGGCTAGGTTGACCCATTTCACCTATTTTCAGTCCTCACACAAAATCAGTGTGTGCGACTTTTTGTTCGTTTTGTGATGCACGGTCACATATATAAATATATATATGTGTATATGTATGTATTGTGTGTATATCTACACATTTACTTACAATCTACATCTTCATGAAATTTAGACAGATACATAGATACTTAGATAATGTTTGGAGTGGGAGAACTAGTTTATATAAAATGGCCCATCCACAAGTAGCAATGTGAGATAGACGGATATTTTGAGTCCGGACACAAGGTTTAGGGACGTTTACCCTGTCTAACAAAGCATTTTGAACCCTTCAATACGAACATTATGAAGATTCCTGACAAGAAAGGGTTATGGGAGGGATGTCAATTCATTTTTTAGGATGGAGGGAGGGAAGACATTTTGGATACCATTAAACTCGGTGTCACTTTCAGGTTTAATGGGCCGACAAGCAAAAAAAAAAAAAAAAAGGGACAAGAAAGACAAGAAAATCACATAACAAGCAAAAAAAAAAAAAAAAATCCAACCACAATTGTCTGGTGCCACTTCCGGCAAAAAAAAAGGGGGACGATACAACTGCAATGATCCTATAAATGTATTGTGAAAAATAGTGAAGGGTCGCCCCCACCCCCCACCCCCTTTGGATGTTCCGACCCTGCTGAAAATATACCTTATGGGACAAAATAGATACCAGTTGCGGATCCACGAGGGCGCACTCGCCCCACCCCCCCCCCCCCCTCAATTTTTATCAAAACCAAAGAAATAAAGAGAAACAATTTTAACTTAAAAAAAAAAAAAACTTTTAAGGAATTCCTTAATCTGCCCCTTTATACCTCAATCTTCAGCCTTATTAGCAGCAGCAATAACACGAGCGTACATCTTGAACGCACAATGCAGCTTAGGGCCCAATGTGGGAAGTGCCTACTCAGATATATAACGTGCTGCTTCTCAAAAAAAAAATATATAACGTGCTGCTTCTCAAAAAAAAAAAAAAAGAGCTTTTGCTTTCGGAATCCCCTGCACGTCACAAAATATCGGTCACTAAATCGTTTACCTCTGTCAAGAATAAGGAGATTTGTTCTATTGAGCTGCGATTAAGATATCACCCTTCTGTTCCATATCGTTTCCCTCTATTCAAATTCATAAAGTTCTTCCATCGAGTTATTTTTATTACAACTAATTAACAAATTACCCTACATCGAGGGAAATAAGAGCCGAATTAACCAGTGCTTTAGATTGCAGTCATTTGGTTCAGCTGGTCCGAATCCAGCTCGAGTATGTATGTCAATGATCGTTTGCGCCGAACGATCGTTTGCCTTAAACAGCTAAACGCGTACTAGAATAATTGTGATTGTGTTTAACCAATGTCCTTCCAAAGTTGCCAACTATGTGCGCGTATAACTTCATGTGAAAGAAGAAATTGATACAAAATCTTAGACAAGATATCGTGTAGAAGCTGATGTTTCCTTTGGCTACGGAGAATACATTTTTTAGATAAAAAAAGTCATGAGACAATTATATAATATTGACTGGCCCTGAGGGAGGTACCAGAAAATATTGCCCAAACTGAAAGCATATTGCCCGAGTCGAAGACGAGGGCAATATGTTTTCAGTGCGGGCAATATTTATCTGGTACCTCCCGAAAGAAAGGCCAGTCAATATCATAATTATTACCTATCCCCCTAGGTAAATTAAGAAAATATGTAAATACGGCTATACACTACAGTATATATGATACAGATCAAGCCACATTTGACTACCTGTAGACCATCAACATGTTCAATAATTGCAAAATTGTTCATCAGTGTATATCATTCAACTCCAACTTCAAAGATACATGTAGTTGTAACAGGCAAACTTCAAACTTATGAACGTTCTTACACTTTATTTTTACTTCTCTTTTAAAAGTTTGAGAGTTGTAAAACTGATGGTCACTGTGCAATTACTGATCACAAATGGACTAGTCACATTGCCTAGTGCTGCTGTATGTGGTCGACCTTGTATGAGTTGATTTATCAGCGTTCTTCTGCGGTGCGTGTAACTGACACCCTGGACGTCCTGGAATCATGTGGAATGTTTTCTTTTCGTGGTCGATCGGAATGTTTACGTTTAGAGCAGGGAGGTGGGGAGAGAGATTCCACTGTTTGCACACATTGTTTTGTGTACGGTGTGTGTAACCGACACGCAGCAACGTCGCGAACCCGGCAGAGGCGAACGAATATTGCTTGCTGACCTTTTAACCCTGCAAAATATCAACTGCTGACCTTTTAACCCTGCAAAATATCAACCGGAATTGCCTCGCAAAACTCCCTCGTATAGGTAATAATATTTGCTATTGCAGTTATATCATGCAACATTATAAACACTACAGTGTGATGTGTAAAGATGTATGTTTCTTGAATTTTATTATGCGCGTTAATGACCACAACTTTTTTTTCCTGCATAACAGCATGCTCATCCGGCTATGTGGGAGAGACTTGCTCAGTTTCTTGCACGGATATCAACTCCCATAACGGCGACTGCCAGGGGGCGCTGTTTTGCCTTCCAGATCCGTACGGATGCTCTTGTGCCGCTGGCTGGTCAGGACTCGACTGTACTACAGGTAATTAATAATATCCCCGCATGACCTTTTTTTTTTCATTTTTTGTGCACTCTTTTCTTTGTTTGTTATATTTTTCAATCCAATTAAAGAATATAAAATTATCTGGTTGCCTAGATAATACTGGACAGTATAATTAGCATAGACATAGTGCTGGGAATCTTTTAATAACATTTTTTGACTCTTTAGCTTAGCAAAGATATAGAAAGGACCTTCTTTTCCGGGCCAGATATATCAGTATAATCACTAATTCACGTAAATCATCCTTTTGGACATATTGATAAAACAAAATCCAATCTTCTGACATGAACGACACTTAGTGATCCACACATTACAAGTACTTGCTTTTCAGTGTAACATTCTTTTCCATTCCCCATTATTTACTGTACTGTCAACCTAGCAAAAGTAATATCCATTGCTCTTTTTACTATGACACTAATTTGCACAAATGTTTAGTTATCGACTTTATGCTTACCACTGTATATTACTGTATATTATGTACTTCTCACAATCTGATAGAAAAAAAAAAAAAAAACCTGGTGAGCGTATGCTTTCGTGATATAGTTTGCCTGGTGTCATACACATGGGCCTAATTTGTCTAGACGTAAGCTCGAGTGATGCATGACTCGTGGGTGTCGGACTCTTTTAAACACCTTCGTTAAATGTAACGATCGTTCAAGATCCAAATGAAGGGTCAGCAGGGTAAGTGGATGTTGATTTGTAATTGCTTTTATTATATATTTTGCCTACTTAAAGTGGTAGGTACGCGCGATTTTAGCGAGAACACAACATAGTTGTGTCTACCTATTGTTATAATCTTTTTTTCCCTTCTGCTCAGTGCTTGATATTGGGACACCATAGATCTACCGTGGCCTTGCAGATTGTAGTCAGAGTTGGCCTAATTTCCCTTCTTTACGGCGCCATCAGTTTCTCTTGTCTATTCATTTTAATTGTTTCGTTTCGTTCTGTTCTTATAAGCACAAGTTTCATAATTTGTCACTTGCCCCGGTCCGCACTCATTCTTTTATATTTCTGACATGCCCCGCAGTGGCAATGTTGTGCGCATTCCAGATTTAGGCCTACTTCTATAGCCGATGCCGTTATTCAGTTGAACATAGAACTGTTTTTTTTTTTTTTTTTTTTTTTTTTTTTAGCCACTATATTGTTATATGAAATCATTAATCTGACTTATTCAGCAATTTTATATTCGTACGGGAAAAAAAAGCATGTGTTGGCAGCACGTATGGAGCGGACTGCACCCAGACTTGTCACTGTGCGTCATCCAACCAATGTGACCCAGTAACTGGTTCCTGTGACGGTCAAGGAGGCTGTGATACAGGCTGGTATGGTCCCCAGTGTCAAGGTATGCCATGAACTGAGTGTCAAAATTGATTATTTTCTACGGGTTCTTGCAAAATCTGTGTACTTCAAATATTTTATAACTGTCATTACATGTTATAGCTCGGCCCCAATTTTTTTTTTTTTTGCATCATACAAAAGAATAGATAAGGTGTCACCACTTTGGGTCCCCCCTTTTTTTTTTATCCCGGGCACTAGAAAGGAATAGATATAAACCTATAAAGTGGGAGCGCGGTAAGGCTTTGTTTGTTTGTTTGTTTTTTGTTGTTGTTTTGTTTTTGATAGTTTTCTTTTTTGATTGTCAGCTGTAGACACCCGGAAGTGGCATCAGAAGATGCGCTGAAGGCTATTTTTTTTTTTTTTTTGCTTGTTAACTTATGAAACCCGGAAATATTCGATTTTTGTTTTTATTAGAAAGTAAGACAATTTTCAGGGAATGTGTGGGGGAGTGTGTGGGAGCAGGGATACCCTTTCCCACACGAGGGATATATATATATATTTTTTTTTTGCATTTTAAGACCTGAAATTCAGAGGTTCTGTCCACTCTTTTTGTGAAATATTAGATTTCTATTCCTATCAACAACAAAAAAGGTAAGACAAACACATTCAGGAAAATGTGCAGGGGAGCTAGGATGTGGGAGGGGGCTCCCCTCCCACACTAGGGAGTGCATTTTTAAGATTTGAAATTCTAAAATCTGGTGGAATGTTTTTGTGCAATGTTCGATTTTTTTTTAAATCAAAAATGTAAGTAAGAAAAGTATCAAATTAGGGAATTGTGTAGAGGGGATATGGGAGGTCGAATACTCCCTCAAAAATAAGGGAGATGCATTCCCCCCCCCCCCCCACCGATTTACGCCCATCAGTGTAAAGTTTATCTAAAAGAAAGGAGTAAAATATATAAACACAACAATGAAAATTTGACCATTATTGGATGTAACGTAAGAAATTTATGATATTCTAAATATTCACTAATATTTGCAAAACAGTTTTCAAACAGGTGATATAAAGGATTATGACGTAGAGTAAGCTGATGTCATCACTTCGCAATTTTCCATTGATCAAGTACAAAAAAATAAGGCAAATATCTTTTTCTGCTTACTTCCTTTGGCAGTAAAGGAGGGCCGATAATGGCATCATGCGTGTGTGTGTGTGTGTGTACTTTTTTGTGTACATGTATGTGCGTTCGTGCGGTGTTAAAGGGGTGCAAAAATTAAGATTTTCATTCATTGTGTGTTATAATGTAATTATATTTTAGTAACTGCATATCAATTGAATTGAAAGTCATGGAACGGATGATATACAAAGGACGTAGTGTATATGCAGTTATTGTTTTTTATTTCCCCCAGAATGGTGACGTTTTTCTAGCACTGTGTGATTTGTAGCTATGGTCTCTATTTTTACATTAATTATGGCAATAAATTTTGCGTTTTGATAACATTATGATTTGAATTGAAGACCTGAATATAAAAACGACCCAAGTCCAATTTTTGGCCAAATTTAGTTTGACATGGGAAATTGTAGCTTAAGCATGGACTCATCTTGTGTATAAATGATAAATCCTAATTACCCCCGGAAGTGCCTGAAATGAATTAGTTAAATCTTATATTAATGTAAGAATGAAGGACTTGGGTCATTCTTACATTCATATAATAGCGCCCTCTATCATCCTTCTCTCATCTCTATAGCAGAATATCATGTATGTGAATCGAAGAACGACCCAAGTCCATATGAATCAAAGAACGACCCAAGTCCACCTCACAAAATGGCCTCTCCACAATTAATGTAAACGTTAATTGTCATAATAATATATGTTCTAATTTGTATATACAATGTTGCCTTCCCATCACAGTTAAATGGAATATTATTGGACAAATAAAAAAGATATGAATTATTTTTTAGTTTAGCAATACTCGAAATGGTCTTCCATGGACTTGGGTCGTTTTTATATTCATATACTCAATTATATCTTAATAAACAGTGAAGAAATATGTTTGAGTATAGTTGTTTGTAGGAGGGATGAATGTGGTGTGCATGTTGATGGGGTATGTGTTTTCTAGGTTTAATAGGGAACAAGGATAAGGGGATAAGCAGGTAACGCATGTGGAGGGCATATAGATGAGGAGGAAAGAAAAAAAAAGGTTACGGTTTGAGGCAGACCTAGGAATTACAATCAAGGGAAGGAAGTGATTTTTGTTTGTGTTCTATAATAGGGTAAAGCAGGTTTTTTTTTTCAAAACAGACTTCATTCACATTAATGTTAAGTATGCGTCAAAACAGGATAGATTATATATGTTGTACATTACTGTGCTTATTTTGAATATCTTAAAGTTGGCTTTTTGAACATTCCAATGGAATTCTCCTTGACAAGATATTATATATGTGACCGTGCACAAAAAACAAACAAAAAGTCGCCAGACACGGATTTTCAATTAAGGACAGATTCTGAAAAAGCAGACTCTAAGCTTTAAAATGATGTATAACTCAATTCAAATGGACTTTCCCAAGCCGTGCTAGCTGTGCCATGAAAGGGACAAAACACAGGATATAAACCACCGGGGTAACAACCATGAAGGGATTATCAGATTAAGTTGAAATTAAGCGTGTTCTATTTAGCACGTTCTCTCCATGATTAATGCTAACTCTCAAAGCAGTAGTGTCATCCTTTAAAAAGTTATTAGACTTGAAAGTGAAGAGTGTGCAAAGGATTTTAAGACATGAAAAGCGGCCTCTACGTCATACCTGATCATCTACTCTTCCCCCCAAAAGTGTAGTAGAAAAACTGCAGAAAATGTTAAGATACCAAAATGAAGAATAATGTAGAAGAAGGCTAGCTAACTAGCTAATTATTTTGAACGTTGAAGTGCAATGCATAAGAATAAATGAAATCAAATTTTTAAAAAAAAGAAATGCCGAGAAAAATAAAAATTACATGTCTCAAAAGTATGTTCAGCGCAAGGTCAGGATTGGTTGGTGTTAAAGTCGGAGTCAACCGCAACATTAACTTTTGTTTCCTTAAATTAAATATAAACTTATTCGAAATTTGAATACATACCGGCAGTGTGTTTTTTGGGTTTGTTTATTTGTTTGTTTGTTTACTTTTTGTTTTTTAATCACATACGTGGTCTGATTTTGGCTTCTTATTTCAGTGCACATTGTCGATATGACGACGTTCAAAGTCTATGCTGGGATTGAAGACAACGGAAATAATTTATTTGGCCCCTACATGCTGGAAGACATTGGCCATTCTTCCATCAACTTTTACATCGGGCGAGAGGTGGACACAGGACCGGGGGAGACCGGTCATGGGGTGACTGAAGCAGGTCAAGAGTGGCAGGGTTCAGGTCTACCAGAAGACACAACTGTAGCACGACGTGACGATAGTAATTACGACACCTTACGCGCGACTTTCGACCGTCAAACTGGAGGGGAAGCTCGAGCTGGAGCCTTCAGGACAGTGGTAAGGTACAAGGGCAGAACAGAAAAGACTGTCGTGATCAACGAATACCGTGGTGGTAAGAGTGTATTTTTTTCTCCTTTTATTTTTGTTTTTCCTCCATTGTTCTTTCACTACATTACGAAAAGTTAGTTTGCTCCAACACTGTTGCTGTGAATTGGAACATTAGGAATCACGACTGAATACGATGTTGCATATTTTTTAAATAAAGAACAGTGGCAGAGAAATACACTGCCACTTTTGGACCAGCCTTAATGATCCCTTGTGAACTTAGACATGTCCAGGTGAACAGAAGGATTTTCTCAATTTTTTACTCTTTCGAAAGTTAAGTTCAAAAGTCAGATATCATCAACGAAATTGCCGCTTTCATCAGCGACTGCAATGGAGATCGAAAAGAAATTTCTCCATATCTCCATGCCCTTTAAGAGTTCAATACCAACGATGTTGTGTAGAACGTGGGATCGTTGGTGCTTTGATTGATGAATGTAAAAAAAAAAATAACATGTTGATCTTTAATCGACATGAGAAACCAGTTTCCTCTATATGGCCACAGATTTATCAATGCATTCATCTTTAGATAAACAATTTTTGGTAAGATTAAAATCAGACCCGTAGTGGCTTTTCCCCACAAAACAAACCCGGCCACGCTCGTCGAATTACAGTATCACCGAAAAAGAAGTCTGCCAAAAAATGTCTACATTTTTCTATTCTCCGTATTCCTAGTTTATTCGTCTACAAGATATGAAATTGGCATGGTGGTGCCTTTCCAAAATTATGATTTCCTAAACCTACCGTAGAAATCGGAAAATATCACACTAAAACTAGATTCATTTTCCAAAAACAAAGGAATAATAATAATAATAATAATAATGATAATAAATAATAATAATAATAATAATAATAATAATAATAATAATAATAATAATTAATAATAATAATAATAATAATAATAATACCTCTATAAAGGAGGTTTCCTCGAAAAGCTGATTTCGTACACCATTCGACATACTCTCTTTAAATGATCGATATCTCAGCAGCCGAATATTTTTATGAGTGGTGCTATATTTGAAATTAAAGCGGAAGAATAAGGTAATAATGTCGTGTCATAATCAGAAATTCGACCTCCCCCGGCAATTGGATCGTTTGGTTCTATAGCAGGTCACCATTTATATATTTTGAACAGATGGTTTGATTTTCCTCAAACGTTTGATTTGAAATGTGGAATCACTTTATTATTATGAAGAAACTTTCTAACGATGTTTTAGTTTGCAAAAAAAAAAAAAAAAAAGCAGGCAGATAAATTTACTTTTAATTATACCAAACCCGTTTCTAGACGGACGATAGACAACATGCAATGCCACCCACCCTGACTTGTCTGAGAAAATGAGTAACGTTGGAAATTAGTCTTTAACACGGATTTGGAGAGCATGACGTAGTTTTCTCATCACCAGAAACTGTGTTAGAGCGAGACTAAATATTATGATTAAAGCATGCATTGGCGTTGTCCTACTTTTTGGAAGTTTACGACACCTAAATTAGTGAATTTGTATCAGGATAAACAATATCAAAATGATGTACATGTATTTGAAAAAAAAATAGTTTAGTCATGCCTTGTCATGCACATAATGTTGTTATATTTTTTTACGTATTGATTTCAGATTCGAAATCTGAGGTATGGGCAGAAAAGCTCTCATACACAACTGGAGTGGGTGAAACCATCAGTCTCACAGTGCAAATGAGAAACGGGTTGAATCAAGGGGACCTCGTTTGGAGGCACAACGGAGATGACGTCATAACTGCTTGGCGTGGCTTGTTATCAGTAACCCTAAGTGACGTCAGGAAGTCAGATGAAGGCATCTATGAATGCTACATTGACGGCAACAGAAAAAATGGAACACATGCGATAATGCGACTCTTTGTAAGAGGTTAGACTAAAATCGTTGAATAGAATGCTTTTAGTGTAATAATGTTATCCTCAAACTTTTCTACTTAACCAAATGGGAAAGCAAAGGAATCCGTTGATACAAATGTACACTATGGACCATATTTATCATTAGATTATGGTGTCTCATCCAAACACTCGTGTACGATTTCTTAGCATGAAAAGTCAATTTCGCCACTATCCATGAGGTATGTGTATTAAGCATTTACGTGTGTGAAACGTGTTTGTGTTTGGGTGTGGGGGTTTTATGACGCTTCTCAACGGGATATGATAATAGTATAATAGTATGATTAATATAATATATAGTACTAGCTGCCTCGGCGCGCGCTGCGCGCGCGCCTCGGCAGCTAGGCTCGGCGCTGCGCGCCTCGTCTCGGCGTCCCTTGTAAAGAACTAGTATAGTGAGGTGCCCGCACCTCGTCAGGGGCCTGAATACCGTCACCCCGCTTAAAATTGTTTTAAGCACACTAAACAAAAAATTTATGACCGGTAATGTGTTCAGTACGTTTGAAACTTGGCAGGGCCACCAAAACCAAGCAAACTGTGGTGAGAACCGAACAGTTTTCCGCGAAAATCTGAAATTTTAACCGGAATACGTGTTAGAATGCTATCACCACTGTCCCCGCACGCATCTTTTACGTGTATGTCTATGGGAACATGACGGTCACCCGCACACGTCTTTTACGTGCTAAGTATATGGGAACGCTGGTGACGAGTTGAGGGGTCCCTTCCTTAGCGCACAACTATTCCGCATCGTTCGCGTTTGGCGACGACAGCTGCAAATTTTCGATATCGACCAGTGAACGTGTGATTCCATTGGAATTTTCAGCATTTTTCCTGTATGTGAAGTGGATTTCATAGAATTTAAGTGACGAAATGTGATTCAAATATGAACAAAAATTAACTATGACGAGGTGCGGGTCACCCAAGCATACTGTAGATTTTTTTATAGTTTACGCAATTGTGGAATATGTATTTTGATGACAGTGTCGTTTAACGGTGTATAGGGGCCCGTTTCATAAAACTTGTCATTAGTGACAAGTTGTCACAGATATGATAAGCTACTGAAATCCATGCATCTGATTGCATGAGAGCAAATTTGTCATAGAAATGTGGCAGTTGTCACTGATGACAAGTTTTTGAAACGGGCCCTAGTTTACATTTGTGTTATTGTTTTGAGCAAGTAGAATTATTGTTTGGGTAGTATTGAGTAGTTGTTTATAACTGTAAATATTATGGTAGAAATTTGTTTTTATTTTCATTTCTGCATAGAACTTTTTTGGGTTTTTTTTTTGTATAAGTAGTTATTATATAGTGGGGTTTTTTTCTATGGCAGAATTTTTCTCTTGGCATACAGTAGAAATGTATTTTCTATCTTGTGTAGTGTTGACTAATCTTTATTTAGTCTGTTTTCAGTTGATTTTAAAAGATAGTTTTCTTTTTTTTTTTGCATATTATTTTGTGTGGTTGAGAATTATCATTGGTAGTTTTATGTAGTTATGTTTGTAACTGTAATTTTTTGGCATAGAATTATTTTGGGTAATTTTTAGCCCTTCCAGATCTACATTAAGTGTTTTCAAATGATTATCTCATACATTTGTATCTCATACTATATCTACTTTACATGAGAATAACAAATCACACATTTTCATTCTTAGATAAAAATTTTGGAGTCTTTAACCCATCCCAGTCACACCCAACAACCAGCGTGGGTTGCATTATTTATGACCAAAAGAGGGCGTCCTACTACCTCAGACTTGGCCAGGAGCTGTAAAATGATTTTAACCAATCGGAGATCCTTACTGAGATTCTGAAAAATAATTTATGCAAAGAAATCTATTTTTGAATGTCTCTTATTGGCCGAAACACTTATCAGAGGTTCGAGCCTGCCGAGAAACTAATCAATATTCATATTTACAGCGCGCATGTATCTTTGTTGCCCCAGCAACTGCTGTGATTTCTTACGCGTGGTATCGTGATACAGTGCATAATCGATCTCCTCATATGATGCGTGACGATATCTGATTTGTGTGGTAAAAAACAAATCGGACGTAACTTGCTTCATAAAGATCATTATCGAAGCTGTTAGTGTTATAGTGTTGGACATTTGAAAGAACTGCTTCATGAGAAATTACCTTTCATTTATTATTTATTTTCACAAACAAGAATTTTGATCACTTACATGCTTTTTTTTAAATCATTCTAATGTCACAATATTTCACGATGGTATGTGTTCTGTCTCTACATGGCAAGATGGATTTTTTTTTCCATCCAGGGTCAAAGGAGAAAGTGACAGCTATAAAGGAAACCAAGAGGATAGGGAGGAAATGAAAAGGATAGAATGAAACACCTGCTCAGCAGGCTCTTTTTTGTTGATTTCACACAATGGTGAATGCAGTACATCAGAATTTAAGAACAGTTCTAAATAATTTATTAGTTGAAAAATGAGCAAAGAAAGAGGGATTTCATCGAGTTGTAAATGAAAACTAAATTAGCATCACAATTTATAGATCTAATATTTACTACAGAATGAGACCTGATGCAAACTTTATTGTCAAGCTTTTGGTTGAGTTTCTTCAGAGACACAAATTTTGGTAGCACTAAACCCGAGTGAACAAGCAAAAGGGGAAAAAACGATAAAATGCAGGTCTCTAGATCTAGACCACTCCTGTGCACGAGCGAGCATCAGCCCCCGTTTCATTGTCACTCTCGTCATGGGACATTGGCCTAGGCTATATAGGCCACTCTTGTCGTACTCGCCATCATCAACGTCATGTCACTCATGGTATATGGTCACATGAAATAAATTGCATCATAACGGTTCGTACATCAACATCACCAGAATCATTATCATCATTATCATCACTATCATCTCAACCACAGCAAAACCCTGGATATCACTCCCATCATAGTCACTCTCTGGTCTCAGCTCACAAAACACATCGGCAAACGACATACAGACATCACAGACCTAACAGTTAGCTAACTATACACAGCCCAGTCGCTGTACGTACGTAGCGACATGTTGTATTCGCACAGCGTACTTACAGCGTCTAGTCGGGCTAACACACAGTTAGCTAGTCGTACACAAAAATGAAACGGAGGTGGAAAACTAGTAATGAATACACGAAGATCATCAACGATGGCATTTAAATACACAGAACATCTTGCACCGCAAAAAAAAATCGAGGTGAAAAACTACGATCGAAGAAAACTAGGGTGAAAACCCGATGCTTGGAAGACGAACGATGAAGACACTTTACGGTAAAAATGCTTACACGGAAACAAACGAGTGGGTGTACGATGTTCTCGCATACACGTAGATAATCTACATCATGTTCAATCAAAAAACTCGACAAACACTCTAACAAAAACTCACCTCTAAATTGTTGCCATGTTCCAGAGCTATGGGGGGGGGGGGGGTGGGGGAGGGGCTCGAGGACGTTATGGACACGTCGATTTGCAAGTGGGTAAGATGTGATTACAGATACTGTATGTTGAAATGAAACTATAGTGCTGTATTGAGTCAACTAAGTGCACATTCGCACGAGTGCACACGCATCATCCCTCCTGCCTAGTGGGAATGACACAGGCAGTTTTTCAATGCAATGACCTATGAATGCCCTTGGCGTTCCGCCTGAGTGCACCGAGCAAGTGCGAGCAGCAGCAGCAGCAGTAGTTCGAGACTTTTATATGTGACCCGCTACAACAAAATGATCCTAAAGTCGGGTGAGGTCGATTATTTGAAAATTACATGACAAAATTCCCTAATCTTTCTGCTTTAAATTGATATATAACACATCTTATGAAAATAACCGGCTGCGGAGCTATCGATGTTTAAAAGAGAGCATGTCGAGACGTATGGGAAATCATGGTTTCGAGAAAAGCGCCCTAAAAGTTTTCCTTGCGACGCAATCGCGACCAAGGAACACGCAAATCAGTTTTCACCTCCGGACAATAGAAGGTAAACCCTAGCAACCCCCGAAATGCTCATTCAAGCACAGCGTCGGCGGTCTCCTCACCGACCAATCAGTGACCAGGATGCCAGGAGAAGCGGCTGGGCATAGCGCACCCCGCCGGCACGCACCAGTCGACTTGGCAGTGTGCAAGCTTCACGCTTCGGTTAGCGGCAAGCAGCAAACTGACCAATGAGATCACTCCGGTCGTTGTTAGGGGCGGAGCCTATCTGTGGCGTTCAATCCAAATTTTTGAACCGGTTTCTGCTTGGTTGAAACGCCAAAAACATGGCCCAGAAAAACGCTATTTTTTAGTCTTTCCTTTCATCATTTTGCTTCAAAATTTCGACAGATGATAGAAGACATGTCAGACTCCAATAATATGTCAAAATCAGAAAATCGTAAGTTTTGACCAATTATGATGCTCTGACTTCAAACCCGATTTTCACGGCTTCGACCGTGCGCGACTTTAGGACCTTTTTGTTGTAGCGGGTCACATATATATAGATTAGGATATAATAGTTTGTTATATATACTTATACGGATACATGCATATATAACGTGCGACAAGGGGTCCTGACTGTGTACAGAACCAGTGTATCTCGCTCATTATAATCGTCAACTGAGAACCAGAAGGGCTCTGTCGCGTTTTAACCCGTTGAGGACGAGTCCCGAGTATACTCGGGCAGGTGTCTACGGGAAATGCGTGTTGTAGCAAAGATTAAATCGAAACAATCAATTTCATGAAATCTGTTCCAAACATCGGGTAAAAAAGCACACTTGTAGTTTTAGTTTTCACAATGTTATTGAAAATTAAAATAATGTTAAACTGACATCACAATGTAGAGAAGTTCGAACTTTACACAATGATACCACTCACTTACTTGATACCCCTCTCCATCCCTGGGAAAAAAAAATACATGCCATAAAGCTATTATTGCTCTCATTCGCACGACTAAATTTCACGTTAGGATTCAAAAAGGTGAAACGAGTCAACTTAATGTTGAATTATCACATTTTCTGAAAGCTTTCCTCTTTCAACATAATATTCTAAAATATGGGATCATTAAACGAATGGGAAATTGTATGTTTTTGGCAGTTCTTTCTTATGCAGATTAGGGTTATTAGGTATGTCTTAGAGGCCCCTTTCTATTTCTCAAATATCCTTTACACACTCTTCACTATGTTTATATCAGTCATAGACAGAATGTGCTTATAGAGTACGTAATCTAATAATCCCTTCATTGCTGTTGCAATGGTTGTTCACATCCTGCCATTTTGTCCAATTCATTGTACAGCTATAGCACGGTTTGGTAAGATTAAACATTTGATTTAGATAAGACCCTACACTTCGGAGCCTCTTTCCCCAGCTCACACTTTCCCAGAGTGTGTGCTTTCTTTCCAATATTTAAATTATATTTAGGTTATGAGAGGCCATAAACTTTGAATTTTACATCATTTAAAGCTTAAAGTCTGTTCGTTCGGAATCTACCATTAACTAAAAACCCCTGTCTGGCGACTTTAGTTGCTTTCCTAAAGCAGGGTCACATTGTATATACAGTGTATCACATACAGTGCATGTCGTGACAAACACCGTACATGCTTTGCCATATGTAAAAAAAAAAAAAAAAAAATACCTAAACATGAGTTTAATGGCATTTTCCTTTAAAGATGTACTCAATCTTATTAAAAATATTAAGTATCATTTTCAGAGTGATGTCGCTATGGTCACAGTGGTCACACATAATTATAATTATTTGGTGTTTTTTTTTTCTCGTAAATAGATTGTCCCTCTAGGAAGTATGGGCTGAGTTGTTCGAATGACTGTCCGGACTGTTACGCAGGGGGCGTTTGTCACCATGTGACGGGAGAATGCGTCTGTAGACCAGGATTCGAAGGAGATAACTGTGAGACGGGTAAATGTTAATTGAGCCGTGTTTTCGTTTTCTGCAAGATCCTGAAATAAAAGAAAAATATCCAAGCATGCGCTATCGGCGTGCATTTTTTTTTATATTGTACTATTCAAAATAATTGTTATAATAGTGTTAAATCTTACAGCACACTACCTTCATGAGCATGGACAATAGTACAACAATACCGTGAAATTAGTACTGCAACTGATACCAAATACGCTACTTTCAGTAGACAGATCTTTTTCTTCGGTGCAATGTAATACTTTGTCATTAAAGATGAATCAATGCAATTATATTTACTTTGCACCTCTCTGATCACTTTTACAAGAGATTTTAGCCACATGTAAACATTCAGGTACACTGCTAGGCCCGTACATTTCAGAACATAGATTGATATCAAAGACACTCACTGTAGTAAGTATAAGTAGTGAAAAGTGAGGATATGCATCTGACACAAAATTCTTTTCGAAATATTTTGTGAACAGCTTAGCTCTAAAAATTGCTTAATTGTATAAAGAATAAAAAGAATGTACCCTTCATGCAGTTATTCACAACTCGTGCGAAAAGCTGCTTCTACTTTAGGCATTAAAAAAAAAAAAACATTTCCCAGTTCAGTATTTCCAATTCTAATTATACCAGATAACACCGCCATTGATATGAGTAATAGCTGAATAGTGTACAATTATTTAAGTTGGAGGTTATTTGAATATGAAAGCATAAATAAGTTTGATTAAATCCATGATTAATTTTATAGTCATGTTCCATAATTGTCGAACTTTAATCCTCTGTACAAAACTTGAACTTTACACAGGAACCAATGATGTGTATATGGGTGTCCTTACAATGACCCTGAACAATGGACTTGAATGCGACTTTTTCAGAGCTTCGCTGGCTAGGCTTCTGGTCTCTTGCTCCAAAGCATATGAATGTTTTATTAATAATTCAAAATGGATTGCCGTTAGCACTGCTAGTCAATTTTCATGGTAAAGGCAGAATGTATGCACATGAAAAAAGTAAGGACATGTTTCCATGTGCTTGCATACACTATATTTCATTCCAGCAAAGAGTTATTTCCAAATAGAGTCTCACATATCCTCAAATTTGGCGTATAAATGAGCATAAACAAAAAGATCTATTTAAAGTTTTTCATTTTAACTCAACGATCTACTAGTATTCTTACAATTTTGTCTTCTTTTTTTTTTACAAAGTGATAATCTTTGGTATAGAGTTCTGCAGCATTTTCATGTAGGCGATTTGTTTTACAGTAGATTTATCTAAGGCTTCATATACACAAGTGTATACTCTGATTTTCTTTGATCTTGTCATCATGATAACAGAACGGAAGGTATTTATTGTAATTTCGTTTTTCAGAAGTAGGGATAGCACAGTCGTATTACACTCAAGGGCAGTATCGACAGGCGTTTGGCCACCACCACCCCTCACGAAGGAGCATCAGAAACATCATCAACAAATTTACACAACATGGGACTGTTATGCACTGGTATAAAAACAGAGATAAATTCAGGCAAAATTGGATGAAGGCAGTATCCTCTATTTAATAGGAATATGGTATCTCAGTTGGACGATGTTTCAAAATATTATGGATGAGTTAGTACGACTGTCATGCACCAACAGAACACCCGTCAGCACCGACATAACAACTGTCATACACCGACAAAACATTCTTGGATCAGCACCGAATGACTGCGACTGTTCACGCCATGTTTGCCAACTCCAACTCTCATGTCCCGAATGGACACTTTTATTCCACCCCACCCTGGTTTCACCAAGGCACATCACGGTTCTCCGTCACACCTCCCCCCAAAAAGAGGAAAGTTATGAATGTAACTTTTCGACTATAAACACCTTCGTTGTACGACTTACTTCACTGTTTTTGCGTACTACAGTGTATTCAGCTTACACGATTACAAACTCAAATAGTTTTGTGTTGCTAGTTTTCTTAAAACCTCACCTGGCACACTGCACGTATAATTACTGATTTTCAGCCTTACCAGAATCAGTTAACTCCGGCATCAATTGTCCACTTTTAGAACAATATAAATATTATGAAAACTTGACAAGCCCCCATACAAAACATGTAAATACACAAATCAACAGTCTACAGTAATACACATGTGAAACTGTTTTCAACGGGTGCACATACGAGTGCACATAATCCGGAAAGATTACACCAAATGTAATCAATCATTTCTCCAGTAGTATCAATATTTTGACTGAGACTGTACTTTCTGGTAGTCTCGACTGTAATTATATATCCTCACATACTGGACCAATAAACTTACATAACTTCACGCATGAATAGTATTTTTTTAACACATACACTTCATCTTTAAATGTGGAAACCAAACATACACTTTCTTCCTGAAATTGTTCTGACTATTGCAAAGATATGTCTGTTTTTCCAACACAAACTTTCACTGGAGTTTCACTGAATGTGGTAACAGCACACATTTTTTGATTATAACAAAATCGTATTTAAACACTATGACACACGTGTACATCTACTCAATGTACTTGCTCATAAATTTTATACTTATGTCAACTCTGCGTCATAAGTTAGCCAAAACAACAACAAAATTTTAACCATTGGACATTTCTTTTTGTCCCTTCACACATAATGTACTGTCACGCGATAAGATGTTGTAATATATGTGCAAACTCTGGAAAATACCGAGATCATACTCGACACACAAATGTGACGCTGTCACTCTGTAACGAAATACATAATACATACAAGTTGTTAATTTTAAAAAGTGACATTATAACATCTTGGCTTCTTTATGCCTCACTGTCACTCAACACTTTTTCATTTATACAAAACAGCACAAATTCTTTTGTTTTAACACAAATCGGCTGATATAAAACTCAAAATTTGATCAACAGTTTTCCTGTGACTTGCCGGTTGTGTTTTGCAATACTGTTTTTGCATTTGCGAGCATTAACTCTGTAACGTATCGGTACACATACACATCTGAATCCTTTGATTCTTTGGGATATATTGAATGAAATCAAAATAAAAGTGTGCAACTGAAGCACAACTTTCACTCTAATCTTACACAACACAGATATTGTATCCTGGCGCTTCCTGTAATGTTGGGTTTTCAAAATATCATACAATGCTTGGCGTGTAACACATCATGAAATTTTTCAAGCGATGTCTTCTTATAAAGACAGAATGTTGTGTACTATTACTTTCTCATACTTCCTAGCATCAATCACATAATTATACTGTTTTCGCTTAAAAGAAACATGATTAACATAAATACAATTTCTTCCTTCACAGATCCTTGGGAAAGGAAGAAAGCAAGGAAAATACATAAACACATGTATACTTTGTCATATACACACACAAAAAAAAAAATCAACATCAGTTTCTTGTCTGTTTTGAGTCCTGTTTGAAATGTTCAGTTTGATGTAGGTTTCACTGTAGATTTGAGATTGTTATCGTTCGGCAACATTATCAGCGCGTACACAATTTCAAGCTCGCGACAAAGCGTCTGCTTATTTGTTGTCCTTTCCTGCTATGTGCACACTTCTCAGTGGATACGGCTGGAGAATCAAACTCCAACGGAAGAGACGCTGATTCTTGTGCTTGAAGCGTTATAAGAATGTCAATGGGTTATGGTCAGTGTACACCACGATTCTCTTCCACCGTCCAAATACGCTTCGAAATGTTGCACGGCTAGAACGACACTGAGGCATTCCTTCTCCACAGATGAATACTTTTGCTGATGGCGATTCAGTTTTTTGGAGAAGAAACACACGGGTTTGCTGTGTCCGTTGTCGTCATCCTGAAGTAGCACGGCTCCTACTCCTCGGTCACTAGCATCGGTAGCTAGCTGGAAGCTCCTCTCGAAGTTTGGTGCGATGAGCACGGGATCGTTCATGAGGACGGCCTTCAACTTCTGGAACGCATCCTGGCAGCTCGCCGACCACTGGGACGTTGTACCCTTTTTCAACAGGTCCGTCAAGGGCACCACCAGGTGACTGAAGTTGGGAACGAATCTCCGGTAGAATCCGCACATTCCCAAGAAGCGCTGAAGCTCCCGTTTCGATGACGGCACTGGGAAGTCCACGATGGCTCGGACCTTAGCATCTCGTGGTGCGACGCTACCTCGGCCTATCTTGTGACCTAGGTAAGTCACACAAGCTTTTCCAAACTCGCATTTGGCCAGATTCACCACGAGTCCTGCATGTGACAACCTCTGGAACAGCTCTCGAAGATGAGCAACATGCTCCTCCCACGTATTGCTGAAAACCAACACATCGTCTATGTAGACAACACAGTTATCATGACCAGCAATAACTCGATTCATCATCCGTTGAAAAGTTGCGGGGGAATTTTTCATCCCGAAGGGCATGACACGACACTGGTATAACCCTGAGGGCGTGACAAACGCCGAGATCTCTCTTGCATCTTTGTCTAATGGCACCTGCCAATACCCTTTCATCAAATCCAATTTGCTGACATACTCAGCACTTCCTACCCGATCAAAACATTCCTCAATCAAAGGAAGCGGAAACGAATCAGTCTTGGTTATGGTATTGACCTTCCTGTAATCGATACAAAACCTGGACGTTCCGTCTGCCTTTGGGACTAGCACTACTGGGGAACTCCAGTTTGAGTTACTAGGCTCTATGATTCCATTTGCAAGCATGAAATCTATCTCCCTATCCACCTGTTCTCTCTTAGCAGGATGAATCCGATATGGATGCTGCTTAATGGGTGCATTTTCACCCACATCTACTGTATGAACAGTATCTTTCGCACAGCCCAATTTATCACTGCAAACCTCCGGAAATTCCTGGAAGATGTCGACAACATCTTGCCTCTCCGAATCAGACAAATGATTGAGCAGTAACTTTGGATTTTCTAGTGCCTTTGAGTTCTCTACTCGCGGAATCATTCCTGACTTGAAACTCACACTCTGAGAATCTGGAACATCATTTTCAAACTCTTCTGCACTTTTCTCAGCACTGTGCAAGACACTCTCACTCACAACTGCACCTATGTCTTCTACCATCACACGGCTAAATAACTCCTCAAAAGCCGGAATAGGAATCAACGGCGCAGATCTAATGGCATGTTGTGGCTTTCCTACCACTTGACATTCATGACACGCTCGACAAAATTCAGACACATCCTTTCTCATCTTGGGCCAGAAGAAATGAGTTCTGATTCTACACAAAGTCTTCTTGACACCCATGTGTCCGGCCATTGGAATTTCATGTGCAAGACGTAGAATTTCCTTTCGATACGACGGAGGAACAACTATCTGGTCGACAACCGTCCAGTCCTCATCTGCGGGACAATCTGGAGGACGCCATTTCCTCATCAAAACACCAGACTTTACATAGAAACATTCTGGCACTCCCTTCGCCTCATCTACAGTCAATGCACCCTCTCTCAACTTCGACAATTCTTCATCTTCCATCTGTGCTTTGATTAAAGCTGGCTGACTGAACACACCGTCTTCCCAACTTTGTTCTCTTTCATCTTGTCTAGTCACCTTTCCAAAGAATGTGTCATCAAGAGAAATTTCACTTTCAGACTCCTTTCTCTCACGCTCTGCTTCACTTGCTCGAAACCTTGTGATAGCACATGTTGGAAATACTTCTGGAAATTCATCGACAAGTTTTTCGCTTTCTTGCTCGTACACTGGGACTTCGGAAACAACTCGACCTCCTGCAAGGTCATTACCAAGCAAAAAGGAAACTCCATCCATAGGGAGAAAAGGAACAATTCCCACAATCACTTCCCCTGAAATCAGTCCACTATCCAAATTCACCCGGAATAGAGGGACTGCCTGCGTTCCTCCGTTGACATCATGTATCAGTACTTTCCTACCCGTGTTACAGTCTATGGGCATACTCTTCACATCTCCTACCATGAGGGACTGTGTAGCTCCAGTATCACGAAGGATGACAACCGGTACTCTAAATTCAGCAATGGTAACTGTACCCTTGGAAATGAAGTCCTTGTATTCAAATTCATGATTTTCTTCCGTCGAGATGTTTTCATTGCAACTGATTGACAAATTGCCCTACATCGACGTAAATAAGCACTGAATTGATCAGTGTTTTAGTAGTAGCCATGATAAAAAATCATGGGCGTACATACTCGAGCAGGATTCGAACCCACGACCTCCTGATCACCGGACAGGCGTCATCTCCACTAGACCACCGAGCTTTCGCCCGAAAGCAAGTGTTGGTTCTAATCCTTATAGCATGCAGCGGGTACTGCTTTTGTTATTTAAATTCATGATTTTCTTCCGTAGAGATGTTTTCATTGCAACTGATTGACAAATTGCCCTACATCGACGTAAATATTTACGTCGATATAGGGCAATTTGTCAATCAGTTGCAATGAAAACATCTCGACGGAAGAAAATCATGAATTTGAATAACAAAAGCAGTACCCGCTGCATGCTATAAGGATTAGAACCAACACTTGCTTTCGGGCGAAAGCTCGGTGGTATAGTGGAGATGACGCCTGTCCGGTGATCAGGAGGTCGTGGGTTCGTATCCTGCTCGAGTATGTACGCCCATGATTTTTTTATCATGGCTACTACTAAAACACTGATCAATTCAGTGCTTATTTACGTCGATGTAGGGCAATTTGTCAATCAGTTGCAATGAAAACATCTCGACGGAAGAAAATCATGAATTTGAATAACAAAAGCAGTACCCGCTGCATGCTATAAGGATTAGAACCAACACTTGCTTTCGGGCGAAAGCTCGGTGGTCTAGTGGAGATGACGCCTGTCCGGTGATCAGGAGGTCGTGGGTTCGAATCCTGCTCGAGTATGTACGCCCATGATTTTTTATCATGGCTACTACTAAAACACTGATCAATTCAGTGCTTATTTACGTCGATGTAGGGCAATTTGTCAATCAGTTGCAATGAAAACATCTCGACGGAAGAAAATCATGAATTTGAATAACAAAAGCAGTACCCGCTGCATGCTATAAGGATTAGAACCAACACTTGCTTTCGGGCGAAAGCTCGGTGGTCTAGTGGAGATGACGCCTGTCCGGTGATCAGGAGGTCGTGGGTTCGAATCCTGCTCGAGTATGTACGCCCATGATTTTTTATCATGGCTACTACTAAAACACTGATCAATTCAGTGCTTATTTACGTCGATGTAGGGCAATTTGTCAGTCAGTTGCAATGAAAACATCTCGACGGAAGAAAATCATGAATTTGAATAACAAAAGCAGTACCCGCTGCATGCTATAAGGATTAGAACCAACACTTGCTTTCGGGCGAAAGCTCGGTGGTCTAGTGGAGATGACGCCTGTCCGGTGATCAGGAGGTCGTGGGTTCGAATCCTGCTCGAGTATGTACGCCCATGATTTTTTATCATGGCTACTACTGAAACACTGATCAATTCAGTGCTTATTTACGTCGATGTAGGGCAATTTGTCAATCAGTTGCAATGAAAACATCTCGACGGAAGAAAATCATGAATTTGAATAAGAAAAGCAGTACCCGCTGCATGCTATAAGGATTAGAACCAACACTTGCTTTCGGGCGAAAGCTCGGTGGTCTAGTGGAGATGACGCCTGTCCGGTGATCAGGAGGTCGTGGGTTCGAATCCTGCTCGAGTATGTACGCCCATGATTTTTTATCATGGCTACTACTAAAACACTGATCAATTCAGCGCTTATTTACGTCGATGTAGGGCAATTTGTCAATCAGTTGCAATGAAAACATCTCGACGGAAGAAAATCATGAATTTGAATAAGAAAAGCAGTACCCGCTGCATGCTATAAGGATTAGAACCAACACTTGCTTTCGGGCGAAAGCTCGGTGGTCTAGTGGAGATGACGCCTGTCCGGTGATCAGGAGGTCGTGGGTTCGAATCCTGCTCGAGTATGTACGCCCATGATTTTTTTATCATGGCTACTACTAAAACACTGATCAATTCAGTGCTTATTTACGTCGATGTAGGGCAATTTGTCAATCAGTTGCAATGAAAACATCTCGACGGAAGAAAATCATGAATTTGAATAACAAAAGCAGTACCCGCTGCATGCTATAAGGATTAGAACCAACACTTGCTTTCGGGCGAAAGCTCGGTGGTCTAGTGGAGATGACGCCTGTCCGGTGATCAGGCGGTCGTGGGTTCGAATCCTGCTCGAGTATGTACGCCCATGATTTTTTATCATGGCTACTACTAAAACACTGATCAATTCAGTGCTTATTTACGTCGATGTAGGGCAATTTGTCAATCAGTTGCAATGAAAACATCTCGACGGAAGAAAATCATGAATTTGAATAACAAAAGCAGTACCCGCTGCATGCTATAAGGATTAGAACCAACACTTGCTTTCGGGCGAAAGCTCGGTGGTCTAGTGGAGATGACGCCTGTCCGGTGATCAGGAGGTCGTGGGTTCGAATCCTGCTCGAGTATGTACGCCCATGATTTTTTATCATGGCTACTACTAAAACACTGATCAATTCAGTGCTTATTTACGTCGATGTAGGGCAATTTGTCAATCAGTTGCAATGAAAACATCTCGACGGAAGAAAATCATGAATTTGAATAAGAAAAGCAGTACCCGCTGCATGCTATAAGGATTAGAACCAACACTTGCTTTCGGGCGAAAGCTCGGTGGTCTAGTGGAGATGACGCCTGTCCGGTGATCAGGAGGTCGTGGGTTCGAATCCTGCTCGAGTATGTACGCCCATGATTTTTTATCATGGCTACTACTAAAACACTGATCAATTCAGTGCTTATTTACGTCGATGTAGGGCAATTTGTCAATCAGTTGCAATGAAAACATCTCGACGGAAGAAAATCATGAATTTGAATAAAAAAAAGCAGTACCCGCTGCATGCTATAAGGATTAGAACCAACACTTGCTTTCGGGCGAAAGCTCGGTGGTCTAGTGGAGATGACGCCTGTCCGGTGATCAGGAGGTCGTGGGTTCGAATCCTGCTCGAGTATGTACGCCCATGATTTTTTATCATGGCTACTACTAAAACACTGATCAATTCAGTGCTTATTTACGTCGATGTAGGGCAATTTGTCAATCAGTTGCAATGAAAACATCTCGACGGAAGAAAATCATGAATTTGAATAAGAAAAGCAGTACCCGCTGCATGCTATAAGGATTAAAACCAACACTTGCTTTCGGGCGAAAGCTCGGTGGTCTAGTGGAGATGACGCCTGTCCGGTGATCAGGAGGTCGTGGGTTCGAATCCTGCTCGAGTATGTACGCCCATGATTTTTTATCATGGCTACTACTAAAACACTGATCAATTCAGTGCTTATTTACGTCGATGTAGGGCAATTTGTCAATCAGTTGCAATGAAAACATCTCGACGGAAGAAAATCATGAATTTGAATAACAAAAGCAGTACCCGCTGCATGCTATAAGGATTAGAACCAACACTTGCTTTCGGGCGAAAGCTCGGTGGTCTAGTGGAGATGACGCCTGTCCGGTGATCAGGAGGTCGTGGGTTCGAATCCTGCTCGAGTATGTACGCCCATGATTTTTTATCATGGCTACTACTAAAACACTGATCAATTCAGTGCTTATTTACGTCGATGTAGGGCAATTTGTCAATCAGTTGCAATGAAAACATCTCGACGGAAGAAAATCATGAATTTGAATAACAAAAGCAGTACCCGCTGCATGCTATAAGGATTAGAACCAACACTTGCTTTCGGGCGAAAGCTCGGTGGTCTAGTGGAGATGACGCCTGTCCGGTGATCAGGAGGTCGTGGGTTCGAATCCTGCTCGAGTATGTACGCCCATGATTTTTTATCATGGCTACTACTAAAACACTGATCAATTCAGTGCTTATTTACGTCGATGTAGGGCAATTTGTCAATCAGTTGCAATGAAAACATCTCGACAGAAGAAAATCATGAATTTGAATAACAAAAGCAGTACCCGCTGCATGCTATAAGGATTAGAACCAACACTTGCTTTCGGGCGAAAGCTCGGTGGTCTAGTGGAGATGACGCCTGTCCGGTGATCAGGAGGTCGTGGGTTCGAATCCTGCTCGAGTATGTACGCCCATGATTTTTTATCATGGCTACTACTAAAACACTGATCAATTCAGTGCTTATTTACGTCGATGTAGGGCAATTTGTCAATCAGTTGCAGCGAAGTCCTTGTACTTTTCATCCACACCACTTGAACACCTATCTGTCATTTTTGAGACATTACTTTTCACAACATTTGGATGACGCTGTTCATCACTTACACTTGACTTAACAAAACCATTGGTGGCTGCTTGGTTCTGTTTCTCTTTTGTTTCAGCATCTGAACTGCTCTGTGTACGTGTGTCTGCATGGACTAAACCATCTGTTGCTTTTTGCTTTTGTTTTTC
This sequence comes from Diadema setosum, assembly GCA_033980235.1. NCBI lineage: Eukaryota > Metazoa > Echinodermata > Echinoidea > Diadematoida > Diadematidae > Diadema > Diadema setosum. The sequence goes on along the minus strand of CM067072.1, from coordinate 32,018,803 downwards.
TTTTGCTTCATTTTGTTCTAGCAATCGCCTACATTCAGACTTAATGTGACCTGTTTTCCCACAGAAAAAGCATCTCACTTCTTTGTATTGAGGCCGTGGCGATTTTGGTCGCTCTTTCTGTGATTCAGTCTTTACTTTATCCCTGCGTTCACTGTGACTACCGTGCCACTTTTGAGTGTTAGGATTTCTCGACTGATCAAACTTCCTCTTTCCCTCAGGACTTTTTGTTTTCACTTTATGTGTCAACTCATACTGGTCAGCGGTGACTGCTGCACTCTTTACATCATGTACTCTTCGATCTTCCAAATATGTTCTCAAATCTGGAGGTGTCGATTTCTTGAACTCCTCCATCAACACTATCTCTCTCAAATTGTCATAAGTAAGATCTACTTTCATTGATCGAACCCATCGATCAAACATGATTTCTTTTTCTCTCTGAAACTCTACGTAGGTCTGTCCCGAACCTCTCCTAAACCCTCGAAACTTTTACCTGTAGGCTTCTGGGACTAACTGATAGGCAAGAAGGACTGCTTCCTTAACTGTGTCATAGTTATTTGCCTCCTCATCCGAGAGAGCAGACACTACTGAATGTGCCTTGCCTGTGAGCTTTTGTTGTACTATCATAGACCAATATTTCTTCTCCCACTCCAAATTCCTGGCTATTCTCTCAAAGGAGAAAAAGAAAGAGTCTACATCCTCTTCATCAAAGCGGGGGACTGTGTTTGCCATTTTTGCAATGTCAGGCGTCTTTGGTCTCGACATAGTAACATTAGGCCTATCCCCTGGGACGCTACTGGCCTGCGCCTGGGTCAACTCAATTTGACGTTGCACTAACTCTTGTTCAAGTCTCAGATTTTCTGCCTTCATTTTTTCTTTTTCTAACTCCAATCTTGCCAGTTCTAGTTGTGTGGAATCTACCCTCATCTCACTAGGTCTAGTAGTAGTTGTAGTACTTGGAGCAGTTTTTTTTTACCAGCACTCTCAATCTCATCTGTACTCTCACTCTGGTCTGCTGTGTGTTCATTTTCTACACCACCCAGTTCAAGCTTCTTCACCAGAACTGCAAAGATTTCTTTCTTTCGACTACACTCTCTGATATCAGCATCAACATGAGTTGCAACCTCAATCAATTGGGCTTTCACTAACCCTCTCAATCTACCAAGAGTGACGTCTTTCACAAACTCTGCAGCATCGAACTTGGCTGCCATGATTTATTCACATCTAGCTTTCCGACTAGATTTCAAGACTACGTCGCTAACGCAACTTCCTACAGTACACTCCACTGCGTACCGAACTACGAGAATAGTCTAAGCAATTCAGACCTGACAAACACTCGTATATCTCGAGGCCAATTTCCTCGTCAAGCCACATCTAACGATGCTAATCCAAATAACCAGAAAGTGACACACTAATCTGATAGAATGACATAACGGAAACGGTAATACGTACCCTTCCTTTCCAGCAATCAATGCTGCAACCCTGGTATTCAGCTAGCGAGAAGACCAGTACAAGTGCGCAAAACATACTCATCGCATCGCTTCGCGAATCGCACTTCAATTCACAACCACTGCTAACGCAGCCCCATTACACATACCATGCAATGTCACGCAGTACAATACCGCTACGATCGAACGACACTGTTACGTTCGCTACCATGTGTACACATCTCACATGAGTGCGAACACTACACATAACTCCATCGGGCATCAATACTTACAACGATGTACCAAACACCGAAATAACTACCCAAAAGACAGCTTGTTTGTGTGTTCATTTCCCGGACATGTTCCCCACATGCCATGCACCAACAGAACACCCGTCAGCACCGACATAACAACTGTCATACACCGACAAAACATTCTTGGATCAGCACCGAATGACTGTTTGCCAACTCCAACTCTCATGTCCCGAATGGACACTTTTATTCCACCCCACCCTGGTTTCACCAAGGCACATCACGGTTCTCCGTCACAACGACATTCATCTTCAGGTCCTCCATCAACTAATACCGGATGATTTGCTCAGAAGGGTTGCATTGTGCAGTCACCGTTTAGATTTGTTACTCCTGATAATCTGCCATTCTTTATCTTATCTTTATATTTATTGAAAGTTCATTCTTTCTGGATAGGCAACATCTGACAACAAAACATAACACCATCACCCTCAGACAATTTTAAATCCTCCTCCAGTAGTTGTATGGTGTGCAATATATGTCTCTATGGAAAAAGGTCCGTTTTCTATGACGGAAATGTGAATGGGGAAAGGTACCTTCAAATGCTGCAAGAGAAGATATCGAGCATAATATTGTATTCATGCAATATGGAACAACATAACACCATACTTGCGCAGGTAGGGCTTGGTTGCAGGAGACATTCCCGGAGAGAACTGTTGCTCTTCAGCTCCATAGAGAATGGCCCCCCAAAAGTCCAGACCTCACAGTTTGTGACTTCTTTTTGTGAGGAGTTGGTCTATGTTTGACGGCCGGGCCTTGATGAAATGTGTGGGCAAATTCTCGTTATCGCTATACTAGGGTGCCGAGGGGCGAGCATCTCTTTAGATGCATTATAGGATACCTCGTGGGACAAACTTGCTACCGGTTATAGCGTCCTATGCACTCAGGTCACGTTCCGTCCAGGGTTATTCTTTTTTTCACTTTCCATCACGTGTTCAGCACATTGAAGCCTCGCTGTGCAGAACCATGACTCTAGTGACCACAAATCAGTAATCTGTAAAGTTTTAAACTTTTTTTAGCTGAAAGGGGAAATCCAGTCCAAACATAAATTTGATAAGGAGTGAAATATTTCGAGTTCAACGGTAAAATTTTAATCGAAATCGGGTGAAAAAAATAAGGACGTTATGTCATTTGCAGTTTCGTTAATTTTTCAGGAGACAGTTCATGAACGGTGAATATGAATATGCAAATGGAAGAGTGAGCATTTAATTCCCTCACAAGTTGCCATATAGTTTGTATAAAACCTTGAAATTTTCCACTTTTTCATTCAAACGCAACTATGCCCGAGGCTTAAATCTTGGTATATCTAAGTGATCACTATCTGAAGTTACACAGTATTCAACCAGGAATAGCGTCATGTTTCAGACTTAAATGAGAGAAACATTGAATTTTCGTCGGGTTTTTTTTTGTACACGATGAATGGAAAATTGTAAGGCTATGACATGGTTAGCTCACTATTTGCATATTCATATCCTCTGTACAAAAACTGTTTTGCAGAAATTAGCAAAATCTCGAAATGTCATAACTTCCCTATTTTTCATCCGATTTCAGTCAATTTTTTTTACCTTTGAACTCATAAGATTTTACTCTTTTTTATCGGACTAACATATATTGAGACTGGATTTTCCCCCTTTAAAATTATAACCGAAAAAAAGCCGTAACCCACGAACAGCAGTCGACAATTGCAATGAATCGCAAGGAACTTGAGAACGCGCAAGAAAACCGGAAGAGACAATGCTCCCGAGGAATCCCACAATGGATCTGTGACAGAGCTCCGCAGCGTGCGCAAACGGTTTGCTCGCATTAGCCATGTTGGCAATACCGAGAATTGTTGATGTTTGTGATGGGCTGTAGAAAGAAGGTGTCCTGACTTCATGCAGAAGTTTTCCTCTGCTATGACGGCAGTTCGGTACAGATATCAATGTATTGATATTGGGTGAAGACAAGCACAAAGGAGTTGGGGTTATTAAAATTCTAGTCCATTTAATGTAAAATGGAAATTTTTTGATTCGCACAGACATGATAGAACAGGTGCATTCGACTTTTTTTCTAGGAGTTAACATAGACGAAAACTTATTATGGCCCAAACACAATGAGTGTGTCTCTTCATCAATGAGGAAAACAATAGGAATCATATCTAGAATTAGACAACTTGTGCCTAGACAAACACCCTTATCCTTCCGCGTATGTCTCATGAACTAGAAGTTTGGGGATGTACACACCACCCATATATTCAATCTTTATTTTTGTTACAAAAGAAATTAGTGAGTGCAATCTGTTTCAAAGGACCTAGGGAGCATACTAGCCCTTTATTTCATAGTTTACGAATGCCAGATGTTTATAGACTATACCAATTTGTAGTTGGAACTGTAATGTTTGACCTAATCCATCATACTTTACCGCACAATGTCTCCGATAATTATCTTGAAATTAAGCATGATTATGATACAAGGTTTAAAAATAATATGAAAACCAACAATAATAACATCTGAAACTTGTAAACGCGCCATGTCATATGCGGGCAGTATAATTTGGAGAGGATTTTCACGGGATGTAAATAAGATAAACAAACGTAACGCTTTTTGGAAATCACTACGAATTTTTTCTTATCAAATAACGTCTAAATTATCCCCTATGAAAACCTGTAAATATGTACATATAGCATTGCTTTTGTGAATATTGTAAACACGTTGTATCATAATATCAATGAAAGGACTGGCCTCGACTAGCCTGCAGTTGAGAAAAAAAAAGGAATTGAGAGGTCCACTAAAAAGCAAGCTTGTATATTGTGAACTACTCAAATTAATTCAAAATGGAACCATACATCGTTCGTGTCCTCTTTTATTTATACAATTTTTTTTGAGGGGGCCATGAATATTACAATGTTAAAAAAAAATGATTGGTAGCAATGTTGCTCCCCTTAGCGTGACAGAACTGTCCCCTAAAAACTTACACGTGAAGAAATACATACTTGATGTCGTTGATACATGGATGGTGCTGTTCAATTATAGTTACAATCTCTCGCTTGATAGCGTGACGAAATTTCACCCGCCAGTATGTAAGTTTTCCCTTCATGGAACATCCCGTATAGAAACACAATACAATTATTTGTATTTGACAAGTAGATGACGCTGTACATCCTGTCTTTCTCGTGAGCCTTCTTTGCCTAGTTCGTGTCGATCTCGTTGGTTTTATTTGCCTAGTGTCGGTCTCGTTAGCCTTTTCAACGTAGTGTCGAACCCATGGGCTGTGTGACTCGTGAGCCGTATAACTCTTGGGCTGTATGATTCATGGACCTATTTTTGATGTCGGTCTCGTAGACCGTATGACTCGTCGCTGTCGGTCTCATGGGATGACCCACAATTTTCGATAACCTTGGAAGAGGAAATAGGTCAGTAGTTACTTAAAGGACAAGTCCACCTTCATATAGATAAGGATTGAGAGAATGCAGCAATATCAGTAGAACACATCAGTGAAAGTTTGAGGAAAATTGGACAATCCGTTTAAAAGTTGCATATATTTTAAGTATCTGCGCAGTCACTGCTGGAAGAGAAGACTATACTACAGTGTATGATGTCACATGCGTACAACTATATAAGGAAAATAAAAAGAGAATTTCACAAAACTTTGCTTTTTGAATGAAGTGAACAGTTCTTCGACTTTCTACTGACGTATGTTAAGGGTAATATTGTTCCCCCTGCCTTCTGAAAGAGAGAAGTCGAGTGTTCTTATGTTATGCTAGAAAAGTGGAAATATGTTGAATTTTCTTTATTCTTTCTTTATATCGTTGTACTCACGTGACATCACAAGCTATAGTAGTCTTTTCATCCAGCCGTGACTGAGCAGAAACTTCAAAAAATTATAACTTTTGAACGGATTGTCCGATTTTGCTCAAACTCTCACTGATGTGTTCTACTAATATTGCTGCATTCACCCAACCCACATGTCTATGAAGGTGAACTTGTCCTTTAAGTAAGCATTGACATCACTATATTTGATAACAAGTATTACTTAACTGAGTGTCATCGATGTAGGGAAAAAAAAGTTGTCACGATACGACAAATTGCAAATATATCTGAAAGGGGTCAAAATTAATGAGATAAAGTATTTTATGAGACTTGAAATAGTACCATCAGTACCTGTGGACATAGTTTGTATTTTTGAGTTGACGTTAAAAAAGTTTATTTTCATCAACTGGATACACTAATAGGCAGAAAGGATATAAAATTATCTGACCTTAAAAAGACGTGAGGTATTTTTCTGTGACTCCAATATTTGAGGAAACATTTTGACCTTTGTGGCTGGTGAAGTTGTTGAAAATTTTCGCAATTGTCATTTTTACCGGAAACTTTTTTATTGTGTTTAAAGACGAAAGTAAGGCAAAGTCAACATTTTGTGTTCCATAACAAAGCAACACTTTTAGAACATTCCACGTCTTTCGAAATTAATATCCAGAAGATGAGCATCATACGAAATCCTTGACGTCAGTTAGCTTGTTACAAAAATGCACCCAGACAAAGATATCAATGAGGGATGAATACACAATTGGGTGGAAAGGCCGTGTGATTTAATAGACTGCCGATTGACCCCGTCATAATCGTATTGGAAGACTAAAAAAATTGGAAATATTGATGAAGAAAAATTTTACTCCGAGAAAAATTGATTTATCACTAACATTCTTGAAGATGTAATCAACATAAGATTGAACAGGTATGACTCTGACAATAATGTGTTCTGTTATGATAGGTTTTAAACAAAATAAATTTAAAACATTCAGAAATTCACCAGTACTACCAAGACATGTGTGTTTAAGAAGATCACAATTCAAGTTTCCCATTGGTTACATGGTTTATTCTCACGTCTTGTTTGACTTTAGATAGACACATATCGCAGTCTTAAAGTCAAAGAACTGACCTTTCAGGTGTTTGGGGCTTTTAACAGTGCATTCGAGCCGCTATGTCTGCTTCATGATAGCACATATTCGAAATGATTATATTCACGATATTTTCAGTAAAGAGTACAAGTATAGGTCTTCTGGTAACTTTCATACTTTTGTCATTCAAATTCATTTAACATGAATTCCCATTCACACAGCGCACGCACGCGGAAATATTTGGGCATTCAAATTCAGAATCCGAGCGACCAATTTCATTTATGGGCGTTCTATTTCTTTTTCGTGAAATCAAATTCATGATTGGGCGTTCGATTTCCAAATGCGAGCATTGCATTTCCTACTCGAGCAGTCAAATTCACGTGATAGTCATGTGATAGTCCCGATGAGCTTATTTGGAGCGTTCAATTTCATTTTCAGGTGATCAAGTTCCTACTTCGTGCGATCAAGAAAATGGAGTAGACTTTTTTTTCAAGGAGAATTAGCATGCACAACCAATGAATGCTTGCATATAGTGTAATTTTGTTCTCTGTTCATGTATTCTTTGTTTTCATCCCAAAAAGTCTATATTATAGGTTTTCCCGGTCAATTTCATACTTTTGTCATTCAAGTTCCTATTCCTGGCATTCAATTTCACGCACTCCACGCTCTCAGCACTGAATTAGCAATCAAATTCAAAATCCGGTCATTCGAATTCATTATCCGAGCATTCAAATTCACTGTTGGAGCATTTAAATTCACTATCGGAACATTCAAATTCACTATCGGAGCATTCAGATTTAAGAGAGGAGCACGCAATTCATCATTGAGCATTCAAATTCATGTCAAGCTGGCGACGGAATCTCGTCGGTCATTCAAATTCGTGAATAGGCAACCATGTTCCAAATAACTGCATTCAATTTAAAAGAAGTCCTAAATTTAGTTAGTTTGGGGCCGTGTACGCATGTGTCTCTCATTTGGCTTTGAATATATTGGTATTTATGATGATTATTTATTTTGCAGTAGAGGTCCACCTGTTCCTTGACAATTTTGGACTCGCGCTTTAATAGCAAATAGGAATATACAGGCACATGTCCCTCGGATTGGACTTGAAATGGAAGTCCCATGTGTGAGAGAGTTACAATTCATGCACGTAAAAGATCCCACTTCATTTATTCATCGCAAAGAGCAGAACATCCAACTGGACCCCATATGGATGACCGGCTTTTACAGCTGAATATGGGTTATCCAGCCATCTTCTTTGATGGAAAATGAAACAAACAAACATTAGGCACTGTAATAGGCCTACAGATGAGCATAATACGGAGGGTTGGCATGGTTGGTTGACACTTTCGAGGAAAAAAAAAACAATTTCGACTATATTGAAACTGATACATGAACATTAATACGCGTTTTTGTTGTGTATTACTGTCTTATTGATTTACTTTTGCGGGACTATGTGAGACCATTGCGTGTCAGTTTGTCTTTAAATTGATGAATTGTCATGTGGTTGGTGATGGGGCGTTGTCAGCATGCAGTATCATCAAGAAATATGATTACTAATCGTTGTGTTGTTCGATGCACTGCTGATTGGACATTACAATTTGAAATTTATTGGGATGAAAAACAAAGAATACAATAACAGAGAACAATGTAGAAGCTGTAAACAACCACAATTACACTATATGCAAGCCTTCATTAATTGTGTTGGCCCTTTTTCCTTTCTTAAAAGTCCACTCCATTTTCCTCGTTAAATTGATTGCACGAAGTAGGAACTTGATCGCCTAAAAATGAATTTGAACGATCCAAACAAGCTCATTAGGGGTATCACGTGACTATCTCATGAATTTGAATGCACGAGTAGGAAAGTCGGTGCTCGCATTTTGAAAATGAATGCCCAATCGTGAATTTGATTTCACGAAAACGAAATAGAACGCCCATAAATGAAGTTGATCGCTCGGATTCTGAATTCGAATGCCCGGATATTTTCACGTGCGTGCGCTGCGTGAATTTGAATGCACATTAATGAATTTGAGTGACAAAAGTATGAAATTGACCGGGAAAACCTATATTATAAGGTCCAATCAGCAGTGCATCCAAACAACACAACGACAATGTAAACATATTTCTTGATGATATTCTATGCATACTGACAACGCCTGTTTTATGTGCCTGTATATTCCTTTTCGTGAAGCCCGAGTTCATATTTTTAAGGAACAGGCGGACTTTTACTGCAAAAAAGATAATATTCATCATACATCCCAATATATTCAAAGCTAACTGAAAAGGACGCACATGCACAGCCCTAATCTTGCTAAATTTGGGCCTTCTCGGATGCAGCTACAAAGTGTATTTGAAACATGGTTGCCTATTCATGAATTTGAATGACCGACGAGATTCCATCTCCAGCTTGACATGAATTTGAATGCTCATTGCTGAAATGCGTGCTCCTCTCTTAAATTTGAATGCTCCGGCAGTGAATTTGTATGCTCTGGTAGTGAATTTGATTGCTCCGATAGTGATTTCGAGTGACCGGATTTTGAATTTGATTGCTGATTCATTGCTGCGAGCGTAGAATGTGTGAAATTGAATGCTTGGAATAGGAAATGGAATGACAAAACTGTCAAAACTATAGAATTGGCCGGGAAAACATATTTTAATGTACTGGACAAACTTTCAAATAGTCACATGGTCCAGTTTTACACTCACTCTCACATTCACAAGAAAGGAGACACAGCACACATGACTTGAGAGGTTGAAAGCCAAAATTCAAGTGAAGTTTATTCCCCCTGCACGGGGCAAGCTTTGTGGTCAGTGGACATTCCTAGGTACTCACTCATTTCCAAGATACCTTTCACTATTGGGATGTTAGGGTACCAAATATGGTGATGGAGAACAAAGAGTGGTATTGCATATGGATAACTCAATGAATAATATTACAAAAAATAACAAAAAACATAGAATCTAAGACATGCATATTAATGAGATGATTATAATAAATGAATATCCAAAGCCTTATGGCTTAGTCATGGATACCACATTCCTCCCCTCTAGATCATGACTTATTAAATTTTAAAGGAGGATCCTTACTTCTACACAAATACACATTGTACAATAATAACGCATCAGGATGGATAACCCATTTTCATGAAATACAGTTTGGTCATCTGCCAAATTGTCTAAATTCTGAAATACTGTTTACTGATTATGGTTCTGCTTGGATATTAAACAAATAATGATAAAATCATTAAGTAGGACAATTAAGCATGAATGATCAATGCCATTGTTATTCGGTGTTAAATCAATTGATTTTGGGTAAGATGAAACATTGTATGATAACACACACATCTGAGGTAATCTGAGATCCAATGAAATGAACTTTTCTTTAAACTTAAGTTAAAGATTTCATTGAACATAATCAATGCGAGTATAAGAGTTACACCTAACTGAGTGCACCATACTCCAATTCTCGCTATCGCCAATGACGTAAAAAGTACCCGGATGTTGATTTAAGCGTCATTTACGGTGCATTATGGGATAGTCCGGTAGCAAAGTCACTTCCGTTCGTACGCGCGTGATACGTGACTAATGCTATTTACACACACAACCGACTGTATTCTCGTGTACTTCCGGTTTTCTCGACTTGAATTTCAGCTTTAATATGATTTGAAATTTCTCCATTCTTAAGAAATTGCTGTTAATACGACTATTGGTTGTTGCTGCGAAGCTGCCATGTGTTGTTCGCACGACAATAAATGAAAAAAAAAAATCTGCAGAAATAGGACCCTTACTGGCATGCGAGACGTGACGTGGCCGCGTGGGTGAAGTTTGCGGGTGACTCCACAGCGCAGTACGTGCACGCGCGACTTAGTGGTAGTAGCACTAGCTAGATAGTAGGCCTATAGTGCCTAAGTGCATTGTACGTACTGTACTTACTGGTAAGAAGTTGCTTCGGAGACAGGATAAGTTCGAGATCAGTGTTCGTTCCCGATTGTGTTCGCGACATTTCGACAGAGAACAAAAAAAAAAAAAAGATGGGCATTCCATGACGATATACTGTATATCCAGGATCATCCAGGAGGGTGAATATTTTCCAGCATATTTTCAGTATATGCAGAGATAACTGATCTGTGATGTGCACTTCGATCGCATGATCAAGCAGTACGCTGTACCGGTAAAAACTATGTGTTAGCTTATGCGCTGCGTGCAGTGGTGCATGCTAATGCAAGGCCGGCCGCCGGCGGGGACTACATCCTACAGTGTACGAGTATGACAGGCCTGGCCACTCGCTGGCTCGGGCGGTATATACAGCGGCCTACTGTACTAGTACCCGTGGTCGGCGCGGCGCTATAGGTAAGGTACACGTACGCGCACGCTAGCGTTGTGCAAATTATGCCCCGCGCCGGAAGTGCCCTTGCTACCAAGTGCACTAAATCTTGACGAAAAAGCCAAATCCGGGTACTTTTTACGTCATTGGCGATAGCGAGAATTTTATTTGTACAATTGTCCCAGGAATCCATATTTCCTTCCCTCCCCTCATGTTTCTGACTCTTACGGGCTGGTAGAGATCGAAAGAGCGCGGTTTGGGATTTTTGCCATCATGCTGTTATTTGCTTGCAATTTGTTTGCTCTCAACTTTTCGCTGTAAGCTTGGCTTAACTAGAGAAAGCAGTGTTCAAGGGGCGCGCTTTAGAAATAACTCTGATGGAGTTTTACCTGTGGTTGTGTGAGGCGTGTTTCTGTAGTGAAACAGCACGCTTGCAACTCGGTGCTGCAGCGTAAGCTTGTTGTCAGACTTTTCAAACAGCCGCTTGAAAGTCTGAACGTGCCTTTCAGCAAGACCATTGCTGGAAGGATGATATGGCGGGCATAAAGTGTGCTTGATGCCATTTAGCTTGAGGAATGTTGTGAACTCCTCTGATATGAACTGCGGTCCGTTATCACTAACGACTTGGAGTGGTAGTCCATACCGTGAAAACAGGGAGCGCAGAGCAGTGATTGTCGCAGTCGAAGTGGTGCTGCTCATCGGAAGAGCTTCCAGCCATTTTGAATGACTGTCAACCACCAGTAGGAATGACTGCCCTTTGACTTCTGCATAGTCGATGTGAATTCGTTGCCACGGCTCGGTAGCCCATAGCCAAAGCAAGAGAGGAACCTGTTTCGGGATGTTGTGAGTTGCAACGCAGGCTGAACAGGTTCTCACGACATCTTCGATGTCCTGGTCGATGCCAGGCCACCATACAAACGATCGAGCTAGCGCTTTCATGCGACTCATACCGGGATGACACTCGTGGAGCTCATTCAAAATGTGCTCGCGCAGCGCTTCTGGGATGACAACTCGTCTACCCCACAAAATACAACCGTCTTCAAGTGAGAGTTCATGTCTTCGCATGAAAAATGGTTTCATAGCCTCATCATCCGTATGATTTGGCCATCCCGAGAGTGTGTAATCTAACAACTTGGCTAGCACTGCGTCTTCCTGAGTTCGCCCAGCAATTTGCTTTGCTGTGACAGGGAGCTGGTCCACTGTCATTTGATGAACACACAGCTCATCCGGGTGAGGGGTAACTGAGGAAAGCGGTAATCTACTGAGTAAATCAGCATTTGCATTGCGCGCTGAAGACCTCTATTCGATCTTATACTGGTAGTTTGGCAGTAACAGAGCCCATCTTTGCATTCGAGCAGCAGCGAGAGGGGGATCCCCGCTTTTGGTCCGAAAATGCGCGTTAGCGGTTGAAGGTCTGTGATCAGTGTGAAGTTTCTCCCGTACAGACTGGTGAAACTTCTTCACACCAAACACATTCGCTGATCCTTCCTTATCAATTTGTGCATAATTTTTCTCAGCCGCGGACAATGTTCGAGATGCATGAGCTATCGGCTTTTCGGTGCCATCATCTAGTTTGTGGCTGAGAACTGCGCCTAGCCCATAAGGGCTAGCATCAACACCCAGTATGAGTGGTTTAGACGGATCATAGTGCACCAATACTTGGTCGCTGGCAAGCATGCTTTTCGCGTATATGAATGCTTCTTCACATTTAGCACACCATTTCCACTCGACGGAATGTTGCAGTATTGCATAGAGTGGAGGCAGTTTGAGCTCAGGTTCGGCACAAATTTCCCATAGTAGTTTATCATACCTAGAAATGACTTCAACTGAGACACATTTTCCGGTCGCGGTGCATATTTGATTGCTTCCACTTTGTCTTGTAGTGGTTTGATACCATCGGCAGTGAGCAGATGTCCGAGGTATTTAATCGACGGCTTGAGAAATTGGCATTTCTCCCACTTCAAACGAACATTGTACCGTTCGAGACGGGCAAAGAGCTCGGTTAGCGTTTGCATGTGTTGCTCGAGTGTATCCGTCGCGACCAGGATGTCATCGATGTAGCAAAATACGTTTTGCAGGCCGGATAAAATCTTGTCCAATGTCGCTTGAAACACAGTCGTTTGGGCGCTAGCAAGCCCTTGTGCGTGTTCAGAACGAGAAGTTAAGCGGACTTTTCATCTATAGAAAAGTTGGTTAAAGGCGCCTGACAGGTCAATGACAGAGTAAACCTTCGGAGCTGTGCCCTTTTGCGCGAGTTTAGCGAATAGATCTTGCGCATTGGGTAGCTTGTACCCATCGTCCTCGATCAGCTCATTGACTCGCTTATAATCGCCGCACACGCGAATATTCCCTTGGGCCTTCGGCACGTGCACCGTTGGCGATGCCCAGTTGCCATGGGCAACAGGTGCCAATATATCCTCGGCTATGAGCCGTTCATACTCCTGCTCGACCTTTCTAGCTTGGCATACGGTACGTACGGGTCGAGACTTTTGGAAGGTCGGTGTGGCACCTTGTTTTAGCTTGAGAGAGGCTTTGAACCCTTTGATACCAGACCCTGTGTTTGTGGACAGACTCTCATGTTGTTTGAGGAGGGAATTCAAGTCAGATTTGGGATGGTGAGGTGCAGTTTTTGTTTTGTTTTCATGTTTGACGGCCAAAATTGTGTCCCAGTTGAGTTTTGATTTTGCCTAGCCAATCTCTTCCAAAAAGAACTGGGCGCTTCCCCTTAACCACCAAAAGATCCAGGTGGAATTTGGGTCCTTCCCCGACTTTGACGGGTACTTTCACGCTTCCCAAAACGGGCACCTAATCCCCACTTTAACTGCGAAGAACTACATTTGCTTCTGAAATGGGGTACCTAGCCAACTTCGCAGAGTAAACCTCCTCAGATACAGTAGACATAGATGCACCAGTATCAATTTCCATATCAATTAGAGCACTGCCTACCTTAACTTCAACTACGTAAGGAGTAGAAGTATGGTTGCACTCACCTTCACCTACTACGTTGTACATGGTGGTATTCTCAACAACATTAGACACTACAGTCTGAAAGTTTTCATTGTCATAGTCAACATAATGCTGATTTGATCGCTTCATTGATTTACACACTGGTTTGATATGACCTTTCTTCTTACAAAAATGGCACGAAGCGTCCTTAAATTTACAATCCTCCTTGGGATGATCTCCTCCACAGCACTTGCACTTGTTCAGGAACGGTTTCCCCGGCGATGAATTCCCGGCGTAGTCACGATGGTAATGCTGCTTCTTATTCCGGGCCCGGGGCTGTCTGGCACGATAATCCACTCGGTGGGCATCCAGTCTGCTTGTCGCTCCTCCCATGTGCTGTTTGTTGGCAGCACCGGCCATCTCTTCAGCGATGCATTTCGCCCTGGCATCCTCGAATGTCAATTCCCGTATGGAAAGGAGTTGTCTCTGAATGCGGGACATTTTTGGATGAAGTCCCGATACCAAGCGGTCCCGTAAGGCCTCCGACAAAAAGTTTCCAAACGAACAGGTAGACGCCAGATTTTTAAGACGCACCACGAAGTCTGCCACTGATTCACATTCAGTTTGCTGCGCCATCCAAAACTTATGTCTCTCGGCAATGATGATAGGTGCAGGCTTATAGTGTTCAGCAAGAAGTTGCTTCAACTGAGCATAGTTCTTTGTACGTGGCTGCACTGGACTGCACAAGTTTTTTTCAGAAGCTTGTAGGCACTTGGACCAACACAGGCGAGAAACAAACTGGCTTCTTTGTCAGCATTTATATTGTTCGCCGTGATGAATGCATCCATACGATCCGCATAGTCTTCATATGATTCCACAGTTTCATCAAAACTGACAATGTTTCCATAGACTGCCATGATTAGTGGGAACTTTTAAGTCCTCGTCGCCAATTTAATGTACTGGACAAACTTTCAAATAGTCACATGGTCCAGTTTTACACTCACTCTCACATTCACAAGAAAGGAGACACAGCACACATGACTTCAGAGGTTGAAAGCCAAAATTCAAGTGAGGTTTATTCACCCTGCACGGGGCAAGCTTTGTGGTCAGTGGACATTCCTAGGTACTCGCTCACTATTGGGATGGTAGGGTACCAAATATCGTGATGGAGAACAAAGAGTGGTATTGCATATGGATAACTCAGTGAATAATATTACAACAAAAAACATAGAATCTGAGACATGCATATTAATGAGATGATTATAATAAATGAATATCCAAAGCCTTATGGCTTAGTCATGGATACCACACATATATCATAGTCTGTGTTGCTGTGTATAGGTAGTCCAGTAGAGTGCTAGCTAGATACTGATGCACGTGTTTCTTGGTTTACAGATTGTGGTAACAATCACTGGGGAAAACAATGCACGGTGAGATGCACGAGTAAAAGTAACAGGTGCCGAAATCGCCTTTTGTCCGTCCCTGACCCAGTGGGTTCGTCGTGCCAAGCCGGATTCGGAGGAGACAAATGCGAAACAGGTTGGTGTGTTGTTTTTTTTTTTTTCCCATGATTCCCTCTACGGTTGCTTACGTTACAGGAAACTCATTTGGGCCTACGAACAAAAATCCGCTAATATGAGTGAAGTAATGGTACCCAGATGTGCACACTATCGCGTGTGCCTGCTGTTACAAGGGCGAGGGGCAGCTGTGTATCCTATTTGGCTGAACCCTTACGAGAAAGTCCTGTGGTACTCCTATGGTAATTACCACAGGACGGTACCACAGGACAGTACCACAGGACAGTACCACAGGAATTGTCCTGTGGTATTTTGGGACATACCACAGGACAGTACCACAGGAAAGTACCACAGGACCGGTACCACAGAACAGTACCACAGGACAGTACCACAGGAATTCCTGTGGTACTTTGGGACGTCACAGGGCAGTACCACAGGAATTCCTGTGGTATTTTGGGACGTACCACAGGGCAGTACCACAGGAGTAGTACCACAGAACAGTACCACAGGAACTGTCCTGTGGTATTTTGGGTAAGTATCACAGGACTGTACCACAGGTCGATCATTACCACACAGCATTACCACAGGGCAGTACCACACAGCATTTCCATGGTACCACAGGAGAGTACCACACAGGGTAGATCAAAAAAAAAAAAAAATCTGGGAGAATTTTAGCCACATATCAAGGAATATTCCTGATAGGTGAGTGATGGATTTCAGGACAAACATGGCCCTACTTAATAACCTGTCCTACTCCTAACATATAACCTCAAACGAGAGTCTAATGGCTAAGTGCCAATCTAGTCCTATAATAGATCTATATAGTCATATTCTATTCCTAGGTAGCCATCGACCGTATCAGTACATATGATATGGCCGTCTATCCGTAAAGCATTAAGGCATGGTTACTAACTCGATTATACTTTATCATCAAGATATGAAATTACACTTTCTTAACAATATCTATGATATTGGGAATAACATAACATAATTAGACAATCTTTCATAAAGTTCAAAGTAAGTTCCATCATTAATACTTTGACTTTTTAAGTCATATGTGACCGTGCACCTCAAAACGAACATAAAGTCGCACACACTGATTTTGCGTGAGGACTGAAAACAAGTGAAATGGGTCAACCTAGCCGAACTTGAATTTTTCATATTTTCTGAAAGAGCAGGTCTTCTTTTACATTATGCTAAAATTTGGTATCATAAAACGGGCAGGAAAGTGTGTTTTTTAGCAGTTTATCTCGAACATTTTTGATAGAATAGTGTGATTAGGTGTGTCTTCAGAATCCCTTTTTCATTTCTGAAAAAACCTTGTCCACACTCTTCACTTTCAACTCTAATAACTTTTGAAAGGATAGTGCTACTGCCTTGAAAGTTGGCATTAATTATGGACAGAATGTGCTAATGAGGCATGCTTAATTTCAGTTTAATCTAATAATCCCTTCATTGTTGTTACTCCGGCGGTTTACTTCCTGTTTTTTGTCCCATTCATCGCACAGCCAGCACGGTTTGGTAACGATTAGGCGCTTGAATAGACACCGTACTTCAGAGCCTCTTTTCTCAGTTCACACTTTTCCTGAGGTTGTACTTTCTTTTCAGTATTTAGATAGGTTTGGAGGGTCCATTTGATTTGAGTTATACATCATTTCAAAGCTTAAAGTCTGCTCTTTCAGAATATGGTCTTAACTAAAAATTCATGTCTGGCGACTTTTTGTTTGTTTTGAGGTGCACTGTCACATATATGTATTTTCTAAAATCTAGAGTGCTTTTTATGAATATTCATGAGCTATGTAAAAATTTGTACCACAGGAGTACCACAGGAGTACCACAGGAGTACCACAGAAGTCCTTATGAAATTTCTCATGCTTTACATCAGCACTTTCACTAAATAGGTAATACTGTAGGAGTATAGGACAGGATAAGTAATGGGAAATCAATTGTTATAATTCATAGCATAACTCATCTATCAATTAATTGAGGAATATTAATATGTACTTTTTTGTTTGTGTTTTTGTTATAAATTTCAGTTGATTCTGCCTTACAATTTTCCTGTGTGGTACTCCTGTGTGGTACTGCTGTTTAATATTCTCCTGATGTGATAGTCCTCTGGTATAAAATGTTAAGAAAATAAAAAAGAATATCCTGTAGCATTTTTCTGTGGTACTTATGAATTTAATTTGCTGTTTGGTACTTCTGTGTGGAATAGCACCATATTATGATTTTCCTGTGGGATTTTGAACAGTTCCTGTGGTACTATCCTGTGGTATACATCGAAAATTACCACAGGAATTCCTGTCGTACTGTCCTGTGGTACGTCCCAAAATTCCATAGGACAACTCGTGTGGTACTGTCCTGTGGTACGTCCCAAAATACCACAGGACAAGTCATGTGGTACTGTCCTGTGGTACTATCCTGTGGTACTGCCCTGTGGTACTGCCCTGTGGTACTGCCCTGTGGTACTGTCCTGTGGTACGTCCCAAAATACCACAGGACAAGTCGTGTGGTACTGTCCTGTGGTACTATCCTGTGGTACTGTCCTGCGGTACATCCCAAAATACCACAGGACAATTCCTGTGGTACTGTCCTGTGGTATGTCCCAAAATACCACAGGACAAGTCGTGTGGTACTGTCCTGTGGTACTATCCTGTGGTACTGTCCTGTGGTACTGCCCTGCGACACGTCCCAAAATACCACAGGACAAGTCGTGTGGTACTGTCCTGTGGTACTATCCTGTGGTACTTTCTTGTGGTACTGTCCTGTGGTACTGCCCTGTGGTATTGTCCTGTGGTACTGCCCTGTGGTACTGTCCTGTGGTAAGTCCCAAAATACCACAGGACAAGTCGTGTGGTACTGTCCTGTGGTACTATCCTGTGGTACTGTCCTGCGGTACGTCCCAAAATACCACAGGACAATTCCTGTGGTACTGTCCTGTGGTACTATCCTGTGGTACTGTCCTGTGGTACTGCCCTGTGGCACGTCCCAAAATACCACAGGACAAGTCGTGTGGTACTGTCCTGTGGTACTATTCTGTGGTACTTTCTTGTGGTACTGTCCTGTGGTACTGCCCTGTGGTATTGTCCTGTGGTACTGCCCTGTGGTGCTGTCCTGTGGTACGTCCCAAAATACCACAGGACAATTCCTGTGGTACTGTCCTGTGGTATGTCCCAAAATACCACAGGACAAGTCGTGTGGTACTGTCCTGAGGTACTGTCCTGTGGTACTGCCCTGTGGTACGTCCCAAAATACCACAGGACAAGTCGTGTGGTACTGTCCTGTGGTACTATACTGTGGTACTTTCCTGTGGTACTGTCCTGTGGTACTGCCCTGTGGTATTGTCCTGTGGTACTGCCCTGTGGTGCTGTCCTGTGGTACGTCCCAAAATACCACAGGACAATTCCTGTGGTACTGTCCTGTGGTATGTCCCAAAATACCACAGGACAAGTCGTGTGGTACTGTCCTGAGGTACTGTCCTGTGGTACTGCCCTGTGGTACGTCCCAAAATACCACAGGACAAGTCGTGTGGTACTGTCCTGTGGTACTATACTGTGGTACTTTCCTGTGGTACTGTCCTGTGGTACTGCCCTGTGGTATTGTCCTGTGGTACTGCCCTGTGGTACTGTCCTGTGGTACGTCCAAAAATACCACAGGACAAGTCGTGAGGTACTGTCCTGTGGTAATATCCTGTGGTATTGTCCTGTGGTACGTCCCAAAATACCACAGGACAATTCCTGTGGTACTGCCCTGTGGTATGTCCCAAAATACCACAGGACAAGTCGTGTGGTACTGTCCTGTGGTACTTTCCTGTGGTACTGCCCTGTGGTACTGTCCTTGTGGTACGTCCCAAAATACCACAGGACAAGTCGTGTGGTACTGTCCTGTGGTACTATCCTGTGGTACATTCCTGTGGTACTGCCCTGTGGTACGTCCCAAAATACCGCAGGACAAGTCGTGTGGTACTGTCCTGTGGTACTATCCTGTGGTACTCTCCTGTGGTACTGTCCTGAGGTACTGCCCTGTGGTACTGTCCTGTGGTACGTCCCAAAATACCACAGGACAAGTCGTGAGGTACTGTCCTGTGGTACTATCCTGTGGTACTGTCCTGTGGTACGTCCCAAAATACCATAGGACAATTCCTGTGGTACTTTCCTGTGGTACTGTCCTGTGGAACGTCCTAAAATACCACAGAACAAGTCGTGTGGTACTGTCCTGTGGTACTATCCTGTGGTACTTTCCTGTTGTACTCTCCTGTGGTACGTCCCAAAATACCACAGGACAATTCATGTGGTACTGTCCTGTGGTACTGTCGTGTGGTATACGTCCCAAAATACCACAGGACAATTTGTGTGTATAGTGTCTTGTGGTACTGTCCTGTGGTACTTTCCTGTGGTAATGTCCTGTGGTACTGCCCTGTGGTACATCCCAGAGTACCGCACGAGCCTGCGACACAGTACCACACAATTCCTGTGTTAACATATATTTGTGTGGTACATTGTGTGGTACCAACCAGTACCACAGGGAGTACCACATGAGCCTGTAAAACAGTACCACACAGTTCCTGTGGTAACATTTATTTATGTGGTACATTGTGTGGTACTGACAAGTACTACAGGGAGTACCCTACAAGCCTGTGGTACAGTACCACACAGTTCCTATGGTAACATTACAAGTGTGTGGGACATTGTGTGGTACCGACAAGTACCACAGGAAGTACCACAGGAATTTTTTGTTAGGGAAGAGACCTGCAAAATTGATTTTGACGAAATTTTGCTCACTTATAGGATGAGAGAATAATGAACAAAACTGAACTGATTTATATTGCTGTAGAAAGAAAAATATGAACAGTTAATATGGAAGATATAACTTAAGCACTTAGTTAACTTAGTTTTGTTATTTTCATTTTAATCATATTGGGTAATTATGAGGATATTTTGCAAGGCTCTTGTAAAGAGACGCAGGGCCGGCGAAACCAAGAAGTGACCCCACCCACACACACACACACACACACACACGCGCTTTTGAAAACGTGGCGCCAGCCATTAGACGCGGAACATCCACGACATTCATAGCTGCATCTCAATCAGTTAATGAACAGCACACTATGGCTTTGGAACTCATAGTTGGAAAATACCAACAGTCAACCAACTTGCCCAACTCCGATTGGGCAAGACAATCGAATCAGCACATCTCTCCTGAAAACTGGCCTTGCAATAGTTAATAACATTTAATTTGAGAGTTGGTCATGTCCAGTTGAGAAACAGAGTTAAGTCTACGATTTCGCATAGATTTCTGCCAGACAATCTGTGTCACCGTAGGAACTAAACGCGATGTTGATGGCGGAATATGCTCATCGAGATATGATATATCGCTAGTGAAATAAGCAAATCAATCATTTTTTTTTTTTATGATTGCGTCTATGACAAAAAAACACACACACACACATGTTTACATACTTATACAAATTTCGCTGATAGTGTGTTTCATGTGCCAACATCCATTCGTGAGTTTCAAGACATACATTTTCCTTGGGCCTTCCCTCCCCATTCAGCATGTTCTGGAGGAAAATTTGGGGCAAACTGTGAGCTGGACTGTAACTGCGCTACCGGAGGGTGTGATGCTGCCAGGGGATGTCAAGGAGCCTGTGCCTCTGGATATTCGGGAGTTCTGTGTCAGGGTAAGAACACAAGATGATAATGGCTCATTTCTGGTATTTTTTTTTTTCGCCAGATTACTTTAGCTTAAAATTATTCGCCTTTACAGATGACTAACAGAAAAAAAAAAAACAAACGCTATGTCGTCGCTTCCCTTCATACAAAATTTGAGACACTTACCAATCATTTTTTATGTTTGTACTGTAAACTGTACAACAGATGCCAGTGCTGAGTGCAACGAAGGGTATTTCGGAACTCTGTGTAACTATCCCTGCCACTGTAAGACCAGCAGGACGTGTAATCGGGCCAGCGGTCAGTGCTCTGGCGATGACTCCTGCGCCGATGGCTGGGCTGGATCGGACTGTCAGCAAGGTACGATATTTTGTTGCTGTTGTTGTTGTTGCTGCTGCTGCTGCTGCTGTTCTTGTTACTGTTATTGTTCAAATGAGAAATCATGCGTCACACTATAGTTTTTTTTTTCTTTCCCAAATGCATTGCGAACTCATTGGGAATGACATTAACTTCGTAGTTCAAGATTATGAAGTCAGGATGTACATGTATAATGTCATTCAAATGCCCGCTTGCAAGTTATGGTGAAGGAATATGTATTTGCGTGTTGTGTGTGTTGGGGAATTAATAACATTTTGAAACACGCAGAATTCTACAGTTATTTCAATGTTTTTGAATAGTGAGCGTTTGACATTCAACCTAAAAACAGAGACAGTTCTCTTATTCTAACCACTGTTACTTAAACGTTCAACTGTTAGGTTTAAGTTTTTGTCCTCTGCTATCTTTCTTTTTAGCGACTTGAAGTGCGATATCATCCCATTTTTAGATTTGCTTATTTTTATTACTGAGTAAAACCACACAAACACAAGCGTTAAAAAATAATCAAAATCAGACATAGAATGATCAATCCAGGTGCGAATTTGACTATTTCCACAAGTAAATGATAACGTATTTTCACCGACAGTGATTTCAATCTCAAGCTCACATGCAAATCAAAATAATGATTTAGTGATGTCATTCCGTAGAATGATTCTTTCACTGGTTGGTCCACAAGGTAACATTGGAATCACGCCTACGGTGGATAAGGGTCATTTGCAAACGATCTCTTCCCTCAGTGTCGCCATTGTATACTTGATATTGATTTGAAGTATATATCAATTTGCCAGACTTGCTGCAAACTGCTGTCTGAGGAACAGAAGATGAGTACATCAAGTAATGCTAAACGTGCCTTAACGTACACAGCAAACATGACGATTATCTTGACTTTTCACCCGAATCCATACATTTGACAGCAAGTAGAAGGTACAGCCATAAAGTTGAGCAGTGTTCAACAAAGAAATAACTCACGCACTTCCTCCTCACAAACCTCTTTCCGATTCACTAATTACATCTATAGCATTGCCAAGACTGGTTGATTCTCCATGGATATTGCACATCAAAAGCGATTCAGTTTTAATTGCATGGAATGCCTGGAAGGACGGCTACGATTACGGCACAGGGCCAGTGCACTCGTACCTGATTAAGTACAACTGGACAGACGATGTGGGTAACACAGACGACTCTGACGAACCAGTTGTCATCTCTGGGGACAGCACCGCCGCTATCACTGGTCTTTATGGATATAGAGATTATGAGTTTCTCCTGTTCGTCAGGCGAGAGGTTGACGGTATACCAACGGGTGGGATCAGCAGTTCGCCGATCAGAGCAAAGACACAATGCGATGGTGAGACCAAGAAGAATCCCTGAAATTTTGTTTGTTTGTTTGTTTTATTTTCAATCTTAAATTGATATTTCACGGTGCTTGCAAATGTATTACATCCATTTTGACGTAAAGTAAATATTCAAAGAAAATTACCATTGGGAAAATTAATATGTTGTGTGTATGCTAGAATCTTAATTAAAAAGGGGAAAATAAGACTTTTTTCTCAATCCACAACGGGGAATGCAACAAGGGCAGAGAGAAGATTCACACAATGTCTGCGATAATGAAAGCATTTCAGATGAACTTGGGAAAGGTGCGAAGCTTTTTCTAACATCATCAAAATTGGCAATCAAACAGCAGCAGACAATGTGTCACAGCTAAAATACAAATCGTAAATGAATAAGCCAGTTCGTAGTTCTACTTTGCGCATGAGCAGAAAAAGGTCATTGGTACCAAAACGCATGATGGTTTTCAAATTCACGAAGATAAGCATGTTCTGTGATTATTCATGCAATCCAATTGTACATGATACTTGCCATTGCATCCACCTGATTGCAAACCTGGTATTATATTCGTATTTGGCATTACGAATATAAACATACATTCAATGCATTCAATACAAAACAAAGAAATAGATGCTTCCCCCGAGGGTTGTTTGACGGCTCATTCTGGTCACCTGGTCTCGTTATGCAAGATCATTTTCTGTTGAACACGAATTCCATAAATTGTTACGCTGGGCAAACGTACTGGTACGCATTATGTTGCTTTGGATATGAGTGAAGTGCCTAACGAACTAAGAAAATAGAAAGGTCATTTGTACCAACGTGCACATGAGCTAATTACGAACTGGCTTATTCATTTGCTACTGGGTTCACATGCCTACACGGGCGATGACAAAATTAATGTCTTTACTTGTGTGCCCTAACCCTCATGTTGTCTGCGTTTCTTTCATTTTCATTTTGTATTACATGTACAGTACAATGTACCGTTTTGTACTGTTCATTCTGGTTTTTGTTTCATGTTTTTAATGTTTATAATAATGGGTAGCCTATATTCTTTACCTGGTCGAATGAATGAATATAACAACATGATAATGATACTGATGAAGAAGAGGAAAACTTACTTCGAATTAGGCTATTTGTTATTATTCTTCGTATACCAGTGCCCAGCTTAGACACCAGCCCTGGAAATGCACATTTAAAGAGCCATTGCATTTTCGAGTTTGAAGAGCCCATCTAACAATGCTGTATGAGAATCAACAGCAAACCACCCGTCACGGCAGTGCGCCTGAATGCTTAACTCAAACGGTAGCAAGGCCAAACGAATGCTGACCCTTTCGCCGAAGTGTTCTTGGCGAGTAAGCGCCTGATAGACATGGAATTTTCTAGTTGAAAGAGTGTCGTTTTTGCTGATTTTTTTTTTAATAGTAAATCATTCAAACTACACGGGAGAAAGTTACATTGACTTTCTATAGGATTTATCCCGATTAAGTGTCAATAAAACGATCACCAAGGAAAACAGTTACAACTTTTGACCTGTGCATTGTCTATAGGACGTAGTCTGCGTTTGCTTGCTAATTCCATTCAGTGACGTCACAAATATCAGGCGTGTTCGGCAAGATTCGATAGGTTTTCGAAATAGGAAGGAGAATTGTGTTATCCTCACTTTATGTTGTATTTTTTCCCCGTGAGGTCGGGAATTGTAATGACTGGGGCTGGCTTAAACTCTATTTGCAGTTTCATGAATCGGCAGTTCGAAAATGCATCTTCCATTCGTAGACTTAATTTATAATTCATAATTCATAATTTATGCGTACATCCAGCAACAAAATGCACTACAGAAGGATTGGACTACATCATTTTTTTTTCTTTTATTGAATTGTTTTGATTTAGATCTGTGACATTTTGCTTTCTTCTTCGTACACAGCTCCTTTGAACGCACCTTCGGCAATGAGTGCCAACGTCACTGGTACAAACAGTGTTGCAGTTACATGGCAGGTGAGAAATAATGAATCATTTCATTTAAATCGCGACAGTCAAATATAACATAACGGTGTTTTGTTCCACGCAAAGCTTTGCCAAATTGATTCTCTCGAAGACATCTTCGATGTCACCTAACTTGCGCTAGGTAAACTTAATTCAACATTAGTCTGTGCAATATAGCAGAGAAGATATAGACCTCCGCAACGGTCATACCGGTCTCAGGACGGTGTTTTATGTTAAATCATTGAGAAATCTGTCATGTAACATGCAGTAAATCACATGAGGAAGCAAAGGGGTAGGTGCATCATGTATTCTCAAAGCGTTTTCATCGACAGTAAGATCGAGCCACTGCCTTTCAGCTTCACTCAGTAGATAACACAATGTATTAAGGGGGTGATTGTTTGTGTGTATGATAAAAAGAGTATATTCCAGCTGCATATCTATACTCCAATACACCTGATATTCAAACAATACACACTCACATTATTATATTAATACATTAAAGATAATATAAAGTTTTGGTACCTCAAAAGTTTCCCTGAGTTTCCTCGTCTTAGTTTGTGTTTCAGGTTAAGTACCTTTCATATAACTAACACTGCGAGAATTACTCGCCCCAAAGTGCTCTCATGTCTTAGTAGTCATGCAATAATGGTTTCGTACCAGAGCAGAACGGGCTCTGAAAAATTCGAACGAGCCGTTAGTTTGACTCGACCTGGTACCGCGACAATCAATATACACGTATTGTACGAAACCATTATCTTATCAGTATCTTGAAGACAATACACCAAAACCATGAACAACATAGTGGATTATTCGTTCTCCTGACTATAATTATTTCTGCCTCTCCCGAGAGTAGTCAGACCCACCTGCGTCGGAGTGGCTTCAGTGCGACTCGTCTTCATTCAGCTACAACTTGACGTACTGGCCTAAACAAAACCCAGCTGAATATAGAGTCATGGGGTTCGAAGGAGCTATTTCCGTCAGTCATCATGCAACCGACTTGAGTCCTTGTACTGAGTATATTTTCTCCGTGGTGATTATCAACTCGATAGACTTGCCCGGACCTGAGGGGCAAATAAACGGAAAAACTGATGTGACACGTAAGTCATGAATTACATGAGTGTAAATAAAGTTGATTATTAGTTGACTTCCATAAAAAGTGTGAATCTTTCTTTCACGACAGCAAGCGTTTATGTCCACAGCAATAGCGTATAAGGAAACGTTTTGAATTGAGATAATACATAGTACGTCAGTTACGCAAAGTTGTCAAGAACCAAAACACAATTCTCTTCAATTCATCCGTCTATGTGTTTATAGTTGGCTCTTTTAAAATTTTACGCATGTCAGGCAAGGTCGAGCATGTTCAAATTATCTGAACGAAAAGTAAACATTTCAATGGATTGATTTAATCCTGCCATAGATTAGGAGTGACCAAAATTATTGATAACGCGTAATCATTTGTCGGTATCTCCTTAAATCATACGAGCTCATGCATCGAACTCGGGAGATCAGCAGAGAATTAGGTATAACATGAAGTAATTAATACGGTAATTTGTCTCACCATTGTAAATATTTATGAATGAATACCCCTTGCGTATGTTCTGCATAGTAAGTATTAAAAGATAATGATTTTGCGTTGGACCGTCATGTTTCTCAGTATAGCCATTTCGCGCAGAGTCTATAGTTAGTACGCGAAATCTTTTTAAGGGAAAATAGTGATTATATTTCTGATGCACGATAGTCAAATTGCAAACACGATACGTTTCTTCTCAGCACCTGATCCTGTGGACGATATTGCAACTACCTCGGAGTCGTATGACAATGTCAAGATATCATGGACAGAACCAGCAACACACTGCTTCCCACTGGTCTACAATATCACACGCACGCTTCTTCTCCGGGATCAGTGCAGCGACTCAGAATCAGGCAACTTTGAAGTCTCTACAACAAGTGACACTTTCTACATCTATGCTGACATGCTTGCACATTCGACATACAACTTAACGGTCCTCCCATATTATGGGGAGCATGAGTACAAAGCTGTAACGGCATCTTGGACAATATTCAATACAAGTGAATCAGGTAACTGGTCTGTGTAAACTGATAATAATGATAACAATAATGCTTGGTTAGCAACGATAACATACACACAGATGGTGCAACACGATGATATCTGTATTCTTTTTTTTTTTTTGTGCTAGGATTGATCACTTCAAGAAAAAATACTCAATCTCAATACGATTATCAACCATAATGAAGAGTTACTTCCAAACAAAAAGACAAATGCACGATGTCTGTTCTTGGAAGCAATATCGTGATTTCAAACAAGAGAGGGATAAACTACAAGTGTTTTTCTCTAATCTCTTTCAAGGTTAATGTAAAAAAAATACTTGTCATACAATCGTATCATCCATATATATATATATATATATATATATATATATGTGGGGGTGGGTGTGTAATACATCATATACATATATGATACATGTACATACAAAATTCTAGACACTCATCACTTGTTAAACATATAAAATGTGTGAGATTTAAGACATCTTATAATCTTATCAATGATTATTGCGTATATGCTATATTTATAAAACGTATTGCATCCACATAACAATGCCACCTGAATAATGCAGCTCCGTCATCTTAATTCATTCACCCTGACAAGCATCTCCATACAGTCGGATAATAGACAAGAAGTTATCTTCCTACGATATGACGAATTTCCAGACACACGTAAAGTGAAACAATGCAATTAAGCTGTGAGATGGAGTTAATACAGCTCAAGCGTATGGCGGTGGTTTCCTGAAAATGCTCTATCCCTTGTTAACATTTTAGTTTAATATGCAATGTTGCTATTTGTCCATGCATTATTGTTATTAGAAACTGTGTTGCTACTGAATGTACAATTCTATTGCTATTTTTCTTTTTTTTTGGGGGGGGGGGGGGGAATTCGCGGTATACACTATCGCTGTATTACTCAGCGAATTAAAAAAAAAAATACTGGAATGAAACGAAACCAAACAGAACATCGACACTTCTCAACATGGAAAAATACGAGAAAGTAAATGCTAAGATAGATTTATAACTTTTTCCTTTGTAACCAGTAAAGCTGTAATGAAAATTCTTAAAGCACTTTAAAGACTTGCAAATGATGATTTATTCTTTTTTTTTTCTTTCTTTCTTTTTTTCCCCTCTCAGTCCCGACAGAGAAACCCGGTAACCTTGCCGTATCCGCTGACGTGAAACAGAAGCTCACCTTTGAGTGGACCATGCCACCTTGTACAACCAGAAATGGGGACATTTTCTACCGATGTACCTTCGTGAAGCTACAGGATGATGGTTCTCCTATTTCTCCTAAGGAAGAAAATACGACTGATACTATTTTAACTTACCAGTCTTTATCACATTACACAAACTATTCCTTCACTGTCTGTGCATACACATCTGCTGGAGGGGGTCCGTGTGACAGTGTTCAAGCCAGAACCCTGCCAAGTGGTACGTACAGCTCAATATTACACTTCTCAGTGTCTTATATTTTAGCGCAGAATGCACCCACACTCATACTGTCTAAAAGACGTATCTATTTTTAATAGAATGTTTCACGCACACATGTCATTGCCGTATACAGCACCCTATGTGACAAAGGCAAATAGCATTACATTCAGAAAGAACAACGTCCACACTAAGGTACTGAATGAAGCCACGTTATCACAACCATGTAGTTTTCTTGTATATCACTAATGGCTGCAATTTAAAGGGGAAATCCAGTCCAAAGATAAGTTGCCCATTTCAAATAAGTGATAACAGAGACACTTCATCTTCATGTTCACTAGTATTCCACTAGGATATTGCGTACCCTCCTTGTCATTGTCTGTTTTTATCTATGATAAATCACGATCAAAAGTTCTCTTTTGAATGGGTGAAAAGGAAATCATTTTTCGGTGTGTGTGTGTGTGTGCGTGTGTTTGTTTTTGTTTGCTGATGCCAAGCGATGTCGTTATCACAAGTTCGTCAGTCGTGCAAAAGATCATCATCAAAATTAAGACAACTTTAACATGGTTATCAAGAGAGCGTCTCATTTACATGCATCCGGATGGACATTACATTGCGTGTCTTGAAGCTCTCAAATACATTCAAGAACTGTGCATCACAAACATAGCAACTGCCTTTACATGAACGACTGGGGTTTATCAAACGTATTGATTCCACATAACATTTTAATGTGTTTCTGTTAGCATGACTGTGAATTAGAAACGAGTCTGCAATATGAATTGTTATCCCGTGTAACAATGACGAGTGTGTATGGTACAAGAAAATAAATGATTCTAAATTTGTAAAGGAAATCAATAGATGTATTAAACAAAATGACAATGACGTCATTTCTTCATTACATCAGTACCTGGACCACCCTCTCAGCCGGAGGCATTCAAAATCTCGCAGACGTATATTGCAGTTGCGTGGACAGCTCCGAGCGAATCTGATCTCGGCATTTATGAGATCAATGGCTACAAGTTAGAACTGTCGTCAGGAGATGTTGATCTCATAATAATCCCAGTATCTGATGGGCTCCAATATGAGATGATGTATAATATCACCGATCTGCAGGCAAATACGGAATACACAGTGAAGGTATCAGTTCTAATTGTCTTGTGGGTGTTTTTTTTTTCTTTTTAATATGCATAACTTATAGGCAATGTGCAGAGGCCCTTGATATTGTGAAATTTTGAAAAAAAATCTTTGATCTACAGGTACACGTATTATGATTATCATAATTTGTCGTGAAAAAAGCTAAAATTATGTTTTTTAATGGGAATGAGAAACGGAGGTTACATGCAGTGATACGAGTAATTATTTATTTGAGGATGAACACTCAAACCTGCCTATAAGTAGGGGCCACCTAGTTACAACGACTACCGGTTTTTTTTTCGTCTCCCTTTTGTATCTATCCATGACCAACATTGGGGCAGGGAATAGCAAGTGTGAATATTCGCTCCTTAGCCATGAAGGCGACGTTAGTGTCGTGTATCAAAGTCTGACATTAAAGTTGTAGAACTGCATTTCTCCTGGCTCTTACGTAAATTCCTGGTCACGGCGAGCAGCAAGAAGAAACAAGAAGAAGCCTTTTGATGAGTGTAGTTCACCCACTCCGTGCGGATATTTCTTATAATGGGCGATTCGACAGACAGTTGAATGTTTAAGGTCACTTGCTGGGTCATTCAAGAGAGATACAATAACGTTTGTCATCCGTCGTCTTCATAGGTTGCAGCCGTGAATGAAGTTGGGCCTGGACCCTGGTCAGATTCCACAACAGCAGAAACACTGGCATATCCAAAGCCTTCATCTGCAGGTATACATTGCCACTGCCTTAATCCTTGACGTACACACAATTGGTAGCTTTTTCCTTTTTTTTAAACAGTCCATCGACATATTTTACACCGTAGATAGTCCGTTTTTCCGAGATATGGAGTGAGATAGTTCTTGCATTTTTCTTTTGTTGTGTCCAAATGGAGCTGACAGAGTATGTCAGAATGCGTATCCGGGCAATTACCCTCAGAGGGCAATTACCCCCAAGCTATATACTGGTTAGTGGTAATGCTAGAGTAAAGATTATGGTTAGGGCTAGGTTTAGGGTTAGGAATTTGTGTTAGGGTTAGGATTATAATTAAGATTAGGGCCAAGGGAACACTCTTAAAACATCCGAGTCAGAACTGACCCGGAACTGGGTCCGTTGGGGTCACACACCGTTCCGGCGGGTCAAAAATGACGTGGAATTTGGTCATGAAGACCCCGAATGGGGTCACCCTGACCCAATTCATGACTCTAAATGGGTCATATCTGACCCCATTCCTTGTCATTTCTGACCCGGAAAGATGTGTGACCCCAACGGACCCAGTTCCGGGTCAGTTCTGACTCGGATGTTTTAAGAATGAGGGTGCGGGGTAATTGCCATGGGGTTAATTGTCCTAGACCCGTCAGGAATGTACGACAGTATATGCTGACATAAATAGAGTGCGCCAACAGAAATTTTGTGCGTATCTTTTTTTTTTTTTTTTACGTTAACCTAATAAAAATGGTAGAAAAGAAACGTGAACGGCAAAATTACAGTATGGATAGCGATTATCAGCTTACATTTTCATTCACTGGTAGCATTCAAATTTGCACTGAAGTCTTAAAATAGCTTCAGTCAGGGAGGTGCTTCAGTGCTGCAATGGGAGTGTCGTCGATTAATCGAGTGCACACCTCGCTTTCAGTCAGAAGGCTAATTGTTTGAGTGTTGCCGCAACTCCTGAAGTCCTTAAGCACGACGATGCATTGGCAAGATTTCTTTCTGTCGCCGGCTAGGATGAGCTACCTAATACACAGTGTAGGTTTTTGGGCCAGCAGGACTACTGTCATGCCCGAGTCGGAGATCCGAGCATAATTATTATGACATGGTGCTGAATGCTGAGTCCATCTTTATTGAATTCGTTAAAATGAAACAAACAAACCACACCTTCGTCAGCCTTTAGAATAATTTTCAATGGACCGTCCAGTCTCATAAAAAGTGACAGTAAGGAGTTAACCCAGACCTTGGTTGATTAAGCCATTCTTAGCCAGATTGCGTTTCTATACAAATTTACAAACGTGCACCCGCTAGCACGATGGACGTTACCGTAGATTCAGCACGTGTGCGCCAGAAAAAAATAAAAAAAAAGGCTACCATGTTCGACAATGAATGAAAGAACAAGGGGAAAAAACGAAGCAAAGACCAACACAGAGACTGATAACATAAGGACAACATGTCTAATCTTACTCATCACACTACTAATTCTTACACGTAAAATCCTAAAAGTCAAAATAAATCTAATGATAATTGCATCATTCTTATTGTCGTTCTGTCCATGTTCATCGTAACTGCGTTTTGTAGCATACGTTACAATATCGTCTTTATGTCCATGTTATTCTGAAAGGTTTGACTGCTGGGCTTGGTGTTGGTATCCCTTTACTCTTGATAATTCTGGTCTCTGGTGGCTTTCTTTTCTTTCGAAAGCGACGGTGAGTAAAACATTCAACGCGCAGCCGTGTTTTTTTTTTTTGTTGACATATATAGCAAGTATTATACATATAATATATTTTCAATATATTCATATTTATATCAAAACCTAAAGAGCGTTCATTGGTCGCCTGTAAAGGAGCGTATTAGGCTTAAAATACGTCATCTGGTTTATCATGTCATTGAGGAAACAGCTCCTGATTACTATGTATGTTTGTTTCGTCTATACCAACCTACACGACTCTTCGATCCTACAATTTCTGGTCTCCTACATCTATACCGCTTTTCCAAGAAATCTTTGAGGGAAACAAGCTGAACCAACACTGGAATTCGCTTCCAGGTGATCTGAAAAAAAAAAATGGAGCTACATAACGTCTTTTAGGAGTAACCTAAGATATTATTTCTTTGACAACGTGTTTTGAAGACAGACATTTATGTCTTCTTCTTCTTCTTCTTCTTCTTCTTCTTATTCTTCTTCTTCGTCTTCTTGCATGGTACATGTATTTTCAGTCTTTTACTTTGGTGTAACGCGCCTTGAGATTATTTTAATGAATACGGAAAATGATGCTATAGCAATTGTATGTACTATTATCATCATTATTATTACTATCATTTGTATTATTATTATTGTAATCATTATCATTATTAATATTATTGTTATTATAATTATTATTGTTATTATCATTAGTCTAGATTCTATTTGAACTAATATGACCCTTGACCCTCTCCCTCAAAAAACAAAACAAAACAAAACAAAACAAAACAAAAACCAGCAAAGTCATCAAACGTTGATTTTCACATTCAGGTAATAAGTAGCCACTTTAAGGAGTCTTAGCTTTCTAGTTATATCCAAAAACCTGCTGCTGAAATTGCAACAGAGCCAGTCAAAGGAGAAACTTGAATTCCAGTGAAGTCTGCAGTAGCTTTGGTCATATCAAACTGTCGTACTCTCATGTGTCATAAAACACCGGACAGGTTGAACTGAAGATATATGACTTTTGATTTTCAATAGATCATTCCTATGTTGGCAGCATAGTTTATCTCAGCCCTCGATATCTGTTTCTTTGGTAAAGTAATACTGTGGCGAATCATAATATCCTTCTCAACACGACGGTCGCCTAAAGAGAGAATGATGTCATTCTTTCCATAGTGTACATCGATTTTGTGAAAAAAAAAGAGTGAATTAACGTTATTATCATCATTCAAAAAGCTTCGAAATCATCAGTTTATGAGACCCTATGCTATATTATCCATATTGTGCCGTGGCATAAGAACAAGCCTCCTCATTTCCTGTCTGACGTTAACGTTAACGCTTGCTGTATTTCGAATAATGCTTCATAAAGTAACATCGTTCCTCCAGAACATGCGTCTCAAAACTAAGACGTATGTGATGGCGATGACTGACAGTTTTTCCTTGGACAGTGATATCCTTGGGGCTTATATTGGGGCTCAATCTATTTCGTTTAATTACTTATTATAATGTCATGCAATGTAATGTAATATAACGTAATTTAATGTAATATTATGTATCGTAATGTTATATAATTTATTATGTTTTTCATAATCTTTATGCATGTATTAATTTAAGATTTAAATGTTAAGCGCTTAGAAACTACTGTAATAAGCGCTATATAAATGTACATTATTATTATTATTATCATTATACATAAAGCACGTGTTCTTTTCTGCGTTTTCTGCAAGCGCAGTCATTCTTGTAAATATGAAATAAATGGAGAGATTGTGTCTATTCGATTTGAAGCATCATTGGAATATAAAGGTAAGAGGTTTCTTTTGATAATAGACTGATTCATTCAGTTTTGATTGTTCTCGTGTTTCTACTTTTACAGGTCCCCTCCAGCACCTACACCGAAACCGGGCATGACTAACCCTATACCTGTGACTGATAATTGTAAGTAGTTAGGAAGATTTACTTGCTCCTTAACTTGAACCTGAACATCCTGCGTAAGGACTGATAATTCTGCAACAAAATGTAGTTATCTCTCTAATCGATTTTCAGAGACCAATGCTATAAAGTGTAACAACATAGCATGAATGTCTTACGCATGATCGTAGGTACGATTGGATGATATTACAAAGTTGCATATCACGTGCCTGTCGAGTTTTGTAATAGTTTGAACGTTACTTTTAAACTTCTTTCAAAAAGTTATCGACAGGAAATCATTATGTATTAGTTGGCTTGGTCACGTACGTGATGTGTGCTGCATTGCTGATGCCATTGTGGT
Organism: Diadema setosum; assembly: GCA_033980235.1. Taxonomy (NCBI): domain Eukaryota; kingdom Metazoa; phylum Echinodermata; class Echinoidea; order Diadematoida; family Diadematidae; genus Diadema; species Diadema setosum. Next base: position 31,984,779 of record CM067072.1, on the reverse strand, counting down.
GCCAAGCTTTCGACCCTTTTACAGGTTTCCGTCAGAGCTTATAACGTGACCAAAATAAAAAGCAAGAAATACCCAAACACTTGAACAAATAAGGCAAAATAAGGCAAAAGCAAAAGAATGCTGAAGAAAAAAGGAAAGAGCAACATGACATAGGCAGATGTTCACTACACGAGAACAGCAATATTACATCCGTTGACATGTGATATGGCATAAATCTAGCAACGGTTTTATAAATTGCAATGAAGATGACCTGTAAAATGGTCAAAAGCTTGGTAGCTGGCTTGGCATCATTGAGGGCAATAAGTTAACTACAGCAACGCCTGATAGCTTTTCCTTCGTCACAGCTATATGATATGATATATGTGTATATATAGGCCCTATATATATGTGTGTGTACATATATATATATATATATATATATATATATATACATGTATATATATATATAATATATACATATGCATGACCTTGCATCACAAAACAAACAAAAAGTCGCACCCCTTGGTTTTACGTGAGGACTCAAAAAGGTGAAACGCGTCAACCAAGTCAATTTTTAGTTTTTTGTATTTTCTGAATGAGCTATTCTTCTACATTATTCTTGAGTTTGGAATCATAAATTAGATGGAAAAGTGTGTTTTCAGCAGTTTTTCTACAACCCTTTTTTTGTAGAGTAGTGTGATCAGGTTTTTTCTTAAGAGGCCCCTTTTCATTTCATGAACCTCCTTCACACTTTTCACTTTCAATTCTAATAACATTTGAATGGATGATGCTACTGCTTTGAAAGTATTTGATGATCATTTCATGTTGCATGAATATTATTAGCTCTAGATACAGGTCAACCTCATTTCCTTTGTATAAGATCAACAAAATTCGACCGTATATTGACAAAGGCACCACTGAAAGATTAGTTCATGCATTTGAAATGTGTTACATTGATTATTGTAACAGTCTCTTGTATGGTTTACCGGACAACAAACTCCAGAAAGTACAAGTTATTCAAAACGCTGCTGCAAGTCTTGTGATAAAGACCGAGAAATATGAGTCAGTATCACCTATCTTACGGGCCTTGCATTGGCTTCTTTTTTCAGATCACGTATTGAATTTAAGATCTTATTCCTTGTTTATCAATGTTTTCACAAAACTGCTCCTTCTCTTCTTTCAGAGCCCCTTGTAAAATATAAGCTTACGAGAGATCTTAGGTCGTCACGGGAGGATCTATAATATTATGTGATACCCTCCATTACAACAAACTACTGTGATAAATGTATTTTCAGGCATGCCGCCCCAGAAGTCTAGAACATCATCCCAAGTGATATAAAACATACAATTTCCATCAATAAGTTCAAAGCGTTTTCAAAAAAATTTCTGTTCAAAAAGTAACATAATGATTGTTAAATGATGATTTAAACAGCATTTTATTGCAACTGATTGACAAATTGCCCTACATCGACGTAAATAAGCACTGAATTGATCAGTGTTTTAGTAGTAGCCATGATAAAAAATCATAGGCGTACATACTCGAGCAGGATTCGAACCTACGACCTCCTGATCACCGGACAGGCGTCATCTCCACTAGACCACCGAGCTTTCGCCCGACAGGAAGTGTTGGTTCTAATCTTTATAGCATGCAACGGGTACTGCTTTGTTATTCAAATTCATGAAATTCTTCCGTCGAGATGTTTTCATTGCAACTGATTGACAAATTGCCCTACATCGACGTAAATAAGCACTGAATTGATCAGTGTCAATCAGTTGCAATGAAAACATCTCGACGGAAGAATTTCATGAATTTGAATAACAAAGCAGTACCCGTTGCATGCTATAAGGATTAGAACCAACACTTGCTGTCGGGCGAAAGCTCGGTGGTCTAGTGGAGATGACGCCTGTCCGGTGATCAGGAGGTCGTAGGTTTCGAATCCTGCTCGAGTATGTACGCCCATGATTTTTTATCATGGCTACTACTAAAACACTGATCAATTCAGTGCTTATTTACGTCGATGTAGGGCAATTTGTCAATCAGTTGCAATGAAAAACATCTCGACGGAAGAATTTCATGAATTTGAATAGCATTTTATTGTTTCTATAATTATCCGTTCCTGTTTATCTTTTTCCCCTTCAAAGCGCATAGAGACCTTGCCAAAGGTAATATGGGCTATATAAGAACGGTACTACTACTAGTAGTAATAATAAAGTTGACATTTATTACGGGCAGAATGAGTTAATAGAGCTTGCTAAATTTCAGCTGAATCCGATTATCCATTCATTGTTGTTGCTACAGTGCTTTATATCATTTTTTTTTTTGGACCCATTCATGACACAGGTAGCGTGGCTTAGTAAAGTTTAAGCGTGTGAATAGACACTGTACTTCAGAGCCTCTAAGTTTTCTCAATTCAAACTTTTCCAGAGTGTGGGCTTTCTTTCCAATAGGTTAGGAGAATCCATTTGAGTTGAGTTATACAACATTTTAAAGCATAACGTCTGCTCTTTAGAAACTGCCCTTAACTAGAAATCCATGTCTGGCGACTTTTTGTTGGTTTTGTGGTGCAGGGTATATTGTCAAACATGAATAGAAACCGAAACCAATTTTTTTCCGCTCTTTCTAGCGTACAGTCTTAAACATTACGCAAATATTGAGGAATCCCCATACGAAGAACCTGCCAAGCCGCAAGTGAAGATTACCCCCGTCATTTTTCGGCCCATTCTTTTGAGTGACTTGGCGAAATACCTGAAAGAGAAGCAACATTCAGTGGAAGGTCTCAAGAAAGAGTTCAAGGTAGGAAGACAAAACAAGCCTTGCATCCTAAATCTAGCTTCAGTTTTTAGATTTTGTTAATTTGGAAATTTGTTTCACTGTCACGTTTTCCGTTTAGTTCCTACTGTGTTAATCCCTTTCTTAATGCAAGTATACTATTTTCATATTATAGTATAAGAAAAAAAATTGTAAAACTGAGCTATTTGGCCACGATCGTGTATTGTTTTACATTGTTATTGCTCTATGTCGAGGTTTGTACAATTCATATGGAATAGTGTACTAGACGAATAGTCTCCTCGTACTATGATTATGATAATAAAAAAAATAATTCAAGCAAAAATGCGATATTTTGCATTCCCCCGTGTGGAATTTTTCTTCTTGCCTTCAAGTTTGATTTGTATAATTCCATGACGGAATCTGCAATAAAAAAGTGCCAAAACTTTCTATTTGCCTTCAAAACGTGTACGTAATCAATGATTTGCATATTTATCAATTACAAATTTGCATGTATGTATTACATTCACTGTACATCAAACTTGTAATAACTCAATTTAACCAAAAGTCACCATATTTTTACATACAAATACTAAACTAACTAATTTGAAAATTTGAAACTAATTTGATTGTTTAAAAAGTGTAACTAACAGTAATTGAAGTGTTTAGTTTGTTATCGTTGTTGTCGTTGTTGTTCATGCACGCTAGGATCTCTACAACGAAATTCCCGAAGAATGCGCAGCTTTCCTTCCACAGAACAAAAAGAAGAATCGCTATAAGAACATAATTACATGTAAGTCAATTCCATTTTGTTGTAAAATAGAGTTATGTTTAATTGATTTTGTAATGACCTCTTTATATACAATAACATATAACAACAACGCTAATTGTAATTAAGTTCAAATTAAACATTCATTCAGATAATTTATTGATACTGAAAGACTAAATGACACCTCTGACAACCAAACTCACGTCCTTATTTCTACATGTATTAAAAAGTCCACACATGAACGAGCAAATTTGCGCTGTTACGGGCTTTCAAAGCCAACCTTTAACTGCGTTCTCTTTTTTCTTTTTATTTTTTGCTTCATTTTTTCTGTTTGTGAAAAAGTCGATGCGCACCGCGTAAAACTCAACACGGATTCAAACCAACCGGGAGCAGATTACATCAACGCTACGTTCCTCGATGTAAGTCTATCGAGAATTACTTTTTCTAAATAGAATTCACTTCTCCCATTGATAGCATAAAAAAAAGGAATTGACACCTTGCCGTTTAAAGACGATTATGAAATATTGGATCCTGTAGTATTACCCACGGATATACATCACATGTGTAGTTAAGATGCTGCCAGACCCGGAAAGGCATCATAAAGCATTTTGTGTTGTTATATATTGTTGATTGGCCAGTATAACCAAGTTGTTTTGTTTTTTTGTTTTTTTGCATTTTTGTTTGTGATTCAAATATTTAGATTATTATTACCATGATGATAGTCATCTTATCATATAACACGTGAAAACGATACCTCGAAGAGTTGTCGGGATTAAACGGTGAAAGCATACAGCCTAATTCATACCAAATGTTTAATTACAGATGTGACATCAGTATTTTATCTTTGTATTGTTTGCAGGGACACCGGAAAAAGAATGCCTACATTGCAACACAAGGTGATTTGTTCTTTTGACAAATCTATTTGACTTTCCCGAGTGAAACATATAGGGCCTATATATGTGAAACAGAACGAATGATCATGATGCATATACTTATGCGCTTTTTGAGTGTTAACATGAACAGAGAGAGAGGCACACACATGCACACACTCATGACAAATATCTGAATATAATTGATTGATTGATTGATTGATTGATTGATTGATTGATTGATTGAGTGAGTGAGTGATTTAATTTATTGAATTACTGAAACTGCACCGGTCGAACATTCGTGGACACTTCCAGTACATGTATTTTCATATCATTATTCACTTTACATTGATATAATGCATACATACATGTACATACTAAACAAATCAAAAACAAAAAGCACTCAAAATCCAAAATGTAGTCTACAGTGGATCATTACTAGAAATGTGCTTCAAAAGACCATTCTAAATAGCATGTAAAATACGAAGGAACTGAAACACATTCACTTTGGTAATACTGTTTGGATTCCTCTTATATTTGCAAAATGAATTACCCTCATGGTTAATACACTTAGAAAAGATTTAATAATACAAGACATTCTTGGTGTTCATTATAAGTGTTATTATAATATTTATGTAGGCATATATATATATATATATATATAATTTTGTTTGTTTTGTACATTGTTGACAAGGAAGAATAACTCACGCTATTAATTCTTTATTTAATATTGGTATTTTGAGAAGTATGAAATAATTTGAAATTGAAGTAAAACGAGTGGATTGCCGTAAACATTTCATCATAAACATTTCATCATAATGCAGAGAAATCATTATTGTGAAAAAAAGATATGAAATTAAAACACTATCTCATCATTATCAACAACAAATTGTTTGACAGTTAGCAATTAATAATTTCTCCCTGAATCTACTGAGATGACGTTTACAAAAATCCCAAAAAGTAAATCAGTGGGCATTAACACAACTTTTTTTCGCCACGTGAGGTTCTTGGCATATAGCGGCAAATGATCAGATATATCGGATACTATCCCTAACAACGGATAATACAGATGGAATATTACGATAATATTTTCTATCAACGTGGATGATGTATCACTCACACGAGTAGGCTTTCTTATGGTATGAGGTATTTTGATAACAAATCTGAAAATTCTTGGTAGTTGGGATTGTCGTTGCAGTGAAACAAATTCAAGTTAAAGTCCCCTAAGATAGAAATATTTAATTTTGATTTAGGAACGGCGCTAACAACGCATCTACAGACCATTTTAATATATATATATATATATATATATATATATATATATATACTGTATATATAATTTTGATATCAGGGCCAAACACAGCGTCTTTGAACGACTTCTGGCAGATGATCTACCAGCAGAATGTAGCGGCAATCGTCATGCTGACCAATCTTGTCGAAGACGGCAAGGTAGGAAGCCCCCTCACTGTGTATTCCCTTATTATTGAATACTTCAAGGAGTTCAATCACAATGGAGATATTTACAGACAACTGAGACATGTGAACAAATTGCAAAAAAAAAAAAAAAAATGTGTTTTAACAAAACCTTGAAGCGTGTTATCACGGAAAACCTACATTTCGCCGAAAGCCTACAACTAAGCACGATTTTTCTCTGAGGTCTTAGATTTAAAAAAAAAAAAGGCACACCAGAGTATATCCTATGATGAAAGAAGTATCTTATCTCGCGTGCCGACTGAGCAATGTTTACAGTAAACTTCAGTTTTGCTCTGCATGGCCAGACTAGGGGATGGGGTGATAGATACACAAATGCATTATTTGAGCATGCTATTTTTTCCGAACATACTGTCACGATTTTTAAATGATTCAAGAGTGAAAATCATTTATGTTTTATTCTATCTTTTTGTTTTGTTTGGTTTGATTTCTTTTTTTTTTTCATGATGCTGTGTTCTCTATTAGGTGAAGTGTCTCCAGTACTGGCCAGAGAAGAACAAAACAGAGCACTACGGCGATGTCTCTGTGAGAAATAAATGGGAAGAGAGGCAAGCAGGTTTCGTCCATCGTCGACTAGAATTGCAATTGGTACGTCCTTAAAGGGGATGGCTAGTAACTGATCAGTGGGAACAAGTGGGAATGCTGGAGGATGATTGTTCCAATCCTTGTGGGATTTATTTAAGAGTACATTATATATCTATTGTTGCGTGAAAAATTATTTGCTTCAGAATGGTCTCATATTCAAGTAATGTGCAGTTTAATGTTTCTAGGTTAGCGTCCCTGGTCAGTGACGGGGCATTAATTTGCACATTACTTGAATATGAGACCGTTCTGAAGCAAATAAATTTCACACAACAGTACATATATGATGTACTCTTAACCCGTTGAGGACGGTTTAATTTTGCTACAACACGCATTTCCCATATACCCCTGCCCGAGTATACTCGGGACTCGTCCTCAACGGGTTAAATGAATACCACAAGGATTGGAACAATCATCCCTCAGCATTCCCACTGATTCCCACTGATCGGTTACTAGCCATCCCCTTTAACACGTTCGTTCGATTATGAAAAGACCTTTTCTTTCACAATCTGCAGTTTGCAGCATCATTGCCCGAACACTGTGCATTAGCTAAATTAATGTTTGACAATTACCTTCCTTTGCTTTTCCTTAAAGAGGTATCATAATTATTATGTTGACATTGTAGACTCAGCAGGAATAACACAAAAAGTGGAGTACGAATACGAATTAAAAAAAATCAGTTAAAGGAGGTGCTTTACAGCTGGTGATTAAGCTAAAATTGAGTGTTTGAACCTGGAAAATGTTTTTTTTTTTTTTACGTGTCAACATTTGTGTTCCATCCGTAGTTGGGAAGTGCAATTCTTCATAGATTCGCATAGTGTAGACATGCTGATTTTAACATTAACCGGGTAAATGTGACGTTGAGTTCCACAGTTTCGACGGTTGAGGCCTCTGCCTATGACAAATGGGAAGACTGGTGTTTCACTTCCGAGATTCCTCAACTAAAGAATGGCTTGTGATTCTTGATTGAGGTTAATGTCCCTAGAAGAATATTAGATGTCTGTTTTCAAAAAAAAAAGAAGAATATAAAAAAGGTGAAAATGTTTTTTTTTTTTTTTTTTTATTAATGTCTATAGACACCACCACCTCAGAAGCAGTGGGGTATTTGCAAGATACTTTTTTTTTTTCATACTTACGTCTCTAAAAACACTAACGGTTAATGAATCAGTAAAGTAATGGGCGTTTCTTGCCTTCATTGACAATTTTGAGCAATGTTGAAAGATAGTCAATATTCACTTTATTTATATTTCATTTCATTTTATTCATTTATGTCCTTTTTTTCATTTCTAAACAATGTACAAAATATGAGCATGCCTTGTTCTCATAAAACATCATAATCAGTTTTTATTTATTTTTGTTCTTGTTGCATCATGTTGGTAACTTACTGCGTTCATTTCACCGACCAGGGAGACGACGAAGACTCTCGATGGGTGAGTCAGTACCACTACACGATTTGGCCTGACAAGAGAGAACCCGAGTGTTCACAGCCTCTGATTGACTTACGAAACGTCGTGAGAAAGGCACTTCCACCCAATTCTGGCCCGCTGGTGGTCCACTGCAGGTAAATTCTGGAAGTACCGGGCACTATAGAATACATAATACACGTCGTTGCAGATTTTCTCGAAAGTGCGTAAAACTGAAGTCTGATTTATAAAAGGAACTAGATAAAAAACATAAAGATATAAAGGCCCGGAGACCTCTGTGTTGAAAAGGGTATTTGTGACCCGTCATCACACTACGTTCAGTCATTATCGTGAACACTTACACTGTCAACGTGGCATTTGCGTGATCATATCTCTGAGGCTGCTTCATTTCAGTTTCCTCCGGTAGTTACGTCAGTTAATAGATTACATGCCTTAATTTCAATCCCATCGTGTTTTGTTTTCTGTAGTGCTGGAGTTGGCCGCACGGGAACCTTCGTTACCATTGACGCAATGATGTCCATGATCGAACACGAGAAGAAGGTTGACATATTCAACTTTGTGAACAACATGAGGAAACGACGTTCTTTCATGGTTCAGGTCCAGGTACGATAGACATACCTCAGATATTTTCCATAATAATAAACAGGGTCAATATTATGATTATTAAGGCACCTGTTTTATGTTGTTCACTGTCGATCGTGGATATCGATATTATGGCAAATGTGTTCTCTGCGGTTGTATTCTCAAGGTGAAGAGCTGATTGTGTATATCCACGTTTGCTCAAATCAAAACTCAATGAAATATGCATTAATTTCTGCGTAACTTACGTCACTCAGAGGAGAGGGGACGTCACCGACTGTCATGAATCGATTATGATTATAATATGACAAAAGCAATAATTTTTTTTTATCAATGTCTTCTTTACTGCTGCTTGTATTTGCGCAGCTAGAAAAGAATTGCAAGACTGAAATGATGAATGCTATATTGGCATGATTGTGTCTCATCAGCCATGATGGCCTGTTTGCCTGCGAACGCAGTGCAATGTGGAATTTTGACCACTTTTTTTTTCTTCCGTATTCAATATTTGTTCTCCATTCCTAACACAAACATTGGTCTTCTCTCTTCGTATTGTAGTAAAATTTATGGGCAAAAAATTTATCACCTATCTTGTGTTGTTATTCAATATCTCTCTTTTCCCAAACACTCGTGTCATTCGCTCTACAGTCTCAGTACGAGTTCATCTACGAGACTCTGCTGCAATGGTCAGTGTGTCCAGTTATGACCTGTCAGTTGCTGGATATCGCAGTGGTTCGGCCTCAGTGGCAGAAAACTGATCCTACTTCTGGCAAGTCAGAGATTGCAAAGCAGTTTGAGGTTAGTTCGAGGTCGATTATTTTATTCTTTTATCTCCGACAAGCCAAAAATACATTTTTACATTTATTTCCAATAAACTTCAAAGACGGAAGTTTGAGTGTCGTGCGTAATAAGCCCTTTGATTCAAGTTTGAAATCATTACCTTCCTATATGTTCAATGTCCGTGCTAAAATTACTACTCGTTACCATAAACAATGACACTGATATTGTTACTGCAGAGCAGATTCATTTGCAGAGCTGAGCGGCATTAAACTTCGACACAAGTTTGAGTGTCGTTTGCAATAAGCGCTTTGAATCAAGTTTAAAATCAGTACCTCTGTATATCGATGTCCGTGCTGAAATAATTACTCTTTAACATAAACAATGATACTGATATTGTTACTACGAATATGTTTTTATATCATTTAGAGAGCTGCGCTGAATTGACGCACAACAAATAACGCAATGAAATGCCCTTGTTTTGGCCTGAGAAGGCGATCTCATGACGTAATTGCACATTTCATTTTTAAAGATATTTTTTTTTTCTTGATGTTGTCATCTCTGAATACAGCTGCTGGACTACGTTACACCAGGTGGGACTGATTTTTTGTCGAGTCCTGCTGGACTGAGATCAGAGAACATGGAAAAGAACCGTTTTCCAGACAGGGTGCCGGGTGTGTTCAGCCAAATCCGTCTCTGCTTGTTATTTGTTGTTTTCCCCTTTGTTTTCTGTTTCTTGTGAATCTTCTGCAACATAATAATAATAATAATAATAATAATAATAATAGCAATAAAAAATACATATAAGATAAACTAACACCTTTATATATATATATATATATATATACATTTAAAATAAACGAAAGGAATGCAATTGTGCAATCTGACTCGCCAATGTATGCACGATATTGAAAAGGGCTTCAATGAGAACTTAGATTCCATCATGCCAAAATTATCTGTTTATCAAAACTAAACCTAAAACGTCATTATGCTCTCATTGAACAAGCACGTTTTACAAATGGAACACAATTTGTTTAATAGATACTTTATTTTCTGCAAATCAACAAATCAATCAGCAAATCAATATACATAAGGCACATGATCATGAACATGTGGGAAATATACAAAATAGATTCAAAACTGAGTCGTTTGACTTGCGTAAACAAAGATATAAAAGGTAATTAATGATACAATATACAGTATGCATGTCTATGCAGCGGGGATTACAACAATTATAATCATGGAGCGATAATGCAGAGGGCCGCCATTGTAAGCATAGCTTGAAAAGATGGCCGGCCAGAGGAAAGGTAGGGGCGTATACTAGTTTCGTAATACTACAATAGAATGCAAATTCTGCTGCGAAGATAGCAGGGGGAAAACGTGATGGTGGTGGATGTGCGTGCAAGTGCTAGAAAGTGCAGAAGGGCAAATACGCTGGAATGTAGAATAATCGAATTGGTTTGCTGAAAGAGGGAACGGTATGCGATGTTGCTATTTGGGAGACCAACATTAATCATATGTATTATTTGTTTTTAATTTGTATTTGAAGTATACTGTAATAAAATGTGCTTCTTTAAGTTTGCTTTAAATGAAAACAAGGAGGCACATTGTTTCAACTCCTCAGGAAGAGTGTTCCATGTATCCGGACCGTGATGTCTAATCGATTTTTGAGCAAGTAAAAGCTTTGGACTACTTAAATGAAAATCATGGGAACGACGGGTTGGGTATGAATGAATATAGTCATTGGTTACTAAGGCATTATGAAAAAAAATGGTAATAAATTTCGAGTGTGTTTATACATGAATATAGCAGTTAGATATATATGTATGTCATGGGCTTTTAAAGTCACAATGGTGTGACAGCTTGAGTGCAATTGATACTTGAATGAGTCTTTCGAGTTTGGTTCCTTCGATTATCTCATTAGACCACATGCTTTTGTTTGCTTACCACGATATTTTCTTGGTAACAGGTATAAGATTTGGTATTTGACAATGCATCATTTTCTTAACGTCATGGTCCTCTGCAATAAGAATTACTTCACTGAATGGATGAGGAGGCAATCTTTATTTGTCACTTGTTACCATAAAGTTGGAATCTACTCTTGAGGATTAAAAATTCTTAAAAGTATCCCCATCTATTATACCATCTACCATTTCAAACTAGTTGGTTGAAATTTATTGATATTGTCCGGACCGTCTTTAACCCTTGTGTTTTTTTCTACCTCACATTTCTTTTCTTCCATTCAGCGGATAAGTCTCGGCCGTATCTTATGATGGAGGGCGACTATCCAGGGGCGAACCAATACATTAATGCTTCCTTTTTCGATGTGAGCTTCATTAGAATTCTAAAAATAACGATTATGATAAATAAATGAATACATGCGCAGATCGCTCCACTATTCAATGTGAGCAGGATTATTGTAATGATAATAATAATAATAATAATAATAATAATAATAATAATACTTATTATTACTATAATGATAATAATAACGAAATATTTGTAATGCATACATGAAAATCTGCACAGCATTAGTATCTCATGTTATTCAGTTTAATAATTGTAATCTATTTCATACACTGATTCCTTATCAATATACCTGTTAGACAATCAAGTGATAAACAAAAATTACAAGCCAAGCTTTTGAGAAGAATACATTTGGTGTCTTCTTGCTCATTCTTCATGGCCTGTAAGATGATGACAATAATTATGTATTATTTTAATTGTTGAGGCAAAATTTTACCTCACATTCAAGTAGTACTATTCCAATCATACGATGTTGCCAATAATACTTGTCTACCTTGTCTATCATTGATTCTTCTATTTTTTTTCTTTCCATGTCCACATCTTCTCCCATTGCAATCCCTATTACTTTGTTCATTTGACTGCCTATCAAATCTATAGCTCTCTTTCAAAATCGTTTCAGTTCGAAGGTAAAAGGAACGCCCACATAAGCACTCAGTGCCCTCTGCCGTCCACGATCACTGACTTTTTACGTCTCGTGTGGGACTACGAATGTCGAACTGTGGTGCACCTCAACGAAATGGACATGGTACATATGTATAAAAAATGAAATTATCTGATATCAATATAATGATGTTTGTTAAGGATATGTATCAAATTGGGCTTCTTCAGACCGCGGAGGGTTGTCTAAGCCGTATAATCCAGATGGAACAACTGTTTTGTTTTAACTATACTGTTGTCACAACAATGAAGTGCTACTTGAAACTACTGTGTACTCATCAGTCGGGTGTTTAATTAAATGCTGAAAACCTCCATTAGTCATTTCACTGTAAGAGTGTTCTTAAAGTTTGTTTTTTTTTTTGTAATTTCTTAGCTGTTCCCTCCCTTAATGCTTCATTATCAGCTTAACATTACGACCATGATTTTTTAATCCCTTCTTTCTTTTTTCGTATTTTTTAAGACGTGTGGAAAATATTGGCCTTCACACGGCAAAGAAAGGTACGGCTCATTTACCGTGGAGCTGCTCAAAGAAGACAAAGATACAGACTTCATGACTAAACGAGTTCTGAACATCACTTCCACGAAGAAAAAGGTAAGTCTGCCTTCCAGCACGAAAGGTTTATAGGAGGACCCATACCGCGTGATGAGCAGTAAATTATATGAAATACAGTACTGTCATCGGAAACGCCACAGAGTAATAAGACAAAAGAAGCAAAATGAGGAAGACGTTTTAGCATTCCACTTCTTATTGAAAGAAGACGTTGAAAGATGCATGGACTCGCGCAGTGGACTCGCGTAGCGATCAGATCGGATCGCTAGGTTCGCCGCTCGCGCGCTGTGTATGCGAGTCCACTGTTCTCTGTGCGCGTGTCCTTAAATTTTATGCACAAGGCCGAGGATCGACCCGCTTCAGTTAAAATCGTAGTGACAGCTATTGATGGCAAACTTTATTTTACGAGTTTTGATTGCAAAGAAACACACGGAACGATAAGATATTTAGGCAAATCACACAGGTGATTTTAAACATAAACAATTGGCCGATAACCTCGTGTGTCATCTACTTTTCTTTGGTCATTTCATGCCAGTCATTTCATGCCAACAACTACCATCAGTTTTGCAAAATTAAATGACATGAAATCAGATTTGGATCTTCCTTTTCCGTAATCGTTTGTATTTTTGCCGTCTTTTTTTTTTTTTTTACTGTATTGGATTGAAAGCGATATGACGCACCATAATATAGTGCATTTTGATGTTCTCTACCCATCAAAGGTAATTATGTCAACTAGTTGAAGATTTGTTGGCTGTATTGATCATTGTTGTTCCATCTCTTGATACATACACACAATTATTGCAGTAACCGAAAACGGCATAACATAGGATCAGAAAATGTAACCCTACATCACAAAACCGCCAGAACGTCGCCATATGGAGCATGATCTTAACAGGCTAATATATTTTTAAAATGTGACCGTGCATTATAAAACCAACAAAAAGTCGCACCCCTTGATTTTACGTGAGGACTCAAAAAGAGGTGAAACGGGTCTAACGAGTCAATCTTGAGTTTTTCATAATATTTTCTGAAAGAGTATGCTTCTTCTACATTCTTCCTAAGCTTGGAATCACAAAATGAATGGGAAGTGTGTTTTCATAAGATTTTCTACAACCCTTTTTTTCTGTAAAGTACATCTATATAGTGAGATCAAATATGTCTTGGAGGCCCCTTTACATATTTTGATCTTTACACCCTCTTCATTTTCAACTTTATTAACTTTTGAAAGAATAATGCTATTGCTTTGAAGTTGTCATTAATCATAGACAAAACGTGACATACTCGATTTCAGCTTAATTTTATCATCCCTTCAATGTCGCTCCAGTGGTTTGCAGCTGTGTTTTTATTTTTTTTTTTTGTCTCATCATTCACCGCGCAGCGCGCAGTTTGGTAAAAATTAAGCACTTCAATGGACCGTGTATTTCAGAGCCTCTTTTCTCAGTTCACACTTTTCCAGAGTGAGTGCTTTCTGATAGATAGGTTAGGAGAGTCATTTTTTTTTTTTTGTAATAAGTTATACGTCAGTTTAGAGTCTGCTCTTTCAGAATCTGCCCTTGACTGAAACTTTATGTCTGGCTACTTTTTGTTGGTTTTGTGATGCAGGATCACAAATGATGCTTAACTCAATACTACTGAATTTTCATAGCCTGTCTAAATAACGGAAAGAAAGTAAGCACTCAGTAAGCACAATAACAACCACAATGAACGCATTATCTGAAATTGTGCACACTTTATCAGCACATTCTATCCATGCCTAATACCAACTTTAATATGCGGTAACATCATGTTTTCAAAATAGAGTTGAAAGTGAAAGTGTGTTTAGGGGAAGTGAAAATGGTCCCTCGATATAAGGCATTATACGTAATCAAGATAGTCTGCATAATTTTAATGTGCTAGTAGGAAAAAAAAACTGCAAATAAAAATGCTTTGTTTAATAATGCCAAGTTTTAGAATAATGCAGAAGAACTGCTCTTTCATAAACTAAAAAAAAAAAAAAAAAAAAAAAAAAAAAAAACTTAAGATTGGCTAAATTAGAGTCCTTACGTAAAATCAGGGCGTCCAACTTTTTGTTGTTGTTGTGATGCGTAGCCAGATATAATGAATTACTATAAACAGATCTCAATTTAGTACCATTGCATCATTCATCAACAAAAGCAGATTGTTTTGTGTTTGCTTCTTTGTATTGAAGACTACGTTCCTTTCTCAGTCCTCAGCCATATTTTCTATAAAATTCACAAAGAGGAAACATCGTCTGGAACAAATATAATGTATTTTGCATTTATCTCCCATGTCATTTTTTTTTTACCTTTTCTTAATCTTTCCTTCCGAAAAGTTATCGATCCTAGAAGCCGAGAAAAAAAAAAAGAAATCTAGCTCAATCTAAATCCTGAGTTGCGACTATTCTGTAAAGTAGTTTTATTTGTATTTCTCTATTGTATTCCTGATACAATTTATGTTAGTTTCCTGTTGATGTTGTTGTCTTTGTTTTCTTACCCTCAGGGAGCACATCGTGTCGATCAGTTTCACTATCACGGCTGGCCGGAAACTCGAAGTGTACCGAAGTCAAAGGGCAACTTTTGTCAATTCATCCTCAATGTGGAAGAAAAGGACAACAAAGGGCGACCTCTATTGATTTTGTGCATGTAGGTTTCTATGCCATCTGACGCAAACCACAAACAGTATGGACTGGAATTCTTGTGATAACCCGTTGATATTGTATGTCTGTAGAAAAAAAAAAAATCTTATGTTTGCAAATTAGTGTATCATATCTGTATTCTAATCGGAATCTATGATTCAGTAAGATAGGCAATTACCGATTATAATTAAGTGCGCACACCTACCCACACAGACATACAGAAAGATAATGCACACCGGGCATACTATTCACATCAAGACTTAAACCCTGACAAACACCTGGGGGGTGTTTCATCAACGCTTGTCAGCGCCGACAGCTGTCGCCGCTGACCAATTTCAGCAAAATCCTTGGTTTTGATTGGCTGAGATGCTCTGGTCACTGACTGTTACTAGATCTATGGTGATTCAAGTTGTCAGCGCCGACAAACGTTGATGAAACAACCCCCCCCCCCCCCGATAAGATTTGTAATTTGTTTGTTGCCTTCGAATATTTTCAGTCACTCTTAACTGCATATTATATCCCATGCTTCGTTTTTTAGTAATGCTCTATTTTTCGAATGCATTCTTCAGAGACGGAGTTGGAATGTCTGGTACGTTCCTGGCTGCCATGGCAACCATCAACAAAGTGAAACAGGACAAGACGGTGGATGTTTTCAGCACGGTGAAACGTCTACGCAAGAACAGACCGGGCGTTGTGGATAGTCTGGTATGAAATCGTTATCATCACAATGCGAATTTATATTAAGAGAGTGAGGAAGAATAACTTGTGTAAGTCAATACTATGTCAAAGGGACCCTTTGCAATTCCCTCAACAATTTCTTTTTTTTTCTGCAGACTACACGCGCCAACAGTTTTCTCCGACTTTCACCCTTGACTTTGTGTGTATTATATATATACATATAAATATAATGTATGTGTGTGTGTGTGTGTGTGTGTGTGATATAGTCATTGCAGAAACACTCATAGGGGGACTGTATTTATCTTCCGTCGATTCTCCCTGTTTATGCGCAGTAAACTATATATGTTGGTTATACTGACGTTATCTTATTTAGAACAAACAACTCAAAAAAGTAAACTGAGAAGTTTACAGATGTATTCCTCCTCTTTTTCTTGCTATCAAAATGAAATAATTGTCAATATAAAACGACTATTTCTATCTAAAAAAAATTCCAATTGTAGAACATTAACTGCCTGCAGATTCCGCAAGATGCATGCCTTCAGACATAGTTGAGACGCATTGTCATTGCGAATGCAAATCTATCTGATGTAATTCTGGACCTACTACACACATGGACTGATCCGACCTGCATCGCCGCAACTTGATTATTAAAATGTGTATCTTGATGAGCACATTCAGACGTTTGGACAATGACGACTGTGTAATCGTTTATCGTGACTGACAAAAGAACCGTTTACCTCATTTCGGTATCATTTTGCTGAGGTGCCTTTTCAGACCTAACTGACTTTGGAAAATCGACAATGGGGAGTATCAAACCTAAAATCACGACAAATTGCGAGTCACAAAATTAGTAATTACTGAAGTGGAAGCTTGTGGAGGCGCATGTGACGCTTAATGGTAAGACATTCACGTCGTCTGACAATACTGTCCATGATAACTCTGAAACAATGTGCGAAAAATGGGGAAAATAGATTACAAATTACAACCAACTTTCCGAAATACAAATGAAATTAACTAAGCGATGGTTTCCTAAGGTATACTACAACTGCACATGCACTTTTTTTCTTGATTTAAGAGAGTATTTTTTAAAGTATTTTTAAATTTTTTTTTAAAAGTTTTTGTAGTTTTTAAATATCTCGAAGCGCCGTCTTGTTTAACTCCAGGCTGGCTGTCGGTGATGCACGATGAGATCAAAGCAAGAAAACATCTTTAGAATGTTATTGTGACGCTTTTCACATAAACAGGTGTTTGATTTAATTAACGGGCGATGTATGTCCATGTGTGTAGTAGGTCCATGGTATTATCAAGGCATGTCCAGTGACACCTATTTCAGACATCATTTTGTGTCTTTATGATCAGTGTGTGAGTGCTACGTTTTTGTTTTTGTTTTTTCAAAGTGAGAAGGACCCATTTTATTGCAGCAGAGACATCGAATCGTTATAATGATTATGGAGGGCACGTGGGACATTTTGCTGCCTCATTTTCTGATGCCACTTCTGGGGATAATTGGTTGAAAAAAAAAAACGGAAAAAGGGCTTTACATTTTGGAGTAACACTTGTTTACTGACATCACCTGAAAAGCAGCAAAACAAAGCAAAAAGTTTCATCCTATATTTCCTGCAACAATGTGTCTGTGTGTGTGTGTGTGGGGGGGGGGGGACAAAAACTAAAACCCTATGAAATGTATAGTCTCCAGCAAAGACCCCTTTACGGTTGCGCCGGCCAATTTTCTACGTCTTGTAGTCCTATAAAGGCTACATTAAATTGTGCTTGCTTTTTATTACTGTACCTGCTGATTTTTCAGTTCAGCACCCTTTCCATGCAATGAAGGTATTATAGCATATTATGATACCATGGATACCATCGGGCAATCGAGAAAGTTCGATAAATTCCAGTAACTTCATTCTCACTCATAAGCACCATCGAACACTAGAGTCAGTGACATATATTATTTACTTATACATAGTGACGTCACTTGTCCCGTCAACAACGCGAAATTAGTGATGAGTTTAACCAGACATCTAAAGCCAGTGCACGAGAATACTGCTGACGGCTGACGCACTTGTAGTTGTAGTGTGTAATTTTTACTGAGGTATGCTACGGGGTTTCCTTATGTTTTAAAACATCATGATAAAAATTTAATTATTTCATTTTGACGATCAGAATGGCGATCAGTCTCGGCCATTAACTTTTTTTTTTCCTGATGCTCTCTTTATTTCTCTTTCCAGGAACGCTACGAATTCTGTTTCGATGTCATCGAGGCCTACAGAGATTCTGTGCAAACCTATGCCAACTTCATGTAAACCCTCGTCTTGAAAGTCTATGACACATTCAGGAAAACAAACACGCGCCTGAAAACCCTAGAACATCCATCTCTCATCAATTTTGTTTTTGTTTTTGTTTTTCATTTTGGTTTAACCAAATGCTCCCCCTGAACAAGGGCTTCTTTATCCTAGCCCGTTCGTCGTTCATTATAAAATAATTAAATAATAATTAAAATAAACAACAACAACAACAACAACTAGACGCAGGAATTCATTAATGTAAAAGAAAACGCAGTACCCACTCTTATACCAATGATAAGAACCATGGTACTGTCTGTCGGGCGAAAGCTCGGTTGTCTAGTGGATACGACGCCTGTCTAGTGATCAGGAGATCGTTGGTTTGTGTCCAATTGTATACCCATGATTTTTTTTCCCCATGATGGCTCCTACTCAAGCACTGAACAATTTGTGCTTATTTACATCGATATAGGGCAATTTGTTAATCAGTTGCAATATAAACAACTCGACGCGTGAACTCAAGACCTTAATGTCAATGATCAGCAGTTTTTTTTTTTTTTTTTTGTGGTTGTTGTTGCTGTTTTTGGTTACTCCCATGCTTTGATCGTTTCTTAAAGCGAGCCAAAAATGTTGTTAAAAATGTACCATTTCCCATTTGTTACTTAGCTGTTTCCGTGCAATAAAAAAAGTATGACAAGTTGGTACAATATGCGTATCTTAGTTCGGTGTTTTCTTTGTACCACAAAATGAATAGGAAGCCCTGGAGAAAGATTTGATGACCATTATTATGACATAGTCGAAACATGCGAATCTTTTTTGCCAGAATTAATGCGGCTCGACAACTCAAGCTCCTCCGTCCGCAGATCATCTTAGATTACCATTCGCGACTCGTCAGAATACGGCAGCAAACTTCCTCATTTCGATATTGTTCATCTAGAAGAATAACGCAAGGAGCCTTGAAGTGGAAATTCAGTTGGGTATTGAATATCCTGGTATAAAAGTACATCGAAGTACAGTACAAGAAATACGAAATTTTTGTCGATTATAATTTCAAAGAGCTAGGACCCTAGTGAACAAGAACAGTACATTATAAGGGATACAATTTATGATTATAAACAAAAAGAATGACAAACAAAGCGTGAGCCTTTTTTATCAACCTCTCTCAGACACCCCCCCCCCCCCTCCAATCAGAGCGAAAGCGGAATGAAACGGGGCCTCAGGTAATGACGTCATCCTGACGACGATCCGTGGCCCCAGCTCTCGGCGAGCAGTGTAGTATTGAATGTGCAATGGACATCTCAACTTGGATACCCTTTCTCAGAGAGGAGATTCTTATTGGTATTATGATCATCTTCTTTTTTCATGACGATGTTAGTGTTTGATGTAATAATTGTATTATTTTGCATATCTATAAAGTGTTGAAGGCTGAAACAACCTGCTGAAAATTAGTCGTGTCATGGGATAGTACGCACTGCTATTACGCACTACTAGTACTACTAGTACGCACTACTATTAGGTGCTGGTCCTTACATGTCCTTATCGGCTGCAGTCAGGGTTTATGCACAAAAATGCTGATATCCCATCATTTTACCAGTAGGCCTAATCCTTTTAAAACAGTTCGAAATATTATACTCTTTGTTAGCCAAGTAGAAAATGGTGTGGTTTTCTAGAATGTTTCTACTTAGTATAAACGATATAGTACGCAAATACTTGTAAACTATATATTACATGAAGCGGTGTCATTTTGTTGTAGGATATAATCATTGAAGAAGTAAACGATTACATAGTCTTATTGTAACCATTAAACGTATATACTGTTTCGAAACCGTAGTTTAAGACTCACCTTTCTTACAATCTATGAAATTTGTAACCTTCATATTTTATGCAAAGAATTGTCCTAATGTATAGATTGAATAAAAAAACAACAACTTCGTCCTGTGTGCTCATTGACGGTTGCATTTAGGCAAATATTGCATTGGATTAAGTTTTCTTGCAGTGGCAGTACATGCGTTATTCTGATTCTGTTTTGTGTTCAGAATATGGAGATTGTCTGACTCCGAAAAAACATGAAGGATAATGTAAAAAAAAAATGCTTGAATTGAGAATATTCATTAAACAAAACAAGAAATGTACTTACTGTGCAAGAGAGAGTTTTTAACTACAGCCTCACATCTTGGGCTGCATGTTCTTTTGTGTATGTATGCTTATTATGAATGAATGCTAACGCTAGTCTAAGTTCGCAGTGGACCTATGGGATTGCGTGAGTTGAAAAACATTGCATTATTTACTCATGTAGACACTGCTGTCTGGCTCCGAGCTTAGCGCCCTAGAACCTTTTTTGAGCGAGGTTTATGTAATTTGCGTGAAGCCGAATCGATGGCATGTATTTCTCACAGATTCCTCGAACTATTGGATGAGTATGTGCTGATCCACCTCTCAAAAGTTAATGCTAGATATTCGCAAAATCATCTTAGGTTTCCTTTTTGTATTATCTTTATGAAATAATCATATACATACATGTATTTGATTGTATTGCTTTCGCTCAGTGATCCGGGGCCACAAAGAACTGATTTTGAGCCACCAACTCAATATCAAAAATCCCATCTTGGTGTCTCGATCGGGCAGCGAAATTCGAAACGAAATTTCATATTCCCTCTTATTTCGGGTCACAACAGTTTCTTTTTCCGGGCCACCAGAAATTGCAAATTGAAAGATTAAAGTGGCAGAGAAAATATCAATATCGAGCCTTGACATATGTATGAAAAAATCGAAGAAAGCAAGTCATCGTATGATACATCACGACTACAACACTCGAATTCATTCAAATATGTCCGGTTTTTATAAACATTAACATTACAAATTTCATTGCTGGTGAAGTTCGTGTTATGCCCTATCAAATGTAATACTGTAACAACATTGTCGTGGAAGAACAATTGAAAAAAAAAATCAAATTTTTTAATACTTCAACAAAGATCTCATCAGTGCGAATTCTTTACGACACGGTCACACATTTTGGTCACAGTTACTTTATCCTGATTTGTACATGTAATGTGTTATGCACTTTAAAGTTTAAGGAGTATTTCATCTGGTCCTTTAAGACGGTCTGTTTGTATTAATGTTCATTGTTTTAATTATTAACTCTCGTGAAGAGATGTGGAGTTATGTTTACGGCAAGGGTGGGGCATTGTAATAAGTTGTGTTACAGAGGTTTGACACGATCGTTAACTTTATGTGTATACAGATGGTTCATAAGGCAACCTTTTTTTTTGGAAAATTATCTTTGATTAGCCAGTGCGATAAGTTTTAAGGCAAAAAACAAATGACGTTGAATATAAATTATGCAAGTAAATCATACTCTTAAAAGGATCGTAAAGTTTTGGTCGAGACCTTATGTCAGATTTATATTTTTTGTGAAATAATGAGAAACATCTTATGAAATATGAAAGAGCATGTAATTTCAAGACAAGAAGGATTCAACGTTTGGTTGATGAAAATTTGTCTTGAAATGGCTATAATATCAACAACAACAAAAACCTGATCCTACTAAAATTGACAGACCACGACTTTTATTAGAATATCTTTGTTTTACCTTGTTTTCTGGATATTTCGGTCATTCCGAAACCGATTTTCATCAAATAAACTTTTGATCCCCCGTGGGATTTTATGCTCTAAAACATTTCATACTATGAACCCTAAATATCTCGCAAAATGTTACAAGCTGAATCCTCACCTCAACCAGTACTGTACAGTTCCTTAAAGAGTTTAAAGTGATAACTTGATCCAGTACAGAAATAGATTAAGATATGGTGAAAAATGGTGGAAGTTAATAACCATGTTTTTAATCATACAATACAGGTATAAAAATGCTATCAGGGCCATAACCTCTGGTAGAATAGATTGCGCACATTCTAATCCTATAAATATTTTCCGGCTGAAACTGTCTGCGTCAATGTTTCCACACCGAGACGTGTGTAAATAAGAACGCAATGCTTAAAAATCAAATGAAGTATCAAAAGTTTGTTTAAAAATATTTGTGGCTGAAACTGTCTGCTGAATTGTCTCCACACCGAGCCTTGTGGCTGAAACTGTTCGCTGAATTGTCTACACACCGAGCCGTGTGTGAGTAAGTGCACAATGCCTTAATTGCTGAATAAATATGAAATAAGTTTGTTTTCCAGTACGTTGTCTTTGTAATCGTGATCAGTCGAGTTCATAGAAAGCAACGTAGAGGATGAATAGAGAGACTCACCGTTGCTGATGACACGAGCCTTACAACCATCAGTTTCGTAGAGCGGTCTAGTGGTCGACTCATCCAGCAGCCTTTGCGAGCATATTCTGTGTGGGCTTGCTGAAACGAGCATTGACGAGGGACTTCAAGTAGGCAGCAATTAGTGGTCACGGCAACTGTCTATCTGTCTATCTGGACGGACCTACCCTCTTTTTATATTACAATGAAAATCAAATTAATGATTACACTGCTAACAATATATATATATATATATATATATATATATATATATATATGTGAGATATGAGAAAGGAAGGAGAAAATCGGTGCGTAGCTTTGACATTATTATTCCTCTTACTGTTCCTCCTTTTCGGAAAAGCACAAGAGTTGAAAAATTGGTCTCCGCCGGGACTCGAACCCGGGTCTTATATATATATATATATATATATATATATATATATATATATATATATATATATCAATGTGAAGCGGGCTTGGCCTCGTACGTGGTGGGTACTGCATCATTGGTATATGTGTGACGGAAGGAAAACTTGCAGTATAGACGTTGCAGTGATGTTCAGTCTTGCCTTTATTCCCCGAGCTTTCGGCTATTTCACTAGCCTTTTTCAAGGGCTTTATCTAAATTACGAACCTTACGTCCACATGGAATTAATGCCGATTCTTAATTTTTCAAAGGTCCTGTTTTAATCTGTATCCAGAACCTACGAGAAGTTTTGAAGTTTATTGAGTACCCACTCACAATGTCAAGAATATAGGTGCACCTTATTTACTATAAAGACCTTGTACCTATATCTTATAAAAGAGTTTTACGGCCCGAATGACCTTCAAAGGTATGTATCCATTATTACTCTGTCATCGTCCCAAATACCCCCAAGCCACATCACCCATCACACCTCACTGCCCCCGCATTACATGTACGAACCCCTCACACTCACCCTCCTGACACCACACCATACACACACAAGCAAATCCCCACGCATTAAAGGTAACTAATGTGCCTTAATTTATGTTGGTTTATGTATTACCGTTGGTATTACCTATACTAAACTACTACAGTCACTACAAATTTATTCTTTCACTGCAAGTGTATGTGATAATACTACCTTTCTGTTGGAGCGAATGTAATATTGCTGCCCATGTTTCTTTTGCCTTGTTTTTGGTTTTTGTTTTTGTTTTGTTGTTTGCCTTATTCTGTTGAAATGTATGCAAATTGGTGTCACTGCCTACATTCCGTTTGATTGGCTTCTTGTTATTACTATTTCCATTTCTATTTCTATTTCTGTTCAAATGCATGCAAACGGGTTGCTATTTTGCTTTTTTGTTATGTCTCATTAAGCCCTTGAAAAAGGCTAGTGAAATAGCCTAAAGCTCGGGGAATAAAGGCAAGACTGAATATCACTGCAACGTCTATACTGCAAGTTTTCCTTCCGTCATATATATATGATTATGTGACCGTGCACCTCAAAACGAACATAAAGTCGCACACACTGATTTTGCGTGAGGACTGAAAATAAGTGAAATGGGTCAACCTGGCCGAACTTGACTTTTTCATATTTTCTGAAAGAGCGGGTCTTCTTTTACATTATGCTAAAATTTGGTATCATAAAACGGGCAGGAAAGTGTGTTTTTTAGCAGTTTATCTCGAACATTTTTGGTAAAATAGTGTGATTAGGTGTGTCTTTAGAATTCCTTTTTCATTTCTGAAAAACCTTGTCCACACTCTTCACTTTCAACTCTAATAACTTTTAATAGGATAGTGCTACTGCTTTGAAAGTTGGCATTAATTATGGACAGAATGTGTTAATGAGGTATGCTCAATATCAGTTTAATCTAATAATCCCTTCATTGTTGTTACTCTGGTGGTTTACTTCCTGTTTATTGTCCCATTCATCGCACAGCCAGCACGGTCTGGTAAAGATTAAGTGCTTGAATAGACACTGTACTTCAGAGCCTCTTTTCTGAGTTCACACTTTTCCTGAGTTTGTGATTTCTTTCCAGTGTTTAGATAGGTTAGGGGAGTCCATTTGATTTGAGTTACACATCATTTTAAAGCTTAAAGTCTGCTCTTTCAGAATATGGTCTTTTTGAATAACTAAAAATTCATGTCTGGCGACTTTTTGTTTGTTTTGAGGTGCAGGGTCACATATATATATATATATATATATATATATATAATTTATATATATATATATATATATATATATATATAATATATATATATATATAAATATATATATATATATATTTGTGTCATTCTAATATAAGAAGCAGAAGCATTTCGACAAAAATTTGACCCATTATCACCTCTTCTTTTCTTTTCTTTTTTTCTAGTTGTGTGATGAATGGGACCCCAATATAAGATGTAAAAAAAAAATGCAGATTTCATTGCTCAGCAGTCGGTTTGTTTGAAACATGACGTACTCTCGTTTCCAATCTTTACAAAATACCCAAGTTTGATGTCATTACAAATGTGGCCCTGCATCACAAAACCACAAAAAAAAAAGTCGCCAGCTATGGATGGCTTAAGGCAGATTCTGAAAGAGCAGACTCGAAGCTTTAAAATGATGTATAACTCAATTGAAATGGACTCTCCTAACCTATCTAAATACTGGAAAACAAGCACACACTCTGGAAAAATGTGAACTGAGAAAAGAGGCTCTGAATATAGGATGTATTCAAGCGCTTTATCTTTACCAAACCGCGCTAGCTGTGTGATGAATGGGACCCCAAAATAAGATGTAAACCACCAGAGCAACAACAATGAAGGGATTATCAGATTAAGCTGAACTTGCCCATGTTCTATTAACACATTTTCCATGATTAATACCAACTTCCAAAGCAGTTCATTATCCTTTCAAAAATTATTAGGACTAGAAATGAAGAGCGTGCAAAGGATTTTCAAGAAATGAAAAGGGGTCTCTAAGACGTACCTGATCTCACTACTCCGAAAAAAAAAAAAAGGTTGTAGAAAAAATGCTAAAACATACTTTCCCATTAATTTTGTGATCCAAAACTTAGGAATAATGTAGAAGAAGAATAGCTCTTGTCGAAAATATGAAAAACTCAAGTTGACTTGGTTGGCCTGTTTTACCTCTTTTGAGTCCTCACGTAAAATCAATGGGTTCCACTTTTTGTTCGTTTTGTGATATACGGTCAGAAATGATAGAAATGGTTTTTAATGCTGTCTCTATGACGAAAGTGGATTTTTTTTTACTTTGTTTTCTCTTTGTTGTGTGTGTGTGTGTGTGTGTGTGTGTGTGTGTGCTTGTGCACGCATGCTTGATCAGTGGCACTTGCTTGCGAGTGCTGTGTGTATGTGTAAGTGACTGATTATGTTTGATTTTTCTTTTCTAAAGACCTACTACACAGGCATCTGCTTTTCTGTTGGTTACGCCGCACATAATTTTAAATATCAAATATGAATGAGGCCATCTGTAGA
The DNA here is from genome assembly GCA_033980235.1 of Diadema setosum. Classification (NCBI taxonomy): domain Eukaryota; kingdom Metazoa; phylum Echinodermata; class Echinoidea; order Diadematoida; family Diadematidae; genus Diadema; species Diadema setosum. The sequence continues at coordinate 31,958,748 of CM067072.1, read as the reverse complement.
CTGACTCAGACCCTTTCTGTATCATGAAATATCATTTAAAGTCTGCATACAATGAACTTTTAAATCTTTGTTACTATTCTTTGGCTTTTAGACGTATGTTACAAATGTGATTTGAGTGGAAATTCATAAATGAAATGAAATGAAAAGTGGAAACGTAAGACAAGGTATCAGATTGTGATTTTTTTTCCAATAAACTTACACAAACTAGTATCGATTAAAGTTATATGAGCTAGTTGCACAATCATACTATAAGTATGAACACGAAAAATCTTAAATTCGTCTATAGATTCCTCAATCTTATTTGATGCATCATTTACTACATCTGTCACGTACTATGCAAAATAAAATGCTCATTGATGGCATTTTGTTTTTATGCAGTTCCAAATTATATGACGATCAAACTGCTAAGAGTGTATTTCACGATTTTACTACTCAAATAGCCTCTACATAATCATCTTTCTTGTGTCACCTGTATAAACTCCCCTTGCAAATTCATATCGTGGACCATTACCATTATGTTTCCATCTTGATGGGATGATTGATGATTGTCAAACAATGACTCTACCAACCTTGCGTGTCATTCAGTAGGGCAGTATGTCTATCCATTATATATATATCTGTACATATATATACATGTATATGATCCATCAATATAAAATTTAAATGAGAACGGTAGAAGACATTCAAGGAAGATTGCTGGACTGTCAGTAATTGCACGTATCCCCTCAATGCCATCTCGGCATGCAGCACTGGTAAGTTGAAGGGGAATTCCGAACCAGTCAAAAACTGATCTGTAAAGAGATAGTAAAATTTTACAAGCCAATGATTAAAATTTGATGGAGTATTGCATGATAGCTGAAATGAATAGATTATAAAAATAAGTGAACTGATCATGGCATAATCTCGAAATTTTCAATTAATTATGAAAAAAAATAAAAGATACTGAGGCTAATTCAATTTTCCGACTGTGAAAGTGTGAAATTCTTTCTGGGTGAATAACTTCAAAATGATGATCAGTCAGATGAATAAGGATTTGAGGCAGGGTTGAACTGTTTTTGAGCAAACACACTGGAAGGTATTCCCGCTAATAGCAGCTTGTGCATGGGAAACAAATACGCGAAATATCTTTCGCCATCCCTATGAAATGTGAAAGGGTCTGATTGCGTCTAGTGATGAAGTTTCATTTAACAATATGTGAAATGTCATGTGAATTCATCTAAATTGTGACTGACAAGCTGATTGAAAAGGACTTGTATACACAAGTGTATACACAAGCAAACAAAGAAACCGACAAACCTTTGTACTTATCAATTCAATTCAATTCAAAGTTTATTTCATTTTCCGACAAAACATAAGTTACACATTTTTTGACAACAGAGAATAAGGTAAACAGAACATTATGTATTGAAAAGAATGTACAATAATTGAGGACCTTATAGTAATTATACATTGTTGTAGAAAAAGAAACAGAAGTGATCGAAATGAAGTACATGTATAACTTTGCTTAAAGTGCGAAAAATGGAGAGACCCACTAAAAAGACAGAGCTTGTAGAATGTGGGCCCCTCTGGAAAAATAACATCGGTGGGAAGATTAATTGAAGCATCATAAATACAAAAGGAAAAGAAAAGAAAAAAAAAGAAGGAGAAGAAGTCTGGAAGCCCACTGAGAATTAGATTCACAGATAAATACATTTACTTTCATAGACGCGAACAAACATAGAAAAAGACTAGACAACGAAACAACTACTGAAGAAAAGGCTGTACGGGACAAAACGGAATGGACAAGACTAACAAACAGAAGACAAAATAGCAAACGAAAATGCACAACAGAGACAGCGATCTCCGACAGAAGCATGTCAAGAGAAACAGATGATTGTTGTGGAGAAAAAAAAAGTGATATTGTAACGCCTGAAAGGAGAAAAGCAAGGAAATGAAGGGACGTATGAACAGGAGTAAGACAGAAATTCAAGTCTTTGACGCTTTGGGCGATAGCGTAGATGGCAGCAGACATCCACTAAAAAGAATACAATTTATTCTTCAGAGAGGAAAAAAGGTAATTAAGTCAGTATGTGAGAAAGAAGGGCAAATGGCTAGTTCAGTACTGTAAAGTCATACGATTGCAATAGAAAGGACTTCAGTCTCCTCTTGAAAGAATGTATAGATGGAGCGTTTTTTATATTATGATTCAAAGAATTCCAATAATTTGGGCCTATATAAATAAGTGTATTTTTAGCAAGGATCGTGCGTAAAAGGGGTAAATGAAATTCATTGGAACGCCTAGTGGGATATTCATGAAATGATTGGTTTTTGAGGAACATAGAATCAAAAATAGATGGAAGCAAATTGTTGCAATAATTGTACATAAATTGGCCTAAATTATACAAAAACAGATCTTTAATTTTTAAGAGCTTGCTAGAGGCAAACAACGTGTTTGTATGAGAACGTACAGGGGAATGGCAGATAACGCGGAGGGCTTTCTTTTGCAAGAGGGACACTCTTTCAAGTAAATTCTGATGCGTGTTGCCCCAAACTAAAACTCCATAATTCAAATGAGGCAATATTAACGACGAATATAACATAAGTAATATTTTTTGTGGAATATAAAATTTCAATCTATTTATAACACCTATATTACGCGATATTATGTTACAAATATTATCAACATGTGATTTCCAGGAAAGTTTATCATCCACAATGACCCCCAAGAATTTAATATTTGATACTCTTTGTAGATGAGAATCATCTAAAACTATGTTTGTGTTTAAACTATCAACAGTATTACTAAAAATCATATATTTCGTTTTTTGAGCATTGAGTGATAACTTGTTAGCTCTGACCCAGTTTGTCACTTTATTCAATTCAATATTGATTTTGTGAACGAGAAAATCAATATCGTTATGGGCGAAAAATACATTTGTATCATCTGCGAAATGAATAAAAGAGAGATCATCAGATACGCGACAAAAATCATTTATATAGATAATGAACAATAACGGCCCTAAAATACTTCCCTGTGGGACGCCACATTTAACTTCTCTGATAACTGAATCATTATTTTTAATTGTAACAAATTGTTTTCTATCGACTAAATAACTCTTGAACCACTCCAAGGCCTTCCCACGTACTCCATAATGCGATAATTTATAAAGTAAAATGTCATGATTGATGGTGTCGAAGGCCTTGGAGAAGTCCAAGAAAATACTAACTAAATGAGAATGATTATCAATGGCATGAACTACTCTATCAACGAAATATAAAAGAGCATGCGAAGTACTATGTTTTTCACGAAAACCAAACTGAGAGTTCGTAAAAACTTCATGTACCTTCAAAAAATTGATCATTCTCTTATAAATAAGTTTTTCTAAAACCTTAGACAGTGAGGACAATAATGAAATTGGGCGATAATTGCTGACTACAAGTTTATCGCCTTTCTTAAATATTGGTATTACTTTAGCCAATTTCATTTTATCGGGAAACACACCGTTAAAAATTGACAAATTAAATATATGAACAAGTGGATCAGCAATCGAGGAAATAACACCTTTAAGTATAAAATTATCTATCTCATCATAACCAGAACTTCGTTTGTTCTCAAAAGAGGAAACTATATCAATAATTTCAAATCTATTAGTCGGTGTAAAAAATATGGAATCAGAGTTGCGCTGGCCTAAAAATTTAGTAAAATGAGTTTCTGTTGCAGGAATAGTTTGAGCATAGTTTTCACCTATTTCTGAAAAATAGGAATTAAAAATATTTGCAATATGAAGAGAATCATTAATCAATTCATCATTCATTTTAATTTTGTCAATGTCAGAGTTTTTACTCGGAATATTCATGGCCTGTTTTAGAACTTTCCAAGTATTTTTCATGTCACACCTATATCTCGAGAATTGCTTAAAGTAATATTTTTTCTTTTCAGAACGTAAAATCATTGTCAAAGTATTTTTGTATGATGTATATCTATTCTTCGATCGCTCAGTTTTTTCCAACTTATATTTATAATACAAACGATTTTTCCTATTAATTGAACGAAGGATTGATTTTGAAATCCAAGGTAACCTGGGTGTTTTTTTGTAATCTGTTCTATTTTTTTGTTTTGGAATTACATCATCTAAATGATGATTGAATATTTCCATAAAATTATGAAAAGATATATTGATATCATCGCTGTCAAACACTCTTGACCAGTCAACATTCTCGAGAGCCACGTCAAAACTAGCTAACTTTTCGGGTGAAACTCTACGACTAAACAAAGGAAATGAAGGAGGTTTAATATTAGATGAGGTTTTAAGAGTAAAATAAGTCATTATTGGAAAATGATCAGTCATATCTGAAAGAATTATGAAAGAATCGGGGAGGGGTAGAATATTACAAAAAAGGTTATCAATGAGGGTGGCAGAACGATCTGTAATACGTGTGGGTTTGGAAATGAGCGGAAGAAAGGATGAGGATAGAAGTGTGTGAAGAAAATCACTAGAGATATTATCATGCTCAGATTTCAGCAAATCAATATTGAAATCGCCGAGTAAAAAGCAATCCTTATTTCGGAAAACGTGTGAATTTGCCAAATCTGAATAATAGGTTAAAAAATCATTAGCGTTTGAATTAGGAGGTCTGTATACAATGCCTAACATAAGATTTTTACATCCTGGGATGAGAATTTCTATAAACAAAGATTCAACCGTTTCGTCCATTCTAGAAATATCTTGATGGACAATAGTTTCAAAGGAACATGATATGTACAATGCAACACCCCCACCATTCTTATCAGGCCTATTATTAACAAATAAATCGTAACCATCAATTGCAAAGGAATTTTCTGCATTAGAAGTTAACCATGTTTCACTTAATCCAATAACCGATAACGATTGACTTTCATCAGATTCTAATAAGTACTTTAAATCATCAAAATGTTTATTTAAACTCCTAATATTTAAGTGTAACAAAGAAAACGTATCCTCAGAGAAGTTATGAATCATATCCTTGTATTGATTTACTGTAATATAATTGCATAACATATTTTCAGTGAAATCATTACTAAAATCATGAGGCAATTCATTTGCTCCTGTATTCAGGGTATCGGTAACAAAATCATCATAAGGGGTGGTTCCTGTACTGGTTAGCCCACTAACTGGGTCAGAGTCTAACCTAGTGTTCCTAAACAATTCAAAAAAGTCATCATTCGATACGGAATAAAATGGAGCATTAAAAAAATTAGCCATGATTAAAGGTACGAGACGAGATTATAAAAGTCTGCGATGTCAACAAAACTAGTTGTCACAGGGGACTTTCCTCTGAATGTGGGGAACGAAAGTCCTCCCTGCGACTGGGATCTTTTCTATAGTCAAAGGTTGACTTTCTCTAAATGCAGCAGATTGTTAGCAGACCATTCACTCAATCAACTCTTTCACTTGTGCAACTACAGTGCCTCGAAATAAGTAGCCAATCACACAGTGTTCTTACAATGTAACAAGCAATAAGATTTATTATACTCGTCTCAAATTATGGTCGTTTACAATAAAATAGTACAGTGTACAAACTTGAATACAGATATCCAATTCCACTTGTCTTGAGCTTGGTTACTCTGCTCGTTGGTTTATTCTAGAAGCTCCCGTGCTTGGTTGCTCTAGGTTGTCGACGATGCCCTGCCTGAGGTAGCGGGTCGTCTCCCCTTCCTTCTGGTCCTCGCTGGAACCTTAAACTTGGTCCTCGCTGGAGCCCTAAACGCTGGCTCTCTCCCCGGAACCCTAAACGGTGGCTCTCTCTCTGGAACCCTAAACACCCTGTTAATTTAATAACATAATACCTCCCTTATAATTTGTGGTCTTTGGTTATTCCTGATTCTATTCATATAACTTAAACAAAACATATATTCCATCATATTATCGTACCACTGATTAGACACACATACTTTCCATAATAATGTTTCACCATGGATCATTATCTTTCATTGTTGAATAGGGGTGATTAATCAGCCCATTAAAATCTAAGCGTTGTTCTAATTCTCCATTTCTTTAACAATGCAATTAAGATTCGGTTTGACATACAAACATCACACATACAATGCAATATCGGGAATTACATAGGAACTTACAAGGCATAAACAACTTCAATTAAATGATCGTGTACTTACAACAGTTGTTGGTGTTTACACTCGAATCCTCCTAGATTCTCTTCTGGACGGTCAGGCTGTCCAAGCCGAAATGCAACAATCCCTGAATCACACTGATTCCAAATAACACTCTGCTACTCTCTAACTTCGCAATCTCGAAGTAACGTAGCCTGGTCCTGAGTGTTCCGCAAATAATGTGGCATCTGAATTTCATGCCCAAACACTGCATATTTATACATTTGTTGGACCATAGGTCTCCATGTATTACTAAAAATTAATTAAATGAAATCAAGTGACTTCCTAGAAAGTTTTCATAGAAGTCCTGCCCCCTTTTCTTATTGGTTGGCGTGTTCTGTCTGTCAAAACTTTCCTGAATATCTCATTTTGCATTGGTCAAGTCTCTGCTTGACGTCATCACTTCCTGTCCACGGAAACCAAAATTCTTTGAAGTGGTCCTGTTTTGACCTAGCTAGAAACTTGTGTCTGACGTCGTGAATGACGTCCACATACCAGATAGTATGAGGCATACTACCAGGGATACCCTTTCCTCGTATTTTGACGTCATGTAGGGTTTACTCACCCCCAAAACATTTAATTCCACATCACTCTCTTTTACTTTGATTGTGCATCGCAACATCTCCTTATATGGTTATTTTGATGCAAGCTTTTGTCTTTAAAGCTGCACTTCTTTTGTAACCATTGCGATAACATCAATTTCTTACATGAGCTACCTAATAAACAGTAGTACAATGAGACAAAATATTACGTGACAAATACAAAATATGTCATATCCTGACACGACCCCCCATTTCAAGATAGTACTACTATCTACAATAGTATTTTCACGTATGAAACTAATTTGTCCGTACATACACATGACAATATCAACATTCGATAATCCCCTTGCTATGGGTAAACATGCCCCTCTTACTCTGGACATCGGCTAAGGAAGTCTGCCCCAACGTTATCTGTTCCCTTGACAGCGGTCACGTGGTAGCGGTAGGATTGGAGGGCAAGTGCCCAGCGCAAGACTCGGTTGTTTTGCAACTTAGCCTTGGCAATGTACATGAGGGGACGATGATCCACCTCAAGTTCAAACTCTCTCCCATATAGGTAAACATCGAACTTTTTTACTGCCCATGCAATTGCGAGGCACTCTCGCTCTATGACGGCATACCGTCGCTCTGTGTCTGACAACTTCCGGCTGATGTACGCGATAGGGAACTTCTCTCCCTCTACGCGCTGCATCAGTACTGCGCCGATGCCTATGTCAGATGCGTCGGTCGCCAGTATGAACGGGGATTCATGGTCTGGAAGATGGAGTATGGGGGATGAAGTCAATCGGGACTTCAGCGTGTTGAACGCCTGCTCTTCCAGGGGTCCCCAGTCTACGCGGTTGGCTCTGTCTTTCTTAGTCAAGTCAGACAGTGGTGCGGCGATAGCTGCAAAGTTGGGTATGAACTTGCGGTAATACCCAGCTAGCCCTAGAAACGCGCGTACCTCCCGCTTTGTTTGCGGCACCTCCGCCTGTAAGATCTGCTCCACTTTCTCAGGGTGAGGCTTCAGCGTGCCGCCACCTACGACATGCCCTAGAAAGTCGAGAGTCTTGAAGCCCACATGACATTTACTTGGCTTCGCGGTCAACCCAGCATCTGCAAGCCTCGAGAGTACAGCTTGCAAGGAATCCAAGTGTTCTTCCCAGGTCTCGGAAAACACAAGGATATCGTCGATGTAGTTCACTACATTGTCGAGTCCAAACAGCACTTCTCGCATCAGCCGTGAGAAGGTAGCTGGTGCATTCACCATACCAAACGGCAGCACGGTGAAGTGAAACAGGCCTTCAGCGGTGACGAATGCTGTTTTCTCCTTATCAGACTCGGCCATGGGTATCTGCCAATACCCCTTGCTGAGGTCGAACTTCGAAAAGTACTTACCTCTTGACAGCTTCGCTAGGAGAGTGTCAGCAATCGGAATAGGTTCTGGGTCAAACACGGTTATAGCATTCAATTTGCGGTAGTCGACGCAAAACCTGTTACTTCCGTCCTTCTTTTTCACTAGTACGATCGGTGACGCGTATTTGGACCGTGATTTCTCTATCACGCCCATCTTTAGCATTTCGCTCAATTCTGCTTTTACCGCAGCTTGCATAGATTGTGGTAGGGGATACGGCTTGCTTACCACGGGGTCAGCGGTAGTAAGTGTCACTGAGCATTCCATCGCGTTTGTTCGCCCTGGTACATCGGTTAATTGCGCATCAAACTGATTTAGCAGATCGGTTACCTGCGCTGCTTGTGACTCGGTCAGTTCCGCATCTAACACCACGTCAGCCACGCTCTCATTCTGCGATAAGGCGGGCAGTCCTATGCACGGTCGGTCGAGATCGGGTTCGACCTCCTCTTCGACTACGGAGATAGCATTTGCTTGGACTTCATTGCTTCTACTTCGCGTACGGTCAACATACTTCTTCAAGAGGTTAACATGGTAGGTCTTGACCTTACCATTAACCTCAACTCTCACATCACATCGCCCTAGTGTACCTGTGACCGTATACGGTCCCTGCCATTGCATCAGGAGTTTGCTTGCGCTCGTTGGCCTCATAATGAGCACTTTGTCGCCAACCTCGAACTTCCTGTCACGCGCCTTTGCGTCATAGTACTTGGCATATCTTTTCGATGCGCGCTTAAGCTCCTCATGCGCCACTTTGCAAGTCTCCTCGAGTCTCGCTCGTAGATCCACAACATACTCGTATGTTGTTTTGACCTCTTCGTCGACTGTTTCCGCTTCCCAGATTGTCTTAATCAGGGAGAGAGGTCCACGTACAGTCCTACCATACAGCAGCTCAAACGGACTAAAGCTAAGGCTAGCTTGTGGTACCTCCCGATACGCGAACAACAATGCCGGTAAATAACGGTCCCAATCTTTGGGTCGCTCTGCGCTCATTCGTCGCAGCATGGCTTTGAGAGTTCCGTTGAATCTCTCAACCAACCCATTGCACATGGGATGGTACGGAGTTGTGTGAAGCTGCTTTACGGACAGCAAACGCCCTAACTCCCTCATTAGCTCAGAAGTGAACTGCGCCCCTCTATCAGAGAGAATCTCATCTGGCAAACCTAGGCGGCTAAACATCTCGACAAGCGCCTCAGCCACTCGCTCGGTTTCAATGCTCGGTAATGCAATAGCTTCTGGGTAGCGAGTTGCATAATCGACCAGCGTCAAAACATACCGATTCCCACGATCGGTCTTGGGGTCAAAAGGTCCTACGAGGTCAATCGCCACGCGCTTGAACGGAGTATCAATGAGCGGCATGCTCGCGAGCGGCACGCGACCCACGCTCCCCTTATTCACGGTGCGCTGACAGATATCACATGATATGCAATATCGCCGGACGTCATCTCCCATGCCTGGCCAATAGAAGCTTTGCTGTAATCGGTCGAGTGTTTTCTGTGTTTTTAGGTGCCCAGACATTATGCCATCATGGGCAAGCGCCATTAATCCATCACGGTATGCGCTCGGCACGGCCAATTGTCGAACTGGCTTGCCATATTCCAATTTTGTAGATTGGAATTCGCGATAGAGCAGGCCTCGATGCACGAGAAACTTGCTCTCATTTCCTTTGCTTGTGGTCGTTTTCTGACCACTCTCTGCTGCTCGCCAAGCCTTCGCAAGCGTCGGGTCAGCCTTTTGCGCTGCTTCATACTCACCTTTACTCGTCGCGAGTGAGAGTGCACTTGCTGTCGGCAGTGGTTTGAGGGGTTTCGCACTTTGCGCTTTCTGGCCACGTGTCTCTACCGCCCCTCCCTCGGATGATTCTACCATCTCTTCCTCCTCTACCACTACCTCGTCACTATCAAGTGACCACTGTGGATCGGGATTATTTTGGTCCCTGACCCCGGGAATATTCCCCAAAATAAGCTCATACATTGGGTCTTCCATAACCAGAGCTTCCACTTCCCCAGTGTAGAAAGGCGTGTCTACCCATACCCTAGCAATGGGGAATTCTCTGACAGTCCCGTCTATCAAAACCACCCTCTTCTTCTGCCCTGCAACAATCTGAGGGGTTCTAACAAACACTGACTTTACCACGGCTGTACTACAGCCACTGTCCCTTAGAACGGACACTACATGCCCTCCTACTTTTCCCTGAAGAACAGGCATGTTCACACCTGATGGTCTGACTCCCGAAGAGCATCCTGCCTCGAGAAGGGGTATTTCATCCCCCGAAGCTAGCTTCACATACGAGCCTGGCTGTCTTGCCGTTTCATATCTAACTGTGTTAGCCTCAATACAGGCAGCCCCCTTTCGGTCCTGACTAGTCTTCTCCTCAGACCCCTTCATTTCATCCAAAGCAGCAGCCCGGTTTGGTCTCGGACTATTCGTTTTGGCCTGGCAGTTTCGAGCCAAATGACCTGCCTTCCCACAAACATAACAACTACTTGACACTTTGTTTCCTTGTGGGCCACTGAATTTGGAAGCCAAATGACCCTGACTTTGGCCCTTGTCAGGTCGCTTTTGGTCTTTGTAGGAGTTGCTCTTTTGTTCCTTATGGGGGTGGGCCTGACTGTATTGATCCGCTAGCTTCGTCATTTCATCTAAGTTTGCCGGATGTCTCTCGCGGACAAACTGCTTCAGCTCTTTCGAGCTCCTGACATAAATTTGATCCATTATCATCAATTGAATTAGGTCATCAAACTCAGCCCTAAAACCAGCTAACTCTAACCAACGCAAGAGATAGCGCTTCAGCCTCTCGGCTAACTGACTGTGAGTCTCGCCAGGCTCTACCTGCGAGCTCCGGAATTTAGCTCTAAATCCCTCTTCGTTCAACTCATACCTTTGGAGTAAGGCGGCCTTTAATTCATCGTAATCATTTGCAAGTTCTGACGGCATTCGGGAATACACTTCCAGGCCTTTGCCCGTCAACAGTGTACTGAGGGGTAGGGCCCACTGAGTTCTAGCCCATCCCATACTCTCAGCGTATCTCTCAAATCTGCATAGATAGGAATCTAAGTCATCTGTTTTCTCATTGAAAAGAGGTAATTTCACCTTTTTCATGCCATTACTAGGAGAATCATTTCTAGGTCTTGCTGCTGCAATTTGCAGCTCCAGCTCTTTCATTTCTTTCAAATGTTCCCTTTCTTTCTGTCGTTCATCCCTTTCCTTTTGGCGCTCTTCTCTGAGCTTTTCTTCCTTCAAGTCTAGTTTCTCCTTTTCATCCCTAGCAAAATCGACCAATTCCTTGCCTGTCAGCCCTGCCTCCTTCCCCACTTTTATGAGTTCAGAATACACATCCATTGCAATGGACTATCACGTTACTATAGCAACAATCACTCAATGTAATCTGACCTAAGACACTGGACCTTGAGCCTAACTCTCACTGGCCAGGCAAGTGGCCACTGGCGGTCTAACCTTTGGCTTCTTGTTTCGAGTTGTCAGTTGCACATAAGTTGACTGGTCTAGTTATTAACTTTTAACAATTGCTGCCCGGGTTCTCCACCAATTCTTGTCACAGGGGACTTTCCTCTGAATGTGGGGAACGAAAGTCCTCCCTGCGACTGGGATCTTTTCTATAGTCAAAGGTTGACTTTCTCTAAATGCAGCAGATTGTTAGCAGACCATTCACTCAATCAACTCTTTCACTTGTGCAACTACAGTGCCTCGAAATAAGTAGCCAATCACACAGTGTTCTTACAATGTAACAAGCAATAAGATTTATTATACTCGTCTCAAATTATGGTCGTTTACAATAAAATAGTACAGTGTACAAACTTGAATACAGATATCCAATTCCACTTGTCTTGAGCTTGGTTACTCTGCTCGTTGGTTTATTCTAGAAGCTCCCGTGCTTGGTTGCTCTAGGTTGTCGACGATGCCCTGCCTGAGGTAGCGGGTCGTCTCCCCTTCCTTCTGGTCCTCGCTGGAACCTTAAACTTGGTCCTCGCTGGAGCCCTAAACGCTGGCTCTCTCCCCGGAACCCTAAACGGTGGCTCTCTCTCTGGAACCCTAAACACCCTGTTAATTTAATAACATAATACCTCCCTTATAATTTGTGGTCTTTGGTTATTCCTGATTCTATTCATATAACTTAAACAAAACATATATTCCATCATATTATCGTACCACTGATTAGACACACATACTTTCCATAATAATGTTTCACCATGGATCATTATCTTTCATTGTTGAATAGGGGTGATTAATCAGCCCATTAAAATCTAAGCGTTGTTCTAATTCTCCATTTCTTTAACAATGCAATTAAGATTCGGTTTGACATACAAACATCACACATACAATGCAATATCGGGAATTACATAGGAACTTACAAGGCATAAACAACTTCAATTAAATGATCGTGTACTTACAACAGTTGTTGGTGTTTACACTCGAATCCTCCTAGATTCTCTTCTGGACGGTCAGGCTGTCCAAGCCGAAATGCAACAATCCCTGAATCACACTGATTCCAAATAACACTCTGCTACTCTCTAACTTCGCAATCTCGAAGTAACGTAGCCTGGTCCTGAGTGTTCCGCAAATAATGTGGCATCTGAATTTCATGTCCAAACACTGCATATTTATACATTTGTTGGACCATAGGTCTCCATGTATTACTAAAAATTAATTAAATGAAATCAAGTGACTTCCTAGAAAGTTTTCATAGAAGTCCTGCCCCCTTTTCTTATTGGTTGGCGTGTTCTGTCTGTCAAAACTTTCCTGAATATCTCATTTTGCATTGGTCAAGTCTCTGCTTGACGTCATCACTTCCTGTCCACGGAAACCACATGACGCAAATCTCTCGTTTGAAGAGGCTACACCCCAGTAAATAATGCCAGTGCATATCTTGGCAATCAATGACTTAAAATCAAAGATATAAAACACCTGTTTCTTGACCCTGGCCTAATCTAAGCATCAGTCATCGCCACAGCACCACAGGAGGGGGGGGGGGGGGGGCACCGCGAGAGGAGGAGATTGTTTTGGTTTTGGCATGGGCTATGTAGCTCCATGGTGCGTGTGTGTGTGTGTGTGTACGTGTGTGTGTGTGAGTGTAGACATTCAGCGTATGCAGACAGAGCATGCCTGTACTGCAGTGACTGGAACTATTGTCATTCCATTTTGTCTCTCCCCTTCTCCCTCCCCCATCTCTCCCCTCTCTCTCTCTCTCTCTCTCTCCCTCTCTCTCTCTTTCTCAGCAGGCTGATTGTAACCAGGGAGGTAGTAGTATCACCTCCCCGTTGTAACTCACTGCCAAATAGCACATTGTCAGCACCGGCAAACTGGCAATGCTCTCCTTCTTATTCATGTATTTTCGTCATTTACGGGTCAATTTTTTTCGTTCGAAATGTAAAATGGATGGCCATAGAATTTCTCAATAGAATATAAAATTGAAAACTTTAGAAAGGATAGAGAAAATTGAGTTCACTTTGAATGGTCTGCCACAGGCAGATATCCTTATCATGCTCTTACGTAATACGACAGCTGCTTTCTCAATGATCCAGTCAGCAGGCTGTTGTAACCAGGGAGGTAGTCTCACCTCCCCTTTGTAACTCACTGCCAAATAGCACATTGTCAGCACCGGCAAACTGGTAATGCTCTCCTTCTTATTCCTGTATTTTCGTTATTTACGGGTCAATTTTTTTCGTTCGAAATGTAAAATGGATGACCATAGAATTTCTCAATAGAATATAAAATTGAAAACTTTAAAAATGATAGAGAAAATTGAGTTCACTTTGAATGGTCTGCCACAGGCAGATATCCTTATCATGCTCTTACGTAATACGACAGCTGCTGGAGTCATCAAACCCTGGCTTGGCCTCCAGGTTTGTCACGCCGAGCAGAAAGTTTATTTGCAATGGACAAGTACTTCGACTCCCAACTCTCAAACGACAAATAAAAGCACCCCACTTTGTTAAAAATTCGGCTGGGGTCTCACCTCAAACGAGAGATTGACGGCATGAAAATTCTTTGAAGTGGTCCTGTTTTGACCTAGCTAGAAACTTGTGTCTGACGTCGTGAATGACGTCCACATACCAGATAGTATGAGGCATACTACCAGGGATACCCTTTCCTCGTATTTTGACGTCATGTAGGGTTTACTCACCCCCAAAACATTTAATTCCACATCACTCTCTTTTACTTTGATTGTGCATCGCAACATCTCCTTATATGGTTATTTTGATGCAAGCTTTTGTCTTTAAAGCTGCACTTCTTTTGTAACCATTGCGATAACATCAATTTCTTACATGAGCTACCTAATAAACAGTAGTACAATGAGACAAAATATTACGTGACAAATACAAAATATGTCATATCCTGACACTAGTATGTCGTAAATAAGTGGATGATACAAGAAAATAACCAGTCGCCAGAAAGAGGCAAAACACTGGAGTAATCTACAAGTATAAATGGCGTCAAAATCACGATAAGCAGGAGATCGCTGAGGAGAAGAACGTGAAACGAGAAAGAGCAGAATAAGGTAAGTGAGAACGTTGAGAAGCATCGTCAGAGAAAGACATAGAACACACACAACACAATAATAAGAATAAATCAAGTGTCTCTGTGGGCTTCCGAAAGATGCATAAAATAACAAAAAAATATCCAATATTGCATAAAAGGAAGAAGAAGAAGAAGAAAAGAAAAAAAAAAAGAACTCGCCACCTGCAACGCTACCTTTAAATTCTTGATCACAAGGTTCATTGGAACAACAGTCCATTGGTACTGTCATATGGTACATTATACACGATGTCACGTGGATGTTGCTTAATAGTTATAATGTAAATCAAGAAAAGACATACATATACAGAAAATATTACCTATAAAGATTCATGAGATTCAATATAGAACATGAGGCCTTAAACCATTTCATAGAATTGAAAATGTAAAGTGAAAATAGAGGTACTTGGAATTCAATAGTAGGACCACTTCAGTAATGTAACCAGGTACATGCATGTTCTGTTCATAATAGTTATCAAACGCTGCCCGTAACAATAAAAAAAAAGAGGGTTTAATAAAAAAAGGAGAAACGCCTTGCGGCAGGCATGGCCTGTCTTTCGTCAAACAATGAATTCCCGATTAAAAGAACAGTAAGAAATAAAAAGGCTGAGATTTCATGGTGGGTTATTAAGCTGGGAGAAAAAAAAAAAAAAAAGACCCGTGAACTATTATACCACCCTAAAGGGAGAGGGGAATGACTGCTTGAAATGAAAGAGTGGCAAGTGTTTTGAAGACACCCGCATACTTTGGATGGAATCATTGATAATAAAATGACAGTTTGAAAATGTTTACAAAGAATACCCCTGACTAAAAACAACAACAACAAACAAACATGGGGGTGACCCCAAGGGCTTGAACTATCCAAGGAAAAAAAAAAAAAAAAAAAAAGAGAAACGAAACAGTTGAATTACATGGTGACGCATGGTTATATAATGACACCTTCCAAAAGAGCACCGAGATAAACTTATAGATACATATGAACAGAAGCCTTTGAGCCGCTCTTCAACCGCTTGGAAAGCGGGATTGGGGTAGCGTCCTGGAGGACATTAAACACATTTGCAAATAATCGAACTTTGTTGTAGAAATGACACGCTGTACGAGGTCAATGCTTAACAATTTAAATCGAGAGTAGACATTACATATACAGAGAAGAGAACATAGGATTCATGTGGTTCAGTGAAACATCGGATTTTAAAATGCATGTCACGGTCATCGATCGTATCTTAGAATTGAAAATAAGGAGAAAATAAGGGTACATGTAATTCAATAAACGATTTTGGCGATGTACCCAGAGTCGTGCATGTTCAGTTCACAGAAGTTCACTAGAGTTGCCCATAGCAACAACAACAACAACAACAGAAAAATAAGAAAAAAAAAAGAAATCAGCAACAAGGACTCCCGATTTAAGAACCGAGAGAATCAAAATGGCGAAATGGCTGGAAGAATCAGAATGGCTGGTGACACATGACACCTTCAACAGGGACATCAAGATAAACTGATAAATTCATATGAACAGGTGCCTTGTCTGCACTTCAAAAGCTTTGAAAGGAGGTGGGGGTAGCGTCCGGAAGGACGTTTAAAACACATCACACACATTACATAGGCAAATAATCAGACAATGTTTAGAAGCGACATGCCATACGCAGTCAATGCTTAACAATTCAAATCAAGTGTAGGCATTTCATAAACAGAGAGAAAAGAACCTAGAATTCATTATGGTCCAATAAAACATCTGGTCATTTAAATGAAGATCGCGGTCGGCCACCGTGTCTAGGATTGTTGTGGTTCAAAAGAACATAAGGTGTTAAAATGCAGATCACGGGCATCAGCCTCTTCATATGTGTGGCGCTCCGACAAAATGAGTCATAAGTCGCACGGGGAGTTTCCCCGTAATGAGCCGAAAATGAAGGGGAAGCACTACTCGGGTCGAAATTTTTTTATGACGGATTTTGATTCCTTTATGTTTTATCTGTTTGTACAGAAAATTTCATCGTGTGAAAATGAGTACAAGTGTCTCAAATCACTGCTTTTCTGAGACAATTTTTTTTCGGTTACATTTTTTCGAACGCTCGCCTTTGCGTTGCGTTTCGCACCTATTGTTCTTGCCAGATCGAGACTCCGCCTCCGTTGCTAGGGTGTATGCTAATGAGGCATTGCTCTTGACCCCTTTGAAGACAAAACAAAGCATGGTGCGCGCGGCGGCGTCGGCGGCCAAGCGGCGAGGGCTATAGAATTACGCAATAATAGTGAGCTGACCAAGGCTATTGATTGCATGACCAGCGAGTTTCGTTTGATACATGCACTCCATTTCAATGAGTGGTGATTGACATGACGCACAAATCGCACTGAAAAAAAAAAATAATTCCAACGAACGATCACGCAAAATTTATGATACTTTATCTATGAGCTAATACAATGATCACATATCGAACTCGAAACCTTTTTATGCGTGTGTGTACTTTTACAACGGTTATTAATTGGCCTCACTAATGAATTTGTTCAAATAATCATAACTTTCGTTCCCTGGTATGTGACTTGCTGTTTAAAGTTCATCTCTGGAGATATAGTAGGGCCAAAGTTGTCAATTATTCTCGTTTTTATAAAGTCGACAATTTGTGTGATAATTCGCCAAATGTATGTAATGCGTACTATTATTTCCCTGGTTAATGAAACTTATTGCCTTATTTCTTATGATGGTTTGGGCCGTGACGGCATGGAGAGAAATCGGAAGACAAACATTATTAATGCCCAGATAGCTCGTGTTCCCTTTGGAGGATATTCTGACTCTAGTCATCTGTGTATTTTTTAGAAGTAGGACCTATTTGAGAAAGGGACAGAAAGCTGTGTCGCTACTCAAATGTGTGCTTCTTCATTTTGTTTTGTTTTTTTAATCAGAATGTTTGTAATGATAGCTGTTTGCCGTGTATTGCGTGTAGCTGACATGTGAGAGGTCAAGTCTGCAAAGAATTGGGTTGGCTAACAGCTTTGCCAAGTAGCAGCGCTAATTGCCCATTGAATTGCGTATTCTGAGGAATTTCGAATGAAAGAACTCGGACGGCAATGTTCACGCCTTGTATCCGAGTAAACCCCGCATCAACGAAGCCTTAAACAATGAAAGGTAAACTTCCTTGCTATCAAGGGGTGGATAATCACGCAACCAGTATTCTTTCTTCGCCATTGATAGCAGAATCAGTGACGGAATGGAGCAACAGTGTTGGAGGATCGGCATTATGTCTGCTAATTTGTAAAGGAATTTTTCAGTCTCCTTTTGTGTTCAGAACCACAGTCAGTGACGCTAACTTACTCTATCTCCTACAAGCTATCGTTACCATCTTAAAACGTGAATTTTATGAAAGGCTAAAAGTGATCACGGAATCAGTTCTTCCGCGTGACACATGCAGGCTTTTATAATAGCATACCAAGCTTAAATCGTGTACCTGTATAGAAAGGGCGGGGATACACACTTATCGCTATCATCCGGATTTGAGAGTGATACACTCTACTACTTTTCTTCATCTTTCCCCCGACAAAGACCATGGTAATTCAAAACAAACAAACAAACAAACAAACATACAAACAAACAAACAAGCAGTTGATTTATATCAGAACGTAGAGATTTTTTGTGTTTCATGTATATATAGGTCATCTCTTGATGTATAGTAGGCATTCGTTGTCGTTTTTACAGCGTTTCCTAATAAATGCCTATAGCGAAAACCCAACAAAACTTCTATCGAGGAGGGAAGGGAACTTAAATTTAAATATCACATAGTTTACAGAAATCAGACATGTAAATAAGGCAATCATATACATCCGCACGGCAGATTGTAATCTCTTACTTTGATTATCAAACATGATCGTCTGCATTTACATGCTTTTTTCTAATTTCTTGAACTTTGCCTGATTTTCTCTCTTTTTTTTTTTAACAATTGCTCGAAACATTTAAAAATCGTAACACAGTCTGCTATCCCACAACATAATATTCCATTTGATTTGTCACTTATTGTTGGTCGGGTGACGCCAAATGTTGGAATCTCGAGCGATGATACACGGCATTTTGTTTGTTGGTTTTCGTCTCATCGCTCAAAAGAATTTTGACTACGATTACAAGACATATCTGATGGTTTACAGAAGTGATCATCAATTCAGTAAGGATTAGTCAAGTCATGAATTCACTTTACCCATCATGACTGTCTAATCGAACTACGACATTGTTTGTGTAACCGCGCCTTTTTATTCTCATAGTTCAAACTAATTCTTGACATAATCAAAACTAATAATTCTTTATTACATTTCTCAAAATACTCAAAAGACGGCTTAAGTCAAAACTTTCTACAAAGATTGCCTATACGGCAATCTTTACTAGCCTAAACAAGTTTTCTAGAGCTATCAGTTCCCCCTATACGTATGACAATGACTTCGATCGCGTTTTGAACTTGCATCGAACTACTTTCAAAACAGCTATTACCTTTGTAGTTCGATTAATAAACCAGCCTTTTGAATTCATAATCAACATTCGTAATCGTAACAATACAGTAACATAGTACTGCATGTCAATAAAAGTTGGAAAATGTAAATGCTATAATAGTAGCGCAAAAAAAAAAAAATGAGTAACGATTATCTTCATACATTCTAATTCCTAGTGATGTCGCTACGAAAATGACACATGGTTTGGTTCAAGCAAATAAAAGTAACAAGGAATGGAATATACTTCTAATGATAGTACCACGCCGTACAATGCATTTCACTGTATTTTGTAACATTTGGTTACGTTTCTGTGCGCTTTTCGTACGGAAAATAAAAGGCAGATTGGTGCTATTATCATGCTAACACGCAACGCATTCAAAATGTTTTTTGAAATACACCGTATACAAAATAATGTTTTAGTATACGGTTTGAAACTTTGAATTTGCGAGTCCTTTATGAAATTATATGCAGGGTTATTACATTATCAAGCAAAAATTAAAGTATTTAGGGATTCGGATTTGCGCAGGAGATTAACAGTGCTATATATGGCGATCGTTCGCAACAGAGACAATCCTCTTCAATAGATATACAATGTAATTCTGTTTTCATGAATTGAAAGAGAAACGAAAAGAAGTCAACTTTTTAACTTCATTTAGCTTTCTCACCAGTTGAACTTGATTTGATCTGCCATGCATGACATTGCTGTGTGCTCTATTAATTATATTAAATCATTTAATAGGCGTGCTTGTTTTTTATGCAGAATATCACAGGTAAGTTTAATTCATTGAAGTTCATAATGTTTGTACATATGGCGTGTTCGTTGTTTTCTATTTTCATTTTTATAATATATCAAGTGTCCATTCTGATTCTGACCACAAAAATATGGCGACTGTTTAAATGCGGAGCATGTACTGGAAAACTGTAACGTCTCCTGCCAGTATAGACAAACTAATTTCTAGTCTATCCCCGCTTAAAATTGAAATGAAATTGAACAAAAAACAAAAAACAAAACGAAGTTCGACTTTCAGTAGATTTCAACCGTTTTGTATAGTGCCTGATTCATGTAATGGACACAATTCTTTAGCACATTGATAAGCAAGCACACAACTTTCGTGAATAGATGTGTCGTAATGATTGCATCTCATGGAAGAAAACTCGTCTCCTTGCCTGAATTTTAGCTTCTTCCTGTTCAAGCTCGCGTGAAAGAAATAGTTGAACATCAATCGCAATCATTAAGAGTGGCACATCCTTAGAAATAAGCACAGGAGTACCGAGACATACTACGAAATAAAAACGGGCCTTTTATCGCTATTGACAACGCATGACATTGAAATGCTTTTTTTTTCCTTGGGGGAGGGGGTAATACAATTGATTATTCTGAAGGTTCGTTAATCACACAATGAAATATGGTTTGCTATTAGCTTAGGTTCGTTAACAAGAAAATTAAATGCGGTTCCTTTCCGGTAGTTCCTTTACCCGAAAGTAATCAAGCAATCATTTTTTTTTCTGATAAGGTTTGTGAATACAAACCGAAGTGCAGAAGGCCTAAGTATTAATTCCGAATATTTTTCAGTATTATCATTTATGATCCACTTCTCAAACGCAGAAAGATTGTAACTGCACATGTGATGTAAAAAAAAAATAATTCCGCTTAAGCTACAAGTTAATTGTTTTTTATATGCTATGCTATTAGAAAAGTGACTGAGAATCATTGTAAACCCAACGTGAAGCTGTCAAGCCTACATCAACCTTTGCTTCTGATACGTATAATATGTGCAGCATTGGCAAGCGTGATAAGCGATAATTACTGTGCACGCAACGCCTATAAAGGAAATGTGCCTTTAATATGGTGGGAATTCATGAATATTACGGCTGTATACAGCTGCAGCAGAAAAGACGCGAAAGCAGTTTTTGATGCTCTGCAACATTACGACCATGTGCGTAATTTGAGGGTTTTAAATACACGCAAAGAACACGATCTCAAAAGACGACTATCGTTAATCAACTTCATTGACTTTTTCTACCGATGCTGTCTTTTGAACCCCCGCCTAGAATAGGTTCTCAGGTTCTATTTAATAGATATTGGTACTTGCTAAACGCATCCTCTTTAGTTTCCATTGACAACAACATGGGAGAAGAATGGAAGCGATGAACGCCCTCGCTAAAAGACGCTTCTCGTAAGACGCATTGCGTGCCCGCCTACAATAGGTTCTCAGGTTCTATTTAGGTATTGGTACTTGCTAAACGCATCCTCTTTAGTTTCCATTGACAACAACATGAGAGAATGGAAGCGATCAACGCCCTCGCTAAAAGATGCTTCTCGTAAGACGCATTGCGTGCCTTCTTTTCTTTCTTCTGTTTCCTATTGTTTGTGAGTTAAAAACTTGCGGCAAACCACAACGTAGCCGACACACAACGCGTACCGACTCATTCATGCGGCGGCAGCGGCACGGACACAAACGCTCCGAAGTTTACATTCGGGCTGCCGTATTGGTCAGAATCGTTAATGATAGACCTGTCCTGCGATTGGTTGATTATCTTTCATACCCAAGCTATCGCCTTATACGGTAGTGCGTGCGATGGAGCGTAAACGCCGTCGCTAAGCAGGACAGTTGTATTGTTTCGTCCCGTGAAAGAAACAGGTTGTGAGCATGAACACAGCCTGAACTTTGAGAGCGATTTTCTCCGTTATTTAGAAAATCAACTGACATACCAAACGTGGTTAATATTCGTTTTTATGATCTATAGGGATGTCGAAATGAGTTGTATTACATATCAGTGTAAAGCTTAGAGTCTGTAGAATTCACTTATAGGCATAACTACGATTTCATTTTTTGCGACTTTTGACTCATTCCGACGGAGCGCCACACATATTACAATCATAGGTATTCGGATACCAATGGAGCAACGGTCAATCCGACCAGGTAGACCAGGCGGAAGATGACTCGTTTGGATGTTTGGTCATGAGAACTACTTTGGCACCACGAACTGCTATTTTTGTTTTCAGATTCTTGGTCTTGCGGAGATTGTATGCGATGGATGCTAAACGGCCGCGTTCGCGTTTCATCCGTGGGGGGAGATCGGTGCGGACCGTGATGCGGACCCGTGCTGGGGACTTCTCGGTGGCGTTCCTTGGGCGTCGCGGTTGCTCGAAAGCACGAAGCAAGTTGTCACGATCACTCATCCTCGCAAAGCGGACTATGATGGGGTCCGGAGGTTCAGGGGCGTTGGTAGCGCCAATGGGGGTACTCTTGGTGGGGAGACGATGGATGTTGACCACCGGGATCTTCATCGCTTCTTCCGTTGAAATTTCCAGAAGGTGGGCGAACGCCTTCGCTGCTTCTTGATAAACATTCTCGTTTGGGTGGGATGCAATGCCGTAGAAAAGCAAATTTTGTTTGCGGTGGTGAAGCTCTTGTTGAATGAGCTTGTTTTCAAATTCGGCCTTCATTTGATCTAGTTGCCGCTGAAGTTCGGGGATTTTCTCGGCCTCAACGGATTGGATCCTCGCAGACGTGTCGGCGACCGAACCTTCAAGGTCCTGCATAGTGGATTTCACTGTGGCAATATCGGTTTTTACGGCATTCAGATCAGAAATAACGTGGTCCAGTTTGTTATTAATTTCCGTCTTGAAATCCGCAAACATGTTTCGTAGTTCAGAAATGATGGCGTGACCAGTATCTGATGGAACGTTGGGGGCCTGCTCAGAATCGCCTCGGCGGCTGGTGGGGTGTGGTTGGTGGGGCATGCCGGGTCTACTCGCTGAAGGCCTGCGAATTGACGAGGAAGCACTCACCGGTCTGGGTTGAGGGGGTGTGCTGACAGAAGTTCCGCGGGGATTTTTGTCCTTTTGCACGGTAGATTTACGGAAATTATAGGCAGAGCTTCCTTTAATTGATCCAGTGTTCATATTTCTGTAGCTGCAATAAAGATTTAGGTAGCATTAAGGTATGCAGTTCATAGTAGCTGGGTGTTGAAGGAGCTAGCCGCGCCCCACGTCCGTCTCGTTAGCCGGCCATGCGTTATCAAGAGATGATGGTAAATAAAAAAACGTGCGCAATACAATTCCATGCAATGCACCGTGTTTCATTAACACTTCAGATTACTGTGCCTTTCTGTATAGATGGCAATGTATAATGATTATTATATCAGTAATATTGTGAAAGGATTGATAAAAATATTATCGGCCCCAATGATTTCAGGAGTAGGCCTATTTGTATTTACTTTGTTATATGCTTCTTTGATGATAGATCAATGTAAGTGTATGGGTTCCATGATATTCGCTTCTGAGAAAATTGTTCCGATGTTTAATATCTGCACGCTCAGCCAAACATTCTACCCACAAACGTACAGCTAACTTTATTCGTGATCCTAAGGCTGGGTTCACATAGAAGTATAATATTCGGGTATACGGTGCACGTTTTCGAGGGCACGTGAATAGTTTGAATCGAACCCCTTTACCGAGTCACATAAGAGGGCACTAATCAACAATGCCGTATAAATGCGTATAGTATAGTATAGTATAGTATGAAATAATGGGAATCGTGCTTGTTCGATTTTCGTAAACCATCATTAAAAGTTGTACTTAGAAGTTCAATCATTTGCACAGGTAATTTCTCTGCTTTAAGTTAGTCCAAAACAAGTTAATTTTCGAATATCAATAAGTTATGTAGGAAAAAAAATGTTTTCTTTTCTTTTCTTTTCCCTTTTTTTACAGAATTTAACTTCAGGTAAGAATATTTATTTATTCTATCAAAGTAGGACACGCGTGCTATCTTTGTGACCCGCCATGCCCGTATAGCGCATAGCGAATAGCAAACAGCGAATGGCGAATACCGTATACCGTATACCGTATACCGTATACTTCTATGTGAACCCAGCCTAATTCTCACATAAAACTAAACACCCTAACCCTAAGTTCTGATTTATCCACGTAACATTCAATAAATGTAAAATGATGATAATAATAAATTAATTCACGTGGACTTCTTCTTTTAATTCCGAGAACGGCTTCCCGTCCGATCCTGGACGCTTCATAAGTTCGTCTGATTTGATGGCGGGAAGGCGTCGTTGCCAATCGGCGCAGACACACTAACGACGTTATTGTTCGGAGTCAGTTGTCGAGGAATTCTCCGGATGATCCATTCAAACGATAAGGTACCAAAGGTACAACGTTGTCTGTACGCCATACATTGTCAAGGAGAGAGTTGCATTGGAAACTATCGGTGAAACCAAGCAGCCGCTACATTAGCCTTTAAACAAGGCGACTCGCTCTGCGTGCCCCCGTATAACGCGTTTACCCCACAAACCTGTTGGCCGGCGAGTGGAGCGAGCCGCCTTTATCCACTCGTTCAGGGATGTGTACGCAGAAAATACACACGGCACCAAGGCAAGCCGCGCGCGCTTGCTAACAAATTTATATTCTTTGACAAAATTTGCGTACAAATTTGTTAGCAAGCGCGCGCGGCTTGCCTTGGTGCCGTGTGTATTTTCTGCGTCAAATTTGTACGCAAATTTGTCAAAGAATATAAAGCAACAACAACGACATAAGTACACATCCCTGAACGAGTGGCTAAAGGCGACTCGCTCCACTCGCCGGCCAACAGGTTTGTGGGGTAAACGCGCTACACGGGGGCACGCAGAGCGAGTCGCCTTGTTTAAAGACTACCGCTACATAAGCGCTTATATCAACATCGAAGACCAGGTTTACATAATTATGGCAACCATTCGGTCGTCTTCTCCAACCTGAAGACCTTCAACCAAAACCCGAAAAAGCCTCGGTGGTTCTAGAGGAGGTCCGGGAGGCCGTCTACGTAAACTCCGAAAACCCCTCCCTTTATAGTCCATGGGCCAAGACCCGAAAAATGGGTTGTTGGTACCATCTGAGGTGGCACAATCTTTTTGGTGTCATTTTGTTTGTCGGGCATAGATATGCTTATCAAGCTATGATAGCATTTCCAAATGAGTAGCTTAGTCATAATAAATGAATGTTTAACCAATTTGGTCTCGTATTTATATCCCTATACTTCTGAATCGAAACTAAACCGCTATACAAAGAAGAGCACTGCCTTCTGTATGTCCACAGGTGTTTTGTTGTAAACGCGGTGCGCTTAGTCTTTATTCAAGGCAGCGTAGGGAATATCCAAAGGGTTATGATGTCCACAGCTGTCACGCGGTGCGCTTAGTTCTTTATCTAGACCAATGTACCGTTATCATATCTAAAGTTCCTCATAAAAGGGATTATCTATACTGTTTTTATACTACCCTATCAACAAATACATCAGTTTTAAACAAAAATCACTCTGTTCATTTACAATATCATTCATTATAATGTATCGTAGTGTACCAGTACATTGTTTTTGCATTATCTTATATTGTTGGAGGGAAATAAAGCGGCATTGGCGTGGTATCAGCGTTTTCACCGGAGCGTTTTCACCGGAAATGGTAATTGATTGAAAAATACGGTAAAATTCACTAGGAATTGCTTTCGTTGTGGTTGTTGTTTTTAGATAAAAGGATATACACTGTATCATACGCTTTGGGTATTCCCTTCGCTGCCTTGAATAAAGACTAAGCGCACCGCGTTTACAACAGAACACCTGTGAACATACCATAGAGCTGCATTTTACACAGTGGCGTATCTAGGGAGGGGGGGGGGCAAGGGGGGCACGTGCCCCGGGCGCCACTCCTCGGAGGCGCAAAAAAACAAAAAAAAAAAAACGAAGAAGAAAAAAAAAACGAAAAAAAAAAAGAAGAAGAAGAAAAAAAAAAAGAAGAGAAAAGAACAAGAGCAAGAACAAGAACAAGAAAAAAACTCGCCCGGAAAGGGGGGGGGGGCAGAAAACCAAATCAAACAAGATAAAAACAAAACATGATGATGACGCGGGCAAAATGACAATGTTTATTATCTGTGTTCACACAAGAATTCCATGTTCTGTAAGTAAGCTGAACTACAAAAATTTTCGTCTCGCTCGCTGCACTCGCTCGCCAAAACTTATATAAAAAAGAAGGTAAGAACAAAACGTGATGATGACGCGGGGAAAATGACAATGTCTATTGTGTTCACACATGTCATTTTATATTTAGCAGGCAAAATGTTTCACAGAGCTGCGGCTGCAATTTCTTTCGTTCTGAAGCGATCGCCAATTGGATCAAAAGAAGGCGCCAACGGTTTCGAACAAACGGGGGGGGGGGGGGCGCAAAAAACCCCAAGATAAGAAAAAACGTAATGATAACGCGGAAATATACAAATTTCGGCTCACTCGCTCGTACTAATTTAGAGTATTTTTTTTCAAGTCCTCAGTTTGTTGGTATAAATCGTTATCTATATTATAATGTCGTCACCATATCTTGATTAGAATTGTAAGATTTAATAAGCAAAAAATGACAAGAATTCCATGTTTTGTAAGCTGAAATACAAATTTTTCGGCTCGCTCGCTGCGCTCGCTCGCCACAATTTATCCCCCCCCCCCCAAAAAAAAGAGATAAGAACAAAACGGGATGATAACGCGGAAATATACAAATTTCAGCTCAGTCCTCAGTTTGTTGGTATAAATCGTTATCGTCGTCACTATATCTTTATTAGAATTGTAAAATTTAATAAGCAAAAAATGACAAGAATTCCATGTTTTGTTAGCTGAAATACAAAATTTTTCGGCTCGCTCGCTGCGCTCGCTCACCAAAAAAAAAGAAAAAAGAAAAAAGAGAGAGATAAGAACAAAACGTGATGATTACGCGGAAATATACAAATTTCGGCTTACTCGCGCGTACTAATTTAGAGTATTTTTTCTAAGTCCTCAGTTTGTTGGTATAAATTGTTAGGCCGTCACTATATCACAAAATCTATCAACACTCATTACATTCAAATCAATCTCAAAAGACCCCTTTTAAGTGCTTTAAAAAGCATATCATGTGGACTTTGTTTAAAGTCCATACCGGGATGGGGTTGGGGTTGAACACTTTTTCAGAAATTAGGGGCGCAATTTTCGCGCTTGCCCCGGGCGCCATTTTCCCCTAGATACGCCATTTTACAGCTCTATGGAACATACAGAAGACAGTGCTCTTCTTTGTATGGCGGTTAGTTTCGATTCAGAAGTATAGGGATATAACAACGAGACCAAATTGGTTAAAAATTCATTTACTATGACTAAGCTACTCATTTGGAAATGCTATCATAGCTTGATATGCATATCTATGCCCGACAAACAAAATGACGCCAAAAAGGTTTTGCCACCTCAGATGGTACCAATATCTGGCCTGGCCCATGGACTATTAAGGATGGGGGACTCATCACAACCTCTCAAGGGTGTACAGCTCTGTCATCCGGAGATTTCCTCGACGACTGACCCCGAACAATAACTTCGGTAATGCGTCTGCGCCGATTGGCAACGACACCTCGCCGTTTGAAAAAGACAAATTTCATATATTTTATATTCTATATAACGAGTATAAAAATGAAATGCAACATTTATCATGTTGAATGGTATATTACTGAAATAAAAAGAAAGTACCAAATTTCTCATACTATATATAAATGAAAATATGAAATGGAACACTCATATGCAAAAAAAAAAATATCTGATAAGTGTATTGTAACGTTGGTTTACTCCATTAGCAATGATTAGTCCACGGAGGAGGGGGGGGGTTCTACACTGGCCCACGGACTATCCATAAGCTTAAGTATTATGTCTCTAAGGATAGTTTTATTTTTGCTATATAGTTCCTTGATATCATCGTACTTTTCATATTGCAACATTGTATGGGCAACTTCAAAAAGTCATATTAATAGTGTATCACTTCTACAAAAAAAAAAAAAAAATCAATACGTATATGCACCAACTCAGGTTATCGAGACCATTCAGATCCTTTATTCGAAGAACTAAACACACTTGAGGTAAATGACATCAAATCTTTTTGCGAAACTCAATCTTTATGTTTCGGTTACATAATGGCCAGTTGCCATCCTTTTTTTGTTCTCATTGTTACAATTAAAGAAGGACATACATTCTTATCTCACAAGACAATCTAATAAATTTCATTAATATAGTCCTAAAACAGAGATGGCTCTCCAGTCTATCTGACACACCGGACCCAATGTTTGGAATTCTCTACCTTCTGAAAGTCGAAGTTTAAAGTCCATGTACTCTTTTAGGAAAACTGTAAAAAAAACAATGTTGTTCTCTGGATATCAGTTATTTCATTGACATTGTTTGTGTGTTATACATATTATTCCTTCGTAGAAATAGCGCCGCTTTTAATCTATTAAGTAATCATGTAACCGTCCATGAATTTATTTACTGTTCACCTGTACCTCGGTGAGAAAATTATTTTGTCATGCGTTGCTGATCAGCGATCCAAGTGAATATACTTTGTGCAAACCTTTAGTGAAAGCAGACAAACCTCTTCTTTCCCTTTCTCCTTTCAACTATCCTATTCATCCCTCCCTCCTGACTTCTTTGTGTATTAACTGTTATACATTATGTGTATATACCGTATATGGGGACTGCTTGCAATCAAGCCACGCTTATGCTGTAGCCCCTCTGCATTATTCATAATTTTATTGCTGATACGTTTTGCTGTAAACATTGTGTAAGAGCAATGAAAAAAAAAAGGTATGCAACAAATATACATATACATGTATATGTGCATGGACAATGATAATACAAGAACCAGTAAATCAAATCATATCAATTCAAATTTCATAAGGACAACGTTTGCAATTTTCAAGTGTAGTTCCACTTGTTCATTTAGGCTCCAGTAAAGCAAGCAAATTCGGGAAAAAAAACACAGCGGCAGAAATTCAACTTGATAAACTCAATTTCATGTTCTTAAAAAAGTGTTTTTTTTACAAATCTACTCAGAATATTTTTGGTACAACATGAAGATAAATATTAGGCACAATTTTCATACACAGGTATGCTGCAATATCCAATAGTAATCTCATACCCATTAGCAAGTGATTATCGATATTACAAAGAAAAAATGACATCCACAGCATCCTCGTCACTGAATCAAAAGTCACAAAATGTAACAACATGAGCCTTACAAGTTTAACGCAAAAATCAGTGTCACAGGACGAAAAATGCAGTCACAAACATCAATTTTCAGTAATGTGTATGTCCTTCTCGTGCCTGGACACATTCCAGGCATCTCTGAAGCATAAGGTGGTATGCTCTGGACAAGCTGTCTGGCGTAGTGAGTCCATTCCTCCTGCAGAGCTTTGATCAACGTTGGTTGTTTAAAAATGTTGTCCATTCAGTGGCCATTTTGCATGGTGGAAAGTGCTTTTATGTGGGACTTTTGATTCAGCATGTTCAGTGACCAAGATGCTGTGCATGTCAAGTTCTTCTTTGTTATGAAGACATTCACTTGTCTTTGTGCATGTGATTAGTAAGGAGCATTGTAGCACACCTGTGTACAAAAATTGTTTATTTCTAGGGGGTGAATTTTTGTGTGCGGCCTTTGACAGAAGTGGGTCCTTTCTTTTGCTGTCCAGTATATATTTGTTCATATACTGTGCGTAGTATAAAAACCATGATGATGTAGTCTTGACTTTGTAGAGAAATGTATGAGGTCAATGCCGCTTTTATCTGGCGGGATATTATCCAGACCAAATATATATATATATATATATATATATATATATATATATATATATATATATATACAGTTATGCCGTCTTACGTCATTATGTTAGGTTCAGGCAATCTTATCGAACAGTGAGGAAGTTCAACCTAACATGAAACTTCTACTCTTTTGTTCGTTTGGTTTTAATCTATTGTTTTTATCTATCTATTATCAATTTGGATATTGCTGAAGTAATGATGCTAGTTTTTTTTTTCTTTTACCATGCATCAAAATGGAACTGCAGCTGAATTAACTGACCTTGGCTTATTATGTAGGCGCGTAGGTAAGCAATTACGGGGCAACTACGAAGAAAAGACAAATCGATGATATTTTTCGATGTCAGTCTATACACAACTGTAATGACATGATGGTTACTAGCAGGAGGAAGTGGTAAAGAAAAATCTACAAATGAATTTGTTTTCTTCCATAAGAGATAGCAAGCAGAGAATAAACGAGTTCAATAGTATTGAGCAAACACTGTGTTAAGATGTTTGCAGTTTAGACCCTATGTGTAGAATAGACTAATCCCAGCTTTCAACTGAGGCAGGTTAATTTACCATCATAACGGTGTGCCCTTTGAACGGGCGTCTTGGGATTGAAACATCATGAGTTGCTTGCTCTTATCACCGTAAAACAAACTGATAAGCTACCGCAGAGTGTTATACTGACCGTTGAACCAGGAAATTAAAGTAAAAAATGATCCACCTGACCTGCAGTTACATGAGACAGAAAAGAATTACGGGGATGACAGAGAAGACAGTAATTTTTCGTACGCGCGTTATCCTTTTCTTTCGGTCGCATGGAGTAATTCTTATTGCAGAGAAATTACAGCATTCCGTTCAAAACGTAGAGTCATTGGAAGGGCCACAAGAATGGAACTACGATCCCGAATGCTAGCGCTTCGATGTGCAATCATCATCGCCATGAACATGGCAGTTTGCGGTAAGTTTTGTGACGTTAATTTGGCGCAGTAGGCTGGGGATAGCGTAATATCACACTTTTACGTTGACACGTTTTGTGAGGATTGAATTGCACTGAACTAGAGGTGACGGGTGAGAGTGTCGAAATCGCACAAAAAGAGCAAATCACAACGAAAGCAAAGGTATCATGAAATACAACATGTCTATGCTTGTGCGTATTTTTTTAATGATAGAATAGCACCATTTTGGATAGTACGTGTAATAAGATTTAGAGTAACATGATAAATATACATGAAGTATATACACATAAAACGCAATGAAGTATTGCCTATGGTCTGCGTGAAGAATTTTTTTCTTAGCCAGACGATCATGCACTTGTCCTCA
Source organism: Diadema setosum (assembly GCA_033980235.1). Taxonomy (NCBI): domain Eukaryota; kingdom Metazoa; phylum Echinodermata; class Echinoidea; order Diadematoida; family Diadematidae; genus Diadema; species Diadema setosum. The sequence continues at coordinate 31,927,761 of CM067072.1, read as the reverse complement.
ACATAATATGTGTTATCCAAATTGATAAAGATGTTGAATGGCTTCTTATATACATTGTGATACGTTACAGCACATCTGTAATATAATTTACCCAACTTCCACATTAATATATTATGATGAAGACATTAGACAACCTATCTGAAATCCAAACCGTCGAAATTCGCTGAGCTATACGACGAGTTCTGTGAGAAGGGCAGTGAAATGAATAAATTCTTGTCAGGACTAAATCACAACTGTCTTGATATCCTGATTGTGCACGGGATTGTTGTTCATATCAGATTTCACGAGAATGACGCCATCATTGATCCTAATATGAGCCTCATATAATTAATTTTTGACTTTTAGCGTATAATGACTCTCAATTTTTTTTTTTTTTTTTTAGTTATATACAATTAGTTATCTAAATCAGGATATGCTATCACAGGAATAGGAGGAAACTTGACCATCTGAAAACATTTTAAAAAAATGCATGTATACACATAGTGGAGGGGGAGATGGCATACCTGACGAAATCAGTTGTCGCTCAGAGTTATTTTTTTCCATAATGCTAATATGTGTGAAGATACCTTTCGCTACTTCTTGTTTTCAGATGAAGGTTGCTCTTATAAAATAATGTTCAATATAGATTTAGTATAGCCTGGCAAATTGATTTCATTCTAACTTCGGGCTTTATCCTTCATAAGAGGATAAGAAAAAATAACAGTTTAATTGTCTCTCAGAAATAGATTGACACCCTTACATGACAGTGAAATTGGAACCCTCAAATTTCATACATTTCACTCAATTTTGCTATACAACAATCATGTCATTGTCTTATGCGACTATTGCGCAGTGTGTGTAATAATACACTATGTATTTGTAATTTCGTGCTTGTGAGGCGTAACAGGAAGGTAAAATAATATCTTAAATCAAAGCTCGTCAGCTTGTTTATTTGTTATTGGGTGTTTCTTTTTTGTTAACCTAAACAATTAAATGTTGCTCCAAAGTCACGAGGGATTCCCGGTGAACGAAGACGGACAGACAGAATATCATCTATTAGAGATAATGAAGAATCGCATCAAGCAGAACAATCGAATGACAGATATAGGATTAGTATCAGATTCAGCGTCGCGTCCGTAAATATCCACTCTTGATAACAATAATAATACTAATAATAATAGTTGCATTTATAAGGCTCTTCATACTGGCGTTTCAAAGCACACTGGTGCTATTCATACAGAATTCTAGAAAACACAATAACATTAACAAAACCATAAAAAGAAGAAAAAAATACATATGATAAAGTGACACAATAATTGATAACTGACTGTGTGCGCCTCCATATCTTGGTGATATCAATAACTAGAATCATTTATCACTATATGCAAAGGTAGGACAAAGTTTAATAAATACCCAAATGGGCTTCTATTGCATGAACTATTCATATATTTATAGGACAGTTATCCGGATGAGCATATAGCTAAAGGTGGATATTATAGATATTTATTTTTAGATGCAAGGGACACTTTTGGAGATATTTATGGCTATATAGGGTGGTTTGCACAAGGTCTGTAAAATGTGGCAGGGATTCAAATATTAAAAAAAAAACACTTACAAAATATGCAATCATCATGTCCGTCATAGTTTCTGTCTCAGATGTGTCTTATCTTTCTGCTGTCTAATCTGTGTAATTACAGTTAAGTAATTATTCTCTAATTCTATTTCCTCGAACTCCCCGCCATTCTGTTAAACATGTTCCGCTCTAACTCAGCTATTCATAGTTATCCAATACAACCAGAAACTTTACAAACGTGCACTTTACTAAATCGAAGAACAGCTCATGCCCACCAATCCTTACGACATGCTGGTCCTCACATCTGGAATTCTCTTTCTCGTGAAATACTACCGTGCCAAACAAAACAAAACAAAACAAAATTTTGTTATGCGTTCATGTTACCAGAGTCTATATCACTTTTGTATACCTTTAACCCTCATGATATACCTCTAAATTGTTATTTTCCTCTCGATCTTTCTTCATTCCTCTCACTCTTTCTCTTATTTTTTACTAACTTTTTTTTTTGTGTGTAACGTTTCTGTACATAATTTTATGTACGTTATACCTACTCCGTTCCAGACAAGCTATTCATAGCTAATGACGATCCACACAAAGTGTGGATGACATAATTCCATGTACAAACTATGCGCATTTTTGTGTGATATGATACAATATGTTTAAACACTTGGTGAATAAATCAAATGAAATCAAATGAGGAAATAATTACGTAGCTTACTTCTTTTCAATAAAGTAAGTCATACTTTTCAGGCTTTTTAATCGGCAATGTTCCAACATCTTCGCTATGATATTTTTTTTTTCTGCATACTTTCAAAAAGATATTCACCAGTATTTTTACCTATTCTATACCTGTTTATCATTCCGATCTCTGTTCCCCTCCCCCCCCCCCCCCCCCATTGCTCCTTTCTAGTGGGGAAGATACGCCATGTAGCTTATAAGCATAAGCCATTAATGTTCTTATATCGTAATCACTAAGTTTGTGGAATCTTTTCTTGATATAAACCTAGCCTTGATTATTTGTTCCCATTTCTTGCTAACCCCTGGTTTATGTACATCAGTCCCCCCCCCTCCCCCCCCCCCAAAAAAAAGAAGTGATAATAATAATCAGCAAGTTTAATTTGTCTACAGGAACATTCAACATGAAAGTATCGCCATAATTCATACAGTCCATGAGTCATACGGCCTACGAGTCATAAAGCTCATGGGTTCGAGACTAAGAAAACAAGGCCCACAAGACCGACACATAGGCCTCGAGTTGTAATATCGAACTCATGAGCTGTTTTCACCCAATGTCGAACTCATGGGCTGCATGACTCGTGGGCTGTATGACTCATAGATCTTTTATGAATATCGATCTCGTGGGTTGTATTACTCGTGGGTGTCTGTTCCGTGGAATTACCCCGTTTTTGCGAGTTATGAAAGACAAAAATTAATAGGACTTCACTGTCTACCAACAGACGTAAAATGGAAACAACTCAGAATACCTCCAGTGAATGCAGAAAGTGTACGAGAACACAGCCCTCGATTTTGAACAAATATGTACAGACCGTTAAAAAAAAAAATGATGATAATGTTGATAGTGACAGTTCAAAGACAATAGGGGATAATCTGGAACCAGAACCTGAATTTCGTATAAACATTTTGTCTTTCATGAATTTGTTGTTTCTTCTAACAGGTAACATACTGGACATGACATGTGTCAATTTCAACTCAACATTTGATCACAATCAACCAGCGTCATTTGCAGCCATTGTGAGTGGTGCTGATACGACAAGTACATTGACCTTTCAGAGGTCAATAGACTTGACCACGGGGCTAGATGTGGCAAGCTGGTGTTCTTACGATGATGACGTCTCCTCGTGTCAGTTACCATCGGGTTCAAATATCGAAAGTTACCTCACCTCTTCTGCAAAGGTCACCTTACCTGTTGATTCTAATGGAGACAACTTCGGGGCTTACTCATGTCGGGCTGAACGGTACAATTGGACAACATCCGCTACGACTCTGTTAATACGTTCGGACGGTAAACTATTCTATCCCTTTGTATTTACGATGGTCAGTTTTCCCTCCTGTCATCGGTAGGCAAAAAAAAAGGACAAAATGTCCTGTAGCAACTAAAGATCTCTAGCTTGCAAATTCATATTGAGTCTTTAAGCCCTTGAAGTCCGTGAGTTCTTAAAGTCATCAAAGTCGCCGTAATTTTCGAGAAATTGATAAAAAAAAAATGTTAAGAGAGCAAAATCATCGTAGATGTTGCCGTTGGGATAAAGCAGGGAAATATATCTTTTCTTTTTCTTCTTCTTCTTCTTCTTCTTCTTCTTCTTCTTCTTCTTCTTCTTCTTCTTCTTTTGTAGTGTATGTGGCTATAAGCCGATATGGACAACAGAAAGGACAGTTTCAAAAGCGTCTTCTGTACTTAGTTGTGAAATAATTATTTCCATACTTAACTTTGTAACCACGCAATCTTGCACTTTATCCATTATATTCCCATCTATCGAAGTTCCCGTGTTCACAGATGTAACTTGAACGTCATTGTGTTTGTCACTGCTTAAGGGTGCCTACATATCATGATTCCTTCAGTGAATGGTACATTTTGCTTTGGATGCCACTTACATAGAGACTGTGACGTTTTTACTCTTTTTGATTCACATTTTTAATAGGCATTTAAGTACTAGATGAATGGCGTGCCTTTAACCAGAGAGGTGAAAAAACGAAACAACACGGGAAGTTCAATTTAATTGATATCTTTCACCCTAAGTATACTGTTGAGTCCAATGATCCTCTCCTCCCAAGGGTGTCATATTCCTCATTATGTTGAATGATGGAGCAGATCATAAACAAATGTTTCGTTGAAAGCGTACACTTGACCGGGGGAGGGGGGTAATTTTGCTTTTGACTTTTCATTAGTAAAGTGTAATGACCGGCCTTGTGGCACTTTCGTTTCGCAACCAAGTTCGAGTAAATCAACGCATTTCAAGTTCAAGTTGCTTTATTCCATCTCCAACAAATTGATGATACAATGCATTTCTTGTGTCATTCTTTTCTTCTTTTTTTTTTTTTGTGTGTGTAGTTGGAAGGCATGTCGATGTCATAATTTGCCCGTAACATGAAATTGAGAGATTTTTTTATTGTATTTCATCCAGTCTTGAATTATTAACTTATTGGGTACCTTCTTGTCCACATCTTATTAATGCACAGCCAATTTCACCCCCGATAAATTGACGGTAACTGCCAGTATTGACGAAGAAGTACGTCTCGTCATGAACGCTGGGACAGGAACTGGTGCAGGCTCACCAGTCTGGATGCTCAACGGTCAAACAAACCTTTCCGCTTCCGTGTCATCTGACGAACTGTACATCAGCAGGGCAAGCGAGTCCATGGCTGGAGTACATCACTACTACTACAGCAACATGCCTCATAGAGGTGGAATCATTAGACTGATAGTTCGAGGTAAATAGGCATACAATCATACTTTAAAAAGAGAGAAAACGCTGCAGACGTCACAAAAACCATGATTCCGGTCACAACCCCCAAAATCAGCCTGCTCCGTGACCGGTCGGATTCTAATTTTTGGTCGGGCATCAACCAGTGACTGACTAGGCACAACTGATTTCTAGGTTATTGGTTAGTCTCTACGCCAACGTGTCCGCGGCGACCGACCAGTTTTCACCCCCAGTTGAAAAAAAAAAAGCAAAAGAAAAAAAAAACACTCTTGGTGTCCGAGGGGCAACCTCCAGGCACCGACCTAATCGAGCGGTCGCTGGCGAGCGATATTGGGGACAAAAATAGTAAAAATAAAATGATAGAAGAAAACGAAGGGACCAGATGAGGAAGAGGAGCCAGGGCACTATGGAAGAGGTAGGGAGGTATAGAGAGAGGCATGGAAACTCCATCAACATCTCCCCTTGAAAGAAGAAACATGTAGCTGCAAGCTTCTCTTCCCACCTCCCTGATCTGACATTTTCAGGTAGCCCACACAGAAGAGGAATGGACTAGCAACATGGGGGACAGGGAAGACACTAACAACCACTGTGGAGCTGATGAGATGAAATCTGAAATTTAGGGTTGTTATGTAGAATAGTAACGTATTGTTATCAAAAAACTTATTTTGGCCTATTGAATTGTAATTTATGGAAAAAGTCGCTGAGAATAAAATTACAATATTAAATGGAAATAAAAAATACAGTAAAAATAAAGCAATAAACACAGATATTTTGAAACATTCTAAAATAGGAATTATTACCTGTTTTTATCTTTGGGTTTCCTCCTTTCAATTAATTTCCTAATATCTACCTGTTATTTATTCTTGGTTTCAAATAGCGGAGATGTAATTGAATCTTTTTCTTCCAGTGTTAATTTCATTGTCACTCAACAGTTAAGATTCTACACTCATCTAAAATAGAAACATTTTTCATGTTCACATTCTTCATAGAATGTATGGCTTAGAGTTAATGTGTTGTATGTTCAATTAAAGGTTATCTAATTGGTTATCAATAATAATAATAACAAATTTTATACATGAATGAACACATTAGTTTCGCTCTTCCATAAAAATGTAAAAATCAACAAGTTGTCATTCACATAAGAAATACAAATAAATTCTCCCCCCCCCCAAAAAAAAAGAAATATACATATATCTCTTTAATATCTTTGTAACCAACAAACGTAAATAAAGGCAAAAAAAAAAAGATTATTTAAAAAAAAGTGAATCCTCCGTCAAATCTAATTTGAAATTAAATTAAAGAAGAAACAATATCAGCAAAAAAGGTGGAAATTTGAAACTCTACTTCAGATAAAGATAATTGCAAATTTTGTTCTTGAATTTTTCTTTTGAATACTTAAATCCTAAATTAAAAGAATGGAATGAAATGATATCACATTTGCCGTTAACTTACATCATTTAAAGTTTGTGTTGGCAGAAAATTTTTATTTCCCCCATTTAGTCTCCCTCTTTGTTTTTGTTTGAGGTCATAAAGATCGAGTTACAATGGAATGAAAAATTGTTTTTGCCATGTCATTCATGTCTCTTATTGTGTTAAAGTAGCCTTTAGTCAACATTGCTGTCTTGAATAGTATTTTCAGAGGAATGAAAAAATGTCAATTTTCTGCAAATTTTACTTTAATACCTTGGAGGGCAAAAACGAATAATATATTGTACACTCATGTAAAGATTCCCTTTGTACCCTACCAGGGTGATAGCCAATTAAATTACCTTTAAAATCGTATATGCTACAATGATTTTTATCGAAATCGTATATGGGGAATGTCTTTACTTTATTTTTATGCTGGGTGAATATAGCGCATACAACAAGTCAATGTTCCATATGCGCTTTACAATATCTCTTACCATTATATAATGTTATCACAAAAGCATATTTGGCAAATGACACAAAAAAGAAAACAAAAAACAATGCAACCGTACAACACAAAACATAATCTGTACGCTTTAATATGCCTAGCCTAAGTTACCCCCCCCCCCAAAAAAAAAAAAAAGAGAACACGTATACTTTACAAATAAAGCTTTATGGCAAATTAAACTCTGTTTGAAAATAATAACTTAGAGGGAAATTAATTTGCATGGAGACTTTCATGTCTTCATTAAAGTACTGGGCTTGTGAATCTCGTTGTCATAGTCGTGGAGGTAGAATTAGGAGCATCGTAGACCTCGCTGTGCTGTCAGATAGAAAGCAAAAGCGTTCTTGTTTATGGTCCAGTGACATAGGTATAATACACCCAGGTAGCTCGTAAGAAATTCCATGGCACAGAGCGGCCGACCGCCGCCGCGGCGGCGGCCGGTTCGCTTATGGGACATCGGTATATGACCCATCGATCGTTGGGTGATTCCCCCCCCCCCCCCCCCACAAAAAAAAAAAAAAAAATAGGGCCGGTGGGCGGCGAGAGATCGTCTAGTTTCCGATAGGAAATTGCTCAGTGACTGCTGGGACTCGCAAAATTTTTGCCTAAAATTGACCGGTGGCCGATGGAAAATCGACAGGACATCGGTCGGCAATCGCTGGGGTTTTGCAGCCTGCTTGACGGTGCCAAAATGTCAGCAGCGACCAAGTAGGCTACAAATCGGTCGGCCGCTGCTCTGAGTTGTGACCGTCCTTAGCCTTATCGTCTTCTAGCGATTCCTGCCTCTTTTAATATGCATATCATTATGACACTGAAGAAAGTGACGTACTGAACATTATAACCAGTGTTTGTTTATTCCGAACAAAGGTTCATTCATATCTGGTGTTACATCGTGACTGATACCATGAAAGAAAAATTTATATTTCCGTAGATTAACTTCCCTGCTTACACAAAAAAGATAAGAGGCTACATGGGATCACGTTGGTTATTTTTATTCTCCTTTCCATACTCTGAAAGCTACAATACCAATACATTTTGAACATCTTTTCTGTTGGGCTTTCGAAGAAAAACTGCTATTCTACAAAATAGTAATCCCAGCAATTATGTGATTAATGAGAAAAAAATATAACAAAAGATTACATCGTCCAAAAGAAAAAGGATATGGGATGTTACTTTGTGGTGTCCTCTTTAAAACTGTAATCATATTTATTTTCTAAAACCAGGATGTCTTGACAACCTTTGGGGACCCATTTGTCAATATACCTGCCCGACATGCTACAATGGAGGAATTTGTGACGACATTACTGGGCGCTGTGTTTGTCCGCCTGGATTTATGGGCGATCATTGTGAAATGGGTAAGTTCATTATGTCTTTGAATACTTGTATATTATGCATCCATCTTTTATCTTTATTTATACATTCCGTCATATTTAAAAAGGGTTATTCTCAACGGCTTTCCAAAGGAGCCCTGTGTACAGTTACATGATAAACTCCTGGGCCCTGTTGCATAAAAGATGTTAGGATGTCAACTCTTGCTGGAATGTCAACTTCCCATAGCAACAGCCAACCAGGAAGCTGGATTCTTGTCGTTGTCATGACAATTGCCATTCCAGCAAGAGTTGCTATCATATCAACTTTTTATGAAACGGGGCCCTGGACTACAATAGACTTCATAAAAATCACATACCGGTACACGTATAGCAAACATACACAAAAAAGATATTAGACTGACATACATCTCTGTACTGAAATCGGCATAGACGAATTGAATTATTCAAGAAAACTTTATATATATATATATATATATATATATATATATATATATATATATATGTAGATAGATAGCTAGATAGATATGTAGAACACAATACACACAGACACACACAAACACACACATATATGTGTGTTTATTGTGACCGTGCATCTCAAAACGAACAAAAAGTCGCACACACTGATTTTGCGTGAGGACTGAAAATAAATGAAATGGGTCAACATAGCCGAACTTGACTTTTCCATATTTTCTGAATGAGCAAGTCTTATTTCACAATATGCTAAACTTTGGGATCATACAACAGCCAGGAAAGTGTTTTTTTTTTTTAACAGTTTATCTCGAACATTTTTTTCTGTAGAATAGTGTGATTAGGTATGTCTTTGGAATCCCTTTTTCATTTCTGAAAAACCTTGTCCACACTCTTCACTTTCAACTCTGATAACTTTTGAAAGGATAGCGCTACTGCTTTGAACGTTTGCATTAATTATGGACAGAATGTGTTAATGAGGCATGCTTAATTTCAGTTTAATCTGATAATCCCTTCATTGTTGTTACTCTGGTGGTTTACTTCCTGTTTTTTGTCCCATTCATGGCACAGCCAGCACGGTTTGGTAAAGATTAAGCGCTTGAATAGACACTCTACTTCAGAGCCTGTTTTCTCAGTTCACACTTTTCCTGAGTTTGTGCTTTCTTTCCAATATTTAGATAGGTTAGGAGAGTCTATTTGATTTGAGTTATACATCATTTTAAAGCTTAAAGTCTGCTCTTTCAGAATATGGTTATAACTAAAAATTCATGTCTGGCGACTTTTTGTTTGTTTTGAGGTGCAGGGTCATATATATATATATATATATATATATATATATATATATATAAGTAACAAAGCTGCAACAAAGTTCATGCTGTATTCACCAACGGTTTATTTCTTCACACAAATTTTCGGGCGTCTCGCCGCCCTTTCTCAAGTGTTGATACTGAGAGAACAATAACAAAATTAAGCCATAACAATATATTGCAACCGTGTTGCCAAGGATGCGCGCTTTAACGCATCAATGCTAGGCATCCTAACACCCAGCGCGCATCCTGGCAACAGTGCAATGTACGTCATAATGAAATGACAATGAGTATAAAGCATACATGAAAAAACTTGGTACGACTGATACAGAAGTAATATTCCTCTGAATACGCAGCTGCGGTGGTAATGTAAAAGCAGTGCATTATTTCTTTCAAAATTCAACATACACTATAAATTAACTTTAATTCTAGTGTATAGATAATCTTTACATAATCTGAAATTATCATGATTAATATAAACATTCGATTTTTTTTTAATCAAACTGAATCGCCACACTGATGGTTATGCAAAATATGTGCAAGCAGTTTACTATTCCTTTCAAACTTCAGCATACACATACATTAACTTCCAAATTCTGGTGAGTAGATAGTCTTTAAATAATCTCAGAATATAGCATGAATATGAAATACGTGAAAAATCATATTTTTCTTTTTTTGATTAAATAGATACGTCACAATACGTCTCGGAGTGGAAAATAGACTGGTTCCAAGAAATGGTTCAAAGGAGCGTCAGCATTAATGATAAGATCTATATATATATATATATATATATATATATATATAATATACACATACATGTATTTTCACGTCTCTCTAGTTGTAGAAAACACATACCACGCTCCCTTGGCCAACTGTTTGTAGAGAGTAATATGCATTCGACGGATGTCTTGAGCCCAGAGACATAGACGACAGTGGGCGCAATAATGATAATATCACAGATGTAGGGCTATGTGTAATGAAAGTTGTTGAATTTGTAGAATTAGCTATAATGCGTATGATATTTGTATATATTATATTTGATTATATCGTTTAAAAATGTAAATGTGACTGTGCATAACAAAACAAGCAAAAAGTCGCACGCACGGATTGTGTGTGAGAGCTGAAAATAGGTGAAATAGGTCAACCCAGTTAATCTTGACTTTTCATATTTTCTGAAAGAGCAAATCTTCTTCTACATTATACTAGAGTTTAGGATCATAAAACGAAAAGGAAATCGGGTTTAACGGTTTTTCTGGAACCCGTTTTGGTATAATAGTGTGATTAGGTGTTACTCAAAGAGTCTTCTTTTCATTTCTAAAAAACCCTGTCCATGCTCATCACTTTCAACTCCAAAAACTTTAGAAGAGATGACGCTACTGCTTTAAAAGTTGGCATAGATCATCAACTAAATGTGTTTGCATGCACAAATTCAGCTTAATGTGATTATTCCTTCATTGTTGTTGCTTTGGTACTTTTTGTTGATTTTGTGGTACCGATTCACAACAGAGAATGAATAGTATTTCATTCCCAAGAATTAGAACAACAGATTTATCATTTTTTATATCATGATGTGAATTTCACTGAAGTTCTCTGCGACTGTGTACATATCAATTTTCACTTCCCATGAACCTGTTTTAGTAGCAGCATCTGCGAGCCCACGGTACCATGCAAGGTTTTGCAGCTGGTTTTGCGCCTCATGTGGGCAGTGCATACTAATAATGGTTGTCTGACGTGCTGCTTCCAAATCAATGCAACATTTTGTACATAACGCAAAGTATTCACATTCATGCTAACGTCGATGTAGAGCGATTGTCAATCAGTTACATCGCAAATTGCTTTTTTGACTTTTGTACAAAGTAAAAAAAAAAATAAAGAATATGTTCTTCAATTGCGATAAGGCTATCCGATTACGGTTCAAATTATATGCTTACAAGTAATGGGCCTTTGGTTTCATGCATTTGAGTTTTCTCCACTATCGGAGAACATTTTAAGGGAGGACGCTTATAAAGCGAACGCAACACTAACTTTGCGCTTTAAAACTTCATGACATCGAATACATTGTTTCAAAATATCGAGTCAATTGAAAGTGTAACAACGTGTGTGTGTGTTTTTTTTTTTCAATTATTACAAAATAATGGATTTTTATTGGTTAAGGAACATATAATTTTCTTTTCTCTGTTTGAATGACATTAAATATAGCAAGTTCTTTCCTTCCATCAGGTCACGAGTCTATTTTGCCAAACAACCATGCCACTTTGGTCATACTGCAACAATTGAAGTCTATGTGAATGATGCATGTAGTTTGAATTCACATGCTCATGACCATGTGATCATTTCATTCACGACAGCATGCCTGTTCGGCTATGTAGGAAAGAATTGCTCCGTTGCTTGCATGGATATCAACTCCTCTAACAATGACTGTCAGAGGGCGCTATTTTGCCTTCCAGACCCATACGGGTGCTCCTGTGCTGCTGGCTGGTCGGGAATGGACTGCAGCACAGGTATGAGACATATCTGTAATGGCATTCCGCGTTTTTCGGTGCATTTCACTTGGCTTTCCGAGTCATGATTATGGATGAAAGAAATTAGTGCATTTTGCGGAGTAATCTAATTGGTGACATAAAATCTGCTACAGCGACAATTGCTGTTATACTTTCCCCAAGGACTTTGGATTACGGTTAGAATTGTGATATTGTTTTCGGTTAAGTTTGCTGTGAGGATTGGGATTTGGGTCAGGGTCATGTTGTGCATAAAGTTTATGTTTGGTTCACCATGCAAGTAGTTCATGGGAGCAATTTTCGCAGGAGCAAATGTCATGAAACTATCTAATTATGCCTACTGCCCTGTGGGAACATATTGCTTGACTCTCAGCCTAACAACGATGCAGAAAGACCTACTTTCCCGTGCTTTATTTTGAAGTAATGAATAAGCATGCTTTTAGAGGGCAAGCAAGTCTCTGTTTTAATAGTATAGTACTATGTTTAGCTACTGGCCAGTACTTGAGGGAAAGGGATTTTCCGTGCTTGTTATTTGGACTATAATAATGATTGCAAAGATAATTTAGTTTCTGACCTTGGCAACACTTGTAATAATGCATTTTGCACGTTTACCAGTTTTACTACCATCTCTATACACATGGACTCTGTTATTTTCATTGAAAGCACACATTCCTTTCTTTGCTATATTTCCTGAGCTTCAGAAGATGATCCATTATAATATGAGATTTATGAAACTTATCAAACAATTTTGAATTTGTTTGTTTAAAAAAAAAAAATATCAGGATGTGCTGCCGGCACGTATGGTGCGGGTTGCACCCAGACTTGTCACTGTGCGTCCTCCAACCAATGTGACCCAGTGACTGGTTCCTGTGATGGTCAAGGAGGCTGTGATACAGGCTGGTATGGTCCCCAGTGTCAAGGTATGAATTTAGCTACTTTTTTTTTCCTACAGGCTCTTCAAGATTGTTTGCACAAACAAAAAGATCTGCAAACGATGTTGTAATGCTTTAACAAATATGATATCAATCATTTCAAAGAAGTTTGTTGAGAACGATTGTCCATCTTTTATTTAACTTTTGTAAAAGAAAAATATTATACGTAAAAGACTTGCATATAGGAAACAAGCTAAGTCAAGACAGTTTCGTCCAGCTTGTTATCGCAACCTATATTACTGTGCACACAAACACACGCACACACACACACTAACACACACACACACACAAATATCTGTGGTATTATTTACAGTTTTGTAATGACAATGAAACTGCTATTGATAAGTTCAGTCCATTAGTAAATCAACGTAAGGAGAAAATTAACACGTGACTGATTTATGGTACATAACAGTTTCGTACAGAGTTACGAAACAGACTACTGCCATGAATGTCACGACTAAAATTCGCAGGAGGCTCAAAACATATGGCTCTATTTAGCATAATCTAAGCAAGGTATCAACTTAATGAAACTATAGAAGCACTCGTAGAGCGCAGACCTTCACCAAGTCCATCATTACAGTATACGCAGGCTGGTCACTACCAAAATTAAAACATGTATTTCTTGTGTCATTCTTAACCTTTCCTGTAAGTTTCCACCAAATCCGTTCACAACATTTTGAGTTATTTTGCAAACAGACTAACCAACGCCCATGATCACTTAACATTCTCCTTCCTTGACGGAGGTAATGATGAAATGCCACATGTGATGACATTCGCAAGTGGTAGTAGTTTATAAAATCTCAATTGCTTTTGGCAATGGCACTCTACGTGTTTGATACTTATGTAAGAATGATACTGCGTGTGGAATTTAAGGAGAATGTCTGCAATTTTTGTTCCCGTGTGTGTGGGTATGTTGGTGCGGGAGTGTGATTATGCATTTTGTAAGCTTAAATGGTACATGTCTTATTAAAGACGTCCATCGCAGATACGATCACCATTTGTCGTAGATCGACAAAACGTTTACTTTTCGATCTCATAAAATGAATGTGTACATAGCTGATTATTACGCATATTTAAACATACTATCATTGCATTTCTAATCACCTATTTGTTCACAGACATTTTGCCTTTAAATTTCAGTGCACATTGTCGATATGGCGACTTACAATCACCGTGCTGGAGTCCACAATGCCGCAGATAATTTCATCGGCGTATATATGATGGAAAACGTAGGTCATTCTTCCATCGGACATTACATCGGGCGAGAGGTGGACACCGGACCGGGAGAAACCGGTCATGGGGTGACTGGAACAGGTCAAGGGTGGCAGGACTCAGGGTTACCACAGGACACAGTCATAACAGAAGTTGTTCAGAGTAACTTCGACAGCGTTCGGGCGACCTTCAACCGACAAACTGGAGGGCCTGCTAGAGCTGGAGCGTTCAAGACAGCGGTGACCTACAAGGGCAGAACAGAAAAGGTGATCATGATCAACGAGTACCGAGGAGGTAAGAGTTAAGTCCTTCAAAGTATTCCGTCAGTTTCATGTGTTTACACACTGTTTTCACACCAGTAATTGTTTAAAGGGGATGGCTAGTAAGACCAGGCGTCCACTAGGGCACGGACAAGACGCGGACAAGACCCGAAATGCAAATTTGGTATTCCGCACTCCTTCGGCAACCTGTCTGCACGTTCCTGAAAGTGTCCGCTCAATGCCCTAAACATGTCCGGGCGTTTCCGCACCTTCGGGAGAAAGAGAAATTTCCGCGTCCAAATTTTGATTGAGACCAACATTTTGACGCGGAAATGAACTTCCTTACACCTTCGGCAACTTGTCCTGACGATGTCCTCAGGACATCCCGCCTGCCCGGAACCCTCCCGCACCTTCCGCAAACGCTCGTGAAAGAACCCCGCGGTGTGGGGAAGCTTCGCGAATGAAAGCGGAAGACACCAGGATGTTTTAGGACAGCGCGGAGCCGATGCGGATCTATATTATGTGAAAGTGTCATCAGGAACCGATGCGGAAATTTTTGTGCTCAAGACAGGAAAGAGTCAACACGTCCCATAAGCGAAATTTTGTTACGATGTTTAATTCCTTAGAAGATTTGACCTAAAATGCCCTACAAACGGGACTTTTGTACTCTGCTTTCACAAAAAGTCCCTACCATGGGAGAGGGCATCCGCCTCTCACACCCTCGCCGAGAATATCTCACCGTCACATAATGTACCCCCGTATGTTACAATCATAGTCCTTCACAGTGATTTTTTTTTTACAATGTTTAATTCCTTAGAAATTTGATTTAAAATGCCCTATAAACGCGAAAAAAAAAAAGAATCCCTACCGTGATACCCCCTTCCACACCCTCCCCCTATCGGTCGCTTTGCTCCCTCGCCGAGGATCCCACACCGTCACTACCCCTGTATGTTATAATCATAGTCCTTTCCAGTTATTATATGCTTATGAATATGTGCCACTAACAATGTATGTATTATGTACAGTGTATTATTTAACTCTTTATGTGCCATGGTGGAAACCCCCTGTGTGCCACGTTATTCTGAGACACGAAGGTAGTCATGCTTTGAGAAAGAATTCTATTTTTCCAGTCTGTATAACTTCTACAAATTTCTGTTAAGATTGACATACTAGTGAGCAAAGTTAAAGAGGAATGCCAAACTTTGCTTCTATATACAGTGTATAACAATTCTATTTTCATTTTTTCTTTTGAATTACCAATTGCTACATTACTGTAAAGGCATGACGTTTGCACATAAAATAGTGACAGAAACTTAGAATGTACACGCAAATCTAGTCGGGAACACCGCTTGATAGTCAATCACCACATAGAATGCAAGCCGTATGAGAGAGGAACAAAAGCGCGAGAAACGCTTTGATTGTACCGCGGGATTAGCGATTTATCGATCGGTTTTGGCGGCTTTGTTTGCTGAGCAGAATATGCGAAGTTGGCACGCCGTCGACTGAGTCGGACGTGCGAACGTGGCACATAAAGAGTTAAATGTATACATGGTGATACAGGCACCAATAAAAAAAAAAGAATCTCACAGGTTACATTAGTGTCAGAACGCACCTCCCTTGAAAAAAAAAAAGCTGGTGACGCCCCTGTTTTGTCATGTTGTTGCTATAGCAACGAAAATGATGTGAAATGAACATAGGGGAAAATAAGCTGATAATCAAGATAGTAGTTTATGATAAATATTTCACTGAATCTTGTCATGATTTTTTTTTTTGGTTTTTAATTAGAATATAATATATTTCTTTATAAATAGCTGTTGCCATGTAAAACGTCATTGCTATAAGGTGACCATGACATTATGAAAATTGTTTTTTATTTGATTCGTGTTCAGCACCCCCAAAATAGGGGAAATTGCACAAAAAATCAAAATCTACAAAAAAATTTAAGAACAGTGCAACTCGCCGTCTACTAACAAGCCGATTCGCACTTTTTTTTCCGCGTCTGACGCGGACAGGATGCCGAAATGACAGAATTTGCTTCCGCAACCCTTCCTGGGCTTGTCCGTGCCCTAGTGGACGTCTGCCCTTACTGATCAGTGGGAATCAGTGGAAATGCTGGGGGATGATTGTTCCAATCCCTGCGAGATTCATTTAAGAGTACATTATATCTATTGTTGTGTGAAAATTATTTGCTTCAGAATGGTCTCATTTTCAAGTAATGCGCGGTTTAATGTTTCCAGGTTAGCATGCCTGTACAGTGACGGGGCGAATCGTCATGGCCCGTTAACTTGTAACTCTTGTTGACTTGTCACTCTAAATTCATGCATGTTGCCTTCATAAATTATAGTATTCTGAATTTTTCTTTGATATCTTGTGAACGCATAATCTTTGTGTAAAGAACTGTAAACTTTCTTTTGTTTCCACACTTGTAGCCAACTTGTTTTTGCCCTCATTGTTGTTTCGTGAATGATTACTTACTTTTATTCGTTCTCTGTTTCCATATTTTCTTTCATTTCTTATCTTTGTGATTGTTTTTGTTTCATGCCCATTTTGTAAATAGTTCTTTTCTATACATACCCCTTCTTTGTTATAGTTGTTCAATTTTTATGGTTTGTTTTAGAATTTTTTCGATTAGTTGTTGAATATTACTTGAAGAGATTATGAGGACTTAGTTTACAAGCTTTGCTTATTCGATGGTCTCCTCGTCTTCTTCTTCTTTTCCTGCTAAACCAGTGGTTTGTTATTCTCCTATTAACTGACTTATGTACAGAAGAGGTAAAGATGAATAAACTTGAAACTTAAACTTGAACTTGATATAAGTAAGAATGAAACATAAATAGAACTACTGTTCTGTTTCATGACATAATCACAACAGCCTGCACCATCCATTCACTTTGGGATTCCAGATTCTAATTCTGAGGTATGGGCAGAAAGGCTGTCATACACAGTTGGAGTCGGTGAAACCATAACCCTAACAGTGGCAAGGAAAAGTGGGTTGAATCAAGGGGACCTCGTCTGGAGGCGCAACGGTGATGACGTCATAACTGCTTGGGATAGCTTGACATCAGTAACCCTCAATGACGTCAGGAAATCCGATGAAGGCATTTATGAATGCTACATTGAAGGCAACAGGGAAGCCGGGAAACATGCAATTATGAGGCTCTTCGTTAGAGGTGATACAAAAACATTTCATTCAGATTTTATGTAATGCAACGCCAAACAGTACGTAAATTACATACTTAACTAGCGTCTCCTTTCATGAGTGCATGAGTGAACAATACATTAGTGGAGTACTTTCCCAACGGATCACAACGCATGACCCTGATACTTGAAGTTTTACACCAATAGGTACAATGTACTGGACATGATGACAGTAGCATCCAATCACTTCTAGAATGCAAGGTTTACATTCGCTTTCTCTAAAATTTATATTTGGCAGTAATTATTTCATTTGCTATTTATATTAAAAATGATTTGAACCATGTAAACGGTAAATATTTATAAGTTTAATTGAAAAGGCGGTATAACATAGAATGTTGCGCAAAAATGATTGCCTCTAGAAAGAATTAAAATTAATAATATCTCCTAATTACAGTTGTTCGACGTCTCTTGAAAGTGTCTGAACGTACCGAGATTTGGATTGTGATCAGCGTGTAAATTAAGGCTCTGGTGCCCGCCAAGTCTTCACATATAATTTATATATCTTGTGTTTTTTATAGGATCATAGGTGCATCTATTATCTGGAAGTGTAGGTACGATCTGTATTTGAACATTAATAATAGTAATACAGTATTTTTTTTCCTGTAATGCGCTTAAAACAATGTTTCTAAGCGCAAAAGGAAAAGACGAAAGGAAAAGGGAAAAATGAGAGATAACAGAGGAGTCAAAACACAAGTAAGAATAACATGACATAAATCCGTGTGACAACGAAGACAACGTTACTTGGCAACACCTATGCACTTTACTCTTGATGACAGCTCAACTTCGGTAATCTTCGTAACAATGCTATAAACAGTGATCGGCAGTATCATCAACAGCGCCCTCTACACTACCGGGACCATGCGCCTTTAATAGTGCGAGGTCCGGGTAACAGTTGAAGATGGGCAGTAGCATGGGAGCACAGACGTCGAGATGCAGAAGAATTAAGTTAATGAGGATCGGAAAGAGAGTAGGTTCTGTAGGTATGAAGGGGCTTTGTTATGGATAGCTTTGTAGACAAGGAGGAGAACTTTTAAGATAACACAGTCCTGTATTGGTATCCAAAGAAGTGACTGGATAATTTGCGTAATGTGTTCAAACTTTTTGGAACGTGTGACTAGTCTGGCGGCGGTGTTCAGGATGCGTTGAAGGGATGCAATATGGGATTGGGGGAGACCGGCTAGGAGAGTGTTACAATAATCAATGTGAGGTATGACACGACTTCATGGATAAGCTTTTCTGTGGCAGGAGCGTCGAGGTACTTGCGGATCCTACCAATTCTTACTGTCCCCCAAGAATTTGCTGTACTGCACTTGTTGCAGATGTGCTGGGCAAGGGAGAGGTGCTTGTCTAAGGTTATACCAAGATCTCGGACACACTTCGACTTCTGCACATATCCCGTAGTAAGCTCCAAGGGAGGAACGTCATGAAACCGCTGTCTGAATCTAGAAGATACATGTATAGTCAACATCCAGTCTTCTGTCAAGCAATCTTCTAATGGCGTCACTTCTGTCACTGATATCAGCTCTCATAACGAGGTAAAGTTGGGTATCATCCGCGTACATGGCGTGCTGTATACCATGATGTGAACTGATTACATGACAAATAAGAGGGTGTAGAGGGTGAAGAGCAGAGGGCCAACAACTGACCCCTGTGGAACCCCCCAACGGAGAGAAAAGGATTGTGACAATGACCCTCTCACTATAACTCTCTGAAGACGACCAGTGAGATAGGACTTTATCCACTCTAGCGCAGATCCCTTTATGCCGTAACAGGATTCGAGCCGATTGAAGAGAGCAGCGTGGTCAAGGCAATCAAAAGCAAATGAAAAATCGAAAAGGATAAGACAGGCTTCGAGTCCATTGTCAGCTGCTAGTAGAAGGTCATTGGCAACTTTACCAAGGCTGTCTCAGTTGAGTAGTGTTGCTGATGTGCTGACTGGTTTAGCACACTTTAGTGGGAATAAGTCATTGGACTCCAGATAATACCTGAGCTGCATAGAAACGAACCTCTCTAATACATTGCCAATGAAAGGAATATGACCGTAATGCGAATTAATGTTTGTATCGCGAGGTTCAATGATGTCATCAAGCTATGGCTCAATTTGCTAAGGGGCAAAAATTGCGTGGGGGGTCGGGGGGGAGGGAGGACAGCCATTACTCTCTATGTAAACAGTTGACATGTAGAGATCAGTTGCCGGGGTAAGCGCGTTACATCCCATACCATTCCATCATCGCGTGTAGTTTTATCTGGTTATCCAGGCAGGCGGCCCGTTTTTTTTTTTTCTTTAAGTTACTGCTAAAATGTGTAACCCTAGTTTGTGACTAAACCATCCATGTTTTGTCATACCTAAAGAAACATGCAAGGCTTTCCACAGTAAATGTGTGTCCGTTTCTACTAATACACATACTACAAGCACAGTCTTTTGAGTGGGTACCTCCACTTTATTTTTAAAAGAATGTATTAACATCTTGTATAAATATGCCTCATCTTGTACTGACTACAGTCATGAGCATGTTATTATTTTCTACCTGTGTATCATCCGTTAAATGCATGACAAATTTCACGTATTTTTTGTACATTCTTGTGAAAAATTAAACTAAAGTTTGAATTGACTTCAACTGAATCACGAGCACTGTTTCCTATGAAAGCAAATTAAAATTATTCTACCGTGATACCGCTCTAATCAGATTATTTTCTATGACACAGATTGTCCCTCAAAGAAATATGGGCTGGATTGTTCGAGCGACTGTCCGGACTGTAACGGTGCGGGCGTTTGTCACCATGTGACGGGAGAATGCATATGTCGACCAGGATTTGAATCCGATTACTGTGAAACAGGTATAACTCTATTTTATATATATATATACATATATACATGCTATTGTGAACAATAGTCCACAAGGCGTGACACTAAGATCATGCATACAATGCTGCGCACTATACATGACAACCTCATGGCCTAATCAAGGTTTCACAGCAGCTTTAGAGAAGAATAATGACAAAAAGAAAAAGGTGGGGCCTAATAAATAATATACTATACAATCTGCAGAAGGTGGTTATGGACGCGACTCTTGAATGACTGAGACCCTCTGTCACTAATCATGCCTACAGTGTCTTCTGGTAAGCTGTTCCAGACTCTGACTGCAGTGTGTACAAAACTCCTGCCAGTTGAGTGTGTTCTGGATTTGGGTTCCACAAGAGCATGACTCGGAGTTGACACACTAGAGCGAGTTGTTCTTCTCGTTGTGTAAGGTGGGGGAACCAGCTTATTCATGTCTTGAGGGCAGAGGCCCGTCTGCATTGTGTACAGGGCAACTGCAGCTGCAATTTGACGTCCATGGTGAAGCGCAGGAATATTGAAGTTGGAGCGTGCCTCGTCCTTATTTATTCTGATTATGCGTAAGACCTTCTTCTGTATACGATCAAGTAGTTGAAGTACTGTAGGAGATGCATTCAGCCAGCACAGAGAGGCGTGTTCCATGATACTTCTTATCTGGGCCTTGTACACTGTGGCTCTTCCAGGGGCATCCAGTGTAGATGCTACCCTCCTAAGAGCATCAAGTCTCTGTCCAGCTCTGGACGAAATGTTCCTGATGTGCTTATCCAGGTAAGCTTCTTGTCAACCGTGATGCCCAGTATCTCCAGTTCGTCTACCTCGGTGATTTTTGTGTTTCCAAAGTGCAAGTCTACTCTCGATGGTTGTCTCTTTCTTGATATTGTTAAAGCCTTGCACTTAGCTGGCTCAAAAGACACCCTCCATTTATCAGCCCATTGCTTCATGTTTTTTCCCGGTCTCTGTTTAATCTTGCATTAACTGGCTCCGCTTCTCCTGATGATCTAATTTCACAGAACAGGGTGGAGTCATCAGCATACAGATATAGGGCATTTTCGCACGGATCACCCAGGTCATCAATGAAGACTGAGAACAGCAGGGGAGCTAGAACTGATCCTTGTGTTACTGAAGCATTGATGGATGTAGTTGTGGATGACTGTCCTGACAAAACAACCATTGTTGATCTATCTGACAGGTAGCTTTCAATCCAGCTGAGCAGTTTTCCTCTGATACCCTTCCCTTCCAGCTTGGAACAGAGGCCGTTGTGCCAGACCTTGTAAAAGGCTCCCTTAATGTCCAGCGCAATGACTCGAACTTCATTCCCTCTGTTTAGTGTGTTAGACCATTGTTGAGAGAGGAGGGTTAGCAGATCTGCAGTACTGTGGTGAGGTCTAAAGCCAAATTGTCTGTCTGAGATAAGATGATGCTTGAATAAGTATGTTTGAAGTTGGGATTGGACAATCGACTCCATAACCTTGCTTATATTACTCAGAAGAGAGATTGGGCGGTAGATTGCAGGGTCAGACTTTGAGTCCCTTTTGTGGGTCGGGATGACATGCGCCATCTTTCATTGGTGGGGAAAAATTCCATTTGAGAAACATAGCTGGAAGAGGCGGCTTATTGGTCTTGCTAGTTCTGCACTACACTCTTTGAGAATTCGCGTAGGGACTTCATCAGGGCCAGTTGCTTTGTCTGGTTTAAGTTTCCTAAGGGTTCTTTTGACGTCTTTGGCCCTAAAGGTGATGTTGTCTAGCACATGTTGTGTATCACCATGAACCTCCGGTGCAGAGTCTCTGGCATTATCAAGATGACACTTCTTGGCATAAGTTTGGCTGAGAAGCTCTGCTTTCTCCTTTGCAGTAATGTTAACCTGGTCTTGTTCCTTCAGGACTGGTATATCTACACTGGTGTTCTTTCCAGACAGGGAATTCACCTTATTCCACCATTCCCTGCTACTGAGACTCCCATTTGTTAGATTTTTTTTTTCAGATTCTTATCGTGTTGTCTCTTAGCAATTTTTTCTGCCTTATAATGTATACAGCTCTTGCTACTTTGAATTTCTGTCTGGTTTCTTCTGTGTTGTTTTTTTCTCATTTGCTTGTAGAGCCGCCTTTTTCTGTTAGCGGCTCTCCGGCAGTGATCGTCAAACCATGGTTTGTCTCCTGTCTTTCTCACGACTTGCTTGCTAGGGATGAAAATATCCATTGCTGTGTGAATGATGTCGGTAATATTGCTGCACGAAGTCTCTGGGTCAGTACTAAAGGCTTGGTTCCAGTTTGTAGAGTAGAAGAAACCTCACATTCCCTAGTAGCCAGCTTTGTCGTTTCGTCGTACCTTCCATTTGTAAGGCTTGTCTCTGAAGACTGGTACCTTAAACTTGACAAAAACTGGGTTGTGATCTGATGTACCCAGTGTAGCTAGTGTTTCTGCGGTAACAGCCATATCAGTCAGGACAAGATCCAGGATTTGGTCTTCTCTAGTGGGCTCATGTACAGCTTGTTGTAGTCCAAGGGAGTTAGACATTTCTTATGCACGTCTACCAGCAGTTTCTGTAGTGTGGCTGCCTAGCCATTCTGTGTGATGCACATGAAAGTCTCCGAGGAGGATCACAGACTGGGCATGACAGTCTGTTAGTTTGGAGGAAGTGACAGACTCAAGATAGTTGATAATGTCGCTGTTGGCTTTTGGCGGTCTATACACGGCAGCACACAGGACTTTTTGTGTTTGCAGGGACACCGTGAACCACATGAGTTCAAAGTCTGCAGGGTCTTGCTCCCGGTCATGGTGGATGGCAAGTCCTTCAAGGCAGTAGACGGCAATCCCTCCACCAGATGTGTTGAGACGGTCTCTGCGGCAGCAAGGTGAGTAACCAGAGATGGTGATGCAGTGGGCTCCATCCTTTACTGTAGAATCTAAAAAGTTCTCCACCACAACAACAATGACAGGCTTAAATTTGTGGCAAATGTTCTCATATGTTCTCAGTTCTCCTATGTTCGTTCGTAGACCTCTAATGTTGACTTCCAGTATAGTCAGATCCGCATCTCGTAATCGTGGGGCGGTCAGGGGTCAATTCCGTTTAAATCCATCCGTTCGAGGCTTTCCTTTCTTGTTTCTAGCGAGAGGATTGAGTAAGGAGGACCGGGTTGCTGGTCCAGCACCTCCATATAACACACTTCAGCAGTGCAGTAGGGATGTCTGCTATACATGACCTGAACTGGAAGCATCCTAGGACTTATAGTAGTTCGGGTTCTATGATGGAACAAGGTACCACTTGGTCCAGGACTGGGTGATCAGCAGAAAGAAGCACATCCCCACTACACTATAAAATTACATAAGTCATCACTGCTCATGAATGTAAAGGCAGTTTTCCAATGACGCATATTGTCATGGAACAGTGACTTATGTACAATATTAGGCTGCAACAATAGAGCTCTTCAAAAGAAATACACCTGTAACGAACGTATTATATGTTTCGAAATTTTACGTCTTGTATACTTCTTAACATAATTTATGCGTTAAATGTCTTAGTTAATTAAATAATATGGAAACAATTTAAGCTACTGAAGAGCGTTGTTGCAAGATTGTTGTTTTATTCTATTAGCTTTTAAGATATGAAATTCAAAGCGAGTAAAGACATAGTCACGTGATTGCTTTTTGTTTGTTCTGAGAATCTAAGTAATTCTAAGTAACTAACATTCATCCCAGGTTCAAACTTTGTACTACAATGGATTAGAAATTCTTTCAAAAATGCAGATTTTTGCACAATAACTTACATAATTATGCAAATTTTATGTTAATTTACATAGGTATGAAATCTATTTTTCAAGAATTGTTTCTAGATACTCTTTAGAATACTTCTACCAAATTAGGTATTTCTGCTGGATGCACATATATTTTTAAACAATTTTTATATGTACATTTGCATAAATTATGCAAATCAAGGCTTATTTGAATAGATACAGATTGTCTCTTTAGATGAAAAAATTTCAATTGCCCTAGGGAACATCTGTGCCAAGTAGGACATTGTACTAAAAAATACAGCGTTCACCCCCTTAGCAAGTCTACTATAGTTCCCATTTAGTTTGCAGACTGACAGCGCACGTACGCACACACGCGCACACACACATACACACGCACGCACGCACAAGCATACGCACCCTCAATATTACTTTTCCACGAGCCCCCCCCCCCCCCCCCCCCATGTCCTGACCCACGGTACGCCACTGGTAGTGAGGTGTACGTCGTTTCGCTCGCTACTGCTGAGCTTCGTCAGGTACAGAAAGACACGGGGTGTGTTACGGCACATTTTGGTAAATTGTACATTTTGGTAAATTACGAAAATGTGCAGGACATTGACGGCACATTTTGGTATTCCATTGCCCAGGGGGTCACAGAACTCTTACACAAGAGTTCTGTGCCAGGGGGTAGGCCTAAGTGAATTTTGTTTTTGTTTTGCGCTTTTGTGGATACCATCAAAGATCGTACACTCATACGACGTTTGATACCATCACACTCTCGGCTTGCTATATGCAAAATACCCCGCAAGAAAACGGCGTATTTCTCGATTTTTAGCGCTTTTTCGGCGACCCGTAGACCCCAACATGTTACGCGCGCTCTTGGAAAAGTTCCGATTCTGCTCTTTTGACGGTGGAATTTGGGTTTTTCGATGGATTTTTGGAGGAGACTAAAGGACTTTCCTGTTGTTAATGAGTGTTTCTAGTATGTGAAATGATGTGATTTGCGTGTGATGTGACTTTAGAACCAAAGATCGTACACTGAAGTGTACGATCTTTGGCAGAACTCACTGGCTGGTGAGAAGTGATACTGGTAAGTGACTGAATGCACAGTATGTTTACCCGGTTACAGCTCGTTATTCCGAAGGTTCGTTATTCCGAAGGCTCGACTCAGTCAGAAGATTCGTTATTCCGAAGGTTCGTTTTTCCGAATTTCATTTTCGGATGAACAAATCTTCGGAATAACGAACCTTCGGAATAACGCCAGAAATGTTCGGATTAACGAACCCTTTTTCATTTTCGGATTAACGAACCTCTAGGTATAGGGAATTTGAGTGTTTCAGATTAACGAACCTTCGGAATAACTAACCTTCGGAATAGCGAACAGCACCCTGTTCACCCCATAGAGCTGTATTAATAAGCCAACTCTATGGTTTACCCGGACTCTGTAGCGCCGCTAAGGCGTGAGTCTGCCGCCTTTGACGGCCCCTCTAGTTTTTGATGTGTTACTGGTTGAGAGTGAAGTTAGAATTTAAATTCTTTTCTACTCGTCATTATGTAGTGATCTCGAAAACATCATGACAAACCCATGTTGAAAGAGCCCTGTACTAAAGAAAACTATTATGTTTGGGGTTTTTAGACGAAATCAAAGTAAAAAAAAAAAAAAAAAAAAAGACGAAATCAAAAAATAAAAAAAAAAATAAAAGCTTAACAGTAAACTGACATCAAACTAATTTGTCTTCCATAGAGAGGAGACGGTGTGGCTTTTCATTTATTATGCATTGCAAAGCTAATTTGATTTGTGCGAATGACTTTTCATATGACGACTTTCCTAGCTGCTCCCAATAATGATATTTCCTTAACAGTTAAGTTCATAGCGTTTCATTCAAATTATTTGGGGAGGGGGAGGCGTGGGATGGACGGACAGCAACTCTTACTCTGTCCAGGTCCAGTTTACCTTTGGGAGCAGTGATTTAAAAAATGTTCAAGATATCACATTTGATGCATATGTGTAGGTTTGTTGTATCATAAAACATCCTACCATATGAAATATTTGCAATTAAACCTAAAATATTAGGAGATATCAGGGTTTTTCTCAATAAACCGTAACTGTATACGGTTTAGTCTGGAAACATTTTATTATAACTATTGTTCACATTTTGTGTATTTCAAAACACTTAACATCGATTATACGGATTCAAATTTTGACAGTGGTTGTTTCTATCCCTAACTCACATTTTAGAACTATTTTAAAGCACTAATGCTGGTTTTTTGTTTCATCTGCAAATGGTAAATTATGCCTTTATGGCATATTCCGTCATTACTTATATAATTCAGAACGACAGTGTACAGTGTGCTTCTTTATCCATGTATTCCTGTACGTGCTTCTAGGTTGCGGCAACAATGCTTGGGGTAAGGATTGCACGGTGGTATGCGCAAGTCGTTCAACCTGCCAACATCGCCTTTTGTCCGTCCCTGATCCTGTGGGTGTGTCTTGCCAAGCCGGATTCGGAGGAAACAGATGCGAAACAGGTTTGCTCTTTCATTGTTTCCTTTACCATTGCTGAACATTGAACTTTCTGGGCACATTCTTGATGAGGGTGTGTCTGAGTGTGTGCGTGTGTGTGTGGGGGGGGGGGCAGTAGTGTTAGTGAGGAAAGGGAGGAGTACGACTGCTCGATTATGTGGGCATGCGTGCTTATGCTCGATTGTGTATCTGGGAAAGGAGATTGAAATTCTCTTTTTGGCTCAGGAATCCACTGGAAAGTTTCCAGTGATCACACTGTTTTTTTATGAAATGCGAGAATGAGAGGATGATACTTGGCAAAAAAAAACAAAACAAAACTGAGAACTAGTATAAGAACAGTATTGTAGGAGAAAATAATGCGGGTGGGGGTGAGTGAGAAAGCACCAATTATTGTTTATTTGTGCATTTTATTTTGAAGGAATTCATACTTCTTGGCAGTTTGCATTATAACGCAGGTTAGCAATGTATACCTCGTGTCGTCTGAGTTTTCGATACCCGTTCTGTGATATTTTTGCGTCCGCTGAGGGCTGCTGTTACTGTTGTTATTTGAATTTATTTTGCGTTCATTATTCCTCTAGGAATATTTACTCCAAATCTTTACATAAAATTACTTTGAATTTTCAAATTTTACGCTATATTATTTCCATTTTATTAAGAATAATACAAAAATAATATATTCTATCAAATAAATCTCCCTCACCTGCCTCAGTTCGAGCTGCCCAGTCGACGACCGTATTTTCTGGCCAGCCCGGCTCGGTACCTTTAGCACACTTCTCAGCAAGGTGGGACCGTGATTGGCTGTCCACCTGCCTGGGCCACTCCAATACACGCGAGGGGCTCTATCGATCCTCGTGATTTATCGGGAGTATTTAGCGCGAATTTTATCATAAATTTACATGAAACTAGAAAACAAAGCAAGGCTAAGATAAAGTAAACATCTGGGCTGTGTGCAATGCGCAGAATGATTAAATCCGAACATATACTTACGAAATTATGTGTTAGAGTGAATATTCTTGTCCTCTGGACATACTGAACAAAGCACGCATAATATATGCTTTGAGTTCCTACAAACAGCAAAATATGACGCACATCAGTCAGTGGTTTCTATTTCTACTAATAAAATACTTCTTTCTATCATATAATTTGGACATTCACATAAAAAAAAAAATGGGTGACTGTTTCAAAGTTTCGTGGACAATTCGGACACAGTCCATTTTCATGCATATTCAATCTAGACAAATTTAATCATAATTTAAAAAGAAATATTCCCATTCTCAATTTATAACTTTTCCTGTTCCACTATGCCGTTCTCGCTACGATTTGACTATTTTCTTAGATCGGGAAGCCGACATGACACAGTATGATGTTAGAACGCTCTAAGAACGCTGTTCAGTTACGACTACCACATGCTTGCTACGCTCTTATTACGATGATCGGGAATGAGACATTACAATCTCTGCCGCTGCTTACGTTAGTCCAGCGGATATAGAGCACATATAGGGTGAATCATGCACATTATGGTAAAAGCACCATACTTGGTACACATGTACATGATGCCAATACAAGTCATTTCTGATATGGAAGCCACTCTGTGTCTGCCTGTGGCGGCCGTGGCGGCCATTTTTCAAAATGGCCGCCATGTGATATAGCAATGCTGTGTATTTTGGAAACTATAAGTCCGATTGTACCAAAGTATAGGTTTTGAGGGTCAAGGATTCCAATGAAATTATTTTTGAGAGGATAAAACCATTGCAACCTACTTATTAGCGGCCATTTTGAAAAAAAAAAACATGGCTGCCGCTCTACATTCTATTCATATATTTTTAAAACCAATGGATGCATCTTCATGATTCTGGTACAAAAATATGTTTTTGAGGTTGAATTATTTAAATGGATACATCTTTTCGTGTATACAACCATCACATCCTATGTTTTGGCTGCCATTTTAAAACCTGGCCACCGCAATGGACTATACTGTACGTCTTTGAAACTAATTGG
Source organism: Diadema setosum (assembly GCA_033980235.1). Lineage (NCBI taxonomy): Eukaryota > Metazoa > Echinodermata > Echinoidea > Diadematoida > Diadematidae > Diadema > Diadema setosum. The sequence goes on along the minus strand of CM067072.1, from coordinate 31,899,057 downwards.
GGTCAATGATTTTAAACAAGCATTTGTTAAATAGAACTAACACATTTCGTTTTCATATCCATTTTGATAAATATGACTGCCGCACTACATAGAGTATGCACACACACACACACACATTATACACAGTGTGGCCTAGAATTAACGGAAACGCGAGTTTTCGCAAATATTTGCACATTTGCATTACTTTGATGTCAAAATGAATCACAAAAGGTTATAGATAATTTATCTAGAAGAAGAATGACACCAACTCATCCGATTTGGTTTAGTAGTTTTCATTCTACAGATGTTTTTGTAAAGACGGGTCGAGCGTAAATTTCTTAGCGCAGCATCGAACAAAAGCCACTGCCTTGGGAGACTAACAAAGAGTTTAGGCCGCACACCACAATGTGGAATGCTTGAATAGGATTATTTCGAAAATTGACCTGAGCTTTGATAAAATAAAGTAAGAAATTAATGATCAACAAAAGCATGTCTAGAAAGAAAAGTACTCAACCAAATTGGACAATTTCATTTTGGTTTTGAAACAAATATTCGTTTCCGTTTTCTGAGGGGCCACCCCATATATATATATATATATATATATATATATATATATATATATAAACCCTCACTTGCCATATGTATTGTCCCATTGACAAGAATCGTTCACCTATTCTTGGTAAATGACCGTTTAGTTCTTCATTGTTCATTGATTGTTGTTGATTGACCATACCTCTATCACATTCACTATTCAAGTAGGTATTGAACATCACATATTAAAGTACAATTGTTGCATACCTGGAATACTAAAGATAATTATGTTGAATATCAAAGGCAGAATAAATGGTGAGAATGGAATAGAAGACTTTCCCCCAAATTTTGGATGCATAGACAGGAGAGTACAAATAGTGTACTGTCATAGTTTCCAGCCACAAAGACATGATTATTGCAGTCTTATAAGACCTACTGATTTCTAAAGTTTGTTTTCAGTTCTTGTTCATTATTTCATAGTCTGACCTTGTCAAAACTGTTACACAAAATTATAAGGAATCATATGAAGGAATCGAATGAGCTCGGACAATCCAAAACAATAAGCCAGTTCGGAGTTCCACTTTGCGCATGAGCAGAAACAAGGTCATTCGGACCAACAGGCATGTTGGTTTTTAATTTCACTGGGATAAGCATCTGTAATGTAATGATTATTCATGAAATACTTATAAATGCTGCTTGCCAGCACATCCACCTGGCAGCAAAAGTGGTATTTGGCAATATCAATAGAAAGAGATCGTCAATACATTCAATGCAAAATAACGAAATGGATGCTTTCCCAAGTGTTAATTCACGGATCATTCTGGTCATCTGGTCGACGCAAGTTCATTCTTTGTTTGAACAGGATCAATGAATTCCATAAATTATTATGTAAAGCTTATGCATTATGTCGCTCTAAAACGATTGAAGTGCCCCTAACCGACTGAGAAAAAGGAAAGGTCATTCGGACTTATGTGCCCATGAGCTAACTCCGAACTGGCTTATTATTGTTCCTGATCATCCATTGATGAGCGGTAATGAACGTGAATGCATATATTGATGCAGGAGTGCTTTAGAGAACGTCTTCAGTATTTCTACTGGTGCCAGTAAGTAAGATCGATTACCTGAATATTTTATTCTGCAGTTTTATCTTCTAATAATCATGAACCTAAAAATTTGTATTTCTTTGAGGTTTTCCTTGAATTCATAAATTAGCATTCAAATCTTTCTTGTAGTTTATATTTTGCTAGTAGACTCATGTGGAGCTGCAAATGACAATTAGATGTAAACCTATAAAGATGTATTGTGTAATACCTTTTATATTTACTTTATCGTTTGATGTATAAGATTCAGTGTAGTTGTAAGTATCAGAACAGCTTGGTCAATCATGGATTTTATAGACATACATATAGTGTGTTTACATTTGATGTAAGTGACCCAAGAAGATTTAGAAGTTTTCTCACACTTAGTGTCATGTTTCCAAAGAAAACAGATGTACTATATTGGTTGGAAACTATGATTTTCATTCCATGGTCCAGGGACCAGAGAAGGCGAGAGTCTATATTTCTAGAAAATGTATAATCTTGATTAATATGTACTTCAGACATGAAATTGTGAAGATCATGTTTTTCACATACACTGTACACACAGAAATCCTATAAAGGAAGTTGAGCATATTTTCCAAAATGCTTACAAAGTTTACTATGCCCAGGTGTTCCACATTAGAATACTACAAATGAGTGAACAAGTCATTGCTGACCCCTAAAACAAACGTTTACACCAGAATCAATCCACAATGGCCATTCCGCTTTCATAACACTCGTACGCTATATAACTGGAGGGAGGCCATATTTATTAAATGGCCGCCAAAACAGGATGTGATGAACCTTTTCACTTTGCTAAAACATCATTATATTGAAAACCTTCACCCTAAAACTATACTTTTACATTTGAATCGTGAGTATATATCTTTTGAGTTCGAAGATATACAATATTCATTATCTGTTGTATGGCAGCCATATTTATTAGAATGGCCGCCAAAACGTAGGATGAAACGATCCATATTCACTTACAGTTGAATTTATCGGAACCCTTGACCCCAAAAACATATAAGTCGGTACCAGAGTCATGACCCTTTGTCCATACATTTTAAGGATATGTTATATCTAGCATGGTGGCCATATTTTTTCAAAATGGCCGCCAATAAGTAGGTTGCCGTGGTTTTACCCTCTCAAAAATTATTTTATTGGAATCCTTGACCCTCAAAACCTATACTTTGGTACAAGAATCACGACAATCGGACTTATAGTTTCCAAAATACACAGCATTGCCATATCACATGGCGGCCATTTTGAAAAATGGCCGCCACGGCCGCCAAAGGGAGAATCAGAGTGGCTTCCATATCAGAAATGACTTGTATTGGCATCATATACATGTGTACCAAGTATGGTGCTTTTACATTAAGTGCATGATTTTTTCTATATCCGCTGGACTACGTTTCAGACGATGTAGCTACGCTGTCAGTGCGATGTTGCCGATATTGTCCGATCGACGGATGCACGTTTTATTTACGCTCTGAACGATCTATACGATCTCATCACGCTGTTACCCCGTCCAGAGAGCTGAAAAGTGCCCGATGTGCCCCGATGTACCCCGATTCGACTGTCGATCCTCAGTCAGTCAACGTATTAGCATGCAGAACCAAAGAAATATACTGTGGACCTCGAAGAGGCTCCTCAAGTCACTGTTCTTTTGCAGCAAAGCATTGTTAATCAAAGACGTGCTGATCTTTCCTAGGCTTTTTCTTGATGTCCTTGCTTCTATAGTCAGTCTCCCTTCAGTTGTAGATGATTTCATATTCTTCAAAATTCTAATATGACCTCTTCTTCCTCCTCTTTAGCATTACGTGCAGTATCTCTTTCTTTGTCCTTTGTTTAGCTGTTCCCCTGATTTCTTCTGCTCTTTTTCTTCATCTCTTCTTCTTCTTCAAAAATTTGAGCACCTTCTTCATATTCTGCCTCAACAGGTGCAGCGACAATGTCCTCCTCCTTCTCAACAGTCTTGCCTCTCGATCTCTTAGATCTTCTTCTGGCAGGCATTTTTGCCTGTGATTTTTCCAGCGTATCGGCTGCGCCCCTTTTAGAGAGGCGAGAGCGGAAGACGTGATTAATTGAGCCTGGGAAGGCGTAGGAACAGCGTAGCTAAAGCGGGAACACCGTAGCTAAAGCGAAAACAGCGTAACTAAAGTGGGAGTGAAGCGTACTGAGAGCGTCGTAGAAACGGGCCTTGATTCTATACAAGAGTACAGAACGTAGTGAGAGCGGCGGTAAAGCAGGAAGATCGTGCTTTGATCAGGGAAGAGCAGCGCAGCAGCGGGACTACGTCGGTGTCTAAGTTTACTTCCCGTTCTTGTGCCGATGTACTACGCTCAGAAATATCTTGTTACGCTCATCCCGCGGTGTTTACGCTGTCACTACGCTCTCCCCGCTTGCTGTACGATTCAAAATAGGTCACTTTTGATCGGGGAGATCGGGAAGAAATTTTGAACAGGTTCAACATTTCTTCTCGATTTAAAAAAAAAAATGCCCGCTTCAACTCCGACCTCCAAACGCTGCTAGTACGGTGCTACCGGCCCCCGTACGCTTTTGCGGCTCTCTCCCGATCTGTTAGATCGGGACATCAGTGTATTTATGAACATCATTTTGCTATTTCCTGTTTATCAATTCAAGAGCCATTTGCTGCTGATGTATAACATGATCACACTTTGACAGCATCATGTCTGAACACTGCCGGTATCTGCCAGTGCCAAAACGGTTGATGAAAATGTTGTACTTTTTCCGTACATCGGGAAAATAATATGTCTTCACTTTTCATGATTCTTTCACCAAATGGGGTGTGGGGATTTCTACTGTCGTAAAAATTAAATTGCCAGCACTTTTTGACATCCCGTATTAAGAGATGATTTGGAACAGTGTCAATGTGCCTACCAAATTGAGCAGTCAACATCTGCCTTCGTAGATCTAGTGGTAATACGCCTGATTCTACTTGCAGGGTTGTCAGAGAGGTGGCTATACTGGCTCCTAGACAGATTATGAAAGCTTGGTATTGCACTGAATTGAGTTTTTTTTTTTTTTTTTATACGATGAAGCTGAATCTAATGCTTCACATGCGTAAATATGTCAAAGAACGAATTATTGTTCTATAAACATACAGTAAATCATTGGAGCCTCCAATCCATTTCACATGAGTTAAACTCTTCAAAATATTGATTTTGCGTTTGCATCTGGATGCCACTTGTATATGGGCTCTCCAATTTAACCTTTAATTAAAAAAAAATACTCCTAAATATTTATATTCATTCTTTGTCGTTCAAATTTCTCTCCCTATCTTGAGGGATTATAGTCTCCTAATGCCCCAGTCACACAGTGCTTTACGATGGATTACGTCCGCCGCGGATAGATACGAATGAGTGGACGCAGGGGGACGCAGCGAGAACGCAGGCATCCGCAGGGACGTATGTAGACGTAACTGCCCGTAACTCATCCGTAAAGAAACGCAAAATGACGTCGCCGAACCCGCGAAATTTTGAAATGTTCAAAATTTCGCAGAGGGACGCAACGGACGCAAACTTACGCAAGTAACCGTAACCAAACGTAACTATCCGTAACTGAACGTAACTACCCGTGGCTTGGACGCAGACCATCCGCAAAAAAAAAAAAAAAATTACCTTCCGTCCGTTTGCGTTCGCTTACGTCCACCGTAAGTATCCGAAATTAACCGCAAGTTAACGTATCACAACAGTTTCCTCCGCTTACGGATATTAACGGACAACTACGGATGTTGCGGACAATTACGTCCTTCGACGTTTTCCGTTTTCCACTCGCATGGGAACACAGAGACTCGTGGGAAGGCACACTACTCCTGTTGCCAAGCTGCAACGCCTTTACCTGAAGGAATACTACAACACAGTCGGAGCGGTGGAGAGGCAGAACTGCATGGTCAAATTATGAAATTTCTCCCACTATACTGGTCATTTTAAGTGGCACCCATATACCATGTATACTCATGACATCGGTTGACTCTTGGTGCTGAACTTTTTTCTTGTACTCTTCGAATGCATATTTTTCGAAAAAAGCAATATTTTGGGTAGGGGATGGGGTGATAGCATTTTATTCACTTTTCTGGCCGGGGAAGGTGTGGGACAGGGGCAACTATATAAAATGAGAACGAATTTAGTATTTCTCTATAGTCTTACCAATGCACTTTACTTTCCATCGAATGTGTATTACATTTTTTTGTGTGTGATAATAATAATAATAGTAATAGTGATAGTAATAATAATAATAATAATAATAATTCACAACTTGTACGTAATACAATTTCAGTTTTCCCCAGTATACGATGTAAGACAGTCCAAAATGATTATTGTAGTCCGGTTTGGGCAAGTGCCTCCAAATCTTACCTTTCGCAATTACAAATACTACAAAATAGATCACTTCGTATTGTTATGAATGTTGATTATATGCATCCTTCTGATAATTATGATACATTGAAATTAGATCGGCTACATGTGAGATGGGGTAAACAACTAGCATGTACAATGTACCGTTCATTACATGAATTATACCCTCCCTATTTAAATCAAATGTTTTATTTTCGACAGACTGCTTATAGCACAAGGTCCGGCCAATCCAAATTGAAACTCATTCAACCGAAGACCAACTATGGTAAACGGTCCCTATCATATCGAGGGGCCAAACTTTGGAATGAGCTTAATTATCCCTCTTCAACAATTGTATCAATTGAAGCATTCAAACGTTACGTAAATCACAGCCCCGACATACCCATTTTTGCAGGATAATGAGTCAACGCAATTACTAGATTATTTGAGATTGTACGAGAACAATTTTTCTCACCCATCCCCCACCCCATTCCCCGATTTTTGATGTTGATTATATCATATTGTTTCTAATTTCTTAGTATGTAGGGTTTTTTTCCCCTTAGTTAAATTGTATAGCTCATGCCATTCTGGCTTTTTATGTAATTTTAGTTGTGTATGATTGGTTGATGTGTTGTTTGTACTGATGGCATGTTTTGTATTTTGGTTGGACCCCTGTGATAACCAGCTTTCAGCTGACCAGGGCAATCCATCCCATGAGTGGAGAATGAATAAATAAAATAAATGAATAAATAAATAAAATAAAATGTGATAACCTTGCTGTCATAATACACTGACTTAGCAGGAATCGTAAGAGAAAACCAAATTGTCCATAACCATTAATAACAATATGTAACTATGCGTAATTATCCGAAAATATCCACAACTCTCCGCAAGTGTTCAGAACTATTATGTGCCAATTCGTAAGAATATCCGCAAGTGGACGCAAGTATTCGCATCTGGTCGTATCTGTCCGTATCGCCCGCATTTTTTGCCCGCATGTTTTGTACAAATTTCTGGTGACGGCAAAGGATCCGCGGGGGTCCGCGGAAAAAATGACTTTTTTGGACGTAACGCCAGACGCAGAGCATTATGTGACTGGGTCTTAAGGAGTGTGAGAGAATAGCATAGATGTGGTTTTTGTGTGAGAAATTTTAGGTCCCCACGATGAAAACCACCCATCCAATTATTTTGTTCAGATGCTGTTCTAGAGTGGTGCTCGTTTTCCTAATGTCCTTTCCCGACTGCCAGATTACACAATCATCAGGATACAGCAAGGTGTCGATGTCGGTCCTGAGCGGAATGTCAGACATCATAATGTTGAATAACAATGAGTTGGATGTGCGCCCTTGCGGAAGCCTATTCGGTAGTTCCATTGCTTTGGATAATACCATGCACAACTCGAACTTGAAAAGTACGTTTCAATAAGAATGCTATCAGAAATGAATGCAACGTATTGCACAATACGCCCGTGCAGCTTCGATTAACGCAGAATCAAAAGCTTTCTCTGAGTCAAAAACTGTCAAGGTTTTGGCGTTCACTTTCAGATGTTTCTGAATTTCATTTTCCAAATTAACAACGTTATCAACACATGTTCGATTTTTCCGAAAACCTTGTTGAACTGGGATCAAAATATTATGTCTTTGTATGTACATACTCAAACGTTCTTTCACCATCCCTTCCATGAGGCCTTGATCCATATCAAGCTATACTGCTTATGATCGCGGTCTCCTGCTTTTCTGTTATTATTATGATAACAAAAAATGTTTAATTTTTAAAATCAATCTGTTCAAATCCCGCTCTGTTATATTTTTTTTCTGAAGTTCTTTTATTGGAACGACATAATTTACTCTGAATGAATAATCAATTATTATCTACATAATCTACAACTGTTGGTTCAACGATTCGCCTCATTCACATTTTTTTGTGAATGATATGCTACACGTCTTATACATCAAATAATGTCATGCTCATAGTGTGTGTATATTATATGTGTGTGTACTTTGAATCAATTTGTAAGACAGTAATGCTTGCTTATGTGTCGTTTGATGTTAATTTCTATATATGTGTATTTTTTTGTTATGTGTGATTTGGAAAAAAGCAGAAATCAAATCAAATCAAATCATGATTTTCATAAAACATGAGATGAGAGCTATCGGTCGACATGATGTAAGTTTTTCTGACACCTTATTTGGTTTTAAGAAGGGTATCAGTATTGGTCATTTTCTGTAATATATGTATTATGTTTTTCTTAGAAATGAAAAATAAATGAATGAATGAATGAATGAATGAATGAATGAATGAATGCATGCACCAGGGTATATCCCGTGTTGTCTACTATCTTGTTATATATTCGTAACATTATCGATTTTGATGATTCAGGTAATGCTGATATACATCATATCCTACCCGACGTACGTGTCTGGCTAGCGCTTGGTCGAGGCACGACGCAGAGCGCTTAGTATGGCTTCCAGACACTCTGCTCGAAATATTTTGCTATACAGGATATTGACGCCCTCAACGTCAAAAACTGGGATATGTTTAGGTGGGTTTTGTCCGCCTTTGTTTCTTCGTCGCGTCGCGGTGACTTCGTTGCGACGCAGTGACTTCGTCGCCACGGAGTCCAGTTGGCAAAGGGTCTGAAACCAGACTACAGAGCACTATACTTGATGCACGTATGGGGACGCCATTTCACTTTGCGTCCTCGCCTAAGGGCCCGGTCACACTGCCCAAAAGTCGGGTAAACGCATGAATCACGTAAGAAATTCGAACCTTACGCGATATATTTCATTATCATAATCAAGATTATTAATAATATCTTTATTCAACAAATCATTGATCGCAGCCACAAGCAGAATTACAAACGATTTTACAAAAATGAGAAATAAACATACACACTATTACATAAAAATGAGAAATATACATACACAATATTACATAGATATTCAAATGAAACATTACAAAATCAAAACAACACACAGGTTCATACAAAACAAGAACAATTCCACAGAAAAAAAAAAAATCCTCAGGCACTGCATACATAAGAAAATAATGAAAGTTTGAATTGACGTGGACCTCTGACCCTAAACTTTCCAAATCACTGTCAATCAGTACATGAATATTCACTAAGTTCCATGAATGTACCTTGAACCATTTCATAATAAATTATTAAAAATACATTTTCCCTTGACCTTTAACCTTAGACCTTTGACCTCATGACCCGAAATATTTTATGAATTTGTTTGACGTGGGACCTTCGTAGTTCTCCGCCGATGTGCGCCGGATCGGCGCTTTACGTGATTCCAGGTTTTGAGGGGCTCAAAACTTGGGTCGCGTAAAAGTTTAAGCAGTATTGCGCTGTTTTACGTAATTTTGCGTAGTTTGCGTAGTTATTAAGCGAACAATGTGCGAGATGTGCGTGGAATATCAGAGATCGTTCGCGAGAATGTTGCCGCTATCGCGTTCATGCGCGATTCATACGCATTTCATTAGTGATGATGCGCAGATTATGCGTGGTTTTCCGTGGACCTCAGTCGTCGCGCACAACCATTAATTTGCCCTATACTATTTGGGGCGTGGGGCGTGGTTTGTTAGTGATTTTTTCGTGATCTTTCCGTAGTTCTTACGAAATTGGTGATTTTTATCGCGTTAATCATCAAAAGATCTCGACGGACAACCACGCGCAAACACATTTCTTGCGTGATTCTTGCGTTTACGCGACTTTTGAGCAGTGTGACCGGGCCTAATAATCTAAAGCTACTTTGCAACACGACGCATGCAGGGAGAGATAAGAACGGCCAACCGAATCATCGTCTCAAACTACGCCCGCTCGTAAATCCAAAGCTCCCTAGTATATAATGTAACATGTTTTAGATTGTGTAAATGACAATATTTAACAGTGGCGTGTGAATGCTCTAACTGCCTTTTCCTTTTTAACTGAGGTAAACAGAATAAGTCGTTCAGTACAAATCAGTGTATGCGATTAAAAAGTGGATAATCGGTTGCTCGAGTACCTTTTGTGCTTCTTACAGGTTGAAGGTACACTTGCAATTTTCTTTGTCTTTAGTAGACGGCGAGTTGTAATGTTCTTAAAATTTTCTGTAGATTTTGATTTTTTGTGCTATTTCCCATATTTTGGGGGTGCAGAACACGAATCCACTTGTTGCCATTTTTCTAACCGACGTCTTCACCCGTTGCCATGGCAACGCATTATTTTCCTTAAAAGAACATGTATTCTTCATTAAACACCATAAAACATGATGTAAACACCAAAATATGTCATTGTAAATCCTTTTTAATCAGACTTGAGAAAGAATACAATTTTCATAATGTCATGGTTACCTTATGGCAATGACGGTTACCATTGCAACAACTATTTATAGAGAAAAATCATATTTTTCATGAAAAAGCAAGAAAACATGACAAGATTGAGTAGAATATTTATCATAAATTACTATCTAGATTATCAGCTTATTTTTCCACTACCAGTATGTTAAAGGGATGGTACAGTATTGGTGGAGATGAGAATTGGGCTTTTAACTTTTTGTGAGATACCAAGAAAACACTTATGATATAGTACAGAGCGTACCATTTTAAGAGGAATTCAAAGTTTATTTGATGAAAATCGGGTTTGGAATGACTGACACATCCAAAAACAAAGTAAAACAAAGCGATCGTAGTAAAGTGTGGGTCCCACACTTTATTAGAATCACACTTTTTTTGATATCTCAGCCATTTCAAAACCAATTTTCATCAAATAAACGTTGAATTCCTCATAGAGTTACATGCTCTTTCACATTTCATAAGAGGTTTCTCATTATTTCACCAAAAATGTCAGAAACCCAAAATTAGGTCTCAACCAAAACTGTACGATCCCTTTAATTTCACATCATTTTCGTTGCTATAGCAACAGCATAACAAAAACTGTCTTTTAAGGAAAAATAACCATTGCGATTGAAAGAAAATCAAGAATACGTCCATAGATGATAAATTTCTTTATAGTGAGATTTTTTGAGCTATTTCATTTATTTTGTCGGTGCCAAACACGAATCGACCTATTGCCATATTTCTAAATGACATCTTTAGCCGTTGCCATGGCAACAAATTATTTTCTTTGAAATAAGATATGAAGAGTTTGTTTGCAAAAACCGATAAGTCCATTTTTGAAGATTTTGAAATACGATACCTTTTAAATGATACATTGGTCACTACATGTAAAGGTATATTTTTTAAGTTATGGTCAAAAGAAGCAAGATTTTTCTAATTATTCTCTTTATTTTTCTTGACCTTTAATCGCAAATATCTCCATTTGGCAAATATGGACTTATCGGTTTTTGCAAACAAACTCTTCATATGTGACAGTGCACCTTAAAACAAACAAAAAGTCGCCAGACATGAATTTTTAGTTTAGACCATTTTCTGAAAGAGCAGACTTTAAGCTTTAAAATGATATATAACTCAAATCAAATGGACTCTCCTAACCTATCTAAATATTGGAAAGAAAGCACAAACTTGGGAAAAGTGTGAACTGAGAAAAGAGGCTCTGAAGTACAGTTTTGTACAGTGTCTATTCAAGCGCTTAACCGTGCTGGCTGTGTGATGAATGGGACAAAAAACAGGAAGTAAACCACCAGAGTAACAACAATGAAGAGATTATCAGATTAAACTGAAATTGAGCATTCCTCATTAACACATTCTGTCCATAATTAATGCCAACTTTTAAAGCAGTAGCACTATCTTTTCAAAAGTTATTAGAGTTGAAAGTGAAGAGTGTGGACAAGGTTTTTCAGAAATGAAAAAGGGATTCTAAAGACACACCTAATCACACTATTCTACCCAATATGTTCGAGATAAACTGCTGAAAAAACAAACTGTCCTGCCCGTTTTATGATAAAAAATTTTAGCATAATGTAAAAGAAGACCCGCTCTTTCAGAAAATATGAAGAAGTCAAGTACGGCTAGGTTGACCCGTTTCACTTATTTTCAGTCCTCACGCAAAATCAGTGTGTGCGACTTTATGTTCGTTTTGAGGTGCACGGTCACATATTCTTCATTAAACATCACAAAAGCATGCTAAAAACTCCAAAATAAGTCAATATAAGCATATCACGCTTCAATCAAATTAAAACTCACAATTTTGGACTGTCACAGCAACCTCATAGCAATAACGGTTTCCATGGTAACAGCTAATTTTAAAAGAAAATGATTTTTTTCATCAAAAAGCATGAAAAGATGAACAGTTTGAGTAGAATACTCATTACAAATTGCTATGATAATTATCAGCTTTTTTCACTACGTTCATGCCACATTATTATCGCTGCTATGGCAACAACTTTTTTTTTCCCTAGAAAGGAGAAGTAGCCCAGTAAAAGAAAAACTAGATACATAAATAATCAACTTTTGTAGAGTTTAATTTTTCGGCCCTTTTTTTTTTTTTTTTTTTTTTGCTCTTTTGGGAATGCTGAAAAGGAATCCACCTATGGCCACTTTTCAAAATGATGTGTTCAGCTCTTTCCATGGCAACAAATTATTTTCTGTAAAAGAACATGTGTTTTCATTAACATCATAAAAACATGTTGTTAAGGCAAAAATATGTCATTATATACATTTTTCCTCAATCAATAAAAACAATCCTATTTTCCAATTACTTTGATACCTTCTAGCAATGACAGTTGCCCTAGTAACAATTCTTACAAAGAAAATACTGATATTTTAATGAAAAAAAAGAAAAACAAAATGACGAGATTGAGTACCATATTCATTACAAATTACTATCAGTTTTGTTTTCACAACGTTCATTCCACATCATTTCTGTTGCCATAGCAATAACATGAGAATTTCTTTTTTTTTAAGGATAAAAGTTCTATTGCAATCTGTTGGAAATTACTATAGAGGAGGTATAGGTTATCAAATGTCTTGGAGACATTAATGCTGAAACAGAGTACATCATGACGAGAAAATTGGAACTTTTGGGGAGGTTTTTAGACATTAGTATTGCTTATTATTTGTATTTTATGTTTCCTGGGTATATCTATAGTTTTTTTTTTAATCTATTCCTTAACATGTTGTTGCGGTATAGGAGCAGAAATGATGTGAACAGAATTATATATTGATGCATTTCCATGGCAACCATGTTAAATATAAACCATTATTTCGGATATTTAAGGTTTTAAAGGTGCAATGTAATGAGAAATTCAGGAAGCTGACTAAACTTTTGTGTTTTTACTTATTTGTTTTTTGTTTAGTGTATTCTTTCCTTCCTTATCTAATGTGGGTAACGTTATTTTTTCTTTAAAAAGCACTTTTCTCATGTTAATTGTATAGCAACAAGAACGAAGTGGGATGACTATAGTGAAAAAAAAGAACTGACAGTAATTTGTTATAAATATGTTACTCAATCTTGTCATTTTTTTATGTTTTTCATAATAAATTGTTATTACCATAACAACTGTCATTGCTACCAGGTAACCATGAAATTGAAAAATCGTGATGTTTTACTAAATTAAAGAGACATGTTTATAATTGACACAGTTTGGTGTTAACAACATGTTTTCATAATGTTTAAAGAAGAACACATGTTCTTTAAAGAAAATAATTTGTTGTCATGGCAACGGCTGAAGACATCATTTAAAAAAAAAATTACCACGCACAGGTGCATTCCTGTTCACCATCCCCAAAAGAGATGAAAAAGCACAAAAGATTTATACTTTTCTAAAATTTATCACTTTTCTATCTTATTCTTTCTTTCCTTTTTAATGAAACAGTTCTTCTTCCTATGAAAGAAAGTTTTCCTCATGTTTTTGCTATAGCCACGATAATAATGTAAGATAAGCATAGTAAAAAAAAAAAAAAAAGCTGACAATCATAGTTAGACCCTAACTGGTAATGAACTAACTTTTTTCAATCAATCTGTTCATGATTTCATGCTTTTTGATTTAAAAAAATCATTATTTTCTTTAAAATATAGCTGTTACCATGGTGACCGTCATCACTATGAGGTAGCTGTGATATTCGGAAATTGTGATATTTAATTCAATTAGAGAAATATGTTCATATTGACATCTGTTGAAAATTACAGTAAGTTTTTTATAATGTTTAATGAGGAATACATGTTCTTTTAAAGAAAATAATTTGTTGCCATGGACACGGCTAAAGATGTCAAATAGAAATATGGCAACAGGTGGATTCGTGTACGGCACTCCAAAAATAATGGAAAGAACACAAAAAGTCTAACTCTTACAGGAATGTATTATCTACGGATTTACTTCATTCTTACTTTCCTGTTAATTGAAATACCTATTTTTCCTTTAAAAGGCAGCTTTTGTAAAACTGTTATATAGCAACGAAAAAGAAGTGAAATGAACATAATGGGAAAGAGGTGATAGTCATGATAGTATATAATAATCAATATTCCAACCGATCTTGTCACATTTTCTTGCTTTTTCATGAAAGTATCACTACTTTTCTTTAAAATATTTGTTACCATGGCAACCATCTTTGCTATGAGGTAACCATGGCGTTATAAGAATTGTGATTTTTAATTTGATTAAAGAGATGTTTATATTGACTTATTTCGGTGTTTACTGCATGTTTTTATGATGTGTTTAATAAAGAATACACGTTCTTCTAAAGGTAATAATAAAAAATGACAATATAATTATAATTAAAAAAAATGATCATTTATTTATCTAGTTGTTATTTGAATGGGATACTTCTCCTTTCTTGGGAAAAAAGAGTTGTTGTCATAGCAACGATAATAATGTGGCATGGGGAACGTAGTGAAAAAAGCTGATAATTATCATAGCAATTTGTAAAGAGTATGCTACTCAAACTTTCCATCTTTTCATGCTTTTTGATGAAAAAAATCATTTTCTTTTAAAAAATAGCTGTTACCATGGCAACCGTTATTGCTATGAGGTTGTTGTCACAATCGGAAATTGTGATTTTTAATCTGATTGAAGCGTGATACATAAATATTGACTTATTTTGGTGTTTTTAGCATGCGTTTTTGATGTTTAATGAAGAATACATGTTATTTCAAAGAAAATAATTTGTTGCCATAGCAACGGCTAAAGATGTCATTGAGAAATATGGCAATAGGTCGATTCGTGTTTGGCACCGACAAAATAAAGGAAATAGCTCAAAAAACCTCACTATACAGAAATTTATCATTTATGAACGTATTCTTGCTTTTCTTTCAATCGCAATGCTTCTTTTTCTTTAAAAGGCAGCTTTTGTCATGCTGTTGCTATAGCAACGAAAATGATGTGAAATTAACATAGTGGAAAAATAAGCTGATAATCTAGATTGTAATTTATGATAAATATTCCACTCAATCTTGTCATGTTTTCTTGCTTTTTCATGAAAAATATGATTTTTCTTTATAAATACTTGTTGCCATGGTAACCGTCATTGCTACAAGGTAACCATGACATTGTGAAAATTGTATTCTTTCTCACGTCTAATTAAAAAGGATTTATAATGACATATTTTGGTGTTTGCATCATGTTTTTATGATTTTTAATGAAGAATACATGTTCTTTTAAGGAAAATAATGCGTTGCCATGGCAACGGATGAAGACGTCGGTTAGAAAAATGGCAACAAGTGGATTCGTGTTCAGCACCCCCAAAATAGGGGAAATAGCACAAAAAATTAAAATCTACAGAAAATTTTAAGAACACCCCAATATTGTGACAACTCGCCGTCTACTACTTACGGAATACCGCAACAATTGATGTATTGCCATTTTTTTCAACCTAACATATCTGTAGCTCAAAATAGATTATTACTGACAGCATCATTCAATCGGGGGGTTCAGTTCAGTTCAATTCAATTTAGTCCAGTTCAGTTTATTTTTAAAAGATGCGTACAATAATCAACTAGTTTCAATCAAGCAAAAAAGAAATACAAAACGGAAAGTGACTCGCATAGTTTATAGGATATGATATAAGTATAAATTGAGAACACCTCATAGGCAAGTTTTCGAGGATAACAATAAAGTAGATATGGAAACAGAGTAGTCCATTAAACAGCCAAGCTTGTAATACATGGATCACTCAAGAATGATAAACAAGTACACATCATCGTTATTCAAACCGTATGTATTTTAAAGGACATGTGTAAAACGATTCTGCAAAGAAGATAATGATACAGAAAATTCAGCATATTCTCATTTTTCCTGCATAGTATTAGAACACTTGACTTACCTCCTTCAGAAGGCAGGGGGAATAATATTACCCTCAACCATCAGTGGACGAAATGTGCCTTTTTAAAGCAATACAATTTTTGAAATTCTCTTTGTATTTTCTTTATATCGTTCTGGGCATGTGACATCACTTTCTTTTGTATTATTCTCATCTAGCAGTGACTGCGCAGAAACTTTAAAGAATCATAACTTTTGAAAGAATTGTCCGATTATCCAAAAACTTTCACTGATGAGTTCAACTAATAATACTGCATTCACGCAATACATGTACATATTATGAAGGCAATGGAGGGTGGGCTTGTCTTTCAAGGGGCAGAAAACACAATTTCAGACAAGTCTAGCAATGTTCAAATTGCAAGAACTATTCGATATATATAATATATACATGTATACACATACATGCACGTTCATTGCCTAAACTGCGTAAAAAGAAGAAAGAAAAAAAAAAGCAAAAACAGATGAATACAAAGAACGCGACATCGTACAACACAACACGGCAACGTTACAAAACAGCAGAAAGGACAGGAGAGAGAATGAGCACAGAAGAATATAGATATACAGCGTGTCCCAGAAAAACAAAACAAAACCGAGTTTCCTTTGCAAATTTTTACTATCGAAATCATACATTTTCTTTATGAGATGTACATCAACGGAAAAATAAACTTTTCTTCTTTCATTTGATGTATATCTTCATGTTCATCGTTCATGCATGACTGAGTTAGAACAACGAACAGTGGTGCTATTAAGATTTCATTTGCACGCGCAAATGGTGACTTTAAGTGAGTTTTTTTGAACTTTTAACGTTACGTTTTCGAAAAACAAAGTTCATAACCAAAGTATCTTGATGATGTGCATGCATCAAACTTATCTCACTGTTTTCATCCCTGACAGGGTTTTTAAGTTTTTGAAGGGTAAGGTGAAGCAGAAAGAGAGGTTCATCACTTTATCTATCACTGAACTTGCACTTCTTACATTTCAGAGGTACAAGTTGAGGGCAAAGAGTTATTTCCCGTTTTTTTTTTTTTTTTTTTTTTAAGGGAAGGGGTGGGGCAAGGAAGGATTTTTCGGTCGGTTACTCCCTTCCCCTTCAACATACCGCTGATGAACACCCTTTGCTCTGTGGTTTGTTTTCCAAATTGTAACATTCTCTTTTACCCCCACCCTTCATGTTTGTGTAAATTCATTGGAGCATGAAGGCCATTGTTATCTGCCAAGTCGGGAGGGCGTCGGGAAAGCTAACTGGCTCCTTATTTATTATCCATCTTTCCGGGTAAAATGGGAGCATATTTTCAAAATAAGTTTTCTCGAGCAGGCGTAGATAATGTTTTACCCGGAGATGTCATATGAAAGGAAAAAGAAAAGATATTAAGGTTATGAGTTTATTTTTGCAAAAGATTGCCGAAACAGCCTGAAAAACTCCTTCAAAGTTGCCTCTTGCTCGTGCAAATGAAAACTAGTAACATTACTATCTATTGTTCTAACTCAGTCATGCATGAATTATCAACAAAGAGTTGCACATCTCATTATGCAAATATATGATTATGATCGCAAAGAATTGCATAGAAACTCGTTTCGTTTTTTCTGTGACACGCTGTATAATATAGAAGAAATAATATATATATATGTACATACATGTATATATATATATACATGTATATATATATATATATACATACATACATGTATGTATAATGTATATATATATATTACGTTGATGTAGGGCAATGTGTCAATCAGTTGCAATATAGAACTGTCTGCACATTTTAAATCACGCTTCTCCATTGTGTAATATACTCTCTAAAAAATCGAGTGAAAATATTCACTCTTGAAGGAGTGAATATATATATATATATATATATATATATATGTATATATATATATATATATATATATATATATATATATATATATATAATATAAGGTGAAGCGGGCTTGGCCTTGTACGTTGTGGGTGCTGCATTATCTTAAGGTATGTTATACAGATAGTGCATGCTCTATGATGCACATATACTGGATTAGAGAACGACAAATACTAAATTATCCCTAGTGCTGTTTTGTTTCACCGAGGCCGCAGGCCGAGGTGAATAGAACTGCACGAGGGATAATTTAGTATTTGGAGTTCTATAGTCCAGTACTGGTGCATCAATAGAACATGCACTAATTGTTATAGTAAATAGGTTCCTCGATCTACATGCATTTCCGTAGGTCTAGGCCCTAATTTAGATCTAACAAGACTCACCGTACCGCCGGCACTGCACTTGTTGTACGCTAGTACAGCCGCGTATGCGTATTGCACATCACAGAGCAGACTCGCTTTACTATAAACTCCTACATTCAGAGCTAAACACGCGCATACGCTGAAATGCTTGGCCTTGTCTTACTACGTCCCTCGGCGGCCCTCCCTAGGCCTTGCGCGAATCTCTTCGTACATAAAGCGTAGGCACGCACTGTCACAAGCGTTATAGTGGCACGGTCGTGCCACTATAACAAAATTTTTACACAATCACGTGATGCTATCCAACCAATCACAACGCAAATTTCACTCTACCTATTTACTATAAAAAGATAATGCAGCACCCACAACGTACGAGGCCAAGCCCGCTTCACCTTACATACAACGATAACATACAACGTATATATATGTCTGACGGAGGAATGACTCGCAGACGTTGCAGCAATGTTCACTATGGCCTTTTATTCTCCCAAGCTTTCGACTGTGTCACCAGTCGTTTTCAAGGGCTTGATGAGACATAAACATAAAAGCAGAAAAGCGACCAATTTGCATGCATTTGAACAGAATAAGGCAAAATAGAAATAAAACGGAATAAAGACAGCAACATGAAATCCACACCACTTTGCATACATTTAAACACACACACACACATACACATGTTTTATACACTCAACCAAAAAGTAAGTTCCCCCCTAGCATTTTTGGATAAATCTCAAAAAGTATTTTACCGATTTTCATAATTCAAACAGGAATGGATAGGAAATTTTATTATTCATAACGTGAATGGCATATCATTGCCACCAGATATCATTATTGGTGTGAAAAAATGCATGTTATGTCAAAATGCATGGAAAAAAAAGTGATTTGCATTGTCACCCTTGGTTGGCCACTTCTTGGCAGATTTTTGACCTCTTCAGTTTCCTAAAACTTTACTCTTGAAGTTTCCTTTTCGCATTGGGCCAAACCCCTAGTCTCCTGGGCACCTCCTTAACCGGAACCCCAGCTTTAAGGAAAGCTGTAACTCTCCCTCTTTCAAAAATTTGCAGACGCGGCATTATGCCAAATGGCCATAAGCACATTAATGTGATCAACCAAAATTGGATTTAAAAAGTATGCGTAACATCTGTTTCATAGGGAAGCACATTATACCTGAAGAAATTCCTGAGAATTACATAACAATTTAAAAAGGTCATTTGCTAACTTGCTTAGGAAATGTACATGATATGCTTCATCATGTGTATATAACCTTAATTGCAACTTTTTTCCCCATGCATTTTGACATAAAATGCATTTTTTCACATCAATAATGATATCTGGTGGCAACGATATGCCATTCATGTTATGAATAATATAATTCCCTTTTCATTGCCGTTTGAATTATGAAAATCGGTCAAAAAAAAAAATGGGATATATCCAAAAATGCTAGGGGGGAACTTACTTTTTTGGTTGAGCGTATATAGTATGATATATATATATATATATATTAAAAGCTAATATTTTCTAAATTTGTATTTAAAGTAATAAGTTTAAAAGATTCTTTTATTATGTTGCCCAGGTCTTTTCCAAATTGTTGGTCCTGTATAATATTAGTATACTATTATATGTAATATTGTTATCATGATATGTATTCTGGATATGCACTGTTCTTAATAAGGAAAGGTGGAATTCATCCGATTGTCGCGACATGTATGACTATTTATGTGAAATAAATCTTGATATACTTTATAATGATTACTGTTATAATTGAACGTAAACTGACCAAGCTGAAATGAATACAAATCTTTAGTATCAAGATTTTAAAGATTTCGTGATTAGTCGTTACAAACGCAATCTACTTTCAAACATTGCTCGAATGCTGACATTTCTGAGTGTGATATCAATGCCACTGAAACTGACTGAAGGGGAAAGGAAGTAACTGTGCTGGCTGGTAATCATCAGAATAACGTAATTCACTCGGAAAGTTATACAGTGAAATTAGCAGATTGCCGATTTTCAAAGACCTGTAGTCAAGCTTGGCTCAGTTGTTATGATATCTTGTTTTTTATTTACTGGTATAGACCTTATAAACATGCCCCCACACACACACAAAAAAAAAAACCAGACAAACTAACAAACTTCTTTCTTGGGAAATTTCATGTATCAACAGCTATTGTGTAAACGGTGCAGTGCGGACATGTTATATCAAAAGCCGATGTATAATCAATGTCGCATTGCTGTTTCCCTTTCTTATGCAGCATGTTCCGGCGGTACCTTCGGAGCAAACTGTGAGCTCAGCTGTAACTGTGCGTCTGGAGTGACGTGTGATCCCTCCACGGGATGTCAAGGGGCCTGTGCCGCTGAGTATTCAGGAGATCTATGTCAGGGTAAGAAAACAAAAAGCAAACGAACATAACCCAAAAGTGGTGATGTTCGTACATTTTTTTTTTCTCTGCTCTGTAGCCAAAAATTTGCGGATTTGATATTTCTTTGCTGTAAATGGAATGTGATTGGTACAAAAGAATAATGTTCAAATATGTCTTTGCTTCTTTCTTTCGATATTTTTGAAAATATATATTTGCACTGTCAATCAAACAGCCCCTGGAACATGCAGCGAAGGCTATTTTGGAAGCCTGTGTAACTATCCCTGTCACTGTAAGACAAACACTACCTGTGCTCGGGCTAACGGCCAGTGCCCTAGTGATGACTCCTGCGCTGATGGCTGGGCTGGAGCGGACTGCCAGCAAGGTAAAGTAGAAGTTCACAAATAGCCAATAACAAGAAACAAGATCTAGCACAATGTTTCCATGTGAAAATCATGTAAAGCTCTCAATTAAGATTTCGATGGGTTAAGTATTTTTTTTTCTTTTCCTTTTTTTTTTTGGGGGGGGGGGGGTAACCATAATTTTCCATGGTTACATTTTGACAACATTTTAGCGTCACGAAAGATTCTAGAGACATTTCGATAGCTTAGGAAATGAACGCTTGAAAGTGCACAATATTCACAACACAACACAATTCAATTCAATTCATTTTTTTTCCATTTTTTTTTTCAAAAAGAACCCAGACGTTTCCCTTTCTATGGTACCAGAGAATACAGTTTCATAAGCAAACCGAAGTGAACTCAGAAGAGGATGAAATAATTGTGGAACCTTGTAGTGATTATACGTTGTCATGAAAATTGAAGTAGTGAAAATGAAATAACAATACGCAAACTTCGAAAAATAGAGGGACCCACTAAAAAGACAAGGCTTGTAGAATGTTGGCCCCTCTGGTACAGAGTGTAAATAGAAAAAATAAGTTAACGCACAGAGGAGATTATACAAAAAGGTCTGGAAAAGGGTCTGGAAGCCTACTAACAAGACAGAGTAAACACAGACACACATACACACACGCGAATGAACATTAAAGGGATGGTACAGTATTGGCTGAGGTGGGAATTCGGCTTTTAACTTTTTGCTAGATATTTAGAAATGACTTTGTTAAATGGTAAGAAGCCTACAATTCTGAGCGGAATTCAAAGTTTATTTGATGAATATCGGTTTTGAAATGGCCGAAACAAAGAGATCATAATAAAGGGTGGATCCCACATTTTATTTGGAGGGCTTCGTTTTGGCTGTTTCTACCATTTTATTCAAATAAACTTTGAATTCCTCTGAGAATTATATGTGACCCTGCACCTCAAAACAAACAAAAAGTCGCCAGACATGAATTTTTAGTTAAGACCATATGCTGAAAGAGCAGAATTTAAGCTTTAAAATGATGTATAACTCAAATCAAATGGACTCTCCTAACCTATCTAATTATTGGAAAGAAAGCACAAACTTAGGAAAAGTGTGAACTGAGAAAAGAGGCTCTGAAGTACAGTGTCTATTCAAGCGCTTAATCTTTACCAAACCGTGCTGGCTGTGCGATGAATGGGACAAAAAAAACAGGAAGTAAACCACCAGAGTAACAACAATGAAGGGATTATCAGATCAAACTGAAATTACACATGCCTCATTAACATACTCTGGCCATAATCAATGCCAACTTTCAAAGCAGTAGCACTATCCTTTCAAAAGTTATTAGAGTTGAAAGTGAAGAGTGTGGACAAGGTTTTTCAGAAATGAAAAAGGGATTCTAAAGACACACCTAATCACACTATTCTACCAAGAATGGTCGAGATAAACTGCTAGAAAAACACACTTTCCTGCTCGTTTTATGATACCAAATTTTAGCATAATGTAAAAGAAGACCCGCTCTTTCAGAAAATATGAAAAAGTCAAGTTCGGCTAGGTTGACCCATTTCACTTATATTCGGTCCTCACGCAAAATCAGTGTGTGCGACTTTATGTTCGCTTTGAGGTGCACGGTCACATATGCTTTTTCATATTTCCTTTAAAAAAGTTTGTCGTTATCTCAAAAAATCACCATCAAAAAATGTTGGAAACATCAAACCCCATCTCAAATGAAACTCTACCATCCTGCTAAACTAGACTAGAGCAACAATGAACCTAATAAAGAGAAACAATAAAGAGACAAGACAGAATGAGAAAAAAAAACTAATATGACAGGAATACAACACAACGGATAGAAAGGCACAACATATTCAGCTTTACTCGACAGAAGTATATTAAAAAAAAATAATGGGTCGCGGGAAAAGGATAAGGAAACATCAAAAAGAAATGCAGAAGAAATGTAAATAAAGTCGAATACTGGCCCTGCAAGTGTTTTATTACAGTAGGGAGGAGAAAATGCGTGACAATAATCATCTGTAATGCAAGATCTTCGAAAGGATAACAAAATATGCCAATGGGCTATTTCTGTTCTTCGGTATTATAAAATTGTAATAGAGGGACTTTCATGTACAGAAGGAGCATTTTTTTTTTAATATCGTAATTCAAAGAATTTCAATAAGTTGGCCAGTATAAATGCGTGTGCTTAGCAAGAATCGTTCGTAAAAGAGGTTAATGAAATTCAATGGAACGTCGAGTGGGATATTCATGAAATGACTGATTTTTTCCTTTTTTTTTAGGAACATAGAATCAAAAACCAGACGGTAGTGAGTTGCTCCTGTGCATGTACATAAATTATCCTAAATTAAATGAAAACAAGTCTTTCTTTTTTTAACAGCTTATTAGGCTTAGAGGCAACAAAAAAAAAATGTAAGGGAGCGTATTGAAGGAAAACAGATGACACGGAAAACTTTCTTTGCACTCTATCCAGTAGGTTCTGGAATAGTGTTTCCCAAAACTAAAACACCATAATTAAGATAATCAAAAACCAATAACGAATACAGCATAAGTAAAGATATTTTAGGCATTGAATATTTTATTCTATCTATATTATAACGTCTATAATTTTTTCTACGCTAGATTGTGTTGCAAATATGGTCAATATGTGACTCCCAAGAAAGTTTGTCATCAACAATAATTCCAAGGAATTCAAAATGTGATACTCTTTCTAAATGAAAATCATCCTAAACTATATCTGCACTCAAAGTGTAGTTTTTGGGACATTCAATGTACTCTGTTACAATTTATTGGTCTTTAATACCCAGTTTTTCGCTTTTTTAACTCAGAATCACCTTTTGATCAAGAAAATCAATATCATTGTGGGCAAAAAAAAAAAAAAATACTTTGGTATCATCAATAAGAATCGCTAATATAAATAATGGATAATGGTGGCCCTAAAACATTTCCCTGTGGAACACCACATTTTATTTCAATTTTCAGCTGCTTTTCAGCAATTTTTATCTCTCCACTTGTACATAACAGAAGATTAGTATAACAATATCGAACTTATTATTCACAAGTCATGAAAACACAAACAAAATGTCGCATTACAAATATAAAATCATGTGAAATGATTCATAAATATAATTTCACTTCATAATACATAAATATCATTTCACTTCTCGAATCACTAAAAAATTGTCTTTGATTATAATAAAAACCGTCTTGTATTACGTAAATGACTCTTGAACCACTCCAAGCCGTTCCCACGTGTTTCAAAATGTGTTAGCTTGTGAAGTAAGTAAGTAATGCGTATATTTTATTTTTTTACTTGTCTTCACTGAACAGTCATTTTAATTACAACCTAACATTAAAATCAAATGAGTTGTTGATGGCATCTTATCTCCGCCAGTGGTTTGCACACAGCGCAAGAAATGACAAGAATCATGCCTCTAGTAGATGATTTTGCTCTATGACGGCTACTCTTCAAGTCCCGCAGGGGCGGATCTAGCTTCCTGCCGAGAGGGGGGGGGGGGGGGAGGTAGGGGGTTGACCCAATGACAATCCTCTCGCCTTATAGGCTGATAAACCAAAATATATTTATATATATATTTTTTTTCTCTCCCAAAATTGGCTGACAAGAAGAAAAAAACAAAGCAGTATAAATAATAGTCTTCAGTTTTTGTTTGCTTTCAGTTCTAGCGACAAATCGGCTGACAGGCAACCAAAATGAAAAAGAAAGAAATGAGACAGGATAAACATATCTGTCAACAAATAGGCTTATAATAAACAAACAGAAAGCTAATTTTGCTACAATCATGACATAAAAAACACAAATAGGCTTATGATAAACAAACAGCAATCATGATATTAAAAAAAGGGCCAAATATATAAAGTCCTACATGCTGGAGCGTCAAAAAATTTGCCAAAAAGCAACATTATGCAACTCCGCATGGCAGCGTTGGGCGGACCGGACACCGAGTGCTAGGAACATACTATACTGTGTGGGTCTGGACACGTGATAACGTTTTTTTTCTATGCAGATCACATTATCACTTGGCAAGCTAAAGGGGATGTGTAATTGGCGGTGTTTGAGCTGGCAGAGACTGATAACCTCAAGATACGGTCACGTCACTTTATCTAATTTGCTAGAAATGCTGGAAATAGAAAATGAGTAAGTAAAAATTTATGCTAAAATGATATAGCTAATGGTTGGGTCACAAATACCATTAAGAACTGCTACGAACGCCGTATGAACGATTTTTGGACAATTTCGTAAGATCTTCTTAAGAGGACCGTACGAAGCCAGCGTTCGTAGACCGTTCGTAGACCTTCCGTAAGTTCGTAGCCTGGTCGATGGTCTTGTCCAAGAGTTGTTTTTTTTTTTCTTTAACTTCGTACGAAACCCTCTCTTCGTAACGCGACCGTACGAACTCCAGAATTCGTACGAACAGTGACATGCGTACGAATGCATACGAACCATTGTTGTTTAAGTAATCAAACATAAATTATTTGAATGTCTTGGCTTACTGCTATTTGAATGTCTTGGCTTACATTACTATTTGACAGCAAGTCGAAGGTAACAATAAGGCCGAGTATAATATTCCACACACAAAAAAAGAACTGACTTTCCCCTCTTGGTAACACAAGCATGTGAAACTTTATCGTTCCTCTTTTCAATGCACTCAATTTTACCTGTAGCATTGCCAAGACTGGTGGATTCTCCCTGGGTATTGAACGTAACAAGTGATTCAGTTTTAATTGCATGGAACGCCTGGAAGGACGGCTACGATTACGGCACTGGACCGGTGCACTCGTACCTGATTACGTATAGTTGGACAGATGATGTGGGTAACACAGGCGATTTTGACGAATCAATTGTCATCTCTGGGGACAGCACTGCTAATATCACTGGTCTTTATGGATATAGAGATTATGAGTTTCTCCTGACCGTCAGGCGAGAGGTTGACGGTGTACCAACAAGTGGCATCAGCAGTTCGCCGATCAGAGCAAAGACACAATGCAATGGTAAGTCCAAGCAATATCCGTGGACTATTATTTATCAATTTTGTTTGTGTTATGTCAAATGTTGATGGTTAGATTAATTCAAATCACGCCAATTGTAATATTCTTCGAATGAAAAGGGGGGGGGGCACAGAACGCTTCTATACCAGTGCCCAGCTTACAAACCTTCACTTGAAATAGAACGGAGAATGGTGTTCTCCTCACTTTATGTTGAACAATCTTACCCGTGAGGTCGGGAATTGTAATGTCTGGGACTGGCTACCACTCTAATTTGCAATTTAATGAAACATTATTCATGTTGCATCTTTGAATGGGCAGGTCAGAAATGCCATCTTCCATTCTTAGACTGTCATAATTTGTCAGCCAATCCAGCAGGAAAAATACAGTACAGGAGGATTACACTACATAAGCCTTTTTCGTTTTCTTTTTTTTTTAAATCTCTGACATTTGCTTTCTGGATGGCTAGTAAGTGATCATTGGGAATCAGTGGGAATACTGGGGGATGATTGTTCCAATCCTTGTGGGATTCATTTAAGAGTACATTATATACCCATTGTTGTGTGAAAATTATTTGCTTCAGAATGGTCTCATATTCAAGTAATGTGCAGTTTAATCGCCCCGTCACCGTACAAGCATGCTAACCTGGAAACATTAAACTGCACATTACTTGAATATGAGACCATTCTGAAGCAAAAAGTTTTCACACAACAACAGATACATAATTGTGACCGTGCACCTCAAAACGAACATAAAGTCGCACACACTGATTTTGCGTGAGGACTGAAAATAAGTGAAATGGGTCAACCTAGCTGAACTTGACTTTTTCATATTTTCTGAAAGAGCGGGTCTTCTTTTACATTATGCTAAAATTTCGTATCATAAAACGGGCAGGAAAGTGTGTCTTTTAGCAGTTTATCTCGAACATTTTTGGTAGAATAGTGTGATTAGGTGTGTCCTTAGAGTCCCCTTTTCATTTCTGAAAAACCTTGTCCCCACTCTTCAATTCATACCTTTTGAAAGGATAGTGCTACTGCTTTGAAAGTTTGCATTAATTATGGACAGAATGTGTTAATGAGGCATGCAAATTTCAGTGTAATCTGATGCCTTCATTGTTGTTACTCTGGTGGTTTACTTCCTGTTTTTTGTCCCATTCATCGCACAGCCAGCACGGTTTGGTAAAGATTAAGCGCTTGAATAGACACTGTACTTCAGAGCCTCTTTTCTCAGTTCACACTTTTCTTGAGTTTGTGCTTTCTTTCCAATATTTAGATAGGTTAGGAGAGTCCATTTGATTTGAGTTA
Source organism: Diadema setosum (assembly GCA_033980235.1). Taxonomy (NCBI): domain Eukaryota; kingdom Metazoa; phylum Echinodermata; class Echinoidea; order Diadematoida; family Diadematidae; genus Diadema; species Diadema setosum. The sequence goes on along the minus strand of CM067072.1, from coordinate 31,871,656 downwards.
TACATCATTTTAAAGCTTAAAGTCTGTTCTTTCAGAATATGGTCTTAACTAAAAATTCATGTCTGGTGACTTTTTGTTTGTTTTGAGGTGCAGGGTCACTATACTCTCAAATGAATCCCAAAAGGATTGGAACAATTTTTGTTTGTTTTGAGGTGCAGGGTCACTATACTCTCAAATGAATCCCAAAAGGATTGGAACAATCATCCCCCAGCATCCCCACTGATTCCCACTGATCAGTTATTAGCCATACCCTTTAAAACACAGCTCCTTTGAACGCCCCTTCGGCGATGAGTGCCAACATCACTGGTACAAACAGTATTGCAGTTTCATGGCAGGTGAGAAATAATGATTCGTTTCATTTCTATCACAGCAGTGAGATGTAACATAACTGAGTTTTGTTCAGAAGCTTTGTCAAGTTGATGTTTAGGAAGAAAATTTGAAGAAGTCACTCGGCTTAGGCCAGAACAAAAAAATAAAAATAAATTCATTTGTGTGTGTGTGTGTGTGTGTGTGTGTGTGTGTGTGTGTGTGTGTGTGTGTTTGTGTGCAATCAATGTATCAGGCTAAATAAAGACAGAGAATTGATATATCAATCTCCGCAAAGGTCCATATACCGGTCTCAGGCACTGAGGCAGATAGAAAGGTAGTGTACTGTGTGTCGATGTCGATGTTCTCTGTTAAATCATTTAGAATTATTTCATGTAGCATAAATCACTTGAGCAAGCAAAGGGGTAGATATATTCAAAGCGTTTTTCATCGACAAGATCGATCCACTGCCCTTCACCTTCAATCACTAGATATCTCACGGCAGTTAATACGGTTAAGGACGTCATTGCTTATGTGTATAGTTATTATTCAAACGAGTATGGAATACATATCAATACTACAATACACCTGGTAAACAATACGTTTAACCCATGAACAACGTAAGGATTTATTCGTTTTCCTGAATACATTTATTTCTGCCTCCCCCGCAAGTATAGTCAGACCCACCTGCGTCGAAATGGCTCCAGTGCGATTCGTCTTCATACAGCTACAACTTGACGTACTGGCCTAGCGACAATCCAGCCGAGTATACGGTCATTGAGTTTGAAGGTGCTGATTCCGTCACTCATCATGCAACCGACTTGAGTCCTTGTACTGAGTACATTTTCTCTGTGGTGATTGTCAACTCAATAGACTTGACCGGACCGGAGGGGCAAATAACTGGAACAACCGATGTGGCACGTAAGTTGTGAATTGCATGAGTGAAAACAAAGTTGATTATTGGTCGAATTGGCATAAAAAGTGTGAATTTCCCTTTCACGACAGCAAGCGTTCATTGCCACGACAATAGCGTAATGAAACTTTTTGAATTGAAGTAATACATAACATGTCAGTTACGCAGAGATGCCAAGAACCTTAACACACTTTTCTTCTACTCATCTGTTTATGCGTAACAGTTGGCTCTTTTATACTACGTTAGGTAAAGTCAGGCATGGTCATATTATCTAAACGAAAAGTAAATAGTTTAATGAATGGATTAAATCTGCGTAGATTAGGAGTGACCAAAATCATTCATAACGCGTAATCATTTCGTTGGTGATGAACTGTAATCAATATGTCTCCATAGTTACTGTCATCGATCATAAAAGGATGGCAATATATTCCCAACATTTTTTTTTTTTTCAGTAGAACATCTGTAAACATCAAGCGTAGTATTTTGACAAAAGATCATGAACGTCTATACAATGATATCGAAATGGAATGGACCCCCCTCAAAAAAAAAAAAAAAAAAAAAAACGATCAACGTATATAAAGTGGAACACCCATTGCGATCATTCCGCGTTAATTTCTAGGTAAATAACTTTCAACTATAATCACTTTTACGTAGGACCGACACGTTTGTCATAAGTCATTTACTGTCTAGTTAGTACACTGAAATCTTTTGAAGGGAAAGTGATACATTACTGATGTACAAATACCACGCACACACGATACATCTCTTCTCAGCACCTGATCCAGTGGACGATATTGCAACTACCTCGGAGTCGTACGATAACGTCAAGATATCTTGGACAGAACCAGCAACTTACTGCTTCCCAGTGATCTACAATATCACACGCACGCTTCTTCTCCGGGATCAGTGCAGCGACTCAGAATCAGGCAACTTAGAAGTCTCTACAACAAGTGACACTTTCTACACCTATGATGACATGTATGCACATTCGACTTACAATTTAACGATCCTCCCATATTATGGGGAGCATGAGTACAAGGCTGTAACGGCATCTTGGATTGTGCTTAACACAAGTGAATCAGGTAACTGGTCTGTGTAAACTCCACCCTCCCCCCCCCCAAAAAAAAAAAAAAAAAATGAATAAATAAATTTAAAGAAAGGTGCATTTTGTATGATCATGCGAGCAATATTATGATCTCAATGCGAGGTAATTACAATTTATTTCTAAACAAAACAAAACGAAACGAAAACACACACACACAAATAAAAAACACGTCCAGGAACGGTTTTCTTGCATTTCAAGTTCTAAGATATTTAACGGAACCATCATGTTTTTTTGTTGTTGTTATTATTGTTATTGCTATTGACATTGTCATTGTTATTGTTATTGTTATTGTTGTTGTTTGTTTGTTTGTTTGTTTGTTTGTTTTCGCAATGTATTTTAGGGATTTTTATGGGTGTGTGTGTTTGACGTTTAATTCGGGTCGTGAAGGCAGGAAGCAGTTGAAAACTGGTGCAAATTTATCAGATATGATGCCCCACTTTTAATTAATGCTCATGCACCTCAACGCTTGAAGAAATTACTGTTTTCCAAACAGTTTTATGTTACAAAACCTATTTTGCTTAAACTAGAGTATCCACGCAAAGACAACTTGCTGTTCAACGCACTGTCACTTCGGTTGTTTTGTGTTGTGTTTTGTTATCGATTTTTTAAAGAGAGGAATTCCATGAGATATTACGGACAGGACGTCTAGAACAACTTCCTCAACAATTTCTTTTAAGGCACATCTGAAAACACTTGTTATAAGAATGTATAATAGAACCGACTCACAATCGTGTCCTCAATATTCGTTTTTAAGTTTCAGTCACTATTGAGTTTCAGCTATCAGATTGAGACATTTCGAATTTCTTCTCCTTATTCTCATAATGATTTTATTTTGCTTTCTGTATATATGCGTCGCATCCACACAGCCAAAAAAAGAAAGAAAGAAAGAAAGAATAGGCCAGAAACCTGTCTCATTTGCACACACTACAATGCCACATGGATCAATCTCCTTCATCTAATTCACTTATTCCAACACCTATCTCAACATACACGTATAAAACAGGAATTACCTTCCTACGATAGACGCGTTTCCGAACACGCGTACGATGAAACAATGCAATCACATGCAACGGTATATCGAGATTGGGCCAATTCCCAGTTAGTGCATGATGGTTGGTTTCCTCTAATGTTTTATTTTTTGTTAACAGTTGAGTATGCAATGTCGTTATTTTTCCATGTAATGCCATAAGAAGCAGCGTTGTAACAAAATTTGCGGTTCCTTTACAGATTTTTGCTTCTGTTTCCTTTTTTTTGGGGGGGGGGGGAGGGGGCGGTGGAAATTCGCAGGAACTATTTGTTGCTGTACTTTGAGAACAAAAGAGATGCAGGAATAAAACAAACCAAGCCATAACTTCGACGCCTGTCAAAATGGAAAAATATGAGAAAGTCTATGCTTTTACATTTATTGCGTTTCGATAACCAATGACGCAGTCATGGCATAGGCCTATTGTTAAACACTTTAGACACTTTTGAGGGTTATCATTTTTTTTTTTACTTCTAAGTCCCGACAGAAAAGCCCAGCAACCTTGTCGTATCCGCTGACATGAAACAGGCGCTGACCTATGAGTGGACCATACCACCTTGTACAACTAGGAACGGGGACATTTTCTATCGATGTACCTTTGTGAATCTACAGAATGATGGTACTCCTTCTTCTCCGGAGGAGGAAAATACGACTGATACCATCAAATCTTACCAGTCTTTGTCACATTACACAATCTATTCCTTCACTGTCTGTGCATACACATCTGCTGGAGGGGGTCCGTGTGACAATGTTCAAGCCAGAACCCTGCCAAGTGGTACGTACAGGTCTACGTATGTAACACATTCCCGTGTCTTGTAAAACCGCAGAACGCGCCCACAGACATCCTGCCTAAAAGACGTATCTATTTTATATATAAAAATATATAGAATTTATATAGAATATTTCGCCCATACATATCATAACCATGTACAACACCCTGTGTAATAATGGCAAATTACATTAAATTCAGAAAGTACAACGTCTACTTTAAGGTACTGTTATCACAATCAAGTAGTTTTCTTGTAAAAATCATCACTGTGTTTTTTTACTTTTTATTGGATGTAAGACAACAGGTAAACAAACATATTTACAATACTTGCAGAAGGTACACATAATGTCAATATCTGCAAGGTCAATTATTACATGGTAAGTATACAAAATATCAATTAACAGAAGTTTCAACTGTCAATTTCTTGCAGAATTCGGTGTTATTAATCATATCAACTTAGCAAATATTACAATATGTCATCTAATGCAACGGGGATACAATTTAAGAGCTGCATTATGGTGGGTTAAGTTGGATTTTCCAAATGTTCAATAATGGTTCGGTAATTTTTCTTTGTTTTCTGCAATTCTCTTTTCAATATTTGTTTCGTTTTTGCAAAAACCAGAAATGCCTCAAAAGTGTTATTAGTAATATCATGAGCAATCCATTCTACATATTCATTTCTCACACTGCAATAATAAGCCTTTGCTACAAAATAATATAAGTCTTAGTTCGTGGAGAATCATTCATCTGTGAATATAATACATACATACATTGTACATACATAATTGTTTTCTTTTTAATTCTCTACACATATAGCCCCTAGTGTTCCACGTGGTGTGGACTTTTTGCCTGAGTCTGTGAATCAAACATCCGCCACCATTGTTTGGCAGGAGCCTGCGTCCATCAATGGCATTCTAGAGAAATACACGCTAATCGTAGAACCCGGAGAAGAAGAGGATATCACAGAAAACCTCAAGGAAAACATGTCCTACCAGTTAGTTAACCTCAATCCAGACACCAGCTATTCCTTCACGGTAACGTTCACACTTCACCTTAGGACTACCGAACTGTAGCACTATCTACATTTTTTTTTTCCATAGATAAAATTTTGCTTTCGTTCTTTTCATCAGGATCTAAATCACATTTTTGTATTATTATCACTGCGCTGTATGACACGTTCGGAAATTCAAAACCAAATAGAAAACAAAACAAAAAAAGATCACGGAACATGCCGAAAGTTGTTAAAAGAAAAAAATAAGCAAACCAAGAATTGAGCATTCATGATCATTAAGATGCTACACAGTCACATGATTGATAGATTTTAGACTACCTTGAATAGTGTTTTCTATTTGCTGTACTTGTGTCGAAGAATCACAGTTACGTGTTCAAAAAAACAACAACAGAGAACATTTTTCATATCGCACTTGAATTGTCTTGACAAAGGTGACAGCAGTAAGCAACGGAGGGGAAGGCGACTCCGGTGGTGGCGAAGTAACGACATTGCCCATTCCAAGTAAGTGATAGCAGATACACTTCATCTTCATGCATGTAAACCAGTATTTCACTGCGATATCATTCGTCCAACTCAACATTTTTTTTTTGTTTGTTTATCAGTGTTAAAAGGATGGTATAGTATTGGTTAGGATTGGTTAGGATCCAGCTTTTAACTTGTTGCGAGATACTTAAAAACCACTTTTTTTGGAAGTTAAAGAGCTTACAATTCTGAGAGGAATTCGACGTTTATATGATGAAAATCGGTTTTGAAATTGCTGAGATATCGAAAACAAAGCTCCTTCTCAACTGAAACTGTATGATCTGTTTAAGACAAGCAAGACGTCTCTTTTGAATGGATAGATTTTTTTCTGTTTTTTTTTTTAACGCCCAGCGGTTTTTCCTCTTAGTCCTTGCTATTCAATCATGCAAAAGATCATCATAAAAATTAACATAACTTTAACGTCGTTAGCAAGACGGCGTCTCGTTTACGTACACCTGATGGACATAATTTTGCATAACCGAAGATATCCATTATGCATAACTAGACACTACAAGCATAGCTAATGTCTTTACATAATTATTTATTCTGTTTTGGGTTTTGTTTTGTTTTTTTATGTCAAGGGTCTTGATAGCAAGAGTATTGACCGTTACCTTACTTTATACATGTCTGTAAGTTTGACTATAATAGAAACGAGTCTGCAACGTGAATTGTTATGATGTAACCATAATGAATATCTATAGTTAATGAAAATTAAACGTTTCTAAACCTATAAAGGAAATCAATAGAGGTATCTAAGAAAACGGAAATGATAACGTCATTATTTCTTCCTCACATCAGTACCTGGAGCTCCCTCACAGCCGGAGGCTTTCAATATCTCGCAGACTTACATTGCTGTTACGTGGACAGCTCCGAGTGAACCTGACCTCGGCATTTATGGCATCATTGCCTACGATTTAGAACTGTCGTCAGCAGATGTGGATCCAATAATAACCCACATATCTGATGGGATCCAATATGAGATGACGTACAATATCACTGACCTGGAGGCACATGTCGAATACACAGTGAAGGTATCAATACTTTGACTTTAGGTTTTGTCTTGTCTTTTCTTTCTTGATATATGTATTGCCTCTAACGTACGTGTTCTGGCTCTTTTATGTTGAAATCATTTTAACAAAATCTTCGAGCTAAATGTATTGACGATAACTATCATAATTCTGTGGTGAAAAAGAAAGTGATCTTTCATGCCAGTGAGGAACAGAGATAACAAGCAGTGATTTATGAAATGGTAATTTGGGGGATAAACAGTCAAACCTGCCTTAAAGTACCAGCCATAACAACGGCCTCGTGCCGTATACGGTCACTACCCCCCCCCCCCCCCCTTCTTTTTACGCCCCTTTACCTTGTGTATCTATCCATCACCACTATCGGGTAAGGGAATTCAGTGCACGCCCGTTACATCAAACACTTACATGGGTAATTACACAAAAAGGGACCACACTAGTTAAATGTCCATTTCTATTAGTTTCATCAGGGAGGTGGGAAGACGTTCCCATCTCACTGGTTTCACCATGTCATTTCTCACATAGTACATAGTCCATGGGCCAGGCCAGATATTGGTACCATCTCAGGTGGCAAAACCTTTTTGGTGTCGTTTTGTTTGTCGGGCATAGATATGCTTATCAAGCTATGATAGCATTTCCAAATGAGTAGCTTAGTCATAGTAAATGAATTTTTAACCAATTTGTTCTCGTTGTTATATCCCTATACTTCTGAATCGAAACTAACCGCTATACAAATAAGAGCACTGTCTTCTGTATGTTCCATAGAGCTGTAAAATGCAGCTCTGTGGTATGTTCACAGGTGTTCTATTGTAAACGCGGTGCGCTTAGTCTTTATTCAAGGCAGCGAAAGGAATATCCAAAGGTTATGATGTCCACAGCGCTTAGTCTTTATTCTAGAAGGCGAAGGGAATATCCGAGGCGTATGATACAGTGTATATCCTTTTATCTAAAAACAACAACAACAACAAAAGCAATTGCTCGTGAATTTTACCGTATCTTTCAATTATTTATCATTTTCCCGCAAAAACGCTACGGTGAAAACGCTGATACCACGCCAATGTCGCTTTATTTCCCTCCAACAATACAGATAATGCAAAACAATGTACCGGTACACTACGATACATTATAATGAATGATATTGTAAATGAACAGAGTGATTTTTGTTTAAAACTGATATATTTGTTGATAGGGTAGTATAAAAACGGTATAGATAATCGTTATAAATCCCTTTTATGAGGAACTTTAGATATGATAACGGCACATTGGTCTAGATAAAGACTAAGCGCATCGCGTGACAGCTGTGGACATCATAACCCTTTGGATATTCCCTTCGCTGCCTTGAATAAAAACTAAGCGCACCGCGTTTACAACAGAACACCTGTGGACATACAGAAGGCAGTGCTCTTCTTACTATAGCGGTTTAGTTTCGATTCAGAAGTATAGGGATATAAAAACGAGACCAAATTGGTTAAAAATTCATTTATTATGACTAAGCTACTCATTTGGAAATGCTATCATAGCTTGATAAGCATATCTATGCCCGACAAACAAACTGACACCAAAAAGGTTGTGCCACCTCAGATGGTACCAACAACCCATTTTTCGGGTCTTGGCCCATGGACTAACAAGCCCTACACTTACTCTTGAGTCCCGCGGTAATATAAGTACGTATTTTTTTTTTTTTTTTTTTTTTTGGGGGGGGGGTTCTTTTCTTCTTTTTTTGAAGGCAAACAATATTCACTACTGTAAAGTACCAGACACAATTTTACACACACACAAAAATCAAAATCAATACGTTTTGGTGGGAAAGTGTGTGGCATTTTTACTGTAAAACCACTTTGATACATATATAATATATATATTTATATATATATATAGCTCTTTGGTGTATAAAATAAATGCTAATGGCTTCGAAATGATAGAAGACGAGCAAGTTTTTAAAGCTTTAAACAAAAGTCATGCATCAAATGATGGATGGATTTGTTTTTGCATGAGCAAATCTAAAGAATTAAGTTCATCTTGATATTTGTGACCCTGCACCACAAAACCAACAAAAGTCGCCAGAAATTGATTTTTAGTTAAGGACAGATTCTAAAAGAGCAGACTCTTCGCTTTAAAATGATGTGTAGGTCAATTGAAATGGACTATCCTAACCTATCTAAATATAAGAAAGAAAGCACACACTCTGGAAAAAGTGTGAACCGAGAAAAGAGCCTCTGAAGTACAGGGTCTATCTGTTTATTCAAACACTTAATCTTTACCAAACCGTACTAGCTGTGCGATGAATGAGACAAAAACAGGATGTAAACCACTGGAGCAACAACACTGAAGGGATTATCAGATTAAGATGAAATTGAACACGCTCAATTGAAACATTCTGTCTATGATTCATGCTAACTTTCAAAGCAGTAGCGTCATTCCTATAAAAGTTATCAGACTTGAAAGTAAAGAATGTGCAAAGGGATATCAAGAAATCAAAAGGGGCATCTAAGTCTTACCTGATCTCACTACTCTACAAAAAAAAAAGGTTGTAGAAAAACTGCTAAAAATGCAATTTTCCATTCATTTTATGATCCCAAACTTGAGAATAATGTAGAAGAAGGGTAGCTCTTTCAGAAAATATGAAAAACTTAATATTGACTTGGTTGACCCATTTCACCTTTTTTGGGTCCTCACGTAAAATCAAGGGGTGCGACTTTTTGTTCGTTTTGTGATGCACGGTCACATTTGGTGTCCCGGAAATTGGTTACAAGAGGAACCTTGAAGATGGAATCCCTAGAATTACCGTTTTGTTATTTTTGTGGCACTCACATAGTTCTAAAGATCTTGAGTAAAAAATCAACAGACATGAAAAATGTGACCATTTGTAATTTTCGCAGACGGCTTTGATGTCCCGCGAAATATCAAGTCAGTGCACATTGATAGTCCATAGTTTTTGTCTTATTTTTGTCTTATTACAGTAGTAATTGAACCTCATTCGCGTATTTTACAATGTAGCTGCAGTTTCTCTTTGAAAGGTATCGAACACTTACCACTGTCAGTGTTAATTGGGGAAAAAGTAGAATGAATATTTGGGGTCCCGCTCACACGAGGAACCTTGGTGATATAGGGTTGTGTGAATCTTTGAATTGTGTAGTTGATTTTATATTTCAAAATGACCACTTATATTGAAACAACATGAAACTAGTAAGAAATAGGTGTTGATATACCAAAATGGAAGGTTCCTCGCGTAAGCGAACATAACAAAATGCCAATTTTCTGATTTTATTGTTAAAATGAGCATGTCATAAGTTGGTCGCCTTATCCATGGACTTACCCTTATCACGAGAGTCCGTTACGACGAAGTAAATATTCAGATTCCTACCGTATGATCATGGTGCATAATTCGCTTATAACAAACACGGATACAGCGAATTTTTTGATAACGAGGCCATTTCTGAGTTCAAATGGACAAAGACAAACAAAAGTAATATGGACCGTTATAACGACATGCGAATCGCTTACGAAATTACATAGCATAACAAACATATTTGCTACGGTCACAACCCCCCCCCCCCCCCCAATGTTGTTGTTGTTGTTGTTGTTGTTTTACTGGAGCGCACTATCAGTAACTAGTTAAGCAGAAATGTGGTGGATTTGGGGTTTGTTGTTGTTTTACTAGTGTGCACTATCAGTAAACCCCCAAACATTTCAGAAATGAGTGTTTTTTAGTCATGAATATCAGTCTTCCATATAGGTTGTAGAACTACATTTTTAATAGCTCTGACCTAAATTCGACAGGTCCTGGTCACAGCGAACGGCAAGAAGAAACAAGGAGAAGCCTTTTGATGAGTGTATAGTTTATCCACTCCGTGCGGATATTGTTTTTGGTTGTTCGTCGACACTTTCAACGCTGAGTTTACAACGCGAGTAAATTTTCAGCTGAAATGTCATAACTCTTTTCTTTCACTGTCATCTTACGCACATTTTGAGACCATTTTACGCAAAAATTTCGGGTACGCTTGCCGATATATAGCACATTGTCAATGGCAGTTTCGAATGACTTTTGTGTGCACAATGTATGGGTTTCACAAGTCTGTTAGGCGAATGTTTTTCCCTAGTTTTTCCCAGGTAGCATTCTTTTCTAGGTAAAAGGAATCATTGAAAAAACAAAACTGGAAAAAAATAAAGAACACAAAACAAATAAAAGCAAAGAGGTACATAAGTAATAAAAAAAAAACAAAATTCCTACGAAATTTGCATTGATGCCGCAACTTTTTTCATTTGAAGTCGGTAACAATACTACAAAGAATACTAGATAAATGTTACCCCATTTGAAGTTTATTTAGGAATCTAGTGCTTAAACGTGAAGCAAACAATGCATAAACTAACATAATTTGCATGGTTTAGAGCAAATAAGCCCACCACCCCCCCCCCCCGCTATACAATTTAAAAATATAATCATAATCATAACACCCGTCATCCGTCCTCTCCATAGGTTGCAGCCGTGAATGAAGGTGGAACTGGACCCTGGTCAGATGACAAAACAGAAAAAACACTGGCCTATCAAAAGTCTAACGGTATTTACATTGTCACTGCATGGGCCCGTGGCGTATACGGCTAGTTTGTTTTTTTTCTGAAGTCTATTGTCCGCATTCGATATGAACCACGCAAGAATTGATTGATTGATTGATTGATTGATTGATCGATTGATTGATTGATTGATCGATCGATTGATTGATTGATTGATTGATTGATTGAGGTCAATTTAGGTCATTTATTTAGAAAATAAAACACAAACACATCTAATAGTGGCGTTTACAATGAGAGCCAAGCAGCCTTGAAAGCATCTTGTGCTTGTGTTAGGTTGCCTACACCTGCAAATAATACTTTCCAATAGCAATATATGAAGAGTATATGGACTTATCGCAAAAACCGATAAGTCCATATTTGCCAAATGGAGATATTTGCGATTAAAGGTCAAGAAAAATAAAGAGAATAATAAGAAAATTTTTGCTTCTTTTGACCATAACTTCAAAAATGTACCTTTATATGTAGTGACCAATATATCATTTAAAAGGTATTATTTTTTACTTTATGACAAAGACCGTATTTCAAAATCTTCAAAAATGGACTTATCGGTTTTTGCAAACAAACTCTTCATATATTACAAATGATTCTGTGTGTCATCAAGTAGATAAACAAAACATCATCACATCAATACGTACATGTTATGTACACTTAACACACACACAACTTGTTTCTACCT